>JASDDO010000031.1:440498911-441777790 GCA_030015575.1 Agapanthus africanus
AGGTAATGGATGCTTAAGTCTAACTAAACCTTTGATCTCAACACATGAGGATTAAGGATTAGTCTCTTGAAGATGAGAGCTTGAGGAGAGAGAATATGAGATAAGATAATGAGAAAAGAGAGAGTGTATCATAATATATTATGAAGCATTCTCATTTATCAACAAAAGAAAATGAGTGATGAATAAGCATGCTTCACAAATATCTAATGGTGATTCATTAAGCATGTGTCATTATCATTTATGGTGCAATTAATGATAATGATGAATCACCTCATGACTCACTTTCTTATCCATAAGTAACCTCCTTAGTCACATCTTCTAGAAGCTTCTCGTACAATTACGAGAACGCCCCTCCAATCCGCAAAATACGGAAAAACTTTAGACTGTAAAAATCCAATAACCGGATACCAGTAACTGGCTTAAACCAAAGCCGACTGGTAAAAACTGTCCGAAAGTCGTACGTGCGTAAACGCACGTATGCGTCCGAACCCCTTTGTCGCAAAACCATGCGACCTCTATATCGTTTCGCCTGGAGTAGGAAACTCTCTGTGTGGGACTCTAGAGACTCGACTACTACGCTGGCAGTGGGTTTAACCACAGACCGCAAGCGGCACTAGCTGTACGTAACGGTCCCCAGGTAGTTGTCGATAAGAAGGCCGATGAGAAAACCCATCCGAACTCCTACTGAGTCTGATGTGACAATCTCCATACAGTCCGGTCCGTTCGTCCAAGACTATCGCATATCGGGCCTAGGGGGCGGCAAGCGTCAGTCCCCTAATAGCGGTATAAGTGGTGTCAGAGGGAAGCCCATTACACCCTAAGAAACTACTGGAACCTACCAGCAAATCTCGCTTGCCCTGGCCAGGGACTTTGCGTAATGGCTCTCTGACACAGCACGATATCTACTCCCAATACCGGGAGGGACGAATCCTGTCTAACCGCCACTGCCTCCAAGTGCTCGGGACTGCACCCAACTGCTACCTGTTTGCACGACTCCTTTGAGCCGTGGTAGGGTAGCAATCTAAGAACAGTGGGACACACTCGAGGCGAAGTAGCAGTGTCAAGTCTGCGGACTACGCTGTACTCATGTCACCTGGGAACTGTTCACTGACGACTGGTATCAAACCAACCAACAGTTCCCTGTGAGTCCTGTCCGGTGTACCCGTAACCTAACGAGCACCTGCATACTATCTCCAGTACGACGTGCTGACGGCTGTGGGACAGACCATCTCCCCAAATGGGATGAGAAGCGTACACACTAGTCTACTCCGGAGTATCGATGCTCTGTCTCGATAATCCAACGACCAGGGACCTGAATGAGGATGTGCTTGTAGACTACCCAGCCCCCACTAGTGTGACTGCCATCACAACGCTGGTAGACAAGCAAGATCCTAAGAGCTCTATCAATACGTACACTCACATATTAAGATAGAAAAACCAAGTAGCATACTACCATGTTTAGCAAGACTGTTATATACATGTGAATATCCCAAGCTTCCATTAAGTAATATACAAGCTAGTATGATACAGTAATGGCCTTCTAGGGCATAAACACTAACAAAATATTTTTAGAAGACTCAGAAAAATTCGACAGAGAATGGAATACTACGGGTATTGTTTCGGGGTTGTTTCGGTTTTGATACTTTAACATCTTCTAAACCAACAAGTATGCGGTTAGTGGGTTGGCTCCGATACCATGTAGGGTTACGGCAACGCCCCGGCCATCAATCCGTAGCCAAACGCGGAACAAAATTTTTTAAAACCCAGTGCTAACGGAACCCTAATCGACGGATCGTACCATTAACCCTATACTAGTTAATTGTAAAGAGTTTAGAAAGGTTATACCGATCGATCTGTGTCCTTCGGTCTTCAACCTCTGCGCCAAGCTCCTCGCGGCTTCCTCGATCAAGTTCGATCTCCGGTCTCCCTCGTCGAAGACGATCCACGTCGAGAATTAGTAATACGGGCTCCTGTCTCAAAACCGAAGCAACTCGAGCATCCAGTTTGCTACCCTAGATACTCAAGATGAAGTAGAGTGTGTATGTGATTACTTTGTTTCAAAACACCCAAGGATTCTCAACTCATGAGAGGGTTTGGGTAGAGGTGAAATAAGTTGCCATTGGAGTGAATGTGTGAGCTCAAGAAATTGGCTAAGTGAAGAAAAAATACTCTCTGTTGTTTTCTTGTGAGTGTTGAGTGTTGTGTGAATTCGGTGAGCAACTAGAGAAAAATATCCAGCACAGGTAAAGATCTGCCATCTCACCAAACCCATATAAGACCCAACACCATGAGTCACAAGCACCAATCAATGCACCAAACCAAAACTTGCACTCACACTTCACCTCAACAATATTAAACATTTATATAACCCTAAATGTTTACTACAAGAAAAAGAAATGGCAACCCTAAAGTTATCTTGTAACGAATTACAAGAATACCCATCATCCGTATATACATACTTGCATCCATATTCCGACTGAATACGAATGTAACAAGACTAAAATAATCCAACAATATAATACTAGGATCCGGCTTAAACCAAAGGCCACTAGTATTATCCGTCCGATCATGATCCGTACACAAGTGCACGAATATGATCGAACCATGCCATAAAACCATACAACCTCTACAACGTTTCGCCCGAACTAGGGAAACCCTATGTGTAGGACTCTAAAGACTCGTCAATACGCTGGCAGTGGATTTAACCACAAGCACGTCGGTGGCACTAACTGTACGTAACGGCTGCCCAGGTATTGAGCGAAAGGGAGGCCGCCGAGCAAACTCATCCTGAAACCCTACTGAGCCTGACAGTGACAATATCCGTACAGTCCGGTCCGTTCGTCTATGAGAATCGCATATCGAGTCTAAGGGGGAGGATAAAGTCAGACCCCTAATAACTTGACATTTAGTGTCGGTATGAAGCCTATCACCAAGTGAGAAACTACTGATCCGAATAAGTAATTCTCGTCTACCCTGGCCGAGGATTTCTGGTGATGGCCACCCGTGCACACCGCGACATCAACCCCCAATATACCGGGAGAGACGAATCCCCTGGCGATCCTCTCACTGCCTCTATATGGCTCAGGACTGTACCCAACTAAAACCTGTTTGCACGACTCCTTTGAGCCGTGGTAGGGTAGTAATCAAAGCACAGTGGGAACTCATACGAGACAAATGACGATCTCAGGTCGATAGACTAACCTGTACACATGTCACCAGGGAACTGCTATATGACAACTAGCATGTTCCCGGCGAGTCCGTCCGGTGTACTCATAACCCAATGAGCACCTGTATACAACTTAGGTGAACCAACTGACACCAATGGCTTGTGAGACCGTCCACCGTCCCTCGTTGGGGTCTTGATTCGTATACACTAGTCTACTTTTGGAGTATCGATGCCCCGTCTCGAAACTCCCACCACTAGGGACACTTTAAGGATGTGCTTATAGATCACCCAACTCTCACGTATATGATCGCCATCATACTGCTGGTAGTCAAGCAAGAATACTATGGGCTCTATCAACATATAATAGTGATATGTAATGTCACCAGAAGCATGTACACGATGATAAAGACAAACCAGATAGAATACTATTATCTCGAGTAAGACTGTTTTACCGGTATAGGTCCTCCCTTAATCATTGTAATCACGTGCCTGCAATCCAATAATTGACTTGAGGGCACTATAGCCAACAATTTTATATTTATCTCACTTGTGTTTTAAGAATAAAGAAAAGATTATGTTAAGTATTTAGTTACTTTCTTTTCTTTATTTCTTTTTTCTTTTTTCTTTTGGGTTCACTTTAGTTTATGTTGTTCCAACGGAATAGCATATCTTTAGCCACTCTCTTTGTGATGACAGTGGATGGAAGATAAGAGGGTGGACACTTGGATGGGTGATGAGATCCTAAGGCTAGAATTTTATAGAGGATGGATTATATTAGTGACCATTTTTCACAAAATGGTTAATGAGAAATTCATAGCTCTCTCTCCTCTCTAGGTTCCATGCCCACTTCATCATCCACCACTTTTATTAAGTAAAAAAGGAAAGTAATTGGTGAGAAAAATAATTAGTGAGCTTACTACATTCTAGGCCTCCTAACTTAGCAAACTATAAGCGTTAGTTCATTTCAAGATATAAGTATGGAGCTAAAGCAAGAGAATTCTCAAGGTAGATCATCTTTGGCAACTTGGAGGTCATCAAGCTTAATCCTACAATACCTAGGAGTCTACCATGGAATCCAACACAAGTGTGGAGCATATGAAGATGCTACAATGGTAGCTTACATTCTAACCTTGTATGTTTATTTCTAGTTTAATTCTTTAGTGATGATTCTAAGTATAGTAAACTTTAGCTCAGTTTTTTTATTTATTAAAACCCATTTCTATTGTGTTCAAAATTTAGTAAAGAGCATTATGCCTACATACAATGGTGACTATCGCTGATAAGCTCTACTGGGTATGGACAAGCTTGCTTATCGACCTTACTTTCGTTCAATACCTAGGTACCTGTTACGTGCAGCTAGTATCACTCACTTGCTTGTACGTTAACCCGGTAGGGGATTGATATGAAAGTTTTTCGGATCAATTGGATATGATCCTGACCTACTTCCAGCATATTGTCGAGTCTTTAGAGTCCCATACATAGGGTTTCCTTGCTTAGGCGAAATGTTATAGTGTGCGTATGGTGATACGTGTGGGAGTTCGATTAAAATGTGTATATGATACACATGTATTAATTGGACGTTTGTTAATACTATCCGGTTTGGTTTAAAAGCCGGATTATTAATCAAGCGTTGATTTAATAATTATATATATATATATATACCAGTATTATATTACTTTCTCTTTCTTCTCTCTCTTTAATGATTTATATATGATATAAATGGTATGTGTGTATGTATTATTCTTTTCTATTTCTTTTTGGAGATTTAGTTTGGCTTTGTGTGGCATGTAGGGTGTGGGTGCATACCCATCCCAATAATGTGGAAAAGTGGAGGAGAGATGAAGGTAAGGGTTATGAGAGTGAGATTCATTCTCATTTTCTATATGCTTGTTCTGTTTGTATTCTCCTCTTCTCTCTGCTCTAGGTTTTTCTCTAGCTCCTCTATAAAGAAAAGAAAAATGAAAGAGAGAACTAAAAACGGAGCATTCATCAACAACATCATTTAGTTATAGTTTCCTAGCAAGAAACTATTGCAAGTTGCTTCACAAAGGACATCCATTTGGTGAAGCTTGAGCTTGAGTTGGAGTTCCCACGCGTTGATGATCTTCGGGAAATGGGTTGGCGACCAAGCTTGTTCTTAGAGCACTCAGAGGCTAGATGGGGTCTTCAACAATTGGGTGGACATGCTACAAAGGTTGTATCAAGCTAAAACCCTCTCTATTTTCATGTTTGGCTCTTGTTTGTTGCATGTTTTAGAGTTTGGGTGATTATCTTGGGTAATGGTTTCTTTTTTTGCATAATTTTTTTTGTTATCACTTCCACCTTGGCCGTAATTGTTGCTGCGCGAGCACACGCAACCCGGTTTACCGTCAAAAACTGGTCAGAAGAATTGAGATTGGACATATTTCCTGAATTTGGGGGCAGGTGCATATGTTTAATCCATCCACCTCTCCGAAAACACTAAGTTGATTTATAGCGCCGTATATTTGAGATTTAGATAGATGCGACCGATTTAAGTGACTTCAGATTCTCTCTCACGGATCAGAGGTTTATTGATTATGGAGACACATTTTTTCTGTAGGTGCAAGGCCTTACAGTTAATTACATTGTCATGAATGACAATAACTTTCTGTACTCTAGGTTTTCAGTTTCATGTGTTGTGTTTTGGTTTTTTATTTTGGGTTGCTCTTAGATTATGTACAGAGACTAATTTTGTCTTTGCCTGTAGAGCGTGGATTATTCCAAATCCATACTTTATATTTTACATGATTTGGGTCCGCTTTGATAGCTTGGTTTGCCAACTGGAGTGAACTTAGGAATTTCTTATATTTGTGAGGTCCATCCATTCAGATGAGAGCAGAAGATTTATCTAAAGATAGTTAGTCTCATTTGAGAGCTAAGATCAACCTAGAGGGTTTTGGGTCAAGCATTTGTTTAACGGGGTCTACGTTGGTAGCTTGGTTTGCCAACAGGAGTCAACTTAGGTCGCATTTCATACATTTGTGTGGTCCATCAGTTCATGGGAAACTTGGGCTTTATCTAAGAGTCATTAGTCTTATTTGAGACTAAGATCAACTTAGATGACTTGGTCATATCTTGAGAACATATTCTTGAATGATCATTTTATCATAAGTGAAGCCTAAGCTTCCACAGTTAGCTACTTTGCTAAACTTTTAAGGTTTGATTTATTTCTTTTCATGCACTTGCGCACTTATGCTGCGCATGGCATCCGTCCAGGTGCATGGTACATGGTGTGCATGCATTACATGGCGCTTGATGGGTCATGGGTTGGCATTTGCGTCTGGAACTTGCGCACGTGCATGGCATGTGGTACACATAGCTTCTTCAGGGAAAGACAACACATCATTTTAGAAAGCACGCGTATTTTGCACATGGCACAGTGCAAGCTGCGCACTTGTTTTGTAAAGTTGTTTGTCTTTCTAGAAAGCGAAGTCGAAACGTTAATTGATCAAACTTCAAGGGTTGAGCTTTTAGGGTGCGCCAAAGTTTATGGGATGCATATAGCAACCTATTGAGTCGAAACTTATGAAAGTATATGGAAGCTTAACCGAAATGTTCTAGAGGGGAGTGAATAGGACTATACCACTAATATGCCCAAAATAAAAATTCTAAACACTTGTTAAATTACCAAACACAATCGCAAAGCTTAGACACAAAATATGTCAAGAGATATATTAACAAGCAATACTACAATTGTGAAAAATTAAACATATAGCAAGAAAGAACAATCAAGCATAAGTAATTATCACAAGTATGAGTATATAAAGCAAGTGGACAAGCATGCAATTTCTAATTAAGTATATGTGCAAGCAAATAATTAAGCACAATATGAAATGCAAGTAATAAAAAGAGAGAGATAGAAAAATTGCAAACTCAAGGCACATAAGGTTTTTAGAGTGGTTCAGGAGATCCCCTTATCAACTTTTTTTAGGTGCACGAGCTCTTTCTACTATTCATGTCTTTTTCGGAGACACACACACGTTGTACACTGGCAACCCGACACTTCTCCACCAAGATAACACATTGCGCACCTGCTCCATCGAGACTACACGTCTTCTCAAAAGACACACTTTATACAAGCTCTTCCCGTCCCTCTCTCAATACAACCACACATGATCACACTTGAACAGCTCTTCTCTCAACAAGCTCTTCTGTTCACAATGGAACTCTTGCACTCAAGTGTCCTTACAATTGAAGCACAATACTCTTTAATAAAGTTTCTCTCAAGGCATAAGCTAATACTCAATGAGTATGGATATTCAAATTAAGCTCTTGATAATTTGAGTGAGTGAGAGGGATAAAAGTTAATCAAAATTGAGTTTTTCTCCATTTGAAAATGAGTAAAATACCCATGGAACTCTTAGAAATTTTCAGCACTAAAAAAACAATTTATAACACTCAGAGTCAAACTAGCTGTTATGGGTCAAACAGTTCAAAATCGACCGTTGCCAGACGTCTGAAGCTCATTTGAGCCAGACGTCTGACGAAGAGAAGTTTTGAAACAAAAAACACTTCAAAAGTCTGCCCGATAAACTGCAGACTTCTGACTCTTCTCTGAAAACCACAGAGCCAAATGCAGACGTCTGAATCACAATAGGTAGACGTCTACAACTTTAAAACTATTTTAAAAACCCCTTGTTCAGACGTCTGCCAATAAGAACTGTAGACGTTTTCGGTTAAGCCAAAAAATGATATCTGTTCAGATATCAGAAATGCTACAGGACCAAGACGTCTGCAGTGGAAAATAAGCAGAAGTCCGGCATAACAAAAAACATGAATGTTTGGGCATTTTAAAACGAGGAAACTTTTAAATCTTTTTGCCCAAGTTTTAAACAATGTAGAACCTTTTTTTGTGCATTAGTGTTTGCAAGTTCAAGAGCTTTATTAGTACACCATAGTTTAAAGAGTACTTATGATAGGATCTTATGTCGATATCACAGTTCTTTGAAATCTTGAATTTTCGGCATTTCGACATGAGCTCTTGAAACTGTGGCACATCGCTTGAACTTTGTGTTAGTCGATTGATCTTCAATTATCTTCGACATTCGACACTTCAAACTCGAACACGCCATTCCATTCACTTACATCTTGAAGTCGATATTTGATCTTCAAATGAACTTTGGTTCGACTTCGATCTTTGACTCTTCAAACTTGGACTTGGCTTCTAGCTTCTTGGTTATTCATAGCTTGAATCCTTGTTTCTCAGCTACGTAGCTTGAACTCATGAAGCTTTTTCAAGACCCAAATTTAGGCCCGTAACCGGCACTTAAACTACGTAACGTCAACAGGCGTACGCAAATTAAGTAAGCCGAAACCCAGAAATCTAAACCACCAAAAAATGGATAAGCGGAGAAAACATAGTTAAAACCTTCGGAAATCCCAAGTAAAAATCTTTAAACTTAAGTTTTACTTTCTCAAAAATTTCGGCAGCACCTCCTTTGTAAAAACCAGCCCCGAAAACGGGTACAACATAGAATATAAATAAAGCATCCCAAATGGGAGCAAATCACGCCCAACGGCGGAGAGAACCACCATAAGCATATATACGACGCCGTAGCGAAGAAATATAAATGAAAACAGCATAAGGAGGTAAAATTTTATAACAAGGCCGGTTCCCACGAGCACGACACCCAAAGTCACAAAATAATACAACACCGATCTTTACAACTCATCTCTAAGTCAAATACATGAAGTGGTAGATGAAGCGTACTGTAAGTCTACGGTAGCGCCACGGCCGTCTTTCTGTGGCCAAATGCGGAACAAAAAACTTTTCCGAACTGGCGCTAACGCAAACTTAAAACCCGGATCGTTCCATTAACCGTAAACTAGTATACTGTAAAATGGGGTTTAGAGATTATACCGATCGATCCGTGTCCTTCGGTCTTTAACCTCAGCCCTTAGCTTGTTGCGGATGCGCCGATGAAACTCGCTCTCAGATCTCGATCGATCTACGATTTCCTCCTCGCCGAAAGCTACGCCACGTCAACGAATCTTTATATGGGCTCCCGCCTCTGAACCGAGGCAACTCGGACACGAAGTTTGCTAGCCGACGTGTCCAAGGTTGAAGTAGAGAAAGTGTAGAGTACTTTGTCTCGAGTCACCCAAGCGATTGGGTGAGGGTTAATCGAAGTTGCCATTTGAGTGAAGATGGAAATGAGCTTTGAAAATGTGCTTAAGGATTTTGCAAGTGAAATGAATCATTTCTCACACCAAAAGGAATTTTGCCCTCACCAAAGAAGCTCGGCCACTAACAGAAATTTCTTCACTGGAAATTGTGGGGGTGGGTGAGCACAGTGCTCGGCCAAAATAATTGAGGAGGAGGGGGTGAGCACAAGGCAAGAGGTGATCACAAGCATAAAATATCTTCACACAGAATAATAACCTCACCATCACCACTCACCATCAACCATCAACTCCCACCACAAAAAAACCCTCCTTTCATAAACTCGAAATTGTGGGAAACCCCCTCCAGCAAACTTCCCTCCGGCAAACAATTAGCCAGGGATAAAAGAAATGGCCAAATAAACATTCAAAACTTCAACCATTAATTGAACATAAAATCTAATGTCTGATCGATGGAAGAAAAACTGGCAACTTCAAAAAGCGATCACGTAATAAATTACAGGATAACCCCGCGCCTGTATATAGATACCCGTTTTTGTATTCCGACCGAATACAAATGCAATGAGACAAAATCTACACAGTATAATACTAGGATCCGGCTTATACCAAAGCCTGCTAGTATTATCCGTTCGAACCGTGACACGTGCATAAATGCACGCCTATGTTCGAACTCTACCATAAAACCATACGGCCTCTACAATGTTTCTCCCGAACTGGAAAACTTTCTGTGGGGGACTCTAAAGACCCGTCAATACTCTGGTAGTGGGTTTAACCACAAGCCGTCAGTGGTACTAGCTGTACGTAACGGCTGCCCATGTATTGAGAGAAAGGGAGTCCGATGAGCGAACTCATCCTGGAATCCTACTGAGCCTATGTATGACAATATCCGTACAGTCCGGTCTGTTCATCTATGAGTATCGCATATCGGGCTTAGAGAGCTAGTAAACGCCAGACCCCGAAAAGCGGGATAAGTCATGTCGGAGTATAGCCTAAAACACCCTGAGATACTACTAGTAAATCTCGCTTGCCATGGCCATGGACTTCGTGTAATGGCTCTCCTAAACACAGCGCGATCTCACCCCCAACGTTGGGAGAGACGAATCCTCTGCCGATCCGCTCACTGCCTTCATGTGGCTCGAGACTGTACCCAACTAAAACCTGTTTGCACGACTCCTTTGAGCCATGGTAGGGTAATAATAAAAGAACAGTGGGAACTCACACGAGACAAATGATGATCTCAGGTCGATAGACTAATCTGTACACATGTCACCTGGGAATTTCTATCTGACGACAGGTTTTAATAACCAGCTAGCATGTTCCCGGCGAGTCCTGTCCGGTGTACTCATAACCTAATGAGCACCTGTATACATCTTAGGTGAATCAACTCACACCAATGGCTTGTGAGACCGGCCACCGCCCCTCGTCGGGGTCTCGACTGTATAAACTAGTCTACTCCGGAGTATCGATGCCCTATCTCGAAACTCCCGCGACTAGGGACCACTTTTAAGGATGTGCTTATAGACTACGCAACTCTTACGTATATGATCGCCATCATACTGTTGGTAGTCAAGCAAGATTCCTATGGGCTCTATCAACGTGCAATAGTGATATATCATGTCACCTAAAGCAGTACACGTATGATAAAGATAAACCAGATAGTATACTATCATCTCGAGTAAGACTGTCCTACCGGTATAGGTCCTCCCTCAATCATTGCAATCACGTGCCTGCGATCCAATAATTGACTTTGAGGGCACTATATCCAACAATCTCCCACTTGCACTTAAGGCTAATTATTGCGATGTCGCATACTCACAGCCTGTGTGATACCGAACACCCATTCCTCTACTAATTAGTGTCACAAAGCTGTTTGTAAAACTATTGTGTTCGAGAAATAGCCTCAGTGAGTGGATCCGCCCTGATGTTTCTTTCTATGTCTCTCTTAATCTTAAGTTCGCGGAGAAAGTCATCTCCCGAAATGAGTAACACCTGTCTTAGAATATGTCCGGATATCTGATGAGACCTAGTTCACGAATGAACTCCAAATCCAAACTTCTTAGACTGTATCGTCAACTGAACTTAATCAGTATCCTGCGCCATGCCTCCCTCAGTATCCGCTTGCACCACTTGTCCAAAATACTGCCCCTAGTCAGAGGGAAAACTAAAACTCTGACAGTCAATCTGTCAACCAGGTCACCTTGGAAGCCTGGAATGATAACTGTCTCCCGAAGGAGGCTACCGTTATCAAATCCCTAGAACATCCACTTATGTTCTAAAAATGCCTCCAAACGTTTCTCCAGGATTGGATCAATATCAAATTATTGCATCTAGTGCAAAAAGAATACCTGGTGTGGTACTTGACATCTCATAATCAACTCAATGGCCTAAGCAAGTGATCTGCCAATCATGCACATCCCTCTCCCTTTAGTCTGTAAGACACCTTTAGAGAGGGTCACTCCATCACCTGCTGGTACACCACCATGCCAGGAGTCGTCCATTCTAAATACCTTTAGAATGCAGTCTAAGTACCCAGATTGGGAAACTACCAAAATCTAGATATAAAACCATAGATCTAGTAACCAGAATGTCTGATATAATATCCATATCCTATGTGGTGGAACCACTGTGTGACAACTACAGAATAACCGATCGTAGTATAGGAGTTTTACTTCCTACTGTGTGTATGTCATCCAAATACCAGGACATCACACCCTACTACTTTCTTAACAGATCCACTCTCTATTCTGATGAAGTCAAAGCCCATGACTGTCACATCAAAAATAGATGATCTATCTCCGCTATATCTGCTTTAGTCTATAAATAGACACAAGCTTCTTTTCCACTATGCTTCCGCTGCTCCCACTGACTACGACAACCTTCTGGCAGAATAATATACACGTGCACTTCTAAAACTAGTTTAGAACGACGCTATACTTATCCTCCTGCCGGGTCTCATAGTCTGGAACAGCAGTAATGGCAAGTCTGGGTAAACAAAAACCTCTCTGTCACCGTACTTGAGGCTACCGGAGTACCTCTCGGGTGCCTGAGGTTGCCCACCATATCTGCGGAGTGGCTAATGGAATGTCAAATCTGATTGAATCTTTAGGTCCTATTAAATTTTTCGTAATCGTTTGCGGTTCTGGAATCTCTTCCAGTTCTACCATACTCCCACATCTGTTTTCTGAAAAATCCATTTCACTAAAACTGTAGCGAGTCAAGAACAATATCACCATTGATCTTCCAGATGGTAGAAAGTCAACTCTCGTCAAAGCTAGGGTCAACCCACAAACTGCCATTACAGAAACGTGCCTTGAGTTATCCAGAGTCTGATTTTAAGTATAAGCCGGACAACTCCATATACCTTAACATTGTTAAGATATGATCCATTCTATATATAATATAGAAACAGAGGCACTGATATAATTGGAACCGGATTCAAATCATGCAGCTGTCTCCAGTGCATGTCAACTAAATGGAGAGAGGTCGATCAGCATTACTCAACTTAGGAGTGCATCCAATTATGAGTAACCTGAAAGAGAAGCAAGTTCTCTAAAACAATACTATCAAATGAATACCTTACACAAGTATCTACATCTTCGATCACCTTGAAGAATCCCGGTACTTACTACACCTGGTTCTCTACTTTATTCTTATACCTATAACTTCTCAAAATTTAGACCTTGTATTTCTACGAAACATATGTCTAAAACTTGAGAAGTCACAAGTAAACAGAATACAGTACGAGGACCATCCCCTTTGTCCTAATGGACACATGACAACATACAATATTTTGTATAAGTCCACTGAGTTTAATAACTCAAACCCTGTGCGTCATAGGTCGAAAACTGTACCCAGGTGATTTCCTCAAATATCACCAATTGCAACGAATTCCGATATAATGAGGATGATCACTTAATTCCCAATAACTTACTCCCACTCATCATCTGTAAAACTATACAGATGTGAGAATCATACCTAGTAAATACATACCCTGGAGCAAGGACTGATTAGGAAATCAGTTTTCTATTAACAATACACAGTGAAACTGAAACATGAATATGTTCCGAAAGGGTTTCCGGGTATTCCTAGTAATGCCTCTTCCATTATCCAGATTCATGACTGTAACCGTATATTTCTTTGACATCTCTCCAAATCCCTTTATTTGTCTTTAGTCGTCACCTTCTGTACACCATCGTTAGGCTTAATGGTTTTCTTCCTTCCCTACCGTTCGGCACCAGCCTATGGTTTGGAAGAATACCAACCAATAAGCATAATAGGTGTACTCTTCTAATCCTAGGAGTACTCGCATCCTGAGAGAAGGTGATGATAAAAGACAACTGAATAAACATTTATTCTAGTTCTCCCGAACCAGAATCCATCCCCGAAGTGGAACAAGTTCCATCGAGTTCGTATATAACCATACGATGGATTATCTAAATAACTGTGGATTTTCGTAGTGTTACGGGGTGCTCTGGAGAAATACAAAGGTGAAATAGGAGTGGCGATGAAATACATGGTTTGGTCGTGAATAGCAGTCGCAATTTACTTTGCCATCTTTCCAATCCCGTTATTTGTCTTTACTTATTACCTTCTGTACATTACACTTAGGCAAATTGGTTTTCTTCATTCCCTACCTTTCGGTACCTGCCTATGGTTTGGAAGAAGACTATCCAATAAGCGTAATAGGTGTACTGTCCCCTAATCCTAGGAGCCCTCATAACTTGAGAGAAGGTAAAAAGGAAAAGACAACTGAATAGTCCTATTCAATCTCTCCAAAACCAGAATCCATTCTCGAACCTGGAACAAGTTCCTTCGAGTTCGTATATAACCATACGATGGATTTATCCAATGGAAGTGGATATTCGTAGTAATACGAGGTGTTATGGAGAAATGCAAAGGGTAAAAGAAGGAGTGGCAATGATATATGCAAACTCAGACTATCCAAAAGCCAGTGTTTTAAGAAAGTTCGGATAACTTGGTTACTGAGTCATAGTCTAGGGTTGGGTCATTGTCGCAGCCAAAGAGAGAGAGAAAAGAAACACTCTGCGTGCACTCTAATCTAGATCAGAATGGTTGTCACTTTATCTAATCAGGAAACCTCCCACCGTCTCCTCAAATTCTCCTCCAAACCTGAAAGAAGAATTAGTCGGGATCACCCGAGGAGTAAACCAACTCATCAGTGGGAATCGGGATCCAACTATCATCGCATGATAACGTGATGGAATCCACTCACGTTATCACATTCCAGAAGGTATGAGCATGCTTGGCAAGTTTCAGTTTCTTTAGAACCTCCCGATATGATTTTTATCCCATGCTCTTATGACCTTGACGAAGGCTAACATATCATAAGTCACATGTCGAGTTCTACCCATCATTATCCAGGTTAATTTGAACCCACCCGTAGATACCCTTGACGAAGGCCAAAATGGTAGTACGACTGTTCCAAACCAACGCATCTATCTATGCAACATAAAAGTAACAAATAGCTACCATACACTATGCCTTGATGAAGGCCAACATATATAGCATGAATACTAAGTGCTACCCGTCTGAAATGACGGAGGGCTACGAATAGTTTTTGGCGAAAAACCTTTAACGTAATGAACTTGATATCGTTGAAGGAACCGGATAGTTTTTACAAATATATAGTGGCGAAAACCTTTGCTCAAGAGGTCACTCCCGGTGAAGGGATCTCGGCTCTTTCCCCGTAGAATGAGGTGCAGGATATTCCAAACTGAATACCACGATACAAAGCAAAAAAGTAATCGACTATAGTGAAGTTATTACCCTGACGCAAACCTCTGCCCAAGGGGTCACTCCCGGTGAAGGGATATCGGCCCTTGCCTCGTCGAATGAGGTGCTGGATATGCATAACCGAATACCGCTATGCAAAACAAAAGAGAACGTCCTTGTAATAACAGCTTTTTGAAAAATGTTCCAACAACATCTGTATAGGTCTGTTTTCTTTTGCATTGATCTGAATCAATGCAGTCCCATCAATTAATCCCACCAATAAAGAACGAAAATATGATGTACGTATATGCCATCCGCATTCGCCACTGGGTCCCGTCATCACCCGTTAGGTTACTTAACTAACGACAGAGCGGGGACTGGACTAGTGCGGGTGTAAAACATATATAATATCTACTAGCATATATATATATATATACAATAATCGTTCCAGGCGTGATAAATGCAACATCACAGAACAATACAGATAATCTGGGAGCCCCGGATTTCATAGAGCCAAAAATGAAACTCGACGTTCCCCTGTCGTGTGGATAGCCTGTGCAATGAAAACCTAGACCCCTACGAGTGCGGCAAGTTACCTACCAAAACCAGAAGCGAGGCAGCCCCCTTCAGCATCGTGAATGGACAACCCAGCACTTCACGGAATCCGGTAACTTGAGCACCCCTCCTTGGGTCAACCTATACCCCCTACGAGTGCGGCGAATAGCCCGCCAATTCTAGAGTGAAGCCCCATCCGTCTCAAAGCCATGAAATGCGGGCCCGTTTCCCTCTAGAATCCGGCTATCCCTGCACTCCACCGTGGGGTAATCCTAGTACAGAAAAGAAAACTATGTACAACGGGTACATCGACCTCAACACGGTCGTTCTAAAAAAAAATAATATACAAACAGGCAGTGACGGTAGTCCACATGTCGGACGCTCACCCCGCAATATCAAATGTACAAATATATCTAAACCGCACTACCATTGCACACAAGCTATCCACTATGACAAATCTGCAACATCACAGCACAACACAGAATATCAACGTGAATGTCACGTTCGCGAACCCGTCTAAAAGTGCTATAGCAATTAGACAAGATTTACCGCTCGAATAACATTCACGATCCCAGATAGAAATGTAAGTACTGCAAACTTTAAACAATGTTATAAATATCAACTTCGAAATAACCCCCGTATAGCCCCAAACAACAAGATAAATTCATATCAAAACTGGGCTAAACTAGCAATACCACTGATCCAATATTCCATAGACTAAAAGCTATTGGGGTGAAGAAAATATGAGCGCTAGAATTTTGGTCGAGGCTTGAAAATCAAAAAGAATTGGCTGTCAAAGAAGTGGCTTGGAAAAAATTGGTCTCTGTGGATTTTTTTTAAAGTATTGTAATGGTGAGTTAATTAATCTTTGCAACACCAAAAAAAAAAAAATATGCCCTGCACCAAAACAAAAAAGGCTATGAATTTTTCCTTTGCCCCAAAAACCACAGCCACAAAATTCCGTCACACAAAAATCAACATCGGTATTGTTTCCGGGTTGTTTCGGTTTCGATATTTTAACATTGTCTAAACCAACTAGTAGAAGGTTAATAGTTTGGTTCTGATACCATGTAAGTCTACGGTAGCGCCCCGGCCGTCTTTCCGAGGCCAAATGCGGAACAAAAAACTTTTCCGAACTGGCGCTAACGCAAACTTAAAACCCGGATCGTTCCATTAACCGTAAACTAGTATACTGTGAAATGGGGTTTAGAGATTATACCGATCGATCCGTGTCCTTCGGTCTTTAACCTCAGCCCCTAGCTTGTTGCGGATGCGCCGACGAAACCCTCTCTCCGATCTCGATCGATCTACGATCTCCTCTTCGCCGAAAGCTGCGCCACATCAACGAATCTTTATACGGGCTCCCGCCTCTGAACCGAGGCAACTCAGACACGAAGTTTGCTAGCCGACGTGTCCAAGGTTGAAGTAGAGAAAGTATAGAATACTTTGTCTCGAATCACCCAAGCGATTGGGTGAGGGTTAATCGAAGTTTCCATTTGAGTGAAGATGGAAATGAGCTTTGAAAATGTGCTTAAGGATTTTGCAAGTGAAATGAATCATTTCTCACACCAAAAGGAATTTGGCCCTCACCAAATGAGTTCGACCACTAACAGAAATTTCCTCACTGGAAATTGTGGGGGTGGGTGAGCACAGTGCTCGGCCAGAATAATTGAGGAGGAGGGGGTGAGCACAAGGCAAGAGGTGATCACAAGAAAAAAATGTCTTCACGCGAAACAATAACCTCACCTTCACCACTCACCATCAACCATCGACTCCCACCATAAAAAAAACCCTCCTTTCATAAACTCGAAATTGCAGGAAGCCCCCTATAGAAAGCAATTAGCCGGGAATAAGAGAAATGGCCAAATAAACATTCAAAGCTTCAACCATTAATTAAACATAAAATCTAGTGTCTAATCGATGGAAGAAAAACTGGCAACTTCAAAAAACGATCCCGTAATAAATTACAGGATAACCCCGCAGCTATATATACATACCTGTATTTGTATGACCGAATACAAATACGGGTATGTATATATAGCTGCGGGGTTATCCTGTAATTTATTACGGGATCGTTTTTTGAAGTTGCCAGTTTTTCTTCCATCGATTAGACACTAGATTTTATGTTTAATTAATGGTTGAAGCTTTGAATGTTTATTTGGCCATTTCTCTTATACCCGGCTACCGAATACAAATGCAATGAGACAAAATTTACACAGTATAATACTAGGATCCGGCTTAAACCAAAGCCCCCTTGTATTATCCGTCCGAACCATAACACGTGGACAAATGCACGCGTATGTTCGAACCCTGCCATAAAACCATACGGCCTCTACGACGTTTCGCCCGAACTGGGAAACTTTTTATGGGGGACTCTAAAGACTCGTCAATACTCTGGTAGTGGGTTTAACCATAAACCGTCAGTGGTGCTAGCTATACGTAACGGCTGCCCATGTAATGAGAGAAAGGGAGTCCGATGAGCGAACTCATCCTGGAACCCTACTGAGCCTATGTGTGACAATATCTGTATAGTCCGGTCCGTTCGTCTATGAGTATCGCATATCGGGCCTAGGGAGTTGGTAAACGTAAGACCCCCAAAAGCGGTATAAGTCATGTCGGAGTGTAGCCCAAAACACCCTGGGATACTACTGGAATATCTACCAATAAATCTCGCTTGCCATGGCCATGGACTTCGTGTAATGGCTCTCCTAAACACAGCGCGATCTCACCCCCAACGTTGGGAGAGACGAATCCCCTGCCGATCCGCTCACTGCCTCCATGTGGCTCGGGACTGTACCCAACTAAAACCTGTTTGCACGACTCCTTTGAGCTGTGGTAGAGTAATAATCAAAGCACAGTGGGAACTCACATGAGACAAATGATGATCTCAGGTCGATAGACTAATCTGTACACATGTCACCTGGGAATTGCTATCTGACGACAGGTTTTAATAACCAGCTAGCATGTTCCCGGCGAGTCCTGTCCGGTGTACTCAAAACCTAAAGAGCACCTGTATACATCTTAGGTGAACCAACTGATACCAATGGCTTGTGAGACCAGCCACCTCCCCTCGTCGGGGTCTCGACTGTATACACTAGTCTACTCCAGAGTATCGATGCCCTATCTCGAAACTCCCGCGACTAGGGACCACATTTAAGGATGCACTTATAGACTACCCAACTCTCACATATATGAACACCATCATACTGTTGGTTGTCAAGCAAGAATCCTATGGGCTCTATCAACGTGCAATAGTGATATATCATGTCACCTAAAGCAGTACACGTATGATAAAGATAAACCAGATAGCATACTATCATCTCGAGTAAGGCTGTTCAACCGGTATAGGTCCTCCCTCAATCATTGCAATCACGTGCCTGTGATCCAATAATTGACTTTGAGGGCACTATATCTAACAAGTACTAGATCCAACAAAAGATATACAATGTACAAAAACGGATAACCGCGAATCCACCTAATAGCAAAGGCCTCACAGCCAACCGTAGCGGTATCCACAAAAGTAGAGAAAACAAGAAGTTCTGCCGTGACTACTCTGAGGGTAAGTCCTGCAAAACACTGTGGCACAACGGGGGTGAGTTGCCAACTCGTGAATAATAAATAACATCATACTATAATCGCAAGTATGCACAAACAGCGATAATCTATCACATGTAATCTGATAGCAAATTATGGAAATATGAATATGCAACAATCATGTAAAGGTACATCATCAAGGTTTTATAACTACATGAAGCAATGCATATCAACATAATCCTGAGTGTAGGATGATATAATAAAACCTCATGCAAAAATCATCAGCATGGAAAAACACCAGTGTCCCTCACTGACACGTCAAATCCCAAAATCCTAAGGCACCACATCCTCAGATCGGCCCTCATATCCTATAAGTCTCATGGAACCTGAGTGTCCAACACCGACACCCGAAAAATCATGAAAACATATGCCTGTATATGTGTGTGTGTGTGTGTCTCAACGACACATCAAAATCATGGAACCTGAGTGTCCGACACCGACACTCGAAACATCATGAAACTCGTGTCCAGTATCGACACGTAAATCCTCTTGTTTTAGACGCCGTCACCACGATTGGCCCTGATGTCATGTCCGTACATCACTCCGGTCGGTATCCCCACGATAACCGCCGAGTCCAAATACTATCACCGGTAGGTACTTACCCTGCCAGCCTGGCTCATCGTCTATACCACGAAAAATCATATCTTGCCCCGGGGAACCATACCGGGTCCACCATGTACCCGCAGACGGTGCCTATCCGCTCCTCGAATTGGGTATATAACACAAGTCTCAGAGCCGAGAAAACTCATGGTGGACGCACTGAAATATCATATCAAGAGAAACCGGGTTTTCAAACAATACATAATTTCTTAAAAACACCCCCACGGTTCTCAAATCCATAAATCATATGAAATCCATATCTCAATTCATAAATCCATGAAAACTGATATATGCAACATAAAACAACATTATGAGCATATTAAGGGAAAACCGCTCTTTTAAATGAATCCAACTTTAAAATATATCACGCGGTTCCTAAATCCTCCGAAATCAAGTGCAACATCATATGAGGTGTACATGTAACTAAAACAAGATATAAGTACCTACATGTAAGCAAGTATGTGTGATGCCCTTCATAAGCGCAATAGCACACTAATCAACGTCTCAATATCAAATGACATTACAATACCACTTAGGGGTATATGCAGCTATAGCAATGTATGTGGGTATACATGTAAGTATGTTTGCATAATGTACATGTAGCTGTAGCATGGTATGTGGGTTTACATGTCAGTATGTATGCAGGATGTACATGTAGCTATAGCAAGGTATACGTGAAATGGAATAGAAATCACCACCTCAATTATCCCTATCCAATACAATATCACGTATGTATATGTGTCATCTGTAACTCATATGCACAATGGAATAAGAGCCACTATCTCAATTATCCATATCCAATACAATATCACGTATGTATATGGGTTGTGCGTGTCATGGCAATTACTGACGATGTGTGTGTAGCATACAAATTAGTGCTCGTGCAATATGAACCGTCAGTAATGATGTTGTGTCCAATAGGTACAAACTCAAGGCACAACAGGTAATAATATGCAATGACGCTCATGCGCAATCAACTCATATATGAATAACATACAGCTATAATATCATATCAAGCCCTGACGCATAACGCCATACGGGCGATTTCCCCGTAGATGTTAAATCTACTCACCGATGATCTCGAACTAAGAAAATACGACCACCTGCTTCTTTTTCTTCGTAGCGTCCGAAGTCCCCGCTTGCGATCCTAAAATTTCACAAACACAACACATAAGGCTAAATATCCTACGCCGACAGAAAGATAACGAAACGCAAGGATAACGCCCACAAGATAATTACACTGTGCATCTAGTGCACAAAACGCGTACGACATCGGCACAATCCTATCTAGGATCGCTAAACTATGTAACCACCAAGCCTAGACCCCGATCGTACCGATCGCGCATTCACAACACAATATATAGCGTGGAAGATAATAAATATAACATTGCAACGTCCATTATAACCTACGTCCAATTTTTTTACCGAAACCTAGTAAGCAACTATATCTCATATTAGCTCAAGTATAGTAGTTAACACAAATTCTAGCGATCACAAATATCGCAAAGTAGCTTAACTAAGTCATCCAAACCTTTAATATAATTTTAATCTCACCCAAATATGATTTATTAAAAGTTAGTTTTCTATTAAACTCAATTAGAAAAATTAGGAAATTAACAAATAACATTCTCCCACTAGGTTAAATTTTCCGAAGTCTATACTTTTCAGTTGACCTTTTCAACCAATTAAACCCTAACCTGATCTTCACAAAACTTTCATGAATTTCTAAACATGAAATTTAAAGCTATATTAAACATCTAATAAGCTAACTTAATGTATTTAAACAACAATTTAAGTTTTAGGGTTAGGATTTTATACCTCCAATAGATTCATAAATTAGCAACTAAACTCCAATTTTTCCCCCAAAATGATGACTTTAATGAAGATTCAAGCTTGTTTAGTGTTGAAGAGTGATGGGTAGGGATTTGTTTGTGTGTTTGTGGGATTATTTGAGGATTTTTGATGATTTATTTTAGCTTAAAGAGATGAAAATGGGGTGAGAAACTACAAAGGGCAGCAAGGAGGGGGGGTGCTCGGCCAAGGGAGGATAAGTGAGGAGGTTAGGAATTGTGTGGGAAAATGTAGTGCAAAACATCAATTAATGCTCATAAATGCCTCTCCCATCCATGCCACCTCTTATCTTTTTCTCTAAATTTTCATTTAAATTCACAAATATCTAGATATTTTGGAGAGTGGATTAAAGCTTAATCTAGTGATTAATTTAGCATAGATTCACTTTAGTAATAATTAACCCAAACAAAAATGTAATTACCACTAATTAAGTGCATAATTAACAACTTATAATAATATTTTAATTAGGGAAAAATAATTAAGTGAACCAAAATTTTCAAGTGACCACTAAAAACCGCAAACTAGCAATATTCTAGTTAAATTAGTTGCAGTCAAGTCTATACAGAAAATTGATCACTTCCGGGTTTTTACGGAAAACACCGACTATTTTACCTAATAACGGAAAAATCGCATAACGATTTCCTAAAACGTTACAATCTTCCCCCCTTAAAGAAATTCGGTCCCGAATTAAAAATTTAACTACGCGTACCTTCGAAGAGATGAGGGAATTTCTTCCGCATCTCGCTCTCGGCCTCCTAAGTGATCTCTTCACTTGCAGGGCCACGCCAAAGAACCTTCACAGATGAAAAACCTTTGACCGAAGTTTCTTACCTGCCGATCCAATATAACTACCGGCTGCTCGGTGAATGAAAGATCGTGCTCATGCTGAACGGTCTGGTGCTGAATCATGTGAGAAGGATCATGAAGGTATCTACAAAGCATCGACACATGGAAAACGGGATGAACATCCGGAAAACTGGGCAGAAGTGCCAAACGATAGGCAAAGGCACCAACTCGCTCAAGGATCTCGAAAGGATCCACAAATCTGGGACTGAGCTTCCTCTTTTTTCCAAATCTCATAACACCCTTCATCGAAGAAATCCGCAGGAATACATGATCTCCCAGTGCGAACTCAATTCTGCGACGACGACGGTCGGCATAAGATTTCTGTCTGCACCGGGCTGCTCTCATCCTGTCCTGAATCAGCTGGATCTTCTTCGTAGTCTCCTGAACTAGCTGGGGTCCCAAAACCCTACTCTTGCTGAGTTCGGTCCAACAGACTGGCGATCGACACTTCCTACCATACAAAGCCTCAAAAGGCGCCATTTGAATCATCTCCTGATAACTGTTATTATAGGAGAATTCAATCAACGGCAAGTGACGATCCCAACTGCCACCAAAATTAAGCACACACGCCCGAAGCATATTCTCTAGAGTCTGTATAGTTCGCTCTGACTGACCATCGGTCTGTGGATGAAAAGCAGTGCTAAAACTCAAGCGGGTACCCAAAGGTTCCTGAAAGTTCTGCCAAAGACGACTAATAAACTGGGTGCCCCTGTCGGATACGATGAATGTAGGAACGTCGTGCAAACGCACAATCTCATCTATATACAACTGAGCATAATGAGCATAACCGAAAGTGGTCTTCATTGGAAGGAAATGAGCCGCTTTCGTCAACCGATCAACAATCACCCAAATGGAGTCATACCACCGACTGGCCCTGGATAGACCCACAACGAAGTCCATGGAAATCTGCTCCCATTTCCACTCCGGAACGGGTAAAGGCTGCAACTCACCTGCCAGCCTCTGATGCTCAGCTTTGACTTGCTGACAAGTCAGGAACCTCGAAACGAAGTCCGAAACATCGCGCTTCATCCCTTCCCACCAGTAAATGTTTCTCAAGTCACGGTACATCTTGGTGGAACCTGGATGAACGCTAAAAGCTGACTGATGTGCCTGCTCTAGGATCTCGCGTCTCAACCCATCAGCATCTGGTACACACAAGCGAGTCCCGCATCGTAGCACACCCTGGTCATCAATCATGAACTCCGAAACTGTACCCTGCCGAACAAGCTCAAGAATCTCAGACAAACGGGCATCACTGGGCTGCTCCCATAGATACGATCAAGTAGTAGTGGATGGGCGCAGACACGAACAAGCTGTTCCCCAGTGGAAGTGAACTCAAACTGTACTCTACCATCGCACAAGATCTGCCAATCTGCAGAAGACTGTCGCTGAACTACGCTCAACTGGGACAAGCTAGCCCCGGGCCTACGACTCAAAACATCAGCTACCACATTAGCCTTTCCTGGGTGATAAAGGATCTCACAATCATAATCCTTCACAAGCTCTATCCAACGGCGTTGTCTCAGGTTCATATCCCGCTGCTGGAAGATGTACTTCAAGCTCTTGTGATTCGTGAAGATCCAACACGACTCTCCGTACAAGTAGTGTCTCCAAATCTTCAGCGCAATGACCACCGCGGCCATCTCAAGATCGTGAGTGCGATAATTCTGCTCATGCTTCTTCAGCTGCCTAGAAGCATAAGCAATCACTCTATCATGCTGCATCAGTACACGACCGAGCTCCACTCAAGAAGCATCATAGTAAACAACATAGCCGCCCGATCCAGAAGGCAAAGATAGAACTGGTGCAGTTGTCAACCGAATCTTCAACTGCTGGAAACTCTGCTCACACGCATCAGTCCAAAGAAAAGGAACCCCCTTCCAGGTCAGTCCGGTCAGCGGTGCAGTGATACTCGAAAAATCCTGCACGAAACGGCGATAATAACCAGCTAAGCCCAAAAAGCTACGGACCTCAGTCACAGATACAGGTCTGGGCCAAAGCTGTGCAGCCTCGATCTTCCTCGGGTCTACAAGAATACCGTCTCCCGTCACCACATGACCCAGGAAGTCAACTCTATCAAGCCAAAATGCGTACTTTGAGAATTTAGCATACAGCTGGTGCTCTCTCAATGTCTGCAAAGCAATCCTCAAGTGCTGCTCATGCTCCTCTCGACTCCTAGAATACACTAGAATGTCATCAATAAACACAATAATAAACTGGTCGAGGAACGGCCTAAAAATCCGGTTCATCAGATCTATGAACGCTGCCGGCGCATTGGTGAGTCCGAACGACATCACCAAAAGCTCATAATGCCCGTAGCGCGTACGAAAAGCAGTCTTCGGAATATCATCATTCCGAACCCACAACTGATGATAACCCGAACGCAAATCAATCTTAGAAAAATGTTTCGCACCCTGGAGCTGATCAAATAAATCGTCAATGCAAGGTAAATGATACCTATTCCGCACCGTAACTCGGTTCAATTGACGATAATCCATACACAACCTCAAATTGTCGTCCTTTTTCTTGACAAACAGAACAGGAGCTCCCCACGGCGAAACACTCGGACACACAAGTCCCCTATCAAGCAACTCTTGCAATTGATCTTTAAGCTCTCTAAGCTCCGCCAGAGCCATCCGATAAGGCGGTATAGAAATAGGCCCCGCGATGGGAATCAGATCAATGCAAAACTCAATATCACGCTCTGGCGGCCACCGAGGTAACTCATCGGGAAAAATGTCGGGGAACTCTCGCACGGTAGGAACCCAGTCCAATGACTCCACTGTGGCTCCAGTATCATAATGAAAGCCAAGAATCCCCGATATCCTCTCCTCAAAAGTCGACTAGCGCTAAGGACATAAATCAAACTGTGAGAGGCGGCACTACAGTCCCCCTGCATAACAAACACTGACTCGCCGGGAAAACAAAACCTAACTGTCTTCTCGCGGCAGTCCATGGACGCGTAGCGGGTAGCTAACCAGTCTATGCCCAGGAGAATGTCGAAGTCCAACATCTCAAGAAGGATCAAGTCGACGAACAAATCTCGATCTCCTAAACGAACAACACACGACCGAAACACGTGTCGTGCAACAAACGACTCGCCAACAGGAATAGTCACGACCAGCGGCTGACGTAGCAAACACGACTCTCGGCCTAACCTCGGCATGAAGTGCGTAGAAACATACGAATGCGTAGATCCCGGATCACATAAAACGTGTGCATCAAAAGAACATACAGAAAGGGTACCTGAAACCACTGCATTGGACGCCTGCGCGTCCTGGTGAGTCAAGGCAAACACCCGAGCATGCCTTCTACCCGTGACTGGCCGTCCTCTGCCTCTGCCACCCCATCTTCTCTGAACAAAACCACCGCGACCACGACCTCTCTGAGCAGGAGTCTGATGCGGGGCAGCAACAGGCATAAGAGGCGACGCTCTCTGAGGCGGAGAAGGTGGTAAGGTAACCTGGGGTACGGCTGCCTCTCTGGCGTATCACGGCATAATCCCTAACGAGGTGATGTAGACTGCCACACCCAAAGCACCCACGCGTCGACTGCTGACCCTCCTGGGAATAAATGCTGAACAACTGGCCTCGTCCCACATCTCTGCTACTCCCCGTGCCTAAACGAACGCTGTCTCGGGGTCTAAACCTCTGCCTCCGGATTGATATACCAGTACAAGCTCTCTTCGATACCGGAACAACCGAAGACTCAGAAAGACGCTCCTCAACCAAAAGGGCTTCGTCGACCGCTTCTACATACATGTCAAAATGCTGAATGCTGATAGCGAGGAACAACTGGGTAAGCAGTCCTCGAACGAACCTCTTCACCCGCATATCCTCAGTAGCTACCAAATACGGAGCATACACAGACAGCTCGGTAAACAGCACATCGTACTCGGCCACCGTCATCCCCGGAGTCTGGCGTAACGACTCGAATCTGCGCCCTTGAGCATCCTTGATGCTCTGCGGAAGAAAACGGGTGAGAAACACCATCACGAACTCAGCCCAGGTCATAGGAGCAAGACCTGCGGCTCTGCCCCTCTCCAACGACTCGCACCACTTCTGGGCCAGACCCTCCAGACGAAAACTCGTGAACTCTACCTTTCTCATGTCGGAGCATCTCAGCGAACGGCATATCCTGGCCATCCAGTCGATAAACGACTGTGGATCCTCAGCTGCATCAGTGCCAGTGAAAACCGGAGGCCTCAGCCTCATGAACTCTGACAGTGATACAGTGATAACCTCCGTAGCTATAGCTGCGACTGCCAGAACAGTATGCACCATCACGGTCCCCGTAACAGGTGGAACAACCTCCTGTCTCTGCGCTCGAATGGCCTCGACTAACGACCCCATCATCTGGCGCAAATCCTGCATACCGGCCCCTAGCAAAGCAATATGGTCTGTCGAAGGTGGATCAATATGCTCCAGTAAAATTGGCGCACCGCTCTGGTCAGTCCTCGCCTCAGACGAGTCAACTCTGACCTCGGCTCTCGCGGCCGCTCTCTATGCCCTCTTAGTCTTCGGTGGCATAAAGGCTGGAAATGGAAACAAGATTCGATAAGGACATAGAAATAGAATCGCAAGGATGTATAGAATCACAAAAGGAATTTCAATCAATAAGTCCTAAGGTCACTTAGGCGGAGTACTGTGTCGTAAGTATGCCACAGAACATACACACGCTACGTCACTCTGCTTAAGCTACCTACTCCATCATACAAAGGTCATGCTACACTCAGAAAGGTAAAACCTAGCGCTCTGATACAAACTTTGTCACGACCCAAATTTAGGCCCGTAACCGGCACTTAAACTACGTAACGTCAACAGGTGTACGCAACTTAAGTAAGCCGAAACCCAGAAATCTAAACCACCAAAAAATGGATAAGCAAAGAAAACATAGTTAAAACCTTCGGAAATCCCAATTAAAAATCTTTAAACTTAAGTTTTACTTTCTCAAAAAATTTGGCAGCACCAACTTTTTAAAATCCAGCCCCTAAAACGGGTACAACATAGAATATAAAATAAAGCATCCCAAACGGGAGCAAATCACGCCCAACGGCGGAGACAACCACCATAAGCATATATACGACGCCGTAGCGAAGAAATATAAATGAAAACAGCATAAGGAGGTAAAACTTTATGACAAGTCCGTCTCCTACGAGCACGACATCCAAAGTCACAAAATAATACAACACCGATCCTCACAACTCGTCTCTAAGTCAAATACATGAAGTGGTAGATGGAGAGTACTAGATCAAACAAAAGATATACAATGTACAAAAACGGATAACCGCGAACCCACCTAATAGCAAAGGCCTTACAGCCAACCGTAGCGGTATCCGCAAAAGTAGAGATAACAAGAAGTCCTGCCGCGACTACTCTGAGGGTAAGTCCTGCAAAACACTGTGGCACAACGGAGGTGAGTTACAAACTCGTGAATAGTAAATAATATCATACTGTAATCTCAAGTATGCACGAACATCGATAATCTATCATATGTAATCTGATAGCAAAAGTATGGAAATATGAATATGCAACAATCATGTAATGGTACATCAACAAGGTTTTATAACTACATGAAGCAATGCATATCAACATAATCCTGAGTGTGGGATGATATAATAAAACCTCATGCAAAAATCATCAGCATGGAAAAACACCAGTGTCCCTCATTGACACGTCAAATCCCAAAATCCTCAGGCACCGCATCCTCAGATTGGCCCTCATATCCTGTAAGCCTCATGGAACCTGAGTGTCCAACACCGACACCCGAAACAACATGAAAACATATGCCTGTATATATATATATATATATATTTGTGTGTGTGTGTGTGTGTGTGTGTCCCTCAATGACACATCAAAATCATGGAACCTGAGTGTCCAACTCCGACACTCGAAACATCATGAAACCCGTGTCCAACATCGACATGTAAATCCTTATGTCTCAGACGCCGTCATCACGACTGGCCCTAATGTCATTTCCGTACATAACTCCGGTCGGTATCCCCACGATAACCGCCGAGTCAAAATACTATCACCGGTAGGTACTTGCCCTGCCAGCCAGGCTCATCGTCTATACCACGAAAAATGATATCTTGACCCGGGGAACCATGTCGGGTACACCATGTACCTGCAGACGATGCCTATCCGCTCCTCGAATCGGGTATATAACAAAAGTCTCAAAGCCGAGAAAACTCATGGTAGACGCACTGAAATATCATATCAAGAGAAACTGGGTTTTCAAACAATACATAAGGCTAAATATCCTACGCCGACACAAAGATAACGAAACGCAAGGATAACTCCCACAAGATAATTACACTGTGCACCTAGTGCACAAAACGCGTACGACATCGGCACAACCCTATCTAGGATTGCTAAACTATCCAACCACTAAGCCTAGACCCCGATCGTACCGATCGCGCATTCACAACACAATATATAGCGTGGAAGATAATAAATATTATATCGCAACGTCTATTAGAACCTACGTCCAATTTTTTTACCGAAACCTAGTAAGCAACTTTATCTCAAGTCTAGTAGTTAACACAAATTCTAGCGATCACAAATATCGCAAAGTAGCTTAACTAAGTCACCCAAACCTTTACTACAATTTTAATCTCACCCAAATATGATTTAGTAAAAGTTAGTTTGCTATTAAACTCAATTAGACAAATTAGGAAATTAACAAATAACATTCTCCCACTAGGTTAAGTTTTCCCAAGTCTACACTTTTCAGTTAACCATTTCAACCAATTAAACCCTAACTTGATCTTCACAAAATTTCATGAATTTCTAAACATGAAATTTAAAGTTATATTAAACATCTAATAAGCTGGCTTAATGTATTTAAACAACAATTTATGTTTTAGGGTTAGGATTTTATACTTCCAATAAATTCATAAATTAGCAACTAAACTCCAATTTGGCCTCCAAAATTATGACTTTAATGAAGATCCAAGCTTTTTTAGTGTTGAAGATGATGGGTAGGGATTTGTTTGTGAGTTTGTGGGATTATTTGAGGATTTTTGATGATTTATTTTAGCTTGAAGAGATGAAAATGGGGTGAGAAACTACAAAGGGCAGCAGGAGGAGGGGGGGTGCTCGGCCAAGGGAGGATAAGTGAGGAGGTTAGGAATTGTGTGGAAAAATCTGGTGCAAAACATCAATTAATGCTCAAAAATGTCTCTCCCATCCATGCCACCTCTTATCTTTTTCTTTAAATTTTCTTTTAAATTCACAAATATCTAGATATTTTGGAGAGAAGGATTAAGGCTTAATCTAGTGATTAATTTAGCATAGATTCGCTTTAGTAATAATTAACCCAAACAAAAATGTAATTACCACTAATTAAGTGCATAATTAACAACTTATAATAATATTTTACTTAGGAAAAAATAATTAAGTGAACCAAAATTTTCAAGTGAACATTAAAAACTGCAAACTAGTAATATTCTAGTTAAACTAGGTGCAGTCAAGTCTATACAGAAAATTGATCACTTCCGGGTTTTTATGGAAAACACCGACTATTTTACCTAATAACGGAAAAATCGAATAACGATTTCCTAAAATGTTACAAGCTTGATGTGCAATTTTGGAAGTTCCCGTCCGTATCCTCCAACCTCTATTAGATTTGCCATTTACGCTTAATATCCTCCGTCATTCTTTTTGCGCTTCTGTCGTGAGATATCCAATATCCTGAAAAGCAATCTCAAAGTGACCAAGCACATCATATACAGTGTTATAAAATTCGCAATATAATAAATACAAGCATATGAAACATTCGTAGTTTCGATATCACAAACTATGAAATGAATAGTATATCAATATCAAGATATGAACCAAATGCAAAGCATGAGATATTGATATTCTACACACACACACACACACATGATATATTAAAACCAAGATATGAAATACATGTATATACATATTCATATTGTGAACATCTAAACAACGAATGAGAGTAATATATCGATATCAAGAATATAACACAAATGTAGATTTCAATATTGATATATTACTCGGTATACACAAGATATAGGATATGCAAACTAAACATCAAGTGTATACAAGTTCAGTGTCGATAATGTAAAGCAAGATAAGTATGTGACGCTAAACAAACTATTCATGTTTAAGCTATCATCGAAACCAAAAAAAAGATCATCAGAATCCATAAGTTATCAACTCATAAGAAAGCCAAAGCTTCGATTTTTATGTGTCGAAATACTTTTTTAGTGGGTGCTTTCCCCCAAGGTTTTGGATCTTAGGATTAACTCCTCCATGAAAATCAAAACTTTCGTAAGAAGAAGATAAGATCTTTCGATCTTGTATGTTAGAGTCAAAACTCTGTAAGAAGCCAAAACTTTTTGTATGAAAAAGAGAGAGTTTTCACTTTTTATTTTACCTAATCGAGATTAGGGTTTTGGCCAAAAAAGACCCTTCTTTGAGAATTGGTTCTCTGTTTCTTTTTAAAAAGAAGATCAAGAAGCAACGCTTATTTTTTTATGATCGTCTCCCCTCTTTTTTCTCCAAAGGGGGATCCTATTTATAGGAGAGAGATTTGTTAGGGTAAATCCCTTACAAATAGATTTGAATTGATACATATCAATTCAGAGTTCATGCACACCGTTGAATCATTGATCCAAAGATCTTCTTATTAAGAAAGATCAATCTGGAAGATTTTCTTCCAAATAGAGTTGCGTCTCTAACAGAAGGGCATACTTTAGAGGAGGTACGCTTGCACTACGTGCCTTGCACATGTAGCGCAATGATTATGAATGCGCGCGTGCATTGTACGTGGCGCAGTGCACAAAGGCCTTACGCTTGCGAAAGTGTATTGCACGTGGCGCATCGCAAATGCACTTGGCATTTATGTCAAGCGCGCAGCTATGGATCTTGCACTCTAAGTTTTTATGGAGCTTGCACTCCAAGGAGAGTGCACCCTAATTGGGCGGGAACGGTGCGCTTGCGCAGTAAATATTGGGATTTTTGACTTGGTGGAGTTTAAGCTCCCAAGCGCTAAATTTTGGTGGGAACAAATGCCCCTACCACTATGCCTACGTGCATTCCACATGGGTAAAGTGGTGTCAGCCATCGCTCTTTTGCTTTTGCTTGTGCTGAAATATTTTTGCTTAGTTTATTTACTCATCCCGGAGCATTCAGTTTATCCTCTTTTTAGGCGTGGATAAGCTCAGAATTACGTTAACATACCACCGTTAGTATAAGAGGCCATCATGTTTATGGTACTGGGTGTAGTCCATCGCACCGTTGCGTTAGCTGACTTCTTCTAGATTTACGTCCCTTGGATCGCAGTTCAAGTAACCACACACTTACCTTATCTCCAATCCATTCTGAAGCGATACACGACGTCTCAAGTAATCTTCTTAGACTGGTATATATATCTTGCTATCAGAGATTCAGTGTTGGGCTTCACCATGGCGCTTTACCTTGAGGTCAGACTCCTTGAGTTCCAAGGAAGCCATAACTACACCTTTCAGTGGTGAGATGACATCCAATGGTCTTTAGGCATGTATGTACTGCCATCGAGACCCGGAGATAGGAATTTGTCGTGACTCCATTTTTGCTTGGACTCCTTCGAGCTTCCATGATTTTGCGCCGATACTTTATTGAATTAGGGTAGACATCCATATAGTCTTTAGGCTGCATGCGTTGCCATCCAGACTTAGAGTTAGGTCGATGCCGTCACACTATACCTTACTTTAGGGTTGAACTTCTCGAGCTCAGAGCAGTTGCAACGTATGATGGAGCACATTGCTCATTTTCATTTGTTTCCACCCGTAGATTGTATACAAGAGTCAGGATCGAACTACTTGTAGGGAATTTTATATATATATATATATATATATATATATATATATATATATATATATATACCGCGATTGCTCTATCAATTCAGCTTCTCTTATCGCAAAAGTCGTGATTGCCCAATCATTTCGGGTATTCATTCACGGTTTCCCAATCATTTCAGCTGTTTCTTTTTATTTTTACTTGCCGATTTTTATTACGAGTTGCCCAATTATTTCGGCTACTTCTTTTCTTTCTTTTTTATTTCCTAGTTTAACGACTTAGGGTCGAGATTTTGGACTTCAGGTTGGCATTAGCGTTTCTAACACTGAAGCACGTTTGTCAGGAGCACTTCATCATCTTCCTGGGTAAACTTAGAATTAGGACTTTTGGACGGCATCGGCACCGCTAACACTGAAGCATAGTGCCAAGAGCGACTCATCAATTGTCGTTGCCCATTGGACAATAGTGGCTTAAAAGACAGGTTTAGGTCCTTGTCATCTAAGGCTTTTTCAATCTTCATGAGCCATAAGTCAAGGTGGCAAACGGGCCATGCCTAACAGGCCCGGCCGAAGGCCGTCGGGCTTGGCCGGTCAACGGGCCGGGCCAAGCCCGGTTGACCGGGCCTCGGCCTGGCTCGAGTGCCCCAAATCCTAGCCCGTCCTGGCTTGGGTTGGGCCGGGCCGGTCGGACTGGGCTGGCCCAAACGTAATTAAAATATTAGTTTTTTAAAATTAGGTTTTTTGGAGAATTTTTTAAATCCCGAACTTCGCGTAGGTCCCAGATCAGACCTAGATATTTTATTGATTTAAATTTTTTTGAGGGGGAGGGGCATAAGTTGGCAAATCTTACCCTTTATACAATTGAAAATATTGAAAACTGCCCTGCTCCCCATCATTTCACACAGTATACCCTCCCCTTTATTTCAATTTTTTTTAAAAAAAGTTTCCTCCCTCCCTTGGAATCCCTACCCCCCTTTAACTTAAATAAAAAACATTGATTCCCTACCCACCCCCATAAGGCCACAACCATCATAATTTGATTCCCTAAGTACAAATCAATTCAAGTGCGGCCAAAATTTTATTTTAAACCCAACCCCAAAAAATCTGATTTTTTATTTGCTTCGGGCACGGGCTCATGGCCAGGCCAGCGGGCCGCCGCCGCCGAGCCTGGCTCGACCCTATGCCGGGCCTGCCTGCCACAGAGCTAGGTTAAACCGCGGGCCGGGCCACGGGCCGTGGGCCGCCCGACCCATTTTCCACCTTAAGCCGTAAGGATCTCACAAAGTTGTTTTCTCTCTATGGGTCTAAAGGATCTTGTAAGTGTTTCCTACTTAGGGGTCGTGGGGACTCCTAAGTGGATTTTCTCTTGTAAATCGTAGAGATCATACAAGAGTGTTTACTCCTTAAAAGTATAGAGGATCTTACAAGCGTCGTTCACCATGCTAGGGATATCGCTTGTCTTTTGTGGGAATTTGTTGAAACATTTTTTATGCCTATGGATTGTATATAAGAGTCTGTATAGAACTGCTTGTCAGGAAGCTTCTTTCTTTTCATGAGTTTTGCACCCTTTCGGGTTTTCACAAACTCGCGGGTAGTCCTGCTGTTTTTACTTACGAAGCCCTTTCGGGTTTTCATCTGTGCCCATCTTGCTTATGGACGCATCGTTTTTTTAAAACACCATTCTTTTTATGGGTCGTGAGGATACATGGGTGGGTCTTCTCCATATTGGTAGCTTGATTTTCCAATAGAGGAGGCTTGGAGGTAATCTTGTCACGGGTAGCCCATAGATCGTATACGGTAGACAATTTGAAGACTAGCCATAGGACAACAGACTTTTTTAGGGAGTATCGTTCACCTGTGGGACTTGGAGGTGCAACTTTACTGTGGGTAGCCCGTGGATTGAATACAGTATTCAATTTGGAGACCTGCCGTAGGATAGAGCATATTTTTAAAAGAGCATTATTTACTCGTGGAACTTTGGGGTGTAACTTTGCTGTAGGTTACCCGTGTATTGTATATGGTAGCCAATTTTGAGACCGGCCGTAGGACATAACATATTTTTAAGGGAGCATTATTCACTCGTGGAACTTTGGGGTGTAATTTTGTTGTGGATAGCCCGTAAATTGTACACGGTAGCCAATTTTGAGACCATCCTTATAAAAGAACTTATTTTTAGGGGAGCATTATTTACCCGCGGAACTTTGGGGTGTAACTTTGCTGTGGGTAGCCCATGGATTGTATACGGTAGTCAATTTGGAGACCTTCCGTAGGGCATCAATGGCCTAGAAAACAGGTTTGGATCCCTATCACCTAAGTCTTTTCAATTTTATGAGCCGTGAGGGTCTCATAAAACTATTTTTTTCTACGAGTCGAGAGGATCTCGTAGGTGTATTTTCTCCTTAGGAGTCGTGAGGACCCCTAAATGACTTTTTTTTGCATTATGAGTCATAAGGACGCACGAGTGGGTCATTTCCTCGCTGGTAGCTTAGTTTGCCAACGTAGCATGTTTTGATGCAACTTTGTGTTAGAGTCCGGCGCTTGCGCCGCGGAGGCCGCGGGCGAGGTGGAAGTAAAAACAAAAACTTTTTGCGGGCACCGGACGAGCACACCCGAGGATTCGATCCAAACACCCTAAACTAGAAATCTAAAACATGCAAGGTTTAATAAATACAATCTTTGTCGCTTGTCCACCCAATTGTGGAAAACCCCTCCAAGCTCGTAACCGCTGGGATCGCGCTTGAGAATCGACCACCCTTGCCGAAGACGATCCACCTGAGGGAGGTGGAGGCTCTAACCGGCGATCCAAACTTGCTAGGTTTGGATGGTTGGTGATGTAAGAATACTTCGCTAAATTTTCTCTCTTGAATCATACTCAAAAATAGAGAGCAAGAAGAAGAAGGTGAAGGGGAAGAGGAAGCATAAGCTCAAGTGCAGAGGCAAAAAAGCATCCAAGAAAAATGAGTGAGAGAATGGCTATCAAGTCTTGCAACCATGATGCAATAGTGCACAATAAATGCACAAGCCAATCCAAGCCATCCCTCCAAACCATGCTTCATTAATTCCTCCTTTCCACCTCATTCCTTTTTATTTTTCTAAATAGAAAAATAAATATGAGGTGTCCTTCTTCTAGAAGAATTCCCGTATAAATACGGAATACTTCACCTGGTATATGTATCGCTGCATATACGCGTATCCGTATAAAAATACGGATAGTACCAAAGAGAGAAAATGAATAGTGAACAATAATACTAAAATATATGTATCAGAATAAACATATATAAATTATTAAATCAAACCCTGATTTAATAATCCGGCTTAATCCTAAGCCGGCTAGTATTATCAACTGCCCGATTAAAGTCCGTGTATCCTGTACACGTATTTGATCGGACCCTTGCATGTACCAACGTACGGCTCCTACATCAGTCGCCTGAATCGGAAAAACCCTCTATGTGGGACTCTAAAGACTCGACAATATGCTATTAGTGAGTTTAACCACAAGCACGTCAGCGGCACTAGCTGTACGTAACGGCTACCCAGGTACTTGTCGAAAGGGGGGTCGGAAATCAAGTGCGTCCTTACCCTATTGAGCCTGAATATGACAATCTCCATACAATCCGGTCTCTTCATCAAAGAGTATCACATATCGGGTCTAGGGGATGGATAACGTCATACCCCTACTAATTAGATAAGTCGTGGCTGAGTCGAGCTCATCACCAACTGAGATACTACTGATCAACTATCAGTAAATCTCACCCACCGTGGCCACTGATTTCTAGTGATAGTCAACTGAACACAGCGCGACATCGTCTCCTAATACCAGGAGAGACGAATTCCTGACAGCTGACCACTACCACCATATGGCTCGGGACTGTACCCAACTAAAACCTGTTTGCATGACTCTTTTGAACCATGGTAGGGTAGTAATCAAAGTACAGTAAGAACTCACACAAGACAAATGCCGACTTCAGGTCAAAGGACTAACCTGTACTTATGCCACCTGAGAACTTCCATCTGACGATAGGTATAATACTATCTAGAAGTTCTCGGCGACTCCGTCCAGTGTACTCACCTCCAGTGAGCACCTGTATACTATCGTAGGTGACACGACACCAATGTCTTGTGAGACCGGCCACCGCCCCTTGTCGGGGTCTAGAAACTTATACACTAGTTTACTCCGGAATATCGATGCCCAGTCTTGATATTCCTATGACTAGAGACATTTAAGGATGTACTTATGGATAACCCAGCTCCCACATATATAATCGCCATCATAATGCTGGTTGTCAAGCAACAATCCTAAGGGCTAAATCAATGATAAAGACAAACCAGATAGCATACTATCATCTCGAGTAAGATTGTTATTCCTGTATAGGTCTTCCATTAATTATCTTAATCGCTTACTTGCGATCACAATAATTGCCTTGATGGCACTATATCCAACAATCTCCCACTTGCACTTAAGGCAAATTATTGCGGTATCGCTTACCCTCAGCTCGTGTGCTATCGAATATCCAACTTCTCTACTAATCAGTTTCGTAAACTATATTTGTGAAACTTAAAGTGTTCGAGAAATAGCCTTAGTGAGTGGATCCGCTAGAATGTTTTAACTTCATCTCTCTATATCTCAACTTTGTGGAGATTAACAATCTTCCAAACTGAGCGATACCCCGCCTCAAGAATTTGTCTGGATACCTGATGGGACCAAGTTCATCTATGAACAACTCCATCCAACAAACTTCTTGGGTTGTATCCTCTGTTGAGTTATAACTGGCATCTTGCACCATGATTTTCTCAGTATCCCTATTAGAACACTATCCAATACACTAATTCTCAGAAGAGGCTAAACTTAAAACTTGACAGCATCTCTGTCATCCATGTCACCTTGGAAACCTGAACTGATAACTGTCTTCCAGAGGAGGCTGCCATTATCTTATACCAAGAACATCCTCTTATTCTTTACTGCTTCCAAATGTTTCTCCAGGATCGGATTAATATCTGCTTATAGCAACTAGTGTATAAGTAATATCCGGTGTTGTACGAGACATTGCATGATTGACTCAATTGCCTAAGCAAATGATACGTCATTCATGCCAGTCCCTCTCTTCATCAGTCCAAAAGACATCCTTTTTAGAGAGGGTGACTCCATCACTTACGGGTATACCACCACGCCAGGAGTCGTCCATTCTAAAAATACTTTTAGAATGATTTCCAAGTACCCGATTAGGTTACTTCCCAAATCTAGATCTAAAATCATAGATCTAGTCACCAGAACTTCTGAAATTCTATCCATATCCAACGTGGAGAAAATACTGTGTGACAACCAAAATTTGACTGATTGTAGTATAGGAACATTACTTTCTATTTGGAGTATGTCATCCAAATCCCAGAACATTACTCCCTACATCCTTCTTACTAGGTTCATCTATTGTTTCGATAAAGTCAATCACATTGACTGTCACATCAAAACAGATGACCCGTCTCTGTTATCCATATTTTAGTGTACGAAAAGACATAAGCAACTTGCACACCTTCCACTGCTCCTACGGATTACGATAACCCTCTGGCAGAGTCATATACATGTGCACTTCCAAAATCCCATTTAGAAAGACGTTTTTGTCATCTACCTGCCAGATACAATAGCCATGAGGTGTATCAGCGTCAAATCGTATCCATATGGATTTTAGCATAGACACCGAAGTAAAAGTCACATCACAATCCATAACAGGTATTTGACGAAAACTCTTTACAACAATTCTAGCCTTATTAGGTCAGTACCTTTCCACATGCATAATTTTCGAAAGATCTACTTGCTCCTAATGAGTTTTACCCCTTCAGGAGCACCCAGCAAAATCCAAAATTCATTACTTGCTGAAATGCATAGAGTCCATCTCAGGTATGAAATACCCAGTCACCTGAAAGTTACCACCTCCTTGACCTGCTGATAACAAGTAGGGGGAATAGCAGTGTCAAGTCATATCCGTACGGACTTCAGCATAGACACTGAAGTAAAAGTCTCATCACAATCCACAACGGGTATTTGATGAAAACTCTTTACAACAAGTCTAGCCTTATTAGGTTAGTACCTTTCCACCTGCACAAATCTTGAAAGATCTACTTACTCCTAATGGGTTTTACCCCGTGAGGAGCACCCGGCAAAATCCATAATGTTGCTGAAGTGCATGGAGTCCATCTTAGATATGAACATCTGGTCACCTGGAAGTTACCACTTCCTATGACCTATTGACAATTAGTAGGGTCATCATCACCATGATGCTGACCTCCTTGTCACCGTCTACGAGAAAACCAAAGTATCTATTGGGTGTTTAAGGTCACCTACTAAAATCTGTGGAGTGGCTAACGGTTTGTCAAGTCCAATTGAATCCTTAGGTTCTACTAATTTTTCGGTAACCGTTTGTGGTTCTGGAATCACTTCCAATTCTACCATACTCCCACTAGTTTCTTGTGCAAAAAGATCTTTTTATAAAATGGTGGCGAGTCAAGAACAATGTAACTATTGATCTTGTAAATGGAAGAAAAAAATCCTAGCGAATGCTCGGGATAATCCACAAACTGCCATTTCCGAAGCATGCCTCGAGTTTGTCCGGATTCTTCTTTTTAAACAGAAACAAGATAACTCTATATCTTAACAATCTTAAGATATGTAACCATTCATACCCATATAGAATCAAGGCACTAATTTAGATGGAACCAGATTCAAAAGTCATGCATCCGTTTCCAGTGCATATCACCTAATGGGAAAAGGCCAATACAGCATTACTTATCATGGACCACGTCCACGGATGAGTAACCTATGAGAGAATCAAGTTCTCGATATTATTATGATAGAATACCTAGCATAAGTATCTACATCTTCGATCATCTTCAAGAATCCAGATACTTTCAATATATGGTTCTCTACTTTATTCTTATACCTACGAACTTCTCAAAATATTTGACCTTGCATTACTACGAATGCGTGTCTAAAACCAGAGAACTCAAAGGTAATCCTGAATGAAGTTAGAGTACCAACACCTTTGTCCTGAAGGATACTGGACAACATACATTTCTATGTATAAGCCCTGAGAATATACCAACTCAAATTCTGTGTTTTGTAAATTGAAAACTGTATCTTGGTTAAGAATGTCTTACATAGTTATTCAATGCACCTTATTTTGTCCTCAACTGATAAAGGTAAATGTTTACAACACAATTTTCAAAATGTATATCTCACTTTAAAAAAATAAAGGTACAAATATTTCATTTTAAAATTTGGTGCATAACAACGGTTATTCGAAACCAAATATTTGTTGTCAGGCAAAATCCAGATGATTTAATCCAATATCATAAATTGCAACGAATTCCGATATTGAGGATCAAATCGCCCATTTTCCAATATTCTAATCCTACTCATCATCTTTAACACCATATAGATGTGAGATCCAATTCTGGTAAATACTTATCCTGGAGTCAGAATTAATTGGGAAAACTGTTCTCTTTTACATGTACACAGAAAAACTGAAACATGAAAACGTTTCATAGGGGATGATCAGGTATTCCTACTAGTGCCTTTTCCATTATCCAGATTCATGACAGTAGTCGCAATTTTCTTTGCCCTCACTTCAGTCCCTTTATATGTCTCTACCTCTTACCTTCTGCACACCGTCGCAGCGCTAACTGGTTTTCTTCCTTCCCTACCTTTCGGCACCAGCCTGAGGTCTGGAAGAATACCATCCAATAAGCCTAACATGTGCACTCTCCTAATCAAGGAGCTCTCGCATCCTGAGAGAAGGGAGACAACCGAATAATTCTATTCAATTTCTTTTGAAACTGTGGCCATCCTCGACTGAAGTAACTTCTTCGAGTTCGTATGTAACTATACAATGACCGTTCCAAGCAATATAGATCATCATAGCGATACGACGTGTTCTGAAGAAATGCAAAGGGTAAAGTAGAAGCACCAGGGATATATACGACTTTTTCGCGTATCAAGACAAGCTAAAGCCAAAGTGTGTAAAAAGGTTCGGTCAAATTGGTTCATGAGTTTTTAAGGTAAGTCATGGGTCACTGTACCAAAGAGAGAGAAAAGAAACACTCAGCGTGCACTCTATCAAGGTCAGATTGGTTATCACTTTATCTGATCAGGATGGCTCCTGCTGTTTCCTTAAATTCTCCTTCAAACCCTAAAAGAAGAACTAGTCGGGATCATTTACACTTTACAAGTTCGCTAAACCGTTCAGCCAGGCCAGTGTTGGTACTTCGAGGGAGGTCCCCTGTGCTTTCGCATGGACCGAATTAATAACCTCGTTTCCGCAGAGGCGTAATCTCGTTAACACTTTCTAGACATCTAATAGGTTAGCTAATTTTGAAGTGAAAAGTCTCCCGAGGAGTAATACATACTCATCAGTGGGAATCAGGACCCAACTATCATTGTGTGATAACTTTGACGGAAGCCGACCAAAATTACCACATTCCAGAAGGTATACGCAAACTAGGAAAGTTTCCCGTATGTTTGAAACTCCCGATATGGTTTTTTCCCCAAGTGTCTTATGACCTAGACGAAGGCCAGCAAATTATAATTCGCAAGTCAAGTTCTACCCGTCATTGTCCTGATTAATCTAAACCCACCCGTACTCGCCCTTGACGAAGGCTAACAAGGCTGTACGACTGTCCTAGATTAATTCATATCCAATCAACAGAAAAGTAACACATAGCTACCATACAATATACCTTGACGAAGGCCAACAAACATAGCATGAATACTAGGCACTACCTGTCTGAAATGACGGAGAGCTATGATTGGTTTTTGGCGAAAAAACTTTAACGTGATGAACTTGATATCGTTGAAGGAACTCGAGTGGTTTTAAAATGGAGTGGTTTAAGCTCCGCTTTTTAAAACTAGTAACATAGGATTTTGCTTAAGAGCGAACTCCCAATGAAGGGATCAAGGCTCTTCCCTCATAGAATGAGGTGCAACATATTCCTAACCAAATACTTCTATGCAAAGCAAAAGAATACGACTATGAGTTTTGAAGAAAACCGAGTAGTTTTAAAATTGGTTCCGAGAACATCATTTATGTTTATTTTCCTTGCATTATGCAAATAATGCGTTCTCATCATTTTAAGTTTCTAAGCAACAGAAGAAACAACCAAAATAACATGCTTTTATATGTCATCCGCACTCGCTACGGGGCTTCGTCATGCACCATTAGGTTACCTAACTACTGGCAGAGCGGGGGCAGGACTAGTGCGGATGAAAAATATATAGAAGCATCTACTAAATATAATATATATATATATCAATATCACAGGCAGATAATAGTCATCACAGGTAGATAAAAATCATCACAGGCATGCGAACAACAATATGGAATAGTGGATAATCTAGAAGCCCCGCGTTTCATTTGAGCCATAAATGAGACGCGACATTCCCCAGTCGTGTGGATAGCCAATGCAATAAAGATCCTAGACCCCTACGAGTGTGGCAAGTTACCCGCCAATCCCAGAAGTGAGGCAACCCCAATCAACAAAGTGAATAGGCCACCCAGCACTTCACGGAATCCGGTAAATTGAGTACCCCTCCATGGGTTAGCCAATACCCCCTACGAGTGCGGTGAATAGCCCGCCAATTAAAGAGTAAGGCCTCCCGGTCTCAACACCATGAAATAAGGGCCCGTTGCCTTCTAGAACCTGGCTATTCGAGCACTCCTCCACGAGGTAATCCTAGTACAGAAAAGTGTATATATATATATATATATATATAAAACAGCGACATTGACCTCAACCCAGTCGTACCCCAATAAAAAAATATACAAGCTGGCAGAAACGACAGTCCACATGTCGGACGCTCGCCCCTTAATAGTGAATGTAGAAATAAATCTAAACTGTACATCTAACATTGCATACAAGGCTATCCATCACGACAATCCGCACAAACCATATATATATATATATATATATATATATATATATATATATATATATATATATAACCACAGAAGCAAGCAACACCAGAATGTGTGCAGCCCTTTCTAAATGAACATATAGTAATTAGACGACGTTCATCAACACATATATCACAGATACCGATGATGCAAAAGTTTCGAGTTTTTAAAACTCTCGAATTGTACCAAAGCTAAGATGACACAAATAGAAATCTGAGACAAATCAAATAACACCAAAAATACCAATTTACAAAACCCAAGACACAGCATGAAAACGAGGTCCAAAGGTGAATAGTAACATGGTGAGGCCGGACAAAATGGATATTTCGGCGGTTCAAACTTGATGGAATCCGCTCGTTTTCATTTTGTGTCACTAAAAAGTCTAGAATAAGCTTCTGCACTTATTTAAAAAAAATTTAGACACCAAAAATATTTTGAACAGAAACTGGGTTTTGAAAAAGGAGTTTTCGGTTTTGAAACTTAAAGCATCGTCTAACATTATTTTGGGGTGTTTGGGTGGCTTTGATACCATATTGGAGTCCGGCGCCAGCGCCGCGACGGCCGCCGGCGAGAAGGAAGCGAAAACAAAAACTTTTTGCGGGCACCGGACGCGCATACCCGAGGATTCGATCCAAACACCCTAAACTAGAAATCTAAAACATGCAAGGTTTGAGAAATACAACTTTTGTCGTGTGTCCATCCAATTATGGAAGACCCCTCCAAGCTTGTAGCCGCCGGGATCTCGCTTGAGAATCGAGCACCCTTACCGAAGACGATCCACCTGAGGGAGTCCGGTGGAGGCTCTAACCGACGATCCAAACTTGCTAGGTTTGGAAGGTCGGTGATGTAGGGATACTTCACTAAATTTTCTCTCTTGAATCATGCTAAAAAATAGAGAGCAAGAAGAAAATGGTGAAGAAGAAGAGGAAGCATTAGGCATAAGCTCATGGAGCATGAACTCAAGTGTAAAGGACAAAAACCATCCAAGAAAAATGAGTGAGAGAATGGCTATCAAGTCTTACAACCATGATGCAATATTGCACAATAAATGCACAAGCCAATCCAAGACATCCCTCCAAACCATGCTTCATTAATTCCTCATTTCCACCTCATTCCTTTTTCTTTTTCTAAATAGAAAAATAAATATGAGGTGTCCTTTTTCTAGAAGCATTCCCGTATAAATACGAAATACTTCACCTGATATATGTATCGCTGCATATACGCATATCCGTATAAAAATACGGATAGTACCAAAGAGAGAAAATGAAAAGTGAACAATAATACTAAAATATATGTATCAGAATACACATATATAAATTATTAAATCAAACCCTGATTTAAAAATGCGGCTTAATCCTAAGCCGGCTAGTATTATCAACTATCTGATTAAAGTCTGTGTATTCCGTACATGTATTTGATCGAACCCCTGCACGTACCAACGTACGGCTCCTACATCAGTCGCCTAAACCGGGAAAACCCTCTGTGTGGGACTCCGAAGACTTGACAATACACTGGCAGCGGATTTAACCATAACCACGCCAGCAGCACTAGCTGTACGTAACGGCTACCCAGGTACTTGTCGAAAGGGGGTCGACAATCAAGTGCGTCCTTACCCTACTGAGCCTGAATGTGATAATCTCCGTACAGTCTAGTCTCATCTTTAAAGAGTATCGCATATCGGGTCTAAGGGGTGGATAACGTCAGACCCCTACTTACCTAATAAGTCGTGTCTGAGTCAAGCTCATCACCAACTGAGATACTACTGATCAACTATCAGTAAATTTCCCTCACCGTGGCCATGGATTTCTGGTGCTAGCCAATTGAACACAGCGCGACATCGACTCCTAATACCAGGAGAGACGAATCCCTGATAGTCGACCACTGCCTCCATATGGCTCGGGACTGTACCCAACTAAAACCTGTTTGCACGACTCCTTTGAGCCGTGGTAGGGTAGTAATCAAAGTACAGTTGGAACTCACAGGAGACAAATGAAGACATCAGGTCAAAAGACTAACCTGTACTTATGCCACCTGAGAACTTCCATCTAACGATAGGTATAATACCATCCAGAAGTTCTCGACGAGTCCGTCCAGTGTACTCACCTCCAGTGAGAACCTATATACTATCTTAGGTGACAAAACACCAATGGATTGTGAGACCGGCCATCGCCCCTTGTCGGGGTCTAGAAGTGTATACACTAGTCTACTCCGGAATATCGATTCCCGGTCTCGATATTCCTACGACTAGGGACATTTAAGAATGAGCTTATGGATGACCTAGCTCCCACATATATGATCATCATCATAATGCTGGTTGTCAACCAACAATCCTAAGGGCTTCATCAATGATGAAAACAAACCAGATAACATATTATCATATCGAGTAAGATTGTTATACCTGTATAGGTCCTCCATCAATTGCGATCACAATAATTGCCTGCTTGCGATCACAATAATTGCCTTAAGGGCACTATATCCAACACTTTGTTGCAGTTTGCCCATTGATCGTATAGAGTAGTCAATTTGTAGACTGGACATAGGGTATCGATAGCTTAGGAAACATGTTTAGATCTATGTCACCCAAGGCTTTTCATTTTTATGAGCCATGGGGGTCTCATAAAATTATATTTTTCCCTACGAGTCGAGAGGATCCCGTAGGTTTATTTTCTCCTTAGGAGTTAGGAGTCGTGAGGACCTCTAAGTATCTTTTCCCTTCATGTGTCGTAAGGACGCACGAGTGGGTCTTTTCAACATCGGTAGCTTAGTTTGCCAATATGGGTCATTTCGAGCACGGTTTTACTGCAAGTAGCCTATGGATGGTATACGGTAGTCAATTTGAAGACTAGCCATAGAGTATTGATGGTTTAGGAAATAGGTTTAGGTCCTTTTTACCGAAGGCTTTTAAATTTTATGAGCTTTGTGGGTCTCAAAAAAGCGCTTTCTCCCGACAAGTTGAGAGGATCTCGTAGGTGCATTTTCTCCGTAGGAGCCATGGGGACCCCCTAAGTTTCATTTTCCTTTTGTGAGTCATAATGATCTCACAATAGTTTTTTCCCTTTACAAGTCGAGAGGATCTCGCATGTAAATCCCCGTTACCATTCTAATAAAAGTTTTTCCTATTTTTCTAAATCCCAAAAATTTACTTTTTCCTCGTACATTTTTTTGTCGAAGGTGGTTGCTTGAATCCCAATGTTTATATTTTTCCTTAACCCTCAAAGCCTAAACCCAAGATTTAAATCAAAGCCAGAGTGAATTAAAACCAAAATTTTATCAATAAAATCCTAACCCATAATTAAAACCCTAAGTCCTACTCAGCCCACACACACTTTTACTTAATAAATTCCTTAATAAATTTAACCCTCAGCCCATTCCCTTTTTCCTCAGCCCACTCTTGATTTTTTAAATAAATCCCTTATAATTTTCCCAGCCCGTTTTCTTATCTCAGCCCACACAAATTTTTTTTTAAAGGGAATTATTATTTTTCCGGGCCCGACCCAGCTCAGCAGCCCAACTCCTTTCTTATTTTCCTCAACTCACCCGACCCCACTACTGTTCATCTTCTTTAAAATTCCCAACGGTAACATCCCCTTTACCCGCTCGCGATCGTTTCCTCCGCCGCAGCCCGCGCCCTTGCTCACGCCCATCATTGCGACGTTACACCCACAATTTCAACCTCGTTCCCTTCCTCACACCCTCACCTCTCTCTTCTTTGCATCTCAAATCTATCCCTCACAAAAAACTCACCGAGCACAAAAAAAATTTCCTCTCGTCGCCGCCGGCGACGACCCGCGACAACCCTCAGCGATTCTTCACTCCTCCTCCACCAACTCTCTCCCTCTACGACTCCACCTTCTTCAACCCGAGCCCCTGCCAAGCATCCCCTGCACTCCCAAACCCACTTGCACCCAACCTCGGTCACCTTGCAACCGACGCCGACGAGCCCCCACTTCACCAGAACCACCTCTGCGACCCTCTACATCCTCAGCACTATCCTCATCACTCCAAACCCGTCCCCACTGCTCCCCCTCTCTTTCCAAAACCCATTTTCAAACATTTTTTCCCCTCACTGTGAACTGCACTGTGCACGTTGCCGGAGCGACGCCGTCGACCCCAGTACACTCGCATAGGATTATCAAGCACCCCTCAACGTCCAGTGACCGTGCAACGACTCCGGACAACTCCGACGCAAGATCCGCATCTCGATCCAAGCTCGCGCGAATCGGTTTCACGGCGTACATCATGCGTTTGTGACGCCGTTACTGCCCTGCGACCCCGAGACGTTTCCAGGCAAGTGTTTACTTGCTTCATGCTAATATAGTTGTGTTACAAACCTAAATCGCATAGTTTATAAAATTGCCGATTAACGATATATATTGTGACCTAAGTGTTCGATGCTAGTCTCCAATGAATATAATTATTTATTTTGACGGAAACCAATATTTTCTATTGGCCCATTTGATGATAAATATAGTGTACGAATCTCGCTGGAAAATACGATTGTTAGTGATAAAAATTGATACCCCCAAATATGCCGTGAAAACTAGAATTTCCTCGTACCTGAAAACGAATAATATCACCATAAATTATATACATACTGGAACGATATGTTCGAGGGCTTAAATCGAATCCGACTCGACGAACTTTAACCCTATGTAAAATTTCAATGATTTCTGTTCTGTAACCGTGATGATAATTGGATCGGAATGCGACTCTGGACTGCAGTCCAGAGCGTTTCTGATTATTGTGTTCTGTCCCAAGACCTGTGTCACTGTGTTTCCTGGAATCATATGTTACGGAACTTTACAGTAGATTAGAGATACTTCTGTTAGCTAAACAAAACAACTGGTTCCATTCCGTTTCATCGCCGTTTGCTATTTTAAACTGTATTAAAAAGGGCAGAACGTATAACTGTCCAGAACAGATTCTGAAATGACACACTGAGGTTAAACTGTGTATAACTTTTAACGTACAGATGCGATTGAGGATCCTTCTATTGCGTTGAATACTCTATTGGAAACCCTAGATTTCATTCAACTGTTTCATCGCTAAATTCTGAGCCCAATCGGGTGCAATTCGTGTCGCGAAACGGACGTTCAGTTATTAAACTGAATTTCCAGCCGCGAGCACTTAAAATGAAACAGCTATATCTTGAAAACCGGAATCCCGATTGATCTGAAACTAATTTTGACGAATTGCTGACTGAATGTTCTATTTATCTTACTTGTATCACTTTGTTGGATTCTTAACATATGAATTTATGAAATTTCTGGAAGATAATGACATGCCTATTGATTCATATTACCCTTAGCGTAACGATGGTATACATACATGTATCATACACCATTTACCATATACTTAGTGTTAGTGTGTGTTAGAATCAGTGGACAGTGCATTATCGTGCGTGGTTGATGTTGGTTTAGGAGTGACGAGTATACCAAAGGGGAAGTGAATATTCGTGACAGTGATTGATATAGTGAACAGTGATAAAACCGTGCCATTGGTATACTTGTACACGACTAAATCAAGATCATAACTAGTGAGAACCTGGGGAAAAAGGGGAAATCAAAGTGGAAAGAGTATCGTATTTAGCAGGACCGTGTTTAGAGGATGATCATTCGAATCGTGATACTGATACATGTAGGGTAGGATCTAGCGATCCGGCTGACAGGGTTATGTCCCGGGCATGTGGGCCGTTGTCTTGGGTATGTACGAGACTCCTGTTAAACATGATCCTCCTTCCACTATGTGATTTCAAACATGACCTAGAGACCGATAGGGACACATAACATATTCTGCATCATATAGTGATATAGTGATTACTTGCATTGTTCTTACACCAGTATTACCTCATATACCCGTTTCATCTTACTATAATAATATTGTTATTGTGTCGCTCTGACGACCTGAGTATGCATGCTCAGATCCCGCGGCAGGACCAGCACAGGAGACGGATCTACCCTTCGAGTTCACAGAGATATAGTCTGGTGTACTTCCTATCTTTACTGCTTTCCGTAAAAGTAATCGTGAGTTTGACTTTGGTTAGTATTTGTTCTTGTTATCTGTAATGTGTGAACAATGGAATATTAATGTAATAAATTAGTGATGTGATTCCTTTAATACTGCGCTTTATTTACTGATTACCATGTAATGCTAGAAGCCGAAGTGTGACTACGGCGGGATGATTCCTAGACCGTAGGAGCATGGCTGGCCTAGTCATCCCTCGTTTTCCGTATTTTGGGAAGCGGGGCGTGACATGGTTTAGTTGGTATCAGAGCCTGTGTTTAGTATCAAGGAATAACATTAACTATACTGTATTACGTTATTCTTGTTTCACTACTCTTAATTTTCATCCTTGAATCTGATCCTATCCTTTTGAATCTTCCAATGATATGACGTCCCCGAACGACCCCTCCTCGGACTCCAGCTCTCAGGACCGCACGGAAAGAATACTTAGTGCACTGAACACTCTCGCGAAAGCTCAGGAGATAAAGACAGATTTACTCACTGAGGGACTCAGGGCGATTACCGTCGCAGGAGGACCCTCCGCACTTATTACCGCCCCCGAGGGCGCTGCTCCACCAGCTTATCAGGCGAGGGCTGGTACCGTATCAGACTTCCGGCGGTTACACCCAGCTGCATTCATAGGGCTAGCTGAACCCCTTGAGGCTGAGCAATGGCTGGTCAACATGGAGAATTTATTGACAGACGCCAGGGTTCTAGAGGAAGACAGAGTGGACGTGATAAAGATTCAATTAGAAGAAGAAGCCCGTACATGGTGGTCGGTGGAAGAAAGCAGACTTGATGAGCCGATTGAATGGAGCAAGTTTAAGGAGTGCTTCCAAGATCATTATTTCCTTTCCACAGCCAAGGCAGAAATGGAGGAAAGGTTTATTCTTTTGAAGCAGAATGGACGCCCAGTGGACGTATATGCGGCAGAGTTCAACCGTCTGAGCCGCTTTGCTCCATACATGGTCAAATCAGAGGCCACCAGGGCCAGACGCTTCCTTCAGGGGTTAGATTTCGAGTTGCAGCAGTTGATTGCATCGTTAGATTTGCAGACTTTCGCACAGGTACTCAACACAGCGAGGGTTCAGGAGCAATTGATTAACAAGTTCAGAAGACCCCCAGTCGTTCCAGCACGTACCCACGCGCCTTCTTGAGGAACCATACCGATTCACAGAGCAGGAACGACACAAATGAAGCGCCCGTTCGTACCACAGCATCGCCCCCAGAGACAGGGCGTAACTTGCGGCTATTGCGGTAGAGGAGGACATACCCAGAAGGACTGTCTCCGTGCCAAGGGACAGTGCTTGATTTGCGGTTCCAGTCAGCACAGGATTAACAGTTGCCCTGAGCGAGAAGAAATACAGGGAGGTTCTGGACAGTCACAGCAGAGGCCGCAGGAGCAGAGGCAACCCTTTACAGGTCGCGGTCAGGGACGGGCTTTCACCTTGATCGCCGAGCAGGCAGAGGCGTCAGGAGACGTGGTTACAGGTACTCTGCTCATACATTCCTTGCCAGCTATGGTACTTTTTGATTCGGGAGCATCGCATTGTTTCTTGTCTGAGCATTTCACTAATACACACTCAATACCACATGAACCACTAACCAAGGGATGGGAAATTCATACGGGTAATGGCATTATTATATCTAGTCGAGAATGTAGATTATGCCCGATTGTAGTGTGTGGCAGGGAATTCTATGCAAATTTCCTTCTGATTGGGACAGGCAGTTACGACGCAATTCTCGGGATGGATTGGATGAGCACTTTCCATGCGGTTATCGATTGTCGCGCAAGGAAGGTGATCTTCCGCATCCCCAATCACCCGGAGTTTTGTTTTCGAGGGCGGAAGTGAATCTTTGGAGCCAGCTAAGTACATAGCAAAGCCTAAGGAGCTGACAGCTATGGAGATTGATAAGAGCCCAGCCCCAGAAATTGTTCGGGACTTTCTGGACGTATTTCCCGAAGATTTACCAGGTCTACCACCTCCTCGAATCTTGGAGTTCTCGATCGACTTGACTCTAGGTACAGCCCCAGTATCCAGAGCCCCATATAGAATGGCACCAGTTGAGTTGGCGGAGTTGAAGAAACGGGTTGAAGAACTTTTGGAGAAGGGATTTATTCGGCCGAGTGCTTCACCGTGGGGTGCACCAGTTCTGTTAGTAAAGAAGAAGGATGGATCGCTGCGAATGTGTATAGATTATCGGGAGCTGAACAAGGTCACGATAAAGAACAAGTACCCAATCCCGCTCATTGACGACCTATTCGACCAGCTAAGTGGAGCCAAGGTATTCTCGAAGTTGGACCTCCGTTCTGGATATCATCAAATCAGAGTAGCAGCCGAGGATGTATGCAAGATGGCTTTCAGGACCCGATACGGACACTACGAGTTTCTTGTGATGTCGTTCGGTGTTACCAATGCCCCAACAATATTCATGGACTTGATGAACAGGGTGTTCGCAAAGTACTTGGACACGTTTGTCGTTGTGTTTATCGACGACATACTTGTCTACTCGAAGACCCAGGAAGAGCACGCTGAACATTTGCGCACGGTACTACAAATTCTTCGGGAAGAGAAGCTGTATGCGAAGCTGAGCAAGTATGAATTCTGGCTCGACAAGGTTCAGTTTTTGGGACATATCGTTTTGGGCGAAGGCATCTCGGTGGACCCGGCAAAGATAGAATCTGTCAGAGATTGGCCGACGCCGAAATCAGTAGCAGAGATCAGGAGTTTTCTGGGATTGGCAGGTTATTATCGGAGATTCGTCCAAGATTTCTCAAGAATTGCGGAACCATTGACGAGGCTGACACGGAAGGACGTGCCGTTTACATGGACAGAGGAGTGCACTCAGGCATTCGACACACTGAAGCAGAAGTTAACCACGGCACCTATACTTACTGTACTTGATGATTCTGGTGGTTTGGTGATACATAGTGATGCCTCAGGGAAGGGTTTAGGCTGTGTTCTAATGCAGCACGGCCGAGTGGTTGCTTATGCCTCTCGACAACTGAGAAACCACGAGAAGAACTACCCCACACACGACTTGGAGTTAGCTGCGGTAGTTTTTGCATTGAAGATTTGGAGGCACTATCTTTTGGGTGAGAAAGTGGAGGTGTACACAGATCACAAAAGTTTGAAGTATGTTTTCACTCAGAAGGAACTGAACATGAGGCAGCGCCGATGGCTAGAGCTAATGGAAGATTATGATTTGGACCTTCAGTATCACCCGGGGAAGGTCAATGTTGTACCAGATGCGCTCAGTCGCAAACCAGCGGTCATGATGTTGACCGATCAGAGGAGCATTATTGAGGATATCCAGAGACTTGAACTTGAGGTCGTTACGCCGAACGCACCCAGTCAATTTTGGCAACTACAGGTGCAATCTTCCCAGGTGGATCGCATCAAGATTGCACAAGCGGATGATCCCCGATTGCAAAAGTTCAGAGAGCAAGTGGAAGCTGGACTGAGAACGGATTTGATTATACATGAAGATGGCTCCCTGAGATTCGGTAGCAGACTCTGCGTACCTAAAGGAGATGTTCGAGAAGAAGTTTTGGCTGAAGCACACAGTTCAGCTTATTCTGTGCATCCAGGAGGTACAAAAATGTATCAGGACCTAAAGCGGCACTTTTGGTGGAACGGAATGAAGCGGGAAATTGCGAGGTTCGTATCCAGGTGCTTGGTATGTCAGCAGGTGAAGGCGGAACATCAGAGGACAGCAGGATTGTTACAACCATTGCCGATACCTGAATGGAAGTGGGAGCACATTACTATGGATTTTGTGACGGCCTTACCACAGAGCCCTAGGGGCAATAACGCTATTTGGGTTATCGTCGATCGCCTCACAAAAGCTGCACACTTCCTACCTTTCCGAGTGGGACAGTCGACAGAATCACTGGCAGAAAGATATATGCAGGAGATTGTACGACTTCACGGTGTTCCAGTCAGCATTGTGTCAGACCGGGACACGAGATTCTTGTCGCACTTTTGGAAGAGCTTACAGGAGAGCTTGGGTACCCGCCTTAATTTCAGCACAGCTTATCACCCACAGACGGATGGACAATCCGAGCGTACGATTCAGACGCTCGAGGATATGTTGAGAGCCTGTATGTTGGACTTTCAGGGTTCCTGGGAGGACCATCTGCATCTAGTCGAGTTCTCCTATAACAATAGTTATCAGGCTAGTATTCAGATAGCTCCTTTTGAAGCACTATACGGGCGGAAGTGTCGATCCCCAGTATGTTGGGATGATGTGGGAGAACGAAGACTGCTGGGCCCCGAACTCATTGTTCAGACAGTTGACAAGGTCTAAATGATCAGGCAGCATATTAAGACGGCTCAGGATCAACAAAAGAGTTGGGCAGATACCAGCAGAAGGGCTTTAGAATTCAAAGTCGGAGATCATGTGTTCTTGAAGATTTCCCCTACTCGTGGAGTTATCAGGTTCGGAGGAAGAGGAAAACTTAGTCCTCGCTTTATCGGACCTTTTGAGGTGCTAGAGCGAGTAGGAGAGGTGGCCTATCGACTTGCCTTGCCTCCATCGCTAGCTGGTGTGCACAATACCTTCCAAACGTCACAGTTGCGGCGTTATGTTCGGGATGAGAGCCATGTCCTGGACCATTCGGAGCTAGTTTTGGGTACCTCTTTATCGTACGAGGAGCAGCCTACTACCATCCTCGACCGCAGAGAGAAAGTGCTGAAGAATAAGGTCATTCCGTTAATCCGAGTGTCTTGGGGCGGTCGTTCCCCAGGAGAATCCACCTGGGAGCGGGAGGAAGATATCCGTGATCGTTATCCACATCTCTTTGTTTAGTACATTGTCTCCTTGTATCCTTGTTAAATTTCGAGGACGAAATTTTTGTTAAGGGGGGTATGATGTAAATCCCCGTTACCATTCTAATAAAATTTTTCCTATTTATCTAAATCCCAAAAATTTACTTTTTCCTCGTACATTTTTGTGTCGAAGGTGGTTGCTTGAATCCCAATGTTTATATTTTTCCTTAACCCTCAAAGCCTAAACCCAAGATTTAAATCAAAGCCAGAGTGAATTAAAACCAAAATTTTATCAATAAAATCCTAACCCATAATTAAAACCCTAAGTCCTACTCAGCCCACACACACTTTTACTTAATAAATTCCTTAATAAATTTAACCCTCCGCCCATTCCCTTTTTCCTCAGCCCACTCTTGATTTTTTAAATAAATCCCTTATAATTTTCCCAGCCCGTTTTCTTATCTCAGCCCACACAAAAAAATTTTTAAAAGGAATTATTATTTTTCCGGGCCCGACCCAGCTCAGCAGCCCAACTCCTTTCTTATTTTCCTCAACTCACCCGACCCCACTACTGTTCATCTTCTTTAAAATTCCCAACGGTAACATCCCCTTTACCCGCTCGCGATCGTTTCCTCCGCCGCAGCCCGCGCCCTTGCTCATGCCCATCATTGCGACGTTACACCCACGATTTCAACCTCGTTCCCTTCCTCACACCCTCACCTCTCTCTTCTTTGCATCTCAAATCTATCCCTCATTTTTCTCCCTCACAAAAAACTCACCGAGCACAAAAAAAATTTCCTCTCGTCGCCGCCGGCGACGACCCGCGACAACCCTCAGCGATTCCTCACTCCTCCTCCACCAACTCTCTCCCTCTACGACTCCACCTTCTTCAACCCGAGTCCCTGCCAAGCATCCCCTGCACTCCCAAACCCACTTGCACCCAATCTCGGTCACCTTGCAACCGACGCCGACGAGCCCCCACTTCACCTGAACCACCTCTGCGACCCTCTACATCCTCAGCACCATCCTCATCACTCCAAACCCGACCCCACTGCTCCCCCTCTCTTTCCAAAACCCATTTTCAAACATTTTCCCCCTCACTGTGAACTGCACTGTGCACGTTGCCGGAGCGACGCCGTCGACCGTCGTCGACCCCAGTACACTCGTAGAGGATTATCAAGCACCCCTCAACGTCCAGTGACCGTGCAACGACTCTGGACAACTCCGACGCAAGATCCGCATCTCGATCCAAGCTCGCGCGAATCGGTTTCACGGCGTACATCGCGCGTTTGTGATGCCGTTACTGCCCTGCGACCCCGAGACGTTTTCAGGCAAGTGTTTACTTGCTTCATGCTAATATAGTTGTGTTACAAACCTAAATCGCATAGTTTATAAAATTGCCGATTAACGATATATATTGTGACCTAAGTGTTCGATGCCAGTCTCCAATGAATATAATTATTTATTTTGAAGGAAACCAATATTTTCTGTTGGCCCATTTGATGATAAATATAGTGTATGAATCTCGCTGGAAAATACGATTGTTAGTGATAAAAATTGATACCCCCAAATATGCCGTTAAAACTAGAATTTCCTCGTACCTGAAAACGAATAAAATCACCATAAATTATTTACATATTGGAACGATATGTTCGAGGGCTTAAATCGAAGCCGACTCGACGAAATTTAACCCTATGTAAATTTTCAATGATTTCTGTTCTGTAACCGTGATGATAATTGGATCGGAATGCGACTCTGGACTGCAGTCCAGAGCGTTTCTGATTATTGTGTTCTGTCCCAAGACCTGTGTCACTGTGTTTTCTGGAATCGTATGTTACGGAACTTTACAGTAGATTAGAGATGCTTCTGTTAGCTAAACAAAACAAGTGGTTCCATTCCGTTTCATCGCCGTTTGCTATTTTAAACTGTATTAAAAAGGGCAGAACGTATAACTGTCCAGAACAGATTCTGAAATGACACACTGAGGTTAAACTGTGTATAACTTTTAACGTACAGATGCTATTGAGGATCCGTCTATTGCGTTGAATACTCTATTGGAAACCCTAGATTTCATTCAACAGTAGCATCGCTAAATTCTGAGCCCAATCAGGTGCAATTCGTGTCGCGAAACGAACGTTCAGTTCTGAAACTGAATTTCCAGCCGCGAGCACTTAAAATGAAACAGCTATATCTTGAAAATCGGAATCCCGATTGAACTGAAACTAATTTTGACGAATTTCTGACTGAATGTTCTATTTATCTTACTTGTATCACTTTGTTGGATTCTTAACATATGAATTTATGAAATTTCTGGAAGATAATGACATGCCTATTGATTCATATTACCCTTAGCGTAACGATGGTATACATACATGTATCATACACCATTTACCATATACTTAGTGCTAGTGGGTGTTAGAATCAGTGGACAGTGCATTATCGTGCGTGGTTGATGTTGGTTTAGGAGTGACGAGTATACCAAAGGGGAAGTGAATATTCGTGACAGTGATTGATACAGTGAACAGTGATAAAACCGTGCCATTGGTATACTTGTACACGACTAAATCAAGATCATAACTAGTGAGAACCTGGGGAAAAAGGGGAAATCAAAATGGAAAGAGTATCGTATTTAGCGGGACCGTGTTTAGAGGATGATCATTCGAACCGTGATACTGATACATGTGGGGTAGGATCTAGCGATCCGGCTGACAGGGTTATGTCCCGGGCATGTGGGCCGTTGTCTCGGGTATGTACGAGACTCCTGTTAAACATGATCCTCCTTCCACTATGTGATTTCAAACATGACCTAGAGACCGATAGGGACACATAACATATTCTGCATCATATAGTGACATAGTGATTACTTGCATTGTTCTTACACCAGTATTACCTCATATACCTGTTTCATCTTACTATAATAATATTGTTATTGTGTCGCTCTGACGACCTGAGTATGCATGCTCAGATCCCGCAGGAGGACCAGCACAGGAGACGGATCTACCCTTCGAGTTCACAGAGATATAGTCTGGTGTACTTCCTATCTTTACTGCTTTCCGTAAAAGTGATCGTGAGTTTGACTTTGGTTAGTATTTGTTCTTGTTATCTGTAATGTGTGAACAATGGAATATTAATGTAATAAATTAGTGATGTGATTCCTTTAATACTGTGCTTTATTTACTGATTACCATGTAATGCTAGAAGCCGAAGTGTGACTACGACGGGATGTTTCCTCGACCGTAGGAGCATGGCTGGCCTAGTCATCCCTCGTTTTCCGTATTTTGGGAAGCGGGGCGTGACATCGCAAGTGGATTTTTTCCTTATGTGTCGTGTGGACACATGAGTGTGTAACACCTTAGAATGTGTTTTGTAGCTAATTATATTCTAATGTATGGTTTTTAATAAAAAGTTTACCAATTTGGTTTTTAATTATTTTATCCTATTTATTGAATATTTTATTATATTTTTCCTAGGCTTGCACACACTTGTGCATGATAACTAGGGTTGTTTTGGGGGTTTAACCATGGTTAACAACATGGTGAACTAACCATTCCCTAATCTAGTTTTATATTTTTTTTAAGTGTTATGGGTTTTTTTTAAGTGTGTATGGTTGTTTTAAAAATGAAAATGAATTTGAAATGGAATTTTAAATATTGTTTGAATGGTTGACCTTGGTGAGAGAGAGAGAGAGTGCATGATGGGGCATCATGGCTTTGCCCATGCCTTCATTAATGAAGAGAGAGAGAGAGAGGAGGGGGTTGACTTGTTGTGTTCTCTCACTCTCATTCTCTCACTCGCATTCTCTCACTCTCATTTTCTCACTCCCATTCTCCCACACACACACTCACACCAAGAGAGAGAAGCAGCAGCAGAGGATAGTAGCAGCAACAGCAGTGACAACAACAACAACAGAGGCAGCAGCAAGCATCAGCATCAGCAACAGCATGGGGCAGCAGCAGTAACAGCAGCAGTAGCAGCTCCAGCAGCCCCAACAGCAGCTCTAGATCTTCTCCTTCCTCTCCTTCCTGCACTCTAAAACCTTTAAGTGAGGTATATGATCTGAGCCTACTTCCATGCTTGCTTAACTAGTGATTCTAAGTTCGATTTGTGTTTAAAGTGAGAATTAGTGCTTGATTTAATGAATTAGTGTGAACTTTGGTTAAGTGCTGTTAGTATGGGTTAACCTAGCCTATTTTAGTGTTATTAGGGTCATCTTAACTGAGTATTTCCCTGGATTACACTAAAATACCATAGGTTTTCCTTATTGTGCAAATCGGTGTTTTTAAGTGCTATTTGTGACACTCTGTGATCTTCTATTGACCCAGACACTTCAGGATAAAATTGAGAAGACTGGAGCATGTACACTAGGTATAGATACCACCACAAGAACACGAGCCATCCTCTCCCTATCCAGGCCGCCAATTAATTCAATCTGGCCGCAAATTGCGGCCAGGAAGGGGAGTGGGGTGCTGGGGTTTTGGGAATAGTTGTCTGCAGTGTATTGTAGTGTTTTGGCATGTCTAGTTTTGTAAGATTTGACCTGTAGGAAAATCTGGGACAATATATCGTTTTTGTGTCCGTTGTGTTTGCGCGATACGCACGATACGTGAGTGGGTTCTGTGATCCAGCGTATCGCGGCATGTCGCGATGGTTTTAGACGCGTATGCACACGATTCAGCGTATCGTGCACACGCGCGTTTAGTTCGCGACGCGAGTTTCTCGTTTTGGTTCGATATCGCGTTTTGCGAAATATTTGGCTTATATATGATTATTGTGTCTTATTTGCAGGTTTGCAGGTAGGGACTACGGACACAGCTACAGGGGGGAGCAGTTGGTAGGATTCACCTAGCGCGGAGCGTAGGTGAGTAGATTTAACATCTACAGGGGAATCGCCCGAATGGCGTTATGCGTCTGGGCTAGGATTCAAATACCTGTCGCATATTCTACGTCATTGTTAGAATTGCGCCTTTACCTTATTTACTTAGATATAGGTGTACTGTGACTAGTAGCCGTAGGGCACTGCACACATTATTGACGGTTTATGTTGCACGAGCACGGATTGTATGCTACACACACACCGTCAATAATTGCCATGTCACACACAAACCATTATAGATCTTATATTACTTATCACAGTTGACATTTAGCTACATAGATACCTTGCTCATATTCCACTCATACCCGGAGGGAGTACTTTACATATTTTACTTATACCCAGGGGGGTATACGACATCAGTTCTTATAGGTAGATACCTATACATTGCTATACCTGTATGTTACACACATATTCAGTTGCTGTTGCATATTTACCTTTACTGATGTTACTTAGCTGTACCTTATTGGTTTCGCATACATCTGGTTTCAGCTACATATTCTCATTTATATGCTCGCATTTCAGATATATCGCATATATTTATTCCTGGATTTGCGCATTGTTATTTGGATTTCACATGATGCTTTCTGGATTTGGGAACCGCGGGAGTTCATGAAATTATGCATACATTGAAAAACCCGGTTTCCTTGACATGATATTTGCGCAGCCACCATGAGATTTATCGGTTCTGATTATATACTCCATACGAAGTGTGGTTGCCGTATGAGGGTACATGGTGGGGCCCGGTATGGTTCCCCTCGGCAAGAAGATCGATGGATTTTGCCGATTGAGCCTGGAGGCGGGCGAGTACCTACCGGTGACAGTACCCATGACTCGGCGGGGGATCACGGAGACACCGCTGGGAGTCATGTACGTATGCATACGTCGAAAGGCGAGGGTCAGAGCTAAGCACTCGTGCTTTCGAGATAGCGTATGATACGTGGTCAGGATTTATGAGTCGATGCTTGGCACATTGGCTTTCATGATATTTCTTTTAATACCTTTGTATATATAACAGGGGATTTAGCCGTTGTTATATATACCCTTACACCAATATTAGTGGAATGGGACGCTAATATATGTGTATTGCCCCCATCATATTTATTTCTATATATATACCTTTAGGATGTTAGATTCTTACTGGAGATTTGACTTGGGTTATTAGGTGATTCATTGAGATTGGGTATTGGACATACCTAGGTGATTGTTGATTTGTACATTCGGGATATAGGAGATTACTCGATATTGTACATTGAGGAGATGTGAGACTTATATGATGTGAGAGCCTAGTTTGGGGGCTGATTTGAGGATTTGTGGATTGGAGTGTCTTGATGGATTGTGATCCTGCCACGATATCAGGTTTCCGTGGAAATGACATATTCCACCCTATACCTCACACTTATCTATTTTATGCACGGTTTCATATATTGGTAGTACCTGTTAGTGTACCCTTATGATAGTTGCATATTTGCTTTCTCATATCCCTATTGCATAGTTATTGCATACTTTTATCATGTTATCATTGCTTCACATATTGATTGTACCTGCTAGTGTACTTTCCACTATTCTGCATTCACATGACATGTTATTACTGTAATCGCATATCTTAGATTCATGCTGTACCTACATTCCTGCGATTACCTGCATATGTTATCTACTATTCACGAGTTGGAAACTCACCCCCGTTGTGCCACAGGTGTTTCAGGTTGTTCCCCAGAGTAGTCGAGGCAGGCTATTCAGTATCCATTTATCATCTTTTGCTACAGATACCGCATCAGCTCACAGTACTATTTTGCTTAGGTGGGTTAGATGATTATCTGTATTTCATATTGTACATTCGTTGTATCTTGTACTCTCCATCTACTATTGTATTGTTGACTTAGAGACTTGGTGAGGAAGTTTTTGTATATTAATTGTGGATTTGTTGTCTTTTATATACAGCTTTCTCTCTATTGTCTTTATTTCTTCGCTACGGCATCGTATATTTGTATTGTATTCATCTTGGCTAGTTTTTTTAAAAAGGGGGTGTTGCCAAAATTTTAAAGAAAGAAAGTAAGACTTTTAAAGAATTTGGGTTATGATTTCAAATGATTCAAAAACTATACTATCTTTTCTGTATTTTCTTGGTTTAGATTTCTGGGTTTTGGCTTTCTTTTACTGCGTTACGTCTTTTGGCGTTGCGTAGTATTAGGGCCGTCACGGGCCAATTTTGGGTCGTGACAAAGTTGGTATCAGAGCGCTAGGTTTTACCTTTTGGAGTGTAGGATGACCTTAGTATGATGGAGTAGGTAGCTTAAGCAGAGTAACGTAGTGTGTGTATGTCTGCAGCATACCCACGATGCGGTACTTCGCCTTAAGTGACCTAAGTACAAATTGCTTGACATTCCTTCCTTGATGATTCATATCCTTGAGATTCGATTCCTTATACTCATCGAATCTTATATCTTTTGATAACCTTGCCGCGGATGACTATGGGGACTCAGAGTGATGCAGCGAGGGCCGAGGTCAGAGTTGGCTCGGGTGAGACGAGTACTGACCAGGATGGCACTCTAGTTGCACAGGTGCAGACGGATCAGCCTACGACATATACTATTGATAGACTTTTGGCAGAGATGCAGGACTTCCTCCAGACTATGAGTTCATTGGTTGATATCGTTCGGGAGCTACGACAGGAGGTTGTCTCCCCTGTTACTCAGTTGTCACTTACGGTCAGCATGCAGCAGTCCGTCATCTACATAGCACCAGTGGTTGCAGCTCCAGTTGACGAGGCACATATTCCAGAGGCTCAGAGAGTTCCAGGACAGTGGAGGACTCGTACCAGTGTACCAGCCCAGAGACAGAGGTTTGGTCATCGAGATAGATTTCATGGCCGTCGCGGGAGCACCAGAGGCTTAGGACGAGGACAGTCGTTCAGCTCTCATCCCCAGGATGGTCAGCAGTCAGCGCGTGGATGTTTTCGATGCGGAAGCCTTCAGCACTTCGTCAGGGATTGTTCCTCAGCACGGCGTCAGGATCGTACTCAGAGAGGCCGTGGACGTGGAAGGTTCGCTCAGAGGGCTCAGTCTACCAGAGGAGTTCAGCCAGTTGCGGGTAGAGGGCAGACACAGGAGTTTGCTTCTACTCATCGGGACGCGCAGGCGTCCAATGCAGAGTTTTCAGGTACCCTTATTTCGCATGTTCTTTTGATGTATTCGTTTGTTTTTCATGCTTGTACCGTGGTTAGGTAGATTAGTCGTAGTTGTGTTAACTTCTGTCGGCGATTCTTTTGTTGCGCGACACGTATTTCAGTTGTGTGCCAATCGGATAGGAGATAGAGATTCGTCCGTCGTTTTGGTCCTTCTAGAGATGTTGGATTTGACGTTCTCCTGGGCACGGACTGGTTAGCTACGTGCTAGGCGTCTGTGGACTACCGTGAGGAAACAAGTTAGGTTCTGTTTTCCCCGGCAAGTCAGTTCTTGTTGTGCAGGTGGATAGTTGTGCCGCCTCTAACAGCTTGAATTCAGCCTTTTTCGCTAGTCGGCTACTGAGGAGATGTCGTGGATTCTTGGCGTTCATTCGTGATACCGGAGCCACAGTGGGATCGTTGGACCGGGTTCCTTGCGTGCGAGAGTTTTTCCGACGTTGTTCCGGATGAGCCGGCGAAGCTTGGGAGCTAAAGATCAGCTGCAGAGTTGTAGTTTGGGGAGTTTTGTGCGTCTGAATGTTTCACTTTTGGAAGCTCCAATTCCTGTTCGTCAAGGAGAAAGACGGCAGCTTAGGGTGGCGTATCGATGGGTCGTTAACTGAACCGGCTTACGGTGCGGATGGGTATCCTTTACCTCGCCGTGAAGATTTCTTCGATCAGCTCCACAGTGCGAGACATTTCTAAGTTTGCTTGGGATCAGGTCATCATTATTGCGGATTCGGAGTGATGGCATTCCGACGACTGCCTTATGCGTGCGACGGGCTTTGCGTGTTTTTGTGAGTCGTTGGATTCACTGATGCCCTAGCAGCATTCATAGAGGTGATGAACCAGATTTCTGCAGGCCATTCCTCGACCAGTTATTGTTTTGTTATTTACGACATTCTAGTCTATTTAATGTGTCTTGAGGAACAGGAGTAACACTTGACAATTTGTTATGCAAATACTGGGAGAGCACCAGCAGTTTGCTAAATTCTCGGGGTGTTTCTTCAGGCTTGTTTTGTGTTGACTCCTAGGTCTTCTAGTCACGGGAGACGGTTTCGTATGGTTCCGAGGGAGATCGTGGCCGTACAACCTAGGCCCAGACTTGTGTGCAGGACGGAGATCCGCAGATTGTTGGGCTTAGCAGGTTTCTACCGCCGTTTCATGCAGGATTGCCAGAGTAGTGCTGCACCGTCGACTGAATTGACCGAAAAGGAGGTTTCTTTCTTTGGACTGAGGCAGGTGTGCGGAATTTTCGGCAGTTGAAGATTCGGTTAACAACTGCATTAGTCCTTTCTTTGCTGTTGGTTCGGGCGACTTTGTTGTTTAACTATAATGTTTCTTGAGTGGGCTCGATTGTGTACTGAGGTGACACTATAGAGTTATCGCTTTTGCTTCCCTACATTTAGAGGAATTACGAGAAGGATGTTCCACTCATGATCTGGAGATGGCCGCGGTGGTTTTGCGTTGGAGATTTGGAGACACTATCTGTTCGAGAGTCGTGTCAGATTTTCACGGACCACCAGAGCTTAATGTACATCTTCCTGCGGTGGATTTTGGTTGTTGTGATAGTCTTCTGCAGATTTACAGTTCTTGTGTGATCGACGAGTATAGCTTAAGTTCGTCTCTACGGAGGGGACAGCTTGCTCATGTCGGCGCCCGACCACTTTCCTTAAATCGTTTTCGCGAGACACTGCCCGCCCATGCTCGTTCGTCAGTGATACTTGAGCATACTCGGCTGGGTGATGATTCGGAGACCTTGATTTGTGACAATGGTGTGCTAAGTTAGGGACGCGTTTGTGTACCTGGTATCATCGGGTAGAGACGTGAAATCCTAGAACATGCACATCTGTCAACTCTCTATATGCATTCAAGTTCCACCAACATTTAACGTGACTTGTGAGATAGTTACGGGTGGACAGAGATGTAAAGAGAAGTTTCAGGTTCCGTTTCAAGGTGTCTGTCTTGTTGTGTGCTTGGGTCGAGCATCTGAGACCGGCTGGAGAGTTGCAATCTTTTACCATTCCGAAGTAGGAGTGGGAGCAGATCTCCACGAATTTCGTTATGGTTTCTACCCAAGTTTAGTCAGGGTGTGACTCCATTTGAATTCTTGTCGTCCGGTTATACTCAGTTTGCTCAGTTGTTTTTGTTAAAGTTGTGTGTTTATTTAATTGTCGTCAGCAGTTGGGATCGTCACTCGCCATTGTTAGGGTTCTCCTTCGATAGCTGTTATCAGGAGACACTCCAATTGGCCACCTTTAGGTTTAGGGGTTAGGTTGAGACGATCACCAGCCCGTTGTTTTTCTGACTCTGCGTAAGTAGGATTTTGGACCCCAGCTATGTTTTGAGACTTCGGAGATGATCCAATTGATTCAGATCAGGATGAAAATTGTTCATTGCGGACAGAGGTCTTATGCGACTGTGCTGGTCGCAGGCTTGAGTGCGCAGTGACAAATCATGTATTCCTACGGATTTTTCCGAAAAATGACGTGTTGGATTTTGGGAAGCTTATCCCAGGATTGTAGGTCCTTTCGAGATCCTATAAGCAAGTTAGTTTCGTTGCCTTTAATTTGGCTCTTCCCCCCAGATTATTGGATTTTCACCCCGTATTCCTTGTGATAATACTTTACAATTTACCTTCTTGACCTTTCTCACATGATCTAGCATCAGACCATTTAGCTTGACGCGATCTTTCATTCACCAGCAGCCAATTGTGTTAATGGCCCGGCAGGTGGAGGGACATCGGTCAAGAGTCTTGCCATCTGTAAAGGGTTTTTCTTGGGTGTAGCCGTATAGTGAGGTAATCAATTGGGAGGCTGCGAGCGAGATTTGAGAGTTGTAATCTTCTCTTTGAAGGTATGTTTAGTATATTTTTAAATTCGGGGACGAATTTCTTTTAAGGGAGGAGATTGTAACACCTTAGAATGTGTTTTGTATCTAATTATATTCTAATGTATGGTTTTTAATAAAAAGTTTACCAATTTGGTTTTTAATTATTTTATCCTATTTAATGAATATTTTATTATATTTTTCCTAGGCTTGCACACACTTGTGCATGATAACTAGGGTTGTTTTGGGGGTTTAACCATGGTTAGCAACATGGTGAACTAACCATTCCCTAATCTAGTTTTATATTTTGTTTAAGTGTTATGGGTTTTTTTTAAGTGTGTATGGTTGTTTTAAAAATGAAAATGAATTTGAAATGGAATTTGAAATATTGTTTGAATGGTTGACCTTGGTGAGAGAGAGAGAGTGCATGATGGGGCACCATGGCTTTGCCCATGCCTTCATTAATGAAGAGAGAGAGAGAGAGGAGGGGGTTGACTTGTTGTGTTCTCTCACTCTCATTCTCTCACTCCCATTCTCCCACACACACACTCACACCAAGAGAGAGAAGCAGCAGCAGAGGATAGCAGCAGCAACAGCAGTGACAACAACAACAACAACAGAGGCAGCAGCAAGCATCAGCATCAGCAACAGCATAGGGCAGCAGCAGTAACAGCAGCAGTAGCAGCTCCAGCAGCCCCAACAGCAGCTCTAGATCTTCTCCTTCCTCTCCTTCCTGCACTCTAAGACCTTTAAGTGAGGTATATGATCTAAGCCTACTTCCTTGCTTGCTTAACTAGTGATTCTAAGTTCGATTTGTGTTTAAAGTGAGAATTAGTGCTTGATTTAATGAATTAGTGTGAACTTTGGTTAAGTGCTGTTAGTATGGGTTAACCTAGCCTATTTTAGTGTTATTAGGGTCATCTTAACTGAGTATTTCCCTGGATTACACTAAAATACCATAGGTTTTACTTATTGTGCAAATCGGTGATTTTAAGTGATATTTGTGACACTCTGTGATCTGCTATTGACCCAGACACTTCAGGATAAAATTGAGAAGACTGGAGCATGTACACTAGGTATAGATACCACCACAAGAACACGAGCCATCCTCTCCCTACCCAGGCTGCCAATTAATTCAATCTGGCCGCAAATTGCGGCCAGGAAGGGGAGTGGGGTGCTGGGGTTTTGGGAATAGTTGTCTGCAGTGTATTATAGTGTTTTGGCATGTCTAGTTTTGTAAGATTTGACATGTAGGAAAATCTGGGACAATATATCATTTTTGTGTCCGTTGTGTTTGCGCGATACGCACGATACGTGAGTGGGTTCTGTGATCCAGCGTATCGCGGCGTGTCGCGATGGTTTTAGACGCGTACACACACGATTCAGCGTATCGTACACACGCGCGTTTAGTTCGCGACGCGAGTTTCTCGTTTTGGTTCGATATCGCATTTTGCGAAATATTTGACTTATATATGATTATTGTGTCTTATTTGCAGGTTTGCAGGTAGGGACTACGGACACTGCTACAGGGGGGAGCAGTTGGTAGGATTCACCTAGCGCGGAGCGTAGGTGAGTAGATTTAACATCTACAGAGGAATCGCCCGCATGGCGTTATGCATCTGGGCTAGGATTCAAATACCTGTCGCATATTCTACGTCATTGTTAGAATTGCGCCTTTACCTTATTTACTTAGATATAGTTGTACTGTGACTAGTAGCCGTAGGGCACTGCACACATTATTGACGGTTTATGTTGCACGAGCACGGATTGTATGCTACACACACACCGTCAATAATTGCTATGTCACACACAAACTATTATAGATCTTATATTACTTATCACAGTTGACATTAAGCTACATAGATACCTTGCTCATATTCCACTCATACCCGGAGGGAGTACCTTACATATTTTACTTATACCCAGGGGGGTATACGACATCAGTTCTTATAGGTAGATACCTATACATTACTACACCTGTATGTTACACACATATTCAGTTGTTGTTGCATATTTACCTTTACTGATGTTACTTAGCTGTACCTTATTGGTTTCGCATACATCTGGTTTCAGCTACATATTCTCATTTATATGCTCGCATTTCAGATATATCGCATATATTTATTCCTGGATTTGCGCATTGTTATTTGGATTTCACATGATGATTTCTGGATTTGGGAACCGCGGGAGTTCTTGAAATTATGCATACATTGAAAAACCCGGTTTCCTTGACATGATATTTGCGCAGCCACCATGAGATTTATTGGTTCTGATTATATACTCCATACGAGGTGTGGTTGCCGTATGAGGGTACATGATGGGGCCCGGTATGGTTCCCCTCGGCAAAAGATCGATGGATTTTGCCGATTGAGCCTGGAGGCGGGCGAGTACCTACCGGTGACAGTACCCATGACTCGGCGGGGGATCACGGAGACACCGCTGGGAGTCATGTACGTATGCATACGTCGAAAGGCGAGGGTCAGAGCTAGGCACTCGTGCTTTCGAGATAGCGTATGATACGTGGTCAGGATTTATGAGTCGATGCTTGGCACATGGCTTTCATGATATTTCTTTTAATACCTTTGTTTATATAACAGGGGATTTAGCCGTTGTTATATATACCCTTACACCAATATTAGTGGAATGGGACGCTAATATATGTGTATTGCCCCCATCATATTTATTTCTATATATATACCTTTAGGATGTTAGATTCTTACTGGAGATTTGACTTGGGTTATTAGGTGATTCATTGAGATCGAGTATTGGACATACCTAGGTGATTGTTGATTTGTACATTCGGGATATAGGAGATTACTCGATATTGTACATTGAGGAGATGTGAGACTTATATGATGTGAGAGCCCAGTTTGGGGGCTGATTTGAGGATTTGTGGATTGGAGTGTCTTGATGGATTGTGATCCTGCCACGATGTCAGGTTTCCGTGGAAATGACATATTCCACCCTATACCTCACACTTATCTATTTTATGCACGGTTTCATATATTGGTAGTACCTGTTAGTGTACCCTTATGATAGTTGCATATTTGCTTTCTCATATCCCTATTGTATAGTTATTGCATACTTTTATCATGTTATCATTGCTTCGCATATTGATTGTACCTGCTAGTGTACTTTCCACTATTCTGCATTCACATGACATGTTATTACTGTAATCGCATATCTTAGATTCATGCTGTACGTACATTCCTGCGATTACCTGCATATGTTATCTACTATTCACGAGTTGGCAACTCACCCCCGTTGTGCCACAGGTGTTTCAGGTTGTTCCCCAGAGTAGTCGAGGCAGGCTATTCAGTATCCATCTATCATCTTTTGCTATAGATACCGCATCAGCTCACAGTACTATTTTTCTTAGGTGGGTTAGATGATTATCTGTATTTCATATTGTACATTCGTTGTATCTTGTACTCTCCATCTACTATTATATTGTTGACTTAGAGACTTGGTGAGGACGTTTTTGTATATTAATTGTGGATTTGTTGTCTTTTATATACAGCTTTCTCTCTATTGTCTTTATTTCTTCGCTACGGCGTCGTATATTTGTCTTGTATTCATCTTGGCTAGTTTTTTTAAAAAGGTGGTGTTGCCAAAATTTTAAAGAAAGAAAGTAAGACTTTTAAAGAATTTGGGTTGCGATTTCAAATGATTCAAAAACTATACTATCTTTTCTGTATTTTCTTGGTTTAGATTTCTGGGTTTTGGCTTTCTTTTACTGCGTTACGTCTTTTGGCGTTGCGTAGTATTAGGGCCGTCACGGGCCAATTTTGGGTCGTGACAGAGCGGGTCTTCTTCTCTTTGGTAGCTTGGTTTGCAAACAGAGGATATTTGGATGCAACTTTTTTGCGAGTCGCTTATGGATTGTATACAGTAATCAATTTGGTGATAGGCCGCAGGGCATCGATGGCTTAGGAAACAGGTTTAGATCTCCGTCACCTAAGGCTTTTCAATTTATGAGCTATGAGGGTCTCATAAAAGTATTTTTTCCCTACAAGTCAAGAGGATCTAGTAGGTATATTTTCTCCTTAAGAGTCGTGAGGACCCTTAAGTGTGTTTTTTCCCTTGTAAGTCGTAAGGTTCTCATAAGAGTGTTTTCTCCTTGCAAGTCGAGATGACTCATAAGTGATGTTCACTATGTTAGGATGATTCCTCACCTCTGGTGGGACTTTGTTGAAACTTTTTTCCTTTTTCTTTTATGAGTTTGCACCCTTTCGGATTATCATTAACTCACTAGTAATCCTTCTATTTTTACTCATGGAGTTCTTTCGGGCTTTCATTCGTTCCTCTTTTACTTGTGGACTAACATCATTTTTTTTAATTTAATTTAATTTTTTTGTTCAGGTTTAGCGACTTAGTGGTCGATTCGCTCTAATTGAACCAGCTTGTTAAGGAGCTCTTGATATGTGTTTGGTTTGGCGAAATACAGGAATGGATAAACCTACGATCGTGAATCTAGGGTGCCTATTAACATTCCGACGGCTGGAGCTTCGGCGATCGGTTGTTCACACTTCGATGCAAGATTTGTCCATTGAATGGAATGTTGCACCAGTGTTTCATTTTATCTCCTCTCTTCATTGATCAGAGCGGAGATAGTGGTACGCTTCCTCGTGCTAACAAACCTCTGCGTGTAAAGCAGCTCGATGTCGGCGAAGGTCTCTATGGAATCATTTGGGAGCTCCAAGTACCATTCGAAGGCAGTATCCACCGGGATGCTGACGAACTACCGTAGGAGTAGCTTATCATCACCTCAGGTGTTACTGCACATTGTTTTGAAATGTGCAATATGATAGTGGGGATTCCCCGTTCCTTTAAAGACGTTGAACTTCGGGATCGTATATCCTGGAGGGTATTTCTTCTGGTCGTACCATACTGGATATGGACGACCGGTCTTGACCAACTTGGTGTTTGCTTCGCTGGAAGTGAGGAGTTTGACCTGATGGGCTATGTACTCGTTGAGCTGATCCTTTGAGATTGTTTCACATTTTGAGGTTGAAGGGGCCTGCAGAGAGCTTATGGCACATCCCTTCATATTATCAAGGATCGCCGGTGACTCTTCGGCCGGCGATTCTAGTGGTTGAGCCATCATCCCACATATCTTCTATAGGAGGAGGGTCATTTGTTCATGTTGGCGGACATTTCTGCCACTTCTTTTTCTTTCATATCAAAAGCTCGCTTTAAAGAGTCAACATCAGACTCTTGTTCTTCCATATCCTCTTGTTCGCCTTCCGGACGCGGCTTGGGTGGTGAGCTGACGAATGCTGCTTCTTGAACTGCTATTTCATGCAACTGCTATTGTCTTTGAGCTTGAGTCCAAGAATGAGTTTAGGGTCGATGACTGTTTGAAGCGTTGTTTTCACTTCCGTTGAGGTGTATCATCTACACCGTATGGACTACTTTGGCCTTTTGCGTGGAGCTTTTGATATTTTTCCTTTTGCGATTTACCCTGGACGAGAGAGTTCTTCTTGGTCTTTGCTGTTTATGAGGGGCCACTTTGGACTTAGAAGCCGAGTCGTCGGCCTTTGGTGGATTCCTGAGCTTCTCAGATTTTGGAGATGGATTGTTGTTGATAACAGAGCTACGAACTTCTTTCCAAGCTTTGTAGATTGTCGAGGAAAGTTTTGGCTTGAGCATCCGATTTCTCATTTGATGCCCCCCACAAGTGGTGGGGAATTCTTCAAGACATCGTTAGGCAAATTTCCCCTTGCCCTCTTCAGCGGTTCAAAGTTGTTATTTGTCAGAACATCCGCATTGATCGTGGGCATCGGTAGAGTTAACCCTGATGGGAAGATGCCCCCTGCCTGCCTTTGTCAGTGCCAGTAACGGCGTCGAGCACATCTTGAAGAAAGAGCTTCTTCAAGTTTGGGAGCTTCACATACATGCCCCCTGTGTGGCTTTCGAGCTTCTGCATGTGTCAGTCGCTTGAAGACCGACGTCTTTCGCAGAGCAGGAGCTTGATGTGCCAGTATGTGGAAGAGAGACATTCTTGAAGGTGAGTCATCTTTTGACACTTCGGGAGCAGCATGAGCCGACCTTTTAAAGACTGAGCTTTTGGAATTCATAGGCTTCTTTGCTGGGCCAGTGGATCTTGGATTCAGCCTATTAAAGACTGAGCTTTCTGTTTTTGCGGGCTTCTCGGAAGAGCCAGCGGAGCTTGTTGTCTGCCTATCGAAGACTGGCTTGTTTGAGGCCTTCTCCTTTGGCGTTGTTGCACCAATGGTATGGAGGAGTGGAGGCATTTGCCCGAATTGGAGCTCGTTCCATTCTTTCATGAGTTGGGCTGTTGGGATGCAGATCAATGGGACCATAATCTGCCCAGTGAAGATAAGTTAGGACGGGGTGGTGCTTGAGTTGCTGTTGTTTCAAAATGCCATTAAAACCTTCATAGGAGGAAAAGCACCGGTTTTAGTATACCCCGAAATTCAAGTGCAACCGTAAACCATCATGATTTTGTTCATGAAGACACAACACAAGAAGTGTGGAGTGGAAAGAGAAAAATATCCCACCGGGCGTGTCAGAATCTGTTTACTGCCGAAAACCGGTCAAAAAAACTGGGATTATACGTCTAGGCTGAATTTGGGGGCAGATGCATACGTCTAATCCATCCACCTCTCCGAAAACACTAAGTTGATTTATACGCCATATATGGGAGGTTTTAATAGATGCGATCGATGTAAGTGACTTCAGATTCGCTCTCACGGATGAGAAGTTTAATGATTGTAGGGACGCATTTTTCCTGCATGCGCAATCCCCCGCGGTTAATTACATTTTCGCGAATGACAACAACTTTCTGCACGCCAGCTTTTTAGCTTCATGTGTCTTACTTTAGTTTTTATTTATTTTGGGTTGTCCTTAGATTATGTATGAAGACTAATTTTTTCTTCGTTCGTAGGGCGCGGATTAGTCCAAATCCTTACTTTATATTTTACATGATTTGGGTCCACTTTGATAGCTTGGTTTGCCAACGGGAGCGCACTTAGGACGCATTTCTCACATTTATGAGGTCTAACTATTTAGATGAGAGCAGAAACTCTATATAAAAATCATTAGTCTCATTTGAGAGTTAAGGTCAACTTAGAGGGTTTTGGGTCAAGCATTTTCTTGACGGGGTCCACGTTAGTAGCTTGGTTTACCAACAGGAGTGAACTTAGGTTTCATTTCTCACATCCGTAAGGTCCATCAGTTCACAGGAAACTTAGGCCTCATCTAAGGGTCGTTAGTCTTATTTGATTCTAAGATCAACTTAGATGACTTGGTCATATCTTGACAATACTACAATATTCAATTTCCTCTACGGATTTAGCCGTAGGGGTAATGAGCTGTCCCTACAGATATATCTGTAGGGATATAAAATGTCTCCGTAGGTCCAAAGGCCGTAAGTGCAAGTCTTCGCCCTGATCAAGCCCCTACGGAGTAATATTTGCCCCTACGGCTTAAGCCGTAAGGGCAAGTATCCCTATGGATTATTCCATAAGGACATAATCTTTATTTAATTTATCTCTTTATAAAATAAAATAATTGCTCCTACGGAGTAATCCGTAGGGCCTTCTATATGCCCCTACGGATTAATCCATAGAGGCACGTTTTGCCCCAATTACTGACTTCATAGGGACAAAATATCAGATATTCTGATATTTTGTCCCTATGGAGAAATGGGTAGGGGCAAAACTTGCCCCTACAGATTAATCCATAGGAGCATTTGTTGTTCCACGGATTAATCCGTAGGGACATTATATCAGGGTTTTTTTAAAAAGGGGGTTCCCGTTTTTTTCCCGCCCAGTGCACAATAATATATATCATATTGCCAAATACAGAAATATTCATAAACAACATCTCATGCATAATATATAAAAGAAATAAACAAAAGGAATACGAAATCAATCTAAAATCATCGTAAACATACAAAAAACCACCAATATCATCCAAAATATACAATATGTATCAAATAAGTACATACATCCTCAAAAATATAAATAAAGCTACTCTAACTCGGTCCAGCTCCTCCACCTTTGATAATCGCTATAATCTGGCGCATCTGCTCCTCGATGCAACCCTGAGTCGTCATAAACTCGACTAATCAAGGAGCGGACTGTGCGGGAGTCTGAGCGGGCTGTGGACCTATAAGAGTGGCCTGCGCAGCCGCAGCTGAGGTAGTGGCTTGCGGATCTGCAGCCGAAGGAGATGTATATGGAGCCACAGCCGAAGTAGCCTGCTGAATCTGTAAAATTTTGTGGTTGTGTAATAAACGAATAAGAACGGTGTATTAGATTTTAGTCGAATTCGTATGATTATTGTGAAACCGTGAATTTATTTATGCTTTGTTGAAAATCTACACGCTCTATTGAAATTCATATGTTATGTATGAGAATTTAAACATGTTGAAATTCCACACAGTCAGAGCTATGCTTTTATACCCCAATCTAAGAATACTTATAGACTTAGGCCTAGTTTAGGTATCTAATTTGGAAAACCGTAGTTTATTTTAAGTGGAGGTAGAAATGACGCTTACTCTAACTTGTAAACCCGTATCTCTTCTTAATAGTTTTGCTTTGATTGGATGCTTGGTTTTTGAGTTATCTAATTTACAAAGAAATGTTTTCTTCTCAAGTTTTGAATTTGTATAATCATAACTTTTTAAACTCCAAAATGAAGAAAGATGTGGCATGGTTATGATTATAAAGTTCAGTTTGTTGGATATAGTGCCCTCAAGGCAATTATTGTATTTGCAGGCAGGCGATTATGATAATTGAGGGATGACCTATACAGGTAGGACAGTCTTACTCAAAATGATAGTATGATATCTGGTTTGTCTTTATCATCATGTACATGCATTATGTGGTATTACAGGTCACTATTATATGTTAATAGAGCAAATAAGATTCTTGTTTGACTACCAGCATTATGATGGCGATCATATACGTGAGAGATGGGTAGCCTATAAGCACATCCTTAAATGTCCCTAGTCGTCGGAGTATCGAGACTGGGCATCGATATTCCGAAGTAGACAAGTGTATACACTTCAAGACCACGACGAGGGGTGGTGGCCAGTCTCATAAGCCATTGGTGTTGTGACACCTATGATAGTATACAGGTGCTCACTGGAGGTGAGTACAATGGACGGACTCGCCGAAAACTTCTAGATGGTATTATATCCATCGTCAGATGGAAGTTCTCAGGTGGCATGAGTACTGATTAGTCCTTTGACCTGAAGTCGTCATTTGTCTCGTGTGAGTTCCCACTGTACTTTGATTACAACCCTACCACAGCTCAAAGGAGTCATGTAAATAGGTTTTAGTTGGGTACAGTCCTGAGCCACATGGAGGCATTGGTCGACTGTCAGGGATTTGTCTCTCCTGATATTAGGAGTCGATGTCGCGCTGTGTTAGGTTTGCTATCACCAAAAATCCGTGGCAACGGTAGGGGAGATTTACTGATAGTTGATCAGTAGTATCTCAGTTGATGATGAGTTAGACCCAGACACGACTTATCGGGTTATTAGGGGTCTGACGTTATCCACCCCCTAGACCCGATATGCGATACCCTTTGATGAAGAGACCGGACTGTATGGAGATTGTCACATTCAAGCTCAGTAGGGTAAGGACGCACTTGATTGTCAACCACCCTTTCGACAACTACTTGGGTAACCGTTACGTACAACTAGTTCTGCTGACAAGCTTGTGGTTAAACCCTTTTCCAGCATATTGTCGAGTCTTTAGAGTCCCACAAAAAGGGTTTTCCCAGTTCAGGCGACGTATGTAAGAGTCGTACGGTGGAACGTACAAGGGTCTGATTAAATATGTGTACGCGGTATACGGACATTAATCGGACAGTTGATAATACTAGCCGGCTTAGGATTAAGCCGGATTATTAAATCAGGTTTTAATTTAATAATTTATATATGTATTTTAGTATTATTGTTCACTTTTTATTCTCTCTTTGGTGCTATCCGTATTTTTATACGGATACACGTATATGTAGCGATTCATATACCAGGTGAAGTATTCCGTATTTATACGGGAATGCTTCTAGAAGAAGATGACCTCATATTTATTTTTCGATTTTTGAAAAATAAAGACGAAAATGAGGTGTAAAGGTGGAGACATTGAAGCATGTGTCCAAACATGGTAGAAAAGCATGGCTTCAATTTTAAAATGATTTCTCATTTGGTTGCACTATTTGTGCATTGTTCATTTTTATTAGTAGCCATTCCTTTTTACTATGAGTTTGGATGATGATTTTTCTTCTACTCACTTGAGCTCCATGGCTCATGGTTGTATGCTCACTCCTTCTTCTTCTTCTTCTTACTTCCATGTTTGAGAAAGATCCTAGAGAGAAATATTTAGTGGAGTATTCCTACATCACCGGCCATCCAAACCTAGCGGCTTTGGATTGTCGGTTCGAGCCTCCTCTGCGTTGCCTCAGATGGATCGTCTTTGGCAAAGGTGATCAATGATCAAGCGCGATCCCGGCAACTACGAGCTTGTAGCGGTCTTCCACAATTGGGTGGACACACGACAAAGGTTGTATTTCTCAACCCCTTGCACTTCTAGATTAGCTAGTTTAGGTATATGGTTCATATCTTGGGTTTCGCGGGAGTCCGGTCCTCGCAAGAAATTTTTGTTTTAGCTTTCGCCTCCGCCGCGGCCTCCGCGACGCGGGTGCCGGATCCCAACATGGTATCAGAGCCACCATAAACATTAACTAGCTAGTTTGCACTTGTTTAGAATTTCGATCGACGAGTTTTTTCCGAATCGCATTCTAATTTTGATGCCCGCTGTCGATTTTCAAACTTCTTCAAAAAATTATTCTAGAGGTTTTAAAAATACATGCAGGCAATTGTAGAGACCAGGTAGAAATTTGGGAACACGAGCCCAAAAATTGGTCGTGCAACCGCGGCAAAATGTACCCATTGGCCGCGGTTCCACGGTCTATATTTGGCCGTGGTTCCCTAATTTTTTCCAGATGCTCTATAACTTGGAAAAGTGATTTTTGGGATGTATGGTATTGACCCAGATTTGTTTGAGTACTGGATTGTACTTGGGGACAATACGGAGAGTTTTAGTCGATAAAATTTTTGAATTTTTGTGTATCAGTGTATGTGTTAGTTTCTGCGACCGTGAATATCATAGAGTGGTACAATCTGACTGGTTGCTATATGCACAATCTGACTGGTTTACGAACATGATATTCACATTGATGTTCTGTGTTGCACTGATGTTTTGGACGGATTGTCGTGATGGATAGCCTTCTGTGCAAAGTTAGATGTATAGTTTAGATTCATTTGTATATGGTTTATTACGGGGTGAGCGTCCGATATGTGGACTGTCGTTTCTGCAAGTATGTATATTCTTTTCTTAGGGCATGACCGGGTTGAGGTCGAGGTCACCATTGTATATATTTTTCTTTTCTATACTAGGATTATGAAAGTCTACCCTAGTATCCCCATGAGGTTTAAACCGGCATCAAGCATGCAATTTTAAAAATTTCTTGGTGCTAAGCTAGACTATCTTAGAATCTAACAAGATTATTAGGGTTAACTATGATGATATCATAAACTATACTAAGAGAAAAAGTCTACAACCTTTATAGACCGTGTCCTTCTCTTCTCAAGCTTCGTATAGTAGTCCACGCGACTCCACTTAAAGTTGGATCGAGATTCTTTTGCGATCTTTGTGCCGAAGATGATCCACCCGAAGCTTCGCTAATCCAAGCTATCTCTTCACTAAACTTTTTAGTGAAGGAAACACACTACACTTAATTGCTAATCAAGTGTAGGATGATGAAGTAGGGGTTTTGTTTGCTCACTAGGGTTCTCACAAGCTCAGGCTTTCACAACTCATATGAGGATTGAGCTTGGAGGAGGTGAGGAAGAAGATGGCGAGAGCTAGAGAGGAGAACTCATCATATGAGCTCAAGTCAAGAAAAATTAATCAAGTCAAGAAAATGCAAGTATAGAATGGCTTTTACAAACTCACACTTATTGAAGCATCAACTTTCCTCAATAATAAAATGAAGACATGCTTCAGTAGCGAAGTAAGATGAATAAAAAATTCGTCAAGCCATGCTTCACCCCTTTCCTCAAATGTCTTCTCATTTTCCACCTCATTTTCTATTTTCTAAAAATAGAAAATCTATGCCATGCTACATTTAATATATATATATATATATATAATTAGTGAGCTAATAATATTAGTTAATATATAATTATATCAAATATAATATATATCAAATTATTAAATCAACACTTGATTTAATAATTCGGTTATATCATATATAACCGACTAATATCATTTATCTGTATATCGCATTTTCAAATCAACACTTGATTCAATAATCCGGTCATATCACATATAACCTAACCGATAACAAATAACCATCAGATTAGAATACGGTATCACATACTCGTATTTAATCAGGCCCTCCGCACATATCAGCATATGTTCCCTACTTCGTTTCGCTTGAACCAGGAAACTTTTATGTGGGACTCTAAAGACTCGTCAATACGCCAGCAGTAAGTGACGATCACATCAGTCACCAACAAACCGTCAGCGGTACTAGCTGGACGTAATGGCTACCCAGGTATTGTGCGAATAGAAGATCAACAAGCAAACTTGTCCAAACTACCTTGAAGCCTATAAGTAACATTTACCGTATAATCCGGTCTCTTCGTCTGATATGTCGCATATCGAGTCTATGGGTGGAATCGTCAGACCCCGTAACTTGATAAATGATGCCAATGTATGGCTCATAACGGTTCGAGAAATTACTGATAACACTTACCAGTAAATCTTATCAGCCCTGGCCAGGGACTTACTGTTATAGCCAATCGAGCATAGTGCAACATCAACTCCCTATACCGGGAGAGAAGAAACCCATCCTACCACTCATTGCCTCCATGTGACTCAGGACTGTACCCAAAATCTACCTGTTTGCACGACTCCTTTGAGCCGTGGTAGGGTGGAAATCAAAGCATAGTGGAAACCGCACAAGACTCTATGACGATCTCAGTTCTACAGACTAACCTTTTCCAGTGTCACCAGAGAACTGCTATCTGACGATAGGTAGTACCAACTAGGAGTTCTCGGCGAGTCATGTTCGGTGTACCCATTCTCCAATGAGCACCTATGTACAATCTTTGATGTCAAACACCAATGGCTATGGGATCAACCATCGTCCCCTACAGAGTCAAGAAACATACACACTAGTCTACTCTGGAATATCGATGCCCTGTCTCGATACTCCCTCGACTAGAAACAATTAAAGGATGTGCTTGTGGACTACACAAGTCCCAGTAGTGTGATCCACATCATAGTCCTGGTAGTCAAGAAAACATCCTAAGGTCTTTATCAATATTTATCAAAGAGACGGTATAATAATAAAAGTGTACATGTTAAGATAAAGAGCAATCAGATAGCATACTATCATATTGAGCAAGAAAGTCCTCTATATATATGTCCAAGCATCCACTATATCATACAATAATAGCCTTTAGGGCATACATATTCCTAACAATCTCCCACTTACACTAAGGCCATGTGTTGTAGTATCTCATACCCAATATCCTAAAAAGTCTCTCAAACTGTGTCTGGGGAGGGCTTCGTGAGTGGATCCGCTACGTTATCCTTCGTGTCAACTCTCCTGACCTCGATCTCCCGTCGATCTACTATCTTCCGAATCAGGTGATACCGTCTATGAATATGTCTGGATCTTTGATGGGACTGAGATTCCTTGGCCAAAGTCATAGCTCCATTTTTATCACAATACATAGGTATTGGATGCTCAATGGATGGAACCACACCATGTTCAGAAATGAACTTCTTCATCTAGACAGCCTCTTTGGCAGCATCGTTGGCAGCGATATATTCAGTCTCCATCATCGAGTCTGCTGCGGTATCTTGCTTGGAACTCTTCCAAAATACCGCCCCTCCATTGAAGGTGAAGCCAAAACCCGAGACCGACTTACTATCGTCCTTATCACTCCGGAAGCTCGAATCGGTAAAGGACTCCACCTGGAGTTCACCGTTACCATACACTAAGAACATTTCTTTAGTCCTTCTTAGGTACTGAAGAATGTTCTTCACAGCTGTCCAGTACTTTTCCCTAAGATATGATTGATACCTACTCACTACACCTAGCGAGTAAACTACATCTGGTCTGGTACACAACATCGCATACATGATTGACCCGACTGCCGAAGCATAGGGTATCCCTTGCATGCGAGCCCTCTCTAAATCATTCTAGGGAGACATCTCTTTGGAGAAAATGATTCCTGAACAAGCAGGTAAATTACCATGCTTTGAATCTTTCATACTAAACCTCCTTAGTATGGTGTCAATGTACCTGGATTGGAACAATCCCAACATCCGTTTAGATCTATCTCTATAGATCTTTATCCCCAGGATGTAGGATGCATCACCTAGATCTTTCATGGAGAACTTTTATGATAAGAAGAGCTTGACCGAGTGTAGTATAGGAACATCGTTTCTTATCAAGAGTATGTCATCCACGTACAATACGAGGAAGACAACCTTACTCTCTACAACCCTTTTGTATATACAAGGTTCATCCACGTTTTTTATGAAGTCAAACTCTTTGATAGCTTCATCAAAACAAATTATCCAGCTCCGCGATGCCTGCTTTAATCCATAGATTGATTTAAGCAGCTTGCACACGCTTCCACTGCTCCCACTATCTACTAAGCCCTCTGGTTGTGCCATATACACGCTCTCTTCTAAATCACTATTTAGAAAAACGGTCTTGACATCCATCTGCCAGATTTCGTAGTCATGGTATGCAGCAATGGCAAGTAGGATCCTGATGGACTTAAGCATGGCGACAGGAGAAAAGGTCTCATCATAATTGACGACTGGTCGTTGACGAAAAACCTTTTGCAACAAGTCTAGCTTTGAAAGTCTCAACTTTTCCATCTACACCAATTTTCTTCTTAAAGATCTACTTGCTCCCGGTAGATTTTACCCTTTCAGGAGCAACTTCCAAAGTTCATACTTTGTTAGTGTACATGTATTCAATCTCAGATCACATAACATCCAGCCATTTCACAGAGTCTCCACTTGTGATGGCCTGATCGAAAATAGTTGGGTCATCATCTTTCATGATGCAATCCTCGCTCCCACCGTCTATGAGAAAACCATAGTATTTCTCAGGTGGATGAGAAACTCTACTAGATCTGTGGAGTGGCTGAGGTTCGTCGGGGACTATTGAATCCTCCGTTTCTACCAAATTGTCAGTTATAGTTTGTGTAGCTGAAACTTCATCCAGTTCTACCTCATTAACACTAATTTCTTTCACAAGAAATTCCTTTTCTAAAAAAAGGTGGCATATTGAGAAACAAACACCTTTTGTTCCTCGGTGTGGTAGAAGATATCCATATGAATCCTTTGGATATCCCACAAACTTGCACAAAACAGACATTGCCTCGAGCTTGTCCGGATTTTTCTTTTTAACATAAACCGGACAACCACTTATGTTAACTCATTTAAGAGATGGTCTCTTCCCATACCATATCTCATATGGAGTGGTAGGCATGGATTTGGTCGAAACCCTATTCAATAGGTATGCAACTTTCTGAAGTGCATAATCCCAAAAGGAAATAGGTAACTCAGCAACACTTATCATAGAGCGCACCATATCTAATAGGGTGCAGTTCCTCCGCTCCGATACTCCATTGTGCTGTGGTGTATACGAAGGAGTAGGCTGGGAGAGAATCCCATTCTCATTTAAATAGTCTCAGAACTCCGTGCTTAAGTATTCTCCTCCCCGATCTGATCGAAGGATTTTAATACTTTTACCCGTCCGTTCTCTACTTCGCACTTATATTCCTTGAATTTCTTAAAATCTTTAGACTTGTGTTTCAACAGGAATACATGTCCGTATTTTAAGAGATCATCGGTGAATATAATGAAGTACTAGAAACCATTCCTGGCATGTGTAGACATAAGACCGCATACTTCGCTATGTATCAGTCCTAAGAGTTCAGTAGCTCTTTCTCCGTGTCCAATAAACGGAGTTTTGGTCATCTTCCCTTTGAGACATGACTGGAAAGTTTCATAAGAAGTAAATTCAAACGAATTTAAATATCCATCTTTATGCAACTTAGCTAGTCTTGTCGCATTGATATGACCTAGTCTACAATGCCACAAGAAGGCTTCGTTCATTTCTGCCTCTTGTGTGTGTTTTGTACATTTAGAACTGTAGTTTAATTTAGAACGTATATACCATTACATAACATACTAAACCCAATCAACACTTGATTTAGGAAAATGTTCATAACATTATCCTCCAATGCAAAGTTATATCCTTCTTTATGCAACAAAGAAACCGATATAATATTGCACATCATGTTTGGTACGTAATAACAGTCGTTCAGAATCAATGTATTTCCATTTGGTAATACTAGGTGATATTTGCCAACTTCTTTGGCTGCAACAATTGCACCGTTCCCTACTTTTAGAGGCATATCACCTTTTTCCCAGTTCTCTACCTCTCCTTAGCCCATGTAACAAATTACATACGTGGGATTCCGATCCAGTATCCAATACTCAGGACGTAGAGCAAACTGAGAAACAGTTCTCGGTTACGAACACACCCGAAGAAGATGCATCAGCATGCTCCTTCTTTGTTCGGGTGGCGTAGGAATCCGAGTATTCCCCTATTCCTTACTCAGACTTATGACAATCATAAGAAAAAGCAGAACCTAGGCCAGTATAATAAGTGGGTTCGGCCAGTACAACCATATTATTATCTTGATTAAGGCGTGTCATTGGTCGCTACCAGGAGAGAGAGAAGGATAATCACTTTTGCATGCGCTCTTTGCAAGATTAGATTGGTTATTATCTTATCTAATCAGGACGTCTCCCACTGTTTTTATCAAATCTTTCTTCAAACCGTAAAAGGTAAGATTAGCGGGGATTAATTACACCCTACAAGTTCACCAATCGTTCGGCCAGGCAGGTATTGGTACTCCGAGGGAGTCTCCCCATGCTTTCGCATGGAACCAATTAAATAACCTTGTTTCCGTAGGGGAATAACCCCGTTAACACCTTTCTTAGAAACCTACTGGATCAGCTAATTGTAAATTGGAAAACTCTCTCAGGAGTAACTCTTACTCGCAGTGGGTATGGGGATCCAACTATCTCATAGAAGGTATGCAATCTCATTGCAAATTTCAACACTTGAAATACCCAATATCTATTTTTACCCCTAGCAACTTATGACCTTAACTATGGTCAACAAATTATAAGCGCGAGCCAAGTTCAACCTGTTATTTCGTAATTGAATTAAACCCACCCGCACGACCCTTAACTATGGTCAACATGGTCGTACGACTACCCTAATCCAATCGCATCATATGCAGCAGATAAGCACTAATCAGCTACCGTACACTATGCTTTGATGAAGGTCAACAAATGCAGCACGAATACTAAATAGCACTTATCTAAAATGACGGAGTGCTACGACTGGTTTTGACGAAAACCTTAACGTAATGAACTTGATATCGTTGTAGAATCTAGTGATTTGAAAAGGAGTGTTGTTTTGTAGCTTTTGCTAGTTTTTCTAAAGAGCTCACTCCAGATGAAGAGATCTCGGCTCTTTTCTCGTCGAATGAGGTGCTGGATATTCATCAAGGAATAGCACTATGCAAAGCAAGAACTAGAGAAGCTATTAAAACAAAACCGAGTAGATTGTAGCATTTTCTAGTTTTGCTAAAGAGGTCACTCCCGGTGAAGGGATCTCGGCTCTTTCCTCATCGAATGAGGTTCTGGATATTCATCAAGAAATACCACTATGCAAAACAAGAACTAGAGCTACCTTTTTAAAATTTCGATTCTACAGCATCGTTAGGTTTCTTTTCTTTCCATTAATTTCATTAATGAAGACCCATCATTTATGTTTCCCTAAACATCACAGAAAAGAACCGAAAATAGAACGTACGCTTATGCCATCCGTATTCGCCATGGGTCCCCGTCATATACCGTCAGGTTACTTAATTAACGACAGAGCGGGGGATGGACTAGCGCGAGTGCAAAACATAAGCAACATTTATTACACACACACACACACACACACACACACACACATACATATATATATATATAGCATTCGTCTCACGCAGTTATATGATCACATCACAGAACCCAGCAGCATAAGTCAACATATGAAATATTGGATATAATAGGAGGTCCGTGTTTTAAATTCAGCCAGTAATGAAAAAAATGGATTCCACGGTCGTGAGGAATAGCCAAACCCACATCCCTAGACCACTATGAGAGCGGCAAGCAACCCTGCCAATTCTAGAGTTAGGAGACCCGTTCTCGACTGCTCGAGATGGTCTCCCACTGGACTCTAGAACCCGGTTACTTGTGCTCCCCGCCTTGGGTCTATCCTAATGTGGAAAAGTAAATAATATACATCAATGGTGACATCATCCTCAACCTGGAAGTGTCCCAATAAAAGAATATTACATACAAATATTACATGAATGAAAATTGAAAAACTCTCATCTCACGCAAAAACCCCCGGCTATTCAATCATGATAATCCAATATAATATATCACAACAACACATAACATCACATGTCATCAACGTAAGTAAATATGCGTATCCCAAATTCCGTTGACATATAGCAACGAGATCGGGGATACACCACATATTACACTTACGGTCGCAGAAAAGAAATGAAAAACTACAATATTTAGAATCCGCAAAAACCTTAGACATCATAAACCCGGAATATCTCATATTCTAAATTTCATGCCTAACATATAAACCCTGCATTTTAGTCTCAAACATAAAACTCTTTTCAATAAGAAGTTGGATAATTCAACAAGATTCCCGACTAAGTGATCGCGTATTATACGTGATCGCGATGGAGTTTTGATCCGAATCGAAACTCCGTAACAATCGATCAACCGAAATTAAAATGCTAGATTTATAAAACACTAACTAGTTTTCAAAAAACTGATTATTGTGGATTCCAAATATTGTATCACATATCATCATAATCTATATGATGCTAAATTTTTTGATTGATTTCTCAAACACCCACAAATTCCAGATATCTCAACAACTTGAGTCTCATTAAAAACATCCAGAAAGTGCAAAATATTAAAGTGGAGCAGCAGAAGAAAACAAAATCCCAAAACACCCTAAAAGTGCGGCGAAACCGCGGCCAAACAAGGGTTTGGGCAACGGTTCCACGACGCTTTGTAGGAGTTAGGGGTTCAAATTTCTTAGGGCTCCATTTAAAAGCCTGCACGATTTTCTGCATATTTTTAATCATTAAAATTTCAACTTTTGAAAAACGGACAGAAACTTGAGAAAATCCGACTTCGAAAATTCGATCGAACACTTTAACATCGTAAAGACCTTCCCTGATGTTCTATCTTGGCTTTGATACCATGAAAGTCTATCCTAGCACCACCATGAGATTTAAACTGGAATCAAGCATGCAATTTTAAAAATTTCTTGGTGCTTAACTAGACTATCCTAGAATCTAACTAGATTATTAGGGTTAACTATGATGATATCATAAACTATACTAAGAGAAAGAACCTACAACCTTTTTAGACCGTGCCCTTCTTTTTTCAAGCTCCGTGTAGTAGTACACACGACTCTACTAGGCTCCACTTGAAGTTGGATCGAGCTTCCTTTGCGATTTTCGTGCCGAAGATGATCCACCCGAAGCTACACTAATCCAAGCTACCTCATCACTAAACTCTTTAGTGAAGGAAACACACTACACTTAATTTCTAATCAAGTATAGGATGGTGAAGTAGGGGTCTTGTTTGCTCACTAGGGTTCTCACAAGCTCAAGCTTTCACAACTCATGTAAGGGATTGGGTTTGGAGGAGGTGAGGAAGAAGATGGAGAAAGCTAGAGAGGAGAACTCATCATATGATCTCAAGTCAAGAAAAATTGATCAAGTCAAGAAAATGCAAGTATAGAATGGCTTTTACAAACACACACTTATTGAAGCATCAATTTTCCTCAATAATAAAATGAAGCCATGCTTCAATAGTGAAGTAAGAAGAATAAAATATTCATCAAGCCATGCTTCACCCCATTCCTCAAATGTCTTCTCATTTTCCACCTCATTTTCTATTTTCCAAAAATAGAAAATCCATGCCATGCTTCATGATATATATATATATATATATATATATATATATATATATATATTAATATATATATTATGAAGAATACTTAGTGAGCTAATAATATTAGTTAATATATAATTATATCAAATGTAATATATATCAACTTATTAAATCAACACTTGATTTAATAATTTGGTTATATCACATATAACCGACTAATATCATTTATCTGTATCACATTATCAAATCAACACTTGATTCAATAATCCGGTTATATCATATATAACCTAACCGATAACAAATAACCGCCAGATTATAATACGGTATCACATGCTCGTATTTAATTAGGCCGTCCGTACATATCAGCATATTTTCCCTATTTCGTTTCGCTTGAACTAGGAAACTTCTATGTGGGACTCTAAAGACTCGTCAATACGCCAGCAGTAGGTGATGATCACATCAGTCACCCACAACGGGTATCCAGGTATTGAGCTAATAGAAGATCAACAAGCAAACTTGTCCAAACTCCCATGAAACCTATAAGTAACATCTACCGTACAATCCAGTCTCTTCATCTGATATGTCACATATCGAGTTTAGGGGTGGAATCGTCAGATCCTGGTAACTTGATAAGTGATGTATGGCGCATAACGGTTCGAGAAACTATTGATAACACTTACCAGTAAATCTCATCCGCCCTGGCCAGGGACTTACTGTTATAGCCAATCGAGCATAGCGCAACATCAACTCCCTATACCGGGAGAGACGAAACCCCTCCTATCGCTCATTGCCTCCATATGACTCGGGATTGTACCCAAAATCCACCTGTTTGCACGACTCCTTTGAGCCGTGGTAGGGAGGAAATCAAAGCACAGTGAGAACCACACAAGACTCTATGACGATCTCGGGTCTACAGACTAACCTGTACCAGTTTCACCAGAGAACTGCTATCAGACAATAGGTATAGTACCAAATAGGAGTTCTCGGCGTGTCATGTTCGGTGAACCCATTCTCCAATGAGCACCTGTGTACAATATTTGATGTCAAACACCAATGGATATGGGATCAACCATCGCCCCCCACAGGGTCAAGAAACGTACACACTAGTCTGCTCTATAATATCGATGCCTTGTCTCGATACTCTCTCGACTAAGAACAATTAAAGGATGTGCTTGTGGACTACACAGGTCCTAGTAGTATGATCTGAATCATAGTCCTGATAGTCAAGCAAATATCCTAAGGGCTTTATCAACATGTATCAGGGAGACAGTATAATAATATAGGTGTACATGTTAAAATAAAGAGCAACCAGATACCATACTATCATGTCGAGCAAGAAAGTCCTCTATATATATGTACAAGCATCCATTATATCATACAAAACTGGCCTATAGGGCATACATATTCTTAAAAGATTACCCCGCGAAGGAGTGCTTGAATAGCCGGGTTCTAGAGGGCAACAGACCCAAATCTCATGGCGTTGAGACCGGGGGGGTTACTCTAGAGTTAGCAGGCTATTCTCCACACTCGTATGGGGTATAGGTTGACCCGCGGAGGGGTGCTCAAGTTACCGGATTCTGTGAAGTGCTGGGTGGCCCATTCACTTTGTTGATTGGGGTTGCCTCACTTTGGGGATTGGTGGGTAACTTGCCGCACTCGTAGGGGTCTAAAATCTTCATCGCACTGGCTATCCATACGACCGGGGAACGTCGTGTCTCATTTATGGCTCAAATGAAACGCAACGCTCTTAGATTATCCGTTGTTCCATATTGTTGTTCGCATGCTGTGATGATTATTATCTGCCTGCGATGCTGATATATATTATATATATTTTGTAGATGCATCTATATGTTTTAAATCCATGCTAGTCCATCCTCCGCTCTGACGTTAGATAAGTAATCTAACGGTGCATGACGGGGCCCCGTGGCGAATAAGGATGGCATATAAAAAGCATGTTATTTTGGTTGTTTCTTTTGTGGCTTGGAAACATAAAATGATGGGAATGCATTATCTGAATTATGCAGGGAAAAATAAACCTAAATGATGTTGTCGGAAACAATTTTAAACTAATCGGTTTTTTTTCAAAACTCATGGTCGTATTCTTTTTCTTTGCATAGAGGTATTCGGTTAGGAATATCCCGCACCTCATTCTATGAGGGAAGAGCCTTGATCCTTCCATTAGGAGTTCGCTCTTAAGAAAAAGTTTATGTTACTATTTTTAAAAAGCGGAGCTTAAGCCACTCCATTTCAAAGCCACACGAGTTCTTTCAACGATATTAAGTTCATTACGTTAAAGTTTTTTCGCCAAAAACCAGCCGTAGCCCTCCGTAATTTCAGATAAGTACCTCGTAGTATTTGTGCTATGTACGTTAGTCTTTATCAAGGCATAGTGTACGGTAGCTACGGGATACTTGTGTGTAGCATGGATATGAGATTTGTAAGTCCATGCTACCTCTCCCGGTACTTTCGGGCATGCGGAATTTGGTAAAAAACGATTTTTATAGAGGTGGTAACATGGACTTATAACCCGGATCTTTGTTAAACATCTAACTAACAACCTAACTACGAGTTGCTAACTACTCGGTTAGGGGGTTATACCTTGCTTGTCTTGAACTCCTTCGTCTTCAAAACTCCGATGGTGGTCCGGATCGGCTTCTTCCCGTCGTCTCCGTACGCCGAAGATAGATCCACCTGAAAGCTCCAACCTTTGGCTCCTTCTTCGAACTTTGAAGAAACTAGTTCACTCGGTTTGCCAAACCTTGTGAACTAGAGTGAGTAGAGAAGAGTTTGTATGGGATTTTATCTATGATTCTTGATTCTCAACTCATGAGACAAGAGAACCATAGAGTCAAGAGAGGGAGCAAGAGGAAGAGGGTGAGAGCAAAAACAAGAGAGCTCAAGAACAAGAGAGAGAATGGTCAAGTGAGAATGAGCCTTTCTTTTGTCTTTCACCCTATCATAATCCAAAACAATGATAACTCATCATATCAATCAAGTGTTATGTGATGGTTGAAGCAACCATAACCATATCATTTCATGCACTCATTTTGCACAAATGAGCAAGCAAGCAAAAGTCTTTGCCATGAAATGATGGCTATGGTTATCATGATGGTCAACTAGTCAAGCCTAGTCAACCGGTCAACAAAGTCAACAAGTCAACAAAAGTCAACAAGTCAACAAGTCAACAACCATGTTACCATAATACTTAATTAATATAATTGTTAATCATATATCATATTCTCATTAGGGTTGAGCAAAAAGGTCAATAGTCAACGGTCAACTGTCAACAACCCTAATGAGAATCCGCTGCCTCTGTCTCCCCGTCAACTGTGCATACACACCCGCATCCGCGTTCCGAGGAACACGAATGCAAACTAGATAAATCCAATCCCAATACGTACACTAGGATCTGGCTTAAACCAAAGCCCGCTAGTGCAAACTGTCCGGACACTGTACGTGCACAAATGCACGGATGTGACCGAACCCTGTCGCAAAACCATGCGACCTGTCGCAAAACCATGCGACCTCTACTCTTTTGCCTAAAGGCGAAAAGCTTTCTGTGTGGGACTCTAAAGACTCGACACTACGCTGGCAGTGGGTTTAACCACAGACCGCAAGTGGCACTAGCTGTGCGTAACGGTTCCTAGGTAATGCCGACAAGAAGACCGACGAGGCGAAACCCATCTGAACTCCAACTGAGCCTGAATGTGACAATCTCGGTACAGTCCGGTCTGTTCGTCTGATACATCGCAAGGCGTGCCTAGGGGGCGGTAAACGTCAGTCCCCCAATAGCGGTACAAGTCGTATCGGAGTGAAGCCCAAAACACCCTGAGATAACACTGGAAGCCTACCAGTATATCTCGATTGCCCTGGCCAGGGACTACTCGTGTAATGGCTCTCCTAGACACAGCGCGATGTCAACCCCCAATACCGGGAGAGACGAATCCTGTCTAACCGTCACTGCCTCGAAGTGCTTCGGGACTGCACCCAACTACCACCTGTTTGCACGACTCCTTTGAGCCGTGGTAGGGTATTAATCAAAGTACAGTGGGAACACACTCGAGGCGAAGTGACAGTGTCAAGTCAGCGGACTAAGCTGTACTCATGTCACCTGGGAACTGATAACTGACGATAGGCATAATACCAACTAGTCAGTTCCCGACGAGTCCTGTCCAGTGTACTCGTAACCCAACGAGCACCCGCATACTCTCTCAAGTACGACGTACTGATGGCTGTGGGACAGACCATCTCCCACACTGGGATGAGAAGCGCACACGCTAGTCTACTCCGGAGTATCGATGCCCTGTCTCGATAGTCCTGCGACCAGGGACCTGCATAAGGATGTGCTTATAGATTACCCAGCCCCACTAGTGTGACTTCCATCACAACGCTGGTAATCAAGCAAAGATCCTAAGAGCTCCACTAATGTGTATAGGCGATATACTAAAATAAACACATGTACACATTGAAGTAGAAACAAACCAAGTAGCATACTACTATTTTGAGCAAGATTGTATATACAAGGTGAATATCCCAAGCTTCCATTAAGTAATATACAAACTAGTATGATATAGTAATGGCCTCTAGGGCATATACAATAACAATCTCCCACTTGCACTAAGGCCATGTACTGGCGTATCGAAGACCTATCATCTCGATCAGCCGCTCGAACTGAGTCTGGGGCAAGGCCTTGGTGAATGGATCTGCAGTGTTATCTTCTGAAGCGACTCTCCGAACCTCGATTTCCTGGCGATCCACGATCTCCCTGATCAGGTGATACCGCCTCAAGATGTGTCTGGATCTCTGATGGGACATGGGTTCCTTCGCTAAAGCTATAGCCCCGTTGTTGTCGCAATACAGAGGTATTGGATCAACAATGGACGGAACCACATGAAGCTCTTTCAATAACTTCCTTATCCAGATAGCTTCTTTTGCGGCATCAGATGCAGCGATGTATTCCGCTTCCATCGTCGAGTCTGCAACGGTTTCCTGTTTGGAACTCTTCCAACACACCGCCCCTCCATTGAGGGTAAAGACAAAACCCGACATGGACTTGGAATCATCCTTGTCACTCTGGAAGCTGGAGTCAGCAAAGGCCTCGATCTGGAGGTCTTTTCCGCCATACACCAAGAACATCTCCTTAGTCCTTCTCAGGTACTTGAGAATGTTCTTTACCGCTATCCAGTGTTTCTCCCCAGGGTTTGACTGATACCGGCTTACCACACTCAGTGCATAAGCTACATCCGGTCTGGTACACAACATCGCATACATTATAGAGCCTACCGCAGAACCGTAAGGTATAATAGACATGCGATCCCTCTCCAAATCAGTCTTGGGAGACATCTCTTTAGAGAGGGTGATCCCGTGACAAGCCGGTAGGTTACCGCGCTTGGAATCTTCCATACTGAATCTTTTCAGTATGGTGTCGATGTACATAGACTGTGAAAGTCCTAATATCCTCTTGGATCTGTCACGGTAGATCCGGATACCCAGAATGAAGGAGGCATCACCCAGGTCTTTCATGGAGAACCTGTGTGACAAGAACCCCTTGACAGATTGTAGCATAGGAATGTCATTTCCTATTAAGAGAATGTCATCCACGTATAAAACGAGGAATACTAAAGTTCTCGCTACAAATCTACTATAGATGCATGGTTCATCTGAATTTTTGATAAAGCCAAATTCCTTGACCGTCTGATCAAAACAGATGTTCCAACTCCGCAATGCCTGCTTTAGTCCATAGATGGACTTAAGCAACTTGCACACCTTTCCGCTGCTCCCACTCTGAATGAAACCCTCTGGCTGGTCCATATAGACACACTCCTCTAAATTTCCATTTAGAAAAGCTGTCTTTACGTCCATACTTTGTTGGTGTACATGGACTCCATTTCGGTCCGCATTGCATCCAGCCATTTTACCGAGTCGACGCTCTGAACGGCTTGCTGGAAGCTAGTAGGCTCATCATAATCTATGATGCAATCCTCTCTATCCCCGTCTATGAGAAAACCGTAGTATCTCTCGGGCGGATGAGACTGCCTACTACTTCTGCGGAGCGGCGTAGGAATGTCCTGTTCTTTTGAACCCTCTGGTTCCACTAAGCTTTCAGTAATAGTCTGTGGTTCTGGAATTTCTTCCAGTTCTACTGCGCTCCCACTTATTTCCTTTTCTAAGAACTGGCGTTCTAGAAAGTGGGCATGACGAGAAACAAGAACTTTTTGTTCCTCTTCGCAGTAGAAGAAATATCCCTTGGAATTCTTTGGATATCCCACAAACTTGCACAGTACTGAGCGTGCCTCGAGCTTGTCCGCATGCTGCTTTTTGACAAAAGCTGGACTTCCCCATGTCTTAATGTGATTAAGATAGGGTCTCTTCCCACACCACATCTCATATGGTGTAGTAGGCACAGTCTTAGTAGGAACTCGGTTCAAAAGGTATGCAGCTGATTCTAGCGCATACCCCCAGAATGATCGCGGTAACTCAGTGTTACTCATCATGGACCGAACCATATCCAATAGGGTTCGGTTCCGTCTCTCCGATACACCGTTATGTTGCGGAGTGTATGGAGGAGTAAGCTGAGAGAGAATTCCGTTCTCTTTTAAATAATCCAGGAATTCGGCACTTAAGTATTCTCTACCTCGATCCGATCTTAGGATCTTGATACTTTTGCCGGTTTGTTTTTCTACTTCATTCTTATACTCCTGGAATTTTCCAAAGGCTTCGGACTTATGTTTCATTAAGAAGACATAACCGTACCTTGAGAAGTCATCCGTAAAAGTAATGAAGTAAGAATGACCGCTTCGCGCATGTGTAGACATTGGACCGCACACGTCGCTGTGTACGAGTCCCAAGAGCTCGCTTGCTCTTACTCCGTGTCCAGTGAACGGAGTCTTTGTCATCTTTCCTTTGAGACAGGATTGACAAGTGGCATACGATTGATATTCGAACGGATTCAAATTCCTTCTATATGTAACTTCGTCAACCTTCTCTCATTGATGTGACCCAGTCTACAATGCCATAAGAAAGTCTGATTTATTTCCGGAGACATTCTTTTGTGTGTATTCTGGACATTGAAAATCTGTGGTTGGTTTAATACGTATATACCATTACTCAATGTACCTGACCCAATCAAAACTTGATTAAGGTGAATGTTTACAACATTACTTACAAACGCAAATTCATAACCTTCTTTAGAAACTAAAGATACAGAAATGATATTACAAGTTGCGTTGGGTACAAAAAAGCAATTACGCAAAACCAAAACATGTCCATCTGACATTCCCAGGTGATAGTCCCCCACGGCCTTAGCATCCATGCTAGCTCCGTTTGCAACTCTGAGGGTCATGTCACCTGCTTTCAAAACCCTACGGTTTCTCAACGCCTGCAAAGAATTACAGATATGAGATCCCGATCCGGTATCCAATACCCATGAAGTAGAGTTTATTGAAAGACAGTTTTCGATAACATACACACCTGAAGCTGAAGCCGCAACCTGCTTCAATTCCTGTGTCCTGGCTTTCCAAGCCCTGCAATCATTTTTCCAGTGACCTTTCTTATGACAATAGAAGCATTCTTCCTTATCCACAAGCTTCCCCGCTATCTTTGTTGCTTTTGCTTTTCCCTTCGTATCCACTTTACTAACACCGCCCCTTGGTTTGGCGGAGGCTTTCTTCTTCTTTCCCTTGGCTTTCGCCTTGGACCTAGAAGAAGATGATCCTCCTACAAACAAAGTGGATGTTTCCCTACCTTTCTGTAGGGTGCCCTCTGCGCTCCTCAGCATGTTGAGGAGCTCTGAAAGTTCAACCTCCTTTTCTTGTAGGTTGAAGTTCAGTATAAACTGGGCGTAAGTGGAAGGAAGGGACTGGAGAACTAAGTCTGTATAGAGCTCACTCTCCAATGTGGTCCCTAGGTCCGCGAGCTCCTCAATGTAGCCGATCATCTTAAGCACGTGTTCTGCTACTGATGATCCGACGGCCATCCTTGCCGAAAATAACTTTTTCGACGCTTCGTATCTTGCGATACGAGATTGCTCTCTATACAGTTCTTTTGTATGGAGAAATATGGATTCAAGGTCCATATACTCGTGCCTCCTCTGATGTTCGTTGTCCATCGAGGCAAGTACGAGGCACTTGGCCTTCGCGCTATCAATCTCCCAAGTCTTACGGATTTCCTTATCCGCGACGCTGGAAGTGGGACCAGGGACAGGGGGAGCTTTGGTGGTAAGAAGATACCCCAGCTTGTCGTAAGTGATTGCCATCTTGACATTCCTGAGCCACTCTTTGTAGTTTGGCCCTGTCAGTATGTTTTTATCTAGAAGTAACTTAAGTCCAGTCATTTCGATTGGTCGCTGCAATTAGGAGAGAGAAGAAGAAACACTTAGCATGATGCTCTTGCAAGTTTAGAGTGGTTTTTAGTTTGTCTAAACAGGATGGCTCCCACTGTTTCTCGAATCCCTCCTTAAAACCAAAAAGGAAGAATTAGTCAGGATCAATCCCACCGCACAATACTTGCTTAACCGTTCAGCCAGGCCAGTGTCGGTACTTCGAGGGAGGTTTTCCAACGCTTTCGCGAAGTTCCTTAATTCAAGAACCTCTTTTCCCTGGGGGCGTAGCCCCGCCAACACCTTTCTAGGCACTTACTAGGTTTATAGCATTGATCGATTAGTGAGAAATTTCCCGAGGAGTGGCATATACTAACAGTAGGATCGGGATCCAAATATCATCGCGTGACGAAACTGAAGGAATCCTACCAGAATCATCACGCTCCAAATGGTATGCAATACTAGAAAGTTTCAGTTCTTTTGAAACTCCCGATGTGGATTTTTGCCCCATGCTCTTATGACCTTGACTTTGGCCAAAATATCATAAGTCACATGTCAAGTTCTGCCCGTCATTATCCAGGTTAATTTGGATCCACCCGTACCCACCCTTGACTTTGGCCAAAATGGCAGTACGACTGTCCCAAACCAACGCATCTATCTATGCTACACATGAATACCCAATAGCTACCAATCACTATGCCTTGACTTTGGCCAACATGCATAGCTTGAATACTATTGACCATTTATGCGAAACGACGGAGGGCTACGAATGGTTTTGGCGAAACCGTGAACGTAGTGAACTTGATTTAGTCGATGGAACCAGATAGCTTTTAAATGGAGTGGCTCAAACTCCGCATTTTAAAAGTTTGTTTTGAAAAGAACCGAGTGGTTTTTCGAAAGTGTTCCAACGACTTTTACTTGGTTTATTTTCTTGCATTAGTTCTTTTAATGCGTGATATTCTTGCATTAGTTCTTTTAATGCGTCCCATCATTTAATCCTACCATTGCAGAAAACAACCAAAATATGACGTACGCTTATGCCATTCGCATTCGCCACGGGGCCCCGTCATTACCCGTTAGGTTACTTAACTAACGATAGAGCGGGGGCTGGGCTAGCGTGGCTGTAAAACATAAGCAACGCCTAAATAATATCATATATAGATATACTGCAATGATAAACATTTCAGATCACAGATGAACACATTGGATATACTAGGAACCTGCAATTCGTACGAGCCTGTAACGAAAGGCAGATTACACGGTCGCGGTGAATAGCCAATACCCCACCCAAGACCCCTACGGGTGCGGCAAACTACCTCGACCCCCGAAGCGAAGCAACCTCCCTCATCCCCGTGAGTAGGCCACTCGGCACTTCGGCATACCCGGTAGTTTGTGCACCCCTCCATGGGTCTATCCTAGGAGCAAAAACAGTAAAAAGAAATTATACAATGACGGCTACAACCTCGACCCGGTTGTGCGGCCATACAAATAATAATTACATCAATTTACAAATTTACATGAATTGAAAGAAAAGAAAACTCTCGTCTCACAACCCCCGGCTATTCACCCGCGACAATCCAACATATTCATATACACATTCCAGCAACAATACATATCACAGATTTGTATAACACCCACTAATCGACATATAGCGATTAGTAGACGTTCAATACAAATATCACATTACAGAAAAACCCGTTAGCTCAAGTCTTTTAGAAGTTCGATCAAAAATACGGATTTTCGGGACCCCAAAAATAAAATTTTCGTTCTGGAAAATCTGGGCAGAAAACACATATATCAAAAATCCCAAAACAACCCCTGAATAACACTGCACCAAAGATGGACCTCGGCCGAGTCAACTCGGCCGCGGATCCGCGGCGGGAGCGTGCTCCCGCCGCGTTTCCGCGGCTCTTTGACTCGATCGTTGGACCAAATTTGGTGGTTATTCTAATAAAACCCTGAGCCGATTTTAGAGATGAAAATAATCAACTTTTGAACAGAATAAAAATCGACAGAAACTTGAAATTCTCGGGTTCGTTTTCGTGACTTTTTCTTTGATCGATCTTCTAGTTACTTGCTAACATGTTAGATAGAGTTTAACTAGGCTCTGATACCACTGTAAGTCCATGCTACCTCTCCCGGTACTTTCGGGCATGCGGAATTTGGTAAAAAACGATTTTTATAAAGGTGGTAACATGGACTTATAACCCGGATCTTTGTTAAACATCTAACTAACAACCTAACTATGAGTTGCTAACTACTCGGTTAGGGGGTTATACCTTGCTTGTCTTGAACTCCTTCGTCTTCAAAACTCCGATGGTGGTCCGGATCGGCTTCTTCCCGTCGTCTCCGTACGCCGAAGATAGATCCACCTGAAAGCTCCAACCTTTGGCTCCTTTTTCGAACTTTGAAGAAACTAGTTCACTCGGTTTGCCAAACCTTGTGAACTAGAGTGAGTAGAGAAGAGTTTGTATGGGATTTTATCTATGGTTCTTGATTCTCAACTCATGAGACAAGAGAACCATAGAGTAAAGAGAGGGAGCAAGAGGAAGAGGGTGAGAGCAAAAACAAGAGAGCTCAAGAACAAGAGAGAGAATGGTCAAGTGAGAATGAGCCTTTCTTTTGTCTTTCACCCTATCATAATCCAAAACAATGATAACTCATCATATCAATCAAGTGTTATGCGATGGTTGAAGCAACCATAACCATATCATTTCATGCACTCATTTTGCACAAATGAGCAAGCAAGCAAAAGTCTTTGCCATGAAATGATGGCTATGGTTATCATGATGGTCAACTAGTCAAGCCTAGTCAACCGGTCAACAAAGTCAACAAGTCAACAAAAGTCAACAAGTCAACAAAGTCAACAAGTCAACAACCATGTCACCATAATACTTAATTAATATAATTGTTAATCATATATCATATTCTCATTAGGGTTGAGCAAAAAGGTCAATAGTCAATGGTCAACTGTCAACAACCCTAATGAGAATCCGCTGCCTCTGTCTCCCCATCAACTGTGCATACACACCCGCATCCGCGTTCCGAGGAACACGAATGCAAACTAGATAAATCCAATCCCAATATGTACACTAGGATCTGGCTTAAACCAAAGCCCGCTAGTGCAAACTGTCCGGACACTGTACGTGCACAAATGCACGGATGTGACCGAACCCTGTCGCAAAACCCTGCGACCTGTCGCAAAACCATGCGACCTCTACTCTTTTGCCTAAAGGCGAAAAGCTTTCTGTGTGGGACTCTAAAGACTCGACACTACGCTGGCAGTGGGTTTAACCACAGACCACAAGCGGCACTAGCTGTGCGTAACGGTCCCTAGGTAATGCCGACAAGAAGACCGACGAGGCGAAACCCATCTGAACTCCTACCGAGCCTGAATGTGACAACCTCGGTACAGTCCGGTCTGTTCGTCTGATACATCGCAAGGCGGGCCTAGGGGGCGGTAAACGTCAGTCCCCCAATAGCGGTACAAGTCGTGTCGGAGTGAAGCCCAAAACACCCTGAGATAACACTGGAAGCCTACCAGTATATCTCGATTGCCCTGGCCAGGGACTACTCGTGTAATGGCTCTCCTAGACACAGCGCGATGTCAACCCCCAATACCGGGAGAGACGAATCCTGTCTAACCGTCACTGCCTCGAAGTGCTTCGGGACTGCACCCAACTACCACCTGTTTGCACGACTCCTTTGAGCCGTGGTAGGGTATTAATCAAAGTACAGTGGGAACACACTCGAGGCGAAGTGACAGTGTCAAGTCAGCGGACTAAGCTGTACTCATGTCACCTGGGAACTGATAACTGACGATAGGCATAATACCAACTAGTCAGTTCCCGACGAGTCCTGTCCAGTGTACTCGTAACCCAACGAGCACCCGCATACTCTCTCAAGTACGACGTACTGATGGCTGTGGGACAGACCATCTCCCACACTGGGATGAGAAGCGCACACACTAGTCTACTCCGGAGTATCGATGCCCTGTCTCGATAGTCCTGCGACCAGGGACCTGCATAAGGATGTGCTTATAGATTACCCAGCCCCACTAGTGTGACTGCCATCACAACGCTGGTAATCAAGCAAAGATCCTAAGAGCTCCACTAATGTGTATAGGCGATATACTAAAATAAACACATGTACACATTGAAGTAGAAACAAACCAAGTAGCATACTACTATTTTGACCAAGATTGTATATACAAGGTGAATATCCCAAGCTTCCATTAAGTAATATACAAACTAGTATGATATAGTAATGGCCTCTAGGGCATATACACTAACAAGATTATCTAGGACAGCCGCATAGTCGCGTTGGTCTCTATCAAGGGCTTGTGTGGGTGGGTTTAGATCAATCTTAGATAATGACGGGTTGAATTTGACTAGAGACTTATGGCACGCTGGTCTCTATCAAGGCCATAATGTTGTTAGGGGCAAAAACCATATCGGGAGTTTCAAACATACGGGAAACTTGCCAGGCATGCGCATACCTTCTGGAGTGTGGAGACTTCAGTGGATTCCGTCAGGTTATCACATGATGATAGTTGGGTCCCGATTCCCACTGATGAGTAAGTATTACTCAAGTGTAAATGATCCCGACTAGTTCTCCTTTTAAGGTTTGAAGGAGAATTCAAGGAAACAGTGGGACCCATCCTGATCAGATAAAGTGATAACCAATCTGATCTTGATAGAGTGCACGCTGAGTGTTTCTTTTCTCTCTCTCTCTGGTACAGCGACCCATGACTGACCTTTAACACTCATGAAACAATTTTACCGAACCTTTATACACCCTTGGCTATGGCTTTTCTTGATTCGTGACAAAGTCGCATATATCCCTGCCGCTCTTACTCTACCCTTTGCATTTCTTCAGAACACGTCGTATCACTACGATGATCCATATTGCTTGGAACGACCATTGTATAGTTACATACGAACTCGAAGAAGTTGCTTCGGTCGAGGATGGCCACAGGTTCTGAAGAAATTGAATAGGATTATTCGGTTGTCTCTTCCTTTTACCTTCTCTCAGGTTGCGAGAGCTCCTTGATTCGGAGAGTACACCTATTACGCTTATTGGATAGTCTTCTTCCAAACCGTAGGCTGGTGCTGAAAGGTAGGAAAGGAAGAAAACCAGTTAGCGCAGGGACGGTGTGCAGAAGGTAGAAGTAGAGACATATAAAGGGATTGAAGTGAGGGCAAAAGAAATTGCGACTACTGTCATGAATCTGGATAATGGAAAAAGGATTACTAGGAATACCTGACCATCCTCTATGAAACATTTTCGTGTTTCAGTTTTTCTGTGTACATGTAATAGAGAACTGTTTTCCCAATTAATTCTGACTCCAGGGCATGTATTTACCAGATTTGGATCTAATATCTGAACAATGTTGCAGATGATCAGTAGGAGCAGAATATTAGAAAATGGGCAATTTGATCCTCAATATCGGAATTCGTTGCAATTGGTGATATTAGATTAAATCGCCTGACTTTTTCCTGACAGCAAACATTTGGTTTCGAATAACCGTTGTTATGCACCAGATTTTAAAATGAAATATCTGTACCTTTATCTTTATAAAGTGAGATGTACATTTTGAAAATTGTGTTGTAAACATTTAGCTTTATCAGTTGAGGATAAGGTAGGTGTATTGAATAAAGGTGTAAGAAATTCTTAACCAAGATACGGTTTTCAATTTACAAAACACAGAATTTGAGTTAGTATACTCTTGGGACTTATACATGGAGATGTATGTTGTCTAGTGTCCTTCAGGACAAGGGGTTGGTACTCTTACTTCTTTCAGGATTAGCTATGAGTTCTTTGGTTTTAGACACGCATTCGTAGTAATGCAAGGTCCAAAGATTTTTTAGAAGTTTGTAGGTATGAGAATAAAGTAGAGAACCATACGTTGGAAGTATCATGATTCTTTGAGGTGATCGAAGATGTAGATACTTATGCTAAGTATTCCATTATAGTAATATCGAGAACATGATTCTCTCACAGGTTACACATCAGTGGACATGCTCCATGATATATAATGTTGTATTGGCCCTTTTCCATTAAGTACTATGCACTGGAAACAGCTGCATGACTTTTGAATCTAGTTCCATCTGAATTAGTGGCTTGATTCTATATGGATATAGAATGGTTACATATCTTCAGATTGTTAAGATATGGAGTTATCCGGTTTTTGTCTAAAAGCAGAATCCGGACAAACTCGAGGCATGCTTCAGTAAAGGCGGTTTGTGGATTATCTTAAACATTCGCTAGGATATTGTTTTCTACCATTTTAAGCTCAATAGTTATAATGTTCTTGACTCGCCACCTTTTTATAAAAGGATCTTTTTACAAAAGAAACTAGTAAGAGTATGGTAGAATTGAAAGTGATTCCAGGACCACAAACAGTTACCAAAAATTTAGTAGAACCTAAGGATTCAATTGGACTTGACAAACCGTTAGCCATTTCGTAGATTTTAGTTGGTGACCTCAACCACTCGAGAGATACTTCAGTTTTCTCATAGACGGTGACAGGGAGGTCAGTATCATGGAGATGATGGTCCTACTAGCTATCAGTACGTCATAGGAAGTGGAAACTTCTAGGTGACCAGATGCTTCATATCCAAGATGGACTCTACGCACTTCAGCAAATCATGGATTTTGGATTTTGCTGGGTGCTCCTTGAAAGGTAAAACCCATCAGGAGCAAGTAGATTTTTCGAGATCTGTGCAGGTGGAAAGGTGTTAACCTAATAAGGCTAGACTTGTTGTAAAGAGTCTTCATCAAATACCTGTTGTGGATTGTGATGTAACTTTTACTTCAGTGTCTATGCCGAAGTCCATATGGATATAACTTGACACTGCTATTCACCCAACTTGTTATCAGCAGGTCATAGGAAGTAGTAACTTCTTGGTGACCAGGTGTTTCATACCCAAGATGGACTCTACGCACTTCAGCAAATCATGGATTTTAGACTTTGTTAGGTGCTCCTAAAGGGGTAAAACCCATTAGGAGAAAGTACATCTTTCGAGATCTGTGCATGTGGAAAGGTGCTAACCTAATAAGGTTAGACTTGTTGTAAAGAGTTTTCATCAAATACCCGCTATGGAATGTGATGTGACTTTTACTTCAAGTGTCTATGCTGAAGTCCATATGAATATGATTTGGAGCTGATGTAGTTTATGGCTATGATATCTGGCATGTGAGTGACAATAACGTCTTTCCAAATGGGATTTTGGAAGTGTACGTGTATATAACTCTGTCAGAGGGTTATCGTAGTCAGTGGGAGCAGCGGAAGGTATGCAAAATGCTTATGTTTATTCGTAGACTGAAGCAAGGATAGCGGAGACAGATCATCTGTTTTGATGTGATAGCCAAGGTGGTTGAATTCATCAAAACAAAAGATGAACCTAGTAAGAAGGATGTTGGGAGTACTGTAATGAATTTGGATAACATACTTCAGATAGAAAGTGATGTTCCTATATTACAATTGGTCAGACTTTGGTTGTCACACAGTGTTTTCTCCATGTTGGATATGGATGTAATATCAGGGATTCTGGTAACTAAATCTATGGTTTTAGATCTAGATTTGGGAAGTTTCCCGATCCGGGTACTTTGACTGCATTCTAAAAGTGTTTTGGAATGGACGACTCCTGGCGTGGTGTTGTACCCGCAGGTGATAGAGTCACCCTCTCTACAGAGATGTCTTTTAGACTGATGAAGAGAGGGGCATGTATGAATGACACATCATTTGCTTAGGCAATTGAGTCAATCATGCAAAGTCTTGTACAACACCAGATATTGCTTTTGCACTAGTTGCAATAAGCATATATTAATCCAATCCTTGAGAAACAAAAGGAAGCAGCAAAGAACATACGAGGATGTTCTTGGTATAGGATAACGGCAGCCTCCTCTGGGAGGCGGTTATCAGTCAGGCTCCCCAGGTGATGTGGATGACAGAGATGCTGTTGGAGTTATGAGTTTAGCCTCTTCTGAGGATCGGTATATTGGATAGTGTTCCAATATGGATACTGAGGTAATCATGGTGCAGGATGCTAGTCATAACTCAACAGAGGATACAGGCCAAGAAGTTTGTTGGATAGGAGTTGTTCATTGATGAACTTGGTCCCATCAGGAATCCAAACAAATTCTTATGGCGGGGCATCGCTCAGTTTGGGAGATTGTTAATCTCTGCTATGTTGAAAATAGAGAGAAGAAGTTGAAACATTATAACGGATTTACTCACTGAGGCTATTTCTCGAACACGGATGTTCCTTAAACGAGATTTGAGAACCTGATTAGTAGAGAAGTTGGGTATTCGGTAGCACACGAGCTGTGAGTACACGATACTGCAATAATTAGCCTTAAGTGCAAGTGGAAGATTATTGGATATAGTGCCCTCAAGAAAATTATTGTAATTGCAGGCAGTCGATTATGATAATTGAGGGAGGACATATACTGGTAGGACAGTCTTACTTAAAATGATAGTATGCTATCTGGTTTGTCTTTATCATCATGTAAATGCATTATGTGGTATTACAGATCACTATTACATATTGATAGAGCCCATATGATTCTTTCTTGACTATCAGTATTATGATGGCGATCATATATCTAAGAGTTGGGTATACGCTTCGAGAACCCGACGAGGGGCGGTGGCCGGTCTCATAAGCCATTGGTGTTGTGACACCTAAGATAGTATACAGGTCCTCACTGGAGGTGAGTACACTGGACGGACTCGCCGAGAACTTCTAGAAGGTATTATACCTATCGTCAGATGGAAATTCTCAGGTGTCATAAGTACAGGTTAGTCCTTTGACCTGAATTCGTCATTTTTATCGTGTGAGTTCCCACTGTACTTTGATTACTATCCTACCACGGCTCAAAGGAGTCGTGCAAACATGTTTTAGTTGGGTACAGTCCCGAGTCACATGGAGGCAGTGGTCGACTGTCAGGGATTCGTCTCTCCTGGTATTATGATTCGATGTTGCACTGTGTTCGGTTGACTATCACCAGAAATCCATGCCACGGTAGTGGAGATTTACTGATAGTTGATCAGTAGTATCTCGGTTGGTGATGAGCTAGACTCAGACATGACTTATCGAATTAGTAGGGGTCTGACGTTATCCACCCCTTAGACCCGATATGCGATATTCTTTGACGAAGAGACCGGATTGTACGAAAATTTTCATATTCAGGCTCAGTAGGGTAAGGACGCACTTGATTGTCGACCCCCCTTTCGATAACTACGTACCTGGGTAGCCGTTACGTACAGCTAGTGCCGCTGAAGTGCTTGTAGTTAAACCCACTGCCAGCATATTGTCGAGTCATTAGAGTCCCACACAGAGGGTTTTCCCAGTTCAGGCGATGGATGTAGGAGCCGTACGGTGGTATGTGCAGGGGTCCGATTAAATATGTGTACGCGGTATACGGACTTTAATCGGACTGTTGATAATACTAGCCGGCTTAGGATTAAGCCGGATTATTAAATCAGGTTTTGATTTAATAGTTTATATATTTATTTCAATACATGTATTTTATTATTATTCTTCACTATTCATTTTCTCTCTTTGGTGCTATCTATATTTTTATACGGATACGCGTATATGTAGTGATACATATACCAGGTGAAGTATTCCGTATTTATACGGGAATGCTTCTAGAAGAAAATGACCTCATATTTATTTTTCGATTTTAGAAAAATAAAAAGGAAAATGATAGGTAAAGGTGAAGACATTGAAGCATGGGTCCAAACATGGTAGAAAAGCATGGATGCAATTTTAAAATGATTTCTCATTTGGTTGCACTATTTATGAATGGTTCATTTTTATTTGTAGCCATTCTTTTTACTATGTGTTTGGATGATTTTTCTTCTACTCACTTGAGCTCCATGGCTCATGGTTGTATGCTCCATCTTCTCCATCTTATTCTTCTTCTTGCTTCCATGTTTGAGCAAGATCCTAGAGAGAAATATTTAGTGGAGTATTCCTACATCACCGGCCATCCAAACCTAGCGGTTTTGGATCGTCGGTTCGAGCCTCCTCCGTGTTCCCTCAGATGGATCATCTTCGGTAAGGGTGGTCAATACTAAAGCGCGATCCCGGCAATTAAGAGCTTGGAGGGGTCTTCCACAATTCGGTGGACACGCGACAAAATTTGTATTTCTCAACCCCTTGCACTTCTAGATTAGCTAGTTTAGGTATATGGTTCGTATCTTGGGTTTCGCCGATGCTCGCAAGAAATTTTTGTTATAGCTTCCGCCTCGGCCGCGGCTGCTTCCCCAATAAAAGAGTAAGGCTCTGTTCAAAACTCAAGAGGCAGCGCCTCACGTGTTTGCCACGACGGCGCCAGCGCCAGAATTAAAAACTCTTAAAAGGGCAAAGCTCTGTTCAAAATTCAAGTGGCAGCGCCTCACGTGTTTGCCATGAGGGCGCCAGCGCCAGAGTTAAAAACTCTTATTGGCGCCGCACATGCACAGCACGTGAGCTCCAGCGCCAGGTAGAATTAAATTCTACTCTCTGTTAAACAGAGCCGTTAGATCAAAGATCCAACGGAGATGATAAATCATCAGAATGCAAAATTAAATTCTGTTGAGGAAATATTCCTCAAATCTTTCTAAACAAGAAAAATTACTCTCTATAAAACAGAGTACCGTTGGTTTAAATATCCAATGGTAATTAAAGAATCACTGATCTACAGAATAAATTCTGCGTGGGAAAATATTTCCCTAATCTTGTTAAAAACAAGAAAAATATATTCTGTAAAACAGAAGTCCTTGGATCAATGATCCAACGGTGGGTAAATCCCCAAAATCAATTAGGATCTCTCAATGAGATATTTCTTCAACTAATCAACAGACTTACCTCTACTATATAAAGGACCCAAGACTTCAAGTCTAACAAGGAGGAACCCCCCCCCCCCCATAAGCTTCAAAAAAAAAGAAAGCTTTGAAAGAACAGAAAATTTAATTCTCGAGGAAGAAGAATTCTCTTCTTGGAAATTTTAGGTAAACAAAAAGTAGATAAAGATCCCGTAGTTCATTCAAAAAAGGAGAAAAATAAGGATTGCTTAGCACTCAGTGCCTAGCTCCTCACGGGCCCCTCACATGGGCGCTACAAAATAAGAAGTACTTAGCAATCAGTGGTTAGCGCTCAGCTGCCAGCACATCACATTCCCGCTCAGCTGCCAGCACATCTGCATGATATGCATGTGGGTGCACGTGTTTAACACATAGGGGTTTCTCTTTATTTTTATAAGGGAACAACAAGCTCTGAGCCAAAAAAAATTGGCGGGAACAAATGGCCCCACTATTTTTCCTACATAAGTATGTACATGGGTGAAGTAGTGCAAAATTATGCATGGTCATAGAATTGATGGCTTAGGGGACAAGTTTAGGATCCTTGTAGCATAATGCTTTTCCCATCTTCATGAGATGTAAAGTTCATGAAGGTTTTTTTTCCTTATGAGTCTTGAGGATCTCATAGGCGCATATTCTCCCTAGAAATCGTGAGGATCCTTAAGTGTTCATCGCCTTCATGAGTCGTAAGGATCTCACTCGGGTATTTTCTTCTTACGAGTCGTGAGGACCCGTAAGTAGCTTCTTCATTTCATTGGCATGTAATTTTAGCGAATGTGGCTCGTGGATAGTATACAAGAGTCAATCTTGACCTCCTTGTAGGCCAGCGATGGCTTAGGAAATATGTTTAGATCTGTCACCTAAGAATTTTCAATTTTATGAGCCGTGGGGGTCTCATAATAACTTTTCTCCCTACGAGTCGAAAAGATCTCGTAGGTGTATTTTCTCCTTAGAAGTAGTAAGGACTCCTAAGTGCGTTTTCTTTTGAGAGTCGTAAGGATATCATAAGAGAATTTTCCCCTTAAGAGTTGAGAAGACTCGCAAATGGTTTCTCCTCCTCGTCGGTATGCGACTTTGGAAAATGTAGCCTGTGGATAGTACACAAGAGTCAATTTAGACCTACTTGTAGGGCCACAGTGCTTAGGAAACAGGTTGATATCCCCGTCGCCTAAGGCTTTTCACCTTCATGAGCCGTGAGGGTTTCATCAAGATGTTTTTCCCTACGAGTCGAGACGAGTCAAGAAGATCTCGCAAGTGTATCCCAACATGAAATATAGATAACCCCTATTCTTTTACAATAGAGTCTGTTAGGTTTGTGGTACTAGGGTTTTAGTCCGTGGTACCGTCACGTTGGCTGATATAGTCCTCGATATGCAGTCTTTAAACCGTTGTTCGAGTAGCCTCGTGACTGTCGTGTCTCTGATCCCTTCTGAGACTAGACAAGAAGCCTTCAAGTAATTTTCTTAGGTCATATTATCGTTGGAAGAACAAGCGTTAGGAATTTGCCATGACGCTTTTCACTTGAGGTTAGGCTCAATTTAGAGCCCCGATGAGTCATAAACGCACCCTTCTGAGGTGGGATGATCTCCAATGGTCTTTTAGTCTTTATATGAGTTTTCGTCAAGACCCGAGGCTAGGAATATGCCATCACTTCGTTTTTGTTTTGACGATATCGCGTCGATTCTTTGCTGAAGTACGGTAGACATCTATAGCACCTCTATGCTGTATGTATTGCAATCGAGATATGGAGCTAAGGATATGCCATTGCTCCAATTTCATTTGATAGTTGCGTCCGCATCATGATGAAATGAGGGGAAACATCGAGATAGTCTCTAGGTTGTATATGAACCGTCAAGACTTAGAGCTAGGATTTTGCCATTACTCCATTTTTGTTCGACCTTTGGGTCTTTGTTGATGTTGCGTCTCCACTGAGAAGGAACGTCGAGCTGGAGCTAGGAATATGCCATTGCTCCACTTTTTTTCGATCCTTGGGTCTTTTTTGACGTTGCGTCTTCGCCGAGAAGGAACGTCGAGCTGATCTCTATGCTGTAAATGTTGCCATCGAGATCTGGAGCTAGGAATATGTCGTTGCTCCAGTTTTATTTTGGTGATGTCATACCGATTCTATGCTGAAGTTGGGTAGACATCCAAATGACCTTTATGTTGTATGTATCACCATCGAGATCCGGAGCTAGGAATATGCCATTACTCTAATTTCATTTGACAGTTACGCCTAGACCCAGCTGGAATGAGGAGAACGTCGAGCTGGAGCTATGATTTTTTCCATTACTCCACTTTTATTTGACCCTTGGGTCATTGTTGACGTCGTGTCTACACCTTGCTGGCATGAGAAGCACGTCGAATCGATCTTTAGGCTGTAGATGTTGCCATTAAGACCTGAAGCCATGATTTTTCTATCACTTCACTATTATTTGATTATTGTGTCTGCCTCTGCTGGAATGAGGGGAACACAGGGATCGTCTCTAGGCTGTATATGTACCATCAACACTTAGAGCTAGGATTCTGCCATGGCTCCATTTTTTCTTGGACCGTTGGATCTTTTGTTGACGTTGCATCTGCATCCTGCCGGCATAGGAAGCACGTGGAGCTGGAGTTAGGAATTTGCCATCAATCTTTTTTGATTCAGCTCCTTGGAGCCGTTGTTCACATCGCGTCTGCATCGAGAAGGAACGTCAAGCTGGAGCTGGGATTTTTCCATTACTCCATTTTTGTTTTGATCCTTGGGTCTTTTTTTTATGGTGACGTTGCATCTGCATTCTGCCGGAATGAGAAGGAACGCCAGAATAGTCTCTAGGTTTTATATAAACCGTAAAGACCTGGTTCTCCTTTTAACGAAGCGTGGTGGGAAAATATGGTCCATTTTCCTTTATTTATCCCCATGGATCGTATACAAGAGTCAATATGAACATACTTGCAGGGAGGAAAAAGTTCATTTTCATTTTTTTCGCGATGCTCTATCTTTTCAGCTTTTTATGTCACGAAAGTCACGATTGCCCAATCATTTCGGATATTTGTTCGCAGTGCCCAATCATTTCGGCTATTTCATTTTTTATTTTTACTCGCTATTTTTTTTATTGCGAGTCGCCCAAACATTTCGGCTATTTCATATGCATATTTTTTGCTCGCTAATTTTTATTGCGAGTTGCCCCATCATTTCGGCTATTTCATATGCATTTTTTGACTCGCTGAGTTTTATTATGAGTCAGGGACTTGAGAACTGATACCAATCTTGGTATCAGCATCACTGCAGCTGGAATATTGCCAGGAGCGAATCATCATTTACCGTGAGAGGACTTGGAGTTTGACACCTGTTTAGGCATCGGTATCGCTACAACTGGGATATTTCCATGAGTAAATTATCATATGCCCTTATCGATTTGAACAAAGGTGGCTTAGCAAACAGGGTTAGGATCTTGTCGACTAAGACTTTTTGATTTTATAAGCCGTAAGAGTCTCATAAAGGTTTTTCTCCCTACGAGTCATGAGGATCTCATAGCTGTATTTTCTCCTTAAGAATCGTGAGGACTCCTAAGTGTGTTCTCTCTTATAAATCGTAAGGATCTTACAAGAGTATTTTCTCCTTATAAGTCGAGAGAACTTACAAGTGTCGTTCGCCATATAAAGAAATTTCTCGTCATTAGGTGGGAGAATATTTATTTATGCCCGTGGATTGTATACAAGGGTCAATATAGGACCGCCCGTAGGGAAATATTAGGGGAGTATGACAACTTAAGAACAGGTTTAGATCCCTTTATCTTAAGGCTTTTGAATCCTATGAGCCGTGAGAGTCTCATAAGGGAGAAATTCTCCTTACGAGTTGTGAGGATCTCGCAAGTGTAATTTCTCCTTAGGAATCGTAGGGATTCTTAAGTGTGTTGCTCCTTTGTGAGTCGTAAGGATTTCACGCATGTATTTTCTCCTTACAAGGTCGAGAGGACCATGCAAGTGCACATGAGTTTTTTTTATTTTACGAGTTTGCGCCCTTTTCGGGTTTTCACAACTCGCCAGCAATCCGCTGATTTTACTCACGGCGCCCTTTCGGGTTTTTATCCGTGCCCATTTCGCTTATGGACGTACTGTTTTTTCTTCGTTTTTATTTTTGTTTACTTATGTTTTTTTTTAAAACGAGTTTGCGCACTTCCGGATTTTCACAAGCTTGCCGGTAGTCCTGTTGTTTTTACTCACGACGCCCTTTTAGGTTTGTATCCATGCCCATTTCGCTTATGGACATACCGTTTTTTTTGTGCGTGTGATGGAACTCTCGAAAATATCTTCGTCACACGTGACTCATCTATTTGCTGGTGGGACTTAGGGGTGGTTTCACCACTGGAGTAGCTATGTAACCGGTAGGACTTGAGTTGCAACCTTCACCGTTGCGACTTCGATTGCAATATAGATCTCAAGAGAGCATATCGCCGTATTTGGGGCAACGCGCTAGTTTAGGGATGTTCCGGTCCATTATCGCCATGTTTAGGGCGAATTTCTAGTTTAAGTACTTTTCAGTCCAACATTCTCATCTTGGGGACGAACATTAGTTTAAGAACATTTTGGTCCATTATTAGTTTAAGGACGTCTCGATCCGACATTCCCGTTTTTGGGACGAACGCTAGTTTAAGGACGTTTTGGTCCATTATTAGTTTAAGGACGTCTTAGTCCATTATCGCCATATTTGAGGCGGAGTTTTAGTTTAAGGACATCTCGGTCCATTGTTAGTTTTGGGACATCTCAGTCCGTTATCGCCATGTTTGAGGCGGAGTGTTAGTTTAGGGACTTCTCGGTCCATTCTTTTTCATTTGGTCGGGACATTACATAACTCATCCCTTCCGACTCTTGTTTTCTGAGGTGTTGCTTCCTGTCCTTTGTATGTATGGACACTTCACACCTCAAGCTCTTTCACCCTTTTGGACTGCTTCTTTTCTTATCACAGCAATCAGGTTCTTTTGCGGGAAATACCGGGCATTTTACATGGCACCTGCCCCCTGCTCATCATTGTCGCGTCTGATACTGATGGAGCATCTTCTTCATGTACGAAGGAACGAGATATCACGTCATTTCTTCTGCCGATTCTTCCTCTTCCTTGGAAGAATGAACTTGACTTGGGGGTTTTTTCCCCTCATCGTCTAATTCGGAGTGGGACATGGATTTCACATCCCTTCCATGTTTTTTTTTGTTCAAGCAGGATATTCCACTTGATTGTAGGACCCATTTGTAGGTCCCTTGAAATCCTTTCTATTCTTTGAGAGGAAAAGACTATCTCACGTAGAGATTCTGCCGCCAGTGAGGAATATGCCCCCTGTGTATATTTCGGGGGGGCGAGTACCCATACTGTCGCTATTTTGGCGATAGATTGCTTCAGAGCTGCTCATCTTGTTGAGCGTTGCCAACAAATGCCACTTTGCATTTGCTTTTCATTCATCTTCATCGGATGAGGAAGGATCTTGACCCATCTGATCCAATCGAGCCATTTTATCTATGAGCTCTTGGAAGTCCGTTGGCTTGAAGAGGGCCATATATGGGAACACCTTTGAATTTGGGTCAAGGGTGGCTATGAATATTCCCATGGCTACAGCTTCGTCAATCCGTTGCTCGCATTTTGACCACAGATTTCGCCATCTGGTAACATATTGAACCCAGGTCTCATTCGATCCAACCATTTCGTTGGCCAACGCCGCTACGGTAGTGTGTTTATTTAAACTAGTGAATCTCTGACAAAAGAGCATAACCATCCTGTCGAAGGTCTTTACGGAATCATTTGGGAGTCCCGCGTAACATTCGAAGGCGATGCCTGTCAGACTGCTGACGAACTGTAGGAGGAGCAATATGTCATTTCCTCCAGTATTGTCGCACATGGATTTAAAACGTGCGATGTGCTGGCGAGGATTCCCAGTTCTTTTGTACATGTGGAGCGTTGGAAGTGTGTACTCTGGCGGGTACTGTATTTGATCGTAACATGCCAGATACGGTCGAGTAGTCTTGATTGGTCTATTTTCAGTATCACTGGCGTAGTGAGCTTTAATTTGCTGAGCGATATATTCGTCCAGCTTTGCTTTTAGAATTATTTTCTCTTCAGCTGTTGATGAGGCTTGCAGAGAATTTGCAATGTCACCCTTATCTTTGAGAGCGACTACCTGTGGTTCATCTGCCAGTGGTTCCGATTGAACCATCATTCCAGCCATATTCTGGATCAGAAGGGCCATCTGGGTCATTTTAGCGGACATCACCGCCGCTTCTTCATCTCTCTTTTTGAGAGCGCCCTTTAGGAAATCAATATCTGATTCCTTCCCAAATCTTTCTTCGAGTGCGTCCTCGGGATTTTCCTTAGGAGATAGATTAGCGAGTGTTGCCGCCTGAATGTGCATCTCCTGCGGCTTTTCACGTTACAGTTGAACTTTTGTCAGGGATCGAGTTTGAGGTCGATGACTAGTAGAAGCTCGAACATTGTCCTTGGAGTTCACCACATAGACTGTGTGACCTACCATGTCCCCAGGCTTGGGGAATCTGGAATCTTGACCCTTGGAGTTTGCCTCGGGCATTTGGATTTTATTAGGCATCTTCTTTTTGTGAGAAGCCGCTCTGGCTTTGGGAGGAACCGTTGTATCAGGAACCGTCTTGGGATGAGTCCCCTTGTATTTGAAAGGGGATTTGTCAGATTTTTGCTGACATTTAGGGGAAGAGCCGCGGTTGACGACGGAATCCTTCACCTGCTTTTACAACTTATATATAGAAAAGGAAATTTCATTTGGGGAGCGAACTGTTTTCTGCTCGTGTCGAATCTCCATAGGGTGCGGAGATTTCTTCAATATTGCGATGGAGGAATTTTGTCTGACTCTTCGCAATAGTTCGAAACTGTTCTGGGTTGGAACAGTAGCATTCACCACTGGGGTTGAAACATGACCATATGGAGAACGGCTCCCAGCTTGTTTTAGATGACGCCGATATCGATGCCAACCATTTCTTACAGCTGGAATTTGATTAGCCTCAGAGTTTTGCTGAGTCTGCCCCCTGTTTTCTTTGAGAGCTTCAATATTCTGCCCCATGTGTTGACCATGATCTTTGGAAGGTACCATTTGTTTGAAGATCGATTCTGTCGGCAAAGAGAAACTTGAGGAGCCAACCTGTGGAAGACAGACTTCTTTTGAGATTCCTCCTTCGGCATTGAGGTACAGAGGGTGGGAGGTAAGAGCATAGACCCAAAGAGAAGCCCATTGATTTCTTGAAGGGTCGGATTGTAGAGATTTGAGACTGCAAGTGGCCCATACATGACTTCACCAGTTATGACAGAGCCAGAGTTGGGGTGAGTTGAAGCAAACGTCATTCTGCAATGAGACGTGTTAGCTATAGTGCCCTCAAGGCAATTATCGTAATCGCAGGCAGGTGATTATGATGATTGAGGGAGGACCTATACCGGTACAACAGTCTTACTCGAGATGATAGTATGCTATTTGGTTTGTCTTTATCATCATGTACATGTTGATAGAGCCCATAGGATTCTTGCCTGACTACCAGCATTATGATGGCGATCATACACGTGGGAGCTGGGGGTCTATAAGCACATCCTTAAATGTCCCTAGTCGTGGGAGTATCGAGACTAAGCATCGATACTCCAGTGTAGACTAGTGTATACTGATCGAGACCCCGACAAGGGGCGGTGGCTAGGTCTCACAAGCCATTAGTGTTAGTTTGTTCACCTAAGATAGTTTACAGGTGCTCATTAGGTTGTGAGTACACTGGACGGACTCGCCGGGAACCTGCTAGTTGGTATTATACCTATTGTCAGATAGCAGTTCCCATGTGACATGTGTACAGGTTAGTCTGTCGACCTGAGATCGTCATTTTTCTCGTGTAAGTTCCCACTGTGCTTTGATTACTACCCTTCCATGGCTCAAAAGAGTCGTGCAAATAGGTTTTAGTTGGGTACAATCCCGAGCCACATAGAGACAGTGATCGGATCGTCGGGGATTCGTCTCTCCCGGTATTGGGGGTTGATGTCGCGTTGTGCACGGGTGGCCATCACCAGAAATCCATGGCCATGGTGGACGAGAATTACCGATCCAGGATCGATAGTTTCTCACGTGGTGATGGCTTTCATGCAGAAACTAAATGTCGCGTTGTTATGGGTCTGACTTTATCCACCCCCCTAGACTCGATATGCGATACTCTTAGATGAACAGACCGGACTGTACGGATATTTTCACTGTCAGGCTCAGTAGGGGTTCAGGATGAGTTTGCTCATCGGCCTCCCTTTCATTCAATACCTGGGTAGCTGTTACGTACAGCTAGTGCCGCTGACGTGCTTGTGGTTAAACCCACTGCCAACGTATTGATGAGTCTTTAGAATCCCACACAGAGGTTTTTCACGGTTCAGGCGATATGGTGTAAATGACGTTTGTTGGTACATATAGGTGTTCGATTAAATATGCTGCACAGACTTTAATCGGACTGTTGATAATACTAGCAGCTTAGGATTAAGCCGGATTATTAAATCAGGTTTTGATTTAATAATTTATATATGTATTTATATTCTAGTATTATTGTTCACTATTCATTTTCTCTCTTAGCTATTCGTGTTTTTTTACGAATACGCGTATATGTATTTCGATACATGTACCGGGTTGTATTCCGTATTTATACGGAATAGTTTCTAGAAGATGACCCCCTTATTAATTGATTTTCTTTTTAGAAAATCAATTTAGGAAATGAGGTGGAGGGTGAGTTGGCATGAGCATGGGCTTGAGGCATGTAGAGAGGTATGAGCATTGCATTTGTTTATTGTAAAATGGAATGAGATATTTTTGGTGTGTGATTGAGAGAGGGGGGGCAGCCTCATATTTTTAGGGGGCTTGAACATTTGTTTTCTCCACTAGATTTCTTCACTTGCTTCATGTTTCATTACACTCTCATTCTCACAAAAAGACTTAGCACTTTCTTGAGTTGCTCATGCCACATGTTTCCTCACCTCCTTCTTCATCTTATATGGTTTCCCTATTGAGCATTGTGATGAGAGAAAAAGATAGAGACACATTCCTACACCTCCACTCTCCATTGCTAGCAACCTTTGAGCGTCGGTTTCCTCGCTCGATGAGGCTGAAGCTTGCGTCGTTTCCCTCAGGTGGATCATCGTAGATGGAGGAAGACCGGCAGCCAAATTCGATCAAGGAGCCACTAGGAGTTTGGGGATGATGGTTGAAGACCGAAAGACACGGATCAACTCCGTATAACCATTCTAACTTCTTTTTATAGCTTGCTAGTATAGGGTTTAGGGTAGATCCGGGCATCGGGTTATGGTAGCGCCAGTTTAGTAAATTTTTGTTCCGCATTTGGCCACGGTTTGATGGCCGGGGCGCTGCCATAACCCAACACGGTATCAGAGCCAGCCTTTAAACCCTAACCTAGCTTGTTTAGACAATGTTAAAGTATCAAAACCAAAACAACTCCGAAGCAGTGCACTACGCATTCCAGTCTCTGTCGATTTTTAAAGTCTTCAAAAAATTATTTTAGCAACTGCAGAAGACTACTTGTATGACCACTAGAACATACCCCAAATACGAACCCATTCCACATGTTTTGACCCGAGCACATGCTCTGAAAATCCGAGCAGGACGGCCTGGGTTGGGAATTTGGACTTCGTATTTTGGGTGTTGTCTGGTCTCTGGAATATTGGTTCAGTGGTATTGCTTGTTTTTCCCAGTTTGGATATAGTGGTGTCTTTTGTTCAGGGGCAATTCGGGGTGTTTCGAAATCGATAATTTAACACTGTTTAAATGTTTATCAGTACTTACATTACTATCTGCGACCGTGAATCTCATTAGATCGGTATTGATTGAATAGAAATTCTTGTTTGTGTAAATCAAATCAAATGATCCCCGGCAATGGCGCCATTTGATTGTTAAGAATTCTTGTTTGTGTAGTATGAAAATTGTAAAGAAATCACAACCAAAAAATTATTTGACCGCAATCAACTACGGTGTCGGATGTAGATTGTAAGTGAGTGCGGATCGTCCACAGGGACAGTGTAATAGTTCGTCTTTTGAATTAGATGAGTCGAAATTTTAAAGAAAACAAAACAAAACAATTCATGATTTATATTTGAAGTTCAAGAATTAGAAAATATAGATCTAATAACAAGAAAAAGATAGAATCAAGAATTGATAGTTTGATGAGTTTTCCAACCAAATATCAAGAATCGAAATGAGGCTCATAGGAATCGATCGGATCTATAGATGTAATGCAATCTCAAGATGACGTATTCTCATCCTTCGATGGATTGATACTAGATCGATGATGATCGACGAGCATTAGGAATTTCTAGTGAAACTAGGGTTTCATCATTTATCCCTTATTCTTTCGTTGATATCATTCACATTCTAGCCTCTAGTAAATTCAAGAAACGATCGTAGATCCCTAATTTCGAGCGATCACAATCAAGAAAGCATCGCAACGAAACTAGGTCATCGATTCTTGAACTTGCTAGGGTTTACAAAACTCGTAGGACTCAAGAATCGTATTAAGATTTGTTACATCATCATTTTATTGATCGTCTCGACTCCTCGACGAGCGGAGTTTTACTCAAACATCACAATAAGAACTACAATCACAAATTGAGATCGAATCATGATGCAAGAATTTAAAGAAAACAAGATTAAAGAATTTCACCTTTTATTTATATCAACAATTTCATTACATTCACTCAAGAACTACAAGAGGAAGAACTCGATCGTCGATTTGGATTCGCTCGGCTCCGTGAGTCGCGGATCGGCTTGGATCACTTGCTCGATTGGAGATCGGCTCCGCTCCTAAAAGGTTGAAAGGCTTCTCGCTTGATTTGGTACTCGGGATCTTGACTTTTGATTGGAATTAGGGTTAGCGTTTCGCACAAGCCTTGTCACTAGACTTGTGGAAGAAGATGAAGAAAGAGGTAAAGATTTAATGATTAGCTAAGGATTAACAAAGATTAGCTAACTAAAGATTAACCTTTAACCCTAGATCTAGGCTTCTATTTATAGACTTCCCTAAACCCTAGATCTAGGATTAGAATTTGAATTTCCCTCCAAAAGTTAGTTAGAGGAGATTTGAAATTCCCTCCAAAAGTTTGTTGAGGAGAAGCTTCTAGATGTGATTAGTTAGGAGCTTAATCAAGATTAGCATGCTTAATGATCTTTGCTGATCCGGCAGAAGACTCTGGAGAATTCTGGAATTTGACGTGTCAAAATGAGGTGTAGCCACTGAGAGAAGAATTATACACCAAAATTCAAGTGATGACGTGGCAAAAGCACTGTGGAACCGCGACACAAGCTGGCTCCCGCCGCGGAACCGCGGCGCTTTGGAGGCTTTGTGGCTTGAAACTTTTGGGCTTCTCTGGTACTGACATATGGGCCCTTTTGTGATATGTTGAATTGTGTTTTGCCCTCTAGATTGCTACCAGAACTCAAGACTTGGAGTTGGTGTATTTTTTTATCAGCAAAATGACAATTTTGGCTTTTCTTCCGGATTTTCCTGCACAATTTCTCAAGACAAGTGTTGCGCAATATAGGGATGATGCGATGCCATGAAATGCAGTCAATTTCCTTTATAGTGCCGGTTTTAGAGTCTAACACAAGCAATCTGATATTTAACGACTGATTTGCTAATATGTGAAATATGAATACCGTACACTTCTAAATGAGTGCAAATGATAGGGAAATTGCCGGTTAAAAGATGCAGTATTTTCGACTAATCAAATTCCCCCAAACTTATTTTCGATCGTCTCGAGCGAATTGTTTTATTAAAAAGAGAAGAAGAAAATAAAGAAAGAGAAAAACCAACTAGCACACTTTCGTAGGCAACACGATTGCACTGAGCACGTGCAACAAGCCTTTAAACCTCTAGGTGTCCCTAGTAGGAGGAGAGTTTTCTCCTGAGGGTTTTCTGCGGATTGCACCCACAAAATCTAATAATAAAATAAAGATCATGAATATTACATTTAAAGACAAGAATTGTAAAAGAAAAGCCTTGACAATTAGGGTTTCCAACTAAGCTAGCTTTTCGGTTGTCATGAGCCCTATCTTAATGGTCATGGAAAGATGTCAGAAATCACGTCATCCCTCAATAAAACATCGTCTTATTCTTCATTCCTATCTTTCTTCCAAACATCGATCATATAACCCTGCGTGTGTGTAAAGACATCCCTACACCCGGAGAATTCAATTCAAGCTATGATACTCTTGCCCATCAGCCTCAGTACTTTTTAATTAATGAATATTTAGATGAGATTGCTCACACACTTTCATGCGACCGTTAATACTTCTTGAGGTACTAACCGACCGATTACTCCTGTGCTTGCTTACTTGGTGTATTTTCCTCGTCTTGCACCGCCTCAGGAATAGCAGTGACTCCCAGACCAGTTGGCCTTAAGGCACTAGGTGAAGAGGCACCCTCGCTATATATTTTTTATTGCCCTTGGTGATAACAAAACCAGTGTTCATTTTTCTCACCACTTTATATTTTCTTCATTTCTTTTTTTTCTTTATTTCCTTCATACTTTTGGCTTTAAGACAAGAGCATTTCAAGGTATCCTCTACTATCCCAGGCTTTAAGACGTGTGTAAGTGCGTATAGCAGGGTATCAACATTCAAAATGTTTGGCTTCCAGAATAGAAACTATTTTTCAGACTTATTTTTATCCTCAGATTAGTGACGTCTTTCATCTTACTAACCCTTGGGACAACGGCTCATAACTACTTATTACTAGTTCGTATAAGAAAACTTCTAATTTTCTTAGTTTTCTTAAATTTTTCTAATCTCATGGATGTAATTTTTCACTATCTAAACTTTCATTATCTTATTTATGTACAAAAATATTTTTATTTTCTTGAAATTTTTTAAATTTTTATGGTTTTCAAAAATTGTTTTGTGCTTATGCAAATGATATGCAAATGATGCAAAAATAAGCACAAACCTCCCCCAAACTTGTTTTCAACAGTGTCCTCACTGTTGTCATCTTCTAAATCTCAAAAAAACCTGTAAGCTTGGGAGGAATTTATTAGTGGGGGCAAAATATTTAAGTGAAGAACCTCCCCCAAACTTATTTTTGGCTCAAAATTTTGTAAAAATTTTCTTTTCAAGAGCCCAATTATACCCCCCCCCCCAACTTGAATTAAACAATGTTAAGCTTTGAAAATCACATGAGGGGGGTCAAAAATCAGTGGTCGATGCCAAGCTTTGCAAAGACCGAATGTTAACACCAACCATTCAAAAATTTTATCAATGCAGTGCTCTGGTTGGTGGAAGAAGAAGTGGGGAAAGGTTAAGTGGTGGAATAGAATGTGTGTGCGTCTCATTTTGGAGAGACGATGCAGTGTATGTGATGGATTACTCGCATTCTTTTTACAGTTCAGAAGAAGGGGTGGAGGTTCAATTTCCTTGATTGGGAGATGATTCATCTCAACACCCGTGTCATTCAAAAATGCGAGTTCATCAGCGAAGATTTCCTCAAAAGTTCCATCAATACCCCGATGAATAATGTCATCACAAAGTGCGGGGTGATCTTCAGACTCTAAGAACAGTTCATAATCAGTGTTAGTTGTTGACCCGGACATCTCGATGGAAGAGTCCGTATGTGTATGATACATAGTTGGGTCAAACAACAACGTAAGAAAAGAGTCAAGATCAGTATCATGAGGATCGTCAAATTCGCTGCTGTCGACATCCATTAAGTCGACAGAACAGACCTGAGCAGTAGGTTCGGAAGGTACACTTCCCAACTTGTTAATGTTCAGCTCTATTGACCTATTCCCGAAGGATAGGGTCATAGAACCATTACGAAAGTTGATTATTGCATTGGAAGTGTCCAAAAAGGGGCGACCTAAAATCACCGGAATTTGATTCCGTGGGTTCGCTACAGGCTGTGTATCAATTACAATAAAGTCCACAGGAAATATAAATTCTCCGATTTTTATTAACACATCCTCCAGTTCACCCTTAGGTTTGGTGATTGATCGGTCAACCATCTGGAGAGTGCAATGGGTTAGCTTCAACTCTCCGATACCTAGTTGCTCATAAACCGAGTATGGAAGCAAGTTAATACTAGCGCCAAGGTCTAGTAGAGCACGGTTAATGTGTTTTTCCCCAATAGAAATGGAAATAGTAGGATATCCAGGGTCCTTACGTTTCCTCGGTAATTGCTGGGGAAAGGCTGTGTCTACTGTTTTTGCCATGAATATCTTCTTGGGCACTTGAGTCTTCCTCTTCCTAGTGCACACGTTCTTAAGAGTTTTCGCATAGGACGGAACTTGTTGGATAGCATCTAGGAGAGGGATGTTGATGTTAACTTGCTTAAAAATGTTCATAATCTTCTCCATATGTGGACTCGGTGTGTTAGCCCTTAACCGATTAGGATAAGGTGCTTTAGCAATAAGCGCTAGGTCCATCATAGGAGAAGGAAGTGTGTATGGAACCGATCCCAGAATAGAAGTGGGGATTGTCCGTGGAGGAGTAAAAGAGGTGGGCTGAAGTGACGAGCCTTTTGGGAAACGAAGAATAGGCTCGGAAGAAGGTGGTGGGGTAGAAGAACTGGGGTCAGAATTGGAAGTGTGTGTGTGAGGAAAGGTCTCAGCCAGGGTGTTATTGATTGATTTTTCTGTACCATCAAACTCTTCCCCAACATGATTGTCAAGCACTCTTCCAGATCTCAACGTGATTGCATCCACATGATGTGAATAGCCAGGATTGGGTAAAGGTTGAGCTGGAAGTTTCCCTTTCTCTCTTGCACGCATTTCGGCTTTTAGTTGTGCAATTTGTTCTTCCATCGATTTGATGTTCTCATTTTGAGAGATAATGATCTTCATCACATTCTCGACGGAAGATTGCAAACTTGCCGTCCCTTGGATGGATTGTTTCATGAAAGTATCCAAGGTTTGTGCTAGTGCAGAGGTATTATCTGTACCGGTCAATTGCAAAGAGTTTTCATGTGGTGCAAAAGTGATGGCCGGATTTTGGAAATTTTGTGATTGGAAGGGGTGCTGACTCAATTGAAGTTGTGGGTGCTGTTGTGGTGGAGGGACCCTTTGGAAATTGTTTTAGGTTGGAACCGTGTTTTGAGATTGTGATTGGTTCCAAGCAAAATTTGGGTGATTCCCCAACCCTGATTATATGTGGAAGAAAATGGATCGTTTCTAGGTATTTGAAATGCGGCATTAGTATGCTCATGACCTTGAAACGTACATTCTTCCGTCAAGTAAGAAGGATCAGAACAGCATCCACATACAATTTTGGAGAGTGATATTTGACTTAGGGCGGCTAAGAATTTGTTTTCCATAGTCTCAAGTTTCTTTTGCATAGCTGAAATGTCAGCTCTAACTCCTATGGAAATATCATTGCCATCCCTAGACGATTGACTCACACCCTCCCACTGTAAAGATTTTTCAGCGAAATCTTCTAGAAATTTCCAGGCTTCCCCATCATCTTTGGTCATGAAGTTGCCTTGACACATGGATTCAAGGGTCTGTCTTGTGTTAGGATTAATGCCCTCATAAATGATTCGGCACAGATCCCATCTCGGGATGCCGTGATGTGGACATTGGACTAACAGATCCTTGAAGCGTTCAAGACATTTTGAAAATGTTTCATTTGGAAGCTGGGTGAATTGTTAGATTTCGCTACGGACTCGAGCTGTCTTTTGATGTGGGTAGAATTTCTTAAGGAATGCTTTGACGAATTCGTCTCAATTTGAAATGGAATGTGCGGTAGTGTTATATAGCCACTTCTCGCCTAAATCGCACAAGGTAAATGGGAGAAGACGAAGACGTAAAGCATCCACAGAAAGCTGTGAAGTACCCATCATTGCGCATACATTTTCAAATTTCGTGATAAATGCGTATGCGTCCTCAGACTCGAGACCGTGAAATTTTGGTAGAAGGTTGATGTATTGGGGTTTTATTTGAAAATTTTCCCCGTTGGCTGGTGGAATGGAAAGACAAGTGGAAAGTGGACCTCGTGTAGGATAACACCTCTCTTGGAGAGAGATGCGAGGTGGATTCTGCGCACCAACGGACGGCGGCAGATTAGTGGAAAAGAAGTTCGATGGAGGTGGATCCATCGATGTGGGTGTAGTGGTGGGTAAAAGAAAGGGTAAATGTTGAAATACCGACTTTTGGGTCGATAAGGGAAACGCGGACTTAACGGGCACTAGAATCCCGTGTCCAGCCTATCTTGCACTAAAAAGGGTTAGTACAAGTGGCAGCGTGAATTTATAATTAGGGGAAATGATATGAATGCGGTGTTTGTTTTGAAAATATACGGATTTTTGAAAAAAAAATGATGCAACACAACAAATGCAACACACAAAACCATAATTCTATTGGTCGCCTAAGTCAGATCTCTAGACCGCTCCTAACTGCCAGAAGACAAGTCGCAGGATAGAATCCTCCACTGCCACTTTGTCACCCTGTGGCCAGGTAAGTGCCAGGTAAGTGGGAAGGTACTCCACTACGTAAGTAGTGGGCCTAATTAATAACCACTAGCCTTAGACACACTTGTCTTAGACACCACAAGAAAACGCGGATAAGCAATGAATTACCCACGGCCTTCTTCTGTCCTAAGTGAGCGCGACTGTCCTTAGAGTCATCTCTAGATATTTTTTAGTTAATTAGGGTAAATGCGGATGCAAGTTTTGCGATTTTCGGGGCTTAGGAAGGGTAATGAACTCCCCACCTAATCTGGATTTGGTCTTTGCCCCTTAATTTCCGTATTAATTATGCAAGCAACCAAAAATCAAAACACGCACAATTTTATTTTGCTTTTTGCGCGGCGCTGCGATTATTTGCAAAGAAACCTGCACAAAATGTTAATTGGAGTAAATGAGGTGAGAGATAAGAAAGACAGAGACTCACAGAGCAAATTTGGTACACTGAAGCACCAAGGCCGCCGCGGAACCGCCGCAATTGGTGGGTATCTGCCGCGGAATCGCGGTCACCTAGGCAATTCTCTGCACAAAAATTTTTAAGCAAGCTCCTGTACAATTTCTCAGCTCTCTGGAATATTCACAAAAATTTTATCCAAGCTCCAGTGATTCCAGATTTCCTCGCAATCAAATTACAACACACGTATTAGTGTTTGCACGAATTTTGATCACAAAATTTAGATGGAATAAAATTTTCAACTCAAATTTCAAAATACGAACAATTAGCGCACTATCCCCGGCAACGGCGCCATTTGATTGTTCATTTCTTTGTGTGTCGGTTTGAGAAAATGTATAGAATCACAATCAAAGAATTATATTTGACCGCAATCAACTACGGTGTCGGATGTAGATTGTAAGTGAGTGCGGATCGTCCACAGGGACAGTGTAATCGTTCGTCTTTTGAATTAGATGAGTCGAAACTTTAATGAAAAGAAAACAAAACAATTCATGATTTAAAGAATTGAAGTTCAAGAATTAGAAAAATCTAGATCTAATAACAAGAAAAAGATAGAATCAAGACTTGATAGTTTGTTGATTTTTCCAAACCAAATATCAAGAATCGAAATGAGGCTCGTAGGAATCGATCGGATCTATAGATGTGATGTAATCTCAAGATGACGTATTCTTATCCTTCGATGAATTGATACTAGATCGATGATGATCGACAAGAATTAGGGATTTCTAGTGAAACTAGGGTTTCATCTTATCCCTTGTTCTTTCATCGATATCATTCATATTCTAGCCTCTAGTAAATTCAAGAAACGATCGTAGATCCCTAATTTCGAGCGATCACAATCAAGAAAGCATCGCTACGAAACTAGGTCATCGATTCTTGAACTTGCTAGGGTTTACAAAACTCGTAAGACTTAAAAATCGTTTTAAGATTTGTTACATCATCATTCTATTGATCGTCTCGACTCCTCAACGAGCGGAGTTTTACTCAAACATCACAACAAGAACTACAATTACAAATTGAGATCGAATCATGATGCAAGAATTAAAAGAAAGCAAGATTAAAGAATTTCACCTTTTATTTATATCAACAATTTCATTACATTCGCTCAAGAACTACAAGAGGAAGAACTCGATCGTCGATTTGGCTTCGCTCGGCTCCGTGAGTCGCGGATCGGCTTGGATCACTTGCTCGGTTGGAGATCGGCTCGGCTCCTAAAAGGTTGAAGGCTTCTCACTTGATTTGGTACTCAAGATCTTGAATTTGGATTGGAATTAGGGTTAGGGTTTCGCACAAGCCTTGTCACTAGACTTGTGGAAGAAGATGAAGAAAAAGATTTAGGAATGGGAGATTTAGCTAACTAAAGATTGAACAACTAAAGAACTAAAGATTGATTAACCTTTAACCCTAGGTCTAGGCTTCTATTTATAGATATCCAAACCCTAGATCTAGGATTTCAAATTTTAAGTTTCCCTCCAAAAGTTTGTTGAGGAAATTTGAATTTCCCTCCAAAAGTTAGTTAGAGGAGAAGCTTCTAGATGTGATTAGTTAGGAGGGAGCTTCTAGAAATAGTTTGTTAGGAGCTTAATTAAGATTAGCCTTACTTAATGATCTTTGCTGATCTGGCAGTAGCTTCGAGATCCTTCTGGAATTTGACATATCATTCTGAGCTGTGGCCACTGAGATAAGAATAACGCACTAAAAATGGCATGATGATCTGACCAAACCGCCGCGGAACCGCGGCGCAAGCCGGCTTCCGCCGCGGTTCCGCGGCTCTTTTGAAGCTTCAGGGCTTGGTTCTTCTGGTTCTTGTTGGGCTTGAGTTGTGGGCCTTTCTTTGATATGTTGAATTGTATTTCTTCTTTTGGATTGCTACCAGATCTCAAAACTTGGAGTTGGTGTAATGTTTGATCAGCAAATTGACAATTTTTGCTTTTCTTCCGGATTTTCCTGCACAATTTCTCAAGACAAGTGTTGCGCAATATAGAGATGATGCAATGCCATGAAATGCAGTCAATTTCCTTAGAAATGTCGGTTTTAGAGTCTAACACATGCAATCTGATATTTAACGACTGATTTACTAATATGTGAAATATGAATACCGAACTCTTCTAAATGAGTGCAAATGATAGGGAAATTGCCGTGTTAAAAATACATTATTTTCGACTGATCAAATTCCCCCAAACTTAATTTCGATCGTCTCGAGCGAACTTTATTATTAAAAAGAGAAGAAGAAAATAAAGAAAGAGAAAAACTAACTAGCACACTTTCGTAGGCAACACGATTGCACTGAGCACGTGCAACAAGCCTTTAAACCTCTAGGTGTCCCTAGTAGGAGGAGTGTTGTCTCCTGAGGGTTTTGAGCGGATTGCACCCACAAAATCCAATAATAAAAGGAAGATCATGAAATTTACATTTAAAGACAAGAATCGTAAAAAAAAAAGCCTTGACAATTAGGGTTTCCAACTAAGCTATCTTTTCGGTTGTCATGAGCCCTATCTTAATGGTCATGGAAAGATGTCAGAAATCACGTCCTCCCTCAATAAAACATCGTCTTATTCTTCATTCCTATCTTTCTTCCAAACATCGATCATATAACCCTGCGTGTGTGTAAATACATCCCTACACCCGGAGAATTCAATTCAAGCTATGATACTTTTGCCCATCAGCCTCAGTACTTTTTAATTAATGAATATTTAGATGAGATTGCTCACACACTTTCATGCGACCGTTAATACTTCTTGAGGTACTAACCGACCGATTACTCATGTGCTTGCTTACTTGGTGTATTTTCCTTTTCTTGCACCCCCTCAGGCATAGCAATGACTCCCAGACCAGTTGGCCTTAGGGCACTAGGTGAAGAGGCACCCTCGCTATATATTTTTTATTGCCCTTAGTGATAACAAAACCAGTGTTCATTTTTCTCACCACTTTATATTTTCTTCATTTCTTTATTTTTTATTTCCTTCTTACTTTTGGCTTTAAAACAAGAGCATTTCAAGGTATCCTCTACTATCCCCAGGCTTTAAGACGTGTGTAAGTGCGAATAGCAGGGTATCAACGTTCAAAATGTTTGGCTTCCAGAATAGAAACTATTTTTCAGACTTATTTTTATCCTCAGATTAGTGACGTCTTTCATCTTACTAATCCTTGGGACAACGGCTCATAACTACTTATTACTAGTTCGTATAAGAAAACTTCTAATTTTCTTAGTTTTCTTAAATTTTTCTAATCTCATGGATGTAATTTTTCACTATCTAAACTTTCATTATCTTATTTATGTACAAAAATATTTTTATTTTCTTGAAATTTTTTAAATTTTTATGGTTTTCAAAAAATGTTTTGTGCTTATGCAAATGATATGCAAATGATGCAAAAATAAGCACAAACCTCCCCCAAACTTGTTTTCAACAGTGTCCTCACTGTTGCCATCTGCTAAATCTTAAAAAAGGTCTCAGCCAGGGTAGAAGAACTGGGGTCAGAATTGGAAGTGTGTGTGTGAAGAAAGGTCTCAGCCAGGGTGTTATTGATTGATTTTTCTGTATCATCAAACTCTTCCCCAACATGATTGTCAAGCACTCTTCCAGATCTCAACATGATTGCATCCACATGATGTGAATAGCCAGGATTGGGTAAAGGTTGAGCTGGAAGTTTCCCTTTCTCTCTTGCACGCATTTCGTCATTTAGTTGTGCAATCTGTTCTTCCATCGATTTGATGTTCTCATTTTGAGAGATAATGATCTTCATCACATTCTCGACGGAAGATTGCAAACTTGCCGTCCCTTGGATGGATTGTTTCATGAAAATATCCAAGGTTTGTGCTAGTGCAGAGGTATTATCTGTACCGGTCAATTGCAAAGAGTTTTTATGTGGTGCAAAAGTGATGGCCGGATTTTGGAAATTTTGTGATTGGAAGGGGTGCTGACTCAATTGAAGTTGTGGGTGCTGTTGTGGTGGAGGGACCCTTTGGAAATTGTTTTGGGTTGGAACCGTGTTTTGAGATTGTGATTGGTTCCAAGCAAAATTTGGGTGATTCCCCCAACCCTGATTATATGTGGAAGAAAATGGATCGTTTCTAGGTCTTTGAAATGCGGCATTAGTATGCTCATGACCTTGAAACGGACATTCTTCCGTCAAGTGAGAAGGATCAGAACAGCATCCACATACAGTTTTGGAGAGTGATATTTGACTTAGGGCGGCTAAGAATTTGTTTTCCATAGTCTCAAGTTTCTTTTGCATAGCTGAAATGTCAGCTCTAACTCCAATGGAAATATCATTGTCATCCCCAGACGATTGACTCACACCCTCCCACTGTAAAGATTTTTCAGCGAAATCTTCTAGAAATTTCCAGGCTTCCCCATCATCTTTGGTCATGAAGTTGCCTTGACACATGGATTCAAGGGTCTGTCTTGTGTTAGGATTAATGCCCTCATAAATGATTCGGCACAGATCCCATTTCGGGATGCCGTGATGTGGACATTGGACTAACAGATCCTTGAAGCGTTCAAGACATTTTGAAAATGTTTCATTTGGAAGCTGGGTGAATTGATAGATTTCGCTACGGACTCGAGCTGTCTTTTGATGTGGGTAGAATTTCTTAAGGAATGCTTTGACGAATTCATCCCAATTTGAAATGGAATGTGCGGTAGTGTTATATAGCCACTTCTCGGCTAAATCGCACAAGGTAAATGGGAGAAGACGAAGACGTAAAGCATCCACAGAAAGCTGTGAAGTACCCATCATTGCGCATACATTTTCAAATTTTGTGATAAACACGTATGCGTCTTCAGACTCGAGACCGTGAAATTTTGGTAGAAGTTTGATGTATTGGGGTTTTATTTGAAAATTTTCCCCATTGGCTGGTGGAATGGAAAGGCAGGTGGAAAGTGGGCCTCGTGTAGGATAGCACCTCTCTTGGAGAGAGGTGCGAGGTGGATTCTGCGCACCAACGGACGGCGGCAGAGTAGTGGTAAAGAAATTCGATGGAGACGGATCCATCGATGTGGGTATAGTGGTGGGTAAAAGAAAAGGGTAAATGTAGAAATACCGACTTTAGGGTCGATCAAGGAAACGCGGACTTAACGGGCACTAAAAACCCGTGTCCAGCCTATCTTGCACTAAAAAGTGTTAGTACAAGTGGCAGCGTGAATTTATAATTAGGGGAAATGGTGAATGTGGTGTTTGCTTTGAAAAAGGGACGGATTTTTGAAAAAATGATGCGACACAAACCTTAATTCTATTAGAGTTAAGAGAGGTTTTGTCGATCAAAAATAATTACCGCAATCAAGAACGGCGTCGCATGAAGCTAGCCGGTGAATACGGGTCGGTCCACAGGGATGTGTAAATCTTCTTTAAGTTCTTACGAGTTAATTCCAAATGGTGTTTGGAGGTTTAATTAAATCTAAAAATCGAAGTTGTATGAAGGTAGAATTAGAAACTTGCTAGGATTAGGTTTAGGGAAAATTTGGTAAATAAAGATTTACATCTCTTTCCATTGCCATCAATCAAATCAATCATATTAGAGTTATGGTAAATATTAACAAAGGGGATTAGGATGATTGGGAAGATTGATTCTTCCTCTAGATACTTGTCCTTCCTTTCTTAATCTTCACCCTAACCTCCATGGAAAACCTTAAGATCCGGGCCTTTAGACTACGAAGTCACCGTTACCTTGAAGGTAAAAGTGCCGTAGGGAGCGGAATCGAAAGGTATGCATGGAGTTCTAATGTTCATAAAAGTTTAGCGATGAAAAGAGATGAGAGATCTTCATCTCTCAAATCCTTCCCTATTCCTAACCCTAACAAGCGAGGAAACTACTCGCTCATTGAGGGGATGAAAGAAAACAAGAATTTATTAAGGAGAGAAAACATTGATTTCAAGTCAATAAAAACTAAACTAAAGCGAGAAAATAAGAACAGATATGAAAAAACTAAAATTATTACAAGGAAAATAACCTACTTACTTTTGATGCACTCTAACTTCAAGAAAATAGAATTTTATTCATGAGAAAGAGGCATAAGAAAATACAAGGTCTTGGGTTCTATTTATAGGACATAGAAACCCTAGGGCTACAGATTGCACCGCATGTCTAAAGTTACAATTATACCCCTAAAAAGATCTTTCCATAGCTGCCACACATTATGGTAAAAATTATGCGCATTAGGGCTTCAACTTGCCGCGGAAGGGCGGTCTTGGTGGGCATTGGGCCGCGGTTCCGCGGCCCAATGATGAGATCAGCAGTTTATTTTTCTGGGGCTTTTTCTGGTTCTTCTGGGCTTCTTTATTTCTTCATTTCTTTTTCCACCTGGGCTTCTGCAGTAACTCCAGATTTTCAGTGACACTTTGCCATGGATCTTTTAACCATTTTTCTTGCAAATTTGGATCTTGCGTTGTCTTGTTGATGGTGAACTGTTCTTCTGCTGAGCTTTACTAAGATCTTCCTATTTGTTGGTCAAAAATCCTTCTTTTGTGTTGTCTTTTGTGTTTTTCATTGTTTTCGTGCCAAGAACCTGTAACCTGTAACATGTAGCAGACATGGGTCAAAAGCACCTGTTTTTATTCTTAAATGCATAAGAATGGGGCATACAAAATGCAATATTATGTGATAAACAAATACCCCCAAACTTATCTTTTGCTCGCCCTCGAGCAAACTTATTATTTAAAAAATCTAACCTAGCCACACTTTCGCAGGGAAACGCGATTGCACTGAGCTCGTGCAACAAGCCGTTAAACCTCTAGGTGTCCCTAGTAGGAGGAGTGTTGTCTCCTGAGGGTTTTCAGCGGATACTACCCACAAAATCCTATCAACTTGGTTTCTCGACTTTTGTTCTCCATTTAGGTCTTCTAACAAGGAATTCTATTTTCGTCGACCTGCAAATTATCCACCCATATTCTTCACGCTTCCTCATTATTTAACTTAAGATTACATATATCCTGTAGAATTACCTAGCTTTCGGCATTTCTTAAGTTTTCCTTCTAGAGTTCCATCTCCATTTAGGAATTTCTATCAACTCTATTAAAGACACAAGTTCTATTCTTCATTCCTTTCTCTTATCTAAACTCTAATCACATATCCCCACGTGTGTGTAAATATCACCCCTACACTTGGAAATTCAAATCAAGCAATCGTACCCCCGCCCATTGTCCAAAGCACTTGTGAGACTTCGCTTTCACATCCTTCATGCGACTGTTAATACTTCTTGAGGTACCAACAACCGATTACCAGATGATTGAGCACTTTAAGGCGTACTTCCTAGTTTTGCAACACCCAAGGCTTTTAGCAGTAGCACCTTTGCTAAATATTTTTCTATTTTTCTTTTTTTTTAGCCTTAAGTAATCACAAAAACCAGTGTCCATTTTTTCTTTATCCACTTTTTTCTTTTTCATTGTGCTAAGGACGTTAGACAAGAGTATTTCAAGGTCTCTTCTACTAATCCAAGTTTCAAGGTGCGTGTTTGTGCAATTTGTAGGGTATACATTTTCAGAATCTAGACTTAAGCTAGGAACTATTTTTCAAACTTATACTCTAATAAAAGTTTTAATACTTTTCCTTTGTTTCGACTTAGCCCAAGAACTGAACCCAAAATTTGCCTATTTCTAAATAACCTACAAAGACATATGCTTTCCACAGTTAAACTCTAAGGAAGGTTATTTTTAGGGTTTTTAATTTGCTAAGTCTAGGATTTAGTTTTTCCTAACCAGTTAACCTATTTATCAAACTCAAGTCAATTAACCAGAATTGAATACATTAATTTTTATAATTTTTGAAATTTTTCAATTTTTATGGGTTTTTCTATTTTCTAATTTTTTTTATTTTTTCAAAATTTTCAAATTTTTATGATTTTTTATATAAGGATGCAATGCAGAAATATACATATGAATGCAAAAGGAAAACTTACCGAACATACCCCCAAACTTATAATGGACAGTGTCCTCACTGTCATGCTGCACCAAATGGGTTGATAATATCGGCGAGTTCCTGCTTATTATAATATTGACATAGTATACACACCCCCAAACTTATTTGAAATAAAGTTTTGAAAAAAAGAAATTCGAGGGTGAAGGTGGAGGAAAATCAATCGGTGTAAATCGGCTCCTGCAAGAACAGGAGCTCCTCCGAAGGGTCCGCTGAGAAGAATGGTTTCAAACGATGTCCATTTATTTTGAATAAAGTACCGTCTTCTGGATTCTCAAGATCAACCGCACCGTGCGGATAAACGGTGCGGACTACAAAAGGTCCTCTCCATCTAGAACGGAGCTTTCCGGGATGAAAGTGTAACCGAGTATCATATAATAAAACCTGTTGACCTGGTGTAAATGTCTTTCGCAAAAGGTTTTTATCATGAAATACCTTAACTCGATTCTTAGTAATCACGGCATTATCATATGCCTCATCCCGCAGCTCCTCCAATTCATTCAATTGCAGCTTTCGATTGCTGCCCGCATCTCCTATAGATAAATTCAGCTCTTTAATGGCCCAAAATGCCTTGTGCTCAATTTCCACTAGAAGGTGGCAAGCCTTCCCGTAAACAAGCCTGTATGGAGACATGCCGAGATCGGTCTTGTATGCGGTACGGAAAGCCCATAGTGCATCGATCAATTTTAGCGACCAATCTTTACGGTTTTTAGAAACCGTTTTCTCCAAGATTTGCTTAATTTGTCGATTCGAGATCTCGGCTTGCCCACATGTTTGGGGATGGTATGGCGTTGACAGCTTATGGGTGATAGAGTACTTGCGCATTAGGGACTCAAAAGTCCTATTGCAAAAGTGAGAACCATTATCACTTATAATTGCGCGAGGGTGCCCAAATCGAGAAAAGATGTGATCTTTAAGAAATCGAACGACGACCTTGTTGTCATTCGTTCGACTAGGCACAGCCTCGACCCATTTTGAAACATAGTCAACAGCCAAAAGAATGTACACATTTCCAAAAGAGTTAGGAAATGGTCCCATGAAGTCTATACCCCAAACATCAAAAATGTCTACAACCAAAATCGGTTGGAGCGGCATTTCATTTCTCCGCGATATCCGGCCCAAGTGTTGGCACCGGGAGCAAGTTTTGCAGTATTCGAATGCATCTTTGAAGAGTCGTGGCCAATAGAAACCACACTGCAAAACTTTCTCGGCTGTCTTCTTTAGGCCAAAGTGCCCGCCACATGCTTGATCATGGCAAAAAGACAGCACACTCTTAACCTCATTTTCAGGTACACACCGGCGAATGATTTGGTCGGAACAATATTTAAAAAGATAAGGTTCATCCCAGTAAAAGTGCTTTACTTGGGACAAAAATCGGAGTTTGTCTTGTTTCGACCAATCGTTAGGTATCAAGCCGGTGGCTAAGTAGTTTACAATATCGGCGAACCATGGTTCGCAAGAAACGGTCAAGAGTTGCTCATCGGGGAAAGCATCAGTGATAGGCAGATCAAGTGTAGGCGAAGAAGGAAGTCGTAAAAGGTGATCGGCTACTACGTTTTCACATCCCTTTTTGTCCCTTATAATAAGGTCAAATTCTTGCAGCAAAAGGATCCAACGTATTAGCCTAGACTTAGCATCCTTCTTCGCAAAAAGGTGGCGAAGAGCTGAGTGATCCGTGTACACTATAACTGGAGAGCCGATTAAATAAGGCCGAAATTTTTCAAGTGCAAACACAACCGCTAAAAATTCTTTTTCTGTTGTTGTGTAGTTTAATTGGGCCTCATTTAATGTTCGGCTAGCATAGTAAATTACATGCGGCATCTTGTTAATGTGCTGTCCAAGAACAGCACCAATGGCAAAATCTGATGCGTCGCACATAATTTCAAAAGGGTGCGTCCAGTCTGGAGATGAAAGAATGGGCGCAGAAATGAGTGAGTGTTTCAAAAACTCGAACGCTTTCATGCAAGTTGAGTCAAAAACAAAAGTAGTGTCCTTGGCCAACAAGAGAGTCAAGGGTCTAGCAATCTTGCTAAAGTCCTTGATGAACCGTCTATAAAAACCGGCATGGCCAAGGAAAGCTCGGATATCTTTGACGCATTTAGGAGGAGGAAGATTAGAAATGACTTCAATTTTAGCTCTATCAACCTCGATGCCGTTTTGCGAGATGACATGTCCTAAGACAATGCCTTCTCGTACCATAAAGTGGCACTTCTTCCAATTCAAAGTTAGGTTCTTTTCCCTACAGCGGGTGAGAACTGCGTCAAGATGTCGTAAACACTCATCGAAAGAGTCACCAAAAATGGAGAAATCATCCATAAAGATTTCCAAAAACTTCTCCACCATGTCCGAAAAGATCCCCATCATACACCGCTGAAATGTAGCGGGTGCGTTGCATAACCCAAAGGGCATGCGACGATAAGCAAAGGTGCCAAAGGGACAAGTAAATGTAGTCTTGTCTTGATCCTCTTTGGCTATGGGGACTTGGTTATAACCGGAATAGCCATCTAAAAAGCTGTAGAATTCGTGCCCCGCCAATCGTTCTAGCATTTGGTCAATGAATGGTAAAGGAAAGTGGTCCTTCCTTGTCGCGGCATTGAGTTTTCGGTAGTCGATGCAAACTCGCCACCCAATTTGGGTGCGAGTGGGAATTAACTCATTTGCCTCATTGGTGATGACCGTGATGCCCGATTTCTTTGGCACGACATGAATGGGGCTAACCCATTGGCTATCCGAGATAGGGTAAATGATACCGCTATCAAGACACTTAACAATCTCCTTCTTAACCGCCTCTTTCATGATGGGGTTGAGGCGTCTTTGTGGATCCCTAGCCGGCTTGGCATCATCCATCAAGTGTATATGATGTTCGACTATGAGGGGACTAATCCCCTTGATGTCCGCCATAGACCAGCCGAAAGCTTGCCGATTATTGTATAAGACCGTTAAAAGAGCCTTCTCTTGCTCAAGAGCTAGAGAGGCCGATATGATAACTGGTAAGGTCTCATTTTCACCTAGATAAGCATATTTTAGGTGCGACGGCAAAAGCTTTAGTTCGAGTTTAGGTGGTGAAACAATAGATGGTAACAATGGAGTAACTGTTTCAAACTCGAAGGATTCCATCAAAGGTTCAAATTGAGTGTACGCTACCGAGTCGGATGGTTCAACTAACTCATCCGAAAAAACAAAAGACTCAAACTCGAGTGGAGAGTCTTCAAGATCATCGACAAAGGTGAAACACTCATAATCTTTGTCCGACGTGAAAGCTGTGTCGGATTCTAGGAGGAACGCACTAGTGGCGTCAATAATACTGTGATCAAACATGAAATTCTCGAACTCACAGTCCTCCTCCGCGATCTCATCGATCGAGCACACATCAAGTACGCTAGAATTAGGCTCGCAAGGCTGACTTCCTAACTTGAAAATGTTAAGTTCAACTGTCATCTTGCCAAAAGATAGATTCATTGAACCATTACGACAGTTGATTACTGCGTTAGAAGTCGCGAGGAATGGTCGACCAAGTATCACCGGAATTTGATTACGGGGGTTAGCGACAGGCTGTGTATCCATAACAATAAAGTCAACGGGAAAAATGAAATCCCCAACTTTAATTAACACATCCTCCAACTCTCCCCTAGGGTGGGTGATTGATCGGTCGGCCATTTGGAGAGTGCAATGAGTGGGCTTGAGCTCTCCAACACCTAATTGTTCGTACACCGAATAAGGTAGCAAATTGACACTAGCACCAAGATCTAATAGTGCTCTATTGATGGTCTTGTTCCCAATTGTGATCGAAATAGTAGGACAACCTTAAGATCCGGGCAATATTATTTGTTAGGAAGTCACCCAAGCCTTCTTTGTTTATCACATAATATTGCATTTTGTATGCCCCATTCTTATGCATTTAAGAATAAAAACAGGTGCTTTTGACCCATGTCTGCTACATGTTACAGGTTACAGGTTCTTGGCACAAAAACAATGAAAAACACAAAAGACAACACAAAAGAAGGATTTTTGACCAACAAATAGGAAGATCTTAGTAAAGCTCAGCAGAAGAACAGTTCACCATCAACAAGACAACGCAAGATCCAAATTTGCAAGAAAAATGGTTAAAAGATCCATGGCAAAGTGTCACTGAAAATCTGGAGTTACTGCAGAAGCCCAGGTGGAAAAAGAAATGAAGAAATAAAGAAGCCCAGAAGAACCAGAAAAAGCCCCAGAAAAATAAACTGCTGATCTCATCATTGGGCCGCGGAACCGCGGCCCAATGCCCACCAAGACCGCCCTTCCGCGGCAAGTTGAAGCCCTAATGCGCATAATTTTTACCATAATGTGTGGCAGCTATGGAAAGATCTTTTTAGGGGTATAATTGTAACTTTAGACATGCGGTGCAATCTGTAGCCCTAGGGTTTCTATGTCCTATAAATAGAACCCAAGACCTTGTATTTTCTTATGCCTCTTTCTCATGAATAAAATTCTATTTTCTTGAAGTTAGAGTGCATCAAAAGTAAGTAGGTTATTTTCCTTGTAATAATTTTAGTTTTTTCATATCTGTTCTTATTTTCTCGCTTTAGTTTAGTTTTTATTGACTTGAAATCAATGTTTTCTCTCCTTAATAAATTCTTGTTTTCTTTCATCCCCTCAATGAGCGAGTAGTTTCCTCGCTTGTTAGGGTTAGGAATAGGGAAGGATTTGAGAGATGAAGATCTCTCATCTCTTTTCATCGCTAAACTTTTATGAACATTAGAACTCCATGCATACCTTTCGATTCCGCTCCCTACGGCACTTTTACCTTCAAGGTAACGGTGACTTCGTAGTCTAAAGGCCCGGATCTTAAGGTTTTCCATGGAGGTTAGGGTGAAGATTAAGAAAGGAAGGACAAGTATCTAGAGGAAGAATCAATCTTCCCAATCATCCTAATCCCCTTTGTTAATATTTACCATAACTCTAATATGATTGATTTGATTGATGGCAATGGAAAGAGATGTAAATTTTTGTTTACCAAATTTTCCCTAAACCTAATCCTAGCAAGTTTCTAATCCTAGTATCATACAACTTCAATTTTTAGATTTAATAATTAATCCGAACATCCTTCGGAATTAACTCGTAAGAACGAATCGGAAATTCACAACATCCCTGTGGACCGACCCGTACTCACCGGCTAGCTGCAAAGCGACGCCGTTCTTGATTGCGGTTACAAATATTTTTGATCTATCTTTTAGAAAGCGCAAGCACGCTAAAATCATACCAACCAAATGGCGCCGTTGCCGGGGATGTCGTAGAATTTTCTTTTCGCAATTTCGGGTTAATCTTAAAATTTAAAAAATCATAAAAATCTGAAAAAAATCATAAAAATATTAAAAATATATATTTTGTTATTTTTGGAAGGGATACTTTGTTGTTTAAATTTTTGCAGGAACAAACTCGGATCTGAAAATCTACAGAAAGAGAAACAGAAAACCAAATATCAAAACAGAAGGATAATTCAAAATTTTCAAATTTTTATGATTTTTTATATAAGGATGCAATGCAGAAATATACATATGAATGCAAAAGGAAAACTTACCGAACATATATTTGTTCATATCATAATATTGCATTATTATATTCCCCATTCTTATTCATTTAATAAATAAACAGGTGCTTTTGATGCATGTTTGCTACATATTACAGGTTACAGGTTCTTGAAGCGAAAACAGTGAAAAAGAAAAAAGATGATACAAAAAGTGGACTTTGACCAACAAATAGAAGACTCTTGATCAAGCCTACATCAAACATAAAATTCACAAAGTACAAGGCAATGCAAGGTCCAAGATTACAAAGCGAACGGTTAAAAGTCCACCGCAATTATTCACTGGAGATCTGGAAGAAACATTGAAGCTATTTTAATAAAGAACCAAATAATAAGGAAGCCCAAAGATCCAAGGCCCAATACTTTCTTTTAAAGAGACATAAAATTTTACCAAAGCTTGAAGTCTACTTTGACTAGGTCTTCCTAAGGATATTTTGGTAAATGTAGACATGCAAATCAATTGTAACCTAGGGTTTCCTATTCTTTATAAATAGGAACTCTAATCATTGTAATTCTTCATGCCTCCCTTCATTAATAAAATTTAGATTTCTTTTGGAGAGCATCGGTGTTTCTTTTCAATTCATGAATTCAGATCTGACAACCCTGCGTTGATGATTGGAGAGATGCATCTGTAAGTAGATTTAATTCCTTGCTCTAGTTTAGATTTCAATTCTTGCCCTAGGTAATTTTTATTCTCTGCCCTAGATAAATGTTCTTCAATTCCTTAATGAGCGAGTAGTTTCCTCGCTTGTTAGGGTTAGGAATGGGGAAGGATTTGAGAGACGAAGATCTCTCATCTCTTTTCTTTGCCAATCTTTTATAAAAATTAGAACTCCATGCATACCTTCTTATTCCGCTCCCTACGGCACTCTACCCTCGAGGTAGCGGTGATACCGTAGTATAAAGGCCCGGATTTTAAGGTTTTCCATGGAGGTTAGGGTAAAGAATAAGAAAGGAAGGACAAGGATCTAGAGGAAGAATCAATCTTCCCAATCATCATAATCCCCTTTGTTAAGATTTACCATAACACTAATATGATATCTTTAATTAAAGGCAATGGAAAGAGATATAGATTTTTGTTTACCAAATTTTCCCTAAACCTAATCCTAGCAAGTTTCTAATCCTAGTATCATACAACTTCAATTTTTAGATTTAATAATTAATCCGAACATCCTTCGGAATTAACTCGTAAGAACGAATCGGAAATTCACAACATCCCTGTGGACCGACCCGTACTCCCCGGCAACGGCGCCATTTGATTGGTATGATTTTAGCGTGCTTGCGCTTTCTAAAAGATAGATCAAAAATATTTGTAACCGCAATCAAGAACGGCGTCGCTTTGCAGCTAGCCGGTGAGTACGGGTCGGTCCACAGGGATGTTGTGAATTTCCGATTCGTTCTTACGAGTTAATTCCGAAGGATGTTCGGATTAATTATTAAATCTAAAAATTGAAGTTGTATGATACTAGGATTAGAAACTTGCTAGGATTAGGTTTAGGGAAAATTTGGTAAACAAAAATCTATATCTCTTTCCATTGCCTTTAATTAAAGATATCATATTAGTGTTATGGTAAATCTTAACAAAGGGGATTAGGATGATTGGGAAGATTGATTCTTCCTCTAGATCCTTGTCCTTCCTTTCTTAATCTTTACCCTAACCTCCATGGAAAACCTTAAAATCCGGGCCTTTATACTACGGTATCACCGCTACCTCGAGGGTAGAGTGCCGTAGGGAGCGGAATAAGAAGGTATGCATGGAGTTCTAATTTTTATAAAAGATTGGCAAAGAAAAGAGATGAGAGATCTTCGTCTCTCAAATCCTTCCCCATTCCTAACCCTAACAAGCGAGGAAACTACTCGCTCATTAAGGAATTGAAGAACATTTATCTAGGGCAGAGAATAAAAATTACCTAGGGCAAGAATTGAAATCTAAACTAGAGCAAGGAATTAAATCTACTTACAGATGCATCTCTCCAATCATCAACGCAGGGTTGTCAGATCTGAATTCATGAATTGAAAAGAAACACCGATGCTCTCCAAAAGAAATCTAAATTTTATTAATGAAGGGAGGCATAAGAAATTACAATGAGTAGAGTTCCTATTTATAGAGAATAGGAAACCCTAGGTTACAATTGATTTGCATGTCTACATTTACCAAAATATCCTTAGGAAGACCTAGTCAAAGTAGACTTCAAGCTTTGGTAAAATTTTATGTCTCTTTAAAATAAAGTATTGGGCCTTGGATCTTTGGGCTTCCTTATTATTTGGTTCTTTGTTAAAATAGCTTCTATGTTTCTTCCAGATCTCCAGTGAATAATTGCGGTGGACTTTTAACCGTTCGCTTTGTAATCTTGGACCTTGCATTGCCTTGTACTCTGTGAATTTTATGTTTGATGTAGGCTTGATCAAGAGTCTTCTATTTGTTGGTCGAAGTCCACTTTTTGTATCATCTTTTGTCTTTTTCACTGTTTTCGCTTCAAGAACCTGTAACCTGTAATATGTAGCAGACATGCATCAAAAGCACCTGTTTATCATTGTAAAATGCATAAGAATGGGGAATAAAAAATGCAATATTATGGTATGAACAAATACCCCCAAACTTATCTTTTGCTCGTCCTCGAGCAAACTTATTTTTTTATTCTCGATAAAAATCTAACCTAGCCGCACTTTCGCAGGGAAACGCGATTGCACTGAGCTCGTGCAACAAGCCGTTAAACCTCTAGGTGTCCCTAGTAGGAGGAGTGTTGTCTCCTGAGGGTTTTCAGCGGATACTACCCACAAAATCCTATCAACTTGGTTTCTCGACTTTTGTTCTCCATTTAGGTTTTCTAACAAGGAATTCTATTTTCGTCGACCCGCAAATTATCCACCCATATTCTTCACGCTTCCTCATTATTTAACTTAAGATTACATATATCCTGTAGAATTACCTAGCTTTCGGCATTTCTTAAGTTTTCCTTCTAGGGTTACATCTCCACTTAGGAATTTTTATCAACTCTACTAAAGATACAAGTTCTATTCTTCATTCCTTTCTCTTATCTAAACTCAAATCACATATCCCCACGTGTGTGTAAATATCACCCCTACACTTGGAAATTCAAATCAAGCAATCGTACTCCCGCCCATTGTCCAAAGCACTTGTGAGACATCGCTTTCACATCCTTCATGCGACTGTTAATACTTCTTGAGGTACCAACAACCGATTACCAGATGATTGAGCACTTTTAAGGCGTACTTCCTAGTTTTGCAACACCCAAGGCTTTTAGCACCTTTGCTAAATATTTTTCCTTTTTTTTTTTTTTTTAGCCTTAAGTAATCACAAAAACCAGTGTCCATTTTTTTTCTTTATCCACTCTTTTTTTTTCTTTTTCATCGTGCTAAGGACGTCAGACAAGAGTATTTCAAGGTCTCTTCTACTAATCCAAGTTTCAAGGTGCGTGTTTGTGCAATTTGTAGGGTATACATTTTCAGAATCTAGACTTAAGCTAGGAACTATTTTTCAAACTTATACTCTAATAAAAGTTTTAATACTTTTCCTTCGTTTCGACTTAGCCCAAGAACTGAACCCAAAATTTGCCTATTTCTAAATAACCTACAAAGACATATGCTTTCCACAGTTAAACTCTAAGGAAGGTTATTTTTAGGGTTTTTAATTTGCTAAGTCTAGGATTTAGTTTTTCCTAGCCAGTTAACCTATTTATCAAACTCAAGTCAATTAACCAGAATTGAATACATTAATTTTTATAATTTTTGAAATTTTTGAAATTTTTATGGGTTTTTCTGTTTTCTAATTTTTTTATTTTTCAAATTTTTCAAATTTTTATGATTTTTTATATAAGGATGCAATGCAGAAATATACATATGAATGCAAAAGGAAAACTTACCGAACATACCCCCAAACTTATAATGGACAGTGTCCTCACTGTCATGCTGCACCAAATGGGTTGATAATATCGGCGAGTTCCTGCTTATTATTATATTTACATAATATACACACCCCCAAACTTATTTGAAATAAAGTTTTGGAAAAAGAAATTCGAGGGTGAAGGTGGAGGAAATCAATCGGTGTACATCGGCTCCTGCAAGAACAGGAGCTCCTCTGAAGTGTCCGCTGAGAAAAACGGTTTCAAACGATGTCCATTTACTTTGAATAAAGTACCGTCTTCTGGATTCTCAAGATCAACCGCACCGTGCGGATAAACGGTGCGGACTACAAAAGGTCCTCTCCATCTAGAACGGAGCTTGCCGGGATGAAAGTGTAACCGAGTATCATATAATAAAACCTGTTGACCCGGTTTAAATGTCTTTCGCAAAAGGTTTTTATCATGAAATACTTTAGCTCGGTTCTTAGTAATCACGGCATTATCATATGCCTCATCCCGCAGCTCCTCCAATTCATTCAACTGCAGCTTTCGATTGCTGCCCGCATCTCCTAAAGAGAAATTCAGCTCCTTAATAGCCCAAAATGCCTTGTGCTCAATTTCTACTGGAAGGTGGCAGGCCTTCCCGTAAACAAGCCGGTATGGAGACATGCCAAGATCGGTCTTGTATGCAGTACGGAAAGCCCATAGTGCATCTATCAATTTTAGTGACCAATCTTTACGGTTTTTAGAAACCGTTTTCTCCAAGATTTGCTTAATTTGTCTATTCGAGATCTCGGCTTGCCCACACGTTTGGGGATGGTATGGCGTTGACAGCTTATGGGTGATAGAGTATTTGCGCATTAGGGACTCAAAAGTCCTATTGCAAAAGTGAGAACCATTATCACTTATTATTGCGCGAGGGTGCCCAAATCGAGAAAAGATGTGATCTTTAAGAAATCGAACGACAACCTTGTTATCATTCGTTCGACTAGGCACAGCCTCGACCCATTTTGAAACATAGTCAACAGCCAAAAGAATATACACATTTCCAAAAGAGTTAGGAAATGGTCCCATGAAGTCTATACCCCAAACATCAAAAATGTCTACAACCAAAATCGGTTGGAGCGGCATTTCATTTCTCCGCGATATCCGGCCCAAGTGTTGGCACCGGGAGCAAGTTTTGCAGTATTCGAATGCATCTTTGAAGAGTCGTGGCCAATAAAAACCACACTGCAAAACTTTCTCGGCTGTCTTCTTTGGGCCAAAGTCCCCGCCACATGCTTGATCGTGGCAAAATGACAGCACACTCTTAACCTCATTTTCAGGTACACACCGGCGAATGATTTGGTCGGAACAATATTTAAAAAGATAAGGTTCATCCCAGTAAAAATGCTTTACTTGGGACAAAAATCGTAGTTTGTCTTGTTTCGACCAATCGTTAGGTATCAAGCCGGTGGCTAAGTAGTTTACAATGTCGACGAACCATGGTTCGCAAGAAACGGTCAAGAGTTGCTCATCGGGGAAAGCATCAGTGATGGGAAGCTCAAGTGTAGGCGAAGAAGGAAGTCGTGAAAGGTGATCGGCTACTACGTTTTCACATCCCTTTTTGTCCCTTATAATAAGGTCAAATTCTTGCAGCAAAAGGATCCAACGTATTAGCCTAGACTTAGCATCCTTCTTCGCAAAAAGGTGGCGAAGAGCTGAGTGATCCGTGTACACTATAACTGGAGAGCCGATTAAATAAGGCCGAAATTTTTCAAGTGCAAACACAACCGCTAAAAATTCTTTTTCTGTTGTTGTGTAGTTTAATTGGGCCTCATTTAATGTTCGGCTAGCATAGTAAATTACAAGCGGCATCTTGTTAATATGCTGTCCAAGAACAGCACCAATGGCAAAATCTGATGCGTCGCACATAATTTCAAAAGGGTGCGTCCAGTCTGGAGATGAAAGGATGGGCGCAGAAATGAGTGAGTGTTTCAAAGACTCGAACGCTTTCATGCAAGTTGAGTCGAAAGCAAAAGTAGTGTCCTTGGCCAACAAGAGAGTCAAGGGTCTAGCAATCTTGCTAAAGTCCTTGATGAACCGTCTATAAAAACCGGCATGGCCAAGGAAAGCTCGGATATCTTTGACGCATTTAGGAGGAGGAAGATGAGAAATGACTTCGATTTTAGCTCTATCAACCTCGATGCAGTTTTGCGAGATGACATGTCCTAAGACAATGCCTTCTCGTACCATAAAGTGGCACTTCTCCCAATTCAAAGTTAGGTTCTTTTCCCTACAGCGGGTGAGAACCGCGTCAAGATGTCGTAAACACTCATCGAAGGAGTCACCAAAAATGGAGAAATCATCCATAAAGATTTCCAAAAACTTCTCCACCATGTCCGAAAAGATCCCCATCATACACCGCTGAAATGTAGCGGGTGCGTTGCATAACCCAAAGGGCATGCGACGATAAGCAAAGGTGCCAAAGGGACAAGTAAATGTAGTCTTGTCTTGATCCTCTTTGGCTATGGGGACTTGGTTATAACCGGAATAGCCATCTAAAAAGCAGTAGAATTCGTGCCCCGCCAATCGTTCTAGCATTTGGTCAATGAATGGTAAAGGAAAGTGGTCCTTCCTTGTCGCGGCATTGAGTTTTCGGTAGTCGATGCAAACTCGCCACCCAGTTTGGGTGCGAGAGGGTATTAACTCATTTGCCTCATTGGTGATGACCGTGATGCCCGATTTCTTTGGCACGACATGAATGGGGCTAACCCATTGGCTATCCGAGATAGGGTAAATGATACCGCTATCAAGACACTTAACAATCTCCTTCTTGACCGCCTCTTTCATGATGGGGTTGAGGCGTCTTTGTGGATCCCTTGCCGGCTTGGCATCATCCATCAAGTGTATATGATGTTCGACTATGAGGGGACTAATCCCCTTAATGTCCGCCATAGACCAGCCGAAAGCTTGCCGATTATTGTATAAGACCGTTAAAAGAGCCTTCTCTTGCTCAAGAGCTAGAGAGGCCGATATGATAACTGGTAAGGTCTCATTTTCACCTAGATAAGCATATTTTAGGTGCGACGGCAAAAGCTTTAGTTCGAGTTTAGGTGGTGAAACAATAGATGGTAACAATGGAGTAACTGTTTCAAACTCGAAGGATTCCATCAAAGGTTCAAATTGAGTGTACGCTACCGAGTCGGATGGTTCAATTAACTCATCCGAAAAAGCAAAAGACTCAAACTCGAGTGGAGAGTCTTCAAGATCATCGACAAAGGTGAAACACTCATAATCTTTGTCCGACATGAAAGCTGTGTCGGATTCTAGGAGGAACGCACTAGTGGCGTCAAGAATACTGTGATCAAACATGAAATTCTCGAACTCACAGTCCTCCTCCGCGATCTCATCGATCGAGCACACATCAAGTACGCTAGAATTAGGCTCGCAAGGCTGACTTCCTAACTTGAAAATGTTAAGTTCAACTGTCATCTTGCCAAAAGATAGATTCATGGAACCATTACGACAGTTGATTACTGCGTTAGAAGTCGCGAGGAATGGTCGACCAAGTATCACCGGGATTTGATTACGGGGGTTAACGACAGGCTGTGTATCCATAACAATAAAGTCAACGGGAAAAATGAAATCCCCAACTTTAATTAACACATCCTCCAACTCTCCCCTAGGATGGGTGATTGATCGGTCGGCCATTTGGAGAGTGCAATGAGTGGGCTTGAGCTCTCCAACACCTAATTGTTCGTACACCGAATAAGGTAGCAAATTGACACTAGCACCAAGGTCTAATAGTGCTCTATTGATGGTCTTGTTCCCAATTGTGATCGAAATCGTAGGACAACCGGGGTCCTTGTGCTTTGGGGGCAAAGAATTGACAAGAGCATCACTAACAGCACTAGCTACGAAAACTTTCTTTGGTACTTGTGACTTCCTCTTTTTGGTGCATAAGTCCTTTAAGATTTTTGCATATGAAGGAACTTGTTGGATTGCATCCAAAAGAGGGATATTTATGCTAACCTGTTTGAATAACTCTACAATCTTCTCCATTTGTGGAGTTGGTTTATTGGATCTCAACCGATTTGGAAAAGGAACAGTTTGAAAAGTTGTTGAGTCCAATTTTTGTGGATCAGATTGTTGAGTTGGAACGGAACCCCGTGTAGATGTGTTCGTGTTGTGAGAAGAGGGTCCATTCGAGCTAGAAGAAGTAGAGCCATGTGAAGGATGGAGAATAGGCTCTAAAGAAGAAGAAGAAGAAGAAGAAGAAGAAGAGGAAGATGAAGAAGAACCACCGGTAGAGGTGTCACGGTGCATACCCACATTGTTGTGCAGCACCTTTCCGGATCTCAACGTGGTCACAGCATTCACGTTATGATTTTGCTGTTCATGTGCAACATGTGCGTGACCGGGATTTGGGAGTGGTTGAGATGGAAGTTTCCCTTTCTCACGCTCTTTCAATGCTGCGTTGAGTTGTGCAATTTGTGCCTCAATAGCTTTGATGCTTTGATCGTGAGAGGCACTGTTTTGCACCAAAGATTGAACAGAAGTCTCTATCCTAGCTGTGGATTGTTGTGATTGCACCAAAGTTTGTGCAGATTGCTTTAGGAATGCTTCTAGACTTCTTTCGAGCGAGCTAACAGCATTTTGAGGGGGAACAAAATTGTTGGGCACAAAATTGTTCATCTGATTAGGGTAAGGTTGCTGTTGGGGAGGCTGCTGAAATTGAGTTTGTGGAGGTGCTTGTTGTTGTTGTGGAGGAGGAGCTCTTTGGAAATTGTTGTTTCCTTGGACTTGTTGATTTTGGTTCCAAGCGAAATTAGGGTGGCTCTTCCAACCCGGATTGTATGATGAAGAGTATGGATCATTTCTTTGTCGTTGCTGAAAGGCAGCATTGACTTGATCTTGTCCTTGGGTGGATGCAGTGTAAGGACACTCTTCAGTGAGGTGTGATGGATCCGAACAACACGCACAAATAGTTCGTGGGGGCACAACAGGGGCAGGAGAAGGTGCTGAGATCTTGGTCTCAAGCGCCTCTATTTTTTTCATAAGAGCGGCCATCTCGGCCTTCATAGCAATTGACATCTCTACTTGATGTATGCCTGCCCTAGGTTGACCAATAGAAGAAGAAGAAGATGTGGTCTTGGTGCTCTCCCACTGAATCGTTTGCTCACTAAGATCCTCAAGAAACTGCCACGCTTCATCACTAGATTTGGACAGAAAGTGACCTTGACTAAGGGTTTCTAGCAACTGCTTCGTTGCCGGGTTCAATCCCTCGTATAATGTTTGGCAAAGTTGCCATCTTTCGATTCCATGGTGAGGGCATTGAACGAGAAGGTCTTTGAATCTTTCAAAACATTTCCAAAATGGTTCGGCAGGAAGCTGTGAAAATTGAATGATTTCATTACGGATTTTTGCAGTTTTGTGATGAGGATAGAACTTTTTAAGAAAAGCTTTCACAAACTCGTCCCAATTTCTGATTGAGTGTGATGCGGTGCTGTATAGCCACTTCTCGGCTAGGTTACATAAGGTGAAAGGAATGACCCTTAGCCTTATAGCGTCATCACTTAATTGGGTAGTTTTCATCATGGCGCAAACGTTTTGGAATTTGTTAATAAAGATATATGCATCTTCGGATTCCAAGCCATGAAACTTAGGCAGCATGTTGATGAAGTGGGGTTTGATCTCAAAGTTGTCCCCATTAGCCGGTGGAAGGGAAAGACAAGTAGGAAGGGCGGTGCGGATGGGGTAGAAAAGATCCTGGAGCGCGACTCGTGCGGGCGCTTCGACAGGCGGAAGATTCGGGTTATTCGCACCTGGCGGAGGTGGAATCCTTCCCGTCTGTAAGGTGTTGTTAGGATCGTATCCCGACATACCTTCGAGAGAATGTGATGGTGAAAGTGAAGAAGTGGACAAGATTTCGACTTCGGAGTCGAAAGGTTCGTCGGTCGGCACCAACGAAACACGGACTAATCGGGCGCTAGGGTCCCTAGTCCAACCGGACATACACTAAAAGGGTCAGTGTAGTCGAGACAGAATGTGAGTGCAAAGATTCTTTAGCGACAAGTTGCAAGTTTTGAAAAGATTTTCCTTTTTCTTTTTAAGTGTGCGTTTGCAAAAAGATTTTGAAAAGAGACTAGTGACACAACTGCAATTAACCACACATGCACAATCAGGCCTAAGTCTAGGGTTGCCTAGGTCAGCTAGACAGCTCCTAACTGTTCCAAAGGGCTAGATATAGAACCTCAAACCGCCTCTTCACGGACAAGTACGGCCAGGTAAGTGGGAAGGAACCACCACTACAGTGGGCCTAATTAAAAACCACTAGCCTAGTCACCGCAATGTCGGTTAGGATAAACGGCCGATGCCTATACTAGTCCTCTGTCCTATTGAGCTCGACGTCCTTAGGGCTGAGTCTAATATTTTTTAGATTAAAAGTGGTCAATGCAGATGCTTTAAGTGATTTCTGGGGTCCTGGGAAGGGTAATGAAATCCCCACCCAATCTGAATTGGTCAATAGCCCCTTAAAGTCAGATTAAAGTATGCAAAGCAGTAAATCACTTGCAATCAATTTGCTTTTAAGCGCGGCGCAAAGAATCCTGCAGAAAATCAATTATTGGAAAGGGGAAGAAGATTTTTTAGCGCGAAGAATCCTGCAGAAGATTTGACAGAGATATATGGAGATTTGAAGAGGGGAAGAATAAGGAAACAAACAGTGCAAAAATTTCGCAGAGAAGGCTCCAAGTTGCGGCGGAAGCGCGGCGCGAGGTGGGGTCATGCGGCGGAAGCGCGGCGGGTTGGAGGCTTCATGTCTCTGTATTTCTTCAGCTGCTCTGTACTTCCAATCTCCTCCTGTTCTGATGTATTGTTCTCTATTTCCCTTCCTGTATTGTTTCAGATCCGTCAAACCTGCAAAGATTCACAAAAAGAACCCTTCAAACAATAAAAGATGATATATTTTTTTTTATTTTTGATTTTTTTCAGATTTTTATGATTTTTTTTATGTTTTAGATTAACCCGAAATTACAAAAAGAAAATTTTACGCCATCCCCGGCAACGGCGCCATTTGATTGGTATGATTTTAGCGTGCTTGCGCTTTCTAAAAGATAGATCAAAAATATTTGTAACCGCAATCAAGAACGGCGTCGCTTTGCAGCTAGCCGGTGAGTACGGGTCGGTCCACAGGGATGTTGTGAATTTCCGATTCGTTCTTACGAGTTAATTCCGAAGGATGTTCGGATTAATTATTAAATCTAAAAATTGAAGTTGTATGATACTAGGATTAGAAACTTGCTAGGATTAGGTTTAGGGAAAATTTGGTAAACAAAAATCTATATCTCTTTCCATTGCCTTTAATTAAAGATATCATATTAGTGTTATGGTAAATCTTAACAAAGGGGATTAGGATGATTGGGAAGATTGATTCTTCCTCTAGATCCTTGTCCTTCCTTTCTTAATCTTTACCCTAACCTCCATGGAAAACCTTAAAATCCGGGCCTTTATACTACGGTATCACCGCTACCTCGAGGGTAGAGTGCCGTAGGGAGCGGAATAAGAAGGTATGCATGGAGTTCTAATTTTTATAAAAGATTGGCAAAGAAAAGAGATGAGAGATCTTCGTCTCTCAAATCCTTCCCCATTCCTAACCCTAACAAGCGAGGAAACTACTCGCTCATTAAGGAATTGAAGAACATTTATCTAGGGCAGAGAATAAAAATTACCTAGGGCAAGAATTGAAATCTAAACTAGAGCAAGGAATTAAATCTACTTACAGATGCATCTCTCCAATCATCAACGCAGGGTTGTCAGATCTGAATTCATGAATTGAAAAGAAACACCGATGCTCTCCAAAAGAAATCTAAATTTTATTAATGAAGGGAGGCATAAGAAATTACAATGAGTAGAGTTCCTATTTATAGAGAATAGGAAACCCTAGGTTACAATTGATTTGCATGTCTACATTTACCAAAATATCCTTAGGAAGACCTAGTCAAAGTAGACTTCAAGCTTTGGTAAAATTTTATGTCTCTTTAAAATAAAGTATTGGGCCTTGGATCTTTGGGCTTCCTTATTATTTGGTTCTTTGTTAAAATAGCTTCTATGTTTCTTCCAGATCTCCAGTGAATAATTGCGGTGGGCTTTTAACCGTTCGCTTTGTAATCTTGGACCTTGCATTGCCTTGTACTCTGTGAATTTTATGTTTGATGTAGGCTTGATCAAGAGTCTTCTATTTGTTGGTCGAAGTCCACTTTTTGTATCATCTTTTGTCTTTTTCACTGTTTTCGCTTCAAGAACCTGTAACCTGTAATATGTAGCAGACATGCATCAAAAGCACATGTTTATCATTGTAAAATGCATAAGAATGGGGAATAAAAAATGCAATATTATGGTATGAACACCAGCCTATCTTGCACTAAAAAGTGTTAGTACAAGTGGCAGCGTGAATTTATAATTAGGGGAAATGGTGAATGTGGTGTTTGCTTTGAAAAAGGGACGGATTTTTGAAAAAATGATGCGACACAAACCTTAATTCTATTGGTCGCCTAGGTCAGATCTCTAGACCGCTCCTAACTGCCAGAAGACAAGTCGCGGGATAGAATCCTCCACTGCCACTTTGTCCCCCTGTGGCCAGGTAAGTGCCAGGTAAGTGGGAAGGTACTCCACTACGTAAGTAGTGGGCCTAATTAATAACCACTAGCCTTAGACACACTTGCCTTAGACACCACAAGAAAACGCGGATAAGCAATGAATTACCCACGGCCTTCTTCTGTCCTAAGTGAGCGCGACTGTCCTTAGAGTCATCTCTAGATATTTTTTATTTAATTAGGGTAAATGCGGATGCAAGTTTTGCGATTTTCGGGGCTTAGGAAGGGTAATGAACTCCCCACCTAATCTGGATTTGGTCATTGCCCCTTAATTTCCGTATTAATTATGCAAGCAACCAAAAATCAAAACACGCACAATTTTATTTTGCTTTTTGCGCGGCGCTGCGATTATTTGCAAAGAAACCTGCACAAAATGTTAATTGGAGTAAATGAGGTGAGAGATAAGAAAGACAGAGACTCACAGAGCAAATTTGGTACACTGAAGCACCAAGGCCGCCGCGGAACCGCCGCAATTGGTGGGTATCTGCCGCGGAATCACGGTCACCTAGGCAGTTCTCTGCACAAAAATTCTTCAGCAAGCTCCTGTACAATTTCTCAGCTCTCTGGAATATTCACAAAAATTTTATCCAAGCTCCAGTGATTCCAGATTTCCTCGCAATCAAATTACAACACACGTATTAGTGTTTGCATGAATTTTGATCACAAAATTTAGATGGAATAAAATTTTCAACTCAAATTTCAAAATACGAACAATTAGCGCACTATCCCCGGCAACGGCACCATTTGATTGTTAAATATTCTCGGTTGTGTATATCAAATCAAATAGTCCCCGGCAACGGCGCCATTTGATTGTTCATTTCTTTGTGTGTCGGTTTGAGAAAATGTATAGAATCACAATCAAAGAATTATATTTGATTGTTCATTTCTGTGTGTGTCGTTGTAGTATAGTGGTGAGTATTCCCACCTGTCACGCGGGTGACCCGGGTTCGATCCCCGGTAACGGCGCCATTTGATTGAATAGAAATTCTTGTTTGTGTAAATCGAATCAAATGATCCCCGGCAATGGCGCCATTTGATTGTTAAGAATTCTTGTTTGTGTAGTATGAAAATTGTAAAGAAATCACAACCAAAAAATTATTTGACCGCAATCAACTACGGTGTCGGATGTAGATTGTAAGTGAGTGCGGATCGTCCACAGGGACAGTGTAATAGTTCGTCTTTTGAATTAGATGAGTCGAAATTTTAAAGAAAACAAAACAAAACAATTCATGATTTATATTTGAAGTTCAAGAATTAGAAAATATAGATCTAATAACAAGAAAAAGATAGAATCAAGAATTGATAGTTTGATGATTTTTCCAACCAAATATCTGTAAGTGCACGGCGGCGCCCCGGCCGTCAATCCGACGCCGGAATGCGGAAGCGGTGAAAAACTTTAATTTTGCGGACTTAGCAAACCGGCACAACCGCGCACTAAACATCCGGATCGTAACCATTAACTAGTCTAAGCTACTAACTAGATAGGGAAGAGAAGTATACCGACAGATCCGAGTCCTCCGGTCTTCTCCTCGTCGTCCCGATCTCCTGCCGAATGTCCCGTCTCCTCCTCGTCGCCGGAAGTGCACCACATCGCCTACATCTTTTACGGGCTCCCACCTCAATGCCGAGGCAACTCGGGCACGAAGCCGGCTACTCGACGTGCCCAAGATTCGCTGTAGAATATCTAGTGAAGAAGTCTCATTTGGGGTTGTAGGAATTGCCTTTTGTGGAGGAATTGAACTTGGGGCCTTTTGGAATGAACTTGTGGGATTTTTGCAACCTCAAATGAACCAAAATCCCACACACATAATTTTGGACAGCCCCCTTTGGAGCATGGCCGGCCACTACTTGAGAATGGGGAGAGTGAGTGAGTGAGAGCGATACAAGGATGAATCAATCACAACCATAATGCAAGGGAGAGAGAAAAGCTCATGATATCAAGAAATGATTACAAGGAAAGCCACACTCCATCAACAAATCATCAACAACCATGATGACTCAAAAAGTCATGCCATCATGATGAAGGAAAGTCAAGTGATGGTGCTCATCATGCAAAACCATCATGATGAAACAAAAAGCAAAAGCCCCCTCCACAAATACTTATTTGCAACAATGCAAATAAACCCTCCTCCACCAATCTTCGGCCAATGAACGGAACAATGGAAATTGGCCGAAACGGAAAGCAAACTGGCAACTCCAAAAGAACTGGTCCCGTAATAAATTACAGGAAAACCCCGATACTGTGCATACACACCCGCATTTGTATTCCGACCGAAATACAAATGCAATGAGACAAAATCTGCTCTGTACTATACTAGAATCCGGCTTATACCAAAACCGGCTAGTAATATCTGTTCGATCCTGATCCGTGCAATACCGCACGTATCTGATCGAACCCTGCCATATTCCCATACGGCCTATAGTACAAACTGTCCGATCCTGATCCGTGCAATACCGCACGTATCTGATCGGACCTTGCCATATCTCCATACGGCCTCTACAACCTTTCGCCCGAAAGCTGAGTAACTGAATGTGGGGGACTCTAAAGACTCGTCAACACCTTGGTTGTGGATTTAACCACTAGCACGTCAGAGGTATAAGCCAATACGTAACGGGCTACCAGGTATTGACTAAAAGGGACGTCTGCGCGTGAACTCAGCCTGACAACCCTACTGAGCCTGTCAGTGACAATATCCGTACAGTCCGGTCCGTTCGTCTATGAGCATCGCATGGCGGGCCTAGGGGGTTGGTAAAAGTCAGACCCCCAAAAGCGGTACAAGTCGTGTCGGAGTGTAGCCCAGAACACCCTGAGATACTACTGGAATACCTACCAGTAAATCTCCTTGCCTCGGCCGAGGGCTTTGTGTAATGGCTCTCCTAGACACAGCACGACCTCACCCCAATACCGGGAGAGACGAACCCCTGAAGATACGCTCACTGCCTCCATGTGGCTCGGGACTGTACCCAACTAAAACCTGTTTGCACGACTCCTTTGAGCCGTGGTAGGGTAGTAATCAAAGTACAGTGGGAACTCACACGAGACAAATGACGATCCCCAGGTCGATGAACTAACCTGCACACATGTCACCAGGGAACTGCCATCTGACGTCTGGTATATGACCAACTAGCATGTTCCCGGCGAGTCCTGTCCGGTGTACTCATAACCCAATGAGCACCTGTATACATCTTAGGTGATCCAACTGACACCAGTGGCTTGTGAGACCGGCCACCGCCCCTCGTCGGGGTCTCGACTGTATACACTAGTCTACTATGGAGTATCGATGCCCTGTCTCGAAACTCACACGACTAGGGACCATTTAAGGATATGCTTATAGACTGCCAGCTCCCACGTATATGATCGCCCTCATACTGCTGGTGGTCAAGCAAGAATCCTAGGGGCTCTATCAACGTGTAATAGCGACGTGTCAGGTCACCTAAAACAGTACACGATGATAAAGGTAAACCAGATAGCATACTATCATCTCGAGTAAGACTGTCCTACCGGGATAGGTCCTCCATCAATCATTGCAATCACGTACCTGTGATCCAATAATTGACTCTGAGGGCATTATCTCCAACAATCTCCCACTTGCACTCAAGGCTAATTATTGCGATGTCGCATACTCACAGCCCGTGTGATACCGAACACCCAACTCCTCTACTAGTCAGTCTCACAAAGCTCGTTTGCGAAACTATTGCGTTCGAGGAATAGCCTCAGTGAGTGGATCCGCCTTGATGTCTCTTTCTATGTCTCTCTACATCTCAAGTTCGCGGAGAAACCCATCTCCCGAAATGAGCAATACCTGTCTTAGAATGTGTCTGGATGTCTGATGGGACATAGCTCATAAATGAACTCCAAATCCAAACTTCTTAGACTGTATCGTCAACTGAACTTAATCAGTATCCTGCGCCATGCCTCCCTCAGTATTGCCTTGGACCACCTGTCCAAAATAATGCCCCTCGTCAGAGGGAAAACTATAACTCTGACAACCTCCTTGTCGTCCATGTCACCTTGGAAGCCTGGAATGATAACTGTCTCCCGAATGAGGCTGTCGTTATCATATCCCTAGAACATCCACTTATGTTCTAAAACTGCTTCCGACTGTTTCTCCAGGATTGGATCATTATCAACTTATTGCATCTACTGCAAGAACAACATCTGGTGTGGTACTTGACATCACATGATTGACTCAATTGCCTGAGCAAGTGATCTGCCAATCATGCACGTCCCTCTCCCCTTTAGTCTGTAAGACACCTTTAGAGAGGGTGACTCCATTACCTGCAGGTACACTACCGTGCCAGAAGTCGTCCATTCTAAATACTCTTAGAATGCTGTCAAGTACCCTGATTGGGAAACCACCCAAATCTAGATCTAAAACCATAGATCTAGTAACCAGTATGTCTGATATAAAATCCATTTCCTTTGTGGAGAAACCACTGTGTGACGACCAAAGTATAACCGACTGTAGTATAGGAGTTTCTTTTCCTATTCTGTGTATGTCATCCAAATACCAGGATATCACACTCTACTACCTTCTCAATAGATCCATCCCCTATTCTGATGAAGTCAAACCCATGACTGTCACGTCAGAAATAGATGATCTATCTCCGCTATATCTGCTTTAGTCTATAAATAGACATAAGCTACCTGTCCACCAATGCTTCCGCTGCTCCCACTGACTACGGCAATCCTCTGGCAGAGTCATATAGACGTACACTTCTAAAACTAGTTTAGAACGACGCTATACTCATCCTCCCACCGGGTCTCGCAGCCTGGAACAGCAGCAATGGTAATTGTTGGTAAACAAGAACTTCCCTGTCACCGTCCTTGAGGCTACCGTAGTACCTCTCGGGTGCCTGAAGTTACCCACCTTATCTGCGGAGTGGCCAATGGAATGTCAATCCAGATTGAATCTTTAGGTTCCTTATCAAATCTTCAGTAATCGTTTGTGGTTCTGGAATCACTTCCAGTTCTACCATACTCCCACTACTGTTTTTTGAAAAAATCCATTTTTAATAAAACTGTGGCGAGTCTAGAACAATATCTCTATTGTTCACCCAAATGGTAGAAAGTCAACCCTCGTCATAGCCTGGGTCAACCCACAAACAGCCATTACAGAAACGTGCCTTGAGTTATCCAGAGTCTGGTTTTAATCATAAGCTGGACAACTCCCCGTACCTTAACAACGTCAAGATACGAACTGTTCTATATCCCATATAGGACCAGAGGCACTGATTTAACTGAACCAGATCCAAATCATGCAACTGTCTCCAGTGCATGTCAACTAAATGGAAGGAGGCCGATCAGCGTTACTCAACTCAGGAATGCTTCCAATTATGAGTAACCTGAAAGAGAAGCAAGTTCTCTTAGTCACTACTACCAACCGAATACCATACACAAGTATCTACATCTTCGATCTCTTTGAAGAATCCCGATACTTGCTACACCTGGTTCTCTACTGTATTCAAATACCTATAACTTCTCAAAATTCGGACCATGTGTTTCCACGAAGCACCTGTCTAAAAACTAGAGAAGTCATAAGTAAACCGAATATAGTACGAGGACCATCCCCTCTGTCCTGATGGACCCTGGACAACATACAATACTCTGTATAAGTCCCTTGAGTTTGATAACTCATTCACTGTGTGTCGTAGGTTGAAAACTGTACTTATGGTTAAGAAGAATTACACCGATGTTTAATGCTCCTTACCTAACCATCCACTGATATAGGTAAATGTCGTAGACATAATTTCAGAAAGGTATATCTCACTCTATGAAAATAGACGTACAGATATATCAATTTGAAATTGGTGCATAACAGCGGATATTCAAAACCAAATATTTGCCGACCGGCAAACAGCCCAGGTGATTTCCTCAAATATCACCGATTGCAACGAATCCCGATATAATGAGGATAGTCACCCAATTCCCAACAACTAACTCCCACTCATCATCTGTAAAACCATACAGATGTGAGAATCATACCTGGTAAATACATACCCTGGAGTAAGTATCTAGTCGGGAAATCAGCTTTCCTTTAACAGTACACAGTGAGACTGAAACATTGAAATGTTTCGTAGGGGTATCCTGGTATTCCTAGTAATGCCTTTTCCATATTCCAGATTCACAACTGTAACCGTGTAATTCTTTGCCACCTCTCCAAATCCCTTCATTTGTCTTTAGTCTTTACCTTCTGCACACCCCTTTAGGCCAAATGGTTTTCTTCCTTCCCTACCGTTCGGCACCAGCCTATGGTTTGGAAGAAGACTATCCAATAAGCATAATGGGTGTACTGTCCCAATCCTAGGAACACTCGCAATGCGAGAGAAGGTGAAGATAAAAGACACCTGAATAAATCTTATTCCTATTTCTCCTGGACCAGAATCCATCCCCGAACTGGAACAAGTTCCTTTCGAGTTCGTATATAACCATACGATGGAGTATCCAATAAACTGTGGATCTTCGTAGTGATACGGAGTGTCCTGGAGAAATGCAAAGGTGATTTAGGATTGGCGAAGAAATACCTGGTTTGGTCATGAATATCTGTTGCAATTTACTTTGCCCTCTTACTAATCCCTTACTTTGTCTTAACCTAATACCTTCTGCACACCATCGTTATGCTAATTGGTTTTCTTCATTCCCTACCGGTCGGCACCAGCCTAAGGTTTGGAAGAAGACAATCCAATTTGCGTAATAGGTGTACTACCCCTAAACCAAGGAGTACTCGTAACCGGAGAGAGGGTAAAAGGAAAAGACAACTGAAGAATCCTATCCGTTTTCTCCAGAACTGGAAACCATCCTCGAATAAATCCCTTCGAGTTCGTATCTAACCATACGATGGTTTTGTCCAATGGAAGTGGACGTTCGTAGCAATACGGGGTGTCCTGGAGAAAAGGGTAAAAGTAGGAGTGGCAATGAGGTTCGCAACTCTGACAATCCAAAAGCCAGTGTTTAAGAAGGTTCGGTCAACTTGGTCACTGAGTCATAGTCTTAGGGTCGGGTCAATGGTCGCTGCCAAAGAGAGAGAGAAAAGAAACACTCAGCGTGCACTCTAACCTAGATCAGAATGGTTACCAATTTATCTAATCTGGAAACCTCCCACTGTACCTCAAATTCTCCTCCAAACCTGAAAGAAGAATTAGTCGGGGTCACCCGAGGAGTATACCAACTCATCAGTGGGAATCGGGATCCAACTATCATCGCATGATAACGTGACGGAATCCGCTCACGGTGTCACACTCCAGAAGGTATGCGCATATCTGGCAAGTTTCAGTTCTTTTGAAACTCCCGATGTGATTTCTGCCCCATGCTCTTATGACCTTGGCGTGAGGTCAAAATATCATAAGTCACATGTCAAGTTCTACCCATCATTATCCAGGTTAATTTGAATCCACCCGTACATACCCTTGACGTAGGCCAAAATAGTAGTACGACTGTCCCAAACCAACGCATCTATCTATGCAACAGATAAATACCCGGCAGCTACCAATCACTATGCCTTGGCGTGAGGTCAAAATACATAGCTTGAATACTACCGAATATTTAACTGAAATGATGGAGGGCTACGAATGGTTTCTGGCGAAAACCTTTAACGTAAAGAACTTGATATCGTCGAAGGAACGGATAGCTTTTTTAAAATATAGTGACGAAAACCGTTGCTAAAGAGGTCACTACTGGTGAAGGGATCTCGGCTCTTTCCCCGTAGAATGGGGTGCAGGATATTCCAAATGAATACCACGGTGCAAAGCAAAAGTAATCGGCTATAGTGAAGTTAATGCCGTGACGCAAACTTTTGTCCAAGGGGTCACTCCCGGTGAAGGGATCTCGGTCCTTGCCTCGTCGACTGAGGAGCAGGATATTCCAACTGAATACCACGATGCAAAACAAAAGCGAACGTCCTTACAATAACAGCTTTTTGAAAAGTGTTCCAACAACATCAGATTAGGTTTGTTTTTAACTTGCATTGATCCGAATCAATGCAGTCCCATCAATTGATCACACCAAAAAGAACGAAAATATACTGATGTACGTATATGCCATTCGCATTCGCCACTGGGTCCCGTCATTACCCGTTAGGTTAGCTAACTAACGACAGAGCGGGGACTGGACTAGCGCGGATGTAAAACATATACAACATCTACTAATATATATACCAATATATTATATTTCGCTCAAGGCGTGAAAAGAAATGCAACATCACAGAGAATGAACAGCATCACAGAAACAATACAGATATCTGGGATCCCCGGGTTTCACAGAGCCACTACTGAAACCCGACGTTCCCCTGGTCGTGTGGATAGCCTGTGCAATGAAATCCTAGACCCCTACGGGCGCGGCAAGTCACCCGCCAAAACCTGAAGCGAGGCAGCCCCCTTCAGCACCGTGAATGGACCACCCAGCACTTCACGGAATCCGGTAACTTGGGCACCCCTCCTGGGTCAACCTGTACCCCCTACGAGTGCGGCGAATAGCCCGCCAATCCTAGAGTGAAGCCCCCTCCGTCTCAATGCCATGAGATGCGGGCTTGTTGCCCTCTAGAACCCGGCTATCCGTGCACCCCTCCGCGGGGTAATCCTAGTACAGAAAGTAAAATATACATACAACGGGTACATCGACCGCAACCTGGCCGTGCCCCAAAATAATAATACAAACAGGCAGTGACGGCAGTCCACATGTCGGACGCTCGCCCCGCAATATCAAATGTACATAATACAACCACAACTGTACTAGCATTGCATCCAGGCTATCCCCCATGACCGATCCGCAACATCACAGCAAAAACAAAACAACAACGTGAAAGTCACGTTCGCAAATCCGTCTAACCGGGCTATAGCAGTTAGACCGGATTTACCGATCGAGTGACATTCACGGTCGCAGATATAATGTAAATACTGTGAAAAATGTGTTTAAAATTTTCCGATTGACCAAAAATTAACAAGTGGGCCCCCAAGCAATACTGTAGCACTCACAGAAATAATTGGCCCAATTTTAATATTCCAAAACCCCTAATTACTATCCTGAAGCCCACTGGAAAAAGATGGCCCACTGACCTCTCTACACTGCGGCGGATCCGCGGCCCTATAGAGAGGTGAGGCCGCGTTTCCGCGCTCTTGGTAAGAGATCACTGTGTCGAATTTTCCCAGAGTGCTTAGAACTCCCTGCACATCATTCTGAGACCATCTGAAAAATTTTTAGACACCAAAAAAACTTAACAGAAAACTGATGTGAACTCATATTGGGTTTTCGGAATTTTGGTCGATCGGAACTGAAAAACACATCAAACGAAGCTAGACGAAGTTAATGGCGAGGCTCTGATACCACTGTAAGTGCACGGCGGCGCCCCGGCCGTCAATCCGACGCCGGAATGCGGAAGCGGTGAAAAACTTTAATTTTGCGGACTTAGCAAACCGGCACAACCGCGCACTAAACATCCGGATCGTAACCATTAACTAGTCTAAGCTACTAACTAGATAGGGAAGAGAAGTATACCGACAGATCCGAGTCCTCCGGTCTTCTCCTCGTCGTCCTGATCTCCTGCGGAATGTCCCGTCTCCTCCTCGTCGCCGGAAGTGCACCACATCGCCTACATCTTTTACGGGCTCCCACCTCAATGCCTAGGCAACTCGGGCACGAAGCCGGCTACTCGACGTGCCCAAGATTCGCTGTAGAATATCTAGTGAAGAAGTCTCATTTGGGGTTGTAGGAATTGCCTTTTGTGGAGGAATTGAACTTGGGGCCTTTTGGAATGAACTTGTGGGATTTTTGCAACCTCAAATGAACCAAAATCCCACACACATAATTTTGGACAGCCCCCTTTGGAGCATGGACGGCCACTACTTGAGAATGGGGAGAGTGAGTGAGTGAGAGTGATACAAGGATGAATCAATCACAACCATAATGCAAGGGAGAGAGAAAAGCTCATGATATCAAGAAATGATTACAAGGAAAGCCACACTCCATCAACAAATCATCAACAACCATGATGACTCAAAAAGTCATGCCATCATGATGAAGGAAAGTCAAGTGATGGTGCTCATCATGAAAAACCATCATGATGAAACAAAAAGCAAAAGCCCCCTCCACAAATACTTATTTGCAACAATGCAAATAAACCCTCCTCCACCAATCTTCGGCCAATGAACGGAACAATGGAAATTGGCCGAAATGGAAAGCAAACTGGCAACTCCAAAAGAACTGGTCCCGTAATAAATTACAGGAAAACCCCGATACTGTTCATACACACCCGCATTTGTATTCCGACCGAAATACAAATGCAATGAGACAAAATCTGCTCTGTACTATACTAGAATCCGGCTTATACCAAAACCGGCTAGTAATATCTGTTCGATCCTGATCCGTGCAATACCGCACGTATCTGATCGAACCCTGCCATATTCCCATACGGCCTATAGTACAAAATGTCCGATCCTGATCCGTGCAATACCGCACGTATCTGATCGGACCTTGCCATATCTCCATACGGCCTCTACAACCTTTCGCCCGAAAGCTGAGTAACTGAATGTGGGGGACTCTAAAGACTCGTCAACACCTTGGTTGTGGATTTAACCACTAGCACGTCAGAGGTATAAGCCAATACGTAACGGGCTACCAGGTATTGACTAAAAGGGACGTCTGCGAGTGAACTCAGCCTGACAACCCTACTGAGCCTGTCAGTGACAATATCCGTACAGTCCAGTCCGTTCGTCTATGAGCATCGCATGGCGGGCCTAGGGGGTTGGTAAAAGTCAGACCCCCAAAAGCGGTACAAGTCGTGTCGGAGTGTAGCCCAGAACACCCTGAGATACTACTGGAATACCTACCAGTAAATCTCCTTGCCTCGGCCGAGGGCTTTGTGTAATGGCTCTCCTAGACACAGCACGACCTCACCCCCAATACCGGGAGAGACGAACCCCTGAAGATACGCTCATTGCCTCCATGTGGCTCGGGACTGTACCCAACTAAAACCTGTTTGCACGACTCCTTTGAGCCGTGGTAGGGTAGTAATCAAAGTACAGTGGGAACTCACACGAGACAAATGACGATCCCCAGGTCGATGAACTAACCTGCACACATGTCACCAGGGAACTGCCATCTGACGTCTGGTATATGACCAACTAGCATGTTCCCGGCGAGTCCTGTCCGGTGTACTCATAACCCAATGAGCACCTGTATACATCTTAGGTGATCCAACTGACACCAGTGGCTTATGAGACCGGCCACCGCCCCTCGTCGGGGTCTCGACTGTATACACTAGTCTACTATGGAGTATCGAAGCCCTATCTCGAAACTCACACGACTATGGACCATTTAAGGATATGCTTATAGACTGCCAGCTCCCACGTATATGATCGCCCTCATACTGCTGGTGGTCAAGCAAGAATCCTAAGGGCTCTATCAACGTGTAATAGCGACGTGTCAGGTCACCTAAAACAGTACACGATGATAAAGGTAAACCAGATAGCATACTATCATCTCGAGTAAGACTGTCCTACCGGGATAGGTCCTCCATCAATCATTGCAATCACGTACCTGTGATCCAATAATTGACTCTGAGGGCATTATCTCCAACAATATCAAGAATCGAAATGAGGCTCGTAGGAATCGATCGGATCTATAGATATGATGCAATCTCAAGATGACGTATTCTCATCCTTCGATGGATTGATACTAGATCGATGATGATCGACGAGAATTAGGGATTTCTAGTGAAACTAGGGTTTCATCATTTATCCCTTATTCTTTCGTTGATATCATTCACATTCTAGCCTCTAGTAAATTCAAGAAACGATCGTAGATCCCTAATTTCGAGCGATCACAATCAAGAAAGCATCGCAACGAAACTAGGTCATCGATTCTTGAACTTGCTAGGGTTTACAAAACTCGTAGGACTCAAGAATCGTATTAAGATCTGTTACATCATCATTCTATTGATCGTCTCAACTCCTCGACGAGCGGAGTTTTACTCAAACATCACAATAAGAACTACAATCACAAATTGAGATCGAATCATGATGCAAGAATTTAAAGAAAACAAGATTAAAGAATTTCACCTTTTATTTATATCAACAATTTCATTACATTCGCTCAAGAACTACAAGAGGAAGAACTCGATCGTCGATTTGGCTTCGCTCGGCTCCGTGAGTCGCGGATCGGCTTGGATCACTTGCTCGATTGGAGATCGGCTCCGCTCCTAAAAGGTTGAAGGGCTTCTCGCTTGATTTGGTACTCGGGATCTTGACTTTTGATTGGAATTAGGGTTAGGGTTTCGCATAAGCCTTGTCACTAGACTTGTGGAAGAAGATGAAGAAAGAGGTAAAGATTTAATGATTAGCTAAGGATTAACAAAGATTAGCTAACTAAAGATTAACCTTTAACCCTAGATCTAGGCTTCTATTTATAGACTTCCCTAAACCCTAGATCTAGGATTAGAATTTGAATTTCCCTCCAAAATTTTGTTAGAGGAGATTTGAATTTCCCTCCAAAAGTTTGTTGAGGAGAAGTTTCTAGATGTGATTAGTTAGGAGCTTAATCAAGATTAGCATGCTTAATGATCTTTGCTGATCTGGCAGAAGACTCTGGAGAATTCTGGAATTTGACGTGTCAAAATGAGGTATAGCCACTTAGAGAAGAATTATGCACCAAAATTCAAGTGATGACGTGGCAAAAGCGCCGCGGAACCGCGGCACAAGCTGGCTCCCGCCGCCGAACCGCGGCGCTTTGGAGGCTTTGTGGCTTGAAACATTTGGGCTTCTCTGGTACTGACATATGGGCCCTTTTGTGATATGTTGAATTGTGTTTTGCCCTCTAGATTGCTACCAGAACTCAAGACTTGGAGTTGGTGTATTTTTGATCAGCAAAATGATAATTTTGGCTTTTCTTCCGGATTTTCCTGCATAATTTCTCAAGACAAGTGTTGCGCAATATAGGGATGATGCGATGCCATGAAATGCAGTCAATTTCCTTTATAGTGCCGGTTTTAGAGTCTAACACAAGCAATCTGATATTTAACGACTGATTTGCTAATATGTGAAATATGAATACCGTACACTTCTAAATGAGTGCAAATGATAGGGAAATTGCCGGTTAAAAGATGCAGTATTTTCGACTAATCAGGTACAACTTGTCTAATTGCTATAGTTCTTTTAGACGGGTTTGCGATCGTGACATTCATGTTGATGTTCTGTGTTGTGCTGTGATGTTGGTTGGATCGTCGTGGTGGATAGCTATGGTGCAATGATAGTACAGTTTAGTTTCATTTGTACATTTGATATTGCGAGACGAGCGTCCGACATGTGGACTGCCGTCACTACCCAGTTTGTATATTATTTGTTTGGGGCACGACAGGGTTGAGGTCGATGTCACCCTTGTATATTATTTTCTTTTCCGTTCTAGGATTACCCGCGGTGGAGTGCACGAATAGCTGGGTTCTACAGGGCAATGGGTCTGCATCTCATGGCGTTAAGACGTAGGGGACCTTACTCTAGAATTGGCGGGCTATTCGGCGCACTCGTTGGGGGTCTAGGTTGACCCACGGAGGGGTGCTCAAGTTACCGGATTCCGTAAAGTGTTGGGTTGGCCCATTCACGTTGTTGAAGGGGGTTGCCTCACTTCTGGTTTTGGTGGGTAACTTTCCGCACTCGTAGGGGTCTAGGTTATCATTGCACAGGCTATCCACACGACAGGGAACGTCGGGGTCTCATTTGCGGCTCAAGTGAAACTCGTGGCTCCAAGATTATCCACCATTCTGTGTTGCTTCTGTGATGCTTCTGTGATGTTGCTTTATATCATGCTTGGACGATTGTTATATATATTTATATATACTAGTAGATGTTGTATATGTTTTTCACCCACGCTAGTCCAGTCCCCGCTCTGTCGTTAGTTAAGTAACCTAACAGGTGATGACGGGACCCAGTGACGAATGCGGATGGCATATACGTACATTGTATTTTCGTTCTTTTCTGGTGTGATTAACTGATGGGACTGCATTGATTCTTATCAATGCAAGGATAAAACAAACCTATATGATGTTGTTGGAACCAAGTTTTTAAATGCTGACATTACAGACGTTCCCTTTTGTTTTGCACAGTGGTATTTGGTTATGAATATCCAGCACCTCGTTCGAGGAGGCAAAGGCCGAGATCCCTTCATCAGGAGTGACCCTTTGAGTAAAAGTTTGCGTCAACGTAATAACTTTACTATAGTCGTTTCCTTTTGCTTTGCTTCATGGTATTCAGTTTGGAATATTCTGCACCTCATTCGACGAGGAAAGAGCCGAGATCCCTTCACCGGGAGTGACCTCTTTAGCAAAACTTTTCATCACTATATATTTGTAAAACCACTTGGATTCCTTCAACGATATCAAGTTCATTATGTTAAAGGTTTTTCTCCAAAAATCAGTCGTTGCCCTCCGTCATTTCTTACAGGTATTACTTAGTATTCATGATGTGTATGTTGACCTCTGTCAAGGCACAATGCTTGGTAGTTGGGTAATGCTTGTTTGCTGCATAGATATGCGATTAGTTAGGACAGTCGCACGGTCATTTTAACCTCTTTCAAGGGCACGTGCTGGTGGGTCTAAGTTAATCCAGGACAATGACGGGTTGAACTTGACTTGCGACTTATGATATGTTGACCTCTGTCAAGGTCATAAACCGCTTGGGGTAAAAATCAGATCGGGAGTTTCAAACATACAGGAAACTTGCTAGGCATACGCATACCTTCTGGAGTGTGGTGACTTGAGTGGCTTCCATCAAGTTATCATGCGATGATAGTTGGAACATGATTCCCACTGATGAGCAGGATTACTCCTCGAGTGATTTTAGATGATCCCGACTAATTCTCCTTTTAGGTTTGGAGGAGAATTTGAGGAAACAGTGGGAGCCATCCAGATTAGATAAAGTGATTAACCATTCTGATCTAGGTTAGAGTTCACGCTGAGTGTTTCTTTTCTCTCTCTCTCTTTGGCTGCGACCATGGCTCGACCCTTGACTAAAACTCATGAACCAAGTTAACCGAACCTTCTTAAAACACATTGGCCTTTGGAATGTCACAGTGTCGCATATATCATTTCCACTTCTATATCACCTTTGCGATTCTCCAGAACACCCCGTATCACTATGAACATCCACTTCCATTGGATAAATCCATCGTATAGTTACATACGAACTCGAAAGAACTTGTTCCGGATTCGAGGATGGGTTCTAGTTCTGAAGAGATTGAATACGATTATTCGGTTGTCTTTTCCCTTTACCTTCTCTCAGGTTATGAGGGCTCCTAAGATTAGGAGCTCCTCAGATTAGGAGACGGTACACCTATTGAGATCATTAGATAGTCTTCTTCCAAACCATAGGCAGGTGCCGATAGGTAGGGAAGGAAGAAAACCAATTAAGCCTAAGTGTGGTGTACAGAAGGTATTAAGTAAAGACATATAAAGGAATTAGATTAAGGGCAAAGAAAATTGCGACCACCATCATTCACGACAAAACCATGTATACCCCTGCCACTCCCACATCCATATTGGATTTCTCCAGAACACTCTGTATCACTACGGATATCCACTCCTATTCGATATGCCATCGTATAGTTATATACGAACTTGAAGGAATTCGTTCCAGATTCGGGGATGGTTTTCGGTTCAGGAGAAATAGAATATGATTATTCAGATGTCTTTTCCCATTACCTTCTCTCAGGTTGCGAGGGCTCCTAAGATTAGGAGAATACACCTATTACACTTATTGGATAGTTTTCTTCCAAACCTTAGGCTGGTGCCGAAGGGTAGGGAAGGAAGAAAACCAATTAGCCTAAAATAGGTGTACAGAAGGTAATAAGTAAAGACATAATAAAGGGATTGGAGTGAGGGCAGGTAAATATATGGTTACTATCATGAATCAGGATAGTGAAAGAGGCGTTACTAGGAATACCAGTTAACCCCTTTTGAAACATTTTCATGTTTCAATTTCACTGTGCGATGTTAATTGAAAACTATTTTCCCAATTCGAATCTAACTCCAGGGTATGTGTTTACCACATCAGTTTCTCACATCTGTATGTTATTACGGATGGTGAGTGGGAGTAAGATATTGGGAATTGGGTGATTAGATTCTCATTATATCGGAATTCATTGTAATTGGTGATATTTGAGGAAATCATCTGGTTTTTGCCGGATGGAAAATATTTGGTTTTGAATATCCATTATTATGCACCAATTTCAAACTGATCTATCTGTACGTTTATTTTATAAAGTGAGATATAACTTTTTGATATTATGTCTATGACATTTACCTATATCAGTTGATGATTAGGTAAAGTGCATTTAACAGCGATGTAATTCTTCTTAACCATAGTACAGTTTTTCAACCTACGATCACAGGGTTTGAGTTATTGAACTCATGGGACTTATACAAAGTATTGTATGTTGTCCAGTGTCCATTAGGATAATGGGGTTGGTACTCGTACTATATTATATTTAATCATAACTTCTCTAGTTCTAGACAAGTATTTCGTTGAAATACAAGGTTCAGATTTTGAGAAGTTATAGGTATAAGAATAAAGTAGAGAACCATTTGTTGGAAGTATCAGGATTCTTCGAGGAAGTAGAAGATGTAGATACTTGTGTTTGGTATTGTGTTGATAGTAATGGTTTTGAGAACTTGATTCTCTTTCAGGTCATTCATATACGGATGCACTCCTAGATGAGTAATGCTAATTGGCCTTTTTCCATTTGGTTGATATGCACTGGAGACGGCTGCATGATTTTGAATCTGGTTCTAATTAAATTAGTGCTTTTGTTTCTATATTAGATATATATAGAATCAATTTATATTTTAACGATGTTAAGGTATAGGGAGTTGTCCGGCTGATGCTTAAAACCAGAATCCGGATAAACTCGAGGCACGTTTCAGTAATGCCTGTTTGTAGGTTATCCCGGGTTTTGATGAGGGTTAACTTTCTACCATCAAGAAGATCAATATTTATATTATTCTTGACTCGCCACAGTTTTAGTAAAATGGTTTTTTTCAGAAAACAGAAGTGGGAGTATAGTAGAACTGGAAGTGATTCCAGAACCACAAACGATCACTGAAGATTTAATAGAACCTGAGGATTCAATTGGTTTCAACGTTCCATTAACCACTCCGTAGATTTTGGTGGGTAACCTCAGGCACCCGAGAGGTACTTCGGTCTTCTCAGAGACGGTGACAGGGATGTTCTTGTTTACCCAGACCTGTCATTACTGCTGTTCTAGACTATAAGACCCAGCAGGAGGATGAGTATAGCATCGTTCTAAACTAGCTTTAGAAGTGCACGTGTATATGACTCTGCCAGAGGGTTGTTGTAGTCAGTGGGAGCAGCGGAAGCATAGTGGGCAAGTAGCTTATGTATATTTATAGACTAAAGTAGCTATAGCGGAAATAGATCATCTATTTTTGATGCAACAGTCATAGGCATTGACCTTATCAGAATAGGAGATGGATCTGGTAAGAAGGTAGTAGAGAGTGATGTCCAGGTATTGGGATGACATGCACTTGATAGGAAGAGATATTCCTATACTACGATCGGTTATACTGTGATTGTCACACAGTTGTTTCTCCATATAGGACATGGATATAATATCAGGGTTTCTGGTTACTAGATCTATAGTTTTAGATCTAGATTTGGGAATTGTCCCAATTTGGGTTCTTGATACTATTCTAAAGTTTTTTAGAATGGACGACTCCTGGCATGGTGGTGTATCTGCAGGTGATGGAGTCACCCTCTCTAAAGGTGTCTTACAGACTAAAGGGGAGAGTGATCTGCATGATTAGCATATCACTTGATTAGGAAATTGAGTTAATCATGAAATATCAAGTACCACACCAGATGTTGTTTTTGCACTAGCTGCAATAAGCAGATATATTAATCCAATCCTGGAGAAATGTTTGGAAGCAGTTTGTGAACATAAATGGATGTTCTAGGGATATGGTAATGGCAACCTCCTTCGAGAGACAGTTATCATTTCAGGCTTCCAAGGTGACCTGGGTGACAGAGTGATTGTCAGAGTTATAATTTCCCCTCTTTTGAGGGATAGTATGTTGGACAGGTGGTCCAAGCGGATAATGAGGAAAGGCATGGCGCAGGATACTGATTAATTTCAGTGGACGATACAGTCTAAGAAGTTTGCTGGATTTGGAGTTCATATGTGAACCGGGTCCCATCAGATATCCAGACAAATTCTAAGACAGGTATTGCTCATTTCGGAAGATAACTTTCTCCGCGAAGTTGAGATATAGAGAGATACAAAAAGAAACATTAGAGCAGATCCACTCACTGAGGCTATTTCTCGAATGCAATAGTTTCACAAACGGGCTTTGCGAAACTGATTAGTAAAGAAGTTGGATGCTCGGTATCATGCGAGCTGTGAGTATGCGACATCGCAATAATTGGCCTTAAGTGCAAGTGGGAGATTGTTGGCTATAGTTCCCTCAAGGAATTATCGTAATCGCAGGCAGGTGATTATGATGATTGAGGGAGGACCTATACCAGTAGAATAGTCTTACTCAAGATGATAGTATGCTATCTGGTTTGTCTTTATCATCATGTACATGTTCATAGAGCCCATAGGATTCTTGCCTGACTACCAGCATTATGATGGCGATCATATACGTGGGAGTTGGGGGGTCTATAAGCACATCCTTAAATGTCCCTAGTCGTGGGAGTATCGAGACTGGGTATCGATACTCCAGTATAGACTAGTGTATACTGATCGAGATCCCGACGAGGGGCGGTGGCCAGGTCTCACAAGCCATTGGTGTTAATTTGTTCATTTAAGATAATATACAGGTGCTCATTGGGTTGTGAGTACACTGGATGGATTCGCCGGGAACCTTCTAGTTGGTATTATACCTATTGTCAGATAGCAGTTCACAGGTGACATATGTACAGGTTAGTCTGTCGACCTGAGATCGTCATTTGTCTCGTGTGAGTTCCCACTGTGCTTTGATTACTACCCTACCATGGCTCAAAAGAGTCGTGCAAACAGGTTTTAATTGGGTACAGTCCCGAGCCACATGGAGGTAGTGATCGGATCGTCGGGGATTCGTCTCTCCCGATATTGGGGGTTGATGTCGTGTTGTGCACGGGTGGCCATCACCAGAAATCCATGGCCATGGTGGACGAGAATTACCGATCCAGAATTGATAGTTTCTCAGTTGGTGATGGGTTTCATGCCGACAATAAATGTCGCGTTGTTAGGGGTCTAACTTTATCCACCCCCTAAACTCGATATGCGATACTCTTAGACAAACAAACCAGACTGTATGAATATTGTCACTATCAGGCTCAGTAGGAGTTTAGGATGAGTTTGCTCATCGGCCACCCTTTCGCTCAATACCTGGGTAGCGTTACATACAGCTAGTTTCGCTGACGTGCTTGTGGTTAAACCCACTGCCAGCGCATTGACGAGTCTTTAGAGTCCCACACAGAGGGTTTTCATGGTTCAGGCGATATGGTGTAGATGACGTATACTGGTGCATACAGGTGTTCGATTAAATATGCTGCACAGACTTTAATCGGACGGTTGATAATACCAGCGGCTTAGGATTAAGCCGGATTATTAAATCAGGTTTTGATTTAATAATTTATATATGTATTTATATTCTAGTATTATTGTTCACTATTCATTTTCTCTCTTGGCTATTCGTGTTTTTTTATGAATACGCGTATATGTATTTCGATACATGTACCGGGTTATATTCCGTATTTATACGGAATAGTTTCTAGAAGATGGCCACCTCATTAATTGATTTTCATTTTAGAAAATCAATTTAGAAAATGAGGTGGAGGGTGAGTCGGCATGAGCATGGGCTTAAGGCATGTAAAGAGGTATGGGCATTGCATTTGTTTATTATAAAATGGAATGAGATATTTTTGGTGTGTGATTGAGAGAGAGGGGGGCGACCTCATATTTTTGGGGGGCTTGCTCATTTGTATTCTCTACTAGATTTCTTCACTTGATTCATGTTTCATTACACTCTCATTCTCACAAAAAGACTTAGCACTTTCTTGAGTTGCTCATGCCACATGTTTCCTCACCTCCTTCTTCATCTTCTATGGTTGCTCTATTGAGCATTGTTATGAGAGAAAAAGATAGTGACAAATTCCTACACCACCACTCTATATTGCTAGCAACCTTGGAGCGTCGGTTGCCTCGCTTGACGAGGCTGAAGCTTGAGCTGTTTCTCTCAGGTGGATCATCGTAGATGGAGGAAGACCGACAACCAAATTCGATCAAGGAGCCACTAGGAGCTTGGAGATAATGGTTGAATACCGAAAGCAGGTGCTTTTGCATTATTATATTCCCCATTCTTATTCATTTTACAAATAAACAGGTGCTTTTGATCCATGTCTGCTACATAGTTGCAGGTTACAGGTTCTCAGAACAAAACAGTGAAAATGATGAAAAGACGCTATAAAAGTGAGACTTCGACCAACAAATAGAGAATTTTTATCATGCCTACAGTTTGAAGAACAAACGAAGATCAATGAATAAGTTCACAAAGTACAAAGGCAGCGCAAGGTTCAAGGCTTCGACACGAAGCAAAGGGTAAAAGTCCATGACATTATGCACTGTGGAAATCTGGAAGAGATTAGAAGACATTCTGAAGAACCAAGTGAAGAAAAGCCAAGTAAAAAAGCAACAGAAAGAACCCCAGAAAAATAGAGCCAATGACTCCACCATATGGTCGCGGATTCGCGGGCAAACAGGGCATATGGCAGCGGATCCGCGGCCGTGCTAAGCACGTGTCGGTGCAAACTTTGACGGTGTGGCGGTGTGTTGATTAGGCTTGTTAGGGTAATTTTGTAAATGCAGATAGGGATCAGATATAACCCTAGGGTTTCTATAATTTATAAATAGAAACCCTAAAGCTCTTTTTGGAGCATGCCTCTTTTTGTTTATCAAATTCAGAAATTTTAATCGCTGTAATGTTTTGAAGAGTGCATCGAATAAAGTAAGTAGTTTTTCTTTACCTTGTCCTAGTTAATTTCTTTTCTGCCGTAGTTTTGTAATTTTATTTATCTGCCCTAGTTAATTAGTTTAGCACTTTTAATTATTTGCCGTAGTTTAGATAATTAGTCTTTTAAAAACAATCATAAAAAATGTCTCCTTTTATCAATTCCCTAATAAGTGAGTAGTTCATCACTTGTTAGGGTTAGGAATAGGAAAGGTTTGAGAGATGAAAATCTCTCACCCCTTTCTTTCCCGTCATATATTTTAATAGGACTCTATGCATACATACACACACCGCTCACTACGGCACCCTATCCAACGAGGTAGCGGTGATACCATAGTTTAAAAGTCCGGTTGTATATGTTTTCCATGGAGGTTAGGGTAAGAATTAAGAAAGGACGGACAAGGACCTAGAGGAAGAAACATAGTTTCTTCCCGATCGTGCTAATCCCCTTTATTAATTATTACCATAACACCTAAATAGATCTTAATTAGGGCATAGAAAGCGGTGATGAAAATATTGAATTTCCAAACTTAACCTAAACCTAACCCTAGCAAGGTTTTAATCCTAATCTAAATCAACCTTAGTTTTTAGTGATAATCCAATCCACAACAATTGGAATTAACTCGTTAGAACAAATAGAGAATACAAAAAATCCCTGTGGACCGACCCGTACTCACCGGCTAGCTACCAAGCGACGCCGTTTTTGATTGCGGTAAAATTCTTTGATTCATCTTCTAAAAGCAGACACACGCAACATCTCAACAATCAAATGGCGCCGTTGCCGAGGATGGCGTAGTTATTTTCTTTTTGCAATTTCGGGTTAATATAAAAACATAAAATTCATAAAAACTGAAAAATAAAAAAATTATAAAAAATTTATCATCTTGTTATTTTTTGAAGGGTGTTTCGTTTGAATTGTGCAGGATCGACGAACAAATTCAGATCTGGAAAATTCCAGTGAGCAAAACTGCAAACATCATATCTGAACAGACAGAGGAAAATCAGAACAGAGGAGCACAAGAAATCTCGGGAACTGAACCGCAGAGTCCACCGCGGAACCGCGGCAATAACTAACCTTCGGCGGCGGAACCGCGGTCTTGTGGTGACGATAGCACGTGGAAATCCCTCTGTAAGATTTCTCTTCTTCTTTGTAACCCCCTTATCTCCTTTGAAAAAATTTCTTGCAAGGTTCTTTGCGCAAAAACTTCTCCCCTTCTCCAATAACTTGATCTTGTGCAGGATTCTTTGCGCCGCAATAAATAAAAAAAAATTGTTTGCAAGTGTTTGATTGTGTTTACTGCTTTGCATCTTAAAAATTGACTTTAAGGGGCTTTTACACCAATCCAGATTGGGTGGGGATTTCATTACCCTTCCTAGGACCCCAAAAATCACAAAAGGTATATTTCATTGACCATCGATTTAATTAAAAAAGATTAGACTCAGTCTATAAGGACATCGTGCTCAATAGGACAAAGGAATAATTGTAGGCATCGATCGTTTATCTAAACTAGACTTTGTGGTGCCTAGGCTAGACAAGTGGGGAAAGGTAATTTTAAAAGGCCCGTCTCATGGTGATTCGTGAGCGGATCCCTCCTTTCCTTATCTTGTGCTTACCTGGCCACAATTGGCGGTGAAGAGGCGATTTGAGGTCCTCACAACTTGCCCTTTAGAACAGTTAGGAGCAGTCTAGTTGACCTAGGTGACCCTAGATCTAGGCTTGATTGTGCATTTTGTGATTGATTGAACGTGTGTCTAAGCTTTTTATTGAAAATCTTTTTACAAAAAGCTCCTTATAAAAAACACAAAACGGAATTTTTTTTACAAAAACTTGCCACTTGTCGCTAAGAAATCCATTGCACCCCACTTGCACCCCCTTCCTCTCATTGATGTTTTCTTACCCCCACCTTCTGTTTACACCTTTTGACCACACTACCTCTTTAGTGTATGTCCGGTTGGACTAGGGACACTAGTTCCCGTTTAGTCCGTGTCTCGTTAGTGCCCAATGACGACGCTTTCAACTCCGAAGTCGAAATTCCTTCCACTTCTTTACCTTCACCTTCATATTCTTCGTCTTCTAAGGAGATGTCAGGATTCAATCCTAACAACCCCTTACCTGCGGGACTGATTCCACCTCCACTAGGTGCGAATAACCCACAGCACCTACCTGTTGAAGCGCCCCAACGAATCGCGCTCCAGGATCTTTTCTACCCTATCCGCACCGCTTTACCAACTTGTCTTTCACTTCCACCGGCTAATGAGGATAACTTTGAGATCAAACCCCACTTCATCAATATGTTTCCCAAATTTCACGGGCTGGAATCCGAAGATGCCTACATCTTCATAAACAAATTCCAGAATGTTTGCGCAATGATGAAGACTACACAACTTTCTGATGATGCTATAAGGCTACGTGTCATTCTATTCACCTTATGTAACCTAGCCGAGTAATGGTTATATAGCACAGCATCACACTCGATAAAAAATTGGGAAGAGTTTGTTAAAGCTTTTCTAAAAAAGTTTTACCCACATCACAAGACCGCGAGAATTCGCAACGAGATTATTCAATTTTCCTATCTTCCTTCCGAACCTTTTTGGAAGTGTTTTGAAAGATTTAAAGACCTACTTGTTCAATGCCCTCACCACGGTATTGAGAATTGGCAACTTTGCCAAACTTTATACGAAGGATTGAACCCAGCAACTAAGCAGTTGTTGGAAACCATTTATCAAGATCACTTTCTAACAAAATCAAGCGAGGAAGCTTGGCAGTTTCTCGACGATTTTGGTGAACAAACACTTCAGTAGGAAAGCACTAAGAACACCTCATCCTCTTCATCAGGTCAGTCTAGGGCACGCATACATCAACTAGATATGTCGATTGCAATGAAGGCCGAAATGGCCGCACTTACGAAAAAGCTAGAAGCAATTGAGAGCAAATTCTCATCGCCTTCTCCTGCACCTGCTTTACCCCCACACACTGTTTGCGCTTGTTGTTCAGATCCATCCCATCTTACTGAAGAGTGTCCTTACAATCCACCTGTTCAAGGACAAGATCAAGTCAATGCTGCCTTTCAGCAAAGACAAAGAAATGATCCATACTCTTTGACTTATAATCCTGGTTGGAGGAGCCATCCAAATTTTGCTTGGAATCAAAATCAACAATTCCAAGGCAATAACAACTTTCAAAGGCCTTCTCCTCCACAACAACAAGACCTCAACAAACTTAATACCAGCGACCTTTCCAACCCCAACCTTACCCAAACCAAATGAACAATTTTGTGCCCAACAATTCTTATCCTCAAAACAATTTTGTTCAACCAAATAACGATAAGGTTACCTCGCTAGAACGAAATCTAGATGCGTTTTTAAAACAATCTACACAATCCGCAGCAAGGTTGGAAACTTCCATTCATTCTTTGGTGCAAAATAGTGCTTCATATGATCAAAGCATAAAATCAATTGAGGCCTAAATTGTACAACTAAATACTGCGTTGAGCGAGTGAGAAAAGGGAAAGCTTCCGTCTCGACCATTGCCAAATTCCGGTCATACACACAACGCACATGTTGCTTATGAACAACAAAATCATAATGAAAATGCTGTGACCACGTTGAGATCTGGAAAAGTGTTGCACAATAATGTGGGCAATAGTGATGACACCCCCGTCGGTGCTTCTTCTTCATCTTCTTCTTATTCTTCTTCTTCATCTTCATCTTTTTCGTTAGAGCCTATTCTTCATTCTTCACAAGGCTCTACTTCTTCTAATTCGAACGGAACCACATCTCACTTCACGAACACACCAACACTAGGATCCATTCCAACTCCGCAATCTACTCCACAAACATTGGACTCAACAAATTTTCAAAATATTCCTTTTCCAAACAGGTTGAGATCCAACAAACCAACTCCATAAATTGAGAAGATTGTGGAGTTATTCAAACAGGTTAGCATAAACATACTTCTCTTGGATGCAATCCAACAAGTCCCTTCTTATGCTAAAATCTTAAAGGACTTATGCACCAAGAAGAGGAAGTCACAAGTACCAAAGAAAGTTTTCGTGGCTAGTGCTGTAAGTGATGCTCTTGTCCAATCTTTCCCCCAAAAATATAAGGACCCCGGCTGTCCTACAATTTCAATAACAATTGGGGATAAGAACATCAATCGAGCACTTTTAGATCTTGGTGCTAGTGTTAATTTTCTACCCTATTCAGTATACGAACAATTAGGCGTTGGAGAGCTTAAACCCACTCATTGTACTCTCCAATAGCCGGTGGGTTAGCCCCATTCATGTTGTCCCAAAGAAATCGGGCATAACGGTCATAACCAATGAGGCGAATGAGTTAATACCTACTCCCACCCAAACTGGGTGGCGAGTTTGCATCGACTATAGAAAACTCAACGCCGCGACAAAGAAAGACCACTTTCTGTTACCTTTTATTGACCAAATGCTAGAACGATTGGCTGGGCACGATTTTTACTGCTTTTTGGATGGCTACTCCGGCTATAATCAAGTTCCCATCACCGAAAAGGATCAAGACAAGACCACATTTACTTGTCCTTTCGGTACATTCGCTTACCGTCGCATGCCCTTTGGGTTATGCAATGCACCCGCTACTTTTCAGCGGTATATGATGTGGATCTTTTCTGACATGGTGGAGAAATTTTTGGAGATTTTTATGGATGCTTTCTCCATTTTCGGTGACTCCTTCGATGAGTGTTTGCTACACTTAGACGCAGTTCTTACCCGTTGTAGGGATAAGAACCTCACTTTAAATTGGGAGAAGTGCCACTTTATGGTACGAGAGGGCATTGTCTTAGGACATGTCATCTCGTAAAACGGCATAGAGGTTGATAAAGCCAAGATTGAAGTCATTTCCAATCTTCCTCCTCCTAAATGCGTCAAAGACATCCGAGCCTTTCTTGGCTATGCCGGTTTTTATAGACGGTTCATCAAGGATTTTAGCAAGATAGCTAGACCCTTGACTTTTTTATTGGCCAAGGACACCACTTTTGATTTTGACTCAACTTGCATGGAAGCGTTCGAGTCATTGAAACACTCACTTATTTCTGCGCCCATTCTTTCATCTCCTGACTGGACGCATCCATTTGAAATTATGTGCGATGCATCTGATTTCGCCATTGGTGCTGTCCTTGGACAGCACATTAATAAGATGTCGCACGTAATTTATTACGCTAGCCGAATATTAAATGAGGCCCAATTGAATTACACAACAACAGAAAAAGAATTTTTAGCCGTTGTGTTTGCACTTGAAAAATTCAGGCCCTATTTAATCGGCACTCCAGTGATTGTTTACACAGACCATTCAGCTTTTTGCCATCTTTTTGCGAAGAAGGATGCTAAATCCCGGCTAATACGTTGGATCCTCTTGCTACAAGAGTTTGACCTTGTCATAAGGGACAAAAGAGGATGTGAAAACGTAGTTGCCGACCACCTTTCACGACTCCCTTCTTCGCCTACACTCGAAATTCCTATTAAAGATGTTTTTCCTGATGAGCAACTCTTAACCGTGTCATGTGAACCTTGGTTCTCTGATATAGTAAACTATTTGGCCGCCGGACTGATACCAAAAGATTGGTCGAAACAGGACAAACTCCGATTCCTGTCCCAAGTAAAACATTTTTACTGGGATGAACCGTATCCCTTTAAATACTGTTCCGACCAAATCATTCGTCGGTGTGTCCCCGAAAACGAGTTTAAGAGTGTGCTGTCTTTTTGCCACAATCAAGCGCGTGGCGGGCATTTTGGCCCCAAGAAGACAGCAAAAAAAATCTTGCAGTGTGGTTTCTACTGGCCATGACTCTTTAAAGATGCATACGAATACTGCAAGTCATGCTCCCAGTGCCGACACTTGGGCCGGATATCGTGGATAAATGAAATGCCGCTCCAACCAATTTTGGTTGTTGATATTTTTGATGTTTGGGGAATAGACTTCATGGAACCATTTCCTAATTCCTTTGGGAATAGGTATATTCTACTGGCTGTTGACTACGTGTAAAAATGCGTCGAGGCTGTGCCCAGCCGAACGAATGAAAACAAGGTTGTCGTCCGATTTCTTAATGAAAACATCTTTTCTCGGTTTGGGCATCCTCGAGCGATTATAAGTGATAATGGATCTCACTTCTGTAATAGGACTTTTGAGTTCTTAATGCGCAAATACTCCATTACTCACAAATTGTCAACACCATATCATCCCCAAACTTATGGGCAAGCCGAGGTTTCGAATAGGCAGATTAAACAAATTTTGGAGAAAACGGTTTCTAAAAACCGTAAATATTGGTCACACAAACTGATTGATGCACTATGGGCATTCCGTACTGCTTACAAGACCGATCTTGGCATGTCTCCATACCGGCTTGTTTATGGGAAGGCTTGCCACCTTCCAGTTGAAATTGAGCACAAGGCATTTTGGGCGATTAAAGAGTTGAACTTATCCATAGGAGATGCGGGCAGCAATAGGAAGCTGCAATTGAATGAATTGGATGAGCTGCGGGATGAGGCTTATGAGAACGCGGTAATAATTAAAAACCGAACGAAGGTGTTCCATGACAAACACCTTATGCACAAAACTTTCAAACCTGATCAACAGGTTTTGCTTTATGACACTCGGTTACACTACCATCCCGGCAAACTCAAATCTAGATGGAAAGGGTCGTTTTTGGTACGCACCGTATATCCGCACGGTGCGGTAAACCAAGAAAACCTGGAGGAAGGTACTTTATTTAAAGTAAATGGACATCGACTCAAACCGTTCCTCACTGCGAACCCGTCGGAGGAGCTCCTGTTTTTGCACGAGCCGATTTACACTAACTGATCATCTTCCATTTATCCCCAAATTTTCGATCATCTAGCCAAAACATTGTTTCAAACAAGTTTGGGGGTATGTATCATTTGTAATTTTATAAATACAAAATAACATAAAGAATATAAAAAAAATAAAAAAAAAATTGTCTTTTTCTGTAAATTTCCAGATTAAATAAATAAAATAGAATTTTTATTTGCAAATAATTTCCTCTTTCTAGAGGGGTTTATTTGCAAATATCCATCACTCTCCCCCTATATAAAGACCACGACCCCTTTCTCTGATCACAAACCCTAATTTCATCTTCTAAAAAAACCTAGCCGCCGCCGCTTCAATTTCTACAGAGAGACCTCATCCTCCCGCCGCGGAACCGCCGCCAGACACACACTCCCGCCGCTGATCCGCCGCGCTTCCTAGTCTTCACCCCCTGAATTTTTCAGGGGAGGTTCGTTCTCTGAAAAACCCTCTCTTTTTTTTAAATTTGTAGATCTGTAGTTATCTGATGGCACCTAATATGCAACTAGAGCGAGACCTTTCGCAAATTTTTTCACATGAGGTGTATGGAAGTTATTTTGCAAATGAGATAGCACGTAGGGGTTGAAACTTTTTGATATATAATCACCCTAACGCTTATGCACTTCCGGAATTAGTCTCTCGTTTTTACGAGTGCATGGAAGATAGGTGTCTTTCCCAATTCGGCTTTATAAAATTGCAGTGGGGTGATAGGGAAATTTTCATCGATAGGGACATCATACATGAAGTCACATTAATCCCTCGAATACCCGCTCATGTCCAACCATTACAATTTGAGGATTACATGCCCTTGATGGGCACTGATTGCTCGAGGGAGCCGCAGAAGGGGATCCAAGCGAGGACCCTTTTCGCCAATGTCTTAACTGTGTGTCGTTGGGCACAAAATAATATTTTTGGTAGTTCCCATAACACCACATTTTTTACTCCCTCACTGCATATCGTGCACACACTCATGACAAGAAACCCTCGTTTCGATATGTGCACGGTGCTACTGAACTCAATAGGTGCGTGCAAAAGAGCCGCAAACCACCCTTTTCCCATGCTTGTGACACAACTATGTCGATATTTCCTCCCCATGGAGGAGTTCGAATTTTACATGCTTGGAAGCATACCTGTCAGGCCTCTTATTGAGGATGTTTCTACGTCCTATACACGATTGACGGATGTGTGGTCTAGAACTGAACCGGCGGAGCACGTGCCCGCCCGAACACCTAGCTCTAGCTCGACCGCGAGCGAGGCAGAACTAACTCCTTTAGAACATGCACATTTGATGCGGAGAGATGTTAGGGGAATTGATGAGTTGAAGGGGATATCAAGGGAGCATGATCGGCGGTTGACTGAGGTAGAGCAGGGGATTCGAGCCCTGCTGGGTAGGGCTGAGCGTTCCCGCTCACGCTCAAGAGCACGGCGTGGGGCCGAGCAGTGAGGGCACTGCTTTTGATAAGTTTGGGGGAGTTGGTGGTTGTAAATAGTTATCATTTGCATTGCATATTTCTTTAAAATTTTGTATATATTTTTTTCTTTTTCTTTTGCATGTTTAAATTCTGCATTGCATCTATATAAAAAATCATAAAAATTGAAAATAAAAAAAAATTAAAAAGAAAAATCAAATAAAAAACTGAAAATTTGAAAAAAAAAATTATAAAAATTAAAACATTCAATTTTGGCCATAATTGACTTGAGTTTGACAAGAAGGTTAACTAGCTAGGAACAACTAGATCTTAGATTTAGTAAATTAAAAACCCTAAAAATAACCTTTCTTAAAATTTAACGGTAGAAAATATATGTCTTTGTAGTTTACTTAGAAATAGACAAATTTTGAGTTCACTTCTTGGGCTAAGTCAAAATAAGGGAAGAGTATTGATATTTTTATTAAAGTGTAAGTCTGAAAAATAATTCCTAAACTTAAGTCTAAATTCTGAAAATATATACCCTACAACTTGCACAAACACGAACCTTGAAACTTGGAATAGTAGAAGATACCTTGAAATGCTCTTGTCTAAAATCCTTAGTATGAAGGAAAATAAAATTATAAGTGTGAACAAAGGGATATAAAAAAAAATGAACACTGCTTTTGTAATTACTTAAGGCTGCGTAAAAAGAATATATAGCGGGGATGCTTTATCACCTAGTGCCTTAGACCAACTGGTTTGGGAGTCACTGCTAAAGCCTTAGGTGTTACAAGACTAGGAATTACGCCTTAATGTGCAAACACATTTTGTAATCGGTTGTTAGTACCTCAAGAAGTATTAACGGATGTGTGAGCAATTTCATCTAAAAATTCACCAATTAAAAGTACTTTGGACGATGGACAAGAGTATAAGAGCTTGATTTGAATTTCCAAGTGTAGGGGTGATATATAAACACACGTAGGGGTATATGATTGGGGTTTGGATGAGAGATAAGAATTAAAAATAGGATTATATCTTTAGTAGAGATGATAAAAATTCCTAAGTTGAGATGGAACCTTAGAAGGAAAAATCAAAAGATGTTAAAAGCTAAGTAAATTTACAAAACATATACAATCTTAAGTTAAATGATAAGGAAGCGTGAAAAATATGGATTGATAATTTCTGAGTTGAAGATAATAGAATTTCTTGTTAGAAAACTGAATTGGAGAATAAAAGTAAATAGGCCGAATTGATAGGATTTTGTGGGTAGTATCCGCTGAAAACCCTCAGGAGACAACACTCCTCCTACTAGGGACACCTAGAGGTTTAACGACTTATTGCACGAGCTCAGTGCAATCACGTTCCCCTGCGAAAGTGATGGTAGTTTTTTTTCGAGAATAAAAACTAGTTTTGCTCGAGGACGAGTAAAAGATAAGTTTGGGGGTATTTGTTCATATCATAATTTTACATTATTATATTCCCCATTCTTATTCATTTTACAAATAAACAGGTGCTTTTGATCCATGTCTGCTACATAGTTGCAGGTTACAGGTTCTCGGAACAAAACAGTGAAAATGATGAAAAGACGCTATAAAAGTGAGACTTCGACCAACAAATAGAGAATCTTTATCATGCCTACTGTTTGACGAACAAACGAAGATCAATGAACAAGTTCACAAAGTACAAATGCAGCACAAGGTTCAAGACTTCGATACGAAGCAAAGGGTAAATGTCCACGACATTATGCACTGTGGAAATCTGGAAGAGACTAGAAGACATTCTGAAGAACCAAGTGAAGAAAAGCCAAGTAAAAAGCAACAGAAAGAACCCCAGAAAAACAGAGCCAATGACTCCACCATATGGCCGCGGATCCGCGGCCAAACAGGGCATATGGCCGCGGATCCGCGGCCGTGCTAAGCACATGTCGGTGCAAACTTTGACAGTGTGGCGGTGCGTTGACTAGGCTTCTTAGGGTAATTTTGTAAATGCAGATAGGGATCGGATGTAACCCTAGGGTTTCTATAATCTATAAATAGAAACCCTAAAGCTCTTTTTGGAGCATGCCTCTTTTTGTTTATCAAATTCAGAAATTTTAATCACTGTAATGTTTTGAAGAGTGCATCGAATAAAGTAAGTAGTTTTTCTTTACCTTGCCCTAGTTAATTTCTTTTCTGCCGTAATTTAGTAATTTTATTTATCTGCCCTAGTTAATTAGTTTAGCACTTTTAATTATTGCCGTAGTTTAGATAATTAGTCTTTTAAAAACAATCATAAAAAATGTCTCCTTTTATCAATTCTCTAATGAGTGAGTAGTTCCTCACTTGTTAGGGTTAGGAATAGGAAAGGTTTGAGAGAAGAGAATCTCTCACCCCTTTCTTGCCCGTCATATATTTTAATAGGACTCTATGCATACATACACACACCGCTCACTATGGTATCCTATCCCACGAAGTAGCGGTGATACCGTAGTTTAAAAGACTGGTTGTATATGTTTTCTATGGAGATTAGGGTAAGAATTAAGAAAGGACGGACAAGGATCTAGAGGAAGAAACATAGTTTCTTCCCGATCGTGCTAATCCCCTTTATTAATTATTACCATAACACCTAAATAGATCTTAATTAGGGCATAGAAAGCGGTGATGAAAATATTGAATTTCCAAACTTAACCTAAACCTAACCCTAGCAAGGTTTTAATCCTAATATAAATCAACCTTGGTTTTTAGTGATAATCCAATCCACAACAATTGGAATTAACTCGTTAGAACAAATAGAGAATACACAAAATCTCTGTGGACCGACCCGTACTCACCGGCTAGCTACCAAGCGATGCCGTTCTTGATTGTGGTAAAATTCTTTAATTCATCTTCTAAAAGCGCACACACGCAACATCTCAACAATCAGTTGTGCACGTCAGTTTGGAAGGGCATCAATGTGGGAGTTGTTGCTGGTTGTCAGGACCCGCCACCTTTGTGAAGACATTGAGGAATTATAACGACATATATTAGAGGTGTGGAGAGATGTACCCTTAAACCAAATCCCGTATTTGAGGGAAAGCGGGTGATGGACTTAAGAATCGTTAGTTATATTTAAGACTAAGATTATCTTAGAAAGTATGGGATGAAGATCGGTTTGGATATCAGTTTGGATATCACAAACATAAGCTTATCCAATTTGGGCTAAGATTGGGTTTTGTGTTTTGAATTTAAGTTATATATTCCTTTAGTTCAAAAATGTTTTGTTTGGTTTAAGGACCGTTAATCTAGTTTGAGATTAAGATCAACTTAAATATATAAGCATTTGGGCTCAATTTATTTTTAACTAAGAATACGTTATTCTTATTTAAGACTAAGATCAGCTTAGCAATATTTAAGGATCATCAAATTTTAGTTGAGATCCAACAACTGAGCATTTAGGCTCAGTTGCAATTGACTCCAGAGGGACTTGGCCAATTTGGGCTTGGTCTGCTCAGTCTTCTTTTTATTGCAGAAGTGTTGAGCGTTTGTTTGGAGCTCTGGCGCTCACATGTAAATCACGTAAGGAGCTCAGACATGGGCGCTGCCCAATAAGTGCTAAGCACTTAGCCGTTTTGCCTGTATATGAAGTGCTAAGTACTTTTTATGGTGCCCATATGAGGAGCACGTGGGGCGCTAGGCGCTGCTTTAGACGCCCACGTGAAGATCACGTGAAGCGCTAACCTTCTGTTGGGGAGGGATCTTTTGGGCGCTCACGTGTTTCTCACGTGAGGCTTTACAACAGTGCTAAGCACTAATTTTCTCTGGCGCTCACGTGTGTTTCACGTGAGGTGCCATGTTTTTGGAGATTTAATCTCTGTTAATATTTTTTTAGAGAACTTAAATCTCTGTTAATAGTATTTTGACTATTAATGATCACCTAGATTACTATTTTGAGGATCTTAGATCGGGTTCTAAGTTCTTGTTTTGAAGGAACTAATTTTCCGGGAGTATTATAGACTCCATTTTCTCCACGTTCTTTTATCCATCTTCTCTTGTTCATGTTTTCAGAGAGGTAAACCTTTGTTAATGGTAATTTGACCATTAACGATCACCAAGATCACTATTTTGAGGATATGGGATCAGGTTCTTTAAGAACTAAGTTCTTAATTTGAAGGAACTAAGTTCCCGGAGTATTATGAACTTCATCTTTTTCATGTTCTTGTATCCATGTTCTTCCCTGAATCTTTGATTCTCAAGAACATGATCTTCCCGATGAGAATTAAATTCTCAACTTATGAGAGACCTATCTTGTGGATCACAGATCCAGAAAAGAACTAAGTTTTTTAAGAACGGTTAAACCCTTAGATATGGTATGTTGGTAAAGGAGATATTTTGATCTCTTTTTTTCTATACCTAAGACTTTTAGGAGGGAGATCTTCTTCTTTGAGAGAATTAAATTCTCTATTTTTTGAGAGCCTTCTGTATTTTTACAGAAGCTTATGGGGGTCTCCTCCTTTTTTATTGAGTCCTCCATTCCTTTACATCCCCTTTGATTAATCTCTTTGCTCCTATTTATAAGAGAAGAGAAAATTCAATTTGTTGACAAAATCTCTCATTGAGAGATCATGATTGATTTCATAATCAATCAAAATGATCTTTTAGATCAGTCGATGAATTCTATTCACCGTTGGATTCTTAATCCAAAGGCTCTCTGTTTAATCAGAGAAGATTTCTTGTTTGTATAACAAGATTAGGAAATATTTTCCTAATATAGAATTTTATTCTATCATATGAATATCTTGTTAGTTTAACAAAATTAGAATTTTATTCCAACATAGAATTTATTTCTATCACATAGAATTTTATTCTATCATATGAATATCTTGTTGGTTTAACAAGATTAGAATTTTTATTCTATCATATGAATATCTTGTTAGTTTAGCAAGTTTAGAAATATATTTTCCTAATATAGAATTTAATTCTATCATATGGATATCTTGTTAGTTTAACCAGTTTAGAATTTTATTCCAATATAAAATTTAATTCTATCACATAGAATTTTATTCTATCATATGAATATCATGTTGGTTTAACAAGATTAGAATTTTATTCTATCATATGAATATCTTGTTAGTTTAACAAGATTAGGAATATATTTTCATAATATAGAATTTAATTCTGTTATATAAATATCTTGTTAGTTTAACAAGATTAGGAAAATATTTTCCTAAGATAGAATTTTATTCTATCAGATTATCGATGGGTGATTTTATAATCGTCTTTGGATCTTTGATCCATGGGTCCTCTACTTAACAAAGATGATCTTTCTAGTTTGAGAAAGATCAGAGAATTTATTTCCCACATAGAATTTAATTCTATCAAATGGTTTAATTGGTGATATTTTATCACCATTGGATTTTAAATCCAAGATTCTCTGTTAGAGAAAGATCTTTCCATATTAGAAAGATCAGTGAAAATATTTCCTAAATAGAATTTAATTCTATCATTTGATAATTTTAAATCACCGTTGAATCTTTGATCCAACGGCTCTCTGTTTAACAGAGAATATTTGATCAGGAAGATATTTTTTCCCTAATATAATTTAATTCTATCATTTTGATGATTTATTATCACTATTGGATCTTTGATCCAACAGCTCTGTTTAACAGAGAATATCCCAGATTTTAGTGAAATCTTCCCCATGTAGAATTTAATTCTACCTTCTTTAATTTGGGCACTGATGCTCACATGCTATGCACGTGGACGCCGCCTAAAAATTTAGTTCTTTTATAAATAATCACTCACGTACTTTGCGCGTCGGCGCTCACGTGTGTTCCACGTGAGGCGTCACTCTAGGATTTAATCCTAACATAGGCTGGCACTGGCGCTCATGTGGGAAACACGTAAGGACCCAATATTGGATTTAATGCTATCTAAGGCGATATCTACATGCTTTACATGTGGGTGAACGTGTTTAACACGTGGGGGTTTCCCTTTATTTTTATAAGAGGAAAACTAGCTCTGAGCAAAAAAAAAATTGGCGGGAACAATGGGCTGTCATGCTGCTTGAGTTCAACATAGTCTATACTCCTCAGAAAGAAGTAAAAGGACAAGCCCTCACCGACTTCCTCGCTGCTCTTCCCATACCGAAAGGGTCACCGCTAAATTGCGAGTTGCCCAACGAACAAGTGCTGCATCTCGAAGATGACGGGCAATGATGGGAGCTCTACTTCGATGGAGCCTCATCAATAAGAAACTCCAGCAAATCAAGCATTCCACAAATAAAAACAGGGATAGGATTGGTGTTCATCATGCCATCGGGAGGAATCCTACGACGTTCTTTCGCTCTCACCGAGCATCACACAAATAACAAGGATAGTTATGAAGCTCTGATAGCTGGTCTGAAGCTCGCCATAGAAATGGAAATCCTTCGATTACGGGTCTACAGTGATTCCGAGCTTGTCGTCAACCATGTAAGTGGCGACTTCAAGATATATAAGCCCGAGTTAGCTCGATACAAAAGCCGGGTGATGGAACTTATGAAACAATTCGCTCACATTAAAATAATGAGAGTTCGTAGGGCATTGATCGGAAAAACCGACGTACTCACTCGCCTAACCAAAGAGTTGGCTAATCCCGGCATGGATGAAATTTTGATCATAGTTAGAAGCCAACAAATTCTGATTCCAATCTCTTTACGAGAAGAAGAAAGCACGGAAAAAAGAGCAATCCTACCGAAAAAGTTTTGATCATTCAAAATGAGCCCGATTGGAGAGAGCCCTTCAAGAGTACCTCCAATATGACAAGTTGCCTGAAGAGAAATCTACGAGGGTTCAGTTGAAGAAAAGAGCCCTCTGATATGTGTTTGTAAATAATACGCTATACCGCAGATCATATGAACAACTCTGGCTCAGGTTCCTGTCATCGGACAAAGCCTAGAATGTTATGAAAGAAGTTCACTCGGGCGTCTACGGAGCTCACCAATCTGGCCCTAAAATGTGGCTTCAAATCAAGCGGCTCGGGTATTACTGGCCTACCATGATAAGGGTTGCGAAAAGCATGTGAAGAAATGTCATCTCTGCCAAATTCACAGTGACTTTATTCACAAGCATCCCAATCCGTTGCATCCTACGGTGGCGTCATGGATCTTCGATGTTTAGGGCACCGACATAGTTAGCCCGATTGATCCTACGTCATCTAAAGGTCACCGGTTCATATTGCTCACAACTGACTACTGCTCCAGATGGGCTGAAGCAGTCCCGCTAAAAGAAGTCAAGACAGAAAATGTTGTGACCTTCTTCCGGCATAATATTCTATACCGCTTCGTTAAACCTAGAACAATCATTTCTGACAATGGGCCTTCTTTCAGGAGCTTCAAAGTCTCAAGGTTCGCTATATAGCACAAGATAGACTGGAGATATTCCTCCATCTATAATTCAAGGGCCAATGGGCTAGCCGAAGCCTTCAATAAAACTCTATGCAAGCTCCTGAGGAAAAATGCTTCAGCCAACAAGAGAGACTGGAATCTCAAGCTCCATGAGGTGTTGTGGGCATATCGTATCACACACCGCACTCCGACTCGGTACACTCCATACTCATTACTCTTCGGAGTGGAGGAAATTCTCCCCCTCAAAGTCGAAATTCTAAGCTTAAAGATGGCTGTCCAACATGGTTTGACGGAGAAGGAAAAAGTTCTCCTTCGGCTCAAAGAACTTGACGCCCTAGAAGAAAAGAGACTCGCAATATAGCAAAATCTGGAGCTGTACCGTGCCCAAATTTCATGGGCCTATGATAAGATAACCCGACTCTGCGCTTTTAAGAAAGACGAATTGGTGTTGGTCCTCAAAAGACCGATCATCCTCAATCGACACGCCAAGGGAAAATTCGAGCCAAACTGGAAAGGGCCATACGTCATCGAGAAAGTGTTTGATGGAGGATCCTACCAGCAGATAAATGCCGAAGGAGAAAGGCCTATGCCACCCATCAATGGCCGATATCTCAAGAAATACTACGCGTGAATGCTCCAAGTCACAGACGAATTGAGCACACAGGTCCTACGGTTTGGATCATACATCATGTAAAACCGTATACAATTCACGGGCGTAAACGACCCTTATCTTACCCAAGTCCTACCGGCGAGACTACATCTGAAATCCTACCGACGATGAAGCTCCACCAATGTTAAAAAAATGGTATGTCTACAAGCAAAATGGGTACGGATGAAAACCCGAAAGGGCTCCATAAGTAAAAACTGCAGGACTGCCGACGAGTCTGTGAAAACCTGAAAGTGCGCAAACTTGTGAAAAAGAGACGAAAATACACTCACAAAGTCCTCTCGACCTTATGAGGAGAACATTCCCGCATAAGATCCTTACGACTCACAAAAAAGCAACACACTTAGGAATCCTCACGATTCCTAAAGAAAACATACACCTTCGAGATCCTCTCGACTCGTAGGGAGAAAATACTTTTATAAGACCCTTACGGTTCATAAAATTGAAAATCCTTAGGTGACAAGGGCCTAATATTGTCTTCTAAGCCATTGCTTCCCCAACGGGCAACGGAAAATGATGAGTCGCTCTTGGTATTCCGCATCAGTGTTAACGGTGCTGATGATGACCCAAATCCCAAGTTTTCCCAAGGAAAATGATGTTCTCTCCTGGTACCATATTTCAGTGTAGCGATGCTGATACCAAACAAAAATGCAAATCCCACACTCGCAAAGTCCTTTCAGTAAGGAGAATATTCCCGCGTGAGATCCTTACGACTCACGAAGGAGCAACACACTTGGGGGTCCTCACGAATCCTAAGGAGAAAATGCACCTACGAGATCCTCTCGACTCGTATGGAGAAAATGCTTTTATGAGACCCTTACGGCTCATAAAATTGAGAAGCCTTAGGTGACAGAGGCCTAAACCGGTCTCCTAAACCATCATTCCCCAATAGGCATGGCAAATGATGATTCGCTCCTGGTACCATATTCCAGTATGGCGATGTTGATGCCAAACCAAAACTAAAATCACTAAATCCTCTCATGGCAAATGATGATTTGCTCCTGCTACCATATTCCAGTGTAGCGATACCGATGCTAAACCAAAACTAAAATCCCCGAATCCTCTCATGGCAAATGATGAGACACTCCTGGAACTATTCCAGTGTAACGATGCTGATGCCAAACAAAATCCAAATTCCATGTTCACCACAAAATTCAAAAGTCTTGCTAAACAAGACAGAAATCAAATAAATCAAATCAAAGTCACACCGGCAGTGGTTCCAAGCTTAAAAGGTCCCACGGAATGAACAAGAAATACAAAACCAATCAAATCAACCGACTCAACCAATGACCTCCTCGGTGGAACCAAGCTCCACCTTGGAAGAAAGTCAACCAATGACTACCCCGGTGGAATCAAGCTTCACCTTGGAAATAAGTCAAATCCCGACACCGTAAGAAGCGTAGCAAGTAAAATCCAATCCTGACACCGCAAGAAGCGGAGCAAGTCATCTTCAATCATGGCACCGCAAGAAGCGGAGCAAGTCAAATCAAACCCCGATATCGTAGAAAGAGGAGCAAGTCAATCCTAACACCACAGAAAGTGGAGCAACTTCAACCCTGGCACTGCAGAAAAATCAAATCAAGTATCGACCGTCCAAGTCGCAAAAAAGCAGTATCGACCATCCAAGTCGCAAAAAGGGAACCATCGACCGTCAAAGTCGCAAAGGGCACCATCGACCGTCCAAGTCGCAAAAATGGTAGCACGGACCGTCCAAGTCGGAAAAAGGGCGGCATCGACCACCCAAGTCGCAAAAAGGGCGGTATCGAGCGTCCAAGTCACAAAAATGGCAGCACCGACTGTCCACATCGCTAAAAGGGTAGTATCGACCTCCACGTCATCTAAAGGGAACCGAACCAAATGAATCTCCATATAGCACAAGATCCATCAATTTCATGCACCAACCCATATACGCGGTGTGCATTTATTGATGGGGCACTTTGTTGGGGTCAAAATTTACACCCAATTGCCAAAATCAGAAATCAAATTCAAGTTCAAAATCAAAACCAAAATCAAAGCCTGTGCCAAGTGGGCACGAGCCCGAGCCTTATTAGCCCAGCATGAAGAGGGACCGGCCAAAAGAGAAGAAGAAAAGGAAAAGACTAAATATAATTTTTGTTTTTTTAAATAGGCAAAAGATAATTTTGTACAAGCCATTGGGTTAAATGTAAAAGATATAACCCTATAAAAGACCCCACCCCCCAATGATGATTTGACAATTAATCTAGATCTTAATCTTGAATCCCAAAAAAAATAAAATCTTGAATTTTGAGCTGCTCTTAGTACGCAAGTCTCACTTTCTCTCTTCCTATTTTTTTTAAGTGCATACGTCAAGAGGCTTTGAAAATTTTAAATGCGCACGTTAGGAGGCTTTGAAAAAAGGAAATAGAGCCCTTTTGATCTTCAAAAGTCAAAGTCTTTGTCTTTTTGGAATGCTACTTCATTGGGTTTTGACCCTAATTATACCGTGCTAGATACCCATTTGGTTAGGTGCGCACTCCGTTGGGTGCACATCGAGCCAAGTGCATACCGGCAGCACACCTCGCCAGGTGCGCACCTTACTGGACCCTTTGGCTCATTCAAGACCCTTTGGCCCCATTCACTCACCTGCACCTTCCCAAGTGTGCACCTTGTGAAGTGCGCGTCTCGGAAAGTGCGCACTTGTCATATGCGGCCCTTACTACGCGTGCACCTTGCTTGGTATGTGTCTCGGCAGGTGCGCACTTGTCTTGTGAGCCCCTTGCTAGGCATGCACCTTTCTAGGTTCACATTTTGGCAGGTGTACACTTGTCACGTTCGCACCTTATCACGCGCGCACTTGGCATATATACACTCATCACCTCTCCCGTTAGAAAAAAATTTCTAGCGATGCGCTGTCCCGCACCCCGCAAAGGGCTGCTATTCCCCTTGACCCCCAGCCAACTATCCGGGTAGCGGGGCCCCCGTAAAAACTCTGTAAGGCCCCCGATATGCCTGAAGCACCCTCAAACTTATTCCTAAATACAACATGCATATATTGCATATTGAGTTCGTATAATCTGTTTGACTTGTTAATTGGAGGTTCTCTCACTCCAAAAGAGAGGGGTAATTAATAGCAGCTTAGTCCGCGGCTACCGGTGATTTAGATCTCCACAATCAATAAACCCCAGTCTATCCCAGGAAAGGGGAATCGGTAATATGCAAGACAAGTGACACGCATTCCTATCTCAATAAGGTGACGAAAAACACTTTAAAAATATTATCTCTCGTTTTAGAAATGGATGATAATATTAATCACAACTTAATCCAAGCTCAACCATACGATATGCATCTAATTTCCAAATGTCCACCCTCTTCTCTCCCCTCCACTTGTCCATCCATTGAGAGACGCAATGCATGTGCTATTCCAATGGAACAAGTTAACTTAAAGAGAATAAAGGGAAAAAGGAAAATCATATATATATATATATATATATATATATATATATATATATATATATATATATGTATGTATGTATGTATGTATATATGTATGTATGTATGTATGTATGTATGTGTGTGTGTATTTATATTTTCTATATGTATTAAAAATACATGAACGAGACATAAATAAATAGTGACTAAATACTAGTAAATACATATATCTAATAAATGTATTAATATATTAAATCAGCACTTGATTTAATATCTAGCTTTCTAAAAAACTGGCTAGTATTTCCAAAAGTCCGATTACCGTCAGTGTATCCAATAACTAGTTTTAATCGACTCGGGTACGCATCCAATATGCAAAACTACATCATATCGCTACAGCCGGAAAAACCTCTGCATGGGACTTTAAAGACTCGGCAATTTGCTGGCAGTGAGTAACTGGATGATATCCAAAACTCACAAGCACGTCAGTGTCACTAGTTGTACATAATGGCTACCCAGGAATTTGTCGAAGGGAAGATTGACAAGCAAATTTGTCTGAACCCCTACTGAGCCTATAAGTGACAGTCATCGTACAGTTCGGTCTGTTCGTTTAAAAGTATCGCATACCGGCTCTAAGGAGGTAGACTAGGTCAGACCCATAATGATAAGATAAGTCATGCCAATATCAATCTTAATACCAACCGAGAAACTACTGATCTCATGTCAGTAAATCTCATCTACCCTGGCAGGGACTTATGGTATTAGCCCACCGCACACAGCGCGACATCGACTCCCTATACTGGGAGAGATGAATCCCCTTAATCCGCTCACTGTCTCCGTATGGTTCAGAACTATACTTAACTAAAACCTGTTTGCTCGACTCGGTAGAGCCGTGGTATGGTGGTAATCAAAGTACAGTGGGAACTTATACAAGACAAATGACGATCTTAGTTCAACAGACTATCATGTACTCATGTCACCAAAGAACAACCATCTAACTATAGGTATAATACCATCTAGCTGATTCTCGGTGAGTCCGTCCAGTGTAACTCATACCCTAATGAGAACCTGTTTACAATCTTTGGTGTCGTACACCAATGGATGCGAAGTCGTCTACCTCCCTTCTCGGGAATAAGAAACGTATACACCGGTCTACTCCGGAGTATCGATGCCAGTCTCGATAATCCAACGACTAGGGATATTTAAGGATGTTCTTATGGACTACCCAGGCTGCACTAGTATGATCGCCATCATAACCCTGGTAATCAAGCAAGAATCGTATGGGCTCTATCAACATGTATAGCGATACGCAATACTACATAATACATGTACATGATGATAAAGAAAAACCGTATAGCATACTATTATCTCAGGTTGTTCTACCCGTATAGATCATCTCTCAATTATCATAATCACTTGCTTGCAATTACAATAAAAGCCTTGAGGGAACTATAGCCAACAATCTCCCATTTACACTTAAGGATAATTATTGCGGTATCGCATACTCACAGCTCGTATGCTACCGAATGCCCAACTTCTAATTTCGCAAACCGAGTTTGAGAAACAACCATGTTCGAGAAATAGCCTTAGTGAGTGGATCCGCTACAATATTTCTGTCACGACCCGAAAGCAGCACGTGACCGCAATTAGATCACATGACGTCAAAAGATGTCGGCACGATCCAAGTAAGCCAAAAACTCGGAATCTAAACCTTTTTTAAAAAATAGTGGTGGTGATGTTTTAAAAAGAGTTACAAAATGGAATCAAGTTTCTTTTAAAGGTATAAGTAAGTTTGTTTGAAAACGCCTACGTATTTTGAATATCGGGCCGCACCTCCTTTGTAAATTTTGAATAAAACCATATATAAAACATAATATATATAAAGCATCCCCAACGGGAGCTAGCTTCCATGCCCAAACGGCGGAGGAACCACGCAGATAATATACGACGCCTAAGGCAAAGAAATAGAAAGCGAAATATAATCAACAACAATATAAAGTCGACTCCAAACGAGTGCGACGTCCAAAAACACATAATATCTAAATCTTGCTTCTAAATCCACAAATATACAAGTTTAGGTCGATAGAGTTTTTAACTAGATCCAAAAGAATATATATATATATATATATATATATATATATATATATATATATACAACGGGTGGTTACGATCCATCATGTAACCCACCTACCAAAGCAATCGCCGGAAAAGAAATGTACCAGAGTCAATCCTACAAGGAATTAGGAAACAAGGGAGGTGAATTACCAATTCAGTGAACAAAAGTATATCGCAAGGTAGAAATCGAAATACATAACGATCTACCTAAGTCATAAAATATAGTACTATCATATCTTGAACCTATATATGAATAAGGCACAAGTACTATAAGCGTATCAATATCAACCATGTAAACATGGAAATATATCAACATATCATATGCATTTATAGCAGGCATCCATGTATAAGCCTATAAAGTAGCCGAAAGATGTAAGTGAAACCCTTTCAAAATAGCTGTATGATACGTATATCACGGCACAAGTAGCAAACGTAGTTTATAAAGTATTACATGCGTTTGTTTAAAGTATACGTCTCTCTTTTTAGAAATGAGTTTTAAGAGGGTTTCCGTTTAAAATATCCTTGTGTCATCCCATACACGTCAAAATAGTGGGACTATAACTCAATTGAAAAGCTCTTTAATGTATATTCATAAGTGAAATAGTATTCAGGTTCTATCCCATGTATCAGTCCTGTTCGGCTACTATATAGCATAATCTATAATAGCGCATCTCGACGGATCACGCAAATATTAACATATGAGTGTCCAGCATCGACACTCTAAATCTCATAAATCTCATGTCTATCATCGACACGTAAATCCAGATATCATAGGCATCGTCTCGTCAGACTGGTCCACTTCCGATATCAAAGGCCACGGTCGGTATCTCCCGGATATCCGCCGCACTCTAATACTCACTCCGGTATCGATCCACCTCGCTAGGCTCGCCGTACCTACCTATGGTCTTCCTAACCCTCGGTGTCGTATTGGTCCACCATGTACCCGTAATCGGTTAACCCCTCCCTCAATTTGGATATCTCATCATAAAATCCAAAACTCATGGTGGACGCTAAATCATCATATCATGAGAAACCGCATGTAAAAACATTCACAAGTTTTATAAATTCCACCATGGCTTCTCAAATCCATGGAAAACAACATGTTTCGAAAAACACATATATAATCTGTCTCGAGTTTATAAAAATGTAACGCATAAATTATCTTTGCCACATTGGCAACGAACATTTATGAATATCCATAACGATGGTATTCGTATATCAAAATCATTATAGTTATCATCAAATCTATCATGGATATTTAGAACATAAGTAACATGCCAGTCCTACTGTGTCATGGCAATACTAATAATGTATAGTGTAGCATAAATGAACATGAACCAGTACGAGGTATGGAATAAAATTGCAGCCAGGTTCATAAATATCGCGGCGAATGACTATCTTCCGAAATGAGCAATGCTTGCCTTAGACCTTGTCTGGAGAGCTGATGGGACCAAGTTCATAAATGAACATCTATATCCAACAAACTTCTTAGGCAATATCCCATGTTGATTATAATCAGCGCCTAATACCATGTCCACCTTAGTATCTTTCTTGGAATCTCTTCCAACATACTACACCTCAGAATAAGGTAAACTTTTAGCTCTGACAGTCACTCTGTCATCTTGGAAGCCCGAACCGTCTCCCGTAGGATGCTGCCATTACCATATGCCAAGAACATCCACTTATGTTCTTTACTACTTCCCTTTGTTTCTCTAGGATTGGATTATATCTGCTTACTACATCCAATACAAAAACATCATTATCCATATTCTATGTGGAGAAACTCTTGTGGCATCCAAAATTTGACCGATTATGGTATAGGAACCTCACTTCTTATCTGAAGTATGTCATCCAAATGCCAGGACTCTACTCCCTACCATCTTCTTACCAGGTTCATCTGTTGTTTTGATGAAATCAAACACTATAACTGTTACATCAAAACAGATGATCTATCTCCGCTATACTTGCTTTAGTCTATAAATAGACATAAGTATCTTGCCCTCCAAGCTTCCGCTGCTCTCACTGACTACAACAACCCTCTGGTAGAGTCATATATACATGCACTTCTAAATTAAATTTAGAACGACGTTATAGTCATCCACTGCCAGATAATGTCATCATCATAATCATAATGCAAGCCTCCCTGTTACCGTCTCTAAGAAAACCCTGTTACCGTCTCTAAGAAAACCGAAATAGTTAAGGACAACAAAAATGGCAAGATAATGTCATCATCATCATCATAATGCAAGCCTCCCTGTTACCATCTCTAAGAAAACCGAAATACCTCTCGGATGGCTGAGGTCATCCTCTAAATCTACGGAGTGGCTAATGGATCGTCAAATCCAATTGAATTCTTAGGTTCTACTAAATTTTTAGTAACCGTTTGTGATTCTGGAATTACTTCCAATTCTACCATACTTCTACTAATGTCTTTTGAAAAAAATCCATTTTAATAAAAATGTGGCGAGTCAAGAAAAAAATAACCTTTGATCTTGAAAATGATAGAAAGTTAAACCCTTGTGGATGCTTGGGATAATCTACAAACTGCCATTACTGAAACGTGTCTTGAAGACATCCAGATTCTGTTATCAACATGAACCAAATTACTCCATATACCTTAATAATCTTAAGATATGAAACCATTTTATATCCAATATAAAAATAGAGGCACTAATTCAGTTGGAACCAGATTCAAATGTTATTTAGTTGTTTCTAGTGCATATCCCAAATGAAAAAAGGTCATACAGTATTACTCATCAAGAAGCACACCCATGGATGAGTAACCTGAGAGAGAATACCATTACAGAATGCCTAGCATAAGTATCTCATCTTCGATCATTTCAAAGAGTCTTCATCTAACGAATGGTTCTCTACTTTATTCTTGTACCTATGAACTTCTCAAAATTTTGGACTTGCATTTTAACAAAATGCATTTCTTAAAACAAGAGAAGTTATAAGTAAACGAAATACAGTATGAGTACCAACCCTTTGATCTAATAGACATCGGATAACATACAAGAATATGTATAAGTCCCCTAAATCTACTAACTCAAATTCTGTGCATTGTAAATAAGAACTATATTATGGTTAAAAAGAATTACACCGTTATTCAATGCATCTTACCTAATCACAAACTGATAAAGGTAAATGTTCTAAACATAATTTCAAAAGGTTATATCTCAATTTTTTAAATAAACTTACAGATATATCTGTTTGAAATTGGTGCACGGTAACGGATATTCAAAACCAAATATTTGCCGATAGGCAAAACCAGGTGATTTCCTCAATATCAACAATTACTACAAATCCCCACATTGATGATTTAAAAGTATTGCAGAAGGACATATGTGGGATATGGAAGCATCTGAGAGAACTCGAGCCCTATAGCCCTTAACCTGGCCGCCCAAAATAGCCTTTTGGCTGCAATGGGCTACCTGGACAAGAGCAATGGGCTATGTCTCTTCTATGCTTGGTTTTGGGATTTTTAGCACAATTTGTTTTTTCCTAGATTTTGGTATCTTCTGTTTATGCTATCGGGCTTCACGGGAAAATTTTCGATCGATACTTTTGCATCATTTATGATCTGCCTTGTTTGCTATGCGTGGTAATACATCATCTAGTTGCTATATGTTCAATTAAAAGACGTTACACATTTAATATATTGTGTATTTATGGTTATGGTTCAGTCGGATAGTCGTGTTGGATAACCCCGTGTGTGAATGGTTGTACTGTAATGTTAAATTGTATATTCATTTATTCAGGTCGAGCGGTTGACATGTGGCCTTCGTTACCGCTTGATGTATTATTCTTTTATTGGGACTCTTCCTGGTTGCGATTGATGTCTCCTATGTATATTTTTCATTACTTGTACTAGGATACCCCGCGCCGGAGTGCTCGAGTAGCCGGATTCGACCTCTAATAACCCGATAAGTCATGCTGATATCAAGCACAATACCAACCGAGAAACTACTGACCTCATGTCAATAAATCTCATATGTCCTGACTAAGGACTTATGGTATTAGCTAACCGCACACACCGTGACATCGGCTCCCTATACTCGGAGAGACGAATCCCCTCGATCCGATCACTGCCTCCATATGGCTTGGGATTGTACCCAACTAAAACCTGTTTGCACGACTCAGTAGAGTCATGGTAGGGTAGTAATCAAAGTATAGTGAGAACTCATACAAGAAAAATGACGATCTTAGGTCAACAGAGTACCCTGTACTCATGTCACCAGAGAACAACCATCTAACCATAGGTATAATACCATCTAGCTGGTTCTCGGAGAGTCCATCCAATGTAACTCATACCCCTAATGAGCATATGTATAGAATCTTTGATGATATACACCAATGGCTATGAGACCGGCCACCTCCCCTCTTAGGAATAAAAAACATATACACTAGTCTACTCCAGAGTATCGATGTCCAATCTCGATAATCCAATGACTAAGGACATTTAAGAATGTGCTTATAAACTACTCAGGCCTCACTAGTATGATCGTCATCATAACTCTGATAGTTAAGCAAGAATTCTATGGACTCTATCAACATGTAATAGAGATACTCAATACCACATAATACATGTACATGATGATAAATACAAACCAGACATCATGCTATCATCTCGAGTAAGAATGTTCTACTCGTATAGGTCCTCCCTCAATTATCATAATCGCTTGCCTGCAATTACAATAATAGCCTTGAGAGCACTATAGCTAACAAAAAGTTTATGTTACTATAAACTTGCAAAACTACTCGGTAACTTCAATAATATAAAGTTTATTACGTTAAAATTTTTCTTCAAAACCATCTGTAGCCCTTTGTCATTTCAGGAAGTATTACTTAGTATTCGTGCTGCATTTGTTGGTTCAGTCAAAGCGTAGTGTAAGGTAGCTAAGTGATATTTCATGTTTGCATGTTGATGTGATTAGTTAAGATAGTCGCACAGCCTTGTTGGCTCAGTCAAGGGTTTGTACGGGTGGGTCTAAATTAGTTATGAAATGATGTGTTGAACTTGACTAACAACTTATAATTTGTTGGCTCAGTCAATGTCATAAGCCGTTAGGGGTAAAAACTGAAATCGGGAGTTTCAAGTGTCGAAACTTGCAATGTGATTGCATATCTTCTATATGATAGTTTGGGTCCTGATTCCCACTGTAAGTAATAGTTACTCTCGGAAGATTTTTGTTAGTGTATATGCCCTAGAGGCCATTACTGTATCATACTAGTTTGTATATTACTTGATGGAAGCTTGGGATATTCACAGATGTATATACAATCTTGCTCGAAATGGTAGTAAGCTACTTGGTTTGTCTCTTCTTTAATATGTGCATGTGTTTCTTTTAGCATATTGCTGATATACATATTAGTAGAGCCCTTAGGATCTTTACTTGATTACCAGCGTGGTGATGGCGCTCACACTCGTGGAAGCTGGGTGATCTATAAGCACATCCTTATACAGGTCCCTAGTCGTTGGACTATCGAGACAGGGCATCGATACTCCGGAGTAGACTGGCGTATGCGCTTCTCATCCCAGTGTGGGAGACGGTCTGTCCCACAGTCGTCAGTACGTCGTACTTGAGATAGTATGCGGGTGCTCGTTAGGTTACGAGTACACTGGACAGGACTCGTCGGGAACTGTTGGTTGGTATTATACCTATCGTCAGTTATCAGTTCCCAGGTGACATGAGTACAGCTTAGTCCGTTGACTTGACACTGTCACTTCGCCTCGAGTGTGTTCCCACTGCACTTTGATTACTACCCTACCACGGCTCAAAGGAGTCGTGCAAACAGGTAGTTTTTGGGTGCAGTCCCGAAGCACTTGGAGGCAGTGACGGTTAGACAGGATTCGTCTCTCCCGGTATTGGGGGTTGACATCGCGCTGTGTCCAGGAGAGCCATTACATGAGTAGTCCCTGGCCAGGGCAAGCGAGATATACTGGTAGGTTTCCAGTGTTATCTCAGGGTGTTCTGGGCTTCACTCCGGCACGACTTGTACCGCTATTAGGGGACTGACGTTCACCGCCCCCCTAGGCCCGCCATGCGATGTATCAGACGAACAGACCGGACTGTACGGAGATTGTCACATACAGGCTCAGTAGGAGTTCAGATGGGGTTCACCTCGTCAGTCTTCTTATCGACATCTACCTGGGGACCGTTACGTACAGCTAGTGCTGCTTGCGGTCTGTGGTTAAACCCACTGCCAGCGTAGTGTCGAGTCTTTAGAGTCCCACACAGAGAGCTATTCGCCTTTAGGCAAAAATAAGTAGAGGTCGCATGGTTTTGCGACAGGGTTCGTTCACATCCGCGCACTTGCGCACGTTTGCTGTCCAGACAGTATATACTAGCGGGCTTTGGTTTAAGCCAGATCCTAGTATATGATTTGGGATTGGTTTTTCTCATTGTATTCGTGTTCCTCGGATCATGGATGCGGGTGCGTATGTACAGTTGCTTGAGACAGAGGGAGAGGACCTTGATTAGGGTTAATGGCTATTGTCATTTTATTAACCCTAATGTTTATGTGTGTATTATTGTTAATTGATACTTAGTTTAATAATTGTGCATGGTTATGGATGTTGACTATTTGACTTCCTTGACTTGTTGACCTAGGTTGACACTTTGACCATCATCATTTCTTTTGGAAGATGCTTTTTGATCCTTACAAATTGAAATGATAATGGTCATGTCATGATTAACCATGACAATTATCTAGCTAATTATTTAATTAGAATAATATACACATATTAGTGAGATGGCTTGATATTATTCTCATTCTCTCATTTCATTTCTCTCTCTTGTTTTTCCTCTCCCTCAAGCTCTCCCCTCTCATGTGTTGAGAAACACTTGAGCTTGAGAAAAACCCTCTCTTGATCTTCTCTACTCTCATCTAGGGTTCAAGTATTAGCACTTCTTGCACCCTAGTTACTCCTAGCTTGGAGTTGAAGCCAAAGGTTGAGGCTTTCGGGTGGATCTTTCTTTGACGGGAGAAGACGACAAGGTGACCTCCTTCCACTACTTCTAGGAGCAAGGAGAGAAGGACAAAAAGACCAAAGGTATAACCTTTCTAGCTCTTAGCTAGTTATTAGTTAGCTTTAGCAAGTTTTTGTTTAGCAAAGATCCTTCTAAGCATAGTCCATGTTGCCTAAGCTCATAAAAATCCGATTTTTATTCCGTTTTCCGCCTCCCCGCAAGCACCGGCGTGGGCAACGTGGACTTACAGTGGTATCAGAGCCTAACTAAACATAAACTAGCTAAGTAGTGAAGTGTGTCGAAGTTCGAAATGTAAAAATTGAAAAAACCAAGTTTTAAAAACCCTAGTTTCTGTAAAAAAAAATTCAGGTCAAAACAAAATTTGTTATACTGCTAAAATCGTCTCAGGGTTTTTTAAAGATAACCACCAAAAAAGAGCAAGTGAATCGACCATAGTACCACGGTTCCGCGGCAATAGCAAGCTATTGCCGCGCAACCGCGGCCGTCTTGGCTCTTCACTTGGTCGAGTTTGGTGCAGAGTATTTCTGGCTTGGTTTTAGGATTTTTCAGATGGTGTATTTGTGCCCAGATTTTCCAGAATAGAAATTTACTTTTGGGGGCCTATAAATCCGTATTTTTTTCGAACTTCAATACACTTTGACTACAAAGGTTATATCTGTGATATTTGCATGTATTGAACATCGGCTAATCGCTATATGTCGATTAGTCGGGGTTATACATCTCTGTGATCTGTGTTTGATATTGGTTTGTGTATATGAATGGGTTGGATTGTCGCGGGTGAATAGCCGGGATGGATGTGAGATGAGTGTTGCTTTTCTTTCATTCATTTGTAACATGTAAATTGATGTAATATTATTATTTGTTTGGCCGCACAACCGGGTCGGGGTTGTAGCCGCCATTGTATAATTCTTTTTACTGTTTTTGCTCCTATGATAGACCCATGGAGGGGGTACACAAACTACCGGGTATCTCGAAGTGCCGAGTGGCCTACTCACGGTGGTGAGGGAGGTTGCTTCGCTTCGGGTACTTGGCGGGTAGTTTGCCGCACCCGTAGGGGTCTTGGGTGGGGTATTTGGCTATTCACCGCGACCGTGTAATCCGCTTTTCGTTGCAGGCTCGAACGGATTGTGGATTCCTAGTATATCCAATGTATTCATCTGTGATCTGTAATGTCTATCATTGCTATATATTTATATATGATAACTATTTAGGCGTTGCTTATGTTTTACATCCGCGCTAGCCCAGCCCCCGCTCTGTCGTTAGTTAAGTAACCTAACGGGTGATGACGGGGCCCCGTGGCGAATGCGAATGGCATAAGCGTACGTCATATTTTGGTTGTTTTCTGCAATGGTAGGATTAAATGATGGGATGCATTAAAAGAACTAATGCAAGAAAATAAACCAAGTAAAAGTCGATAGGAACACTTTGAAAACCACTCGGTTCTTTTCAAAACTAAACTTTTAAACGCGGAGCATGAACCACTCCTTTTAAAAGCTATCTTGTTCCATCGATTAGATCAAGTTCACTACGTTCACGGTTTCGCCAAAACCATCCGTAGCCCTCCGTCATTCCACATGAATGGTCAAAAAGTATTCAAGCTATGTATTTTGGCCAAAGTCAAGGCATAGTGATTTGTAGCTATTGGGTATTCATGTGCAGCATAGATAGATGCGTTGGTTTGGGACAGTCGTGCTGCCATTTTGGCCAAAGTCAAGGGTCGGTACGGGTGGGTCCAAATTAACCAGGAGAATGACGGGTAGAACTTGACATGTGACTTATGATATTTTGGCCAAAGTCAAGGTCATAAGAGCATGGGGCAAAAATCCACATCGGGAGTTTCATAAGTACTGAAACTTGCTAGCTTTGCATACCATTTGGAGTGTGATGATTCTGGTAGGATTCCTTCGGTTTTATCACGCGATGATATTTGGATCCCGATCCTACTGTGAGTATATGCTACTCCTCGGGAAAACTCTCACTTAACGATCAATGCTATAAACTTAGTAGGTGTCTAGAAAGGTGTTAGCGGGGCTACGCCCACAGGGAAAAGAGGTAACTTAATTAAGGAACTTCGCGAAAGCGTTGGAAAACCTCCCTCGAAGTACCGACACTGGCCTGGCTGAACGGTTAAGCAAGTATTGTACGGTGAGAGTAATCCTGACTAATCCTTTCTTTATGGTTTGAGAAGGGATTCGAGAGACAGTGGGAGCCATCCAGTTTAGACAAATTAAAAACCACTCTAAACTTGCAAGAGCATCATGCTAAAGTGTTTCTTTTCTCTCTCCTAATTGCAGCGACCATTCAAGATGACCGGACTTAAGTTATTATTAGATAAAAACATATTGACAGGGCCAAACTACAAAGATTGGCTCAGGAATGTCAAGATGGCAATCACTTACGACAAGTTGGGGTATGTCCTTACCACTAAAGCTCCCCCTGTCCCAGGTCCCACCTCCAGCGTCGCGGATAAGGAAATCCGTAAGACATGGGAGATAGATTGCGTGAAGGCCAAATGCCTCGTATTAGCCTCGATGGACAATGAACATCAGAGGAGGCACGAGAATATGGACCTTGAGTCCATATTTCTTCATACAAAAGAACTGTATGGGGAGCAGTCTCGTATCGCAAGATACGAAGTGTCGAAGAAACTATTTTCGGCAAGGTTGGCCGTCGGATCATCGGTAGCGGAACACGTGCTTAAGATGATTGGCTACATTGAGGAGCTCGCGGACCTTGGGACCACGTTGGAGAATGAACTCTATACTGATTTGATTCTCCAGTCCCTTCCTTCCACTTACGCCCAGTTTATTCTTAACTTCAACATGCAAGGAAAGGAGGTAGAACTTTCCGAACTTCTGAACATGTTGAGGAGTGCTGAGGGCACCCTACAGAAAGGTAGGGAGACATCCACTTTGTTTGTAGGAGGATCTTCCTCTTCTAGATCCAAGGCGAAAGCCAAGGGTAAGAAGAAGAAAGCCCCCGCCAAACCAAGAGGCGGTGTCGGTAAAGTGGATACGAAGGGAAAAGGTAAAGCAACAAAGATAGCGGGGAAGCTAGTGGGGAAGGAAGAATGCTTCTATTGTCACAAAAGTGGTCACTGGAAACAGGATTGCAAGGCTTGGAAAGCCAGAACACAGGATTTGAAGCGAGTTGCAGCTTCAGCTTCAGGTGTGTATGTTATTGAAAACTGTCTATCAATAAACTCTACTTCATGGGTATTGGATACCGGATCAGGATCTCATATCTGTAATTCTTTACAGGCGTTGAGAAAGCGTAGAGTTTTGAAGGCAGGTGACATGACCCTCAGAGTTGCGAACGGTGCTAGCATGGATGCTGAGGCCGTGGGGGACTATCACCTGGGATTGTCGGATGGACATTTTTTGGTTTTGCGTAGTTGTTATTATGTACCAAATGCAACCTGTAATATCATTTCTGTACCTTTATTATCTAAAGAAGGTTATGAATTTGCATTTGTAAGTAGTGTAGTGAACATTCACCTTAATCAAGCTTTGATTGGGTCAGGTACATTAAACAACGGTATATACGTATTAAACCAACCACAGATTTTCAATGTCCAGAATACACACAAAAGAAAGTCTCCAGAAATCAATAAAACTTTCTTATGGCATTGTAGACTGGGTCACATCAATGAGAGAAGGTTGACTAAGTTACACACAGAAGGATATTTGGATTCGTTCGAATATCAATCGTATGCAACTTGTCAATCCTGTCTCAAGGGAAAGATGACAAAGACTCCGTTTACTGGACACGAAGAAAGAGCGAGCGAGCTCTTGGGACTCGTACACAGCGACGTGTGCGGTCCAATGTCTACACATGCGCGAAGCGGTTATTCTTACTTCATTACTTTTACGGATGACTTTTCAAGGTACGGTTATGTCTTCTTAATGAAACATAAATCCGAGGCTTTTGAAAAATTCCAGGAATATAAGAATGAAGTAGAAAAACAAACAGGCAAAAGTATAAAGACACTGAGATCTGATCGAGGTGGTGAATACTTGAGTGCCGAGTTCCTGGGTTACTTAAAAGAGAATGGAATTCTCTCTCAGCTTACTCCTCCATACACTCCGCAACATAATGGTGTATCGGAGAGACGGAACCGAACCCTATTGGATATGGTACGGTCCATGATGAGTAACGCTGAGTTGCCGCGATCGTTTTGGGGATATGCACTAGAATCAGCTGCATACCTTTTGAACCGGGTTCCAACTAAGACTGTGCCTACTACACCATATCAGATGTGGTGTGGGAAGAGACCCTATCTTAATCACATTAAGACATGGGGATGTCCAGCTTTTGTAAAAAAGCAGCATGCGGACAAGCTCGAGGCACGCTCAGTACAGTGCAAGTTTGTGGGATATCCAAAGAACTCCAAGGGATATTACTTCTATTGCGAAGAGGAACAAAAAGTCCTTGTTTCTCGCCATGCCCACTTTCTAGAACACCAGTTCATAGAAAAAGAATTAAGTGGGAGCACAATAGAACTGAAAGAAATTCCAGAACCACGAGCTATTACTGAAAGCTTGGTTGAACCAGAGGGTTCGAAAGATCAGGACATTCCCACGCCACTCCGCAGGAGTAGTAGGCAGTCTCATCCGCCCGAGAGATACTACGGTTTTCTCATTGATGGGGATAGAGAGGATTGCATCATAGACTGTGATGAGCCTACTAGCTTCCAGCAAGCCATTCAGAGCGTCGACTCGGTAAAATGGCTGGATGCAATGCGGACCGAGATGGAGTCCATGTACACCAACAAAGTATGGACGTTGGACATTGCTCCAGATGAGGTAAAACCCGTAGGATGCAAGTGGATCTTCAAAAGGAAGATTGGTGTAGATGGACAGGTTGAGACCTATAAAGCTAGACTGGTTGCAAAGGGTTTTCGTCAGCGAACTGGTTTGGACTACGATGAAACCTTTTCTCCAGTAGCTATACTGAAATCCATTCGGATCCTTCTTGCCATTGCTGCCTTCCACGATTATGAGATTTGGCAGATGGACGTAAAGACAGCTTTTCTAAATGGACATTTAGAGGAGTGTGTCTATATGGATCAGCCAGAGGGTTTCATTCAGAGTGGGAGCAGCGGAAAGGTGTGCAAGTTGCTTAAGTCCATTTATGGACTAAAGCAGGCATCGCGGAGTTGGAACATCTGTTTTGATGAGACGGTTAAGGAATTTGGCTTTATCAAAAATCCAGATGAACCATGCATCTATTGTAGATTTGTAGCGAGAACTGTAGTATTCCTCGTTTTATACGTGGATGACATTCTCTTAATAGGAAATGACATTCCTATTCTACAATCTGTCAAGGGGTTCTTGTCACACAGGTTCTCCATGAAAGACCTGGGTGATGCCTCATACATTCTGGGTATCCGGATCTACCGTGACAGATCCAAGAGGATATTAGGACTTTCGCAGTCCAGGTACATTGACGCCATACTGAAGAGATTTAGTATGGAAGATTCCAAGCGCGGTAATCTACCGGCTTGTCACGGGATCACCCTCTCCAAAGAGATGTCTCCCAAGAATGATTTGGAGAGGGATCGCATGTCTATTATACCCTACGCTTCTGCGGTAGGCTCTATAATGTATGCGATGTTGTGTACCAGACCGGATGTGGCTTATGCACTGAGTGTGGTAAGCAGGTATCAGTCAAACCCAGGGGAGAAACATTGGATAGCAGTAAAGAACATTCTCAAGTACCTGAAAAGGACTAAGGAGATGTTCTTGGTGTATGGCGGAAAAGACCTGCAGATTGAGGCCTTTGCTGACTCCAGCTTCCAGAGTGACAAGGATGATTCCAAGTCCATGTCGGGTTTTGTCTTTACCCTCAATGGAGAAGCGGTGTGTTGGAAGAGCTCCAAACAGGAAACCGTTGCAGACTCGACGATGGAAGCGGAATACATCGCTGCATCTGATGCCGCAAAAGAAGCTGTCTGGATGAGGAAGTTCTTGAGAGAACTTCAGGTGGTTCCGTCCATTGTTGACCCAATACCTCTGTATTGCGACAACAACGGGGCTATAGCTTTAGCGAAGGAACCCAGATCCCATCAGAAATCCAGACACATCTTAAGGCGGTATCACCTGGTCAGGGAGATCGTGGATCGCCAGGAGATCAAGGTCCGGAGAGTTGCATCAGAGGATAACACAGCAGATCCATTCACCAAGGCCTTGCCCCAGACTCAGTTCGAGCGGCTGATCGAGATGATAGGTCTTCGATACGCCAGTACATGGCCTTAGTGCAAGTGGGAGATTGTTAGTGTATATGCCCTAGAGGCCATTACTGTATTATACTAGTTTGTATATTACTTGATGGAAGCTTGGGATATTCACAGATGTATATACAATCTTGCTCGAAATGGTAGTATGCTACTTGGTTTGTCTCTGCTTTAATATGTGCATGTATTTCTTTTAGCATATTGGTGATATACATATTAGTAGAGCCCTTAGGATCTTTGCTTGATTACCAGCGTGGTGATGGCGCTCACACTCGTGGGAGCTGGGCGATCTATAAGCACATCCTTATACAGGTCCCTAGTCGTTGGACTATCGAGACAGGGCATCGATACTCCGGAGTAGACTGGCGTATGAGCTTCTCATCCCAGTGTGGGAGACGGTCTGTCCCACAGCCGTCAGTACGTCGTACTTGAGATAGTATGCGGGTGCTCGTTAGGTTACGAGTACACTGGACAGGACTCGTCGGGAACTGTTGGTTGGTATTATACCTATCATCAGTTATCAGTTCCCAGGTGACATGAGTACAGCTTAGTCCGTTGACTTGACACTGTCACTTCGCCTCGAGTGTGTTCCCACTGCACTTTGATTACTACCCTACCACGGCTCAAAGGAGTCGTGCAAACAGGTAGTTTTTGGGTGCAGTCCCGAAGCACTTGGAGGCAGTGACGGTTAGACAGGATTCGTCTCTCCCGGTATTGGGGGTTGACATCGCGCTGTGTCCAGGAGAGCCATTACACGAGTAGTCCCTGGCCAGGGCAAGCGAGATATACTGGTAGGTTTCCAGTGTTATCTCAGGGTGTTCTGGGCTTCACTCCGGCACGACTTGTACCGCTATTAGGGGACTGACGTTCACCGCCCCCCTAGGCCCGCCATGCGATGTATCAGACGAACAGACCGGACTGTACGGAGATTGTCACATACAGGCTCAGTAGGAGTTCAGATGGGGTTCACCTCGTCAGTCTTCTTATCGACATCTACCTGGGGACCGTTACGTACAGCTAGTGCCGCTTGCGGTCTGTGGTTAAACCCACTGCCAGCGTAGTGTCGAGTCTTTAGAGTCCCACACAGAGAGCTATTCGCCTTTAGGCAAAAATGAGTAGAGGTCGCATGGTTTTGCGACAGGGTTCGTTCACATCCGCGCACTTGTGCACGTTTGCTGTCCGGACAGTATATACTAGCGGGCTTTGGTTTAAGCCGGATCCTAGTATATGATTTGGGATTGGTTTTTCTCATTGTATTCGTGTTCCTCGGATCACGGATGCGGGTGCGTATGCACAGTTGCTTGAGACAGAGGGAGAGGACCTTGATTAGGGTTAATGGCTATTGTCATTTTATTAACCCTAATGTTTATGTGTGTATTATTGTTAATTGATAATTAGTTTAATAATTGTGCATGGTTATGGATGTTGACTATTTGACTTCTTTGACTTGTTGACCTAGGTTGACACTTTGACCATCATCATTTCTTTTGGAAGATGCTTTTTTATCCTAACAAATTGAAATGATAATGGTCATGTCATGATTAACCATGACAATTATCTAGCTAATTATTTAATTAGAATAATATACACATATTAGTGAGAAGGCTTGATATTATTCTCATTCTCTCATTTCATTTCTCTCTCTTGTTTTTCCTCTCCCTCAAGCTCTCCCCTCTCATGTGTTGAGAAACACTTGAGCTTGAGAAAAACCCTCTCCTGATCTTCTCTACTCTCATCTAGGGTTCAAGTATTAGCACTTCTTGCACCCTAGTTACTCCTAGCTTGGATTTGAAGCCAAAGGTTGAGGCTTTCGGGTGGATCTTTCTTTGACGGGAGAAGACGACAAGGTGACCTCCTTCCACTACTTCTAGGAGCAAGGAGAGAAGGACAAAAAGACCAAAGGTATAACCTTTCTAGCTCTTAGCTAGTTATTAGTTAGCTTTAGCAAGTTTTTGTTTAGCAAAGATTCTTCTAAGCATAGTCCATGTTGCCTAAGCTCATAAAAATCCGATTTTTATTCCGTTTTCCGCCTCCCCGCAAGCACCGGGGTGGGCAACGTGGACTTACAATTTTCAATTCACAATTAGCTAACTCATTCGGTGTCTAGAAAAGTGTTAACGGGGTTATGCCTCTGCGGAAAAGGGGTTATAAAATTAGGTCCGTATGAAAGCATGGGTGACCTCCCTCGGAGTACCAACAATGACCTGGCTAAACGGTTAGCAAACTTATAGGGTGTACATGATCCCGGCTAGTTCTCCTTTTAGGGTTTGAAGGAGAATTCGAAGAAACAGTGGGAGCCGTCCTGATTAGATAAATTAATAAACCAATCTAATATTGATAGAGTACAAGCTGAGTGTTTCTTTTCTCTCTTTCTCTGGCAGCGACCATGACTGATCTTAAACTAAAACTCGTAAACCAAGTTAACCGAACCATTTTACAATCATTACCTTTGGGATGTCATAATTGCCCTAATTCACGACAAAGTCGCATATGTCCTTGTCCCTCCTACTTCCACTTTATTTTTCCAGAGCCCTATGTATCATATACAGGGATCCATATTTCATGGTAAAGCCATCTCGTAGAGTTAGATATGAACTCGAAGAACTTGTTTCAGTCCTAGAATGGCCATTGATTATGAAGAAAGTGAATTGTTCATTTTTCTTTCCCCTCCATCTTATCTCAAGTTTGAACGCTCCTTTTAAAAGGAGAAAATACCAGTTACACTTGTTAGATATTCTTCTTCCAATCTCGAGATTAGAGCTGAAAGGAAGGGTAAGAAGAAAACCAACTGGCCTAAGTTCGGTATACAGAAGGTTAGAAAGGAGAGACATCAATAGGGGTTGAAGTGAGGTCAAAAGAAATTGCAACTACTGTCATGAGCCTGGGCATTGGAAGAGACATTACTTGGAATGCATGGCCAACCCCTTGAAACATTTTAGATGTTTCAGTTTTCCTATGTGATTGTATTTGAAAACTTTTTCTCAATTAATTCCGACTCCTGAGTATATGGATACCGGATTAGAATCCCATATCTTTAAGGCGTTGCAAATGCTGAGAAGGAGTAGAGTATCGGGAAATGGTGATTTGATCCTCAAAGTTGAAAAACGGAGCAATTGTTGCTATTGGGGAAAATCACTTGTTTTTGCCTAACGGCAAATATTTGGTTTTGAATAACTATTGTTATGCACCAATTTTTAAAACTGATATTTGTCTCTTTATTTTAATAAAATGGGATATAACTTTTGAAAAATATATTCTGAACATTTACCTTTATCATTTGATGATTAGTTAAGGTGCATTGAATAACGGTATAGACATTCTTAACCAAAATATAGTTTTCAACTTATAACACTCGGCGTCTGAGTTAGTGAACTCTTAGGACTTATACATTGTAATGAATGTTTTCCGATGTCTACAAAGACAAGGGGTTGGTACTCATACTTCATTCTTTTTACCTATGAGTTTTCTGGTTTTAGACGCACGTTCTTGTTGAAATGCAAAGTCCAAAGATTTTGAGAAGTTCAAAGGGTACAAGAATAAAGTAGAGAAACAGTCGTTGAAAGTATCAAGATTCTTCAAAGTGATCGAAAATATGGATAGTTATGCTCGGTATTCCATATTGAGAATGTTATTCTCTCTCAAATTACTCATCCGAGGGTGCGCTCCATTATTAGTAATGCTGAGTGACCATTTTCATTCAAGGGTATATGCACTGGAAATGGTTGCATGCCAATTGAATATGGTTCCATCTAAATTAGTGCATATGATTCTATATGTGATATTGAATTTGTTCATATCTTATGATTGTTAAGATATGGAGTTATCCGGCTTATACTTAAAAGCAGAATCTGGACAAACTCAAGGCACATTTCAGTAATGGGCAGTTTATAGGTTATCCCAAACTTTAGCAAGGGTTTAACTTCTACCATTTTTAGGGTCAAAAGTTTTTTGGTTCTTGACTCGCCACCTCTTTGGAAAAGGAATTTCTTGCAAAAGAAATTAGTGAGAGTATGGTATAACTTGAAGTGATTTCATAACCACAAACGGTTACTAAAAATTTAGTAGAACCTGAAGGTTCGATTGACCATGACAATCCTTAGCTACTCCGCAGATTTAGTAGGTGACATCAGCTACCTGAGAGGTACTTCGGTTTCCTTGTAGACGGTGAAAGGGAGATTTCCATCATGGTGATGATGACCCTACTAGTTATCAACAAGCCATAGAAAGTTGTGACTTCCAACTGATAGCCAGATGCCATGTTATCCAAGTTAGACTCCATGCACTATAACAAAGTATGGATTTTGTTGGGTGCTCCTGAAAAGGTAAAACCCATTAAGAGCAAGTAGATCTTTTGATATCAGTACAGATGGAAAGATTGTAACCTGATAAGGCTAGACTTGTAGTAAAGGGTTTTCATCAAATACCCGGTGTGGATTGTGATGAAACTTTTACTTCAGTGTATGCGCTGAAATCCATATGGATATAACTTGCCACTGATGTATTTCCTAACAATGATATCCGGCAGATGGATGACTATAACGTCTTTCTAAATGGGGATTTAGAAGTGTACGTGTATATGACTTTGCCATAGGTTTATCATAGTCTGTGGGAGCAGCGGAACATGTGTGAGTTGCTTAAATATATTTATAGACTAAAGCAGGCATAGTGTTTGACTTCATCAATATGATAGATAAACCTGATATTTGTAAGAAGGTAGTAGGGTGTAATGTCATAGACCTCATATGGTATGCGGATGACATTCTTCTAATAGGAAGTGATGTTTCTATGCTACAATTCGGTCAAACTATGGTTGTCACAGGTGTTTCTCCATATAGAATGTGGATATTAGTCCAATCCTGGAGAAACATAGGATAGTAGTGAAGAACATATGATGATGTTCTTAGTGTATGGTAATGGCAGCCTCCTACAGGAGGCGGACACCGATTTCAGCTTCCAAGGTGATATGGATGACAGAGTGTCTGTCGCGAGTTATAAGTTCACCATCTTCTGAGGATCAGTATATTGGAAAGAGTTCCAGGCATGATATTGAGTTAGTCGTGATGCTGGATGCTGATTATGACTTAGCAGAGCATACAGCCTAAGAAGCTAACGGATAAAATTGTTCATTTATGAACTTGGTCCCATCGTCTATATAGACAAATTTCAAAGAAGGTATCACTCAATTTGGGAGATAGTTGATCTCCGCGAGATTAAGATATAGAGAGATAAAGTTATAAACATTATGTCGGATCCACTCACTGAGGATGTTTCTCGAACACAATGTGTGAAACTGTTAGTAAAGAATTTAGGTATACAATAGCACAAGAGATGTGGGTATGTGATACCACAATAATTGGCCTTAAGTGCAAGTGGGAGATTATTGTATATATGTTCCCTCAAGGCAATTATTGTAATTGCAAGATTGAAATTATTGTAATTGCAATTACCAATTGAAGGAGGACCTATACGGAGAACAGTCTTGTTCGAGATGATAGTATACTATCTGGTTTGTCTTATCTTTCATGTGTATACGTTTTACTCGTTATCATGTATCGTTAATACATAAGATAAAGCCCATAGGATCTTTACTTGACTGTCAGGATTAATGATGGAGATCATATTAGTAGGACCTGGGTAGTCCATAAGCACATCCTTAAATATCCTTAGTCGTAAGAGTATCGTGACTGGGTATCGGTACTCTAGTTTATACTAGGGTGTACATTTCCTGACCCGGTTGGAGGGCGATAGCTGATCCCACGGCTATTGGTTTTTGACACCGAGGATTGTATACAAGTGCTCATTATAGTATGAGTTACACTGGACAGACTCACAGAGAACTCCTGGATTGTATTATACCTTTCGTCAGATAGCAGTTCTCTGGTGACATGAGTACATGGTAGTCTGTAGACCTGAGATCTTCATAGTGTCTTGTGTGGTTCCTACTATGCTTTGATTACTACCCTACCACGGATTTAAAGAGCCATGCAAACAGGTTTTATTTAGGTACAGTCCCAAGCCATATGGAGGCAGTGAGCGATCGGAAGGGATTCGTCTCTCCCGGTATATGGAGTTAATGTCATGCAGTGCATGATTGGCTATAACCATAAGTCTATGTCCAGGATAGATGATATTTACCGATAAGAGCTATCGGTAATTTCTCAGTTGGTTATGTGCTTGAAATCTTTACATCTTATCGGGTTATTGGGTGTCTGACAGTTTTCACCTCCCACACCCGGTATGCGATACTCTTAAATGAAGAGAGCGAACTATACAGTGACTATTACTGATAGGCTCTGCAGGATACGGATGAGCTTGCTTTTCGACCTTACTTTCGTTCAATACCTAGCTAGTCGTAATGTGCAGCTAGTACCGCTGACATGCTTATAGGTTAACCTGGTGGGGATTAATCTGAAAGTGTTTTAGATCAATCGGCTATGATCCTGACCTACTGCCAGCGTATTTTCAAGTCATTAGAGTTCCACACAGAGGGTTTTCCGGCTTAGGCGAAATGATGTAGTGTGCGTATGGTGATACGTGCGGGAGTTCGATTAAACGTGTGTATATGATACACATGTATTAATCGAACGTTTGTTAATACTAGATGATTTGGTTAAAAAACCGAATTATTCAATCAAGTGTTGATTTAATAAGTATACACACACACTAGTATTAAATTACTTCTCTTTCTTCTTTCTCTCTTTAATGATTTATATATGATATAAATGATGTGTGTGTGTGTGTGTGTTATTCTTTTCTGTTTCTTTTTGGAGATATAGTTTTGCATGTGATGGCATATGGAGTGTAGGTGCATACTCACCCCAATAATGTGGACAAGTTGAGGTGAGAGGAAGGAAAGGGTTATGAGAGTGAGATTCATTCTCATTTTCCATATGCTTGTTCATTTTGTATTCCCCTCCTCTCTCTCCTCTAGGTTTTTCTCTAACTCCTCCAAAAAGAAAAGAAAAATGAAAGAGAGAACTAAAAAGCGTGCATTCATCAACTGCATCATCTATTTATAGTTTCCTAGCAAGAAACTATTGCAAGTTGCTTCACAAAGCACATCCATTTGGTGAAGCTTGAGCTTGAGTCGGAGTTCCCTCGCGTGGATCATCTTCGACAAGTGAGTTGGTGACCAGGCTTGTTCCCTGAGCACTCAGAACCTAGATGGGGTCTTCCGCAATTGGGCGGACACGCTACAAAGTTTTAGCAAGCTAAAAACCCTCTCCAGTTTCATGTTTGTTCTCTTATTTTTTTGCATGTTTTAGAGTTTGGGTGATTATCTTGGGTAATGGTTGCTTGTGTTTGCATAATTTTTTTGTTATCGCTTCCGTCTTGGACATAATTGTTGCGGCGTGAGCACACGCAACCCTTCAAAAAGGACGTGTCATACACCAAAACGAAACTAGTTCAATAAGGTTTTCATTATTATAAATTAGGGCATCTCAGCTTATTTCTACAGAACGTTATAAATATTCGAAATTGAAAGTTTAATGCTGGAAATTTCCTGAACTGAGGTGTGTTCCTTCACAATTTATGTTATTAAATAATTTATTTTGCAAGGAAACTTTTTACAAAGTTAAAGTATTTTGAGTTGGTTTCGTAATGAACTAAAAAACACGTGCTAACGATTTTTGTGTAATTTATAATGAATTTTATAAGGTAAACTGTTCAGATCAGTTTATGGCAAGTTGAAACGGCTCAAACAAGATTGAGACGGCTCAGAAGTCGTCTGGAATGATATTTTAGTTCTCTGTTTGTATGAGACGGATCAGGTAATGTTGAGCCGTCTCGTCGACTCTTTTCTGAAACGATTAGGTTTTCTATTAGGGTTTCAAAGTAAAATTAATGCATATAATATAAAACTATTATAACATCTAATTTTCTAGGTTTTCTAGATCCATCAAGGTCGTCATAAAAGTGATATCTTTTAGAATTTAACGATACCTATTATATTTAAATTAGATTTTTCGATGCCTCGTGATTCAGATCACGACGAATCTTTAATTAAGTTTAGAACTTTGAGTTTCAATCAATTTGTACATGATAGCACGATTTCATAATAACATGTGGCAGGATCTAGATCTGGTCAAGCAACATATAATATACCACTACAAGAAACAAGAAAGATTGTATTTTGGATGGTATTAACATGCACAAGTATTAAGGTTTATAAGTCTAATTTGTATGATATTAAGCAAGATCCAAATCGTTCTTTAGCATGTAGCAAGCATCAAATACTTGCCTCGATTTCAATTTCGCAATAACTACGTAGATGATGAAGACACGATCTTGAATCCATGCAGGATCCTTACCTTGGACGATGTTGATGATGGCAATAGGATCGGCCACAAGATAAATATGCTCAGTGACAATGATGATGTGCACGACTTGAACTAGGGTTAGGGGTTTCGGTTTGGAAGAGAGTGATGGATGCTAGGGTTTGAGAGGAATTGTTTTAGATTAGTGTTTCCATGAAGTTTATAAGAATTTATATAGTAAAGGCTATCAATAGGCCGGGTATCCTAAACCAAGTAGGAATAGGGATTAAAGAGATAAGGTAAAATTATATTCAATATGCTAACCCACTATATTTTTATTTATCGAACCATTTTAAACCCAATAAATGTACCATATCACAGTAATAACCAAGAACAAATCCATGCCAATCAAAACCAAGTCAGAAATCATGTCATGAAAAATATCAGGTCTTATGTCAGGTTTAAGACGATTCATAAATGCTTGAGCCGACTCACATGTTGTTTCAAATCATTGTTTGTTCTCTGGATACATGAGACAACTCACACAATTTTGAGCTGGCTCATGATGCCCCAAAACCAAAACTCAAAATAACCAGCATATTAATAAATTCATTTTATATAACCTAATATCATATAATCATTCTAGGGTGTTACAAATAATCCCAATTTTCCTTTATCCCTTTTGGAGCGAAGCCTTAAACACTGCAGTGTATATTTTGAACAGGGTTCCATCTAAAACTATTCCTAAAACTCATTTCGAGTTGTGGAAAGGATGCAAACCCAGTTTAAGGCATATACATATATGGGGTTGTCCAGTTGAAGTGAGAGTTTATAACCCACACATTAATAAACTGGACTCAAGAACCGTAAGTGGCTATTTTATTGGTTATCTAGCGAACTCAAAAGGATATATGTTTTATTGTCCTGCACACGGTCCAAGAATTGTCGAATCGAGGAATGCTAAATTTCTTGAGTATTTTGGGTTCAGTGGGAGTGAATTTCCTCGTAAAGGACAATTTGAGGAAATGAAATAATTTCCACCTTATAAGGAAAATGAATTACTTGTTCTTGAAAGAATCCTTCCGCTACTTAATGATAAACAAGGAAATCAAGATGAACAACTCCAATAAGAACTAGCTCATGAAGAAATTGTTATTCATAATACGGATAATTTGGATGAAGTGGTAACGTTAAGAAGATCATCAAGAATAAGGAAGTCGAAAATTCTTAATGTATATAGTGTACGTTCAAGAGTCTGATTTTGATATTGAACTTAAGGGTGACCCTAAGTCATTTTTGCAAGCCATTGTTGGGGAAAATTCAGATTCATGGTATAACGTAATGAAGGATGCGATAGAATATACGGCTAGAAATAAAGTTTGGGATTTTGTTGACTTACCGAAAGTAGCCTCCGTCGTTGGTTTTAAATGGCTTTATAAGACCAAATGAGACTCAACTGGTAGGGTTAAACGATATAAGGTCAGACTTGTAGCCAAAAGTTTTACTCAAAAGGAAAACATTGACTACCATGAAACCTTTTCTTCAGTTTCTAATAAATGGCTTTAGTCTCTTATCATGATTTGGAACTATATCAAATGGATGTGAAAACAACATTCTTAAATGGGGATCTTAAAGAGCAGGTATACATGATGCAGCTAGAAAGATTTGGTCATAACAACTATTTGGTATGCAAGCTTAAGAAATCTATATACAAACTAAAATAAGCTTCTCGACAATGGTATATTAAATTCCACATTATTGTTAACTCATATGGATTTTTTTGAGAATATTGTGAATCAATGCATATACATAAAGGTCGAGGGGATAAGGTTTATTATTTTGGTCTTGTATATGGATGACATATTACTTGCAACTAATGATAAAGGGCTGTTATATGACACAAAGCAATTTCTATCCCAAAACTTTGATATAAAATATATGTGTGATGCCTCTTATATCATTGGTATAGAAAGTCACATAGATAGATCCTTAAGGACGTTGGGATTATCTAAGAAACGCTACGTTGAAAACATTTTGAAAAGGTTTCAGATGAAAGATTGCGCACCTAAGAAATCATCTATAGCGAAAAGGGGACAAATTCAGTTTTAACCAACGTCCCAAAAGCATTTTGGAACAAGAGAAGATGGAAGACAATAGAAGATGGAAGGCAAGCCATATGCTTTCATGGTCGGAAACCTTATATATGCACTCGTTTTGCACAAGACCGGACCTTGCCTTCGCGATGGGAATGTTGAGAAGATATCAGAGTAATACAGATTTAGCATACTGGCAAGCTGCTAAAGGGTTATGAGGTATCTTAAAGAAACTAAAAATTACATGCTTACATATAAGCATATCAATCAATTGGAGATGGTTGGTTGTTCGAATTCATATTAGACTGGGCGTCAAGATTTAATGAAGTTTATTTCGGGATATATTTTCCTTCTTCTTGGAGGTGTTGTATCTTGGAGAAGTGAGAAACGATTCTTAGTTGTATTTTCAACTATGAAAGCAGAGTACATTGTTTGCTATGAAGTTTCATCACAAAAATTATGGTTCGGAAATTTTATCATAGAAATGATGGTTATTGATATAGTACCAAGGCCATAGTTGATTTACTGTGATAATACCTCTGCGGTTTTTTTTGCTAATAATAAGAAAAGTGGAAATCGAAGCAGACACATTAACATAAAGCATCTTGTTGTAAAGGACCGTGTCGCGAAAAATAAAATTGTTATTGTGCATATAAATACCGATCTTATGCTTGCTGATCCCTTGACAAAGGCAATACTGGTTAATTCGTTCAAGGATTGTCTGATGGGGCTCATTAGTATATGAGATCTTCTTATTGTATTGATGCTTCCATCTATTAACATTTTGTATATGATTTTAATATTTTTGCACATTAAGTATAAGTTATGGGTATGATTTTCTTTGAGATAACTTATGTTGGACTCGAATAACTTATAGAAAGTTTATTCATAAGGTTAAATTTTGTACAAAACTCTTATCATGCTTAGGCATGTAAATGGGTTGTGTCATGCCCCGCTTCCCAAAATACGGAATACGAGGGGTAGACAAGGCCAGCCATGCTCCTACGGTCAAGGAAATGTCCTGCCGTAGTCACACTTCGGCTTCTAGTTTTTCATGGTAAACAGTAAATAATGCGCAGGTAATGAGAAATGCAGTAACTGGAACAAAACAGTAAAATGAACTGACCTGATTGGGAAACAAAAGATATAACTCTGGATAGCTAAACAAGATGTCCGTGATGTGCGTCTAGTCCTGGTCCAGGCTAAATCTTCTCCTCACACTGAGCATGCATACTCAGGTCGTCAGAGCGACACAATAGCAATATAATATATATAAAATCATGTGACAATTCTAACAGTGATACTATATATATATAACAGTAGATCAATAGCAGTATGGTTATGAACATGCAGTAATCAATGCAGCGGAACAGTAAAAGCAGTAGAACGATATGCCACGTATAGTCAACACAGTATATAAGGTATATCAATGCCAGTATCCCTATCAGTCTCTAAGTCTCACTGTACAGGTCACTAAGCCTATCGTCAGTCCAAGTGTGAGAGTCAACCACTCGCGAGTGTCCTCCACCCAAGGGTAAAACCCAAGGGCAAGGGACCACGGGCCCAACATGTATATTACGGTGATAATCACATACCCTGTAAATCTCCATATATCTCCCTAAATATATAAGCCGGCATGGGACTCCCGAGATTCTGTTGAACTCACACTCAAACTACCCCACATCCCGTGGTCTACATCAAACGCTAACCATAACCCTAAATACCAATCGGTCTGTGACAAGTCTGCGTGAGAACTGGAGGCAGGACCCCCATCAAGCACGTCCCGACTAATACCTAAGATAAATGGCAGTGTCTGGTGCCTTATCTGTGACACCCGTGCAAGAGCTTCCATAAGTGTCCCATACCACTTATAGTCACACGTACACGCGTCTCACAGACGTCGACAATGCAATATAACAATAAGGTTCACTGATTGTGTACAAGTACGTATCACTTTCACTTATTCACTGATACACGAACACTGACGTACTTGCCACAATCATCACTAATACCTAACACTGGGTAATGCACGTTATCACTAGGTTATCAAATGCAGTGACATGTATATGATATGATGCGTGAACAGTATGTAAAGCATGATTAAGGTGTCATAAAAATAGTATTCTATCACTTGTACGATTTATCATGAATCGTACGTGTACAGTTTAGCGAAACGATAAACATGTAATAATTAGTATGTTCAGTTATCTATCCATCTAATTTAGTTTCACGCCAATCGGGTTCCAGGATCATTAATTATATCCATTTCATTTTAAGCGTTCACGGCTGGAAATCCGGTTTCAGAATCGGAAGTCCGTTTCGCAACGTAATTTAATCCCAGTTGGGATAAGAATTTAGCGACGCTACAGTTGAATGAAATCTAGGTTTTTCAGTAAGCTTTTCAATGCAACAGACTGATCTTCAATCGCATCTGCACGTCAGGAGATATACATTATTCAATACTAGTATGCCAGTTCTGATTCTGTTGGGACTGTTATGCGTCCCGATCTTTTAAATTACAGATAAAATAGTAAATGATGACGAAACAGGGTGAAACCACCTGTATTATCTAGATAACAGATTCACCTATAATAAACAGCGGAGTTCCACAATTTACGGGTTAACGAAACAGGGTGGTGCTCATCACGGGACAGCACACAGCAAACAGGGTCGCTCTGGACTGCAGTGCAGAGTCGCACTCCGATCCAAATTTTGTCACAGTTTAAGTACAGAAATAATTTGAAACTTGCATGGGGTCAAAGTTCGTCGAGTTGGCTTCGATTGGAGCCCTCGAACGCATCATTACAGTATGTATATAATTTTTGGTGATTTTAACGGTTTTCAGGTACAATAAAATTCCAGTTTTACTAGTAAACTTGGGGGTAGTCATTTTAGTCGTTAACGGTCATATTATCCAACGAAATTCACACACTAGATTCATGTCCATACGGGACAAACTATTCCATTTAGTTCTGTCAAATTAGGTGAGCATTTTCATTGGGAACACACGTCGAACAGGTATGGCACATAACTGATCTAAAATTGTAATATTATGATCTATGCAATTAAAGATTGTAACTTGAGTATATAGCATGTAAGCAAGTAAAATACTTGTCTGGGGACGTGTCAACAATAATATTGCAGTGGTATCAGCACGATCGCGCCACGAACGCAGCACCGGCTCAGTCCTTTGGAATCCGACAATTTCACTCGATCTAGCTGCTCTTCGTGCGCTCCTTTTCTTCACTGCTTCACGCTGTTCCTTGCTTTGATGTGAGGGAAGGTGAGACGCTGATAAAGGGAGAGAAATTTAGAGAGAGAGAAAGAGAGAATTAGAGAGAGAGAGAGAGAATTAGAGAAATTGAGAGAGAGAAAGAATGTGGGTAAGATGAGAGAGGGGGAATAGAATGAATGAGAATTAAGTGGTGATTAATAGGATTTTAAAAGGGATTAATGGGGGAAATTAATTGGGATTAAAGAGGCATTAACTTGGTGGTTTAATAGGAATTTATAGAGGAGATTTGGGTTTGGATTTGAAGGGATTTAAAAGAAATGAGGTGGGATAATTGTTATTTTAATGGGCTGGGGAGGGAAAATGGGCTCAGGCCAAGGGATAAGATAGTAGGGAAAAGAAAGGGGCCGGGCTTGGGATTTTAAGTGAATGAGAAAAGGATTAGAGGAGTGGGCCGGCTCTGGACTTGGGGAAAGTAACGGCTGGGCTAAAAATGAAAAGGAAAGGGGATAATAAAAGAGGAAGGGAATGAGGGTTTGGTTAGGGAAAATTAAAAGATATGAGATTAGATTAGGATTTGGGTTTTTAGAATAATACAAATAATAATTATAAAATAAATAAATTTTGGGAGTGACAAAAATACGGATATTGGTATTCAAAAGGACTGGGTATTACATCATACCACCCTTACAAAAATTTCATCCTCGAAATTTAAAAGAAACGACAAGCTATAAAATAGTAAGCGAAAAGTTACCACATCGAACACTAATACATAGTGACTTACTTAAAACGGGTGGATAAAATTTTGATGGTCTATATATGTAAGAACAACATACAAAAGGATAGGTCTAAATAAGTATAAGGCAGGAACAACTATAAGGGCAAACTACATGCATACGAGAATATAAATAACAATAACGAACAATAATATTCGATGCGTGTTCGATAAAATCGAAACCTAAATATGTGCACGTATAAGTATATCAAAGGTAGCATGTCAGGAATAATAAGTATAAGGCCCTACCATTTATAACAGTAAACGTAGGCACAATACCCGAAAATAAAGTAACGACAATAAAATAGTGAAAGATTTGTCGGTAGGTTAAAACATTTTAGGATGATGTATCGATCAGATAGTTTTAAAATAACTTAGAAAACTCACATAATGAAAATGAGGAATATGGAACAAAATATGCGCGGTGTATGGTTGCGCTACTGAAAAATAAGGATAATAGTAGTGCACTTTAAAATACGTAAAACTAAGCAGTCAATAACACGCACTCTTCGACAAATACAAGATAATGAAAACCAAATTTCGAATAATAAAGTCCCTAAATATATATAGGGTAATAGGAAAACACACAAAAAATGTATAGGGCTAGCTAGGGTAAAGATTATAAGGAAGTGTGGATCATTCAAAGGTTGGAGTATGGTGGCTTTAGGCTGAATGTTAAGGAGATTGGGATCGGGTCAGCACATGAAGTAAGAGTGAGTAACAAAGGACTATAAGGGAAAAGTATGGGGAGGATAACGTTCGGTACATCATATGAATCAAGAATTTGAAGGGTTAGTGAACTCGGAAGTTTTACAAGAAATGTTCTCCTCCCAGAAGGATCTCAAACGGGGCACAGACGAAGGATGAATGGTGGACCTCTAAAAGATCGGGTGTGGTACTGGTTAATCTCAGTGAGTGTTAAGACAATGTAAGGAGTAGGGGTGGACAGATCGCGGTAGGAAAAATAATTGTATAGAAGAAATAATCAAATATCAACGGAACTAAGAAGATCGATAGATTAGCGAACTCAACAATTTATTTCATTTCAAAAGATTTTAAACAAAGCATTCTCAAAGACGAAAAGTGGCCCTAAACTATACAAAGTTTTATTTGGCCAGAATAGCCAACATCTAAAAGAAATCCCGTCAGTCGCGGTTGTGGAGATTCAGCAGGTTGCGGTAGGCTCGCGCGCTCAGGTAGGGGCGTCCATTCCCATATCGTCTTGCAGGGATCGCCATTGGGAGTTCTTCCACAACAGGATCTTGATCTTCTGGTTCTTCTTCCTCGGATGGAGCTTCTTCATCGAGGTCTGATTCCATACGATTCTCTTCTTCTGGATTTTCTTCCACGGGGTTTTCCTCCGCTGGATTTTCTTCTATCGGGTCTTCCTCGGGATCTTCCTCTATCGGGTTCTCTTCAGGGTCTCCTTCTTCTTCGTCGGAATCAGCTATCATGTTAAACTCTGGGGCGGCTACTCCTTCGTCCTCTGAATCGTTGTTTCCGAAATTGACCTAGGGACCGTTGATCTCATCGTCAGAACTCATCAGCGTGTGGTCTAAGGAAACGCATGACTGTGCATCCTCATCTAGATGCGGCGCTGCTCCGGGGTGGGCCATGGCCTGAAAAGAAAAGTCATGATTAGACAATGGAATACCTCAAGAGAATATCTAAGTATACGAAGTATAGAAAGATATTCGGTGGCAGGAACTGAAAGATCAGGATTAAAATACTGTGATAATGAATAGTATAAATAAGGAGAAAGCAAGAGAATAATACTTATATTACGATTCAAAGTTTTATTGCATTCGACTAAAAATTCAACGGATACAAGATTTCAAACGGAAAGAAATATTCATAAGAGGATGACAACATTATTACTGAAAGTAGAAAACATGAAAATTCTTCTTTGACTACTAGAACGTTGCACTCTCGTCGCGTGAGTTGAATTCTGCGCTGGGTCCGCCTTATCCTCGATATTTGAACTACGCAATAATCATCACTTGGCAGAAGTGGAGAGTGTGGATGAGTCTCCTCCTTGTAGCTCCTTCCTTTCTGGGCAACCGTTAATGAGATGTTCACTGGATCCGCAAATCAGACATTTCCCTTGGGCGAAGCGACAATCCCTCTGAAGATGTCCTGGCCTCTTACAATACCCACAACATGGGGTCTTCTGCTGCTTCTGTCGCGGGGAAACAAATTGGCGTTTCATCTTCTTCTCTTTTCCTCGTCTAACGGGGATCCCTTTATGATTGGAGACAGCCGCTGATGCCTGATTCACCTGTCTTCTCAGTCCTTCAGCCAATAAGTCGTTTGTTCGCTCCTGGACTTCCTTTAGACCTTGCAGTACACTCAGAATCTCAATGGTCTGATTCTGGGGAGCGAATATAGATGAAGAGTCGTTGGAAGACATGATCCTGAAACAACAATTTTTGAGGACGATATAAGTCACAAGCTATACGAATCAAAATATAATATGGATAGGACAAAGATTCAAGAATATCAGAGGTGATGAATTTATTACAAGTGGAGAATCAACTGTATGACTTTAAGTCACTTAAACAGAGCACGGTGGTGCAATTGCAACCACGTAACTTTGCCAAGTCACCCGAAACCTCAGCGAATGGATAGCAGGACACTCAATGTGAATATGGATCAAGGATATCAAGTTTACAATCTAGACTGAGGAATGTCTTAGATTGTCAAGCTTTACACGAAAAGCTGCAATCCCAATCGAAGCAAAACCTGGGCTCTGATACCAACTAAACCATGTCACGCCCCGCTTCCCAAAATACGGAATACGAGGGGTAGACAAGGCCAGCCATGCTCCTACGGTCAAGGAAATGTCCTGCCGTAGTCACACTTCGGCTTCTAGTTTTTCATGGTAAACAGTAAATAATGCGCAGGTAATGAGAAATGCAGTAACTGGAACAAAACGGTAAAATAAACTGACCTGATTAGGAAATAAAAGATATAACTCTGGATAGCTAAACAAGATGTCCGTGATGTGCGTTTAGTCCTGGTCCAGGCTAAATCTTCTCCTCACACTGAGCATGCATACTCAGGTCGTCAGAGCGACACAATAGCAATATAATATATATAAAATCATGTGACAATTCTAACAGTGATACTATATATATATAACAGTGATACTATATATATATAACAGTAAAAGCAGTAGAACGATATGCCACGTATAGTCAACACAGTATATAAGGTTATGAACATGCAGTAATCAATGCAGCGGAACAGTAAAAGCAGTAGAACGATATGCCACGTATAGTCAACACAGTATATAAGGTATATCAATGCCAGTATCCCTATCAGTCTCTAAGTCTCACTGTACAGGTCACTAAGCCTATCGTCAGTCCAAGTGTGAGAGTCAACCACTTGCGAGTGTCCTCCACCCAAGGGTAGAACCCAAGGGCAAGGGACCACGGGCCCAACATGTATATTACGGTGATAATCACATACCCTGTAAATCTCCATATATCTCCCTAAATATATAAGCCGGCATGGGACTCCAGAGATTCTGTTGAACTCACACTCAAACTACCCCACACCCCGTGGTCTACATCAAACGCTAACCATAACCCTAAATACCAATCGGTCTGTGACAAGTCTGCGTGAGAACTGGAGGCAGGAACCCCATCAAGCACGTCCCGACTAATACCTAAGATAAATGGCAGTGTCTGGTGCCTTATCTGTGACACCCGTGCAAGAGCTTCCATAAGTGTCCCATACCACTTATAGTCTCACGTACACGCGTCTCACAGACGTCGACAATGCAATATAACAATAAGGTTCACTGATTGTGTACAAGTACGTATCACTTTCACTTATTCACTGATACACGAACACTGACGTACTTGCCACAATCATCACTAATACCTAACACTGGGTAATGCACGTTATCACTAGGTTATCAAATGCAGTGACATGTATATGATATGATGCGTGAACAGTATGTAAAGCATGATTAAGGTGTCATAAAAATAGTATTCTATCACTTGCACGATTTATCATGAATCGTACGTGTAAAGTTTAGCGAAACGATAAACATGTAATAATTAGTATGTTCAGTTATCTATCCATCTAATTTAGTTTCACGCCAATCGGGTTCCAGGATCATTAATTATAGCCATTTCATTTTAAGCGTTCACGGCTGGAAATCCGGTTTCAGAATCGGAAGTCCGTTTCGCAACGCAATTTAATCCCAGTTGGGATCAGAATTTAGCAACGCTACAGTTGAATGAAATCTAGGTTTTTCAGTAAGGTTTTCAATGCAACAGACGGATCTTCAATCGCATCAGCACGTCAGGAGATATACATTATTCAATACTAGTATGCCAGTTCTGATTCTGTTGGGACTGTTATGCGTCCCGATCTTTTAAATTACAGATTAAATAGTAAATGATGACGAAACAGGGTGAAACCACCTGTATTATCTAGATAACAGATTCACCTATAATAAACAGCGGAGTTCCGCAATTTACGGGTTAAGGAAACAGGGTGGTGCTCATCACGGGACAGCACACAGCAAACAGGGTCGCTCTGGACTGCAGTCCAGAGTCGCACTCCGATCCAAATTTTGTCACAGTTTAAGTACAGAAATAATTTGAAACTTGCATGGGTTCAAAGTTCGTCGAGTTGGCTTCGATTGGAGCCCTCGAACGCATCATTACAGTATGTATATAATTTTTGGTGATTTTAACGGTTTTCAGGTACAATAAAATTCCAGTTTTACTAGTAAACTTGGGGGTAGTCATTTTAGTCGTTAACGATCATATTATCCAACGAAATTCACACACTAGATTCATGGCCATACAGGCCAAACTATTCCATTTAGTTCTGTCAAATTAGGTGAGCATTTTCATTGGGAACACACGTCGAACAGGTATGGCACATAACTGATCTAAAATTGTAATATTATGATCTATGCAATTAAAGATTGTAACTTGAGTATATAGCATGTAAGCAAGTAAAATACTTGCCTGGGGACGTGTCAACAATAATACTGCAGTGGTATCAGCACGATCGCGCCACGAACGCAGCACCGGCTCAGTCCTTTGGAATCCGACAATTTCACTCGATCTAGCTGCTCTTCGTGCCCTCCTTTTCTTCACTGCTTCACGCTGTTCCTTGATTTGATGTGAGGGAAGGTGAGACGCTGATAAAGGGAGAGAAATTTAGAGAGAGAGAAAGAGAGAATTAGAGAGCGAGAGAGAATTAGAGAAATTGAGAGAGAGAAAGAATGTGGGTGAGATGAGAGAGGGGGAATAGAATGAATGAGAATTAAGTGGTGATTAATAGGATTTTAAAAGGGATTAATGGGGGAAATTAATTGGGATTAAAGAGGCATTAACTTGTTGGTTTAATAGGAATTTATAGAGGAGATTTGGGTTTGGATTTGAAGGGATTTAAAAGAAATGAGGTGGGATAATTGTTATTTTAATGGGCTGGGGAGGGAAAATGGGCTCAGGCCAAGGGATAAGATAGTAGGGAAAAGAAAGGGGCCGGGCTTGGGATTTTAAGTGAATGAGAAAAGGATTAGAGGAGTGGGCCGGCTCTGGACTTGGGAAAAGTAACGGTTGGGCTAAAAATGAAAAAGAAAGGGGATAATAAAAGAGGAAGGGAATGAGGGTTTGGGTTAGGAAAAATTAAAAGATATGAGATTAGATTAGGATTTAGGTTTTTAGAATAATAATTATAAAATAAATAAATTTTGGGAGTGACAAAAATACGGATATTGGTATTCAAAAGGACTGGGTATTACAGGTTGGGTTAGGTCAGGTTTCGTATGTCCCGGATCCGTACCCATTTATTTTTTGCAAGTCTGGACCTACCCATTTACCCTACGAGTCTGCATAGAATAGATCTAGATTCAGACCCGTTAATAATTGGGTCATACCCGTTTACCCGAACCTATTTATCTATCTTTTTTGTTCTGTAAAAAATAAATTAATTGTTTATTTCATTAAGTTCTATATTATGATAAAAGTGTATCACCATACATTTGAATCTGATTACTTTTAGAAGCTAAATTACATAATAAATATCAACAAGAACTATAAATAGTTTATTGCTCAAATTTTCAATATAGTTTTTTGCTCAAATTATCAACTTTTTTTTTTGTAACTTGAAAGCTATAATTGATAAGATCTAAATTAAAACAAGTATAAAGTTTACAGCTATTAAGATAAATTGAGAAATAGAGATATATAAAATTAAAATCAACAGCTACTAATATATCTCTCAATTTTTATGAAAATAGTATAAAAGAAATTACAAATTCATTAGTTATATCGAGCACTTAAAAAGGTTTTGGGTCTAACAAGTCTGAACCAATTAGACTCAGACCCGACCCATTTATTAAACCAGTAAATGAATCTGCAGGATCTAGATAGACGTATACCAGACTCGAATTTTAACAATGGAACTGGGTTGGATCCGGATCTAGACCTGAGCTATTGGCAGGCCTAATCATGGTAACTCATTACGAGTTTTGAGTTTCATATGTTTTTTCACTATTATAAAGAGCAACTCTAAATTTGACCATGAAGATGAGTTGTTTTCTCATCGACTTCTAAAATAACCTATAATGTACATTAGTAGACCAAGTGAGAGAATATTAGTCAATAAAAGGTGGTTGAATTCAAAATTGGCTGCAATCATGATTTAAAGTTGGCTCCAATCTAATATGAGCTACTAAATTAATTAGGTTAATAAACAATGAGAAATGTATGAAATGTTTGCAACTCTTTGATGAAGGGAGTTATGAAATTTGAGAGTCCTTTGATCTATTTAATCACGTGACCTTTCCATCAAGAGAACACATCTAGAAACAGAGTAGACTAGAAATGAAGGCTCTTCCTTCTAATTTGCAGATCTCGGATTGGATAATCGGAGCAAGAAATCAATGGTCGGATATACGTAACTTAGAATAAAGTTGTGTTGAATAAAGCCTCACAGCTCATGTCTTTAATTGATGGGTTAATTTTTTAATAACTAGATTCAAGAATATAAGAAAAATCGATCGGATTATAATCTCACACATGAGGCAAAATATAGTCCCTAATTAATTGACAGTAATATAATCTCACACATGAGGCAAGATACCTTCTTGCTTAAGTAATGCAAGAACGCAGTTCAAACCATAAATATTATGGCTTAATTACATGCACTTGCCACTTTAATAATCTTATACGGCTGATGCATGCTTATTACATAATGTTTAATTACTTGCACTTGACACTAATTAAGAGGGCTGTTTTCATATATAAAAAGATCAAAGGTAAGTATTAATTAATTAAGCACACAATACTTCTAATTAAACCAGGTAATTATAAACAATGCAAAGAACTGCTTACCAATTATTTTTTAGCTAGTAAACTTATTTCTTCATTCATACTACTACAACAAGATTTATTTCATCTCCGCCATGCAAAAGCTATGAACACAACAATATACGGCCCATGAAATCAGTAGATCATAGCAAAAGAGTTTTCAAGATCGGACCCAAAAATGAAGGTGAGAAGCGGCGCCGGTTAATTAGTGAGAAAATAAAGAGAAGAAAATAAGGCAACCCTAGCCTTTTAACAAATAAAATAAACCCCAAATCCGGAGTGTTAATTGGAATTTGGCAATTCCACTCAAAAAGCTTGGATTTTGAATAACCAACAAGCTTATGTCAAATCAGAACCTGCGATTCTCACTTCATCTGAGCAAACAATAAAATGATAATTCCACCATTATTTCTTTTCTTTAATTTCTTTTGAAAAATTCCATGTCCCATCATTTCCTTTTTGATTTTTTCTCTTTTTTGGGCGAATTCCTAGCAATCAAACAGGCGCTAAGAATATGATTGATTCCCATCTAAACAATCCAAAGCTTTTTCAAAATCAAGCTCACCATAGTTAATCAGCTTCTTCCTTTTTTTTGGATCAAATAATTAATAAGTTCATGAGACACCACAAAGCTTTCAATTATTAGTGGATTTTTCTTTGATGAAAGCTGATTGAGTTAACCATTAAGAATAGACAGAATTTTGGTGCTAGTCTATTAGCTAAAGCCTTCATGTGAAAAATTTCTAATCAATCTCACATGATGTACCTTCTAGCTTAGGAATCAACACAATATTAGCAAAATTTATATGGTCAACAGAGGCCGACCCCTTATTAAATCAAAGAAAAAGTAATATATATCACCTTTAACAATATCCCGAAATTGCTGGTAAAATAATTAAGGCCGGCCCAGCTGCCTTGTCTGCACCAAGAGATCATCTAAAATTTATAGGGCAAGAGAAGGATTCAAAATATCGGTGCCAATCAACATCGAAACTGCCAAACTCCAAAGAATAATGAACATCAAAAGAGTGTTTCAATGTTAATGATCGAAAACAAGTGCAAAAATCAGAAAGGAAACCTTATCAACAAGATTCCAAGAGGGTATCCCCACAAATATATCAGTAGGATATTTGTTAAAAGGAACGACTCTCATTATTGAAGCTCTTAACGTTCTGTCTTCCTATAAGGGCCATTCCGTTGGAAATACTCTGTATGCAAAGTTCTTAATTCCGATCGTTATAAATACGAGGATTACCATTATCCCATCGGTATAACCGATAAGATATTAAATACATCGCCAATGTAATCAACTAGTTACCGACGTCGGGAAAATCACATCTAACAATACTACGAATAAATTTTTCCTCCGGAAGGAAACTTCTACTTGACTGAAGCAGTGTTAAAAGACCGGCACTTACACATCACAATTTCCTCGTAGAAGCAATGGGATCGCAAAAACCCAAGTCTAGAGCCGCTATTATATATAATTTGACGTGTGAAATCGCCTATTAATAAGATTTGTACACACAAACTTACACGCTCTCAATGTCCATCGCTGACTTCTTCTCATTGATAAGTCTTCTTCAATTCAAATTCCAACTCTAATAATATATATAAAACCCTAACAAAAATACTATTTCCTTTATCTCTTGTCACCAATTACCTCAACTTTGCGTGCACACTAAGCCCTAAATTCAAGAATATTTCTTTAAGCCTATAAATAAAGTCTCTCAAGCCTTTCATATTGCACTTTCATTCTTTCACATATACTTCAAAAAGGGGAAGGGGAGGGGAAAAAATGAAGAAGAGATTTACACAAGAAGAACATGAAGGAGAGGAAGGAGAGATTGATCCTAGCATCAACGTAGCGAATGTCCTGATACTACTTTCTCAAGGAATCAATCAAGATTTGTCCTCGGAGCGAGTTTTCGAGTGTAGAACTTGCAGCAGAAAATTCTCTTCATTCCAAGCTCTTGGTGGCCATAGAGCTAGCCACAAGAAACGTAAGGTATGTAATGAAGATGATAGTAATCAAAGCCAAGCTCAAAGCAAGCCAAAAGTGCATGAGTGCTCCATTTGTGGGGTTGAGTTTGCAATTGGGCAAGCTTTGGGTGGCCACATGAGAAGGCATAGAGCTGCTACTAATGGAGGCCAATTTGGCCATCATGGGATTGTGGAGAAGAAGTCTAGTTATGGGAAGAGAGTGAGGTTGATGTTTGATTTGAACTTGACACCACCAGTAGATGATGATTTGGATAGTAGAAGATTAGGGCTTAGTCTTGATGTCTTGAGCATGTAGATAGGCTAGCTCCCATATATATATATGGTGGATTGTTTTCTTTTTAACCATGTCGATCAATTTTCAACGTACGTATATATGATGAGTATCGGTCTTCGGACGCTCAGCACGATCTACTCACTCTCAAGAGAAATCGTAAGAACAAAACTCAGGATAAACCAAGCACAAGATATGATGGACTCTCTTTAAACATAAAAAGTCGCAGCTTTTTCTTTACCAACAAACAACCTTTATTCAATAATAAAAAATCAACTACCTAATGCAATTCTCACCTCTCTTTAAATAGGAGAATAAAAACTTAACCCTAAAGAAATAAATCTTAACTAAAAAGGAAAGACAATAAAATAAATATAATCTAAACTAATAAAATCTAAACAATTTAAATTGCAACAAATCTTAATTAAATCTCAATTTAAATTGTAAATAACCACTTACCGAGTCTTTCTGAATATCAACCATATCTCCCATATGATCTTAATTGATCTCGGCATATGCTCCTGCATCAGAATCTCCAGGTTGAAAAGAATTCGACCTTAAATTCGGCTCTCCTTGCTCCTTGACGTAGCACTTTAGATCGGCAGCATTTAAAGTCGCCGAAAATCCATAGCGGCCTGATAGCTCGATCTTATATGTGTTTTCACCAATTCTTTTCAGCTTTCTGAATGGTCCATCGGCTCGATCTTTCAACTTCCTAAATCCACCTCAAGGAAATCGCTCAGGTCGAAAATTGATCCACACTAAATCTCCTACCTCAAATTCGGCTGGCTTTTGATATTTGTTCGCAGCCGCTTTATACTTGTCGTTCGATTTTTCTATCTTTGCACGAACTTGTTGATGAAGTTTCGTAATATGTTCGGTCATATCATTGGCATCTCCACTAAACTTCATAGTGATGGGAATTGGTACAAGATCAAGAGGACCAATTGGATTTCTTCCATACACTACCTCGAAAGGACCCTTCCCCGTTGACCTTGAACTCGATTGGTTGTAGGCGAACTCGGCTTGTGGTAACACAGACTCCCAACTTTTCTTGTTATCACCTGCATAACTCCTCAGCAAATTTCTCAATATTCGGTTCACAACTTCAGTCTGTCCATCAGTCTGCGGATGATGCAAACTACGGAACTGCAACCGCGTCCCCATTTTTCGTCATAAGGCTCTCCAAAAATGCCCAACGAATTTTGTATCTCGGTCCGATATTATCGTCTTTGGAATTTCATGTAACTTAACAGTCTCTTTAAAAAATAACCCGGCCACTCGAGAGGCATCGAACATTCGGTTGAATGGAAGAAAATGCGCCATTTTTTTAAAAAATCCATTGACCACAACTAAGATTAAATCAACACCCCTTTGTGCTCTCGGCAAACCCAAGACAAAGTCTAAGCTAATGTCATCCCACGGAGTTTCGAACACTGGTAATGGTGTATAAATACCCGTGTTCTGCAATTAGTTTTTAGCCAAGGTACAAATTCGACATCTTTCCACATGCTTCGCCGCGTCTCTTGTTAATTTCGGCCACACAAAATACTCCTCCATCAAAGCAATCGTCTTATCTCAGCCGAAATGTCCTGCCAAACCTCCGTTATGGCTTTCCAAAATAATTGCATCTCGAAATGAGGAATTCGGAAGACATAATCGGTTTTCTTTGAAAAGAAAGTTATCGACGAGCACATAATCTTCAAAATTTCCTAATAGACATTTTGCATAAATTTTGCCGATCGAAATCTTAATCTTCTTTATACAATTCTTTCAATTGCTTAAAACCGATAATTTGGACTTGTAAAGTCGATAATAATGAAACTCGTCGGCTCAACGCATCGGTTATTTTATTATGTCGTCCCTCTTTATGCCGAATGACAAACGGCACAAACCTATATATATACATAACCCACTTTCCATGCCGACTATTCAACTTATGATCACTATTGATATACTTCAACGCCTCATGATCTGAATTTAACACAAACTTTTGATGAAGTAGATAATGCTCCCAATGTCGGAAAGATTGAACAATCGCATATAATTCGACATCAAAAGTTGAGTAAATATTTCTTGAGGTGTTCAAATTCTCTCTAAAAATGCAATGGGCCGACCTTCCTAACTCAATACTCCGTTAATTCCTAATTTAGATGAATCACAATCAATTTCAAACAGTTTACCGAAGTCAGGAAATGCAAGAACTGGAGCTTCGTTGATTTTCTTCTTAATCAACTCAAAACTCTTGTCGGCCGCTTTCGTCCACTCGAAAGTTTTTCCTTTTAAGCATTTGGTCATCGGCGCCATCAACATACTGAAATTCTTTATGAACTGCCGATAAAACGAAGCCAAACCATGAAAACTACGTACATCATGAATAGATGTCGGCATCGGCCATGAAATGATAGTTTCTACTTTCACTGGGTCGGCTTTTACCCTTTCGGCTGAAACTATATTACCCAAGAAGACCAAACTGTTGCTAACAAACTCACACTTCTTAAGATTCACAAACAATCTTTGCTCTCTCAGAGTATATAAAATTTGCCGCATATGTTAAACATGATGCTTCAAACTTTGACTATAAACCAAGATGTCATCGAAGTAGACTAACACAAACTTCCCAATAAATGGTCGAAACACTTGGTTCATAAGTCTTATAAAAGTACTCGGAGTATTAGACAACCCAAACAGCATAACAGGTTGCTCATACAACCTATCCTTCGTCTTAAAAGCTATCTTCCACTGATCTCCTAGCCGAATCCTAATTTGGTGATACCCACTTCTCAAGTCGATCCTTAAGAATACAATTGAACCTAAAACATTATCTAGCATATCATCAAGCCGAGCTATATGAAATCGGTATTTTATCATGATTTTGTTGATAACTCGGCAATCTATACATTCGCCACGATCCATCTTTCTTTGGAACAAGCAATGACGGTACTGCACAATGAATCATGCTTTCCTTCAAGTATACCTTTTGCATAAAAACCTCGACTTGTCGTCGCAATTATTCATACTCATTTGGTGTCATGCGATAAGCCGGTTTATTCAGCAAGACTGCTCTGGAACGAGATCGATATGATACTGAATATCTCGGTCAGATGGCAACCCAGCAGGTAAGTCTTCTGGCATGACATCTGAAAATTCTTCCAAAAGGCCCTCCAAGATCAGTGGTTAGCTCGGATGTTCCTTATTAGACTCCAACACCATCAAAGTTTACATCTCACCGCTTTCTTCGGCTGCCTCTATAAATTAGATATAACTCAAAAAATTATTAACCGAGTTTTTGTTTCACACTTCTTCAATTTTCGAAGGCCCCAAAGTGATCTTCACTCCACCCATACTAAAAGAGTAAGTATTTTTGTATCCACCCATACTAAAAGAGTAAGTATTTTTGTATCCATCATGCATCACTCATCGGTCATCTGCACTACATCACACTAAAATGAATCCTGATAATTCTTACCGATAGTAAAAGTTACTAAAGACTTCTCAGTGACCGATACAACATTTCTCTTTTGAAACCAAGTAAACCGATAGGATTTTTCTCGCTTCTCGGTATTTAGTTGCAACTTGTTAACCATTACTCGGGTGACAACGTTTTCACAACTACCACCATCAATAATGGTGTCACATACCTTCCCATAGGCCGTACATCGAGTATGAAAGATGTTATGCCGTAACCACTCATCCTCGTCCTCGCTCGCTCGGTCATTCATATTACGCTGAATCACAAGGAATTCTCTATGATCATAATAAGTAATCTCTTTGGTTTATTCATCATCATTTAGACGGATGGTTTCACTTCTTCTTCATCTTCAACAACATTCCCTTCTATTATTGTTCCGGATCGTCGTTGGGACACTCGTGTTTATAATGCCCATAGCCCTGGCACTTATGGCATTGTCCCATCTTGCCTCCTCCGAAACCACTTGGTTTGTTTGTGCTCATTGGTATCTCTTTGGCCGAAATTGCATTGTTAGCCTTTCTTTGGAATTAGGTTGGTTTTGATGTCTCGGACGCTTTCACTCGGTAATTACGTGCCGATGAGGAACCTTCTCGGATGGTGTTGTTATCCGATCTCGACCACTTTTTGACCTTCAATTGCTTCTTAACTTTGACCGCCAAATTGTATAGATCATTGTATGAAACATATTGTTGGCGCTCGACGATATCTTTGATTTCGGCATGAAACCCACCTAAGTATTAAGCAATCGGCTGCTGCTCGACCTCGGTCACTCCTCATCTTATCATCAACAGATCGAACTCCTCAGTATATTCTTCAACGAACCGGTCTCCTTGTCGAAGGGCATGAAACTTGATATAATTTAGTTGCACATAATCCTTCGGTAGAAACTTTTCGTGAAGCCTTTTCCATCTTCTCCCAAGTTGGGATCTTGGGTTTTCCATCTCGGGCTCGTTTGATCTTAAGATTCTCCCACCAAATTTAAGCGTGACTCTTCAACTTGAGTGCAACCGCCTTCATCTTTCTCTCCTCGGACATCTCCTTGTAGTCAAAGACTCACTCGATGGTATGCAACCAATCGATGAAAGCCTCCGGATTGATTCTACCCGAAAATATCGGTAACTCCACCTTCATATCAAATCCCCTATAGCGGTCGGTTGGATACTGATCTCTATGCCCAAAACTCCTTTCATCGTCAGATCCTAAACGATGAAAAGGGTTTTCATTTTCGGACCCCAAACTGTCATCATCTGGCCCCCAAAGATTGGCGAACTCGATAGTCGCCGTTAGTTATTGAACTTGTCTCCGAAGATCTTCGATCTTGATATCTCGTAGTTCCCTCTCGTGTTGTTGTGCACCATGCCCATGCCCACGCCCACGGTGTACCATCGGTTCTTCACCTTCCACCAAGAATACGCTGACACCTACATTCTGATAGCAACCGATGAGAATCGGCCTACGGAGGCTCGTTGTTCAGCACGATCTACTCCCTCTCAAGAGAAATCACAAGACCAAAACTCAAGATAAACCGAGGAGGAGATATGATGGCCTCTCCTTAAACACAAAAGGCCGTAGTTTTCCTTTTGCTAACAAGCAATCTTTATTCAATAATAAAAAAATCAACTCCCTAATACAATAGTTCTCATCTCTTTAAATAGGAGAATAAAAATTTAACCCTAAATAAATAAATCTTAGCTAAAAAGGAATGACAATAAAATAAATCTAATCTAAACCAATAAAATCTAAATAATTTAAATTGAAACAGATCTTAATTAAATCTCAATTTAAATTGTGAATAACCTATTGCCGAATCTTTCTAAATCTCCACCATATCTCTGCTCCTGCATCAAATATATATATATATGAGAGTACTTGTTGTACAGACATAGATGTTTAATTAATATATTAATTTAATTTCTTGATTTCTCGTAGTAGTTGCTCATAGGCATTTGAATGGAAAGAAAATGGTTTCAGGAATTGGTGAATCATTAACCACGATCATATGTTCTGATCTTTTCAGGGTAGAGAGATACATTGACAGAATCCTAAACTATTTCATGCATGTTATAATGCTGTAAAACTGGAAATGATGAATAATCTTCAATGTGAACTTAGAAGTAACCCATAGATTTGTATTTTTTATTTTAAAAATAAAGTAACTTGCATGTGTAATTTGAACCTTAGATCTCTTGCTCAGCCTCACATAGGCTCAACTCCTCATAGGCTTTACCATACCATGCTACAAGGGCATTGACATAAATTGAGTGGCAGGGGGTTCGTCCCAAATTATTTCAAAATTTCTGATTAATTTAGACAGTTTCGAGTCATTTTTAACATGTATATTTTGTAAATTGAATTTAAGATCGAGTGAAATTTGGAGGCTCTTCTTAACACTGTTTAGACTATTAAGAGAGTGATAAAATATAATTACTTTCAATACTTGGTTAGACATTTTTTTAGTGATAGAAAGATTCACAAGTCTCAATGCTTCTATCCTAACTTCCCTTAGACACTAATACAAATAAGGGTTGTCCCTACGGATTTATCGGTAGGGGCAACCCACTGCCCCTACGGAGATGTGCGTAGGGACGAAAAAAGACCCCGAAGGTGCAAAGGCCGCAGGTGCAAGTTGAAGCCTGAACTTGCCCCTACGGGCTAAATCTTGCCCTTACGGATTTCTGTGTAGGTCCTGTTTCACCTACGGAGTAGGCCGTAGGGTAAAAAACTTTATATTATTTACGGGTTTTTTAAATATATTAACTGTACCTACGGATATAGCCGTAGGGCCACGTACTATCCCCTACGGATATCTACTTATCCATAGGGGCAAAATATCAGGATTCCTGATATTTTTTCCCTACGGATAACGCCGTAGGGGCGAAGCAATGGCCCCTACGGATATGTCCGTACGGGCACTCCCAACCCCCCTGGTACTGAGATCAGGAAGGAAATATCAGTTAATGCTGATATTTTGCCCCTACGGTTTAAGCCGTAGGGACAACATGTGTACCTACGGATTAATCCGTAGGTACACATTATCTGTATTTTATTTTTAAAAAAGGGCTGCCTGATTTTTTTCCGTCATGTGCACAATAATATATAAAACAATAAAATATAAAATTAATCATCACACAACATATATCGCAGTATTCATAATCACATCTCACGCATATAATATACAAAAGAAACCCAAAAACTGAATATAATATAAATATAAACCAATATCAATATCGTTTCAAAATGTAGTACAATATGTATGATATAAATAAATACATGTTTCAAAAAATAAGAACCAAAAAGCTACCCTAGCTCGGTCCAGCTCCACCTCTGAATAACGATAGAATAACGCGCGCCTGCTCCTCGGTCAATAAAATCTGCAATTCGGCGCGAGCGGGAGTCTGAGCGGCCTGTGGAGCTGGCGATGTGGTCTGCGCAGCCGCCGTCGAGGTAGTCGCTTGCGGAGCCGCGGCTGCGGGAGTCTGAGCGGGCGGTGGAGCTATAAGAGCTGTCTGCGGAACCGCAGCCGATGTAGTGGCTTGCGGAGCCGTAGCCGAAAGAGATGCATGTGGAGGCTCGGCCGATGTACCCTGTCGCGTCTGGACCTAACGTGTGTAATAAGCGTCTAAGAACTGTGTATTATTCGAATTCGTATCATTATTAAGTTATTTCGAAACCCCGTTTGGATATCTAGTTTGGAAAACCGTTGTTTAATTTAATTACATATGTATGTATGATTAATCAAACTTAAGTCTAAAACCAAATAAGCTCAAGCTACGTACTAATTATGGATATGTTGAAATCTATATAATATGACATGATATTTTACTATAAAGTAGTATACATACCAGCATCTCCTTCAACTCCTGAACGGTGGCCTTCAAGCTCTCCAGTTCCTGATGGACACGTCGGTCACTGGAGACGGAGGAAGTAACCGCCGGGGTGGAGTCCAACCTTATATGGGCCCTGCTAGGGCCCAGTCCCCGGCCCCTCTCCCAACCTCCGTGGTGCCCTCCGTGTGCGGCGTTCAGAACTGGGGTCAGTAGCCTCGGATCGCTCTGTCCGGTAAAATCGATCCCCGAGGCCTTGGCCTGCTCAACCACCCGCTCCTACACCCACATTAAGCAGTAAAGTATAAGTATAAAATTTAAACTTGAACCTTCCAAAACTAAAATTTCAAATTTGGGTAGAAAAAATATTAACACTTACGCAATACTCCTGGGTAGCGACGTCGGGATATCGAAGCTCTCCCGTGGAGGGATCTGTCGAGGTGCCGTGGACGGCAAGATATGCGGACAGTACGCTCGGTGTACCACGTGACGCCACGGTCCGAGCTGTCTGCAAAATTAGAAAATAACTCTTAATATTAGAAATATTAGAAAATAACTCTTAATATTGCAGAATATCACAAAGGTCGGTCTATTGTAATTTACCGATAACTCCATGGCTCGAGTAATATTCCTCGAGCCACCTGTGTAAGTAGGGCGACCCCTCTTCGCCGACTTCCTGTTCTATGTATTCTGAGCGGACTGTTTCTGCACAACGCATTAACATTTAGTTTTCTAATTAAGGAACAAAAAAAATAAATTATATCCTAAACAATGAATTACATTTAAAATACATACCTGTTTGCGCTGGGAGTCGAAATATTCGCACAATAGAGGCCATGTCTCTATGTCGACTCTCGCAAACGCCGGAGTGGATAGGAGGGCCGCTCTCTCTGCCTCGGGGGTCGCCATCCACAGGGAGTAGCAGTCGGCGTTCAGCTCATTCCTGTTGTATCGGACCTTGGCCTGCATGTTCTTCATAAGGCCATTGTACAGAGCATGAAGGTCGAGCACCCTCCCCGGATGATCAGGGTCGGCTACAGGCTGAAAATCGTAATCCAACTGAAAATACAAAAAAAATACATTTTTATTAGATTGCAAGGGTTAATAATAAATATGATAAGCGGATAGATCAACTGAATATATATATTAATACGTACCCGAACCTGATCAAAGAAGAGGGCGAATGAGCGCTGGTGCGGCTCGCCCCACTCAACGTGAAGTGGATAGTTCTTCACGAGCCGGCTCTCGTCCCCCATATACCGGCCGAACCTCTCGGCATGAGGACCGGTATAGCGATAGTCAAGGGTAAAAAAAAGGGTGAATGCTGCCTCCCCCTAGCTGTGTCAGGCCTCAGCCTATGGGACTGATTCGGGTCTCGAGTCCCCCTCTAGGGATTTGGAGGCCCTGCGTCTGCACGAAATATCAAGACAATCAATATTAAGACAAATTTGTATTAAGAAATCAAGGTTAAACGAAAATTCAAGTGTGATATATACCTCCGGTGACTATCGCACGAGCCTGGGCCCGGGCAGCAGCACGAGCGGGACGATAGTTCCTCCGGTGAGGAACAACCGGGGTCCCGGATGCGGACACATCCCTTCCAACTAGAAAATAAATATCGACGCTAAGTTTCTATGAAGTTCATATTTATTCTATAGAGCATATGTAAAATGAATAAATATTTTAAATTTATTCATACTAACCTGCAGACGATGCGGAGGGTATGGAAGCGGCAGGAGTGGCCCCTGCGGAAGATGTGGACGCACCACCTATAATTAGACAATTAAAAATAGATTATATAAGTAATTGCAAAAAGAATGTGTAGATCAATAATATAACGTTCTAAATCAATATGCATGCACTATAGGATATATAAACATACCCGCAGGTGCGGTGGTGTTACCACCTACAGCTAGACAATAATAAAAATTGCTAAGTAAGAGCAAAAGGAATGTGTGTATTTATGATATAGCATTCTAAATCAATATACATGCACTATATGATATATAAACATACCTGGAGGAGCGGGAGTGGTCTCTGTTCCAGAATGGGGACTTTCAAATCATGCAACACCTGCAGGAATCTTTTCTTCTCCGGTTGTGACATATGATAAGCGGCATTGGGAAGTACAAACTTGCCCGGTTTACCCGCTACCGGTCTAGGGTGCAATTCACTTCTTATTCCCCACTCTTGTAGATCCATCCGAGCATTCATGTTGTCTTTCGATTTCCCGTCTTTACAAAGAAGCAACTTAAGTATGTGCTCTGATACTCCCTTCTCTATATGCATGACGTCCAGACAATGACGCACTGAATTTGTAGACCAGTACGGAAGCTCGAAGAAAATTCTTAACTTGTTCCAATATTGTGGTTTGACCTGTTTTGTCGGATCCATCCCGAAGGTCACGTTATTGTAACCATCCCATTTAGCAGTCACGTCCTCTCCGAACAATGGGGATGGAGGTCCAAGAAGCTCCTGATGACCATCAAAGTGAACCGTGTCTAACCTATAGGGGTGGTCTGGAGGCAGGAAACGTCGATGGCCACAATAACAAACCTTCCTGCTAAAATTCAAGAATTTCGATGTTCTGTGTTCATGGCAATGCGGACATGGTTTGTGACCATGTACGGACCAACCTGATAGCATTCCATACGCAGGAAAGTCATTAATTGTCCACATTAAAGCCACACGCAGTATGAAGGTTGTATTTGTGTTTGCATCATATGTCTCTACACCATCAATGAACAAAGATTTCAACTCCTCGATCAGAGGTCGAAGATAGACGTCGATATTGTTCCCCGGTGAGTTTGGTCCGTCGATAAGAAGCATCATAAAGTATGATTGGTCCATAGCCAACCAAGGCGACAGATTATAAATTATCATTACAACGGGTCATGTGCTGTGACTTCCAGCCATATATTTGAATGGGCAGAAGCCATCAGTAGCCAGTCCGAGCCGGACATTGCGAGGATCGCTACTGAATATTGCGTGCCTCCTATTGAAATCCTTCCATGCCGGTGAATCTGTTGGATGGCTCATTTTTCCATCTTCGCTTGGAGGAGCACGGTGATGCCAAATCATTGCCTCGGCTGTTTTCTTGCACCTGAATAGTCTCTGTAGCCTCTGTGTTATGGGAAAGTATCGTGCTATCTTCACAGGTATATCAGACTTCTTATCAGAATCTTTCGGCTTATACCTAGCCTCTCCGCATGTTGGACACTCTTTCAAATCTGAATTCTCTTTCCGGTATAACACGCAATTTTTAGGACATGCTTGAATCTTCTCGCACTTTAGACCCAAATCAGACATCATCTTCTGGGCTTTGTACCAGCTGTCGGGCACATTATTTTCCGGAGGCATAGAATCTTTCAAGAACGAAAGAAGGATTGTGAATGACTTGTTGCCCCATCCATGTAGGCACTTAATCTGGAAAATTTGGACGCACCATGAGAGGGTGGAATACTTCGCATTCTCATAAATTGGTTTCCTAGCATCATTCATTAAATTTTCATATTTATCCGCACGGAGTCCTTGACCGGAAGGAATGTCATCTTTGGTACGAATAGATTCATCTAGGGCATCCTCTACCATATCCTCCATTTCTTCTGATGGAAATAAATTACCGCCTTCTCCTTCTGCCGCATTACCGAATTCTTCTTCTTCTCCTGCCGCATTATCGTATTCTACTTCTTCTGCCGCAGTACTGCATTCTTCTCCTTCCCCGTGATATTTCCAAGTTGTATAAAGTCTAGTAAACTCATGTTTTACAATATGAAGCTCTGCCAATTCTACCTTCTGCCAGTACTTATTGCTACATCTATCGCACAGACAGAGAATCTTCTCTATTATGATCTTATTATGTGCGCGTGCAAATTCAAGGAAAGCAGCAAATCCTGCGATAAACTTAGGTTGCATACGTTGTTTCCAATCCACATACATCCAGTCCTTAACTCTGACGTACTCATGGGCCATGTTAGACTGTATAACATATAAATTATAGGTTATGCTGACTATATTGAGAAATATAAGAACGGGATAGTTACTGACAAAGGAGAAAATCCGTGTATATGCTTTGTGTGTGCGTTTGTCGTTGAAAAGAATAAATTATCGCACGTATGTTAACCGATAGACGGGGACTAAGTGGCGCTTTTAGTTTCATATATGAGTATCGATGAGAATATGAAGGTTTCATATTATCATCGAGTATCGGTTTTAACTTGAACATCTCGAATCACTTTCTAATTATGTGTTTGTTGTGTATTCTTGTTGTATGTGTGTGTTCCGGCTGTCGGAGGTAGGCTTCTATCCCATTAAGAATGTATAGAGCGAACACCCATCACTTGTGCTTTCAACCGTTTCGAGTAAATTTCGGCAGCACCTCCCCGCTGTTCTCCGAGTACACTGTAATAGAATAGATAATCATTTCAAAGCTGTGAAACAACGTTGAAATGAACATCTAATCTATCTTTGTACACGGAGAACCAGCGGAAAGGTACCGACGAAATATCTCGAAACGGATGAAAACACAAGTGAATGAAGGCGTTTTCTTTATACATTCTTAACTTGTCCACAAGGGACAAATCTATGGGTTACCATACGATTGAATTTTCTCGTCGCGTAGACTATACGACGGTTGTTAGTATCGAGCTATACTGTCCGATATTTAACAACCTTCGTATAGTTCTATGTCACGACGAGTATCGCACGTATGTTAACCGATGGACGGGGACTAAGTGGCGTTTTTAGTTTCATATATAAGTATCGATGAGAATTTGAAGGTTTCATATTATCATCGAGTATCGGTTCTAACTTGAACATCTCGAATCACTCTCTAATTATGCGTTTGTTGTGTATTCTTGTTGTATGTGTGTGTTCCGGCTGTTGGGGGTAGGCTTCTATCCCATCAAGAATGTATAGAGCGAACACCCATCACTTGTGCTTTCAACTGTTTCGAGTAAATTTCAGCAGCACCTCCCCGCCATTCTCCGAGTACACTGTAATAGAATAGATAATCATTTCAAACCTGTGAAACAACGTTGAAATGAACATCTAATCTATCTTTGTACATGGAGAACCAGCGGAAAGGTACCGACGAAATATCTCGAAATGGATGAAAACACAAGTGAATGAAGGCGTTTGCTTTATACATTCTTAACTTGTCCACACGGGACAAATCTATGGGTTACCAAACGATTGAATTTTCTCGTCGCGTAGACTATACGACGGTTGTTAGTATCGAGCTATACTGTCCGATATTTAACAACCTTCGTATAGTTCTATGTCACGACGAGCATCACACGTATGTTAACCGATGGACGGGGACTAAGTGGCGCTTTTAGTTTCATATATGAGTATCGATGAGAATATGAAGGTTTCATATTATCATCGAGTATCATATATTGGTTTTAACTTGAACATCTTGAATCACTCTCTAATGATGCGTTTGTTGTGCATTCGTGTTGTATGTGTAACATGATTTTAAACCATTGAGATCAAGATTGATAGAACTGATCATCCTACATTTCAATGGCATTCATCTACCAAAAACTATTATTGCAATGGCATTCATCTATAACAATCAACAATTAAAACTACAAATATAGGATACTGATATCATAAAGCGTTATACGCAACATATGAATTCACCTGACTGAAACATGCATCAAAAAACATGTTCATCCAAAAGAAAGGCCACTGTCAACAAATATAGACAAATGATTATTATATTAACTATGAAACATATTAGAAAAATGATAGAAGTTAAAGATGTTAATAACATGATGATAATCAAAGCAGTTGCGTACATATGCTAAAACCGAATATGTGACACGATATTCTTGTAAAGATAGACATGTATTAAAAGAGGAGACGCCCAAGTAAAATCCATAACTAAATCCCTATCTTGCCCTTCCTTTTCTTCAAATCAGAAATGTGTATTTTTTTTTGCAATTATATATAGCTAAAACAAAGAAGTTCCTACAATTCTAAGCATTTCCAATTACAACGACCCATCCTCAAAATCCAGAATCTTATGAGTATCTTATGCAATTAGCAAACAAATTCAACCCAACATGCCCAACGTCTAAAAGTTCAACAAAACAGTCTCCGTTTCCAAGAAAATTTGATAATGACAAATAAAATTATTAATTAAACTGGGCTTTACCCACATTATTAGTCCAGTTTCCAACACCTTCTCAAACTAGACACATTTTCCTCTTATGATCATCATCAACATTTCAATTAACGGGCTTAATGCTAATTAGAATGGAAATTAACTTAGACCCTGAAACCCCAACCCCAACCCCAACAGCAACCCCTTGCCGAACCCCAACCCCAGCCCTAGCCCCAGCCCCAACCCTAACGCTAACCGCAGCCTGAGCCCGAGCCCCAACCCCAACCCCAACCACAGCCCTAGCCCCAGCCCCAGCCCCAGCCCCAATCAAGAAGTGCTCAGGGACACACAACCCCAACCCCAACCGCTACCCCCTGCCGAACCCCAACCCCAACCGCAACAGCAGCCCCCCAGCCCCACCCCTAACCCTAACGCTAACCCCAATCGATGCCTACCCAAACCATGAATCATAGACCTAAAACAATCAAAAATTTGTTTAATTAAGATTTCCTAACCTGTGCAGGCGGTGGCGATGATGAATCGGTGGCGACGACGAATCGGCCGTAGGTTGAAGAAGCAGGCGATGGCGACGACGAACGGAGATGAGGAAGAAGCAGGCGGTGGCGACGACGATTCGGCCGGCGCTGGCGACGACGAGAACGGCGACGACGAGAACGGCGATCGGCGGGAACGAGGGTTTGGGGATTTGGGTTCGCGCGCAACTGATAAGGGAATAAGAAATAATCAGCATAGGGATCGATCACTTAAATCTCTATTTAGATGCCCCTACGGATATACCCGTAGGTGCTTGGTTTGCGGCTCCGTAGGGGCAAACAACACTTTAAGATTTAATAATTTTTAAATAAATATGGAAGGACCGTAGGGGCAACCGTTTAGACCTACCGTGGGTGCTTGGTTTGCGGCTCCGTAGGGACAAACAACACTTTAAGATTTAATAATTTTTAAATAAATATGGAAGGACCGTAGGGGCAACCGTTTAGACCTACGGATTAATCCGTAGGGCCAAACGAAATCTACCCCTACGGATGCTGTTATCCGTAGGGGCAACCCCCTATTTTAGTAGTGAGAGACGCTAGATGTCTCGATTGGATACTTTTCCTAATGGGAATTATGCAGACTAGCATATGTTATGGGCCCGTTTATTTTGATATTTACCCAAATTTGACTAGACGCGATTTTTACTTTGATTCTTACCATCCTTGATCATTTTACTGGAGATATAAGTAATCAGACTGAGAAAATTAGGACTCTGCAACAAAATTTAAGATGTCCAATTTTGACTCATTTCAGGTGGTACAAAGATATCTTTCTTAGCAGAGTTATGCAACTCGGAGATGCTAATAATCCGCATTGGAAAGCCAAATTCGTTGATGGCTTACCTAATCTGTGTGCTGAAAAGGTTCATAAAAATTTACGAAATCTGCATGACAGGGTTATACTATCCTACAATCTGTATACTTATGGTCGTTTAATAAACACTTATGTACAAGAAAGTTTGACTTTATGCAATAATATAAACCTAAAAAATCAATTGAAATACCAGAAATTGACTGGTAGGAAAGAACTAGATGAATTTTACAGCCAATTTGCTATAGATCCTCCTCAAGAAAAGAGAAATGGGAAGAAAAAGTGAAAGGAATCCCTTTCTAATTCTTTTTATAAAAATAATTAGAAATACCATCCCCAAAAAATCTCGAAAAGAGCGAGAAGAAGATTATAGAAAAAGAAAAAGGAGAATGGTGCTTATGAGGGTGCTTAAGATTTATAGAAATAGAATAGAATAATAATAAAATAAATTTAATGCTAATTCAGGATTTATAGACTTAATTAATTTTCCATTGTAGTTAATAATCTAGGATTTGATTGTTAGGGGGGCTGGATTTTTTATGACGAAAAACAAAAAAAAGACCAATTTGCTTAACGGAACATATAGATAGATTACTTGATTTCTTCATATTTTATCCAATTAAAACTCATATTACCTTATTAAACAATGAGGCTATATATAAACAATTAATCACTTATTTCCATTCATTCTAAATAGATGGTTGGATATCATCCATGGACTCTCCATTAGATAGTGATTTGATTGTATGAGGGTGCAATATTATTAAATTTAATTTCTTGTTTGATTCATAGAAAATATATGGATTTTCTGCCAACTAAATTAAAGCTTATGTATATTATTAAATTTAATTCTTTGAGCAGTTTAGGATTCATAGACTTAATTTAATTTAAGTTTCTATTATAGCTGATAATATAGGATTTATGGACTTAATTTAGTTGCTAGATTTAGTGCTAATTTAGGATTTATAGACTTAATTTAGTTGGTAATTTAATTTAATTTCCTATTTTGGTTGGTAATTTAAGATTTGATTTTATGAAGAGGGAGCTGCATTTTTTATGATGAAAAACAAAAAATACCAATTATTTATAGGCTTAATAATCTTGATAAATTTAATGCTAATTTAGGATATATAGATTTAATTTAGTTGGATTTTGTTTGACGAAAAACAAAAAAATATCAATTAATGATAGACGTAATTTAGTTGGTAAAATTAGTGCTAATATAGGATTTACAAACTTAATTTAGTTGGTAAAGATGGAGGGTCCTTAGAATTTAAAAGAGCTAATTTAATTTTTTATTATAGTTGGTAATTTAGGATTTGATTATATGAGGTTGCTTGTGATTTATAGAAATAGAGTAGAATAAAATAATAATAGAATAAATTTAGTGCTAATTTAGGATTTAAATACTTAATTTATTTAGTAACTTAATTTAATTTTCTATTATAATTGGTAATATAGGATTTAATTGTATGAGGGTGCTTAAGATTTATAGAAATAGAATAATAATAAAATAAATTTAACGCTAATTTAGGATTTATAGACTTAATTAATTTTCTATTATAGTTAATAATCTAGGATTTGATTGTACGAGTGGGGAGCTAGATTTTGTTTGACGAAAAACAAAAAAAAAGACCAATTTTCTTTACGGAACATATAGATAGAAAATTAACGTGAATTTCACCAATTTTGAAAGATCTGGCTCGATTTGGATATAGCGTCCATTCATGTAGTTGATAAACCTTATTGATAATTGCTTTGCTAAAATTTATAACGTCTCCTCCTTCTCTTCCAGTTGGATATAAGTGTTTTATCTCTATTGAGTTGGAGACAGCTAAAAGTGCTTCTAGAACTTGGCGGGATCTCCCTGCTTCAGAAGCGTATGCATTGGTCTCAATATATTTTTCTTTCAGAGATCATGGATCATGCATTTTGGGAATATCATTCCCTTCTAAAAATATAATTGTTTCTCGAATTGTTTTCTGAAAATAATTATCTTCAGTTCCTTCAACAGTCTTTTTGAACGACTGAGCTTTTGCAGAGTTATTCTTTGACCCTGATGATTCATCCAAGCTAATATAGCTTTCTTTTTTAGTGTTATAAACATTTCTTTTTGTTGTTTTATTCGGCGTTCTCCATTCAGAGGGGGTGTATGACACGACTCAGTTTCTGTATCATATCTGATTGGTTTTGGCTTTTACATCTTGAGCCAATTATAATAAGGGGCATGTGAGGAATTATTATTCCTCCCCCGTCTCGACTCCTGTCTGAGTCTTGGCCTCTCGCTGGACTCTGCATTAGAGTCCTGTAGAAATTCCCTAGTTAAAAAGACATGAAGACAATTATTAGTATCTTTAATATATTCAATATCAAAATCAAAAATAGATAATTCAACTTGCAATCTGGCAAAAATTTGCTTGGATGATAAATTTTTAATATCATTATGTATAACAGTTTTAGCAGCGCTATAATCTATTCGTAGCAAAAATTTCTGATTTAATAAATTATCTTGGAATTTATAAATACACTTAATGATAGAAAGAATTTCTATCTTTATAATCGAATAATTAGATTGTGCGGGATTCCATTTTTCAAACGTAAATCTAATAAGTATTTTCTTGTTATTATTAGAATCAATTTGTTTAGGGATACCTCCGTATCCAATATTAAAAGCATCGGTCACTACTACTTTTTGCCATATAAAATTAGCAATATGAAGATATTGTAGGTTTTTAACCCTCTGTTTTATTTTTTGTATAACCTTTGTATGATCGGTTGTCCAAGGAGAAGGATTTTTACTATAAGATCAGTTATAAACTGAAACTATATCAATTTTTCTTTATAATTGGTATGAATTCGTTGAGAATCAATTTTCTCAATAGGCATTATTTTACTAAGCAAAGAAGTCTCTAATATAGTATGCTGAGTGATCTTCTTTACTATAATAAAAGGAGATGTGAAACAAATATCTTCATTGCAGATATTGACATTTGACACCTTATAAGGTGTAGTCAAGGTATTATTATCTGTCGTACTCAAAATTTGAGTAGTTCTCTCACAATATTTGATGAGGATAATTCCCTCTTGATACAATTAAGATCTGCTCCACTATCTATGAGAGCTATCAATTCAAGAATTACTATATTATTATTAATGATTAGAGTAACCCTAATATACCATTTCTGTATAAGAACAAAATCAAGACTTTGGATCATTTCCTTATTCCCACTCAAAAAACTGAGAATTTTAGCGCTATCAAACTTGAAAATAATACTCAAGTTTCAGACGCGGTTTATACTTTGATTCTTACCATTTTCGATCATTTTACAGGAGATGTAAGTAATCAAGCTGAAAAATTTAAGACTTTACTACAAAATTTAAGAAGTCCAATTTTGACTCATTTCAGATGGTACAAAGATATCTTCCTTAACAAAGTTATACAACTCGAAGATGCTAATAATCCGTATTGGAAAGCCAAATTCGTTGATGGCTTACCTAATTTTTTTGCTGAAAAGATTCATAAAAATTTACGAAATCAGCATGACGGGATTATACCCTACAATCTGTACACTTATGGTCGTTTAATAAACATCTGTGTACAAGAAAGTTTGAGTTTATACAATGACATAAAGCTAAAAAAGCAATTGAAAGACCAAAAACTGATTAGGAGGAAAAAATTTGGTGAATTTTGCAGCCAATTCGCTATAGATCCTCCACAAGAAGAGAGGAAGGAGAAGAAAAAGAGAAAGGAATCCCTTTCTAATCCTTTTTATATAAGGAAAAGGAAATATGATCCCCCAAAAATTCTCGAAAATATCGATAAGAAGATTATAGAAAAAAGCCTATTTATAAAAGGTGAACTGATAAGTCTAAATCAAAGACTTCCGCCCCTTGTTATAAGTATGGTAAAGTTGGTCATTTTGTCAACAAATATTATACAAAGAAAAAGATCAATGAAATAGTAGATGAAGGATTAAGAATTTTTTTATATAAGATTAGGATCAAGTCCTCTGAATCAGAAAGTTCAGATTTCTACTCTATTTCTTCGTCATCAGAAGATGAAATTGAGCCTGAGTGCTCAAATAAATGTTGTAATATCAACAATGATAACTGTTATAAAACCATTATAGAAATGAATGGTTTAAGTATCAATGTTATAAACAAAGATAATAAGAAGTCCATCTTAAAAGTTATTGAAGATAATGATCTTCAACATGAAATAAAAACCAAATTTATTGAAGTTCTTCTCAAAGAGGATAAGGAGAAATCTCATATTCCTAAAAATGTTTATTGGCTCTCTGAAATCTTAAAGAGACAACGTTAACAGGAAAATAAGCATGTTATTTTTCAAGATTTGCAAAAGGAGATTAATAATCTCAAAATAGAAGTCAAAGAGTTGAAAAATAAAAATAATGACATTCTACTTATTTCTAATATAGAAAGTAAAAATTTTACATTTGGAGAAAGTTCTCAAACAAGAATTTCCTCTGAACAAGAAGTAGTAGAACCTTTTCTACAAAGTCTTGATCTTGTTCTTATTCAGAAATGGTATATTATGGTTACTCTAATCATTAATAATAATTTAGTAATTTCTAACTTGATAGCTCTCGTAGATAGTGGGGCAGATCTTAATTGTATCAAAGAGGGAATTATCCCCCATCAAATATTACGAGAGAACTACTCAAATTTTGAGTACGGCAGATAATAGTGCCTTAGCTACATCTTATAAGGTGTCAAATATCAATATCTGCAACGAAGACATTTGCTTCCCATATCTTTTTATTATAGTAAAGAAGATTACTCGGCATATTATACTAGGGACTCCATTCCTTAGAAAAATAATCCCTATTGAGAAAATTGATTCTTAAGAAATTCATACCAATTACAAAGTAAAATTGGTAAAGTTTCAGTTTATAACTGATCCTATAGTAAAAATCCTTAATATGGTAAAAGAAATTTACCTTACTGAAAAATATGGGACGCCGCTTGCTCTTTGTAAGTCTCTCTTATCCTTCTCTTTTTTAGCTTCATAAGTATCACTTTATATTACTCTGTGAATGGTATTAGAGCCATGATTGGTTAAGTTTTTTCTTTCTGTAATGATAAATATTTAGTTTAGAAATTTATGATATTTTCTTATAGACTTGGATTTTAATTTTTTATTTATTCTTTAAACTTCAAGATTAGATGTAGCCGATTATGCTTCCCGCAACACCTTTCGAGGAGAAAACTAGCGGGATTGAAAGGTGTAGCCCTTGAAAGCTTTTTTCTGAAAATCAAGAAGTTAAAAGAATAAATAATTACTGTTAAATTATTTTATTTGGTTATTACTCATGGAACGATACTAAAGTCATGTAAGGAGTTCCATTTTATTCAGGGATTGGCGTTTATATGGTAGTCCATAAATCGTTGACAGCCGTATGGATAAAAACTAAGTTTAATAATTCTAGAGTATATCTCATCTGAAAAATTTTCAGATTACATATAGTAGAAAAATATCATTCCTTTTTAGCTAATTTATTCAGAACTCTGGGTAGAATTTTCTATGAGTACATCATCATCATCATCTGCTATTTCTACAAAATTAGCTCGTAATAAGAGCTGACATGTTAAGAACACTAATTTAATAGAGTATCTTTCAGATGAGAAACAACTTAATAAGTGGACTATTCCTAATATTCCACCAAACGAGATTTAAAATATCGGGACGTTTGGTTTCTCGTCTAGACTTTCCATCAAGAGTATGGAAAAAACTCTTTTTGTCGATATTATAGAACATACCATACAACTCCTTTCAGAAAATCATGTGTTTAGATTTGAGAAGGATTATAAGTACCTTTATATAGAAATTATTCAAGTGGCTTTTAAGCCTCTGACCTTATATGGTCTCAATACTTCTATCTTAACTTCCCTTAGAGACGCCAGATGTCTCGATTGGATACCTTCCCTAATAGGAATTATACCGACTAGCTAGCCTATGTCATGGGCCAGTATATGTTGATGTTTGCCCAAATTTGACTTTGTTTTTAACGGACTCAAATATACTTGATGCAGTTACTCTGAATTTGAAGACAAACGGGTACAATTTATGAAAGGATCTGAGACTATCTCACTAATATACAGGATCCATTTCAAGATTTTGACCACCATGGCTCCAAAGGTAAAAACTAAGACTGAAAGTGGTAAAACCACATTAATTGAGATAAATTTACTCTCTTCACGTATTGCAACTAATAGGGTCATAAAATAGGAAGAAATAGACTTCCCAGAATCATGGGTATTAACCTCTGTCGTTCCTCCCAAGCCTATAATAGATACCGAGGTCGATCGGATAATACAAATTGACGACGAAGAAATTGAAATAAAATTTGGTTCAAATCACATTACTAGAATAACTAGTAATATAGTCAGTACCTCTTCTGTTAATAATGGAAGAAGATCGTTTTCTAAACCCAGCTCCTCTCAAAAATCAGAAAGAGAGGTTGGAGATATTAATATTTCTGAGATGACTATTCCGCATCCAATTTATGAGAACAATAATAAAACTTCTCATATCTCATCAGAGATAAGCTTTCACATCCAAAATTTTTATATGGATTTTACACCCAACAGTACTTTAGGAATATTCCTTCAAAAGGAATTCATGAACGATAAGCATATTGCTTTCAAAGAATGGTTTTATAAATCATTTACCAAGAAACAACGATATGCTTACAAGGATGAGTTTTATAAACACCTTGAAGAAAGACAAAGTTTGTTGATTGGTTCTATCATGACCCGGAATTGGCACGTGACCAGAACTTGAATCACGTGAAATCTATAAGACCTCACCGTAACTCAAGTAAGCCGAAAACCCATAAATCAAAAACTTTTTTTGGAAAATAATGGAGGTGAAGTTTTGAAATAAAGGTATAATGAAATCAAGTTCTTTCTTTTAAAGTATAAATAAGGTTTGTTTGAAATGCAAGTGGATTATATACTATAATTTGAAAATATTTTCGTCAGTTGAAATTTGGGTAGTACCTCCTTTGTAAATTTTTATCAAAACAAGAACATAATCAATAATAATATAGGCATCCCCAAGCGGAAGTTGGCTCTTCGCCAATCGGAGGAAATACAACCACGCAACATGAATATACGACGCCAAGACGAAGATCAATCACAAAAAAGAAAGTAAAGAAAACCAAAATATCATCAAACTCAAGATAAAAAGAATATATATACAAGTCTCGACACTAAATCCAAAGAGTATACAACTGAACTTTAAGTCAACTAAATATACATAGTTTGGTTGATGGAGCTTTTAACCAGATACAAATGAATAATAAATAACAAGCGGTGGTTACGATTCGAAGTGTAACCCACCTACCAAGCAAACCACCCAAAGAAACAATGTGCCAGCAAGTTTCTACTGATCCGAACGGTCAATCCTGCAAGAAAACTATAGCAAAACGGGGATGAGTTGCCAACTCATGAGTAGAGATATCATCGGGTAGAAATCGAATGTATGATGATCTCCTAGGTCATACAGTAATAATAATATCATACCGTGTGATATCGATGGTAATCGTGTATACATATACATATAGATATATAATATCATGCATGTATCAATATATGATACCGTGTCATCCATATCGTGTATATATACATATATCAAATAATAAGTGTTCATCAACGACACTCAAAATCATCATAAAATTCTGAGTGTCCAGCATCAACACTTGAAATCATTATAAAACCCATGTCTAGCATTAACACGTAAATCCTCATATCTCAGGCGCCGTCAGCACCGAGAAAACTCATGGTGGACGTCGAAATATCATATCAAGAGAAACCGCGTTTTAAAAGCAATCATACGTTTTTAAATAATATCTGCGATTTCTCAAATCCAGAAATCTCATGAAAACGGAATCTCATAAAAGTATCGTAGTAATGAAATAATATGTACAGGCACAGAACAATTCTGTAATGAGTGTGTCGTGTAGTAAGGTAAAGAAAGTGCAATATTGAAAATAATATGGGGTACTGTGTACTAATCAGTAACTAAAATGCTAATAGGTTATAAGGTGATACGGTGACATAACGATTTCTAATGTGTACGTGGCATGTCAATTACCGATGATGTGTGTGTGAGCCGGCAAGTAATGTGTACGTGGACATGTGCATCATCGGTAATGGTGCGTGTGTCCTAACGAACGAAGTCACGTAAAGATAAAGGTATGAAACGTAGTATATATATCGTAAACGAAAATAATACGAGCGTATGCAGAAATAAGAAATCGTAGCGCGAGCGTAAACAAAATAAAGAAATCGTAAACGTGAAAAGTATATATATATATATATATATATATATATATAATACGCAACTACGTATGAGCCATACAGTTATAGTTTAAAATAATATGAATCGTTGTTTTTAGAAAATAAGGGGCTACGATATTTTTGAAAAAGACCATTTGAAAAGTCGTAGCGTCTCTTGAAATTATCATTCAAAAGTGCGTAACGATTCGTTAGTTTTGAAAATAGGTATTGCTCTACACATATCATACTACTTAAGTGATTTAAAAACAATATTTCTCGAGTCGATATATAAATCGGTGATCTATCATCATCATATCACGTACGGAATAATACATCGTACAATATCATCAAATAAATAGTACGGATCTATAATCACGTACATCATCTCATCTCATATCATCATATATCATCTCATGTTCTCATATATCATATCATATGATATCGCCTCATATCATCATATCCAAACATATCGACTCGTATCATCAAATCAGACCATATCCTCATCTCATCATATCATATCGTAAACATCCTCATACACACACAGTGTGTGTGTGTGTGTGTGTGTGTGTGTGTGTTTACATAAGTAGATATAATTCAAAGGTTAAGGAATAGTACTAGAGGATATCTTTCTACTAAATATACTACTAATTCTAGAACACTTATGAACTAAGTATACATATCTAATGTATATATATAACTATATATCTAGTATTCTAGTACTACGGTTGCGGGGGTGCTATACGTCATCCATCCGACTTCCCCCATAGATATACATCTACTCACCTAATTTCGCCTCGTCCTAGACGATTCCGACGGATTCCTTGCCCTTTTTTGTCATTTCGAAAGTCTACACGCTTGTACCTACAAGTCAAAGCATGTCGTATCGCATAAAAATCCAATCGAAAACCGATACGACGAGCGAAGCGCACATAGGTTAGAACCTATGGTCACCGTGTGCTAAAACAAAAAATACTCTGTGACGTCGACGTATGAATGTCGAACGACCAAATCACATCAAGAAAATAAAAAAAAAACCAAGTTTCAAAAATCACAAAACATTGACAGAAATCAAGTAAAACGACTCCAGATTTTTCTTAAGGTGAAATTAGACTTTTTAGCGTATAGGGTGGTCTTAGTTATCTAATGAGCGTGCTACAGCAAAAGATTCACAACCTAACTCCACAGACGACCCACAAATTGCGGTCAATACCATTAAATTTGCTGCAGATGAGAGGGTTTGGGCTCGGGTTTCTACGGTGGCGTCATATTGGTCTGCACATCTCACAATATCCTTTATTTAATTTTCAGAGTTCCCAAGCAGTACCAGATTTCATTTGATCACCACAAGTTCAACAAAACCGATATCGAAAAATTCTAAACTCATGTTTGGAACTTCTAAACTCATCTAGACATTGGATTCTATCACTAATAGGGTAGTAAACACTCACTAAACCCTCTACTATAAGTTTCCCTCACTAAATCTCACTTTGGAAATTTCCAAGTTCACAAAACATAACCTTTTTAACTCTAAACTATAATATGAGGTTAGGAAACTTAAGACTTGATCAAAGATAGATGTTTTACCTCATGGAGCAACTCAAGAAAATTCTAAGATGGCCAAAGATACTCAAAACTCAAACTTGATCCCACCATATTGCTTACATTGAGATTGGGATCAATTCTTATGAAGGTTTTATGTGGTTTTGATGAGATTTTGGGAATGGTTTCATGGTGGTAGAAGGTGGTGGAGGAGGTGCAGAAAAAGAGGAAGAAGATGAAGGAGATGAAGAAACAAATGAGTTGTGAAGAGATGCGAATGGTTGTAAAACCATACCCCCCCTCTCCCCCCCCCCCCCCTCTCTCCCTCTTACACCCATACTCTCATGTCTTCTTGTCCCCCTTCTTTTCTTTTCTTTTCTCTTTTATTTCTTGAAATACAAAACCAAATGTCACAAAATAAAATGTTGCATATCATGACACTTAAACATGGTTAACAAAATAAGACACGGTTTAGTAAAATAAAGCTAGGTTTAAAGCATGATTAGAAAAATACTAATCAAGTTTATCTTAAGCTTGTATATAAATAATTATATATTAATTTATAAAGGCCCAAATCAATCAAATGGTTTCATAAACGATAATTCATTTTTAAATTCCAATTATATTCTAAAAATATAGGTATATAATTATACCATTCTATTAAAATTCAAATTATACTCATATAATATCCGTGAAATTTATTATTTAATTATTTAAATTCCAAAAATAATATATTCTATTTTCTAAAATGTTACAGTCTTCCCTCCTTAAATAAATTCAATCCCCGAATTTAAATTTTTACCCTCAAAATCTTAAAACATTTCAGTAAATCAAATCAAACCAACGGGGCTCCGAAGTCACAGATAAGCTAAATTATCATAGCGCATCGTGTGCGCATGGAAATAAGGGCAACACTCAATAATCGAAATTCTGTCCAACATCATGCAAATAATAGGAGTAATGATGAAAATGCAACTTGCGAAATCTACTGTTTAAATCAAATATAATATAATCAAGACTGATACATATATAGTACACATCCTTGTAAAATCATTTAAATGACTAAAAAATGTATGAAAAATCCTTTTCAAATTGCCGTGTGATGCTTATATCACGGTACGAGCAGCGGACGTTCATTTTGTAAAGAAATATATATATCTATATACGTTCCACTTAAGATATACGTCCCGCCTTTTTGAAATTTGCTTAGAAGGGTTTTCTTTTTGTAAAATCTTGTGTCGCTCACTGACACATAGGGAAATAGTAAGTCTATAGTTATTTTTGAAAACCCCTTCAGTAAATATCAATGCATAAAAAACACTCAGGTATTGTCCTCAGACCAGTCCTGCTCTGTTACTATATAATATAGTATATGTCATAAAAAAACATGATACTCGAAAGGCAATCAATCCCAATAGTTGTACATGAAAATAAATCCGCGTGTGTCTGGTGGGCACAAAAATCGAAGTCAAACCCAAGTGCCACGAATGTGCATGAAAACTAAGTGCAACAGGTGTGCATGAAAGTATCTGTCAAGTGCATCGGGTGTTCACGACAACAACATCCAATGCATCTAGAGTGCATGAAAAATCTCAATCAAGTGCATCATATGTGCACAAAATCACATCAAGCGCGCTGAGTATGCGCAAAAATCTAAATCAAGTGCATCAGGTCTACACAAAAGCATCCAGTGCAACAAGGTCCACGAAAATCAAAATCAATGCGTCGAAATCGCATGTAAACAATATCGAGCAGGTGCATACAACGTGCACGAAAATGAAATCGAGTGTATTGGAATACACGAAATCATAATTATGTGCAATTGGGTGCACAAAACAATATGGAGTGTACAAGCCTAAACCAGGTGCATAAAATATGCATGAGATCAAAACCAAGTATATCGAAATGCACGAAGTCCTCAATAGGTGCAACGGCGTGCACAAAACAATATCAAGTGCAATAGATATGCACAAGAACACAAATCAAGTGTAACTGATGTATAAAGCATAAATCAAGTGCAACAACTGTGCACAAAGAAAATATTCATCAAGTGCAACTACGGTGCACAAAATATCAATCATGAAACTAAATCATCAAAACTCAGAAGTCCAAAACGATAAAAGCGTGATACTCGGATTACCAAAACATAAATCACAATAAATGATATTGAGGTACACCTCCTTCAATGTCGAAAAGTGCTTGTGCACCCGGAGCTGGCAGAGCAAGAATTCCTTCTTGCTTTCTGCCCACGGCCTACAGTCTTCTGTCTCTGGGTCCTTTTCTCTCTCTATGGATCACCAATTCCACAATCTCCCGGCTCGACTGTCTGGTAAGGAGTAACGACGGAAACAATCCTTCTATGACACATCTCTGAACATCTTCTGACCAATTAACCTGGCCACTCGCAACATAGCACGTCACGACGGTGACCTCTGGCCCCTCTGAATATGTGCCATACGACCGATCCTGGGTCCAAATCTTTATCGCCGTAGTATCCTGGAAAGAACCTTCCACGGTCTCTTCCGATATCATCTCTACCGAACATCCCGGAAGTTGGCACTCTTAAATTAATCCGTTTTTATTCCGGGATAGCTGCAATCTTATCACGGCTCTCTTCTGAAGTTGTGGTCGTATCCAACGGCTCTGTACGTATCAAATCTCTGGCATCAACGGAAAGGAACAACAACTCGTTGAGATCTCGCATGGACCTCTTTATCCATTTCTTCAATATCGACCACTTCAGAATCATATCTTGATGGCTGTGTAGACCGCAATCCATATTTGGCTATGGTCATACCCAGAGTCTCTTATGAATACTCGAAGCTACGAACTCGGGCATTTTCAACACTTTGTGTAAGACATCTGGCGAAATTCGCCCTCGAGAACTCGTCCATTCCATTGGAGGAATACGCACTGCTCGTCCTTTCTCAATCGACTTACACCAGGCCTAAGTAAGACCCTTTGAACTGAAGCTAGCCAACTCATTGATCTCGCATCGGAGCATCCAAACGAACGAAATATCCTAGTCTCTTATCCAAGAATAACTAGGGATCCTCTGTTACATTCCTGCCAGTAAACTTATGTGACTTCAGCTTCGTGAACTCTAGAGGCGACATCTCGTCAATCTCAACAATCGCTGGTAAATCGGTCTGCACGGTAGAAAACACAAAGATCTCTAGAGTAGGTTGTACGTCAACAGTCCTTTCGATCCGACTGGCCTCACGCAATGGATCGATCATCTGGTGCAGATCCAGAACACTCGCCTCAAACGAGAAATCCTAGCATAAATGAGAAATCAATATGTTCCTGTGTCACCGGAATAACACCCTGGCCAGTCCTCGTCCCTGACGAGCTCGCTCTGAACGCATCTCTAGCCGCAGCTCTCTCAGCTCGCGTAGCTAAGGTGACAGGAACCACAACAAGGATCGATAAGGATAGATCATAAGAACAAATAGAATAACGGATCTCAAGATATGTATTTCCTAAGCTTAATTAAACGAAGAAGCGTATCGTAAGTATGCCGCGGAACACACACGGTACGTTACTCTATTTGAGTTACCTACTCTATTGACCAAGGTCAACCTACGTAACGAAAGTTTGGGTCTAATACCCCATCAGTCAATTCTAAGTTCCGTAAGGTCAAGCCTATGTTCCGAAATATATATGCCCTAGACTCCGCATGGTCAAACCTAGACTCGAACAAAGGTTAAAGCTAACGTTCTGATACCAACTTTTTCATGACCCAGAATTGGCACATGACCGGCACTTGTATCACGTGAAGTCTATAGGAACCCACCGTAACCTAAGTAAGCCAAAAATCCAAAAATCTAAACCTTTATAGAAAAATAATGGAGGTGAAGTTTTGAAATAAACGTATAATAAAATCAAGTTTTTTCTTTTAAAGTATAAATAAGGTTTGTTTGAAATGGAAGTGGATTATATACTATAATTTGAAAACATTTTCGTCAGTTAAAATTTGGGCAGCACCTCCTTTGTAATTTTTTTTATCAAAACAAAAACATAATCAATAATAATATAGGCATCCCCAAGCGGGAGCTAGCACTTCGCCAATCGGCAAAAATACAACCACGCAACATGAATATATGATGCTAAGGCGAAGATCATTCACAGAAAAGAAAGTAAAAAAAAAACATTATCAAACTCCAGATAAAAAGAATATATATACAAGTCTCGACACTAAATCCAAAGAATATACAACTGGACTCTAAGTGTACCAAATATACATAGTCTGGTTGATGGATTTTTTAACTAGATACAAATGAATAATAAATAGTGTACAAGCGGTGGTTACGATCCGAAATGTAACCCACCTACCAAGCAAACCACCCAAAGAAATAATGTGCCATCAACTTGCTACTGATCCGAGCGGTCGATCCTGTAAGAAAACTATGGCACAATGGGGGTGAGTTGCCAACTCGTGAGTAGAGATATCATCAGGTAGAAATAGAATGTATGACGATCTCCTACGTCATACAGTAATAATAATATCATACCGTGTGGTATCGAAGGTAATCGTATATACATATACATATAGATATACAATATCATGCCTGTGTGGTACCGTGTCATCCATATCGTGTATATATACATATATCAAATAATGAGTGTCCATCAACGACACTCAAAATCATCATAAAATCCTGAGTGTCCAGCATCGACACTCGAAATCAGCATAAAAACCGTGTCCAGCATCGATACGTAAATCCTCATATCTCAGGCGCCATCTCACCGGATCGGCCCTCATATCCATCTGTCTCATATCACTCCGGCTGATATCCGCCGAGTGCAGTACTGTCACCGGTAAGTAGTGTTCCCCTGCCAAGCTCAACATCTTCCTATACGATCTTCTTGTCCCGGGGTACCGTACCGGGTCCACCATGTACCCGCAGACGGTAACTCCTCACTCCTCGAATCGGGTAATCATCATAGCTCAGCAACGAGAAAACTCATGGTGGACTTCAAAATATCATATCAAGAGTAACCGTGTTTTTAAAACAATCATAAGTTTTTAAATAATATCTGCGGTTTCTTAAATCCAGAAATCTTATGAAAATAGAATCTCATAAAAATACGATGGTAATGAAATAATATGTACAGGCACAGAAAAACATTATAATACATAGCAAGTGTGTTCATATGAGCGTGTCGTGTAGTAAGATTGTAACACCCGAGCTCACTTATACCAATTCCTGTTCCGCATTTATTTATCCGTGGTTTTTCTAGATTTATCATGTTTGGGTGCGAATGGTAGTTTACATTTTATATTGCATTCGACTCGACCCACTTGCTTGTACTAGTTGATTCATATTTATAGATTACCTTGGCTTGTTGCATAGGCACGTGCATTTGTGTAAACTGCATTTTGGCATTTCATCTAGCATCGCATATTTTATCATGTAACATTTTAGGTCATGTAAAATATTTTAAAATTGCATAGCATGGCCTGCTTGATACCCCTAACACCGTGGTAGCATCCGCGCACCTTGTTCTCGTCATGTTCAGTGAAACAGACGTGTTTGGATGGCTACGCGCACGTACGTGCATCCGTTCTTGGGGGTATGCTTTTTCGTTACCTGAGCACTCGTTTTGAAATTCGGAAGTCGCATATATTTTTCATATTTTAAATCTGAATTTTTAGACCCGACCCGGACATGTTTTGGAGTAAATTTGTATTTTCCAAAATCTCAAACGGACTAATATTATATTCTAAAATATTTTAACTGTTACCGTAACTTTTAAATATCTTGTTTATATTTTATGACTAAATATATATTTTAAAATATTATTAGATCCTATCCTAACTCCCTCCCCTGTCTTTCTCTCTCTCTATATATTTTTAAATATTATCTTTATTAAACCTAACCTAATAATTTAAACACTCATATCACGTCTCTCTCTTTCTATCTCTTTTCCCCTTCTTCATTTTCCACCTCTCTCTCCTCACGTAACCCATGCCGTGCCCTCGTCGCCTCGCCGCCGCCGCCCATGTTCCCGACCTCGACCCTCTCCAATACCACCTCCATCACCTCCCTCCTCTCTACAACCGAGCACACGCATCACCCAACCCAAGAACCCAAACCGACGCCCGCACCCATCACCTCGCCGTAGACCTCCTCACCCGGTCGCCTGCACCCCGATCCCAGACCTCTCCTCCTCGACCACCTTGTTTCTCTTTCTCCCCTCATCTTTTCTCCTTCCCGCCTCCTTAAGAACCCATACCTATGACCACGAAACCCTTCCCTTGCACCCTCTTCACCGGAGCTCCGACCCCGCCGACATCACGCCTTTATCATCCCGACCTACTCCCTCTTCCTCTCCACTCTCCTTTCCCGACTCAACCCTACATCCCCAACCCCATCAGCAACCCCGACCAACTTAAGAAACCCTCACTGCTTTGTCGCCGGCAAACCTATCGCCGGAAACACCCTCGACTCGAGTACAACACCCCATCGCCTCCTCTGACTCCAGAGCACTCACACCCTCCAAACCTCAGCCTTCTCATCTTCTTCTTCTTCATCTTCTTTTCTCTTCTCTTTCTCTTTCTTGATCTTGGGTTTTCCGGTGATCGCCGGAGCCGTGCCGTTGCCGACAATCCGAGCAACCCTGAGGACATTCCCAAATAGCACAGTCGAGTTCTGGCCTTACCTGGTTCCATCCTGTGCTCGCGTGGACACGTCGCGACAATTCGCCGACGTGGGACATACCGTGCAGATCCATTTCACTTTCTGATCGAGACAAGTACCCCTTGCTACATGCTAAACAATATTTACTTATACTTAATGACACCCTAAAACCTGCAATTTAACTTTGGTATTATCATTTCTCTTTTTCGTGTTCAATATTGTTATATGACATTTTATCTTTCAAACTTGGAACCTATATATATTTATATCATTGCATCTAGGAAGTCTTAACTTGTTAACATGATTAAACAGCTATAATTGTCTTGCTGCATTTTTAAAGTGTTGAAATCATCTCTGTGACACAATTGATAACTGTATTGCTAATTGAATGAATCTGCATATTACTTAATTCATTGCTTAGATCATGTTGTTAACCATGCTTGATTATGTAACTGAGTATGAGCACACCCATGATATTGTTTACATCTTGACTTGACTTGCTACACACATATTGATTTACCCGACATGGTACCGTATACTGCTTGACTTGACCTGATGTACCATGACCTGACCCGTTACCTGATCTTGTGTCTAATGCCAACAAACCTGACATGTAGTCCTCATGGACCGTTCTTGTTGTCTATCCAGACAAACTTGTTTACCTGATCCTGTGTTGGCATTAGTTTCTTGACTACGGGATTCCTGACTTGACATACACATATAACTTGGGGGTATGCGGAAATCAAAGGTGAAACCTGACTTGTAACTCAACAGTTCACTACCTGTTCTGAGTGTACACATTCCTGTTTGGTGCCTAGCGGCATGTCTCGGTTTCAGCCGAGAATATCGAGGTCGTGGTCCCGAGTATGTACGGGATACTATTGAGTGTACACAGTACTGTTTGGTGCCTAGCGGCATGTCTCGGTTTCAGCCCGAGAATATTGAGGCCGTCGTCCCGGGTATATACGGGATACTATTGAGTTACATCGATGATTCATCAATTTGGTTTCAAAGACTTTAGAACAGAGAACCTGATAGCACAGTTGAGTTTACCCACTGCACACTACCCTGCACTGCTCTGATTTATATTATTGTTATCCTTGCTTTAGTCATGTTTATATTCGCATTGCCTGTTACACTGTTTATTATGTTATTACTTGATGACATGGCGCGCTGACGTCTGGGTTTTGTATGGCCCAGATTCTTCTACCTTGTTGCAGACTGATTAGGAGTTTTGCCGCTGTTAGACGAGCGGTGAGGTTCCTGTCAGTATGTAGTTTCACTTCCAGGTGTTTCATTTATTGTATCTTTTGGCTTCCGCATATTGTTATTTCTTGACTCTTTTACTCTGGCTTATGGACATGTACTAGATAGTTAGTTTACTTTCCTGTTCTTGATATCTTTACAGCCGTAATGTGACTGTGGAAGGATTTTTCCTATCCACAGGTAGCATGGTTGGCTATGTCACATGCCTACCTTAGCGTACTCTGGGAAGCGGGGCGTGACATGGTTCCTTTGGTATCAGAGACATAGGTTAGTCGGGTTGATTCTTTTGTAGTTGGGTATTGTACCCAATACACGAATCAGAATACCCGTGTTTGAGAAACATGTCCTGCCACCTTGCCGTTTTACCGTTTTTGAATCAAGTTCTTCCTGATTATATCTTTTACGATGTGCAAAACTTCTTTTGCATATCGACTCGAAAACCTGACTCCTTGTTATCTCTAGGACTTGGGAGACTTGGGTGGAGTTATGTAATTATGCCCATGAACTGCAGCATGGTTACAATGCGGTACTCTATTTGAGTAACTTAGAGTCCTGGTCTTGATTCACTTCCGTATTCCATGATCGTTATATTACCTTTCTTCTCTCGGTTCCATTACTTACCAGTTCTTGTTTTATCGCCAGCTTGAATCATGTTTACCGTGGTTAACCCTCTTCAGTATCTTGACTTCGGATGAAGTCATCTCGGTATCTTACTCATTCTTGCTTTTCCCGCTTTAGGACTATTCAATCCTAGTGCGTTCCTTGTTTGCTGTTATCTTGGTAATGGATTTTTTTCCGCAACACTTTTCACGCTCATATTGATGGTAAGGAAAGGAAAGCGAATCTCCAGATTCTCGGACATCCGGAAGTTGTTTTGCTGGAGGAAGCAGTTTTGTCGGGCCAGTCGAGTTAGGGCTAGGCCGACAAACAAGGTTCTTTCGTCAATAGTAGTGGATAAGGAAGAAGCGCCGGCTATATTTGAGAGTTTCATGGATGTGCTTGAAGACATATCAGGTTTACCGCCGAGGCGAGACGTGGAGTTCGTAATGGAACTTGTTCCCGGTGCAACACCAATCTCAAAGGCGTACTATCCGATGGCACCTGTGGAGTTGGAAGAAGTCAAGAAGCAGGTTGCCAAATTGCTAGAGAAGGGTTGGTTTCGCAGCAGCAATTTAACTTGGGAAGCTCCAGTCCTTCTAGTAAGGAAGAAGATGGCACAAGGAGGATGTGCGTTGATTGTCGAGATTTAAACCGAGTGATTATTATGAACTGGTACCCGATCCCTCGCATTGGCGAAGTGTTTGAACAGCTTAGTGGCGCGAGGGTATTCTTGAAGCTGGATTTGCGGTTCGGATATCATCAGGTCCGAGTTAAATCAGAAAATATTTGTAGGACTGCGTTCCGAACTCAGTATGGACATTACGAGTACTGGTGATACCCCTCGGAGTGACAATTACACCAGCTATAATTATGGACTTGATGAACGGAATCTTTCCACCATTCTTGAAGCAGTTTAGTATTGGTTATGGAAGATGTTCTGGTCTACTCGAGAAGCATCAAAGAGCATGCAGAACACTTGAAGCTCGCACTGCAGACAGTGAGGCAAGAAAGATTTCATGCAAAGATGAGCAAGTGCAAGTTTTGGCTTGAAGAAGTAAAGTTTTGGACATATCGTAGCTAGAGATGGAATCGCCGTTTACCCAGGGAAGATTGCAGCAGTCCAAGACTGGTCGATTCCGAAGAACGTTGTAAAGATCAGAATTTCATGGACTTGCGAGATACTATTGAAGGTTCGTGAAGAATTTTCACTCGTTTGGCTGAACCTCTGACCAAGCTTACGCACAAGAAAGCACCTTTGGTGTGGACAGGTATGCGTGCATCAGTTTTGAGGCGTTGAAACAAAGGTTGATAACCACTCTTGGTTCAACCGTGCCAGGCAATTCCGGAGGATTGGTGATTCACAGCGACGCATCTGGGAAAGGTTTGGGATGTGTATCGATACAGCATGAGAAGGTTGTAGCGTACGCATCGAGACAGTTGAAGCATCATGAGAGGAATTACCCAACTCATGACTGGGAATTAACGGCTGAGATTTTTCTTCGCTTTGAGTGTTGGAGACACTATTTATTGGGCGAAAGGGGTCGAAGCTTTCACAAATCAGAGAAGCTTGAAGTATGTGTTCACGCAGAAGGAGCTTAATATGAGGCAAAGTAGAAGGGTGGAGCGGATGGCTGACTACGATCTTGATCTTAAGTACCATCCGGGGTAAGTTAATGTCGTACGATGCGCTCAGTCGGTTACCGGTTATTCAGATGTGGACTACGCGGAATAAACTCGTTGAAGACTTCCAAAGTTTTGTTGGGAGGTTGTACTACCGCATTTTTCGGGACTGTTGATGCAGCTGCAGGTACAATCGTTGTTGGTCGAGAATTATTAGAGCAGAGCAACCGCAGAACCTAGACTACGAAAGTTCGAGAACAGGTTGAAGTCGGACTACGAACAGATTTACTGATCCATGAAGATGGTTCGTTGTGTTAGTTGTCTGTGTGTGCCAGTGGAGGTATTCGTAAAGAGCTTATGAAGGAGGCACACCATTCAGCTTAATCCGTACATCCAGGTGGCACGAAGATGTACCGAGACTTACGACAGCATTTCCGGTGGGAAGGTCTGAAACGGGAGATTGCTCGCTTTGTGGCAAAGTGCTTGGTATGTCAGCAGGTTAAGACCGAATCTCAAAGGGTTGCTGGTTTATTACAATCACTTCCAATTCCTCAGCGGAAGTAGGAACAGATGACCATGGATTTCGTGACGGCTCTACCAAGGAGTCCGAAAGGCAACAGTGTTGTTGGGTGATTGTTGATCGTTTGACCAAGGCAGTTCATTTCATTCCTTTTCGGGTTAGTCAGTCAACAGAAGTTTTGGCAGAACGGTGCATACAGGAGATTGAGTACCAATGAGCATCGTGTCCAACCGTGACGCTCGTTTCTTATCACACTTTTGGGAGGAGCTTACGGGGAAGTTTGGGGACTCGATTGGAAGCAGTACAGCGTATCATCCTCAAACAGATGGGAGAATGATTCAAACTCTTGAAAGTATGCCGAGAGCTTGCAAGTTGGACTTCAGGGTTCTTATAAGGATCATCTACTTTGGGTGGAGTGTTCTTACAGCAACAGTTCCAGGCGTCGATGCAGAAGTCTCCATTCGAAGCTTTTATGGTCGCAAGTGTCGTTCCCTGGTTTGTTGGGACGATTTTGGAGAATGTTCATGACAAGTTCTTGTATCTTAACCCCGTAGGTATGCTCGAAATGAAATACATGTATTGGATCTTTCGGAGATGACTGTACGAGAGGATTTAACCTTTGAGGAGCGACCGATGTAAATTGTGGATCGAAGGGAAAGGGTTCTTAATAACGAGATTATCACTGTTGTACTGGTTCCTCGAAGTAATCGCTTACATGGAGGATCAACTTGGGAACGAGAAGATGAAGTCCGACAGAAGTTTTCCCATCTATCTTTGCAGTTTCTTGATTTATTATCCTTTCTTGTTCTTGGAAATTTCGAGGAAGAAATTCTTTTGTAGTTGGGTATATTGTAACACCCGAGCTCACTTATACCAATTCCTGTTCCGCATTTATTTATCCGTGGTTTTTCTAGATTTATCGTGTTTGGGTGCGAATGGTAGTTTACATTTTATATTGCATTTGACCCGACCCGCTTGCTTGTACTAGTTGATTCATATTTATAGATTACCTTGGCTTGTTGCATAGGCACGTGTATTTAGTGTAAACTGCATTTTGGCATTTTATCTAGTATCGCATATTTTATCATGTAATATTTTAGGTCATGTAAAATATTTTAAAATTGCTTAGCATGGCCTGCTTGATACCCCTAACATCGTGGTAGCATCCGCGCACCTTGTTCTCGTCCTGTTCAGTGAAACGGACGTGTTTGGATGGCTACACGCACGTTCGTGCATCCGTTCTTAGGGGTATGCTTTTTCGTTACCTGAGCACTCGTTTTGAAATTCGGAAGTCGCATATATTTTTCATATTTTAAATCTGAATTTTTAGACCCGACCCGGGCATGTTTTAGAGTAAATTTGTATTTTCCAAAATCTCAAACGGACTAATATTATATTCTAAAATATTTTAACTGTTACCGTAACTTTTAAATATCCTGTTTATATTTTATGACTAAATATATATTTTAAAATATTATTAGATCCTATCCTAACTCCCTCCCCTGTCTTTCTCTCTATATATATTTTTAAATATTATCTTTATTAAACCTAACCTAATAATTTAAACAATCATATCACGTCTCTCTCTTTCTATCTCTCTTCCCCTTCTTCGTTTTCCGCCTCTCTCTCCTCACGTAACCCATACCGTGCCCTCATCGCCTCGCCGCCGCCGCCCATGTTCCCGACCGCGACCCTCTCCAACACCACCTCCATCACCTCCCTCCTCTCTACACCCGAGCACACGCATCACCCAACCCAAGAACCCAAACCGACGCCCGCACCCATCACCTCGCCGTCGACCTCCTCACCCTGTCGCCTGCACCCCGATCCCATACATCTCCTCCTCGACCACCTTGTTTCTCTTTCTCCCCTCATATTTTCTCCTTCCTGCCTCCTCAAGAACCCATACCTATGACCGCGAAACCCTTCCCCTTCACCCTCTTCACCGAAGCTCCGACCCCGCCGACATCACGCCTTCATCACCTCGACCTACTCTCTCTTCCTCTCCACTCTCCTTTCTCGACTCAACCCTACATCCCCGACCCCATCAGCAACCCCGACCAACTTAAGAAACCCTCACTGCTTTGTCGCCGGCAAACCCATCGCCGGAAAAACCCTCGACTCGAGTACCACACCCCATCGCCTCCTCTGACTCCAGAGCACTCACACCCTCCAAACCTCAGCCTTCTCGTCTTCTTCTTCTTCTTCTTTTCTCTTCTCTTTCTCTTTCTTGATCTTGGGTTTTTCGGTGATCGCCGGAGCCGTGCCGCTGCCGACAATCCGAGCAACCCTGAGGACGTTCCCAGATAGCACGGTCGAGTTCTGGCCTTACCTGGTTCCATCCTGTGCTCGTGTGGACACGTCGCGACAATTCGCCGACGTGGGACGTACCGTGCAGATCCATTTCACTTTCCGATTGAGGCAAGTACCCCTTGCTATATGCTAAACAATATTTACTTATACTTAATGACACCTTAAAACCTGCAATTTAACTTTGGTATTATCATTTCTCTTTTTCGTGTTCAATACTGTTATATGACATTTTATCTTTCAAACTTGGAACCTATATATATTTATATCATTGCATCCATGAAGTCTTAACTTGTTAACATGATTAAACGACTATAATTGTCTTGCTGCATTTTTAAAGTGTTGAAATCATCTCTGTGACACAATTGATAACTGTATTGCTAATTGAATGAATCTGCCTATTACTTAATTCATTGCTTAGATCATGTTGTTAACCATTCTTGATTATGTAACTGAGTATGAGCACACCCATGATATTGTTTACATCTTGACTTGACTTGCTACACACATATTGATTTACCCGACATGGTACCGTATACTGCTTGACTTGACCTGATGTACCATGACCTGACCCGTTACCTGATCTTGTGTCTAATGCCAACAAACCTGACATGTAGTCCTCATGGACCATTCTTGTTGTCTATCCAGACAAACCTGTTTACCCGATCCTGTGTTGGCATTAGTTTCTTGACTATGGGATACCTGACTTGACATACACATATAACTTGGGGGTATGGGGAAATCAAAGGTGAAACCTGACTTGTAACTCAACAGTTCACTACCTGTTCTGAGTGTACACATTCCTGTTTGGTGCTTAGCGGCGTGTCTCGGTTTCAGCCGAGAATATTGAGGCCGTGGTCCCGGGTATGTACGGGATACTATTGAGTGTACACATTCCTGTTTGGTGCCTAGCGGCATGTCTCGGTTTCAGCCCGAGAATATTGAGGCCGTGGTCCCGGGTATGTACGGGATACTATTGAGTTACATCGATGATTCATCAATTTGGTTTCAAAGACTTTAGAACATAGAACCTGATAGCACAGTTGAGTTTACCCACTGCACACTACCGTGCACTGCTCTGATTTATATTATTGTTATCCTTGCTTTAGTCATGTTTATATTCGCATTGCCTGTTACCCTGTTTATTATGTTATTACTTGATGACATAACGCGCTGACGTCTGGGTTTTGCATGGCCCAGATTCTTCTACCTTGTTGTAGACTGATTAGGAGTTTTGCCGCTGTTAGACGAGCGGTGAGGTTCCTGTCGGTATGTAGTTTCACTTCCAGGTGTTTCATTTATTGTATCTTTTGGCTTCCGCATATTGTTATTTCTTGACTCTTTTACTCTGGCTTATGGACATGTACTAGATAGTTAGTTTACTTTCCTGTTCTTGATATCTCTATAGCCGTAATGTGACTGTGGAAGGATTTTTCCTATCCACAGGTAGCATGGTTGGCTATGTCACATGCCTACCTTAGCGTACTCTGGGAAGCGGGGCATGACAAAGATAAAGAAAGTGCAATATCTACAATAATATGCGGTACTGTGTACTAATCAGTAACTAAAATGCTAACAGGTTATAAGATGGTATGGTGACATAACGATTTCTAATGTGTACGTGGCATGGCAATTACCAATGATGTGTGTGTGAGCTGGCAAGTAATGTGTATGTGCAACATGTGCATCATCGATAATGGTGCGTGTGTCCTAGCGAACAAAGTCACATAAAGATAAAAATATGAAACGTAGTATATACATCGTAAACGAAAATAAAGCGAGCGTATGCAGAAATAAGAAATCGTAGCGCGAGCATAAACAGAATAAAGAAATCATAAACGTGAACAATATATATATATATATATATATATATAATACGCAACTACGTATGAACCATACCGTTATAATTTAAAATAATACGAATCGTTGTTTAGGGCTACGATGTTTTTGAAAAAGACCATTTGAAAAGCCGTAGCGTCCCTTGAATTTATCATTCAAAAGTGCGTAACGATTCGTTAGTTTTAAAAATAGGTATGGCTCTAAACATATCATACTACTTTAGTGATTTAAAAACAATATTTCTCGAGTCGATATGTTAGTCGGCGATCCATCCTCATCATATCACGTACGAAATAATCCATCGTATGATATCATCAAATCAATAATACGGATCTATAATCACATACATCATCTCATCCCATATCATCATATATCATCTTATGTTCTTATATATCATATCACATAACATCGCCTCATATCATTATATCCAAACACATCGAATCGTATCATCAAATCGGACCATAACCTCATCTCATCATATCATATCGTAAACATCCTTATGTGTGTGTGTGTGTGTTTACATAAGTAGATATAGTTCATAGGTTAAGAAATAGTACTAGGGGATATCTTTCTGCTAAGTATACTACTAATTCTAGAACACTTATTATTTAAGTATACATATCTAATGTATATATAACTATATATCTAGTATTCTAGTACTACGGTTGCGGGGGTGCTATACGCCATCCACCCGACTTCCCCCGTAGATATACATCCACTCACCTAACTTCGCCTCGCCCTAGTCGATTCCGACGGATGCCTTACCCTCCTTCGTCGTCCCGAAAGTTCTCACGCTAGTACCTACAAGTCAAAGCATATCGTATCGCATAAAAATCCAATCGAAAATCGATACGACGAGCGAAGCGTACATAGGTTAGAATCTATGGTCAACACGTGCTAAAACAACAAAATACTCTGTGACGTCGACGTACGAACGTCGAACGACCAAGTCACATCAAGAAAATCCAAAATAATCAAGTTTCAAAAGTCAGAAAATATTGACAGAAATCAAGTAAAACGACTCCAGATTTTTCTTAAAGAGAAATTAGACTTTTTAGCGTATAGGGTAGTCTTAGCTATCTAATGAGTGAGCTACAAAATAAGATTCACAACCTAACTCCACAGACGACCCACAAATTGCGGTCAATACCATTAAATTTGCAGCCATATGATGGGGGTTTGGGCTCGGGCTTTTAAGATGGCTTTCTATTGGTCCACACATCTCACAATATCCTCTATTTAATTTTCAGAGTTCCCAAGTAGTACCAGATTTCATTTGATCACCACAAATTCAACAAAACCGAAATCAGAAAATTCTAAACTCATCTAGACTATGGATTCTATCACTAATAGGGTAGTAAATACTCACTAAACCATCTACTACACTTCTACTATAAGTTTCACTAACTAAATCTCACTTTGGAAATTTCCAAGTTCACAAAACATAACCTTTTTAACTCTATACTATAATATGAGGTTAGCAAGCTTAAGACTTGATTAAAGATGGATATTTTACCTCATGGAGCAACTCAAGAAAATTCTAATATGGTCAAAAATGCTCAAAACCCAAACGTGATCCCACCATGTTCCTTAGATCACTACTACAAATAAGGGTTGCCCCTACGGATTTATCGGTAGGGGCAACCCACTGCCCCTACGGATATGTACGTAGGGGCGAAAAAAGACTCCGTAGGTGCAAAGGCCGCAGGTGCAAGTTGAGGCCCTGAACTTGCCCCTACGGGTAAATTAGAGCCCCTACGGATATATCTGTAGGTGTTATAGCCCCTACGGAGTACTCCGTAGGGGTAATCAAATCATATATGTATTTTTTTTTTGAATATATTGTATATACCTACGGATAAATCCGTAGGTCCTTGTTCTACCCCTACGGAAACCTCCGTAGGGGATAGAAAGTGGCCCCTACGGATAAGTCCGTAGGGGCACTCCCAACACCCTGCACTGAGATCAGGGGGGAAATATCAGGAAACCTGATATTTTGCCCCTACGGATAAATTCGTAGGGGATAAACAGTGGCCCCTACGGACATATCCGTAGGGGCACTCCCAACACCCTGCATTGATATCAGATGGGAAAATATCAGGTTTCCTGATAGTATGCCCCTACGGATATGCCCGTAGGGGCAACATATATACCTACGGCTTAATCCGTAGGTACATATTGTCTGTATTTTTTTTTTAAAATGGGCTGCTAGATTTTTTCCCGCCCTGTGCACAATACTATATACATCAATCAAATCATATATTGCAGTATTCATAATCACATCTCACGCATATATATAATATACAAAAGAAACCCAAAAACTGAATATGATATAAATACAAACCAATATCAATATCGTTTCAAAATGTAGTACAATGTGATATAAATACATGTTTCAAAAAATAAGAACCAAAAAGCTACCCTAGTTCGGTCCAGCTCCACCTCCGAATAACGTTAGAATAACGCGCGCCTGCTCCTCGGTCAATACACTCTGCAATGCTACATATAAGGGAGTCTGAGCGGCATGTGGAGCTGGTGATGTGGTCTGCGCAGCCGCCATCGAGGTAGTCGCTTGCGGAGCCATGGCTGCGGGAGTCTGAGTGGGCGGTGGAGCTACAGGAGCTGTCTGCGGAACCGCAGCCGATGTAGTGGCTTGCGGAGCCGCAGCCGAAGGAGATGCATGTGGAGGCTCGGCCGATCTACCCTGTCGCGTCTGGACATAACGTGTGTAAGAAGCGTGTAAGAACTGTGTATTATTCGAATTCGTTTCATTATTAAGTTATTTCGAAACCCTGTTTGGATATCTAGTTTGGAAAAGCGTTGTTTATTTTAATTACATATGTATGTATGATTAATCAAACTTAAGTCTAAAACCAAATAAGCTCAAGCTACGTACTAATTATGGATATGTTGATATGTATATAATATGAAATGATATTTTACTATAAAGTAGTATACATACCAGCATCTCCTTCAACTCCTGAACGGTGGCCCTCAAGCTATCCAGTTCCTGATGGACATGCCGGTCACTGGAGACGGAGGAAGTAACCACCGGGGTGGAGTCCAACCTCATATGGGCCCTGCTAGGGCCCAATCCCCGGCCTCTCTCCCAACCTCCGTGGTGCCCTCCGTGTGCGGCGTCCAGAACTGGGGTCAGCAGCCTCGGATCGTTCTGTCCGGTAAAATCGACCCCCGAGGCCTGGGCCTGCTCAACCACCCGCTCCTACACCCACATTAAGCAGTAAAGTATAAGTATAAAATTTAAACTTGAACCTTCCAAAACTAAAATTTCAAATTTGGGTAGAAAAAATATTAACACTTACGCAGTACTCCTGGGTAGCGACGTCGGGACATCGAAGCTCGCCCGTGGCGGGATCTGTCGAGGTGCCGTGGACGGCAAGATATGCGGACAGCACGCTCGGTGTACCACCGGACGCCACGGTCCGAGATGTCTGCAATATTAGAAAGTAACTCTTAATATTAAAAATATTAGAGAATAACTCTTAATATTGCAGAATATTAGAGAATAACTCTTAATTTACCGATAACTCCATGGCTCGAGTAATGTTCCTCGAGCCACCTGTGTAAGTGGGGCGACCCCTCTTCGCCGACTTCCTGTTCTCCGTATTCTGAGTGGCCTGTTTCTGCACAACGCATTAACATTTAGTTTTCTAATTAAGAAACACAAAGAAATAAATTATATCATAAATAATGAATTAAATTTAAAATACATACTTGTTTGCGTTCGGAGTCGAAATAAGCGCACAATAGAGGCCATGTCTCTACGTCGACTCTCGCAAACGCCGGAGTAGATAGGAGGGCCGCTCTCTCTGCCTCGGGGGTCGCTATCCACAGGGAGTAGCAGTTGGCCTTCAGCTCATTCCTGTTGTATCGGACCTTGGCCTGCATGTTCTTCATCAGGCCATTGTATATAGCATGAAGGTCGAGCACCCTCCCCGGGTGATCAGGGTCGGCTACAGGCTGAAAATCGTAATCCAACTGAAAATACAAAAAAAAACATTGTTATTAGATTGCAAGTGTTAATAATAAATATATTGGATAGATCAAATGAAAGTATATATTAATACATACCCGAGCCTGATCAAAGAAGAGGGCGAATGAGCGCTGGTGCTGCTCGCCCCACTCAACGTGAAGTGGATAGTTCTTCACGATCCGGCTCTCGTCCCCCAAATACCGGCCGAACCTCTCGGCATGAGGACCGGTATAGCGATAGTCAAGGGTAAAAAATAGGGGGAATGCTGCCTCCCCCCTAGCTCTATCAAGCCTCAGCCTATGGGACTGATTCGGGCCTCGAGTCCCCCTCTGGGGATGGAGAGGCCCTGCGTCTGCACGAAATATCAAGACAATCAATAATAAGACAAAGTTGTATTAAGAAATCAAGGTTAAACAAAAATTCAAGTGTGATATATACCTCCGGTGAATAGCGCACGAGCCTGGGCCCGAGCAGCAGCACGAGCGGGACGATAGTTCCTCCGGTGAGGAACAACCGGGGTCCCGGATGCGGACGAATCCCCTCCAACTATAAAATAAACATCGACGCTAAATCTCCATGAAGTTCATATTTATTCTATAGAGCATATATAAAATAAATAAATATTTTAAATTTATTCATACTAACCTGCAGACGATGCGGAGGGTATGGAAGCGGCAGGAGTGGCCCCTGTGGAAGGTGTGGACGCACCACCTATAATTAGACAATTAAAAATAGATTTTATAAGTAATTGCAAAAAGAATGTGTAGATCAATAATATAACGTTCTAAATCAATATGCATGCACTATAGGACATATAAACATACCCGCAGGTGCGGTGGTGTCACCACCTACAGCTAGACAATAATAAAAATTGCTAAGTAAGAGCAAAAGGAATGTGTATATTTATGATATAGCATTCTAAATCAATATACATACACTATATGATATATAAACATACCTGGAGGAGCGGGGGTGGCCTCTGTCCCAGATGTGGACGCAGGACCAACAACTAGACAATTAAAAATAGATTTTATAAGTAATTGCAAAAAGAATGTGTAGATCAATAATATAACGTTCTAAATCAATATGTATGCACTATAGAACATATAAACATACCCGCAGGTGCGGTGGTGTCACCACCTACAGCTAGACAATAATAAAAATTGCTAAGTAAGAGCAAAAGGAATGTGTATATTTATGATATAGCATTCTAAATCAATATACATACACTATATGATATATAAACATACCTGGAGGAGCGGGGGTGGCCTTTGTCCCAGATGTGGACGCAGGATGATCAGTCGAAAATATTGTATATTTTAGCCAGCAATTTCCCTATCTTTTACATACATTTAGAAGTGTTCGGCATTCATATTCTACATATTAGCAAATCTGTCACAAAATATGAGATTGCATGTGTTAGACTTTTAAACCGACACTTTAAAGGAAATTAACCGCATTTCATGGCATCGTATCATTTCTGTATTTGCGCAACACTTGTCTTGAGTCTGTGCAGGAAATACGGAAGAAAATCAAAAGAAGCTGATCAAACAATAAGCCAATTCAATCATTTCAGATCTGGTAGCAGTGCAGAAGGAATTAGATAATTCTATATATCAAAAGAAGGCCCACAACTCAGGTCCATGAAGCACCAGAGAGCACTAGCCCTAAAGCTCCAAGAGCGCCGCGCTTCCGCGGCATTAGATGGCTTAAGCCGCGGAAACGCGGCGGTTCTGCCACGTCAGCCGTCAACTTTTTGGGCAAAATCCTCATCTCTGGTCCCACATTGCTTTCTGACACTTCAAAGTCCAGAACTATCTCGATGCTACTGCCAGATTAGAAATGAAGATTAAGGAAGGCTAATCCTAATTAAGCTCCTAAACTAATCCTATTCTAGAAGCTCCTCCTAACTAATTACATCTAGAAGCTTTTCCCCTAACTAACTTTTGGAGGGAAATTTGAATTTCCTCAACAAACTTTAGGAGGGAAAGTTAGAATTTGAAATCCTAGATCTAGGGTTAGTTATCTATAAATAGGAACCTAGATCTAAGGGTGGAGGTTGTTCACCATTAGGGCACCATTAGTTGTTCAATTAATCATTAGTTAGTTTTCTCTCATCATCCTCTTTCTTCATCTTCTTCCACAAGTCTAGTGACAAGGCTTGTGCGAAACCCTAACCCTAATTCCACTCCTAATCCAAGATCTTGAGTACCAAATCAAGCGAGAAGCCTTCAACCTTTTAGGAGCCGAGCCGATCTTCAATCGGGCAAGTGATCCGAGCCGATCCGCGATCCACGGAGACGAGCAAAGCCAAGTCGACGATCAAGTTCTTCCTCTTGTAGTTCTTGAGCGAATGTAACTAAATTGTTGATATAAATAAAAGGTGAATTTCTTTAATCTTGCTTTCTTTTAATTCTTGCATCATGATTAGATCTCAATTTGTAATTGTTGCTCTTGTTGTGATGTTTGAGTGAAACTCCGCTCGTTAAGGAGTCGAGACGATTGTAGAATGATGATGTAACAAATCTTAATACTATTTTTAAGTCCTACGAGTTTGTAAACCCTAGCAAGTTCAAGAATCGATGACCTAGTTTCGTAGCGATGCTTTCTTGATTGCGATCGCTCGAAATTAGGGATCTACGATCGTTTCTTGAATTTACTAGAGGCTAGAATGTGAATGATATCGACGAAAGAACAAGGGATAAGATGAAACCCTAGTTTCACAAGAAATCCCTAATTCTCGATCGATCATCATCGATCTAGTATCAATTCATCGAAGGATAAGAATACGTAATTGTAAGATTACATCACATCTATAGATCCGATCGATTCCTACGAGCCTCATTTCGATTCTTGAGATTTGGTTTGGAAAAATCAACAAACGATCAATTCTTGATTCTATCTTTTAATGCTTTCTTAGATCTAGTTTTTTCTCATTCTTGAACATCAACTATAAATCTTGAATTGTTTTGTTTTCTTTCTTTAAAGTTTCAACACATCTAATTCAAAAGACGAACGATTACACTTTCCCTGTGGACGATCCGCACTCACATACTAACTACATCCGACACCGTAGTTGATTGCGGTCAAATAATTTTTGGTTGTGATTTCTTTACAATTCCATACTACACATCGAGAATTCTTTTCAATCAAATGGCGCCGTTGCCGGGGACTATTTGATTCGATTTATTACAATCACAGAAATTATAACAATCAAATGGCGCCGTTGCCGGGGATAGTGCGCTAATAGTTCGTATTTTGAAATTTGAGTTGAACAATTTATTCCATCATATTTTTTTTTAAGATCAAAATTCATGCAAACACTAATACGTGTTTTGTGATTTGTTGCGAGAAAATCTGGAATCATTGGAGCTTTGGGAAAATTTTTGTGAATATTCCAGAGAGCTACAGGAAGCAACAGAAACATTCTCCCAAATTTCTGTGCAGTGATCCATCTCCCAAGGCCCGTTTCCGCGGCAAAATACCCCTACCTGCGGCGGTTCCGCGGCTGACCTATCTCTTCACTGCACCAAACTTCCTCTGTAACTTTCTATCTTTCTTATCTCTTACTTTCTCTGCTCCAACTAATATTTTATGCAGGATTCTTTGCAAATAAATCGCAGCGCCGCAAAGCAATAAAAAATTGTGCGTGTTTTTGATTCTTGTGGTTGTTGCATATTAATACGGAAATTTAAGGGGCACGACCAAATCCAAATTAGGTGGGGATTTCATTACCCTTCCTAGGCCCCGAAAATCGCAAAACTTGCATCCGCATTTACCCTCATTAATTAAAAGAAATCTAGAGATGACTCTAAGGACCGTCGCGCTCAATTAGGACAAGAGAGGGCCGTGGGTAATTCATTGCTTATCCGTGTTTTCTTGTGGTGCCTAAGGCGAGTGTGTCTAAGGCTAGTGGTTTTTAATTAGGCCCACTACTTACGTAGTGGAGTACCTTCCCACTTACCTGGCACTTATCCGGCCACAGGGAGACAAAGAGGCAGTGGAGGATTTATCCTGCGACCTGTCTTTTGGCAGTTAGGAGCGGTCTAGAGTTTGACCTAGGTGACCACTAGTTTTAGGGTTTTGTGTGCTGCATTTGTTTTGTTGCATCATATTTTTTCAAAAATCCGTATCTTTTTCAAAACAATCACCACATTCATATCATTTCCCCTAATTATAAATTCACGCTGCCACTTGTACTAACCCTTTTTAGTGCAAGATAGGCTGGACACGGGTGTCTAGTGCCCGTTAGTCCGCGTTTCCCTCATCGACCCTAAAGTCGGTATTTCTACATTTACCTTTCTTTTACCCACCACCAACCCACACCGATGGACCCGAATCCATCAAACTTCTTTAACCCTAATATACCACCGTCCGTTGGTGCGCAGAATCCTCCCCACATTTCTCTCCAGGAAAGATGTTATCCAACACGAGGTCCACTTTCCACTTGTCTTTCCACACCACCAGCCAACGGGGAAAATTTTCAAATAAAACCCCAATACATCAATCTTCTACCAAAATTTCACGGTCTCGAGTCTGAGGACGCATACGTGTTTATCACGAAATTTGAAAATGTATGCGCAATGATGGGTACTTCACAGTTGTCTGTGGATGCTTTCCGTCTTCGTCTTCTCCCATTTACTTTGTGCGATTTAGCCGAGAAGTGGCTATATAACACTACCGCACATTCCATTTCAAATTGGGACGAATTCGTCAAAGTATTCCTTAAGAAATTTTACCCACATCACAAAACAGCTCGAGTCCGTAGCGAAATCTATCAATTCACCCAGCTTCCAAATGAAACATTTTCTAAATGTCTTGAACGCTTCAAGGATCTGTTAGTCCAATGTCCACATCACGGCATCCCAAGATGGGAACTGTGCCGAATCATTTATGAGGGCATTACTCCATACACAAGACAGACCCTTGAATCCATGTGTCAAGGCAACTTTATGACCAAAAATGATAGGGAAGCCTGGAACTTTCTAGAAGATTTCGCTGAAAAATCTTTACAGTGGGAGGGTGTGAGTCAATCATCTAGGGATGGCAATGATATTTCCATAGGAATTAGAGCTGAAATTTCAGCTTTACACAAGAAATTTGACGCTATGGAAAATAAATTTTTAGCCGCCGCCCTAAGTCAAATATCACTCTCCAAAACTGTATGTGGTTGTTGTTCTGATCCGTCTCACTTGACGGAAGAATGTCCGTTTCAAGGTCATGAGCATACCAATGCATCATTTCAAAGACCTAGAAACGATCCATCTTCCTCCACATATGATCAGGGTTGGAGGAATCACCCAAATTCTGCTTGGAACCAATCACAATTTCAAAACACGGTTCCAACCCAAAACAATTTCCAAAGGGTCCCTCCACCACAACAGCAACCACCACAATTGAGTCAGCACCCCTTTCAAGCACAAAATTTTCAAAATCCGGCCAACACTTTTGCACCATCTAGTCCTTTGCAGTTGACCGGGACTGATGAAACCTATTCATTTGCACAATGCATGAATTTGGTCTTAACAAATATCATGCAAGTTTCGGCTGAAATGAAATCTTCTGTCGATAAAATTGAGAAAAACTCAGCATCCCAAGCTGAGAGTATCAAATCGATGGAAGCAGAAATTTCACGATTAAGAGCCGAAATGAGTGCACGAGAGAAAGGGAAACTTCCAGATCAACCTTTACCTAATCCTGGCTATTCACATCATGTGGATGAGATCACGTTGAGATCTGGAAGAGTGCTTGACACTCATGTTGGGGAAGAGTTTGATGATACTGATAAATCAATCAATAGAACCCCGGCTGAGACCTTTCCACACACACACACTTCTGACCCCAGTTCTTCTACCCTACCTTCTTCTTCCGAGCATATTCTTCATTTCCCAAAAGGCTCGCCACTACAGCCCACCTCTTTTACCCCTCCACGGACGATCCCCACTTCTATTCCGGGATCGGTTCCACACACACTTCCTTCTCCTATGATGGACCCAGCGCTTATTGCTAAAGCACCTTATCCTAATCGGTTAAGGGCTAACACACCGAGTCCACATATGGAGAAGATTATGAACATTTTTAAGCAAGTAAACACCAACATCCCTCTCCTAAATGCCATCCAACAAGTTCCGTCTTATGCGAAAACTCTTAAGAACTTGTGCACTAGGAAGAGGAAGAATCCAGTGTCTAAGAAGATTTTCATGGAAAAAACAATAGACACGGCTTTCCCCCAACAATTACCGAGGAAACGTAAGGATCCAGGATATCCTACTATTTCCGTTTCTATTGGGGAAAAACACATCAACCGTGCTCTATTAGACCTTGGCGCTAGTGTTAACTTGCTTCCTTATTCAGTCTATGAGCAACTAGGAATCGGAGAGTTGAAACCATCTCCATGCACTCTACAGATGGCTGACCGATCAATCACCAGACCTAGGGGTGAACTAGAGGATGTGTTAATAAAAATCGGGGAATTTATCTTCCCAGTAGACTTTATTGTAATTGATACACAGCCTGTAGCGAACTCACGGAATCAAATTCCGGTGATTTTAGGTCGCCCCTTTTTGGCCACTTCCAATGCTATCATCAATTGTCTTAACGGTTCTATGACCTTATCCTTCGGGAACAGGACGATTGAGATGAACATTTACAAGTTAGGAAGTGTACCCTCTGAACCTACTGCTCAGGTCTGTTCTGTCGACTTAATGGATGTCGACAGCAGCGAATTTAATGATCCTCCTGATACCGATCTTGACTCTTTTCATACGTTATTGTTTGACCCAATTATGTATCATACACATACGGACTCTTCCATCAAGATGTCCGGGTCAACAACTAACACAGATTATGAACTGTTCTTAGAGTCTGAAGATCACCCCGCACTTTGTGATGACATTATTCACCGGGGTATACATGGAACTTTTGAGGAGATCTTCGCTGATGAACTCGCATTTTTGAATGACACGGGTGTTGAGATGAATCATCTCCCAATCAATGAAATTGAACCTCCACCCCTTCTTTTGACTTGTAAAAAGAATGCGAGTAATCCATCACAAACACTGCATCGTCTCTCCAAAATGAGACGCACACACATTCTATTCCACCACTTAACCTTTCCCCACTTCTTCTTCCACCAACCCGAGCACTGCATTGATAAAATCTTCGAATGGATGGTGTTGATTTTCGGTCTTTGCAAAGCTTGGCATCGACCAATGATTTTTGATCCCCACTTGTGATTTTCAAAGTGTAACATTGCATAACTCAAGTTTGGGGGGGTACATTTTTTTCTGGCTCTTGAAAAGAAAATTTTTACAAAATGATGAGCCAAAAATAAGTTTGGGGGAAGATCTTCACTTAAATATTTTGCCCCCACTAATAAATTCCTCCCAAGCTTACAGGTTTTTCGAGATTTAGCAGAAGGCAACAGTGAGGACACTGTTGAAAACAAGTTTGGGGGAGGTTTGTGCTTATTTTTCGCATCATTTGCATATCATCTGCATAAGCACAAAACATTTCTTTAAAAACCATAAAAATTTAAAAATTTTCAAAACTATAAAAATAATTTTTGTACATAAATAAGATAATGGAAGTTTAGATAGTGAAAAATTACATCCATGAGATTAGAAAAATTTAAGAAAACTGAGAAAATTAGAAGTTTTCTTATACGAACTAGTAATAAGTAGTTATGAGCCGTTGTCCCAAGGGTTAGTAAGATGAAAGACGTCACTAATCTGAGGATAAAAATAAGTCTGAAAAATAGTTTCTATTTTGGAAGCCAAACATTTTGAACGTTGATACCCTGCTATTCGCACTTACACACATCTTAAAGCCTGGGATAGTAGAGGATACCTTGAAATGCTCTTGTCTTAAAGCCAAAAGTATGGAAAAAAAAAATATTTTGAAAGTGGTGAGAAAAATAGACACTGGTTTTGTTATCACCAAGGGCAATAAAAAATATATAGCAAAAGGGTGCTTCTTCACCTAGTGCCCTAAGGCTAACTGGTCTGGGAATCACTGCTATGCCTGAGGTGGTGCAAGACTAGGAAAATACACCAAGCACGCAAGCACATTAGTAATCGGTCGGTTAGTACCTCAAGAAGTATTAACGGTAGCATGAAAGTGTGTGAGCAATCTCGTTTGTCAAAAGTACTGAGGTTGATGGGCAAGAGTATGATAGCTTGAATTGAATTCTCCGGGTATAGGGATGTCTTTACACACACGCAGGGTGATATGATCGATGTTTGGAAGAAAGATAGGAATGAAGAATAGGACGATGTTTTATTGAGGGAGGACGTGATTTCTGACATTTTTTCATGACCATTAAGATAGGGTTCATAACAACCGAAAAGCTAGCTTAGTTGGAAACCCTAATTTTCAAAGTCTTTCTTTTACAATTCTTTTCTTTAAATGTAATATTCATGATCTTTCTTTTATTATTGGATTTTGTGGGTGCAATCCGCTGAAAATCCTCAGGAGACAACACTCCTCCTACTAGGGACACCTAGAGGTTTAAAGGCTTGTTGCACGTGCTCAGTGCAATCGTGTTGCCTACGAAAGTGTGCTAGTTAGTTTTTCTCTTTCTTTATTTTCTCCTTCTCTTTTTAATAAAACATTCGCTCGAGACGATCGAAATTAAGTTTGGGGGTATTTGATCAGTCGAAAATATTGTATATTTTAGCCGGCAATTTCCCCATCTTTTACATACATTTAGAAGTGTTCGGCATTCATATTCTACATATTAGCAAATCTGTCACAAAATATGAGATTGCATGTGTTAGACTTTTAAACCGACACTTTAAAGGAAATTAACCGCATTTCATGGCATCGTATCATTTCTGTATTTGCGCAACACTTGTCTTGAGTCTGTGCAGGAAATACGGAAGAAAATCAAAAGAAGCTGATCAAACAATAAGCCAATTCAATCATTTCAGATCTGGTAGCAGTGCAGAAGGAATTAGATAATTCTATATATCAAAAGAAGGCCCACAACTCAGGTCCATGAAGCACCAGAGAGCACTAGCCCTAAAGCTCCAAGAGCGCCGCGCTTCCGCGGCATTAGATGGCTTAAGCCGCGGAAACGCGGCGGTTCTGCCACGTCAGCCGTCAACTTTTTGGGCAAAATCCTCATCTCTGGTCCCACATTGCTTTCTGACACTTCAAAGTCCAGAACTATCTCGATGCTACTGCCAGATTAGAAATGAAGATTAAGGAAGGCTAATCCTAATTAAGCTCCTAAACTAATCCTATTCTAGAAGCTCCTCCTAACTAATTACATCTAGAAGCTTCTCCCCTAACTAACTTTTGGAGGGAAATTTGAATTTCCTCAACAAACTTTAGGAGGGAAAGTTAGAATTTGAAATCCTAGATCTAGGGTTAGTTATCTATAAATAGGAACCTAGATCTAAGGGTGGAGGTTGTTCACCATTAGGGCACCATTAGTTGTTCAATTAATCATTAGTTAGTTTTCTCTCATCATCCTCTTTCTTCATCTTCTTCCACAAGTCTAGTGACAAGGCTTGTGCGAAACCCTAACCCTAATTCCACTCCTAATCCAAGATCTTGAGTACCAAATCAAGCGAGAAGCCTTCAACCTTTTAGGAGCCGAGCCGATCTTCAATCGGGCAAGTGATCCGAGCCGATCCGCGATCCACGGAGACGAGCGAAGCCAAGTCGACGATCAAGTTCTTCCTCTTGTAGTTCTTGAGCGAATGTAACTAAATTGTTGATATAAATAAAAGGTGAATTTCTTTAATCTTGCTTTCTTTTAATTCTTGCATCATGATTAGATCTCAATTTGTAATTGTTGCTCTTGTTGTGATGTTTGAGTGAAACCCCGCTCGTTAAGGAGTCGAGACGATTGTAGAATGATGATGTAACAAATCTTAATACTATTTTTAAGTCCTACGAGTTTGTAAACCCTAGCAAGTTCAAGAATCGATGACCTAGTTTCGTAGCGATGATTTCTTGATTGCGATCGCTCGAAATTAGGGATCTACGATCGTTTCTTGAATTTACTAGAGGCTAGAATGTGAATGATATCGACGAAAGAACAAGGGATAAGATGAAACCCTAGTTTCACAAGAAATCCCTAATTCTCGATCGATCATCATCGATCTAGTATCAATTCATCGAAGGATAAGAATACGTAATTGTAAGATTACATCACATCTATAGATCCGATCGATTCCTACGAGCCTCATTTCGATTCTTGAGATTTGGTTTCGAAAAATCAACAAACGATCAATTCTTGATTCTATCTTTTAATGCTTTCTTAGATCTAGTTTTTTCTCATTCTTGAACATCAACTATAAATCTTGAATTGTTTTGTTTTCTTTCTTTAAAGTTTCAACTTATCTAATTCAAAAGACGAACGATTACACTTTCCCTGTGGACGATCCGCACTCACATACTAACTACATCCGACACCGTAGTTGATTGCGGTCAAATAATTTTTGGTTGTGATTTCTTTACAATTCCATACTACACATCGAGAATTCTTTTCAATCAAATGGCGCCGTTGCCGGGGACTATTTGATTCGATTTATTACAATCACAGAAATTATAACAATCACAGGACCAACAACTAGACAATCAAACATTGACAATATAAGTAATTTTGACATAAACATGCATGAATATCTGTAATATTACATTGAAAATGGATATGCGTGCAGTATACCTGGAGGTGTGGCAAAATCCACACGGAAGGAGGCATCCGAAGGGGTCTCCGATCTGGGTGCAAGACCGGCCCTCTGAAGCTCCCTACGGAGCTCTCCGGGCGGCAGAACCGCTCTGCCTCTGCCTCTGCCTCTGCCGCGGCTGGAGCTCCTGCCGCCCCTCGCTGCTCCCGACATCGTCATCAAATCTAGATAAACGGTTCATGGACGCATTAGACAATCATTAAAAGTATTGACTATATATGATCTAGAGCGTAAAATGTGAAGTAATAATATAACATTACTGATAACCTTTTTCGTTTCGTGGGCGCATCATACATATCTACTTGGATTTCATCGTCGATGTCATTTCTAACCCACGTAACTTCATGATCGGTCGAAGACAACCCGTCCTTCGAAACAGACGGTCGGAGCACTTTAAGCCTTCTCTCTTCTTCGTCCTCATCGCTGTCCTCGTATTCTGGGACATCGTAGACATCTCTAGGTTTCCATCGGCATACAACACTCCACCCCGGATGCTTCAAACACTGTGAGTAGTATACTTGGAACGCTTGGTTCGGAAAGATAAACGGATCGTCCTGACCGTAAAATCGAAGTGTGTTCACACTGGTCAATCCATATTCATCTTTCCAAGTCCCAAGACTGCTTCTCCACCTGTCCGTATCGGTTCGCGGATCGTACCAAGTACAGTGGAATATATAAAAGGGTTCTGATCGTCCGGGATAGTGGATGCCGAGTATACAATTTAAGTACCCATAGTAAATCACACCGTCCGATCCTACCGTCGCAATCCCACTATTCTGAGTGGTTCTAGATGTTTCTATGTCCTTAACTTCGAATTTAAGTTCCCAAAGTATCAACGCAATAGAATTTTCTAGTTTATCCAGCGTCGCAACCTCCAGTGTTTTAGCACACAACTCCCTAAAAAAACAACATAGGTCGTTGATTACTAGACCAACCGAGTCGGGGAGAGAAGTCCTGAGGGCTAATGGAAGAAGGTGCTCCACGATAACATGGTGATCATGACTTTTCAGCCCATCGATCTTGCCCTTCACAATTTTTATTTTCTTGCTGAATGATCCTGAGAAACCTGTGGGGACTTTCAAATCATGCAACACCTGCAGGAATCTTTTCTTCTCCGGTTGTGACATATGATAAGCGGCATTGGGAAGTACAAACTTGCCCGGTTTACCCGCTACCGGTTTAGGGTGCAGTTCACTTCTTATTCCCCACTCTTGTAGATCCATCCGGGCATTCATGTTGTCTTTCGATTTCCCGTCTTTACACAGAAGCAAGTTAAGTATGTGCTCTGATACTCCCTTCTCTATATGCATGACGTCCAGACAATGACGCACTGAATTTGTAGACCAGTACGGAAGCTCGAAGAAAATGCTTAACTTGTTCCAATATTGTGGTTTGACCTGTCTCGTCGGATCCATCCCGAAGGTCACGTTTTTGTAACCATCCTATTTAGCAGTCACGTCCTCTCCGGACAATGGGGATGGAGGCCCAAGAAGCTCCTGATGACCATCAAAGTGAACCGTGTCTAACCTATAGGGGTGGTCTGGAGGCAGAAAACGTCGATGGCCGCAATAACAAACCTTCCTGCTAAAATTCAAAAATTTTGATGTTGTGTGTTCATGGCAATGAGGACATGCTTTGTGACCATGTACGGACCAACCTGATAGCATTCCATACGCAGGAAAGTCATTAATTGTCCACATTAAAGCCGCACGCAGTATGAAGGTTGTATTTGTGTTTGAATCATATGTCTCTACACCATCAATGAACAAAGTTTTCAGCTCCTCAATCAGAGGTCGGAGATAGACGTCGATATTGTTCCCCGGTGAGTTTGGTCCGTCGATAAGAAGAGGCATCATAAAGTATGATTGGTCCATAGCCAACCAAGGCGACAGATTATAAATTATCATTACAACGGGCCATGTACTGTGACTTCCAGCCATATAGTTGAATGGACAGAAGCCATCGGCAGCCAGTCCGAGCCGGACATTGCGAGGATCGCTACTGAATATTGCGTGCCTCCTATCGAAATCCTTCCATGCCGGTGAATCTCTTGGATGGCTCATTTTTCCATTTTCGCTTGGAGGAGCACGGTGATGCCAAATCATTACCTCGGCTGTTTTCTTGCACCTGAATAGCCTCTGTAGCCTCTGTGTTATGGGAAAATATCATGCTATCTTCACAGGTATATCAGGCTTCTTATCAGAATCTTTCGGCTTATACCTGGACTCTCCGCATGTTGGACACTCTTTCAAATCTGAATTCTCTTTTCGGTACAACACGCAATTTTTAGGACATGCTTGAATCTTCTCGCACTTTAGACCCAAATCAGACATCATTTTCTGGGCTTCGTACCAGCTTTCGGGCACATTATTTCCCGGAGGCATAGAATCTTTCAAGAACGAAAGAAGCATTGTGAATGACTTGTTGCTCCATCCATTTAGGCACTTAATTTGGAAAAGTTGGACGAACCATGAGAGGGTGGAATACTTCGCATTCTCATAAATTGGTTTCCTAGCATCATTCATGAAATTTTCATATTTATCCAAACGCGGTCCTGACCGGAAGGAATGTCATCTTCGGTACGAATAGATTCACCTAGGGCAGCCTCTACCATATCCTCCATTTCTTCTGATGGAAATAAATTTCCGTATCCTGCCGTATTACCGAATTCTTCTTCTTCTCCTGCCGCATTATCGTGTTCTCCTTCTTCTTCTACCGCAGTACTGCATTCTTCTCCTTCCCCGTGATATTTCCAAGTTGAATAAAGTCTAGTAAACCCATGTTTTACTATATGAAGCTCTGCCAATTCTACCTTCTGCCAGTACTTATTGCCACATCTATCGCACGGACAGAGAATCTTCTCTATTATGATCTTATTATGTGCTCGTGCAAATTCAAGGAAAGCAGCAACTCCTGAGACAAACTTAGGTTGCATACGTTGTTTCCAATCCACATACATCCAGTCCTTAACTCTGACGTACTCATGGGCCATGTTAGACTGAATAACATATAAATTGTAGGTTATGCTGGCTATATTGAGAAATATAAGAACGGGATAGTTACTGACATAGGAGAAAATCCGTGTATATGCTTTGTGTGTGCGTTTGTCGTTGAAAAGAATAAATTATCGCATGTTATGTTGACCGATAGACGGGGACTAAGTGGCGCTTTTAGTTTCATATATGGGTATCGATGGGAATATGAAGGTTTCATATTATCATATATTGGTTTTAACCCGAACATCTCGAATCGCTCTCTGATTATACGTTTGTATGTATGTGTTCCGGCTGTCGGGGGTAGGCTTCTATCCCATTAAGAATGTATAGAGCGAACGCCCATCACTTGTGCTTTCAACCGTTTCGAGTAAATTTCGGCAGCACCTCCCCGCTGTTCTCCGAGTACACTGTAATAGAATAGATAATCATTTCAAAGCTGTGAAACAACGTTGAAATGAACATCTAATCTATCTTTGTACACGGAGAACCAGCGGAAAGATACCGACGAAATATCTCGAAACGGATGAAAACACAAGTGAATGAAGGCGTTTGCTTTATACATTCTTAACTTGTCCACATGGGACAAATCTATGGGTTACCATACGATTGAATTTTCTCGTCGCGTAGACTATACGACGGTTGTTAGTATCGAGCTATACTGTCCGATATTTAACAACCTTCGTATAGTTCTAGGTCACGACGAGCATCGCACGTATGTTAACCGATAGACGGGGACTAAGTGGCTCTTTTAGTTCATATATGGGTATCGATGGGAATATGAAGGTTTTATATTATCATCGAGTATCATATATTGGTTTTAACCCGAACATCTCGAATCGCTCTCTAATTATGCGTTTGTATGTATGTGTTCCGGCTGTCGGGGGTAGGCTTCTATCCCATTAAGAATGTATAGAGCGAACGCCCATCACTTGTGCTTTCAACCGTTTCGAGTAAATTTCGGCAGCACCTCCCCGCTGTTCTCCGAGTACACTGTAATAGAATAGATAATCATTTCAAAGCTGTGAAACAACGTTGAAATGAACATCTAATCTATCTTTGTACACGGAGAACCAGCGGAAAGATACCGACGAAATATCTCGAAACGGATGAAAACACAAGTGAATGAAGGCGTTTGCTTTATACATTCTTAACTTGTCCACACGGGACAAATCTATGGGTTACCATACGATTGAATTTTCTCGTCACGTAGACTATACGACGGTTGTTAGTATCGAGCTATACTGTCCGATATTTAACAACCTTCGTATAGTTCTAGGTCACGACGAGCATCGCACGTATGTTAACCGATAGACGGGGACTAAGTGGCGCTTTTAGTTTCATATATGGGTATCGATGGGAATATGAAGGTTTCATATTATCATCGAGTATCATATATTGGTTTTAACCTGAATATCTCGAGTCGCTCTCTAATTATGCGTTTGTTGTGCATTCGTGTTGTATGTGTAACATGATTTTAAACCATTGATATCAAGATTGATAGAACTGATCATCCTACATTGCAATAGCATTCATCAACCAAAATTTATTATTGCAATGGTATACATCTATAACAATCAACAATTAAAACTACAAATATAGGATACTGATATCATAAAGCGTTATGAGACACGTCATCTGCCACGTGTCGTGATCATGGAAATCGCTAATATTGAGCATCATCAAGATTAGATTATGGTTTTGAAGCAAGTTATTGAGCATCTTGGATTGATTGTCAAGTGTTGATTTTTATTTCAACACTTGACAGAATGAAAATCATAAATACAGTTGCAAAATGTGTTCCTCACCCCCATAAAGTGGATCTTAACAATCCAGACAAGACCATCATTGTTCAAATTGCCAAGGTAGACATAATCTCAGCAGTTATTTACGGTTGCTAGCTTGTATTGCTTGTTGCTATTCTTTTTTTTTCCTTGTCCTTTCTTTCTTTCTTTTTTTTGGGGGGTGGGGGGTTGTGTTTGAAAAGTTTTAACCAACTCACTGCTATTTCTAAGCAATACAGGAATATAACTAGTTTTATCCCCCAAAAGAAAGAGCTTCAGGCTTCATGAGTCAAGTGATGTGTACGTATAATTATAGGATTTTCTTGCTAGCGGTTCATTTACAACTATTCTTTAGTCTATATACCTAGCATCTGCTACTAGATATTACATCTTGCATCAACACCCTGCATGTTAAAATCAAAATCGATTATTTTTTTCTTGATCTTTTTCTGATTTTCTACCATATGTGTCGAGTAAATTATGATTAACATTGTATTTTTCAACTAATCAGAAGAGCCATTCAACCAGCCCCACCGTAACCCTAACCCCAGCCCCACTACCGTAACCCTAACCCCAGCCCTACCGTAACCCTAACCCCGGCCCCACCGTAACCCTAACCCCAGCCCCACCCCAGCAGCAGCCGAACCCCAACCCTAACCCTACCCCGACCCCGACCGCCACCGCGATCCCTGCCCAACCCCAACTCTCTCGCGCGCGCAACCCAGACCCAGCCATGAACCCTAAGCCCAAAATAATCCAAAAATGCTTTAATTTACCTCGAGATTTATACCTGAACGGCTGCTGGTGGGCTGGAGCGACGACGATGGCGATTTGGCGACGAAACCGGCGGTGGCGAAGACGGTGGAGACGACGGTGGCGACGAAACAGGCGCTGGCGACGACGGTGGCGACGAAACCGGCGGTGGCGACGACGGAGGCGACGGTGGCGACGACGGAGGCGATTTGGGGTTTTTTCTCGCGCGCGATTGAGAGAGAGAGAAAGTGGGCGTAGGCGATCGATCTGGGGTTTTGTTAAATAGATATTTACTTGCCCCTACGGATATACCCGTAGGTCCTTTGTTTGAGGCTCCGTAGGGGCAAACACCAAATTAAGAATTAATATTTTTATTGTTGGACGTCTGTGCCCGTAGGGGCAACCTTTTAGCCCTACGGATTAATCCGTAGGTCCAAGTAAAATCTGCCCCTACGGATATTTTCATCCGTAGGGGCAACCCCCTATTTTACTAGTGGATTGAGGTTGGGAACAATTCTTGTGAAGGTTTTATGCGGTTTCGATGAGATTTTGGAGGTGGTTTCAAGGTGGTAGAGAGTGGTGGAGGAGGTGAAGAAAAAGAGGAAGAAGATGAAGGAGATGAAGAAACAAATGAGCTGTGAAGAGATGAGAATGGTTGTAGAACCATACCTCTCTCTCTCTCTCTCTCTCTCTCTCTCCCCCCTCCCTCTCACACCCATACTCTCATGTCTCCTTGTCCCCCTCCTTTTCTCTTCTTTTTCTTTTCTTTTCTCTTTTATTTCTTGAAATACAAAACCAAATGTCACAAAATGAAGTGTTGCATTTCATGACACTTAAACATGGTTAACAAAATAAGACATGATTTAGTAAAATAAAGCTAGGTTTAAAGCATGATTAGAAAAATACTAATCAAGTTTAACTTAAGCTTGTATGTAAATAATTATATATTAATTTATAAAAGCCCAAATCAATCAAATGTTTTCATAAATGATAATTCATTTTTAAATTCTAATTATATTCTAAAAATATAGGTATATAATTATATCATTTTACTAAAACTTAAATCTATACTCGTATAATATCCGTGAAATTTATTATTTAATTATTTAAATTCCAAAAATAATATTTTCTATTTTCTGAAATATTACAGGTTCCTTGACTGTTATATCAAGAAACAAAATTATAATATCAACACGTTGGAAGAGTATTATAAACAACGGTCCACAATAAGTGGAAAAGTTGTTCATTCTATTTATCCTCCAAATGAATCTTTAAGATTATCAGGAGTTCATAACTCCAATCTAGAAGCAACCACTTTTATAAAGGCTCCTTTTATGAAAGGATGGAAACTACGCTTAAAGAACCTCAGAAAGTTTTTAAGTAAAGCAATTTTACCAATATTTATGTACCCAAGAAAACCCAAGAAAACCTGCTTAATAAACTGCATGTGCTTGGCATGGTAGAGACACCTACTATAATCAAGCCAGCTGGTAATACCAGTTATATTCCTATCAGAACATCTGGTGATATCTCTAGATTTAAATTGTCCAAAGATAAAAATATATCTTATGAGATTATATCTGCTTTAGAAGAAAAGTTTAGCACAGCTAGACTAAATATCCTTAAGGAGAATCTTCTGAAATTTCAGAAGAAAAATTTGAAATAGATCAAGAATCTCAGATTAATATTTCTGAGATCCAGAATGCCTTTGAAGAGGCAAATTTTAATACTATCAAGTATCCTAAAAGAGCTCTTGATAAGCGTTATTATAAGATACCAACTCCTATGGATGTCCTCTATGAGGAGAATGAAGCAGTTATACATAATTCTTTTTCAGGAAAAACCATTAATGAATAGAATATTGATAGATTAGCAGATAAGAAAATCCATGATACTTTACATCGTATAATGATGTATGCTACGGTTACTAAACAGCATGGTAATACAGATACTGATGTAGCAAGATTTATCTCGTGTAGATTCATTAGTATTTTAAAGGGCTGGTGAGATCATTGCCTTATTCCCACTCAAAAAACTGAGATTTTTTGCGTTGTCAAACTTGAAAATAATACTCAAGTTTCAGACACAGTTTATGCTTTAATTCCTACCATCCTCAATCATTTTACAGGAGATGTAAGTAATCAAGTTGAGAAAATTAGGACTCTACCACAAAATTTAAGATGTACAACTTTGACCCATTTCAGGTGGTATAAACATTCCTTCCTTAGCAGAGTAATGCAACTCGAAAATACTAACAATCCGTATTGGAAAGCCAAATTCGTTGATGGCTTATTTAATCTGTTTGCTGAAAAGTTTCGTAAAAATTTACGAAATTAGCATGACGGGGTTATACCCTATAATCTGTACACTTATGGTCATTTAATAAACACATGTGTACAAGAACGTTTGACTTTATACAATGACATAAATCTAAAAAATCAATTAAAAGACCAGAAATTGACTGGCAGGAAAGAATTGGATGAATTTTGCAGCCAATTCGCTATAGATTCTCCTCAAGAAGAGAGGAAGGGGAAGAAAAAGAAAAAGAAATCCTTTTCTAATTCTTTTTATAAAAGAAAAAGGAAATACCATCCCCCAAAAAACCTCGAAAAGATCGAGAAGAAAATTATAGAGAAAAACATATTTATATAATGTGAACTGATAAGTTTAAATTAAATACTTCTGCCACTTATTATAAGTGTGGTAAAATTGGTCATTTTGCCAACAAATGTTATACAAAGAAAAAAATCAATAAAATAAAACATGAAGGATTGAGAAATTTTTTATATAAGATTATGATCAATTCCTCTGAATCAGAAAGTTCAGATTCCTACTCAATTTCTTCATCATCAGAAGATGACATTGAGCCTGAGTACTCAAATAAATGTTGTAATATCAACAATGATAACTATTATAAAACCATTGTAGAAACGAATGGTTTAAGTATCAATGTTATAAACAAAGATGATAAGAAGGCCATCTTAAAAATTATTTATGATAATGATCTTCAACAAGAAGTAAAAACCAAACTTATTCAAGTTCTTCTCAAAAAAGATAAGGAGAAAACTCCTATTCCTGAAAATGTTTATACGCTCTCTGAAGTCTTTAAGAGACAACGTCAACGGGGAAACAAGTCTGTTACTTTGCAAGATTTAAAAAAGGAGATTAATAATCTCAAAATAGAAGTCAAAGAGTTGAAAACTCAAAATAATGGCATTCTACTTGGACTTTCTAATATAGAAAGTAAAAATTTTACATTTGGAGAAAGTTCTCAAACAAGAATTTCCTCTGAACAAGAAGTGGTAGAATATTTTTTCCAAAGTCTTGATCTTGTTCTTACCCAGAAATGGTATATTAGGGTTACTCTAATCATTAATAATGATTTAGTAATTCCTGGCTTGATAGCTCTCGTAGATAGCGGGGTAGATCTTAATTGTATCAAAGAGGGAATTATCCCCGTCAAATATTGCGAGAGAACTATTCAAATATTGAGTACAGCAGATAATAATGCCTTGAGTACACCTTATAAGGTGTCAAATGTCAATATCTGCAACGAAGTCATTTACTTCACATCTCCTTTTATTATAGTAAAGGAGATTACTTAGCATATTATATTAGGGACTCCGTTCCTTTGTAAAATAATGCCTATTGAGAAAATTGATTCTCAAGCAATTCATACCAATTACAAAAAAAATTGGTAAAATTTCAGTTTATAACTGATCCTATGGTAAAAATTGTTAATGAGGTAAAAGAAATTTATCTTAAGAAAAATCAGATTAATTTTATTAAAGAAGAAATATCTTCTATACAAATTAATCAACAGCTTAAAACAATTACAGTCAAACAGAGAATTGAAAAACTGGAAAAGGAGTTTATAACTCAAACATGCAGTCATCTTCCTAATGCCTTTTGGGATAGAAAACAACATATTGTTTCTCTTTCTTATATAGAATATTTTAATAAGGATAATATTTCTATCAAGACAAGACCTTATCAGATGAATCAAGAATATCTTAAATTTTATAAAAAAAGATTAAAAGTCTCTTAAACAAAAAGCTTATAAGAAAATCTTACTCCCAATAGAGTTTTACAGTATTCTATGTAAACAATGCTGCTAAAAAGGAAAGAGGAGTTCATCGCCTTATTATCAATTATAAGCCACTTAATACGGTGCTTAAATGGATAAGATATTCTCTCCCTAATAAAAGGGATTTACTAAATAGAATTAACAAAGAAAAGATCTTTTCAAAATTTGATCTAAAATCTGGGTATTGGCAAATTCAGATTAATGAATCTGATAAATTTAAAACGACCTTTACTGTTCTTTTTGAGCATTTTGAATGGAATGTTATGCCATTCGGTTTAAAAAATGCTCCTTTAGAATTTCAAAATATTATGAACTCTATATTTAATCCATATACGGAATTTATACTTTTCTATATCGATGATGTTTTAATATATTCTGATAATATAGATCAGCATTTTAAACATCTAAATATTTTCAAATATCTTGTTATCAAGAATGAGTTAGTTATATCAGCCCCAAAAATGAAGTTGTTCCAAGTGGTTATAAGATTTTTGGGACACAATATTGATAATGGTACCATAATACCAATTGATAGAAGTATTTAATTTGCTTTTAAATTCCCTGATAATATTCTAGACAAAAAGCAGTTATAGAGATTTTTAGGTGTTTTGAATTACATGGCAGATTATTATAAAAATCCGGCTGTAGATGCAGTCATATTATATAATAGGCTCAAGAAAAATACTTCTCCTTGGACAGCTGATCATACAAAGGATAAAAACTTACCATGCCTTCATATTGCTAATCCTACATAGCAAAAGGTAGTAGAGACAGATGTCTCTACTATTGGATATGGATGTATGCTTAAACAAATTGATCCCAGTAATAACAAGAAAATACTTATTAGATTTACGTCTGGAAAATGAAATCCAGCTCAATCTAATTATTCGACCATAAAAAAAGAAATTCTTTCTATCATCAAGTGTATTTATAAATTCCAAAATAATTTATTAAATCAGAAATTTTTGCTACGAATAGATTGTAGCGCTGCTAAAACTGTTATACAGAAAGATATTATAAATTTAGTATCCAAGCAAATTTTTGCCAGATGGCAAGCTGAATTATCTATTTTTGATTTTGATATTAAATATATTAAAAGTACTAATAATTGCCTTCATGACTTTTTAAGCAGGGAATTTCTACAGGACTCTAATGCAGAGTCCAGCGAGAGGTCAAGGCCCAAGTAAGGGTCGAGGGCGGGGGAGGATAATAATTCCTCATATTCCCCTTATTATAAGTGACTCAAGATGCAAAAACCAAAACCAATCAGATATGATATAGAATCTGAATTGCAGGCTTCATACGTCCCCTTTGAATGGAGAACGCCAAATAAAACGGGAAAAAGAAGTGTTTATAACACTAAAAAAGAATCTATACTAGCTTGGATGAATCATCAAGGTCAGAGAATAACTCTGCAAAAATTCAATTGTTCAAAAAGGCTGTTGAGGAAACTGAAGATAATTATTTTCATAAAACAAGTAGAGAAACAATTATATATTTAGAAGGGAATGATATTCCCAAAATGTATCATCCATGGTCTCTGAAAGAAAACTATATTGAGACTAATGCATACACTTCTGAAGCAGGGAAACCCCGCAAAGTTCTAGAAGCAATTTTAACAGTCTCCAACTAAATAGAGATAAAACACTTCTATCCAACTGGAAGAGAAGGAGGAGACGTTATAAATTTTAGCAAAACTATTATGAAAAAGGTTTATCAACTACATGAATGGGCTCTACATTCAAACCGAGCCAGATCTTTCAAAATTGATGAAATTCTCCATGGATGCAATTTTCTGTCTATATTTTCGTAAAGCAAATTGGTCTTTTTTTTGTTTTTCGTCATACAAAATCCAGCTCCCCCCTTGTACAATCAAATCCTAGATTATTATCTATAATAGAACATTAATTAAGTCTATAAATCCTAAATTAGCATTAAATTTATTTTATTATTATTCTATTCTATTCTATTTCTATAAATCTTAAGCACCCTCGTACAATTAAATCCTAGATTAAAATTAAATTAAGTTACAACTAAATTAAGTCTTTAAATCCTAAATTAGCACTAAATTTATTCTATTATTATTTTATTCTATTCTATTTCTATAAATCACAGGGACCCTCACACAATCAAATCCTAAATTATCAACTATAATAGAAAATTAAATTAGCTCTTTTAAATTCTAAGCACCCTCCATCTTTGCCAATTAAGTTTATAAATCCTATATTAGCACTAATTTTACCAACTAAATTAAGTCTATCATTAATTGGTATTTTTTTTGTTTTTCGTCAAACAAAATCCAACTAAATTAAATCTATATATCCTAAATTAGAATTAAATTTACCAAGATTATTAAGCCTATAAATAATTGGTATTTTTTTTTGTTTTTCATCATACAAAATGCAGCTCCCTCCTCATGCAATCAAATCTTAGATTACCAACCAAAATAGAAAATTAAATTAAATAACCAACTAAATTAAGTCTATAAATCCTAAATTAGCACTAAATCTAGCAACTAAATTAAGTCCATAAATCCTATATTACCAGCTATAATAGAAAATTAATTTAAATTAAGTCTATGAATCCTAAACTGCTCAAAGAATTAAATTTAATAATATGCATAAGCTTTAATTTAGTTGGTAGAAAATCCATATATTTTCTATGAATCAAACAAGAAATTAAATTTAATAATATTGCACCCTCATACAATCATATCACTATCTAATGGAGAGTCCATGGATGATATCCAACCATCTATTTAGAATGAAGGGCAATAAGTGATTAATTGTTTATATATAGCCTTATTGTTTAATAAGGTAATATGAGTTTTAATTGGATAAAATATGAAGAAATCAAGTAATCTATCTATATGTTCCGTTAAGCAAATTGGTCTTTTTTTGTTTTCCGCCATACAAAATCCAGCCCCCCTCGTACAATCAAATCCTAGATTATTAACTATAATGGAAAATTAATTAAGTCTATAAATCCTGAATTAACATTAAATTTATTTTATTATTATTCTATTCTATTCTATATCTATAATCTTAAGCACCCTCGTAAGCACCATTCTCCTTTTTCTATAATCTTATTCTCGACCTTTTCGAGATTTTTTGGGGATGGTATTTCTAATTCTTTTTATAAAAAGAATTAGAAAGGGATTCCTTTCACTTTTTCTTCCCATTTCTCTTTTCTTGAGGAGGATCTATAGCGAATTGACTGTATATTTCATCTAGTTCTTTCCTACCAGTCAATTTCTGGTCTTTCAATTGAGTTTTTAGGTTTATGTTATTGCATAAAGTCAAACTTTCTTATATATAGGTGTTTATTAAACGACCATAAGTGTACAGATTGTAAGGTAGTATAATCCTGTCATGCAGATTTCGTAAATTTTTATGAACCTTTTCAGCACACAGATTAGGTAAGCCATCAACAAATTTGGCTTTCCAATGCGGATTGTTAGCATCTCCGAGTTGCATAACTCTGCTAAGAAAGATATCTTTGTACCACCTGAAATGAGTCAAAATTGGACATCTTAAATTTTATAGCAGAGTCCTAATTTTCTCAGCCTGATTACTTATATCTCCTGTAAAATGATCAAGAATGATAAGAATCAAAGTAAAAATCGCGTCTAGTCAAATTTGGGTAAATATCAAAATAAACGGGCCCATGACATAGGCTAGTCTGCATAATTCTCATTAGGAAAAGTATCCAATCGAGACATCTAGCGTCTCTAAGTGAAGTTAGGATAGAAGCATTGAGACCTTGTAAGGTTGGAGGCTTAAAAGCCACTTGAATAAATCATATGTGAAGATATTTATAATACTTCTCAAATCTAAACATATCCTTTTCTGAAAGGAGTTGTCACTACTACAAATAAGGGTTGCCCCTACGGAGATGTGCGTAGGGGCGAAAAAAGACCCCGTAGGTGCAAAGGCCGCAGGTGCAAGTTGAAGCCCTGAACTTGCCCCTACGGGCAAAATCTTGCCCCTACGGATTTCTGTGTAGGTCCTGTTGCACCTACGGAGTAGGCCGTAGGGTAAAAAAAGTTATTTTATTTACGGGTTTTTAAAATATATTAACTGTACCTACGGACATAGCCGTAGGGCCACGTACTACCCTCTACAGATACCTGCGTAGGTACCTATCCGTAGGGGCAAAATATCAGAAATCCTGATATTTTGCCCCTACGGATAACTCCGTAAGGGCGAAGCAATGGCCCCTACGGATATATCCGTAGGGGCACTCCCAACCCCCTGGTACTGAGATCAGGGGGGAAATATCAGTTACTGCTGATATTTTGCCCCTACGGATATAGCCGTAGGGGCAACATGTGTACCTACGGATTAATTCGTAGGTACGCATTATCTGTATTTTTTTTTAAAAAAGGGCTGCCTGATTTTTTCCCGTCCTGTGCACAATAATATATACATCAATCAAATATAAAATTAATCATCACACAACATATATCGCAGTATTCATAATCACATCTCACGCATATAATATACAAAAGAAACCCAAAAACTGAATATGATATAAATATAAACCAATATCAATATCGTTTCAAAATGTAGTACAATGTGTATGATATAAATAAATACATGTTTCAAAAAATAAGAACCAAAAAGCTACCCTAGCTCAGTCCAGCTCCACCTCTAAATAACGATAGAATAACGCGCGCCTGCTCCTCGGTCAATAAACTCTGCAATTCGGCACGAGCGGGAGTCTGAGCGGCCTGTGGTGCTGGCGATGTGGTCTGCACAGCCGCCGTCGAGGTAGTCGCTTGCGGAGCCGCGGCTGCGGGAGTCTGAGCGGGCGGTGGAGCTATAGGAGCTGTCTGCGGAACCCAGCCGATGTAGTAGCTTGCGGAGCCGCAGCCGAAGGAGATGCATGTGGAGGCTCGGTCGATGTACCCTGTCGCGTCTGGACATAACGTGTGTAAGAAGCGTGTAAGAACTGTGTATTATTCGAATTCGTATCATTATTAAGTTATTTCGAAACCCCGTTTGGATATCTAGTTTGGAAAACCGTTGTTTAATTTAATTACATATGTATGTATGATTAATCAAACTTAGGTCTAAAACCAAATATGCTCAAGCTACGTACTAATTATGGATATGTTGATATCTATATTATATGACATTATATTTTACTATAAAGTAGTATACATACCAGCATCTCCTTCAACTCCTGAACGGTGGCCCTCAAGCTCTCCAGTTCCTGATGGACACGTCGGTCACTGGAGACGGAGGAAGTAACCGCCGGGGTGGAGTCCAGCCTCATATGGGCCCTGCTAGGGTCCAGTCCCCGGCCTCTCTCCCAACCTCCGTGGTGCCCTCCGTGTGCGACGTCCAGAACTGGAGTCAGCAGCCTCGGATCGCTCTGTCCGGTAAAATCGATCCCCGAGGCCTGGGCCTGCTCAACCACCCGCTCCTACACCCACATTAAGCAGTAAAGTATAAGTATAAAATTTAAACTTGAACCTTCCAAAACTAAAATTTCAAATTTGGGTAGAAAAAATATTAACACTTACGCAATACTCCTGGGTAGCGACGTCGGGATATCGAAGCTCGCCCGTGGCGGGATCTGTCGAGGTGCCGTGGACGGCAAGATATGCGGACAGCACGCTCGGTGTACCACCTGACGCCACGGTCCGAGATGTCTGCAATATTACAAAGTAACTTTTAATATTAGAAATATTAGAAATATTAGAAAATAACTCTTAATATTGCAGAATATCACAAAGGTCGGTCTATTGTAATTTACCGATAACTCCATGGCTTGAGTAATGTTCCTCGAGCCACCTGTGTAAGTAGGGCGACCCCTCTTTGCCGACTTCCTGTTCTCTGTATTCTGAGCGGACTGTTTCTGCACAACGCATTAACATTTAGTTTTCTAATTAAGGAACACAAAAAATAAATTATATCCTAAACAATGAATTACATTTAAAATACATACCTGTTTGCGCTGGGAGTCGAAATATTCGCACAATAGAGGCCATGTCTCTACGTCGACTCTCGCAAACGCCGGAGTAGATAGGAGGGCCGCTCTCTCTGCCTCGGGGGTCGTCATCCACAGGGAGTAGCAGTCGGCCTTCAGCTCATTCCTGTTGTATCGGACCTTGGCCTGCATGTTCTTCATCAGGCCATTATACAGAGCATGAAGGTCGAGCACCCTCCCCGGATGATTAGAGTCGGCTACAGGCTGAAAATCGTAATCCAACTGAAAATACAAAAAAAAACATTGTTATTAGATTGCAAGTGTTAATAATAAATATGATAAGCGGATATATCAACTGAAAATATATATTAATACGTACCTGAGCCTGATCAAAGAAGAGGGCGAATGAGCGCTGGTGCGGCTCGCCCCACTCAACGTGAAGTGGATAGTTCTTCACGAGCCGGATCTCGTCCCCCATATACCGTCCGAACCTCTCGGCATGAGGACCGATATAGCGATAGTCAAGGGTAAAAAAAAGGGTGAATGCTGCCTCCCCCTAGCTCTGTCAGGCCTCAGCCTATGGGACTTATTCAGGCCTCGAGTCCCCCTCTGGGGATGGGGAGGCCCTGCGTCTGCATGAAATATCAAGACAATCAATATTAAGACAAAGTTGTATTAAGAAATCAAGGTTAAAAGAAAATTCAAGTGTGATATATACCTCCGGTGACTATCGCACGAGCCTGGGCCCGGGCAGCAACACGAGTGATTGAATGTAAATTCTCGATGTGTAAATCAAATCAAATATTTAAATTGACCGCAATCAAACTACGGTGTCGGATGTAGTTAATGAATGAGTGCGGATCGTCCACAGGGATCTCGAGATTCGTTTGTATTTTAATTTGTTTGAAATGAAATGTTAAGCAACAAGAAAACAAGATTCACGAGTGATTTGTATTCGTGTGTCACAATTCTCTATTAAAGAATCAAGAAACTATAAACAATCAAGAATCGGGGTTTCAAATGTATTTTCCAAACAACAATCAAGAATGATAGAGAGGGGCTCGTAGGAATCGATCGGATCTTTAGATGTGTTGTAGTCTACAATATTTCGTATTCTTGTCCTTCGAAAGATTGATACTAGATCGATGATCATCAACAAGAGTTAGGGTTTTCTCGTGAAACTAGGGTTTCATCTTATCCCTTGTTCTGTTGTCGATATCATTCACATTCTAGCCTCTAGCAATTTCAAGAAACGATCCTAACTCCCTCATTTTGAACGATGTCAATCAAGAAAGCATCGAAAAAAAATGGGTTGTCGGTTCTTGAATTTGCTAGGGTTTACAAACTCGTGGGATTCAAGAATCGATTACAAATTTGCTACATCATTATACTAAAGATCGTTTCGACTCCTTAACGAGCGGAGTTTTATTCACACATCACCACATAGACAATATTCAAGAATAGTAATGATAACATGATGCGGAATTTAAAGAAAACAAGATAGAAGAAAATATCACCTTTTATTTAATCAACAATTTCAATACATTCTTTCAAGATCTACAAGAAGAAAGAAATCGATCGTTGACTCGGCTTCGCTCGTCTCCGTGGATCGTGGATCTACTTTGATCTCTTGCCCGATGGAAGATCGGCTCGGCTCATAAAAGGGTTGAAGGAATCTTGCTTGGCTTGCACTCAAGATCTTGAATTGTGGTTGGATTTAGGGTTAGGGTTTCCTACAAGCTCTCTCACTAAACTTGAGGAAGAGGAAGATGGAGAAAGAGAATGGCTAAAATCTAAGATATTGAATCTTTTCCTAGATGCCAAGATGTAACATCCTATCAATGAATGAGTCTAGGGTCCTATTTATAGAACTTTCAAACCCTAGGTTTAGGTTTAAATTGAACTTTCCCTCCCAAAGTTTGTTGACAAGTTTGTTGGGCTTTAGCTTAGGGTTTAAGCAAGGGTTTAGGAAAGTTCTAGAAGTATTAGGCTAGTTTAGGAGTTTGCTGATCTGGTGGAAGTATCTGGAATATTCTGGAAGTTTGTGTGCATTTCTGAGTAGTGGGAACTGAAACAGGAGTTTCGATGCAATTTGAGGAGCTGATGTCACCAATGGGCCGCTCTTCCGCCGCGCGAAGTACCTTTAGGCCGCTCTTCCGCCGCGCATTGATGAGCTTGGGATCTGTGCTTTCTTCTGTTGCTTGGTACTGCTGTATGGGCTATTCTTTGATGTTTAGAATTTCAGTTTCCCTTCTGTGTTGAGACCAGATTTGCGTTCAATGAGTTTACGAGCAATTGTAATGGTCGAGCGATGTAATGATCGAGCAAGCATCTCTTTTCCTGCACAGACTTCGAAACAGGGGTTGCAAGGTATGGAAAATATGCTATGTAATGTAATGCAGTTAATTTCCCTAGGAATGCCGGTTTTAAGGTCGAATACATGTAATTTGATATTTTGCGACCGATTATCTAATATGTGAATTATGAATACCGTACACTTCTATATGTGTGCAGATGATAAGGAAATTGCCGGTTAAAATATGCAATATTTTCGACTGATCAAATACCCCCAAACATAATTTCGATCGTCTCGAGCGAATGTTTTATTAAAAAGAGAAGGAGAAAACAAAGAAAGAAAAAAACTAACTAGCACACTTTCGTAGGCAACACGATTGCACTGAGCACGTGCAACAAGCCTTTAAACCTCTAGGTGTCCCCAGTAGGAGGAGTGTTGTCTCCTGAGGGTTTTCAGCGGATTGCACCCACAAAATCCAATAATAAAAGAAAGATCATGAATATTACATTTAAAGAAAAGAATTGTAAAAGAAAATCCTTGAAAATTAGGGTTTCCAACTAAGCTAGCTTTTCGGTTGTCATGAGCCCTATCTTAATGGTCATGAAAAGATGTTAGAAATCATGTCCTCCCTCAATAAAACATCGTCTTATTCTTCATTCTTATCTGTTTTCCAAACATCGATCATATCACCCTGCGTGTGTGTAAAGACATCCCTACACCCGGAGAATTCAATTCAAGCTATCATACTCTTGCCCATCCACCTCAGTACTTTTTGATAAACGAGATTGCTTACACACTTTCATGCGACCGTTAATACTTCTTGAGGTACTAACCGACCGATTACTAATGTGCTTGCGTGCTTGGTGTATTTTCCTAGTCTTGCACCACCTCAGGCATAGCAGTGACTCCCAGACCAGTTAGCCTTAGGGCACTAGGTGAAGAAGCACCCTTTTGCTATATATTTTTCTTGCCCTTGGTGATAACAAAACCAGTATCCATTTTTTTCACCACTTTAAAACACATTTTTCTTTTTTTTTCATACTTTTGGCTTTAAGACAAGAGCATTTCAAGGTATCCTCTACTATCCCAGGCTTTAAGATGTGGGTAAGTGCGAATAGCAGGGTAGCAACGTTCAAAATGTTTGGCTTCCAGAATAGAAACTATTTTTCAGACTTATTTTTATCCTCAGATTAGTGACGTCCTTCATCTTACTAACCCTTGGGACAACGGCTCATAACTACTTATTACTAGTTCGTATAAGAAAACTTCTAATTTTCTTAGTTTTCTTAAATTTTTCTAATCTCATGGATGTAATTGTTCACTATCTAAACTTTCATTATCTTATTTATGTACAAAAATATTTTTATAGTTTTGAAAATTTTTAAATTTTTATGGCTTTTCAAAAAAAATGTTTTGTGCTTATGCAGATGATATGCAAATGATGCGAAAATAAGCACAAACCTCCCCCAAACTTGTTTTCAACAGTGTCCTCACTGTTGCCTTCTGCTAAATCTTGAAAAACCTGTAAGCTTGGGAGGAATTTATTAGTGGGGCAAAATATATAAGTGAAGAACCTCCCCTAAACTTATTTTTGGCTCATCATTTTGTAAAAATTTTCTTTTCAGGAGCCAGAAAAAACATACCCCCCCAAACTTGAGTTATGCAATGTTAAGTTTTGAAAATCACAAGTGGGGGTCAAAAATCAGTGGTCGATGCCAAGCTTTGCAAAGACCGAAAGTTAACACCAACCATTCGAAAATTTTATCAATGCAGTGCTCGGGTTGGTGGAAGAAAAAGTGAGGAAAAGGTAAGTGGTGGAATAGAATGTGTGTGCGTCTCATATTGGAGAGACGATGCAGTGAATGTGATGGATTACTCGCATTCTTTTTACATTTCAGAAGAAGGGGTGGAGGTTTAATTCCATTGATTTGGACATGATTCGTCTCAACACCCGTGTCATTTAAAAATGCGAGTTCATCAGCGAAGATCTCCTCAAAAGTTTCATCTATACCCCGAAGAATAATGTCATCACAATGTGCGGGGTGATCTTCAGACTCTAAGAACAGTTCATAATCAGTTTTAGTTGTTGACCCGGACATCTTGATGGAAAAGTCCGTATGTGTATGATACATAATTGGGTCAAGCAATAACGTATGAAAAGAGTCAAGATCAGTATCAGGAGGATCATTAAATTCGCTGTTGTCGACATCCATTAAGTCGACAGAACAGACCTGAGCAGTAGGTTCAGAGGGTACACTTCCTAATTTGTAAATGTTCATCTCAATTGTCCTGTTCCCGAAGGATAAGGTCATAGAACCGTTACGACAATTGATGATAGCATTGGAAGTGGCCAAAAAGGGGCGACCAAAAATCACCGGAATTTGATTCCGTGAGTTCGCTACAGGTTGTGTATCAATTACAATAAAGTCTACAGGGAAGATAAATTCCCCGATTTTTATTAACACATCCTCTAGTTCACCCCTAGGTCTGGTGATTGATCGGTCAGCCATCTGTAAAGTGCATGGAGATGGTTTCAACTCTCCGATCCCTAACTGCTCATAAACTGAGAAAGGAAGCAGGTTAACACTTGCCCCAAGATCTAGTAGAGCACGGTTAATGTGTTTCTCCCCAATAGAGATGGAAATCGTAGGATATCCAGGATCCTTACGTTTCCTCGGTAATTGCTGGGGGAAAGCTGTGTCTACTGTTTTTGCCATGAATATCTTCTTGGGCATTTGTTTCTTCCTCTTTCTAGTGCAAAAATCTTTAAGAACTTTTGCGTATGCAGGTACTTGTTGGATAGCATCTAGAAGAGGGATATTGATGTTAACCTGTTTAAACATCTCAGTGATCTTCTCCATCTGTGGACTTAGTGTGTTAGCCCTTAACCGATTCGGGTAAGGTGCTTTAGCAATAAGCGCTGGGTCCATGAGAGAAGGAAGTGTGTGTGGAACCGATCCCAATATAGAAGTGGGAATCGTCCGAGGAGGGGTAAAAGAGGTGGGCTGTAGTGGCGAGCCTTTTGGGAAATGGAGAATAGGCTCGGAAGAAGATGGTGGGGTAGAAGAACTGGGGTCAGAAGTGTGTGTGTGTGGAAATGTCTCAGCCGGGGTGTTGATATGATTTTCAGTATCATCAACTTCTTCCCCAACATGATTGTCAAGCACTCTTCCAGATCTCAATGTGGTGATTGCATTCACGTGATGTGAATAACCAGGATTTGGTAAGGATTGAGCTGGAAGTTTCCCTTTCTCTCTTGCACTCAGTTCGGCTTTTAATCGTGCAATTTCTTCTTCCATCGATTTAATACTCTCGTTTTGGGACGCAGAGTTTTTCTTCATGTCATCGATGGAAGATTTCATTTCAGCCGAAACTTGCATGATATTTGTTAAGATCAAATTCATGTATTGTGCAAAAGAAGAGGATTCATCAGTTCCGGTCAACTGTAAAGGACTAGACAGTACAGGTGTGTTGACCTGATTTTGAAAATTATGTGCTTGAAAGGGGTGCTGAGTGAGTTGAAGTTGTGGCTGCTGTTGTGGTAGAGGGACCCTTTGGAAATTGTTTTGGTTTGGAACCGTGTTTTGTGATTGATTTTGGTTCCAAGCAAAATTAGGGTGATTCCTCCAACCCTGATTATATGTGGAAGAAAAAGGATCGATCCTAGGTCTTTGAAATGCGGCATTGGTATGCTCACGACCTTGAAACGGACATTCTTCCGTCAAGTGAGACGGATCAGAACAGCACCCACAAACAGTTTTGGGGAGTGATACCGGGTTTAGGGAGGCTGCAGAAACTCTGTGTTCCATAGCGTCGAGCTTCTTTTGCATTGCTGCCATTTCTGCTCGAACACCTATGGACACATCTATTTGGTGTACGCCACCCCTATTCAATGGTTGGGTTCCACTCTCCCAAATCAGTGATTTTTCAGCGAACTCTTCTAAGTATCGCCAAGCTTCCCCATCATCTTTGGTCATAAATGTACCTTGACACATATTTTCAAGGCTCTGTTTAGTGCTAGGGTTACTGCCCTCATATATGATTCGGCAAAGCTCCTATCTCGGGATGCCATGATGAGGACATTGAACCATTAGATCCTTGAAACGTTCAAAGTATTTTGAAAATGGTTCGGCAGGGAGCTGGGCAAATTGGTTCAGTTCGCTACGGATTCGAGCCGTCTTTTGGACTGGGTAAAATTTCTTTAGGAATGCAGCGACGAATTCTTCCCAATTCGTAATAGAATGTGCAGTAGTGTTATATAGCCACTTCTCGGCTATATCGCACAAGGTAAAAGGAAGAAGTCGTAGACGCATCGCATCCACAGAAAGTTGAGACGTACCCATCATAGCGCATACGTTTTCAAATTTGGTAATGAAAACGTAAGCGTCCTCGGTCTCGAGTCCGTGGTATTTAGGTAAAAGGTTGATATACTGGGGCTTGATTTCAAAGTTATCCCCATTGGCTGGTGGTGTGGATAAGCAGGTCGAAAGAGGACCTCTAAGTGGATAGCATCTTTCCTGGAGAGAAATGTGGGGAGGATTCTGCGCACCAACGGACGGCAGCAGATTAGGGTTAAAGAAGTTTGATGGATTCGGGTCCATCGGTGTGGGTGTGGTAGTAGGTAAAGAAAAGGTAAATGGAGAATTATCGACTTCGGAGTCGATAAAGGGTACGCGGACTAAACGGGCACTAGAATCCCGTGTCCAGCCTATCTTGTACTAAAAAGGGTTAGTACAAGTGGCAGCGTTGGCTTATAATTAGGGGTAAAATGAATGCGGTGTTTGCTTTGAAAAGGGACGGATTTTGAAAAAATGATGCGACAACCAAATGCAGCAACACAACCCTAAAATCTAATGGTCACCTAGGTCCGGCTCTAGACCGCTCCTAACTGCCAAAAGACAAGTCGCGGGATCAATCCTCCACTGCCTCTTTGTCCCCCTGTGGCCGGATAAGTGCCAGGTAAGTGGGAAGGAACCACCACTACAGTGGACCTAATTAATAACCACTAGCCTTAGACACACTCGCCTTAGGCACCACAGGAAAACGCGGATAAGCAATGAATTACCCACGGCCCTCTCTTGTCCTAAATGAGCACGACAGTCCTTAGAGTCATCTCTAGATTTCTTTTAGTTAATGTGGGTCAATGCGGATGCAAGTTTGGTGGTTTTCGGGGCCTAGGAAGGGTAATGAAATCCCCACCTAATTTGGATTTGGCCGTGCCCCTTAAATTCCGTATTTAATATGCAAAACAACCAAGAAAAACAAAATCACGCACAATTTTAATTTGCTTTTGCGGCGCAGCTATTGTTTGCAAAGAATCCTGCAGAAAGGATTAGTTGGAGTTGAAAAGGGCGAGGGGAGAGAGACAGAAATTACCTGCACTGAAAATTATGCAGAGAACCCCCTACACTGCGGCGGTTCCGCCGCGATTACTGGGCTCAGGCCGCGGAAACGCGCTCCAACAGTGGGTTCACTGTACCAAATTTCAACAGGGAGTCTCTGTTGCTTTCCTCAACTTTCCTGTATATCCCAAATAATTTTTCCACAGCTCAGAATGCTCCAGATCTCCTTGCAATCAAATCACAACACACGTGTAAGAATTTGTACGAATTTTGATTTCAAGAAATGAAACGTAATAATTCTTTCACTTCAAACTATAAAATGTAAACGAATTAGCGCGCGATCCCCGGCAACGGCGCCATTTTAATTGAATGTAAATTCTTGATGTGTAAATCAAATCAAATATTTAAATTGACAGCAATCAAACTACGGTGTCGGATGTAGTTAATGAATGAGTGCGGATCGTCCACAGGGATCTCGAGATTCGTTTGTATTTTAATTTGTTTGAAATGAAATGTTAAGCAACAAGAAAACAAGATTCACGAGTGATTTGTATTCGTGTGTCACAATTCTCTATTAAAGAATCAAGAAACTATAAACAATCAAGAATCGGGGTTTCAAATGTATTTTCCAAACAACAATCAAGAATGATAGAGAGGGGCTCGTAGGAATCGATCGGATCTTTAGATGTGTTGTAGTCTACAATATTTCGTATTCTTGTCCTTCGAAAGATTGATACTAGATCGATGATCATCAACAAGAGTTAGGGTTTTCTCGTGAAACTAGGGTTTCATCTTATCCCTTGTTCTGTTGTCGATATCATTCACATTCTAGCCTCTAGCAATTTCAAGAAACGATCCTAACTCCCTCATTTTGAACGATGTCAATCAAGAAAGCATCGAAACAAAATGGGTTGTCGGTTCTTGAATTTGCTAGGGTTTACAAACTCGTGGGATTCAAGAATCGATTACAAATTTGCTACATCATCATACTAAAGATCGTTTCGACTCCTTAACGAGCGGAGTTTTATTCACACATCACCACATAGACAATATTCAAGAATAGTAATGATAACATGATGCGGAATTTAAAGAAAACAAGATAGAAGAAAATATCACCTTTTATTTAATCAACAATTTCAATACATTCTTTCAAGATCTACAAGAAGAAAGAAATCGATCGTTGACTCGGCTTCGCTCGTCTCCGTGGATCGTGGATCTACTTTGATCTCTTGCCCGATGGAAGATCGGCTCGGCTCATAAAAGGGTTGAAGGAATCTTGCTTGGCTTGCACTCAAGATCTTGAATTGTGGTTGGATTTAGGGTTAGGGTTTCCTACAAGCTCTCTCACTAAACTTGAGGAAGAGGAAGATGGAGAAAGAGAATGGCTAAAATCTAAGATGTTGAATCTTTTCCTAGATGCCAAGATGTAACATCCTATCAATGAATGAGTCTAGGGTCCTATTTATAGAACTTTCAAACCCTAGGTTTAGGTTTAAATTGAACTTTCCCTCCCAAAGTTTGTTGACAAGTTTGTTGGGCTTTAGCTTAGGGTTTAAGCAAGGGTTTAGGAAAGTTCTAGAAGTATTAGGCTAGTTTAGGAGTTTGCTGATCTGGTGGAAGTATCTGGAATATTCTGGAAGTTTGTGTGCATTTCTGAGTAGTGGGAACTGAAACAGGAGTTTCGATGCAATTTGAGGAGCTGATGTCACCAATGGGCCGCTCTTCCGCCGCGCGAAGTACCTTTAGGCCGCTCTTCCGCCGCGCATTGATGAGCTTGGGATCTGTGCTTTCTTCTGTTGCTTGGTACTGCTGTATGGGCTATTCTTTGATGTTTAGAATTTCAGTTTCCCTTCTGTGTTGATACCAGATTTGCGTTCAATGAGTTTACGAGCAATTGTAATGGTCGAGCGATGTAATGATCGAGCAAGCATCTCTTTTCCTGCACAGACTTCGAAACAGGGGTTGCAAGGTATGGAAAATATGCTATGTAATGCAATGCAGTTAATTTCCCTAGGAATGCCGGTTTTAAGGTCGAATACATGTAATTTGATATTTTGCGACCGATTAGCTAATATGTGAATTATGAATACCGTACACTTCTATATGTGTGCAGATGATAAGGAAATTGCCGGTTAAAATATGCAATATTTTCGACTGATCAACGAGCGGGACAATAGTTCCTCCGGTGAGGAACAACCGGGGTCCCGGATGCGGACGAATCCCCTCCAACTAGAAAATAAATATCGACGCTAAATTTCCATGAAGTTCATATTTATTCTATAGAGCATATGTAAAATGAATAAATATTTTAAATTTATTCATACTAACCTGCAGACGATGCGGAGGGTATGGAAGCGGCAGGAGTGACCCCTGCGGAAGATGTGGACGCACCACCTATAATTAGACAATTAAAAATAGATTATATAAGTAATTGCAAAAAGAATGTGTAGATCAATAATATAACGTTCTAAATCAATATGCATGCACTATAAGATATATAAACATACCCGCAGGTGCGGTGGTGTCACCACCTACAGCTAGACAATAATAAAAATTGCTAAGTAAGAGCAAAAGGAATGTGTGTATTTATGATATAGCATTCTAAATCAATATACATGCACTATATGATATATAAACATACCTGGAGGAGCGGGAGTGGCCTCTGTCCCAGATGTGGACGCATCACCAATAACTAGACAATCAAACATTGACAATACAAGTAATTTTGACATAAACAGGAATGAATATCTGTAATATTACATTCAAAATGGATATGCGTGCAGTATACCTGGAGGTGTGGCAAAATCCACACGGAAGGAGGCATCCGAAGGTGTCTCCGATCTGGGTGCAAGACCGGCCCTCTGAAGCTCCCTACGGAGCTCTCCGGGCGGCAGAACCGCTCTGCCTCTGCCGCGGCTGGAGCTCCTGCCGCCCCTCGCTGCTCCCGACATCATCATCAAATCTAGATAAACGGTTCGTGGACGCATTAGACAATCATTAAAAGTATTGACTATATATGTATAGAGCGTAAAATGTGAAGTAATAATATAACATTACTGATAACCTTTTTCGTTTCGTGGGTGCATTATACATATCTACTTGGATTTCATCGTCGATGTCATTTCTAACCCACGTAACTTCATGATCGGTCGAAGACAACCCGTCCTTCGAAACAGACGGTCGGAGCACTTTAAGCCTTCTTTCTTCTTCGTCCTCATCGCTGTCCTCGAATTCTGGGACATCGTAGACATCTCTGGGTTTCCATCGGCATACACCACTCCATCCCGGATGCTTCAAACACTGTGAGTAGTATACTTGGAACGCTTCAAAGTGAACCGTGTCTAACCTATAGAGGTGGTCTGGAGGCAGGAAACGTCGATGGCCGCAATAACAAACCTTCCTGCTAAAATTCAAGAATTTTGATGTTGTGTGTTCATGGCAACGAGGACATGCTTTGTGACCATATACGGACCAACCTGATAGCATTCCATACACAGGAAAGTCATTAATTGTCCACATTAAAGCCGCACGCAGTATGAAGGTTGTATTTGTGTTTGAATCATATGTCTCTACACCATCAATGAACAAAGATTTCAACTCCTCGATCAGAGGTCGGAGATAGACGTCGATATTGTTCCCCGGTGAGTTTGGTCCATCGATAAGAAGAGGCATCATAAAGTATGATTGGTTCATAGACAACCAAAGCGACAGATTATAAATTATCATTACAACGGGCTATGTGTTGTGACTTCCAGCCATATAGTTGAATGGGCAGAAACCATCAGTAGCCAGTACGAGCCGGACATTGCGATGATCACTACTGAATATTGCGTGCCTCCTATCGAAATCCATCCATGCCGGTGAATCTCTTGGATGGCTCATTTTTCCATCTTCGCTTGGAGGAGCACGGTGATGCCAAATAATTGCCTCGGCTGTTTTCTTGCACCTGAATAGCCTCTGTAGCCTCTGTGTTATGGGAAAGTATTGTGCTATCTTCACAGGTATATCAGGCTTCTTATCAGAATCTTTCGGCTTATACCTGGCCTCTCCGCATGTTGGACACTCTTTCAAATCTGAATTCTCTTTCCGGTACAACACGCAATTTTTAGGACATGCTTGAATTTTCTCGCACTTTAGACCCAAATCAGACATCATCTTCTGGGTTTCGTACCAGCTGTCGGGCACATTATTTCCCCGGAGGCATAGAATCTTTCAAGAACGAAAGAAGCATTGTGAATGACTTGTTACTCCATCCATTTAGGCACTTAATCTGGAAAAGTTGGACGAACCATGAGAGGGTGGAATACTTCGCATTCTCATAAATTGGTTTCCTAGCATCATTCATGAAATTTTCATATTTATCCGCACGCGGTCCTTGACCGGAAGGAATGTCATCTTCGGTACGAATAGATTCACCTAGGGCAGCCTCTACCATATCCTCCATTTCTTCTGATGGTAATAAATTTCCGTCTCCTGCCGCATTACCGAATTCTTCTACTTTTCCTGCCGCATTATCGTGTTCTCCTTCTTCTTCTGCCGCAGTACTGCATTCTTCTCCTTCCCCGTGATATTTCCAAGTTGTATAAAGTCTAGTAAACCCATGTTTTACAATATGAAGCTCTGCCAATTCTACCTTCTGCCAGTACTTATTGCCAAATCTATCGCACGGACAGAGAATCTTCTCTATTATGATCTTATTATGTGCGCGTGCAAATTCAAGGAAAGCAGCAACTCCTGCGACAAACTTAGGTTACATACGTTGTTTCCAATCCACATACATCCAGTCTTTAACTCTGACGTACACATGGGCCATGTTAGACTGTATAACATATAAATTATAGGTTATGCTGACTATATTGAGAAATATAAGAACGGGATAGTTACTGACAAAGAAGAAAATCCGTGTATATGCTTTGTGCGTGCGTTTGTCGTTGAAAAGAATAAATTATCGCACGTATGTTAACCGATAGACGGGGACTAAGTGGCGCTTTTAGTTTCATATATGAGTATTGATGGGAATATGAAGGTTTCATATTATCATATATTGGTTTTAACCCGAACATCTCGAATCGCTATCTAATTATGCGTTTGTTGTGTATTCTTGTTGTATGTGTGTGTTCCGGCTGTCGAGGGTAGGCTTCTATCCCATTAAGAATGTATAAAGCGAACACCCATCACTTGTGCTTTCAACCGTTTCGAGTAAATTTCGGCAGCACCTCCCCGCTGTTCTCCGAGTACACTGTAATATAATAGATAATCATTTCAAAGCTGTGAAACAACGTTGAAATGAACATCTAATCTATCTTTGTACACGGAGAACCAGCGGAAAGGTACCAACGAAATATCTCGAAACGGATGAAAACACAAGTGAATGAAGGCGTTTGCTTTATACATTCTTAACTTGTCCACACGGGACAAATCTATGGGTTACCATACGATTGAATTTTCTCATCGCGTAGACTATACAACGATTGTTAGTATCGAGCTATACTGTCCGATATTTAACAACCTTCGTATAATTCTAGGTCACGACGAGCATCGCACGTATGTTAACCGATAGACGGGGACTAAGTGGCGCTTTTAGTTTCATATATGAGTATCAATGGGAATATGATGGTTTCATATTATCATATATTGGTTTTAACCCGAACATCTCGAATCGCTCTCTAATTATGCGTTTGTTGTGTATTCTTGTTGTATGTATGTGTTCTGGCTGTCGGGGGTAGGCTTCTATCCCATTAAGAATGTATAGAGCGAACACCCATCACTTGTGCTTTCAACTGTTTCGAGTAAATTTCGGCAGCACCTCCCCGCTGTTCTCTGAGTACACTGTAATAGAATAAATAATCATTTCAAAGCTGTGAAACAACGTTGAAATGAACATCTAATCTATCTTTGTACACGGAGAACCAGCGGAAAGGTACCGACGAAATATCTCGAAACGGATGAAAACACAAGTGAATGAAGGCGTTTGCTTTATGCATTCTTAACTTGTCCACACGGGACAAATCTATGGGTTACCATACGATTGAATTTTCTCGTCGCGTAGACTATACGACGGTTGTTAGTATCGAGCTATACTGTCCGATATTTAACAACCTTCGTATAGTTCTAGGTCACGACGAGCATCACACGTATGTTAACTGATAGACGGGGACTAAGTGGCGCTTTTAGTTTCATATATGAGTATCGATGGGAATATGAAGGTTTCATATTATCATATATTGGTTTTAACCTGAACATCTCGAATCGCTCTCTAATTATGCGTTTCTTGTGTATTCTTGTTGTATGTGTATGTTCCGGCTGTCGGGGGTAGGCTTCTATCCCATTAAGAATGTAGAGCGAACACCCATCACTTGTGCTTTCAACCGTTTCGAGTAAATTTCGGCAGCACCTCCCCGCTGTTCTCCGTGTACACTGTAATAGAATGGATAATCATTTCAAAGCTGTGAAACAACGTTGAAATGAACATCTAATCTATCTTTGTATACGGAGAACCAGCGGAAAGGTACCGACGAAATATCTCGAAAAGGATGAAAACACAAGTGAATGAAGGCGTTTGCTTTATACATTCTTAACTTGTCCACACGGGACAAATCTATGGGTTACCATACGATTGAATTTTCTCGTCGGGTAGACTATACGACGGTTGTTAGTATCGAGCTATACTGTCCGATATTTAACAACCTTCGTATAGTTCTAGGTCACGACGAGCATCGCACGTATGTTAACCGATAGACGGGGACTAAGTGACGCTTTTAGTTTCATATATGAGTATCGATGGGAATATGAAGGTTTCATATTATTATTGAGTATCATATATTGGTTTTAACCTGAACATCTCGAATCACTCTCTAATTATGCGTTTGTTGTGCATTCGTGTTGTATGTGTAACATGATTTTAAATCATTGAGATCAAAATTGATAGAACCGATCATCCTACATTGCAATAGCATTCATCAACCAAAAACTATTATTGCAATGACATTCATCTATAACAATCAACAATTAAAACTACAAATGTTGGATACTGATATCATAAAGCGTTATACGCAACATATGAATTCACATGACTGAAACATGCATCAAAATATTGAAGTAGGGGGGCAGAAAAAAACCCTATTTGATTATCAAATGCATGTGTTTGTATGATTTATATGTATGTATTTGAGTGCTGCAATTCCGAAATTTGCTTTAACTTGTACATTGCTTTATGTTGTTAATTTGATCATTTTTAAAATTGTAATTGGTTCTACACATAATTATTTCGTTATTGTAACAGAAAATTTTGTTTCTTTCGATATGAAACAGATACGATACACGACATGATAAATAAAAAAACGAAACACAAACCGTATCAAGATTTAACAACTTTGATTATGTCATATACGCGGGCCGATATTTTCATATTAGCCAATAAGCAAAAATAGATTGCGGTCTGGATATGGCATATTGGCAGATGTTACCTATATGCATACATGCATGTTGTCTCCCCATTTTTTCATAAATTAAACCAACTTTTCTATACATGCTAGTAATTACTGGATACATTCAGGTTAAATGCATAGAGCTAGCCGTAATTTCCTCTACGGTAAACTTTCATCAATGCAACACTTTGGTTCGCCTAACTAGATCGCCATTCACGAACACAATCTATTTAAATGGCATGATTTTATACACTTAATTTTACCACATTTTATGAAAATGAATCATTCATGATATGATACATGTATATACATCGATACCCAACCCCAACCTAACCCTAGCTCCAGCCCAGCCCAGCCCCAGCCCAGCCCAGCCCCGTCCCAGCCTAACCCTAACCCCAACCCCAGCTAAACCCCAACCCCAACCCTAAGCCAAACCCTAACCCCAGCCCCAGCCCCAGCCGCAACCGAACCCCAACCCTAACCCTAACCCCGACCCCGACCCCGACCCCGACCCCGACCGCAACCCCTGCCGAACCCCAACTCCAACAGCAACCCCAGACCCAGCCATGAACCCTAGCCCTAAATAATCAAAAATTTCTTTAATTTAGTTGAAGATTTACTAACCTGAACGGCGGTGGCGACGACGAGAACGGTGGTGGCGATGAGAACGGCGGTGGCGACGACGAGAACGGCGGTGGCGATTTGGGGATTTTGTTTCGCGCGCGATCGAGAGAGGAAGAAAGAGATAACGGGCGTAGGCGATCGATCTGTGCCTTTATTAAATCGCTATTTAGTTGCCTCTACGGATTTGTCCGTAGGTCCTTGGTTTGCGGTTCCGTAGGGGCAAACACCAAATTAAGAATTAATACTTTTATTCTTGAACGTCTTGGCCCGTAGGGGCAACCTTATAGCCCTACGGGTTAATCCGTAGGGCCAACATAAATCTGTCCCTACGGATTTCAATATCCGTAGGGGCAACCCCCTATTTTAGTAGTGTGTATGGTCTTTTGTGTGCTATCAATAAAAAGTTTTTCCCACAATCTTGAAGAAATTCTAGACGAGAAATCAAATGTCCCGATATTATAAATCTCGTTTGGTGGAACATTAGGAATAGTCCATTTATTAAGCCTTATCTAATCTGAGAGATACTCTATTAAATTAGAGTTCTTAACATATTTTCTCTTATTACGAGTTAATTTTTGTAGAAATAACAGATGATGATGATCATATACTCATAAAAAATTCTATGCAGAGTTCAGAATAAATTAGAATCTATAATCTTAAACTATTTACTCATTAGTTATAACCCATAGATTTGTACATTCAAACAAATCACACTGATTTACTCTAGACAAGATCAGTACTTATTTTCTAATGTATTAGCTCATTTAAATATAACTGTCTACATAAGAAAATCTGTACAGCTATCAAAAACCTGTACTTGTTTAAACGTCATGGAATCACTAACTGTACTACTTTATAGTTAATATCTTATAATTAGTGACATAAATTAGCACCATGCATGTCTAACTAAATAATCTTATGTTCTGTTAATTGCCTTCCATGTTCCAAAAACAGCCATATATACCATCATTCATTCAAACGAATACATATTTTGATAGCTTTGACTTCTAATTGTTTGGTCATTTTTACATCACAAAGTACTCGTGAATCTTTCTATCACTAAAAAAATATCTTACCAAGTATTGAAAGTAATTATATTTTATCACTCTCTTAATAGTCTAAACAGTGTTAAGAACAGCCACCAAATTTCTCTCGATCTTAAATTCAATTTACAAAAAAAATACAAGTTAAAAATGACTCGAAACTGCCTAAATTAATCAGAAATTTTGAAATAATTTGGGACGAACTCCTACCACTCAATTTATGTCAATGCCCTTGTAGCATGGTATGGTAAAGCCTATGAGGAGTTGAGCAAGAGATCTAAGGTTCAAACTACATGTGCAAGTTACTTTACGGCTTGTTTTTAAAATAAAAATTACAAATCTATGGGTTACTTCTAAGTCCACATTGAAGATTATTTATCATTTCCAGTTTTACAGCATTATAACATGCATGAAATAGTTTAGGATTCTGTCAATGTATCTCTCTACCCTGAAAAGATCAGAACATATGATCGTGGTTAATGATTTTCACCAATTCCTGAAACCATTTTCTTTCCATTCAAATGTCTATGAGCAACTACTACAAAAAACCAAGAAATTAAATTAATATATTAATTAAACATCTATGTCAGTACAACAAGTACTCTCATATATATATATATATATATATATATATATATATATTTGATGCAGAAGCATGTGCCGAGATTAAGATCTTACGCGAGATATGGTTGAGATTTAGAAAGATTCGGCAATAGGTTATTTACAATTTAAATTGAGATTTAATTAAAATTTGTTTCAATTTAAATTATTTAAATCTTATTAGTTTAGATTAGATTTATTTTATTGTCTTTCCTTTTTAGCTAAGATTTATTTATTTAGGGTTAAATTTTTATTCTCCATTTTAAAGAGATGAGAACTATTGTATTAGGGAGTTGATTTTTTATTATTGAATAAAAGTTGCTTGTTAGCAAAAGGAAAACTACGGCCTTTTGTGTTTAAGGAGAGGCCATTATATCTCGTCTTTGGTTTATCTTGAGTTTTTTTCTTGTGATTTCTCTTGAGAGGGAGTAGATCGTGCTGAGCAACGAGCCTCTGTAGGCCGGTTCTCATCAGTTGGTATCAGAGTGTAGGTGCCATCGCATTCTTGGTGGAAGGCAAAGAACCGATGGCATACCGTGGGCGTGGGCATGGTGCACAACAACGCGAGAGGGAACTGCGAGATATCGAGATCGAAGAACTTCAGAGACAAGTTCAATAACTAACGGCGACTATCGAGTCCACCAATCTTCGGGGGCCAGATGATGACAGTTTGGGGTCCGAAAATGAAAACCCTTTTCGGTGTTTAGGATCTGACAATGAAAGGAGTTTTGGGCATAGAGATCGGTATCCAACTGACCGCTACAGGGGATCTGATATGAGGGTGGAGTTATCGAAGTTTTCGAGTAGAATCAATCCGGAGGCTTTCATCGATTGGTTGCATACCATCAAGCGAGTCTTCAACTAAAAGGAGATGTCCGAGGAGAGAAAGATGAAGGCGGTCGCACTCAAGTTGAAGGGTCACGCTTCAATTTGGTGGGAGAATCTTAAGATCAAACGCGCCCAAGACGGAAAACCCATGATCTCAACTTGGAAGAAGATGGAAAAGGCTTCGCGAAAAGTTTCTACCAGAGGATTATGTGCAACAAAATTATATCCAGTTGCATACCCTTTGGCAAGAAGACCGGTCCGTCGAAGAATATACCGAGGAGTTTGATCTGTTGATGATGATATGAGGAGTGATCGAGGTCGAGCAGCAAACGATTGCTCAATACTTAGGCGGGTTTCATGCCGAAATCAAAGTTATCGTCGAGCTCCAACAATATATTTCATACAATGACCTATACAATTTGGCGGTCAAAGTAAAGAAACTGAAGGCCAAAAGGTGGCCGAGATCGAGTAACAACACCATCCGAGGAGGTTCCTCATCGGCAGGTAACTACCGAGCGAAAGCGGCTGAGACACAAAAAACAGCCGAATTCCTAAGAAAGGCCGACAATGCAACTTCGTCCAAAGAGACACCAACGAGCATAAACAAACCAAGTGGTTTCGGAGGAGACAAGATAGGCCAATGCCATAAGTGCCAGGGCTATGGGCATTATAAAGCCGAGTGTCCCAATGACGAGCCGTAACAATAATAAAAGGGAATGTTGTTGAAGAAGAAGAAGTGAAACCATCTGTCTAAATGATGATGAAGATGCCAAAGAGATTACTTAGTGTGATCATAGAGAATCCCTTGTGATTCAGCGTAATATGAATGTCCGAGCGAGCGAGGACGAGGATGAAAGGTTGCGGCATAACATCTTTCATACTCGATGTACAGCCTATGGGAAGGTATGTGACACCATCGTTGATGGTGGTCGTTGTGAAAATGTTGTCGCCCGTGTAATGGTTGACAAGTTGCAACTAAATACCGAGAAGCGAGAAAAACCCTATCGGCTTATACTTGGTTTCGAAAGAGAAATGATGTATCGGTCACCGAGAAGTGTTTAGTATTTTTTTTTCTATTGGCAAGAATTATCAGGATTCATTATGGTGTGATGTAGTGCAGATGACCAATGAGTGGTGCATGATGGATACAAGAATTCTTACTCTTTCAATAGGGATAGAGTGGATCACTTTGGGGCCTTCGAAAATTGAAGAAGTGCGAAACAAAAACTCGGTTAATAACTTTTTGAGTCATATCGAGTTTATAGAGGCGGCCAAAGAAAGCGGTGAGATGTATGCTTTGATGGTGTTGGAGGCTAATAAGGAACATCCAAGATATCCACGGATCTTGGAGGGTCTTTTGAAAGAATTTTCAGATGTCATGCAAGAAAACTTACCTGTTGGGTTGCCATCTGACCGAGATATTTAGCATCATATCGATCTCTTTCGAGCAGTCTTACTGAATAAACCGGCTTATCGCATGACACTAAATGAGTATGAATAATTGTGATGACAAGTTGAGAATTTGATGCAAAAGGTATACTTGAAGGAAAGCATGAGTCTTGTGCAGTGCTGGCGTTGCTTGTTCCAAAGAAAGATGGATTGTGGCGAATGTATCGATTGCCGAGTTATCAACAAAATCATAGTAAAATACCGATTTCATATAGCTCGGCTTGATGATATGCTAGATAGTCTTTTAAATTCAAGTGTATTCTCAAGGACCGACTTGAGAAGTGGGTATCACCAAATTAGGATTCGGTTAGGAGATGAGTGGAAGACGGCCTTTAAGATGAATGATGGATTGTATGAGTTGCTTGTTATGCTGTTTGGGTTGTCTAATACTACGAGTACCTTTATGCGACTTATGAACCAAGTGTTTCGACATTTTATTGAGAAGTTTGTGGTAGTCTAGTTCGATGACATCTTAGTTTATAGTCGAAGTTTGAAGCATCATGTTTAACATCTGTGGCATATTTTATATACCCTGAGAGAGCAAAGATTGTTCGTGAATCTCAAGAAGTGTGAGTTTGTTAGCAACAGTTTGGTCTTCTTGGGTAATATAGTTTCAGTCGAAGGGGCGAAAGTAGAAACTATCACTTCATGGCCGACACCGACATCTATTCATGAAGTGCGTAGTTTTCATGGTTTGGCTTCATTTTATCGGCGGTTTATAAAAAATTTCAGTATGTTGATAGCGTCGATGACTGAATGCTTAAAAGGAAAAACTTTCGAGTGGGCGAAAGCGGCCGACAAGAGTTTTGAGTTGATTAAGAAGAAAATAACCGAAGTTCCAGTTCTTGCATTTCCTGACTTCGATAAACTGTTTGAAATTGATTGTGATGCATCTAAATTGGGAATTAGCGGAGTATTGAGTCAGGAAGGTCGGCCTATTGAATTTTTAGCGAGAAGTTGAACACCTCAAGAAATATTTACTCAACTTATGATGTCGAATTGTATGCGATTGTTCAATCTCTTCGACATTGGGAGGATTATCTACTTCATCAAGAGTTTGTGTTAAATTCAGATCATGAGGCATTGAAATATATCAATAGCGATCATAAGTTGAATAGTCGGCATGGAAAGTGGGTTATGTATATACATAGGTTTGTGCCGTTTGTCATTCGGCATAAAAAGGGACGACATAATAAAGTAGCCAATGCGTTGAGCCGACGAGTTTCACTATTATCGACTTTACAAATCAAAGTTATCGGTTTTAAGCTATTGAAAGAATTGTATAAAGAAGATTAAGATTTCGGCGAAATTTAGGCAAGATGTCTATGAGGAAATTTTGAAGATTATGTGCTCGTTGATGACTTTCTTTTCAAATAAAGCCGATTATGTCTGCTGAATTTCTCATTTCGAGATGCAATTATTTTGGAGAGCCACAACGGAGGTTTGGCGGGGCATTTCAGCCGAGATAAGATGATTGCTTTGATGGAGGAGTATTTTGTGTGGCTGAAATTAGCAAGAGACGTGGCGAAGCACATGGAAAGATGTCGAGCTTGTACCTTGGCTAAAAACCGATTGCAGAACACGGGTCTTTATACACCACTACCAGTGCTCGAAGCTCCGTGGGATGACATTAGCTTAGACTTTGTCTTGGGTTTGCTGAGAAAACAAAGAGGTGTTGATTCAATCTCAGTTGCTGTCGACAGATTTTTAAAAAAATGGCGCATTTTCTTCCATTCAACCGAACGTTCGATGCCTCTCGAGTGGCCGAGTTATATTTTAAAGAGATTATTAAGTTACATGGAATTCCAAAGACGATAATATCGGACCTAGATACCAAATTCGTTGGGCATTTTTGGAGAGCCTTATGGTGAAAGATGGGGACGCGGTTGCAGTTCAGTAGCTTGCATCATCCGCAGACTGATGGGCTGACTGAAGTGGTGAACCGAAAATTGAGAAATTTGCTGAGGAGTTATGTGGGCGATAACACGAAAAGTTGGGAGTCTGTTTTACCACAAGCCGAGTTCGCCTACAACCGATCGACTTCAAGGTCAACGGAGAAGGGTCCTTTTGAGGTAGTGTATGGAAGAAATCCTGCTGGTCCTCTTGATCTTGTACCAATTCCCATCATTACGAAGTTTAGTGGAGATGCCGACGATATGACCGAACATATTCAGAAACTTCATCAACAAGTTTGTGCAAAGATAGAAAAATCGAACGATAGGTATAAAGCGGCTGCGAACAAATATCGAAAGCCAGCCGAATTTGAAGTAGGAGATTTAGCGTGGATCAATTTTCGACCCAAGCGATTTCCTTGAGGTGAATTTGGGAAACTGAAGGATCGAGCCGATGGACCATTCAGAGAGCTGGAAAGAATTGGTGAAAACACATAAGATCGAGCTATCAGGTTGCTATGGATTTTCGGCGACTTTAAATGCTGCTGATCTAAAGTGCTATGTCGAGGAGCATGGAGAGCCGAATTTGAGGTTGAGTTCTTTTCAACCTGGAGAGTCGGATGCAGAAGCATATGCCGAGATCAATTAAGATCATGTGGGAGATATGGTTGAGATTCAGAAAGATTCGGTAAGGGGGTTATTTACAATTTAAATTGAGATTTAATTAAAATTTGTTGCAATTTAAATAGTTTAGATTTTATTAGTTTAGATTAGATTTATTTTATTGTCTTTCCTTTTTAGTTAAGATTTATATTTTTAGGGTTAAGTTTTTATTCTCCTATTTAAAAAGGTGAGAATTGTATTAGGCAGTTGATTTTTTATTATTGAATAAAGGTTACTTATTGGTAAAGGAAAAGCTGCGACTTTTTATGTTTAAAGAGAGTTCATCATATCTTGTGCTTGGTTTATCCTGAGTTTTGTTCTTACGATTTCTCTTGAGAAGGAGTAGATCGTGCTGAGCCTTCGTAGACCGATACTCATCATATATACATTGAAAATAAAAAGAAAACAATCCACCGTATGTATGTATATATATATATATATATATATATATATATATATATATATATATATATGGGAGCTAGCCTATCTACATGCTCAAGACATCAAGACTAAGCCCTAATCTTCTACTATCCAAATCATCATCTACTGGTGGTGTCAAGTTCAAATCAAACATCAACCTCACTCTCTTCCCATAACTAGACTTCTTCTCCACAATCCCATGATGGCCAAATTGGCCTCCATTAGTAGCAGCTCTATGCCTTCTCATGTGGCCACCCAAAGCTTGCCCAATTGCAAACTCAACCCCACAAATGGAGCACTCATGCACTTTTGGCTTGCTTTGAGCTTGGCTTTGATTACTATCATCTTCATTACATACCTTACGTTTCTTGTGGCTAGCTCTATGGCCACCAAGAGCTTGGAATGAAGAGAATTTTCGGCTGCAAGTTCTACACTCGAAAACTCGCTCCGAGGACAAATCTTGATCGATTCCTTGAGAAAGTAGTATCAGGACATTCGCTACGTTGATGCTAGGATCAATCTCTCCTTGCTCTCCTTCATGTTCTTCTTGTGTAAATCTCTTCTTCATTTTTTTCCCCTCCCCTTCCCCTTTTTGAAGTATATGTGAAAGAATGAAAGTGCAATATGAAAGGCTTGAGAGACTTTATTTATAGGCTTAGAGAAATATTCTTGAATTTAGGGCTTAGTGTGCACGCAAAGTTGAGGTAATTGGTGACGAGAGATAAAGGAAATAGTATTTTTGTTAGGGTTATATATATATTATTAGAGTTGGAATTTGAATTGAAGAAGACTTATCAATGAGAAGAAGTCAGCGAGCGACATTGAGAGCGTGTAAGTTTATGTACAAATCTTATTACTAGACGATTTCACACGTCAAATTATATATAATAGCCGCCCTAGACTTGGGTTTTTGCGATCCCATTGCAGCTACGTGGAAATTGTGATGTGTAAGTGCCGGTCTTTTAACACTGCTTCAGTCAAGTAGAAGTTTCCTTTTGGAGGAAAAATGTATTCGTAGCATCGTTAGATGTGATTTACCCGATGTCGGTAATTAGTTGATTACATTGGCGATGTATTTAATATCTCATCAATCATATTCTTAGCGCCTGTTTGATTGCTAGGAATTCGCCAAAAAAACAGAAAAACCAAAAGGAAATGATGGGACATGGAATTTTTTAAAAAAGAAAAGAAAAGAAAAGGAAAGAAATAATGGTGGAACTATCATTTTATTGTTTGTTCAGATGGAGTGAGAATCGCAGGTTTTGATTTGACATTAGCAAAATGATCATTGGACATAAGCTTGTCGGTAATTCAAAATCCAAGCTTTATGAGTGGAATTGCCAAATTCCAATCAACACTTGGATTTGGGGTTTATTTTATTTGTTAAAAGGCTAGGGTTACCTCCTTTTCTTTTCTTTATTTTCTCACTAATTAACAGGCGCCGCTCCTCACCTTCATTTTTGGGTCCGATCTTGAAAGCTCTTTTGCTATGATCTACTGATTTCACGGGTCGTATATTGTTGTGTTCATAGCTTTTGCTTGGCGGAGATGAAATAAATCTTGCTGTAGTAGTATAAATTAAGAAATAAGTTTGCTAGCTAAAAAATAATTGGTAAGGAGTTCATTACATTGTTTACCTGGTTTAATTAGAAGTATTGTGTGCTTAATTAATTAATACTTACCTTTGATCTTTTTATATATGAAAACAGCCCTCTTAATCAGTGTCAAGTGCAAGTAATTAAACATTATGTAATAAGCATGCATCAGCCGTATAAGATTATTAAAGTGGCAAGTGCGTGTAATTAAGCCATATTTATGGTTTGAACTGCGTTCTTGCATTACTTAAGCAAGAAGGTATCCTGCCTCATGTGTGAGATTATATTACTGTTAATTAATTAGGGACTATATTTTGGCATGGGCGAAGCATGTGGGTGTATGTCAGATTGGGTATGGTTTAAATAAATACTATATAAGTCGTAAAGTAAATAGTTTAGACGAAAAGAGAATATATGCGTTGGTTTTAGAAATAAAGTTCTAGATCTATGTACCACTATGAAGTTAAGAGATTAAAACATTGAGTTTTAGAATAAAATTATAAAGGTATCTCTAAACATAACGAGTGACAAGTTGGATATTAGTGCTATTGAGAGAGAGAGAGAGAGAGAGAGAGAGAGTCTGATTTTTGAATTTAAAATAGACATTAAAGAATTAAATATGATGATCAATAATGTTGATAGCATTGAGGAAATAATCCGATCGATTTTTCTTATATTCTTGAATCTATTTATTAAAAAATTAACCCATCAATTAAAGACATGAGTTGTAAGGATTTCTAGAGTTAATTCAACACAACTTTATTTTAAATTTTAAAATAATTTGGGACTAACCCCCTCCCACTCAATTTATGTCAATGCCCTTGTAGCATGTTGTAAAGCCTATGTGCAGTTGAGCAAGAGATCTAACGTTCAAACTACACGTGTAGGTTACTTTACGGCCTGTTTTTAAAATAAAAAAATACAATCATATACAAATCTCGGTTAAAAATAACCTGGCCTGATATTTGGAATTCGAGCTCTAAAATCTTGAAATGCCTAGCTAGTGCCATTTAAACAAGAAAGAAGTCCGGGAATAAAGAAAAATGATAGGTCTTCTATGTTCAACTCCAAGAAAGAAAAAGTTGGTAAGTTGGTAGAGTCAAGACATCACACCTACTAAGTAATACTCCCCTGTTTCACAATATAAATCTTTCTTTGCTTTTGCACCATGCATATTAATAAAAGATTGAATTCTCTTAAATCTATGATCTTATAAAATATATATTTCCTACTTTTCCCTATTTAGTGTTTATTAATTTCTTGATATTGAATAAGCATGTGATTTATTGATGGTTAGTTTAGGGAATTCAATATTTAATTAGGTATCAGTAATTAAAGTTTCTTTTTTATTTGTAAAGGAACTAATATTTCCATGAAAAAAGAGCAAAAAGTACCAATATTGTGAAATTGATGGAGTAATAAATCTCAAAATAATAAATCTCAAACTCTACCGGCATTGAGGATTATTACACTACTACAGTAATCGCTTGCTCCTATGGATTTAGCCGTAGGAGCAAACCATTGCCCCTATGGATATATCCGTAGGGACATAAAATTCCTTCGTAGGTCCAAAGACCGCATGTGCAAGTTTTCGTCATGAACATGCTCCTACGGAGTAATAATTGTCCCTACTCCTTATTCCGTAGGGACATTTATCCCTACGGATTATTCTGTTGGGACATAATCTTTATTTAATTTATTGGTTTATAAAATAAAATACTTGTACCTACGGATTTATCCGTAGGGCCTGATAAATGCCCCTACGGATTTATCTGTAGGTCCTGATAAATGCCCCTACGGATTAATTCGTAGGGACAAGTTTTACCAATTTTACTGAGTCCAAAGGGATAAAATATCAGATATTTTGATATTTTGTCTATACGGCGAAATGTGTAGGGGCAAACCTTGCACTTACGGATTAATCCGTAGGTACAACAGTTTCCCCTACGGATTAATCCGTAGGGACAAAATATCAGGGTTTTTTTTAAATGGGCTTTCCGTTTTTTCCCCGTCCCGTGCACATTAATATATACATCATATAACCAAATACATAAATATTCATAATCAACATCTCATGCATAATATATATAAAAAATAAACAAACAGAATGCGATATCAATCTAAATCATCATGAACAAGTAAACAACCACCAATATCGTCCAAAATATATACAATATGTATAAGATAAGTACATACATCCTAAAAAATATAAATAAAGCTACCCTAGCTCGGTTCAGCTCCTCCGCCTCTGATAATCACCGTAATCTAGCGCATCTGCTCCTCGATGCAACCCTGAGTCGTCAAAAACTCGACTAATGAAGGAGCGGACGGTGCGGGAGTCTGAGCGGGCTGTAGGGCTGTAGGAGTGGTCTGCGCAACTGCAGCCGAGGTAGTGGCTTGCGGAGCCGCAGCCGAAAGAGATGCATGTGGAGCCGCAGCCGAAATAGCCTGCCGAATCTGTAAAATTTTGTGTGTGTAATTAACGAGTAAGAACAATGTATTAGATTTTAGTCGAATTTGTATCATTATCAGATTATTGCGAAACCCCAATCTAAGAATACTTAGGAACTTAAGCCTACTTTGGGTAGCTAGTTTGGATAACCGCAGTTTATTTTAATTAGATAATTTTATGTAAGTATGATTAATCAAAACTAAGTCTACAACCAAATAAGCTCGGGCTACTAATATTTCATATGTTACTATCTATAATATGATATAATATTTTACTATTAAGTAATATACGTATCAACATTTCCTTCAACTCCTCGACGGTGGTCTTCAAGACGGCAACATTATGCTCCAGACATCGCTCACGGGGGATAAGAGAAGTAACCGCTGGAGTGGAGACCAATCTCATATGGGCCCTGCTAGGATCTAGTCCTTGGCCTCTCTCCCAACCACTGTGGTGCCCTCCGTGTGCGGTGTCTAGGACTGGGGTCAATAGCATCGGATCGGTCTATCCACTAAAATCGATCCCCGATACCTCCGCCTGCTACACCACCCGCTCCTACACCCACATTAACCATTAAAATATAAGTATATCATTTAAATTTGAACTTATCAAAACAAAAATTTCATTCGAATTGGAATAAATATTAATACTTACACAATATTCCTGGGTAGCGGTGTCGGGGAATCGAAGCTCGCCCGTGGCTGGATTTGTCGAGATGCCGCGGACGGCAAGATACGCGGTCAACACACTCGGTGTACCACCCTGCGCCAGGGTCTGAGCTCTCTGCAATTCGCCAAAAATTTATATATATTATAAAATAACTCTTAATATTGTATTATATCAAAATAGATCTATTGTAATTTACCGATGCCTCCATGGCACGAGTAATGTTTCTCGAGCCACCTGTATAAGTGGGGCGGCCCCTCTTCGCCGACTTCCTATTCTCCTTATTTTGATCGGCATATTTCTGTACAACACAATCAGATTTAGTTTTCTAATTAAGCAACACAAAAAAATAAATTATATACTAGACAATGAATTACATTTAAATTACAAACATGTTTGCGCTCAGAGTCGTAATATTGGCACAAAGAGAGGCCGTGTATCTACGTCGACTCTGGTAAAGGCCAGAGTACGTAGGAGAGCCGCTCTCTCTGTCTTGGGGGTCGCCTGCCATACAAATAGCAATCGATCTTCAGCTCGTTCCTATTATATCGGACCTTAAATTGCATATTCTTTATTAGGCTCAGGTACAGAGCGTGAAGATCGAGCACTCTCTCAGGGTGATCAGGATCGGGTACAGGCAGAAAGTCGTAATCCAACTGCAAATACAAAAAAATAATGTATTTAAATTACAAGTATTAAATAATAATAAATTTATTGGATAAGTCAAATAAAAATATATATTATTACCCGGGCCTGATCCCAGAGGAGGGCAAATGACCGCCGGTGCTAATCGCCCCACTCAACGTGAAGTAGATATTTCTTTTGGATGCGGCTCTCATCCCCCATATACCGGCCGAACCGCTCGGCATAATCGCCAGTATAGCGATAATCGAAGGTAAAGAAGAGGGGGAATGGTGACTCCCCCTAGCTCTATCGGACCTCAGCCCGTGGGACTGATTCGGCCCTCGAGTCCCCCTCTTGGAATGGGGCTACCCTACATCTACAAGAAATATCAAAACAAGCAATATTGAGACAAAACGGTATTAAGAAATCAAGGATTACCGAAAATTGAAGTGTGATTTATACCACCGGCGATAGCAACACGAGCCTGGGCCCGGATAGCAGCACGAGCGGGACAATAGTTCCTCCGGTGATCCGTGTTGGGGTAAAAATTTACACCCCGGTTGACCAAGTCAAAATCAAAGTCAACCCCAAGCCAGGTGGGCCCAAGCCCAGGTCAAATCGGCCAATGCCCGGAGCGAGCCCGACCATGAAGCGGCCGGCATCCCCCATGCCAACAACAAAATTATGTAATAAATAATTTTTATGTAATTTTTTATGCATGAATGTATGCAAAATGGGCATAAAGCCAATATTTTGTAAGCCCATGGCTTATGTGCAAAAAAGAAATGGCACATGAGCCATGGGATGTGCAAAATGCAATTTTGTAAAGCCCAAGGGGCTATATGTAAATATGTAAGCCTATATAAGGCAATATGATGATGAATAAAGTAATACTTTTCATTCTCTCAAAAAACCTAGAGTTTGTGCCTCCTGCTCCTTCTCCAAGGTTCTAAACCTTCTCATTTCTTTTGAATTAAATCAAGAGTTTTACTCTTTCTTTTCAAAAACTAAATAGTTTTCCACCATAAAACCCACAAAGGGGAACTCAGATCTGCCATCAGATCTCAGAAAGGAGAGATTTTTAAAATCTCACATCTCTTGATCTTCAAGATCCGACCAACAAAGGAAGAAGAGGGAGACCTATCTCCAGAAACCCCACTTTGGGGAAGAACTAGGGCTCAAGGGGAGAAGCCCGTCATCAGCTTCAAAACATCATAGGAGTCTAATTCCATATATATATATATATATATATATATATATATATAATAATAATAATAAATATTTCCTTTCTGAAGCATAGCTTCTGGTTCTGGGACTAAAAGCCCCCTTTTTTCTCGCCGGCGCCCAAGCGCTCAAGCGCCAAGCGCCCACGTGCCGACACGTGGCGCGCTAGCGCTCGAGCACAGAGCGCCCACGTACCGACACATGGCGCGCTGGCACTCGAGCGCTCTGCGCTCAAGCGCCCTGGCTCAAGCGCAGAGCGCCCACGTACCGACACGTGGTGCGCTTGCGCTCCAGCGCCCAGCGCTCAAGCGCAGAGCGCCCATGTGCCGACACGTGGCACGCTTGCGCTCAAGCGCCCATGTGCCGACACGTGGCACGCTTGCGCTCAAGCGCCCATGTGCCGACACGTGGCACGCTTGCGCTCAAGCGCCCCGTGTAAGCGCATAGCGCCCACATACCGACACGTGGCGCGCTTGCGCTCCAGCGCCCAACGCTCAAGCGCAAAGCGCCCACATGCCGACACGTGGCGCGCTTGTGCTCCAGCGCCCTGCGCTCAAGCGCAAAGCGTCCACATGCCGACACGTGGCGCGCTTGCGCTCAAGCGCAAAGTGCCCACATGCCGACACGTGGCGCGCTAGCGCCTAAGTGCACAGCACCTAAGCGCACAGTGCTCAAGGCGCTGACCCTACGCATCATTTGGGTGCTTTTTCCCTTTTTTTAATATATATAAATGTATATATATGTACAGACACACACACATACTCCACTACACTGTCACCCCCCCAAAAATTTTTTGGGCCGGGGCGCTGCCCCGCACCCCGCAAGGAGGCTGCTAGCCCTCTTGACCCCCAGCCCGCTATCCGGGTAGCGGGACCCCCGTAAAAACTCTGCGGGGCCCCCGATATATCCAAAACCCCTTCAAAACACAACACTGCACATTGAGTTCGCATGACCAGTTTAACCCGTCAATCAGAGGTTCTCTCACTCCAAAGGCGAGGGGTAATTAACGGCAGCTTAGTCCGCGGCTGCCGGAGATTCGGATCCCCACAATCATTAAACCCCGGCCTACCCTAGGTAGGGGGAATCTGTAGTACGCCTGACAAGCGCGCGCGTATTCCCATCTCAATGGGGTGACGAAAAACACCCTACAGATTCTGGCACGACCGGTGGGACCTATCTCTCCTCCCATATTTCGGGGTAAGCGTTCATACGAACTCAATCAATATACATATCGACTGCCTGTACTGAAATCATGCTTCTTTGTGCAGGTTAACAAATTTCAAGTTGCAATCTCCAGTCGCAGCAAAAATGTCTCCAAGGACAAGCTCGGCTTTCGACTCGGCTCCCATCTCCTATACGATGAAGATGGACTTCCGGACGGTCCTCCCGGCCAGTCTCGGGTGACAATGGGAGGAGCCGCCGCTACCATTTGGCTCTATTATGTTTGTGTCTGCTAACGCCGTCCCAGCTCCTCAAGATCCGGTAGCAGACAAACCGGTCTCAAAAGGGAAAAGGCCGAATGTCATGGTTGCGAGGGCACTTCTGCCCAAGTACAAATCCGTTTCCAAACGACCCTCCATCGCTCCAGCTGGGGGAAAGGCCATCAACGTCAACAAAGCAATGGGGCATCTCGGGCAAGCTCCAGGGTACCCCTGACAACTGCTCGATCGGGTGTCTTCTCTAAGCTCCCTGCTAATCAATTCACAATGGCTTCCCGGATAACGGATGCCCGCCAAGCCTTCAAAATCGAGAAGCTGAGGCAGAAGAGGCTCAGATATAGAGCCAACAAAAGGGCTAGGGCTCTGGCCATGTTAAAATTTATGAATTTCCAAAGCCCGCACCGCTGTGCGAAACCAGCTGCCAGCGATGAAAGAATGGCTGAATGTGTTATCCACACTATCTACATAGCCGGACATGAAGAAACGACCTCTTCTTCACAGCCATGGTGATGATATGGTTGACGCTACCCAGCATCGGCTCGATCTAAATGATGAAGAGCCTGCTCAGGACGATAAGCCAGAGGAGCCCGTGGTTCTTGCGGAATTGTGCTCAGGCAATAAAGATGACCCGGTTGTCATAACCGGAACTACAGAACAAGCATTATTCCGATGGCTTCAGAGGCAGCTTCAGGACAGGGATGGGAAGTTAGCCAGGGTACAGTCCAAGGTCGACGAATTGGCAAACGTCGTGGCAGATCTCGCGACCCAAGTCGCCCGATTGCAATTACAGCAGAATCAAGTTTTGGTTCATGAGCCAGGGATTGGTACCCGGAGGCAGCCAACTGATACCCCTTTCAACCTAAGAGCGGAGCACCTTCATGAAAAACGGCCGCGATCAGCCTCCAGTCCCTCCGATGCATACACCGAAGGGGAATCACCTCTGAAAGAGAAGCTGGAAAAAGTCTATTCCTTCAAAAGGGACAAAGTCCGCAAGATATTCAGGGACGCCCTAAGAAACGGTCTACAACTGCCAGAATCAAAGAGATCGCAAGAAGTGAATATGACCGACGGCCTAAAATATTTCCCCTATCACAGGGTGATAGGTCATGCCATTGAGGACTGCTTCGTCTTCAAAGATTGGGTCGAAAGGCAATACAAGATAGGAGAGATAGAACTGTCTAAAGGCGTGTTAGCAAACAATCAAGCTACGACCGCCGATTTCATACAAATGGAGACTGAAGCCTTTCGGGAACCTAATCCTCCCGGACATGTGCCATTATTTGGAAAAGGGCGAACCAAAGACTGATCGGCCTCAAGGACCAGCATCAGTGAGGGCACCTACTCTAATGGAGAGAAAGAAGAAGGTGTACTCCTTCAGGAGGAATGAGGTTCGCAATATATTCGAGGAAGCCTTGAACAACGGTCTGCAACTGCCTATTCCGAAGAGGCCACATGAAATGAATATGACTGGCAATCCCGTATACTGCCCATACCATAGGGTGGTGAGTCATGCCATCGAAGACTGCTGTGTTTTCAAAGATTGGGCAGAGGACCAATACGAGCTTGGAAAGACCCCACAGTCCTCGGATGTATCGGCAAGCCGCAGAGCTACGGTCATCAACACAGCTCCGCCAAGATCAAAGTTCAAGGAGATGGGATAAGCAAACAGAGGACCACCATGTCGTTAAACTGGGAATGATAGACCTCTAAGTCTTTAAACTGGGAACCGCTGACCACCACGTCGTTAAACTGGGAATGACAGACCACCAAGTCTTTAAACTGGGAATAATCGACTTCTAAGTCCTTAAACTGGGAATGTAAAAAATTATATATATGTAAATAAACAAAAAATGTGTAAATAAAACAAAAATAATAAAAAGCCGAAATGATGGGGCAACTCGCAATAAAAATCAGCGAGTAAAATAAAGATGAAAAATAAAGCCGAAATGATAGGGCAACCGCGAATAAATAGCCGAAATGATAGGGCAATCGTGACCTTCGCGATAAGAAAAGCTGAAATGATAGAGCAATCGCGGTAAAAAAAAATGTAAAAAAAAACAAAACAAAAAAACGGCGAATGATAAGTCGCTCTTGGCACCATATTCCAGTGCAGCGATGCAGACGCCAACCAAAATCCAGTTTCCCAAAATTCTTCCAGCCCTACGGCCAGTCCCCAAATTGACTACCGTATACAATCCACGGGCTTAAATAATTCTCATCATACCCATATCCCACAACAATCACCAGTTACGCGGCTGGTCGCCGCCTTTGGAATTATGTTCCATTGAGAAGACCCATTCATGTGTCCTCATGATACATGAGGAGAACAAACCTTTGTGGGATCCTTACGACTCACAAAGGAAAAACACACTTAGGAGTCCTCACGACTCCTAAGGAGAAAATACACCTGCGGGATCCTTACGACTCGTAGGGACAAAATGCTTTTATGGGACCCTTACAGCCCATAAAATTGAAAAGCCTTAGGTGACAGGGACCTAAACCTGTCTCCTAAGCCATCGCTCCCCAATTCCCAAGTGGCGAATGATGATTCGCTCCTGGTACCATATCCCAGTGCAGCGATGCAGACGCTGGCCAAATTCCAAATCCCAACGACGAATGATGAGTCGCTCCTGGTACCATATTCCAGTACAGCGATGCAGACGCCAGCCAAATTCTAAATCCCAACGGCGAATGATGAGTCACTCCTGGTACCATATTCCAGTGCAACGATGCAGACGCCAACAAAGACCCAAAATGTTTTTGGCCCTACGGTCTGGATCATACATCCTGCAAAACCGTACACAATCCACGGGCGTAAAACAATCCCAATCTCTCCCAAGTCCTACCAGCGAGACCACGTTCAAAGTCCCACCGGCGGGGAAGATTCAAAAAAAAAGAGAAGAGAAGCAAAAAAAAGAAGGTATGTCCACAAGCAAAATGGGCACGGATGAAAACCCGAAAGGGCTCCGTGAGTAAAAACAGCAGGACTGCCGGCGAGTTTGTGAAAACCCGAAAGGGCGCAAACTCGTAAAAAGAGATGAAATGCACTCACAAAGTTCTCTCGACTTTGTAAGGAGAAAATTCCCGCGTGAGATCCTTACGACTCACAAAGGAGCAATAGACTTGGGAGCCCCACGACTCCTAAGGAGAAAATACACCTACGAGATCCTTTCGACTCGTAGGGAGAAAATGCTTTTATGGAACCCTTACGGCCCATAAAATTGACAAGCCTTAGGTGATAGGGACCTAAACCTGTCTCCTAAGCTACCGATTTCCAAATCCTACCGGGGCAAATGATGAGTTGCTCCTGACATTACTCCAGTGCAGCAATGTAGATGCCGACCCAAAAAGCCAATTCCCAAATCCTACCGGGGCAAATGATGAGTTGCTCCTGGCATTATTCCAGTGCAGCAATGCAGATGCCAAACAAAAACCAATTCCTAAATCCTCTCGGGGCAAATGATGAGTTGCTCCTGGCATTATTCCAGCGCAGCAATGCAGATGCCGACCAAAACCAAAATCCCCAAATCCTCTCATGGCAAATAATGATTCGCTCTTGGTACCATATTCTAGTACAGCGATGCTGATGTCAGCCCAAATCACAATCAACAAGTCAACTTCAACTCCGACACCGCAGAAAGCGGGGCAAGTCAGAATCCAGTCTCGACACCGCAAGAAGCGGAGCAAGTCAAGTTCACCCCAGACACTGCAGGAAGCAGAGCAAGTCAAATAGAGCATCGACCGTACAGGTCGTAAAAAGGGCAGTGCAGGCTCCCCACAAATCGGGAACCAAATCGCTCCGGATCAGAGCGTCGACCGTCCAGGTCGTAAAAAGGGCAGTGCAGGCTTCCTACAAAGCAGGAACCAGATCACTCCGGGCCAGGGAAACGTCTACCACGGACACTCCGTCTCGGAGACGCGTCAAGCGTCGACCGTCCATGTCGCAAAAAGGGTAGTGCAGGCTCCCCACAAATCGGGAACCAAATCGCTCCGGATCAGAGCGTCGACCGTCCAGGTCGTAAAAAGGGCAGTGCAGGCTTCCTACAAAGCAGGAACCAGATCACTCCGGGCCAGGGAAACGTCTACCACGGACACTCCGTCTCGAAGACGCGTCAAGCGTCGACCGTCCATGTCGCAAAAAGGGCAGTGCAGGCTCCCCACAAATCGGGAAGCAAATCGCTCCGGATCAGAGCGTCGACCGTCCAGGTCGTAAAAAGGGCAGTGCAGGCTTCCTAAAAAGCAGGAACTAGATCACTCCGGGCCAGGGAAACGTCTACCACGGACACTCAGTCTCGGAGACGCGTCAAGCGTTGACCGTCCATGTCGCAAAAAGGGCAGGGCAGGCTCCCCACAAATCGGGAACCAAATCGCTCCGGATCAGAGCGTCGACCGTCTACGTCGCAAAAAGGGCAGTGCGGCTTCCCACAAATCGGGAACCCAAATCGCTCCGGATCAGAGCGTCGACCGTCTACGTCGCAAAAAGGGCAGTGCAGGCTTCCCACAAATCGGGAACCCAAATCGCTCCGGATCAGAGCGTCGACCGTCTATGTCGCAAAAAGGGCAGTGCAGGCTCCCCATAAATCGGGAACCCAAATCGCTCCGGATCAGAGCGTCGACCGTCTATGTCGCAAAAAGGGCAGTGCAGGCTCCCCACAAATCGGGAACCCAAATCGCTCCGGATCAGAGCGTCGACCGTCTATGTCGCAAAAAGGGCAGTGCAGGCTCCCCACAAATCACGAACCCAAATCGCTCCGGATCAGAGCGTCGACCGTCTACGTCGCAAAAAGGGCAGTGCAGGCTCCCTACAAATCGGGAACCCAAATCGCTCCGGATCAGAGCGTCGACCGTCTACGTCGCAAAAAGGGCAGTGTAGGCTCCCCAAAAATCGGGAACCCAAATCGCTCCGGATCAGAGCGTCGACCGTCCATGTCGCAAAAAGGGCAGTGCAGGCTCCCCACAAATCGGGAACCCAAATCGCTTCGGATCAGAGCGTCGACCGTCTACGTCGCAAAAAGGGCAGTGCAGGCTCCCCACGAATCGGGAACCCAAATCGCTCTGGATCAGAGCGTCGACTGTCTATGTCGCAAAAAGGGCAGTGCAGACTTCCTACAAACCAGGGAACCAAACCGCTTCGGATCAGAGCGTTGACCGTCCATGTCGTAAAAAGGGCAGTGCAGGCTTCCGACAAATCGGGAACCAAATCGCTCCGGATTAGAGCGTCGACCGTCCATGTCGCAAAAAAGGCAGTGCAGTGTTCCTACAAAGCAGGAACCAGATCGCTTCGGGCCAGGAAACGTCTACCACGGACACTCCGTCTCGGAGACGCGTCAAGCGTCGACCGTCCATGTCGTAAAAAGGGCAGAGCATCCCAAAAAGTGGGGACCAAAGCAAGCAGCCTCCACGTGAAAGAAGATCCATCAATTTCATGCACACGACCCACATATGCTGTGTGCATTTATTGATGGTGGGCAATTTGTTGGGATAAAAATTTACACCCCGGTTGACCAAGTCAAAATCAAAGTCAACCCCAAGCCAGATGAGCCCAAGCCCAGGTCAAGTGGGCCAATGCCTGGAGCGAGCCCGACCATGAAGCGGCCGGCCTCCTTCATGCCAACAACAAAATCATGTAATAAATAATTTTTATATAATTTTTTATGCATGAATGTATGCAAAATGGGCATAAAGCCAATATTTTGTAAGCCCATGGCTTATGTGCAAAAAAGAAATGGCACATGAGCCATGGGATGGGCAAAATGCCATTTTGTAAAGCCCAAGGGGCTATATGTAAATATGTAAGCCTATATAAGGCAACACGATGATGAATAAAATAATACTTTTCATTATATCAAAAAACCTAGGGTTTGTGCTTCCTGCTCCTTCTCCAAGGTTCTAAACCTTCTCATTTCTTTTGAATTAAATCAAGAGTTTTACTCTTTCTTTTCAAAAACTAAATAGTTTTCCACCACAAAACCCACAAAGGGGAACTCAGATCTGCCATCAGATCTCAGAAAAGAGAGATTTTTAAAATCTCACATCTCTTAATCTTCAAGATCCGGCCAACAAAGGAAGAAGAGGGAGACCTATCTCCAGAAACCCCATTTTGGGGAAGAACTAGGGCTCAAGGGGAGAAGCCCGTCATCAGCTTTAAAACATCCTAGGAGTCTAACTACATATATATAATAAATATTTCCTTTCTGAAGCATAGCTTCTGGTTCTGGGACTAAAAGCCCCTTTTTTTCTCGCCGGCGCCTAAGCGCTCAAGCACCAAGCGCCCACGTGCCGACACGTGGCGCGCTAGCGCTCGAGCCCAGAGCGCCCACGTACCGACACATGGCGCGCCGGCACTCGAGCCCCCTGCGCTCAAGCGCAGAGTGCCCACATGCCGACACGTGGCGCGCTTGCGCTCCAGCGCCCAGCGCTCAAGAGCAAAGCGCCCACGTGCCGACACATGGCGCGCTTGCGTTCAAGCGCCCCGCGCAAGCGCAAAGCGCCCACATGCCGACACGTGGCGCGCTTGCGCTCCAGCGCCCTGCGCTCAAGCGCAAAGCGCCCACGTGCCGACACATGGCGCGCCAGCGCTCAAGCGCCCAGCGCTCAAGCGCAAAGCGCCCACATGCCGACACGTGGCGCGCTAGCACCTAAGCGCACAACACCTAAGCGCACAACGCTCAAGGCGCTGACCCCACGCATCCTTTGGGCGCTTTTTCCCTTTTTTTTTTTTTATATATATACATGTATATATATGTACAGACACACACACACATACTCCACTACACTGTCCCCCCCCCCAAATTTTTTTGGGCCGGGGCGCTGCCCCGCACTCCGCAAGAGGGCTGCTAGCCCCCTTGAGCCCCAGCCCGCTATCCGGATAGCGGGACCCCCGTAAAAACTCTGCGGGGCCCCCGGTATGTCCAAAACCCCTTCAAAACACAACAGTGCACATTGAGTTCGCATGACCAGTTTAACCCGTCAATCGGAGGTTCCCTCGCTCCAAAGGCGAGGGGTAATTAACGGTATCTTAGTCCGCGGCTGTCGGAGATTCGGATCCCCACAATCATTAAACCCCGGCCTACCCTAGGCAGGGGGAATATGTAGTACGCCTGACAAGCGCGCGCGTATTCCCATCTCAATGGGGTGACGAAAAACACCCTACAATCCGGACGTGGACGCATCCCCTCCAACTAGAAAATAAACATTGACGATAAAATTATATGAAGTTCTTGTTTATTCTTAGAGAATATGTAAAATGAATAAATATTTTATATTTATTCATACTAACCTGCAGATTGAACGGAGGGTACGGAAGTGGCGGGAGTGGCCTCTGCGCCAGATGTGGATGCACCACCTATAATTAGACAATTAAAAATAGATTATATAAGTAATTGCAAAACGAATGTGTATATCTATAATATAACATTCTAAATCAATATGCATGTAATATAGGATATATAAACATACCCGCAGGTGGGGTGGTGGCCTCTGCCCGAGATGTGGAGGCACCACCTACAGCTAGACAATAAAAAAATGATTATCTAAGTAAGAGCAAAAATAATGTGTGTATATTTAAGTTATAACATTCTAAATCAATATGCATGCACTATATGATATATTAACATACCTGTAGGTGTGGTAGTGGCATCTGCTTCTGATATGGACGCACCACCAACAGCTAGACAATTAAACATTGACTATATAAGTAATTTTGAAATAAATATGCGTGTATATCTATAATATCACATTCAAATGAATATTCGTGCAATATACCTGGAGGTGTGGCAAAGTCCACACGGAAGGAGTCATCCGAAGGGGATACCGATCGGGGTGCAAGACCAGCCCTCTGGAGCTCCCTACGCAGCTCCCCGGGTGGCAGAACCGCTCTGCCTCTGCCACGGTTGGTGCTCCTGCTGCCCCTCACTGCTCCGGGCGTCGTCATCAGACCAAGATAAGAGTACAATCATTACATATGCATGTAATATATGTATAGATCATAAAAATATGAAGTAACAATATAACATTACTGATAACCTTTTTCGTTTCGTAGACGCATTATACATATCTACTTGGATTTTATCATCGATATCATTTCTAACCCACGTAACTTCATGATCAGCCGAAGACAACTTGTCTTTTGAAACAGACAGTCGGAGCACTTTAAGTATTTTCTCTTCTTCATCCTCATCGCTGTCCTCCATACGATTCTCGAATTCTGGAACATCGTAAACATCCCTAGGTTTCCAACGGCATACGACACTCCATTCCGGATACTTCAATCACTGTGAGTAGTATACTTGGAACGCTTGGTTCGGAAAGATAAATGGATCGTCCTTGTTGGGGTCAGAAATTACACCCCGGTAGACCAAGTTAAAGTCAAAGTCAACTCCAAGCCAAACGGGCCTAAGCCAAGGCCAAGTGGGCCCATGCCCAAGTCAAGCCCGAACATGAAGCGGCTGGCCTCCCCTATGCCAAAATGAAAATCATGTAATAAATAATTTTGATGTAATTTTTATGAATAAATGCAAGAAAAATGGGCATAAAGTCAAATTTTTATAAAGCCTATGGCTCATGTGCAAAAGAAATGAGTCATGGGATGGGCAAAATGCCATTTTGTAAAGCCCAAGGGGTTATATGTAAATTTATAAGCCTATAAAAGGCAACGTGATAATGAAATGAAAAACCTTTTTTCATTCCCCTCAAAAGCTAGGGCTTGTGCCTCCTTCCCCTTCCTCAAGGTTCTAAACCTTCTTCCCCTTTTCTGAATTAAAATCAAGAGTTCAACTCTTCCTTTTCCAAAAATAAATAGTTTTTCACCATAAAACCCTTGAAGGGGAACTCAAATTTTCCATCAAATCTTTAAAATGGGAGATTTTTAAGTCGCACCCCTCTTTTCTTCAGGATCCAGCCAATAAAGAGGAGGAAGAAGGAGACTCATCTCCAAAAATCCCACTTTGTGAAGATCCAAAGCTCAAGAGAAAATCTAGGGCTCAAAGGAGAAGAAAGGAGTTCCCTTTCATCATCTCCGAAAATATTTTGGGTGTTTAACTCCACAATAAATAAATAAATAAATATATATATATATATATATATATATATAATAATAAATCTTTCTTTTTGGGAGTTCAACACCCAGTGCAGGGGCTAAGATCACTTTGTCCTCTTTTTCAGGAGTTTAACTCCAAAAGTCAATTGGGAGTACAACTCCCAGTAAAGGGGCAAAACCCCTTTTTCCCGTTGGCGCCCAGTGCCCGTATGCCAAGCACGTGAGGCCCTGGTGCCCAGCGCCCGCATGCTAAGAACGTGAGGCGCTAGCGCCCATCGACCAGTGCCTGCGTGCCAAGCACGTGAGGCGCTGGCACCTACGCGTCCTTTGGACGCTATATTTCCTTCTCTTTTTTATATATACACACTCCACAACACTTTCCCCGTTAGAAAAATTTTCTAACGGGGTGCTGCTAGCCCCCTTAATCTCCAGCCCGCTAACTGGGTAGCGGGACCCCCGTAAATTCTACGAGGCCCCTGATATATCCAAAACCCCTCAAGGCACACATACGCACACTGCACATTGAGTTCGCATGACCAGTTTGACCCATCAATCGGAGGTTCTCTCGCTCCAAAGGCGAGGGGTAATTAACGACAGCTTAGTCCGTGGCTGCCGGAGATTCGGATTCCCACAATCAATAAATCCCCGCTTGCCCTAGGCAGGGGGAATCTGTAGTACGCCTGACCAGCGACGCGTATTCTCATCACAATGGGGTAACGAAAAACACCCTACAGATTCTGGCACGCCCGGTGGTACATATCGTTCTCCCATATTTCGGGTTAAATATCCATACGAACTCAATCAACGTATATATTGATTGCCTGTACTGAAATCATGCTTCTATTTGCAGGCTAACAATTTCCAATTGCAATCTTCAGATGCAACAAAATGTCTCCAAGGAAAAGCCCAGGCTCCAACAATTGACCACCACGTCGTTAAACTGGAACCAACCGACCACCACGTCATTAAACTAAGAACAGTTGACCACCACGTCGTTAAACTGGGACCAACCGACCACCACGTCGTTAAACTGGGAACAGTTGACCACCGCGTCGTTAAACTGGGAACAGATGACCACCGCATCGTTAAACTGGGAACAGTCGACCACCATGTCATTAAACTGGGAACAATCGACATCTAAGTCGTTAAACTAGGGATGTAAAAATGTGTAAATAAAAAAAAGGAGCCGAAATGATGGGACAACTCGCAATAAAAATCAGCGAGTAAAATGAAAATAAACAGCCGAAATGATAGGCAATCGCGACCTTCGCGATAAGAAAAGCTGAAATGATAGAGCAATCGCGGTAAAAGAAACGGTGAATGATAAGTCGCTCCTGATACCATATTCCAGTGCAGCGATAAAGACGCCAAGAAAAATCCAAATCCCTAAATTCCCAACGGCGAATGATGAGTCACTCCTGGTACCATATTCCAGTGCAACGATACAAACGCCAACCAAAATCCAAATTCCCAAAATTCTCCCAGCCTTACGGTTGGTCCCCGAACTGACTACCGTATACAATCCACGGCCTCAAATAATTCTCATCACATCTATGCCCCACCACAATCATAAGCCCCGTGGCCGGTCTCCGCCCTTGGAATTATGCTCTATTTGGGAAGACCCACTCATGTGTCCTTACGATACATGAGGAGAACAAACTTACGAGATTCTCTCGACTCATAAGAAAACACCTTCGTGGGATCCTTATGACTCACAAAGGAAAAACACACTTGGGAGTCCCCACGACTCCTAAGGAGAATACACCTACATGATCCTTTCGACTCGTAGGGAGAAAATGCTTTTATGGGACCCTTACGGCTCATGAAATTGAAAAGTCTTAAATGATAGGGACCTAAACCTGTCTCCTAAGCCATCGCTCCCCAACAGGCAAATGCAAATGATGAATTACTCCTGGCACTTGTGCTCCAGTGTTAGCAACGCTGATGCCGACCCCAACCCCAAAAATTCTAAACTTTTGATCCAATAGACCCCTAAGTCTTTAAACTGGGAACAGATGACCTCTAAGTCGTTAAACTGGGGACAGATGATCCATAAGTCGTTAAACTAGGAACGAGGGAAATCCCCTCATGGCAGATAATGATTCGCTCCTGGTACCATATTCCAGTGTAGCGGTGTTGATGCCAAACCAAAACCAAAATCCCCAAATCCCCTCACGGCAGATGATGATTCGCTTGTAAGTCTACGCTAGCGCCCCGGCCGTCTACAGACGCCAAATGCGGAACAAAAACTTTTTAACTGGCGCTATCGTATACTTTAACCCGGATCTGCCATTATTGCTAAACTAACAAACTGTAAAGAGTGTAGAAAGGTTATACCGAACGATCCGAGTCCTTCGTTCTTTAACCATCATCCCACGCTCCGTTGCGGCTACTCCGATCTCGTCGATCTCCGATATCCTCGTCGAGGTGGCACCACGTCGACGATTCTTTAAACGGGCTCCCGCCTCTGACTTGAGGCAACTCGATCGTCAAGTTTGCTAAAAGAGACGACCAAGAATGATGTAGAGAATGAGTAGATGGCTTTGTCTCAATTCGTCCAAATCCGTGGACGATCGGTTAATGAAGTTGCCGAGGGAATTGGGTGATGGAATGAAATGGACTGTAAAATTCCATGCACCCCAAATACTATCATATCTTTTACAACCATATGAAAACATCAAGTGAGAGAGTGGGAGAGGGGGCCGGCCATATATAGATGGGGGGTGAGTGTAGGAGGAGGGAGAGAGTGACCTTAAGAACAAAATATCATATGTGAACACATAAGAATATCTTAAGGAAAACAAGAATGGTTGAAATCAAAGCATGAGTCACTAATACACATCATCAAGCCTTTAATGCACCAATCAAAACACAACACCACTTAACCTAGTCATCACCTTCTAGAACCTTCTAGAAGCATGACACACCCTCATCCAACAAAAGATAAATCCGTCTTTAACCGAATGTTAAAAGACGGCTGATAGAAAACTGGAAACTGGCAACTTCCAAAAGTGATCCTGAAACGACTTTCAGGATAACCCCGAAACTGTATAAATATACCCGCATTTGTATTACGACCGAATACAAATGCAACTGAGACAAAGATATTATACCTACTCAATATAATACTCGGATCCGGCTTAAACCAAAGCCGATCAGTATCATCTGCCCGAAAAATAACACGTGCATAAACGCACGTGCATTTTCCGAACCCTGCCATAAAACCATACGGCCTCTACAACGTTTCGCCCGAACTTGGGAAACTGTCTGTGGGGGACTCTAATGACTCGTCAGTACCCTGGCAGTGGGTTTAACCACAAACCGTCAGCGGCACTAGCAATGCGTAACGGCTGCCCATGGACTGACCTCAAGGGATGCTGATGAGCGAACTCATCCAGAAAACCCTACTGAGCCTAACAGTGACAATGTATATACAGTCCGGTCCGTTCGTCTATGAGTATCGCATATCTGCCTAGGGGGCTAGTAACGTCAGACCCCCAATAGCAGTATAAGTCGTGTCGGAGTGTAGCCCAATAACACCCCGAGATACTACTGGAGTACCTACCAGTAAATCTCCTGCCATGGCCATGGACTTTGTGTAATAGCTCTCCTAGACACAGCACGACCTCGCCCCCAATACCGGGAGAGACGAATCCCCTGCCGATCCGCTCACGTGCCTCCATATGGCTCGGGACTGTACCCAAAAGCTACCTGTTTGCACGACTCCTTTGAGCCGTGGTAGGGTAGAAATCAAAGCACAGTGGGAACTCACACGAGACAAATGACGATCTCAGGTCGATGAACTAACCTGTACACATGTCACCAGGGAACTGCTATCTGACGATATGTATAATACCAACTAGCAGGTTCCCGGCGAGTCCTGTCCGGTGTACTCATAACCCAATGAGCATCTGTATACATCTTAGGTGATCCAACTGACACCAGTGGCTTGTGAGACCGGCCACCGCCCCTCGTCGGGGTCTCGACTGTACACACTAGTCTACTCCGGAGTATCGATGCCCTGTCTCGAAACTTCCACGACTAGGGACCACAATTAAGGATATGCATATAAACTACCCAACTCTCACGTATATGATCGCCATCATACTGTTGGTAGTAAAGCAAGATCCTAAGGGCTCTATCAAAGTGTAACATGTAATCAGTCACCTGATCATGTACATGACTGATAAAGGCAAACCAGATAGCATACTATCATCTTGAGTAAGACTGTCCTACCGGTATAGGTCCTCCGCAATCATTGCAATCACGTACCTGCGATCCAATAATTGACTATGAGGGCACTATCTCCAACAATCTCCCACTTGCACTCAAGGCTAATTATTGCGATGTCGACTACTCACAGCCCGTGTGAAACCGAACATCCAACTCCTCCACTAATCAGTATCACAAAGCCCGTTTGTAAAGCTATTGTGTTCGAGAAATAGCCTTAGTGAGTGGATCCGCCTAGAAGTTTCTTTCTATATCTCTCTTAATCTCAAGTTCGCGGAGAAAGCCATCTCCCGAATTGAGTAATACCTGTCTTAGAATATGTCTGGATATCTGATGGGACCTAGTTCATAAATGAACTCCAAATCCAAACTTTTTAGACTGTATCGATCACTGAACCAAATCAGTATCCGGCACCATGCCACCCACAGTATCCTCTTGGACCACCTGTCCATAATACTGTCCCTCTTCATCAGAGGGAAAAACTATAACTCTGACAATCACTCTGTCAACCATGTCACCTTTGAAGCTTGGAATGATAACCGTCTCCCGAAGGAGGCTGCCGTCATCAAATCCGTAGAACATGTACTTATGTTCTAAAACTGCTTCCTTATATTTCTCCAGGATTGGATTAATACAAACTTATTGCATCTAGTGCAAAACCAACATTTGGTGTGGTACTTGACATCTCATGATTGACTCAATTGCCTAAGCAAGTGATCTGCCAATCATGCACATCCCTCTCCTCTTTAGTCTATACGACACTTTTAGAGAGGGTGACTCCATCACCTGCAGGTACACCACCATGCTAGGAGTCAATTATTCTAAAAACCATTAGAATATCTGTCAAAGTACCCACATTGGGAAACTACCCAAATCCAGATCTAAAACCATAGATCTAGAAACCAGAATGTCAAATATTATATCCATATCCTGTCTGGAGAAACAACTGTGTGACGACCATAGTAATACCGATCGTAGTATATGAATTTTACTTCCTACTCTGTGTATGTCATCCAGATACCATGACATCACACCCTACTACCTTCTTAAACAGATCCATCCCCTATTCTGATTGAAGTCAAAACCATGACTGTCATATCAAAATTAGATGATCTATCTCCGCTATTACTGCTCAAGTCTATAAATAGATATAAGCTACTTGCCCACTATGCTTCCGATGCTCCCACTGACTACGACAACCCTCCTACCGGGTCTCATAGCCTGGAACAACAGTAGTGTCAAGTCTTGGTAGATAAGAACCTCCCTGTCACCGTCCTTGAGGCTACCGAAATACCTCTCGGGTGTCTGAGGTTACCCACCATATCTGCGGAGTGGCTAATGGAATGTCAAATCTGATTGAATATATAGGTCCTATTAAATTTTCCGTAATCGTTCGCGGTTCTGGAATCACTTCCAGTTCTACCGTACTCCCACTACTGTTTTCTGAAAAAGATCCATTTTTACTAAAACTGTGGCAAGTCAAGAACAATATCACTATTGATCTTTCAAATGGTAGAATATCAACCCTCGTCATAGCCAGGGTCAACCCACAAACAGCCATTACAGAACCGTGCCCTGAGTTATCCAGAGTCTGGTTTTAAGCCTAAGCTGGACAACTCCCCGTACCTTAATATCTTTTAAGGTACGAACTATTCTATATCCAATATAGAAACTTTGGCACTAATTTAATTGGAACCATATTCAAATCATGCAGCTGTCTCCAGTGCATATCATCTTAATGGAAAGAGGCTAATCAGTATTACTCAACTTAGGAATCCATCCAATTATGAGTAACCTGAAAGAGAAACACGTTTCTCAAAACCATCACTATCATCTGAATACCAATCACATGAATCTACATCTTCGATCTCTTTGAAGAATCCCGATACTTGTGATACCTGGTTCTCTACTTTATTCTTATACCCACAACTTCTCAAAATTTAGACTTTGTATTTCTACGAAACACTTGTCTAAATACTAGAGAAGTTATAAGTAAACAGAACATAGTACGAGGACCTACCCCTTTGTCCTGATGGACACTGGAAAACATACAATACTCTGTATAAGTCCGCTGAGTTAAACAACTCAAAACCTGTGCGTCGTAGGTTGAAAACTGTACCCTGGCGATTTCCTCAAATATCACCAATTACAACGAATTCCGATATAATGAGGATGATCACCTAATTCCCAATATCTTACTCACACTCATCATCTGTAAAACCATACAGATATGAGAATGAAACCTGGTAAATACATACCCTTGGAGTAAGTGTCTAATCGGGAAAACAGTTTTTCTTTTAACAATGCACTGAAACATGAAAATGTTTCGTAGGGGTATCCTGGTATTCATAGTAATGCCTCTTCCATAATCGAATTCATGACTTCAACCGTATATTTTATTGCCGTCTCTCCAAATCCCTTTATTTGTCTTTAGTCATTACCTTCTGTACACCATTGTTAGGCTAAATGGTTTTCTTCCTTCCCTACCGTTCGGCACCAGCCTATGGTTTGGAAGAAGACTATCCAGTAAGCATAATAGGTGTACCCTCCTAAACCAAGGAGTACTCGCAACTGAGAGAAGGTGATGATAAAAGACAACTGAATAATACCTTATTCTTTTAAAGGTGAATTAGGAGTGGCGATGAAGTACGCGGTTTGTTCGTGAATGATATCAGTCGCAATATACTCTGCCCTCTTTCTAATCCCTTTATTTTGTCTTTACATATTACCTTCTGCACACCCTACTTAGGCTAATTGGTTTTCTTCATTCCCTACCTTTCGGCACCAGCCTATGGTTTGGAATAAGACTATCCAATAAGCATAATAGGTGTACTCTCCTAAACCAAGGAGCCCTCGCAACCTGAGAGAAGGTGATAATAAAAGACAACTGAATAAACCAATTCTATTTCTCCTGAACCTGGATCCATCCTCGAAGAAGTCCCTTCGAGTTCGTATATAACCATACGATGGATCTATCCAATGGAAGTGGATATCCGTAGTAATACGGGTGTTCTGAGAAATGCAAAGGGTAGAAGAAGGAGTGGCAATGACTTATGCAACTCAGACAATCCAAAAGCCAGTATTTTAAGAAGGTTCAGTCAACCTGGTCACCGAGTTATAGTCTAGGGTCAGTCAAAGGTCGCTGCCAAAGAGAGAGAGAAAAGAAACACTCTGCGTGCACTCTAACCTAGATCATAATGGTCATCACTTTATCTAATCCGGAAATCTCCCACTGTCCTGTCAAATTCTCCTCCAAACCTAAAGAAGAATCAATCGGGATCACCCGAAGAGTAAACCAACTCATCAGTGGGAATCGGGATCCAACTCTCATCGCATGATAACGTGATGGAATGCATCCACGTTACTCATACTCCAGATGATATGCGCATACTTGGCAAGTTTCAGTTTCTTTAGAGATATGATTTTTACCCCATGCTCTTATGATCGTGACTAAGGGCCAACCCATCATAAGTCACATGTCAAGTTCTTCCCATCATTATCTTGTTAATTTGAACCCACCCGTACTCGCCCTTGACTAAGGGCCAACAAGGCTGTACGACTGTCCCAAACCAACGCATCTATCTATGCAACATGTGAACACCTCAGCAGCTACCGATCACTATGTCCTAGGTAAGGGCCAGACCAACATAGCTTGAATACTACCGACCATTCATATGAAATGACGGAGGGCTACGGCTGGTTTTTGGCGAAAAACCTTTAACGTAGTGAACTTGATATCGCTGAAGGAACCTGATAGCTTTTTAAAATATAGTGGCGAAAACCTTTTGCTAAAGAGGTCACTCCCGGTAAAGGGATCTCGGCTCTTTCCTCGTGGAATGAGGTGCAGGATATTCCACTGAATACCGCTATGCAAAGCAACTTGTAATCGACTATAGTGAAGTTATTACTCTGACGCAAACTTCTGCCCAAGGGGTCAGTCCCGGTGAAGGGATATCGGCCTTTGCCCCGTCGAATGAGGTGCAGGATATTCCACTGAATATCGCTATGCATAACAAAAGAAAACGTCTTTGTAATAACACTTTTTAAATTTGTTCCAACAACTGCAAACAGGTTTTCTTTACTTTGCATTGATCAGAATCAACGCAGTCCCATCATTAATCACACCAGAAAAGAACGAAAATAAAATGTACGTATATGCCATCCGCATTCGTCACTGGGTCCCGTCATCACCCGTTAGGTTACTTAACTAACGACAGAGCGGGGACTGGACTAGCGCGGGTGTAAAACATATACAACATCTAATAGTATATAAACCAATATACAATAATCGCTCCAGGCGTGATAATATGCAACATTACAGAAAAGTAATAAGCATCACAGAACAATTCAGATAATCTGGGATCCCCGAGTTTCACAGAGCCGCTGCTGAAACTCGATGTTCCCCTGTCGTGTGGATAGCCTGTGCAATGAAACCTAGACCCCTACGGGTGCGGCAAGTTACCCGCCAAAACCTGAAGCGAGGCAGCCCCCTACAGCATAGTGAATGGACCACCCAGCACTCAACGGAATCCGGTAATCTTGGGCACCCCTCCTTGGGTCAACCTGTACCCCCTACGAGTGCGGCGAATAGTCTGCCAATTCTAGAGTGGGGCCCCTCTGCCTCTCAAAGCCATGAGATGCGGACCCGTTGCTTCTCAGAACCCGGCTATCCGTGCACTCTGTCTCGGGGCAAAACCTAGTACAGTAATGAAAAATAGTACAAAAGGTACATCGACCGCAACCTGGTCGTGCCCCAAAAGAATATTATACAACAGGCAGTGACGGCAGTCCACAAGTTGGACGCTCGCCCCGCAATATCAAATGTACAAATAAACACAAACTGTACTACCATTGCACACTGCTATCCACCACGACAAATCCGCAACATCACAGCACAACACAGAACATCAACGCGAATGTCACGTTCGCAAACCCGTCTAAAAGAACTATAGCAGTCAGACGCGGTTTACCGATCAAATGACATTCCCGGTCGGAGATATAATGTAAGCACTGTAAACTAACGTGTTTAAATTTCGATCGACCAAATATCAAGAAGTGGGCCCCACGACTTACTGGTGAACAGTAACAAAAACTGGGCCCAAAATATATATACCAAAAACCTTAATTCCCACAGAAGAACCCACTGTACAAATTTGGGAGAATGAGCTCACCACGTGGCCGCGGATGCGCGGCCAAACCATGGGTTTGGCCGCGTTTCCGCGGCTGTTTGGTGGAGTCATGTGCCCAAATTTTGTCGTGGTTCTTAGAAAAGCCTGCACAGTTTTCTGAGACATGCAAAAAAATTTTAGGAGACCATTTAAAAACGACAGAAACTGTGAGGTTAGAAATTGCAGTTTTTAGTTTTCCGGTTCGATCGATATTTTAAACGCGTTAGCACAAGTTAGTATAGCAAAATGGTGAGGCTCTGATACCACTGTAAGTCTACGCTAGCGCCCCGGCCGTCTACAGACGCCAAATGCGGAACAAAAACTTTTTAACTGGCGCTATCGTATACTTTAACCCGGATCTGCCATTATTGCTAAACTAACAAACTGTAAAGAGTGTAGAAAGGTTATACCGAACGATCCGAGTCCTTCGTTCTTTAACCATCATCCCACGCTCCGTTGCGGCTACTCCGATCTCGTCGATCTCCGATATCCTCGTCGAGGTGGCACCACGTCGACGATTCTTTAAACGGGCTCCCGCCTCTGACTTGAGGCAACTCGATCGTCAAGTTTGCTAAAAGAGACGATCAAGAATGATGTAGAGAATGAGTAGATGACTTTGTCTCACTTCGTCCAAATCCGTGGACGATCGGTTAATGAAGTTGCCGAGGGAATTGGGTGATGGAATGAAATGGACTGTAAAATTCCATGCACCCCAAATACTATCATATCTTTTACAACCATATGAAAACATCAAGTGAGAGAGTGGGAGAGGGGGCCGGCCATATATAGATGGGGGGGTGAGTGTAGGAGGAGGGAGAGAGTGACATTAAGAACAAAATATCATATGTGAACACATAAGAATATCTTAAGGAAAACAAGAATGGTTGAAATCAAAGCATGAGTCACTAATACACATCATCAAGCCTTTAATGCACCAATCAAAACACAACACCACTTAACCTAGTCATCACCTTCTAGAACCTTCTAGAAGCATGACACACCCTCATCCAACAAAAGATAAATCCGTCTTTAACCGAATGTTAAAAGACGGCTGATAGAAAACTGGAAACTGACAACTTCCAAAAGTGATCCTGAACGACTTTCAGGATAACCCCGAAACTGTATAAATATACCCGCATTTGTATTACGACCGAATACAAATGCAACTGAGACAAAGATATTATACCTACTCAATATAATACTCGGATCCGGCTTAAACCAGAGCCGATCAGTATCATCTGCCCGAAAAATAACACGTGCCTAAACGCACGTGCATTTTCCGAACCCTGCCATAAAACCATACGGCCTCTACAACGTTTCGCCCGAACTTGGGAAACTGTCTGTGGGGGACTCTAATGACTCGTCAGTACCCTGGCAGTGGGTTTAACCACAAACCGTCAGCGGCACTAGCAATGCGTAACGGCTGCCCATGGACTGACCTCAAGGGATGCTGATGAGCGAACTCATCCAGAAAACCCTACTGAGCCTAACAGTGACAATGTATATACAGTCCGGTCCGTTCGTCTATGAGTATCGCATATCTGCCTAGGGGGCTAGTAACGTCAGACCCCCAATAGCAGTATAAGTCGTGTCGGAGTGTAGCCCAATAACACCCTGAGATACTACTGGAGTACCTACCAGTAAATCTCCTGCCATGGCCATGGACTTTGTGTAATGGCTCTCCTAGACACAGCACGACCTCGCCCCCAATACCGGGAGAGACGAATCCCCTGCCGATCCGCTCACGTGCCTCCATATGGCTCGGGACTGTACCCAAAAGCTACCTGTTTGCATGACTCCTTTGAGCCGTGGTAGGGTAGAAATCAAAGCACAGTGGGAACTCACACGAGACAAATGACGACCTCAGGTCGATGAACTAACCTGTACACATGTCACCAGGGAACTGCTATCTGACGATATGTATAATACCAACTAGCAGGTTCCCGGCGAGTCCTGTCCGGTGTACTCATAACCCAATGAGCACCTGTATACATCTTAGGTGATCCAACTGACATCAGTGGCTTGTGAGACCGGCCACCGCCCCTCGTCAGGGTCTCGACTGTACACACTAGTCTACTCCGGAGTATCGATGCCCTGTCTCGAAACTCCCACGACTAGGGACCACAATTAAGGATATGCATATAAACTACCCAACTCTCACGTATATGATCGCCATCATACTGTTGGTAGTAAAGCAAGATCCTAAGGGCTCTATCAAAGTGTAACATGTAATCAGTCACCTGATCATGTACACGACTGATAAAGGCAAACCAGATAGCATACTATTATCTTGAGTAAGACTGTCCTACCGGTATAGGTCCTCCGCAATCATTGCAATCACGTACCTGCGATCCAATAATTGACTATGAGGACACTATCTCCAACATCGCTCCTGGTACCATATTCCAGTGTAGTGGTGCTGATGCCAAACCAAAACCAAAATCCCCTCACGACAGATGATGATTCGCTCCTAGTACCATATTCCAGTATAGCGATGCTGATGCCAAACCAAAACCAAAATCCCCAAATCCTCTCATGGCACATGATGATTCGCTCCTGGTACTATATTCCAGTATAGCAATGCTGATGTTAACCCAAATCATATCAAATCAGCAAGTCAACTTCAACCCTGACACCGCAAGGAGCGGAGCAAGTCAAACCAAGCACCGACCGTCCAAGTCGCAAAAAGGGCAGCAATGAACTCCCCGTCGAAATTATGATTCGACTCAGAATCAAGTCAACCAATGGCCTCTACATCAAAAACAGTGACACTCCGTCTCGGGGAAATGTCAAACTGACACTCTGTCTCGGGGAAACGTCAAATAGACACTCCGTGGCGGGGAAATGTCAAACAGACACTCCGCCTCGGGGACACGTCAACCAGCGACACTCCGTTCTAGAGAAACGTCAAACAGACACTCCGTGCTTGGGGAACGTCAAACAGACACTCCGTCTCGGGGACACGTCAACCAGTGACACGCCGTGCAGGGGAAACGTCAAACAGACACTTCGCCTCAGGGATACGTCGACTAGCGACACTCCATCTCGGGGAAACGTCCAAAACAGACACTTCGTGCTGGGGAAACGTCAACAGACACTCCGCCTCGGGGACAAGTCAACCAGCGACACTCCGTACCGGGGAAACGTCAAACAGACACTCCGCCTCGGGGACAAGTCAACCAGTGACACTCCGTGCCGGGGAAACGTCAAACAGACACTCCGCCTCGGGGACACGTCAACCAATGACACTCCATGCCAGGGAAATGTCAAACAGACACTCCACCTCGGGGATACATCGACCAGCGACACTCTGTCTCGTGGAAACGTCCAAAACAGACCCTCCGTGCCGGGGAAACGTCAAACAGACACTCCGCCTCGGGGACAAATCAACCAGCGACACTCCGTGCTGGGGAAATGTCAAACAGATACTCCGCCTCGGGGACACGTCAACCAGTGACACACCGTGCCGGGGAAACGTCAAACAGACACTCTGCCTCGGGGATACATCGACTAGCGACACTCCGTCTTGGGGAAACGTCCAAAACATACACTCCGTGCCGGGGAAATGTCAAACATACACTCCACCTCGGGGACAAGTCAACCAGCGACACTCTGTGTCGGGGATACGTCAAACAGACACTCCGTGCCGGGGACAAGTCAACCAGCGACATTCCGTGCCGGGGAAACGTCAAACAGACACTCTGTGCTGGGAAAAGTCAACCAGCGATACTCCATCTCGGAGACACGTCGAGCACCGACCGTCCAAGTCATAAAAAGGGCAGTATCAACTTCCCTGTCAGAATTTTGCTCTGCCTCGGAATCAAGTCAACCAACAATCTCTGCGTCGGAATCACATTTCGTCTCAAAATGTACCCAATGTCGAAATCATGCTTCGCTTCGGAGTATCTGCCTTCCTTGTCGGAATTATGCTTCGCCTCGGAATCAACTAACAATCTCTGCGTCAGAATCACGTTTCATCTCAGAATATACCCCGTGTCGAAATCATGCTTCTCCTCGGAGTGTCCGCCTTCCATGTCGGAATCATGTTTTGTCATGGAATCAACCTCTGCAACAGAACTATATTTCGTTCGGAATGTTTACCCTTCCGCCGGAATTATGCTTCGCCTCAGGATATACAGTAATTATGCTCCACAAATCAGAACGATGCTCCGACCTCCGGAATTATGCTCCGCAAATCGGAACGATGCTCCGCTCTTCGGAATTATGCTCCGCTCTTTGGAATGATACTCCGCCCCCAGAATGATGTTCCACCTCGAAATCCAACTCCAAGATCCATCAATTTCATGCACACAACTCATATACGCGGTGTGCATTTATTGATGGGGTACTTTGTTGGGGTCAAAAATTACACCCCGGTTGACCAAGTCAGTCAAAGTCAACCCCAAGCCAAACATGCCCAAACTGAGGTCAAGTGGGCCCATGCCCAAGTCAAGCCCGAACATGAGCGGCAGGCCTCCTCCATGCCAAAATGAAAATCATGTAATAAATAATTTTGATGTAATTTTTATGAATAAATATAAGAAAAATGGGCATAAAACCAAATTTTTGTAAAGCCCATGGCTTATGTGCAAAAGAAATGAGCACATGAGGCATGTGATGGGCAAAATGCCATTTTGTAAATCCCAAGGGGCTATATGTAAATTTGTAAGCCTATAAAGGCAACATGATAATGAAATGAAAAGCCTTTTTTTCATTCCCCTCAAAAGCTAGGGTTTGTGCCTCCTTCCCGTTCCTCAAGGTTCTAAACCTTCTTCCCCTTTTCTGAATTAAATCAAGAGTTCAACTCTTCCTTTCCCAAAAATAAATAGTTTTTCACTATAAAACCCTTGAAGGGGAACTCAAATCTCCCATCAAATCTCTAAAAGGGGAGATTTTTAAGTCTCACCCCCCTTTTCTTCAAGATCCATCTAATAAAGAGAAGGAAGAAAGAGACTCATCTCCAAAAATCCCACTTTGGGAAGATCCAAAGCTCAAGAGAAGATCTAGGGTTCAAGGGAGAAGAAAGGGGTCCCCTTTCATCATCTTCGAAAATATCTTGGGAGTTTAACTCCACAAAATATATATATATATATATAATAATAATAATAATAATAATAATAATAATAATAATAATAATAATAATAATAATAATAATAATAATAAATCTTTCTTTTTGAGAGTACAACTCCCAGTGCAGGGGCTAAGCCCCTTTTGTCCTCTTTTTTCAGGAGTTTAACTCCAAAAGTCAATTAGGAGTACAACTCCTAATATAGGGGCCGAGTCCCTTTTCCCCGCTGGCGCCCAGCGCCCGCATGCTAAGCATGTGAGGCGCTGCCGCCCAGCGCCCGCATGCCAAGCATGTGAGGCGCTGCCGCCCAGCGCCCGCGTGCCAAGCATGTGAGGCGCTGCCGCCCAGCGCCCGCGTGCCAAGCACGTGAGGCGCTGGCGCCCATGCGTCCTTTGGATGCTATATTTCCCTCTTATTTTATATATACACACTCCACAAAACTTTTCCCGTTAGAAAATTTTCTAACGGGGCGCTGCCCCGCACCCCGCAAGGGGACTGCTAGCCCCCTTGACCCCCAGCCTACTAACCGGGTAGCGGGACCCCCGTAAACTCTGTGAGGCTCCCGATATATCCAAAACCCCTCAAGGCATACATACGCACACTGCACATTGAGTTCGCATGACCAGTTTGACCCGTCAATCGGAGGTTCTCTCGCTCCAAAGATGAGAGGTAATTAACGGCGGCTTATTCTGCGGCTGCCGGAGATTCGGATTCCCACAATCAATAAAACCCTGTCTACCATAGGCAGGGGGATCTGTAGTATGCCTGACCAGTGGCGTGTATTCCCATCTCAATGGGGTGACGAAAAACACCCTAAAATTGAAGTGTGTTTACATTAGTCAATCCATATTCATCTTTCCAAGCCCCGAGATTTTATCTCCATTTATCTGTATCGGTTCGTGTATCGTACCAAATACACTGAAATATATAAAACGGTTCTGATCATCCGGGATATTGGATGCTAAGTATGCAATTTAAGTATCCATAATAAATCACACCATCTGATCCTACCTTCGCAATCCCACTATTCTGAGTGGTTCGAGATGTTTCTAAGTTCTTAACTTCAAATTTGTATCCAAGGACACCGATTCTTTTATAATATGCAACCTCCATGCTCGGAAACTGAGCTAAATATTTTGAATCTCTCTCTAATGATGCAAACAAGTTCGGATCTTGGATCTGACAAAACAAATTTTACGGCAAATACATAACGATATAAGTTTAGATTAAGACTGGTAGCAATAACATGTTATTCGAACAATTTATATGATCTGCAACCCAATCGCAAAAATTATCCTGATAATATTTTTCCAATCGTTCATCATTCTAATCAGAATGCCCTCCACGTACCTCATCAATATGAATTTTGTTCTTAACAATAAATTATGACATTAATATTATATCATTTCATACACACACAAACACAAATATAACAATTAATCCAAAAAAGCTTACTCTCTAATTTCTTCAAGACATACGCTAATGAGAAGGATAAACCGATATATCTTGTTGATAAACATAGTGTCTACTCTCTTATAATCAGTTTTACCATATGGCCCGTCCTGAATTCTCCGAGGCCGGTTAAACTTCGTCTCAATGTTCTCGTCCAGATAGTGGGAACAAAATATAGTTATTTCATCTAGAAGATAACTTTGCATGATAGAACATTCTGGTCGATTTCTATTGCGTATATACCTTTTTAGAGTGTAGAGATACTTAAAGAAAAATATGTTAAATAAATAAATACGGGTATATAGGACAACAATAATTTTACAAATTGCGTGAAACGAAAAATTCCACGTACCTCTCGACGGGATACATCCATCGATATTGTACCGGTCCGGCAAACTTAGCATTAGTTACAAGATGAACCATCGGGTGTATTATGATATCGAAGAATGACGGTGGGAAAATATGCTCAAGCTTGCAAATTATCAATGAAATAGAATTTTCTACATTCTCCAGTGTCACAACATCCAAGGTTTTAGTGCACAATTATCTAAAAAAGCAACAAAGGTCATATATTACTAGACCAACCGATTCGGGAAGGAAAGTTCTGAGGGCTAATGGGAGAAGGTGCTCCATAATAACATGGTGATCATGACTTTTCAGCCCATTGATCTTGCCTTTCACAATATTTATCTTCTTGCTAAATGATCCTGAGAAATCTGTGCGAACTTTCAAATCATGCAACACCTGCAGAAACCTTTTCTTCTCCGGTTATGACATATGATACGCGACATTGAGAAGTACAAACTTTCTTGGTTTACCCGCTATCGGTTTAGCATGCAATTCACTTCTAATTTCCCAACCTGAAGATCCATCCGAGCACGGAGGCTGTCTTTTGATTTTCCGTCTTTACAAAGAAGCAAGTTGAGTACGTGCTCGGATACTCCCTTCTCTATGTGCATGACGTCCAGACAATGATGCACTAAATTTGTTGACCAGTACGGAAGCTCGTAGAAAATACTTAAGTTGTTCCAGTATGGTGGTTTGACCTGTTTTGCCGGATCTATCCCGAATGTCACATTATTGTAACCATCCCACTGAGCAATCACGTTCTCTCCGGATAATGAGGCTGGAGGCCTAAGAAGCTCCTGATGACCATTAAAGTGAGCAGCATCTAATCTGTAGGGATGGTCCAGTTGCAGGAAACGCCGATGACCACAATAACAAACCTTCCTGCTAAAATTCAACCTTTTTGATGTTGTATATTGATGGCAATAAGGGAATGCTTTGTGACCATGTACGGACCAACCTAATAGCATACCATACGCTGGAAAGTCATTAATTTTCCATATTAAACCAGCACGCATTGTGAAGGTTGTATCTGTGTTTGTATCGTAAGTCTCTGCACCATCAATGAATAAAGATTTTAACTCATTGATCAGAGGTAGAGATAGACGTCGATATTGTTTCTTAGTGAGTTTGTTCCATTAATAAGAAAAGGTATCATAAAGTAGGAATGATCCATAGCCAACCAAGGCAACAGATTATAAACTATCATTACAATGGGCCAGGTACTGTGGCTTCCAGCCATATAGTTGAATGGGCAGAAGCCATCACTAGCGAATCCGAGCCTGACATTGTGAGGATCACTATTGAATATTTCGTGCCTCCTATCAAAATCTTTCTATGCCGGTGAATCTCTTGGATGACTCATTTTTCCATTTTCTCTTGGAGCAGTACGGTGATGCCAAATCATTGCCTCAGCTGTTTTCTTGCACCTGAATAGCCTCTGCATCCTCCGTGTTATGGGAAAGTATCGTGCTATCTTGACAGGTATATCGGGCTTCTTATCATATTCTTTCGGTTTATATCTGGCCTCTCCGCATGTTGGACACTTTTTTAAATCTGAATTCTCTTTCCGGTACAACACACAATCTTTGGGACATGCATGAATCTTCTCACACTTCAGACCCAAATCAGATAACAACTTCTGGGCTTCGTACCAGCTGTCGGGCACGTTATTTCCCGGGGGGCATAGAATCTTTCAGGAATTTCAGAAGCATCGTGAATGACTTGTTGCTCCATCCATTTAGGCACTTAATCTGGAAAAGTTGAACGAACCATGATAGGGTGGAATACTTTGCATTCTTATAAATTGGTCTTCTAGCATCATTCATGAATTTTTCATACTTATCCTCACGCAGTCCTTGACAAGAAGGAATGTCATCTTCGGTAGGAATACTATCACCGAGGGCATCCTCTACCATATCCTCCATTTCTTCTCCTGGAAAGAAGTTATCGTCTTCTTCTTCTTCTACCGCATTACCGTCTTCTCCTTCTTCTTCTGCCGCATTACCATCTTCTTCTTGTCCTTCCCCGTGATATAGCTAAGTTGTTTAAAGTCTAGTAAAACCATGTTTAACGATATGAAGCTCTACGATTTCTATCTTCTGCCATAACTTATTCCCACATCTATCGTACGGACTGAGAATCTTTTCTAACACGATCTTATTATGTGCGTGTGCAAATTCAATGAAAGCAGCAACTCCTGCGACAGACTTAGATTGCATGCGTTATTGTCAATCCGCATACATCCAGTTCTTAACTCTGATATACTCATGGGCCATGTTAGACTGTATAACTTATAAATTGTAGGTTATGGTGACTATATTGAGAAATCTAAGAACGAGATGGTTACCGAGAAAGAAAAAAATCCGTAGAGACAAATTTGTCGTTGAAAAGAATAAATTATCGATTAACAAAGTTAGATTTGAAGATACCCAAGTATGAGTTGAATTCTGTGTATGTGTGTTTCAATTTATGATTTCGCTTAGGTGTAGAGTTATTAGTGTGTATATGCTTTGTGTGTGCTTTTGTTGTGTATTCGTGTTGTATGTGTGTTTTTCGGTTGTCGGCGGTAATGCTTCTATCCCATTAAGAATGTATAGAGCAGACGCCCATTCGCTTGTGCTTTCATCCATTTCGAGTAAATTTCGGCAACACCTCCCCGCTGTTCTCCGAGTACACTGTAATAGAATAGATAATCATTTCAATGCTGTGAAACAACGTTGAAATGAACATCTAATCTATCTTTGTACACGGAGAACCAGCGGAAAAGTACCGACGAAATAACTTGAAATGAATGAAAACACAAGTGAATGCATGTGTTTGCTTTATACATTCCTAACTTGTCCACAATAGACAAATCTATTGGCTATCATACGATTGAATCTTTTCGTCATATAAACTACACGACGGTTGTTAGCACCGAACTATACCGTCCGATATTTAACAACTTTCGTATAGTTCTATGTCATGACGAACATCGAACGTATGTTAACCGATAGATGGGGACTAAGTCACGCTTTGATTTTCACATATGAGTATCGATGAGAATATGAAAGTTTCATATTATCAGCGAGTATCATATATTGGTTTTAGCTTGAACATTTAACTTGAATAGGTTTTACGTTTACGTTTCGTTTTTAAGGGTTTGAAGTTTTTAGTTTAGGGTAAAGTTTTCTTACGTTTACAGTAAAATTTTACGTTTACGTTATCATCGAGTATCCTACTGAAGGAATTAGTGCACCCTAAACCCTAACCCTAATTAACCTAAGTTAACCCAATTAACCCAAATTAACCCTAACCATCACCCAAATTAACCCAAAATTAACCCTAATTAACCAAAAATTAAGCTAATTAAACTAAATTAACCCTAATCAACACTCTAACCCAAATTAACCCTATTTTACCTAATTAACCCAAATTAACCCTAACCCTAATCATCACCCAAACCCTATCCCAAATTAACCGTAGCCCAAACTAAAATTAACTCTAATTAACCCTACACTACTATAAATAGGGGTTGCCCCTACGGATAAATCCGTAGGGGCAAACCACTGCCCCTACGGCTATAGTCGTAGGGACACGAAAATACGTCGTAGGTGCACACGCCGCAGGTACAAGTCTTAGCCTTAAACATACACCTACGGTTAAATAATTGCCCCTATGGCTTAATGCATAGGTCCATCTGACCCTACGGATTACACCGTAGGGAAATTTTTTTATTTAATTTATCGGTTTATAAAATAAAATAGTTGCCCCTCCGGATAACTCCGTAGGGATAAATATCAGCCCCTACGGCTCCATGCGTAGGTCCAGATGTGTAGGGGCAAAATATCAGGTAGCCTGATATCTTGTCCCTACGGATAACTGTGTAGGCGTAAAGTTATGCCCCTACGGATTGACCGTAGGGACAAGGCTAACCCCTCTTACTAAGTCCATAGAGGCAAAATATTAGGTATCCTGATATTTTGTCCCTACGGATATATGTGTAGGGGCAACGTTGCACCCTATGGATTAAACGGTAGGTGCAACATTTGGCCCTACGGATTAATCCGTAGGTATATAATATCAGGGTTTTTAAAAAAAAAAGGGCTGTCTTTTTTTTCCTCGCCCTGTGCACAATAATATATACATCATATATAAAAGTAATCAACAAGCAGAATATATACCGCAGTATTCATAATCAACATCTCATGCATAATATATAAAAGAAATCAACAAGCAGAATATGATATCAATCAAAATCAATATGAACACGGAAAAACCATTAATATCGTCCAAAATATATACAATATGTATCATATAAGTAAATACATGTTTAAAATATAAGAATCAAAAAGCTACCCTAGCTCGGTCCAGCCCCACCTTTGATAAACGCCGTAATCTGGCGCACCTGCTCCTCGGATATACCCTGAGTCAACATCTCGAGCAATGCGGAGTGTGCGGGAGTCTGAGCAGGCTGTGGAGCTGTAGGAGTGGTTTGCGCAACCGCAGCCGAGATAGTGGCTTACGGAGTCACAGCTGCGGGAGTCTGAGCGGGCTGTGGAGCTATAGGAGTGGTCTGCGCAACCACAGCCGAGGTAGTGGCTTGCGGAGCCTCAGCCGAAGGAGATGCATGTGGAGGCTCAGCCGAAGTACCTTGTCGTCTGTTCAGTTTTGTGTGTAATAAACGAGTAAGAACTGTGTATTAGTCGAATTTGTATCATTATCAGGTTATTGCGAAACCCCAATCTATGTATACTTAGGGACTTAGGCCTCGTTTGGATATCTAGTTTGGAAAACCGTAGTTTATTTTAATTAGACAGTTCTATATATGTATGATTAATCAAAGCTAAGTCTACAACCAAATAAGCTCAGGCTACGTACTAATATTGTATATGTTGCTATCTATAATATGACATAATATTTTACTATTAAGTAGTATACATACCATCATCTCCTTCGACTCCTGGACGGTGGCCTTCAAGGTGTCCAGTTCTTGCTCTAGACGTCGCTCACGGGAGATAGAGGAAGAAACTGCCGGAGTGGAGTCCAACCTCATATAGGCCCTGCTAGGACTCAGTCCCCGGCCTTTCTCCCAACCTCCATGGTGCCCTCCGTGTGCGGCGTCTAGGACTGGGGTTAGCAGCATCGAATCGTTCTGTCCAATAAAATCGATCCCCGATGACTTCGCCTGCTCAACCATCCGCTCATACACCCACATTAACAAGTAAAATATAAGTATATCATTTAAATTTGAACCTTTCAGAACAAAAAATTCAAATAGGGGTTGAATAAATATTAACACTTATGCAATACTCCTGGGTAGCGGTGTCGGGGTATCGAAGCTCGCCCGTGGCAGGATCTGTCGAGGTGCCGTAGACGACAAGATACGCGGACAGCACGCTCGGTGTACCACCATGCGCCAGAGTCTGAGCTCTCTGCAATTTGCCAAAAATTGACATATATTAGAAAATAACTCTTAATATTACATTATATATCACAGTAGGTCTATTGTACTTTACCGATAACTCCATGGTACGAGTAATATTCCTCGAGCCACCTGTATAAGTGGGGCGACCCCTCTTTGCCGACTTCTTATACTCTTTATTTTGATCGGCCTGTTTCTGCACAACACATTCAGATTTAGTTTTCTAATTAAAATAAATTATATACTAAACAATGAATTACATTTAAAATACATACCTGTTTGCCCTGAGAGTCGAAATATTGGCACAATAGAGACCATGTATCTACGTCGACTTTCGCAAAGGCCGGAGTATGTAGGAGGGCCGCTCTCTCTGTCTCGGGGGTCGCCATGCACAGGGAATAGCAGTCGATCTTCAGCTCATTCCTACTATATCGGACCTTCGATTGCATGTTCTTCATCAGGCCATGGTACAGAGCGTGAAGATCGAGCACCCTCCCAGGGTGATCAGGGTCGGGTACAGGCTTGAAAATCGTAATCCAACTGAAAATACTGAAGGGTTGCTAGGCACGCGCGCAAGGGTCTATGAGGCATCAACCATGCCCGATTTAAAAATTAGCCGTGCCGAACAACCCGAATACGGAACTTTAAACTAGAGATTAGGCGAAAACAATCATGCTAAACATTTTAACACTAAGTGAGAGGGATTACAACCTTTGTAGATCCGGTCCTTCACTTCATATGCTCCGTGTTGTGGTCCCTTCGCTGCGATCATCGGGATCCGGACTCTTGAGAGGTTCCACGAAGAGAAAGACGCAACCTTTGCTTCCGATCTTCGATACTAAGATGATCTACCTTGAAGTTTCTTTAACACAAGCTAACACTCATGAAATGATGTGAACACCCTCATCTAAATGGCAAGGGAAGATGAGAATGATGAAGTAGGATTTTTGCTCTCTTTATTTATCTTTTTCTCATATTTATTCATCACCTTTGAAAAATCAAGCAAGCTTTTTCATGAAAAAAGAATGAAGAAGAAGATGAACAATAATAGAATTGTGATGAATAATAAAAGTTATTATAATTATTTATGCAACCATGGTTGTAGTAACCATTGTAGAGAGTTTACTAGGGTTAGGGTTTGGGTTAGGTCAAAGGGTGAGTCACTTGCAAATATCTATCATAATATCTTAACAAAGACAAAGTAAAGCTTCTAGAATCAACTAGAAGGTTTAACCCTAATCCAAACCCTAATCATGTTTAAACTCCTCTAAACATGTTGCATTAATAATTATAATATGTTACAATATTATATATCACATATACAATATTTATTGTAACAAAATAAAATAATACATTTAACATATATCGCATATATATCAATGTATTACCCGAGTGAGAAAAAGAATCTTTTAGTGAGCAAATATTAGTTAATGTAATTTAATATATCATATATATTATTATACATTAAATTATCGAATCAACACTTAATCCGACAATCCGGCTATATCGCATATAACCGACTAATATTTATCCGTACCGATTCATCGAATCAACACTTGATCCGATGACCCGGCTGATATCAAATATCGCGAGAATATAATACGGTATCACATATCGCATTATCCTCGGTCCCGCACATATCACATATGTGCTCCTACTCCGTTTTGCCTGAGTCAAGAAACCTCTGTGTAGGACTCTAAAGAATCATCAATACGCCGGCAGTAGGTGATGATCATATCAAACACCCACAAGCTGCAAGCGGTCAGCTAAACGTAACAGCTACCCAGATATTGAGCGCTCAGAAGATCAACAAGCAAGCCTGTACATTCTCCTGTGAATCCAAACAGTAACACTCCCGTACAGTCCGGTCTCGTCGTCTGATATGTTGCATATCTCGCCTAGGGGTGGTAAACGTCAGACCCCAGTAGCTCGATAAGTCGTGTCGATATGAGGTCTATAACAGTTCGAGAAACTACTGATAACACTTACCAGTAAATCTCAGCAACCCTGGCCAGGGATTTCCGGTTATAGCCAATCGAACACAGCACAACATCAACTCTCTATACCGGGAGAGACGAATCCCCTCCTATCGCTCATTGCCTCCATGTGATTCGGGACTGTACCCAAAAGCCACCTTTTTGCACACCCTCTTGGACGTAGTATGATGGAAATCAAAGCACAGTGGGAATCACACAAGACTCTATGACGATCTCGGGTCAACAGACTACTCTGTACCAGTGTCACCGGAGAACTGCCATCTGACGTATGGTATAATACCATCTGGGAGTTCTCGGCGAGTCCGTCCAGTGTACCCAGTCTCCACTGAGCACCCGTACACCATCCTTGATGTCAAACACCGATGGATATGGGATCATCCATCGCCCATCATATGGGTCAAGATGCGTATACGCTAGTCTACTCTGGTGCATCGATGCCCTGTCTCGATACACCCTCGACTAGGAACAGTTATAGGATGTACTCGTCGACTACCGTGGCCCCACTAGTATGATCTCATCATAGTCCCAGTAGTCGAGTACATATCCTAAGAGCTTTATCAACATGTAATATAGAGACAATTAGAGTACATGTTTAGATAAAGTACAACCAGATAGCATACTATCATGTCGAGCAAGAAAGTCCTCCCTATATATGTCCTAGCATCTGTAGGGTGTTTTTCGTCACCCCAGTGAGATGGGAATACGCGCGCGCTTGTCAGGCGTACTACAGATTCCCCCTGCCTAGGGTAGGCCGGGGTTTAATGATTATGGGGATCCGAATCTCCGGCAGCCGCGAACTAAGCTGCCGTTAATTACCCATCGCCTTTAGGGCGAGGGAACCTCCGATTAACGGGTTAAACTGGTCATGCGAACTCAATGTGCAGTGTGCGTGTGTTTTGAAAGGGGGTTTTGGATATATCGGGAGCCACGCAGAGTTTTTACGGAGGTCCCGCTACCCGGATAGCGGGCTGGGGGTCAAGGGGGCTAGCAGCCCCCTTGCGGGGTGCGGGGCAGCGCCCCGTTAGAAATTTTTTTCTAACAGGGACAGTGTCGTGGAGTACGTGTATGTATAAATTTGTATACATATGTATATATGTATATATGTACACAAAAAGAGGGGGAAAAAACATCCAAGGGATGCGCAGGTGCGCAAGCGCGCGCGCCACGTGTCGGCACGCGGGCGCCTTGCGCACTTGCGCAGGTGCGCAAGCGCGCGCGCCACGTGTCGGCAGGCGGGCGACTTGCGCACTTGCGCAGTTGCGCAAGCGCGCGCGCCACGTGTCGGCACGCGGGCGACTTGCGCACTTGCGTAGGTGCGCAAGCGCGCGCGCCACGTGTCGGCACGCGGGCGACTTGCACAGTTGCGCAAGCGCGCGCCACGTGTCGGCACGCGGGCGACTTGCGCACTTGCGCAGTTTGCGCAAGCGCGCGCCACGTGTCGGCACGCGGGCGACTTGCGCACTTGCGCAGTTGCGCAAGCGCGCGCGCCACGTGTCGGCACGCGGGCGCCTTGCGCACTTGCGCAAGCGCGCAGGTGAGGCACAACAGGCTTTTAGCCTAAAAAAATTTCTCAGAAGAGAAATCAGAGAGGAGTTGGACTCCTGAATGTGTTTTCCTTCTCTTTTTTTGGGGGGGGGGGTTTAGTGAAAGATGTTCTTCTTCTTCCTCCTGTTGTTTGCTGGATCTTGAAGATCAAGAGATATGGAATTTTTAAAAATCACTCCTTTTTGAGATCTAATGGAAGATCTGAGTTCCCCTTGATGGGTTTTGTGGTGAAAAACTATTTAGTTTTGAAAAAGGAAGAGTAAAACTCTTGATTTAATTCAAAAGAAAGAAGAAGGTTTTGGAACCTTGAAGAAGGAAGAAAGAGCTCAGCTCTAATTTTTGTGGAGAGAATGAAAAGTATTACTTTTTTATTCATCATGTTGCCTTTTATAGGCTTACATATTTGCATATAGCCCCTTGGGCTTTACAAAATGGCATTTTGTCTATCCCATGGCTCATGTGCCATTTCATTTTTGCACATAAGCCATGGGCTTACAAAATATTGGCTTTATGCCTATTTTACATACATTCATGCATAAACAATTATATAAAAATTATTTATTACATGATTTTGTCGTTGCCATGGGGAGGCTGGCCGTGGGCTTGACTTGGGCATGGGCCCGCTTGACCTGGGCTTCGGCCCACCTAGCTTGGGGGTTGACCTTGACTTTGACTCGGTCAACCGGGGTGTAAATTTTTACCCCAACAAAGTGCCCCCCATCAATAAATGCACACCGCACATTTGAGTTGTGTGCATGAAATTGATGGATCTTGAAGCTGAACTTCGAGGTGGAACATCATTCCGGAGGCGAAGCATCATCCCGGGGAGCATGATTCCCGAGGATCGGAGCATCATTCTGATTTGCGGAGCATAATTCCAACGTCAGAGCATCATTCCGAAGTGCGGAGCATAATTCCAGGGTCGGGGCATCATTCCGATTCGCGGAGCATAATTCCAACGTCAGAGCATCATTCCGAAGCGCGGAGCATAATTCCAGGGTCGGAGCATCATTCCGATTCGCGGAGCATAATTCCAACGTCAGAGCATCATTCCGAAGCGCGGAGCATAATTCCAGGGTCGGAGCATCATTCCGATTTGCGGAGCATAATTCCAGGGTTCGGAGCATCATTCCGAAGCGCGGAGCATAATTCCAGGGTCAGAGCATCATTCCGATTTGCGGAGCATAATTCCAGGGTTCGGAGCATCATTCCGAAGCGCGGAGCATAATTCCAAGGATCGGAGCATCATTCCGATGAGCGGAGCATAATTCCAGGATTCGGAGCATCATTCCGAAGAGCGGAGCATAATTTCAAGGTTCGGAGCATCGTTCCGATGGGCGGAGCATGATTCCAGGGATCGGAGCATCATTCCGATGAGCGGAGCATGATTCCAGAGTTCGAAGCATCATTCCGAAGGGCGGAGCATGATTCCAGAGTTCGGAGCATCTTTCCGAAGAGCGGAGCATAATTCCAAGGTTCGGAGCATCGTTCCGATGGGCGGAGCATGATTCCAGAGTTCAGAGCATCTTTCCGAAGAGCGGAGCATGATTCCAGAGTTCGGAGCATCGTTCCGATGGGCGGAGCATGATTCCAGAGTTCGGAGCATCTTTCCGAAGAGCGGAGCATGATTCCAGAGTTCGGAGCATCGTTCCGATGGGCGGAGCATGATTCCAGAGTTCGGAGCATCTTTCCGAAGAGCGGAGCATAATTCCAAGGTTCGGAGCATCGTTCCGATGGGCGGAGCATGATTCCAGAGTTCGGAGCATCTTTCCGAAGAGCGGAGCATGATTCCAGAGTTCGGAGCATCGTTCCGATGGGCGGAGCATGATTCCAGAGTTCGGAGCATCTTTCCGAAGAGCGGAGCATGATTCCAGAGTTCGGAGCATCGTTCCGATGGGCGGAGCATGATTCCAGAGTTCGGAGCATCTTTCCGAAGAGCGGAGCATGATTCCAGAGTTCGGAGCATCATTCCGAAGGGCGGAGCTTGATTCCAGAGTTCGGAGCATCTTTCCGAAGAGCGGAGCATGATTCCAGAGTTCGGAGCATCATTCCGATGGGCGGAGCATAATTCCAGGATTCGGAGCATTATTCCGAAGCGCGGCAGATATTCTGACCGAAGCATAATTTCGATGCAGAGGTTGATTCCCAGGCGAAGCATATTCCGACGGGGAAGGCATATACTCCGAGGCGAAGCATGATTTCGACATGGGGTACATTCTGAGACGGAGCATGATTCCGGCGCAGAGCTTGTTGGTCGACTTGATCCCGAGGCGAAACATAATTTCGACAGGGAAGGCAGGTACACCGAGGCGAAGCATCATTTCGACACGGGGTGCATTCTGAGACGAAGCATAATTCCGACGCAGAGCTTGCTGGTTGACTTGATTCCGAGGCGGAGCATAATTCCGGCAGGGAAGGTAGATATCCCGAGGCGAAGCATGATTTCGACACTAGGTAAATTCTGGGACGGAGCATGATTCCGCCGTAGAGGTTGTTGGTTTGATTTGATTTGGGTTGACATTAGCATCGCTACACTGGGATATGGTACCAGGAGCGAATCATCATTTGTCATGGGAGAGGATTTTGGGATTGGTTTTGGTTGGCATCTGCATTGCTGCACTGGAATAATGCCAGGAGCAACTCATCATTTGCCCCGAGAGGATTTGGGAATTGGTTTTGTTTTGGCATCTGCATTGCTGCACTGGAATAATGCCAGGAGCAACTCATCATGTGCCCCGGGAGGATTTGGGAATTTTTTTTTTGTTTTGGCATCTGCATTGCTGTACTGGAATAATGCCAGGAGCAACTCATCATGTGCCCCGGGAGGATTTGGGAAAATATTTTTTTTTGTTTTGGCATCTGCATTGCTGCACTGGAATAATGCCAGGAGCAACTCATCATTTGCCCCGGGAGGACTTGGGAGAGATTGGGATTGTTTTACGCCCGTGGATTGTATACGGTTTTGCAGGATGTATGATCCAGACCGTAGGGCCAGAAACATTTCAGGACTTTGTTGGCGTCTGCATCGCTGCACTGGAATACGGTACCAGGAGCGACTCATCATTCGCCGTTGGTATGAGATTTGGAATTTGGTTGGCGTCTGCATCGCTGCACTGGAATATGGTACCAGGAGCGACTCATCATTCGCCACTTGGGGATTGGGGAGCGATGGCTTAGGAGACAGGTTTGGATCCCTATCACCTAAGACTTTTCAATTTTATGGGCCGTGAGGGTCCCATAAAAGCATTTTCTCCCTACGAGTCGTAAGGATCCCGCAGGTGTATTTTCTCCTTAAGAGTCGTGAGGACTCCTAAGTGTGTTTTTCCTTGGTGAGTCATAAGGATCTCACGAAGGTTTGTTCTCCTCATGCATCGTGATGACACATGAGTGGGTCTTCTCAATGGAGCATAATTCCAGAGGCGGAGACCAGCCGCGTAACTGGTAATCGTGGTGGGGCATGGATGTGATGAGAATTATTTGAGCCCGTGGATTGTATACGGCAGTCAATTTGGGGACTGGCCGTAGGGCTGGGAGAACTTTGGAAATTTGAATTTTTGTTTGGCGTCTGCATCGCTGCACTGGAATATGGTACCAGGACCGACTCATCATTCGCCGTTGTTTTGTTTGTTTTTTTTATTCGTTTTTGTTTTACCGCGATTGCTCTATCATTTCAGCTTTTCTTATCGCGAAGGTCGCGATTGCCCTATCATTTCGGCTATTTATTTGCGGTTGCCCATCATTTCGGCTTTATTTTCATTTTCATTTTTACTCGCTGATTTTTATTGCGAGTTGCCCCATCATTTCGGCTTTTCTTTATTTTTCTTTTATTTACACATTTTTTATTTACACATTTTTTTTTACATTCCCAGTTTAACGACTTAGAGGTCGACTGTTCCAGTTTAATGACGTGGTGGTCGATTGTTTTCAGAGAAAGGCAGATGTCTGAGAGAATCGGTTTCACGAAGAACTTCGGTCTCCGTTTGTATGAAATTGGCGGTTGCAGCTTGACTGTTTGTTAACACGCCTTTGGACAGTTCTATCTCTCCTGCCTTGTATTGCTTTTCGACCCAATCTTTGAAGACGAAGCAGTCCTCAATGGCATGGCCTATCACTCTGTGATAGGGGCAGTATTTGGGGTCGTCGGTCCTATTCGCTTCCTGCGGTCTTTTTGACTCTGGCAGTTGTAGACCGTTCTTCAGGGCGTCTTTGAATATTTTAAGGATTTTGTCCCTTCTGAAGGAATAGACCTTATCCAGCTTCTCTTTCAGTGGAGATTCTCCTCTCTCTCCGAACATTGGCTTCCGAGGCTGGTTGGCGCTAGGCCCGCTCATCCCTTGCCTATTTCAGTTAGCCGAAGTGTTAAAAGATTCAGTATCGTCAGAACCTCCGCCTTTGCGATTTTCGTCCTTTCGGTTTCTCCAGGACCTATTGTTATTTTGGGAGTCAGAGGAGGACTCCTGCTTTGAGCGTTCCAACATCTGGACTTTTCTGGTCAGCTCTTGGAATGTTTTGAGACCCGCGGTACATAGAAACGGGGCCATCCAATTGTTGAGATTTCCGACGAGGAGACTGACAGATTGGTCCTGCTCTATCGGCGGTTCGCATTTGACGGAGAGATTGCGCCATCGGGTTATAAAATCCGTGCTGCTTTCGTCGCTCTTGTTTTTCGTCACCCCAGTGAGATGGGAATACGCACGCGCTTGTCAGGCGTACTACAGATTCCCCCTGCCTAGGGTAGGCCGGGGTTTAATGATTATGGGGATCCGAATCTCCGGCAGCCGCGAACTAAGCTGCCGTTAATTACCCATCGCCTTTAGGGCGAGGGAACCTCCGATTAACGGGTTAAACTGGTCATGCGAACTCAATGTGCAGTGTGCGTGTGTTTTGAAAGGGGGTTTTGGATATATCGGGAGCCACGCAGAGTTTTTACGGGGGTCCCGCTACCCGGATAGCGGGCTGGGGGTCAAGGGGGCTAGCAGCCCCCTTGCGGGGTGCGGGGCAGCGCCCCGTTAGAAATTTTTTTCTAACAGGGACAGTGTCGTGGAGTACGTGTATGTATAAATTTGTATACATATGTATATATGTATATATGTACACAAAAAGAGGGGGAAAAAACATCCAAGGGATGCGCAGGTGCGCAAGCGCGCGCGCCACGTGTCGGCACGCGGGCGACTTGCGCACTTGCGCAGGTGCGCAAGCGCGCGCGCCACGTGTCGGCACGCGGGCGACTTGCGCACTTGCGCAGGTGCGCAAGCGCGCGCGCCACGTGTCGGCACGCGGGCGACTTGCGCACTTGCGCAGTTTGCGCAAGCGCGCGCTACGTGTCGGCACGCGGGCGACTTGCGCACTTGCGCAGTTGCGCAAGCGCGCGCGCCACGTGTCGGCACGCGGGCGCCTTGCGCACTTGCGCAAGCGCGCAGGTGAGGCACAACAGGCTTTTAGCCTAAAAAAATTTCTCAGAAGAGAAATCAGAGAGGAGTTGGACTCCTGAATGTGTTTTCCTTCTCTTTTTTTTTGGGGGGGGGGTTTAGTGAAAGATGTTCTTCTTCTTCCTCCTGTTGTTTGCTGGATCTTGAAGATCAAGAGATATGGAATTTTTAAAAATCACTCCTTTTTGAGATCTAATGGAAGATCTGAGTTCCCCTTGATGGGTTTTGTGGTGAAAAACTATTTAGTTTTGAAAAAGGAAGAGTAAAACTCTTGATTTAATTCAAAAGAAAGAAGAAGGTTTTGGAACCTTGAAGAAGGAAGAAAGAGCTCAGCTCTAATTTTTGTGGAGAGAATGAAAAGTATTACTTTTTTATTCATCATGTTGCCTTTTATAGGCTTACATATTTGCATATAGCCCCTTGGGCTTTACAAAATGGCATTTTGTCTATCCCATGGCTCATGTGCCATTTCATTTTTGCACATAAGCCATGGGCTTACAAAATATTGGCTTTATGCCTATTTTACATACATTCATGCATAAACAATTATATAAAAATTATTTATTACATGATTTTGTCGTTGCCATGGGGAGGCTGGCCGTGGGCTTGACTTGGGCATGGGCCCGCTTGACCTGGGCTTCGGCCCACCTAGCTTGGGGGTTGACCTTGACTTTGACTCGGTCAACCGGGGTGTAAATTTTTACCCCAACAGCATCCACTACAATATACATCGTATGTACAGTAATGGCCTCTAGGGCATACATATAACTAACAATCTCCCACTTGCACTAGGGCCATCTGTTATGATATCGCATACCCAACAATTAGCTGCGGTTGAAGTATCTCATACTCAACCATCCCATAAAAGTCTCTACTGGGAAAAAGGCCTTTGTGAGTGGATCCGCGCTGTTGTCCTCTGTGTCTACTCTCCTAACCTCGATCTCCCTGGAGATCAACCATCTCCATGATCAGGTGATACTGCCTAAGAATTATATCTGAATTTCTGATGGGACGGTAGTTCCTTGGCTAAAGCCACAACCCCATTGTCACACAATGGTAGGAACGAAGTTCATCTTATGAACTTATATATATATCCAGACCGCCTCTTTGGTAGTATCCTTGGTAACGATGTATCTTGCCTTTAATCGTCTAGTATGTCACGGTATCTAGCTTGGAACTCTTCCAACATACCGTCCCTCCACTGAGGGTAAAGACAATGCCTGCGACTGACATTCAGTCGTTCTTATCACCCTGGAACCTTTCCAGTGATTCTCCCCAGGATCGATTGATACCATCTTACTACAACTAGTGAGAATCCTAACATCTAATTAGATCTATCTCATAGATCCATAACTCAGGATTTATGAGGTATCATTTTGATCCTATATGGAGAATTCTTGTGATAAGCGGAGATTGACCGAGCGTAGCATAGGAAACTCCTTCCCTATCAAGAGTATGTCATCCACGTACTCTACGAGGATCACCACCATACTCTCTACTACCTTTTTGTATATACAAGGTTCATCTACCATTTTGATGAAGTCAAACTCTTTGACTACCACATCAAAACAGATGTTCCAACTCCGCGATGCCTGTCATATCATATAAAACATCTTGCACACGTTTCCGCTGCTCCCACTGTCTACGGAGCCCTCTGGCTGTGTACTTATAGACGCTCTTTTCTAAAACATCATTTAGAAAAGTAGTCATGACACCCAACCACCAGATATCGTAGTCATGGTATGTAGCCGTGGCAAGTAGGATCTGGATGGACTTAAGCATAGCTCCTTAGAAAAGGTTTCATCATAATCCATACCTGGTCAATGATGCAAACCTTTAACAAGTCTAGCTTTGAAAGTCTCAACCTTTCCATGTACACCAAGTAATCTTCTCAAGATATACTTGCTCCTGATGGGGATTTAACCCTTCAGATAAAGCAACCAAAGTCCATACTTTGTCGGTGTATAAGGATTCCATCTCAGATCGCTAAGCATCCAGCCATTCTTACAGAGTCCCACTCCTGATGGCCAGCTCGAAAATAGTTGGGTCATCATCTCATGATGCAATCCTTGCTTCCACTGTCATAGAGAAACCAAAGTATCTCTTAGGTGGGTGAGGAACCCTACTAGATCGGCGGAGGGGCTGAGGTTCGTTGGAAACTATTGAATCCTTTGGTTCTACCAAATCATCAGCTGCAGTTTGTATAGCTGGAACCTTTCCAGTTCTACATAACAGACCTTGCCTCGAGCTTGTCCGGATTTTGCTTTTAGACATAGTCCGGACAACCCAAATCTTAACAAACTTAAGATATGGGCTCTTCCCTTTCCATATCACATATGAAGTGGTAGGCAACTGATTTGATTTGAACCCTATTCAATAGGTATGCAGCTTCTCAAGTGCATAACTCCCAAAAGGAAATAGGAAACTCAGTAGTACTCATCATAGAGCACACCATATCTAATAGGGTGAGTTTGCTCCGCCCCGATATACCATCATGCTATGGTGTATACGGAGGAGTAATGCTGAGAGAGAATCTCATTCTCCTTTAGAATAGTCCAGGAATCCCGTGCTCAAGTATTCTCCTCCTTGATCTTATCAAAGGACATAATACTTATACCCGTATTTTGGTTCTCTACTTCTAACTTATATTCTGTGAATATCTCAAAAGCTTCAGACTTGTGTTTCAACAGGAACGTATGTCTGAATCTTGAGAGATTATCAGAGAATGTAATGAAGTACAAAGAACCGGTCTTGGCATGTGTAGACAGGGGACCTTCATACATCAGCATGTATCAATCCCAAGAGTTCACTAACTCTTTCTCTGTTTCCAATAAACAGAGCTGTGGTCATCTTATCTTTGTGACATGACCGGCAAGTTTCACAAGATGTAAATTCAAACTAATTTAAATATGTATCTATATGTAACTTCAGCCAGTCTGGTCGCATTGATATGACCTAGTCTACAATACCTCAAGTAGGATTCGTTCATTTCTGAACTCTTCCTCTTGTGTGTGTTCTATATACTAAGAACTGTAGTTTGATTTAGAACGTCAATGCTTTTAGATAACGTGCCTGAACCGATCAACTCTTGATATAGGAAATGTTCAAAACATTATCCAACAATACAAAATTATATCCTTTTTTTACTAATAAAGAGACTGATATGATTTTGTATATCAGGTTCGGTATCTAATAACATTTGTTCAGAATCAATGTATTCTAGTAATACAGGTTGACAGTGACCAACAGACTTGGCTGCAATACTTGCACCGTTTTCTGTCTCATGAAACTTATCACCCGTTCTCAGTTCTTTACCTATCTATAGCCCATGTAACAGATTACATATACGGGATCCTGATCCGGTATCACATACCCAGGACGTAAAAGATACTGAGAAATAGTTCTGTGTAATGAACACACCCGAAGATGATGCATCAACATGCACTTTCTTCGTTTGGGCGGCACGGGAAATCTGGTATTCCCCAATTTCCTGCTCTGTCTTATAACAATTATAAGTTGGAGCGGGACCAACGTTCCCCAGCTCAGTATAACAAGCGGGTTCAGTCAATATATCCGTTTTATTATCTTGATTAAGGCGTGATATGGTCGCTATCTGGAGAGAGAGAGAAGAAAACACTCAGCGTATGCTCTTGCAAGATTAGATTGGTTATATAATATATCTAATCAGGATGTCTCCCACTGTTTTAGTCAAATCTTCCTTCAAACCCTAAAAGGAAAGACTAGCCGGGATTAATTACACGCTACAAGTTCGCCAATCTTTCAGCCAGGCCAGTGTCGGTACTTTGAGGGAGGTCCCTCGTGCTTTCGCACGAACCTAATTAATGTAAACCTCGTTTTCCCAGAGGCGTAACCCCGTTAACACCTTTCTAGACACCTACTTGATCGGCTAATTGTAATGTGTAAAACTCTCCCAGGAGTAACTTTTACTCGCAGCGGGTATCGGGATCCAACTATCTCATAGAAGGTATGCAATCTCATTGCAAATTTCAACACTTGAAATTCCCAATAATATTTTACCCCAAGCGATCTATGACCTTGACAAGGTCAACAAACCATAGACCGCAAGTCAAGTTCAACCCGTCATTTCCTGATTGAATTAAACCCACCCGCACGACCCTTGACAAGGTCAACAAAGTCGCACGACTACCCTAATCCAATCGCATCATATGCTTATGCAGATAAGCATAAATAGCTACCGCACACTACGCCTTGACAAGGTCAACAAACACAGCACGAATACTATGAAGTACTTATCTGAAATGACGGAGGGCTACGACGGGTTTTTCAGAAAACCCTTTGCGTAATGAACTTGATATCGTCGTAGAATCGAGTGATTTTAAATGGAGTGTTTTTGAGGCTTTTCTAGTTTTGCTAAAGGGGTCACTCCCGGTGAAGGGATCGTCGGCCCTTTCCTCATCGAATAAGGTGCAGGATATATCATATATACCGTTGTGCATAGCAAGAACTATAGTAGCAATCAAAAGACAAACCGAGGGTTGTAGCATCTGCCAGTTATTGCTAAATGAGTCACTCCCGGTGAAGGGATCTCGGTCCTTTCCTTATCGAATAAGGTGCTGGATGTTCTACAAGGAATACCGCTATGCAAAGCAAGAACTGTAGCTACCAGTTTTTATAAACAAGTTTCTACAACATCTTTAGGTTTCTTTTATTTCATTAATCTCATTAATGAAGTCCCATTTTAATTATGCTTCACAAGCATCTCTTTTGAGACGAAATCTGCAATATAACATATATCTCATATATATAATATATAAACATTCGTCTCAGGCAGTAATATGATCTCATCACAGAACATTGCAGCAGAAGAACATATATGAAATATTGGATATACTAGGACGTCCGTGTTTTCAATACGAGCCAGTATAAAACACGGATTCCACGGTCACGATGAATAGCCAAACCCACATCCCTAGACCCCTACGAGAGCGGCAAGTAACACTGCCAATTCTAGGGTTAGGAGACCCGGTCTCGAATCCTCGAGATGGTCTCCCACTGGACCCTAGAACCCGGTTACTTGTGCTCCCCGCCTTGGGTCTACCTAATGCGGAAAAGTAAATAATATACAACGGTGACATCTTCCGCTACCTGGAAGTGCCCCAATTAAAGAATATTACATACAATTGAATTTTACATGAATGAAAAAGAAAAACTCTCATCTCACATAAAACCCCTGGCTATTCAAACGCGACGATCCAATACAACATATCACAGCAACACATAATATCTCATATCATCAATATAAGCAAGTATGCGTATCCCGATTGTCGTTGATGTATAGCAACGAAGCCGGCGATACACCACATACTATGCTTACGGTCACAGAAAAGAAAGTGTAAAACTACAACAGTTGGAATCCGCAACCTCCTTAGACATCGCATGCCTAACCAAATGAATTCCTTAGACATCACATGCCTAATAATTATAAACCCCGCATTTTAGTCTCACTATCGAAAACTCTTTTCAATATCAAGTCGGGCAATTCAACAAGATTCCCGACGTCCTGATCGAATGCTCGTCGCAAACTTTAGTAGACGGCCGCACCCCCGATACCGTCGACGAAGTGCACCAAGGCCGAACACCGCTACCGGGAGCACCCGAACGGATGCTTTCGGCGACGGGGTTCTCCTACAGTCACTTGGTCGGGGCTATGGAGTGAGGCTGTTTATTAAGCTTACCCGGCGAGTATCCGCGTACCCTACGTGATTGCGACGGACTTTTGATCACATCAAAATTCCGTGGCAACCGATCATCTGAGACTAAACTGCTATGTTTATAATATTCAAATCAGTTATCTCATAACTACCTGTGGATTCCAATTATTGTATCACATTCCAGATAAATAGACAAAGTTAAACTTTCCGATCGAATCATCAAACACCCAAGATTTCCCCAATTTATCTCAACACTTGAAATCAGTTTAAAACGTCCATTACATGCCACAGTACCAATGGTCCAGCCGTAGAAGGGTCAAGCCAACGCCTCACATGTGGCACGCCGTACTGCCCCAAACCCTAAGGTTCAAAGGGCAGTTCAAGATGGTCACATAATCGAGTTAAGGTTTGTTGTCTTCTAGAGGGTCCATCGAGTTACTTGCATGACTTAGAACGTTCTTAAACACGAGGAAAAATCCAACTTTTGAAAAAATTTCCGACAGGGGAAAAAGTGAGTTATTGATATCCGTTCGAACTTTTTAACAGTTTTTAAAATTTATCCGGAAAGCCACATAGACAAAATCTAATACTCCGATCGAAACATCGAATCCCCAAAATAACCTAAGAAAATTCAACTCTTGAATAAATATTAAAAATTCCCAGAAAATCCAGCATAATTAAATAGAAGTTACTGTGCAAATACGAGTTAATGACGTCACCTTTTCGCCGCGGAACCGCCGCAGAAGGCATGCTTCTGCCGCGGATCCGCCGCGAGATTTACTGTTCATCAAAAAATTTTTGTACCGTAATTCTTAGAATTCCCTGCTGAATTTTTTACGAATTTTTAATTTGGAAAAATCCACGTTTTTAGAAAAAGTCCAGAGAGCTATTTTGGGTTCGGGTTTTGATTCGATCGGACTTCAAATTCCGTCTACACTTCGCCTAAAGCTCTAGCTTGGCTCTGATACCACTGAAGGGTTGCTAGGCACGCGCACAAGGGTCTACGAGGCATCAACCATGCCCGATTTAAAAATTAGCCGTGCCGAACAACCCGAATACGGAACTTTAAACTAGAGATTAGGCGAAAACAATCATGCTAAACATTTTAACACTAAGTGAGAGGGATTACAACCTTTGTAGATCCGGTCCTTCACTTCATATGCTCCGTGTTGTGGTCCCTTCGCTGCGATCATCGGGATCCGGACTCTTGAGAGGTTCCACGAAGAGAAAGACGCAACCTTTGCTTCCGATCTTCGATACTAAGATGATCTACCTTGAAGTTTCTTTAACACAAGCTAACACTCATGAAATGATGTGAACACCCTCATCTAAATGGCAAGGGAAGATGAGGATGATGAAGTAGGATTTTTGCTCTCTTTATTTATCTTTTTCTCATATTTATTCATCACCTTTGAAAAATCAAGCAAGCTTTTTCATGAAAAGAGAATGAAGAAGAAGATGAACAATAATAGAATTGTGATGAATAATAAAAGTTATTATAATTATTTATGCAACCATGGTTGTAGTAACCATTGTAGAGAGTTTACTAGGGTTAGGATTTGGGTTAGGTCAAAGGGTGAGTCACTTGCAAATATCTATCATAATATCTTAACAAAGACAAAGTAAAGCTTCTAGAATCAACTAGAAGGTTTAACCCTAATCCAAACCCTAATCATGTTTAAACTCCTCTAAACATGTTGCATTAATAATTATAATATGTTACAATATTATATATCACATATACAATATTTATTGTAACAAAATAAAATAATACATTTAACATATATCGCATATATATCAATGTATTACCCGAGTGAGAAAAAGAATCTTTTAGTGAGCAAATATTAGTTAATGTAATTTAATATATCATATATATTATTATACATTAAATTATCGAATCAACACTTAATCCGACAATCCGGCTATATCGCATATAACAGACTAATATTTATCCGTACCGATTCATCGAATCAACACTTGATCCGATGACCCGGCTGATATCAAATATCGCGAGAATATAATACGATATCACATATCGCATTATCCTCGGTCCCGCACATATCACATATGTGCTCCTACTCCGTTTTGCCTGAGTCAAGAAACCTCTGTGTAGGACTCTAAAGAATCGTCAATACGCCGGCAGTAGGTGATGATCATATCAAACACCCACAAGCTGCAAGCGGTCAGCTAAACGTAACAGCTACCCAGGTATTGAGCGCTCAGAAGATCAATAAGCAAGTCTGTACATTCTCCTGTGAATCCAAACAGTAACACTCCCGTACAGTCCGGTCTCGTCGTCTGATATGTTGCATATCTCGCCTAGGGGTGGTAAACGTCAGACCCCAGTAGCTCGATAAGTCGTGTCGATATGAGGTCTATAACAGTTCGAGAAACTACTGATAACACTTACCAGTAAATCTCAGCAACCCTGGCCAGGGATTTCCGGTTATAGCCAATCGAACACAGCACAACATCAACTCCCTATACCGGGAGAGACGAATCCCCTCCTATCGCTCATTGCCTCCATGTGATTCGGGACTGTACCCAAAAACCACCTTTTTGCACGCCCTCTTGGACGTGGTATGATGGAAATCAAAGCACAGTGGGAATCACACAAGACTCTATGACGATCTCTGGTCAACAGACTACTCTGTACCAGTGTCACCGGAGAACTGCCATCTGACGTATGGTATAATACCATCTGGGAGTTCTCGGCGAGTCCGTCCAGTGTACCCAGTCTCCACTGAGCACCCGTACACCATCCTTGATGTCAAACACCGATGGATATGGGATCATCCATCGCCCATCATATGGGTCAAGATGCATATACGCTAGTCTACTCTGGTGCATCGATGCCCTGTCTCGATACACCCTCGACTAGGAACAGTTATAGGATGTACTCGTCGACTACCGTGGCCCCACTAGTATGATCTCATCATAGTCCCAGTAGTCGAGTACATATCCTAAGGGCTTTATCAACATGTAATATAGAGACAATCAGAGTACATGTTTAGATAAAGTACAACCAGATAGCATACTATCATGTCGAGCAAGAAAGTCCTCCCTATATATGTCCTAGCATCCACTACAATATACATCGTATGTACAGTAATGGCCTCTAGGGCATACATATAACTAACAAATACAAAAAAAACAATGTTATTAAATTGCAAGTGTTAATAATAAATATATTGGATAAATAAAATGAAAATATATATTAGTACCCGAGCCTGATCCCAGAAGAGGGTGAATGAGCGCCGGTGCTGGTCGCCCCACTCAACATGAAGTGGATAGTTCTTCACGAGGCGGCTCTCATCCCCCATATACCGGCCGAACCTCTCGGCATAATCGCCGGTATAGCGATAATCAGGGGTAAAGAAGATGGGGAATGCTGCCTCTCCCTAGCTCTGTCGGGCCTCAGCCTGTGAGACCGATTCAAGCCCCGAGCCCCCCTCTCGGGATGGGGATACCCTGCATCTACAAGAAATATCAAGACAATCAATATTAAGACAAAGTGGTATTAAGAAATCAAGATTTAACGGAAATTGAAGTGTGATATATACCTCCGGCGACAGAAGCACGAGCCTGGGCCCGGGCAGCAATACGAGCAGGACGATAGTTCCTCCGGTGAGGAACAGCCGGTGACCCGGACGTGGACGCATCTCCAACTAGAAAATAAACATCGATAAAATTACATTAAGTTCATGTTTATTCTTAAGGGATATGTAAAATGAATAAATATTTTATATTTATTCATATAAACCCGCAGATTGAGCGGAGGGTATGGAAGTGACGGGAGTGGCCTCTGCACCAGATGTGGACGCACCACCTATAATTAGACAATCAAACATTAACTATATAAGTAATTAAAAAAAGAATGCATATATCAATAATATAACATTCTAAATCAACATGTATACATTATAGGATATATAAACATACCCGCAGGTGAGGTGGTAGGCTATGCCGGAGATGTGAAGGCACCACCTACAGCCCGAGATGTAAGTACGTAAGAGCAAAAAGAATGTATGTATATTTATGATATAGCATTATAAATCAATATACATGCACTATATGATATATAAACATACCTGGAGGTGCGGGAGTGGCCTCTGTCCCTGATGTGGACGCATCACCAACAGCTAGACAATCAAACATTGACAATGTAAGTAATTTTGACATGAACATGCATGCATATCTATAATATTACATTCAAAATGAATATGCGTGAAATATACCTAGAGGTGTGGAAAAGTCCACACGGAAGGAGGCATCAGAAGGGGTCTCCGATCGGGGTGCAAGACCGGCCCTCTGAAGCTCCCTACGCAGCTCTCCGGATGGCATAACCGCTCAGCCTCTACCTCTGCCTCTGCCGGTGCCGCGGCTGGAGCTCCTGGCTCCCCGCTGCTCCCGTCATCGTCATCAAATCTAGATAAAACGGTTCGTGCATGCATTAGACAATAATTACAAACATTGACTATATATGTATAGATCGTAAAATGTGAAGTAATAATATAACATTACTGTAACAACCGAGCCCAATGCTACTAATTTCTGTTACCTTATGATTGGAGTGTGGCCTTTATTTCATTTATCTTGCTTGATTATTACTTATTGTAATTTTACCCCGTCAATTCAATTCTGCATATAACAATTTAAGGCATCTAAAATAAAATTAAAATACTGGTCATAGCCTGCTTGACACCCCTAACCCCGTGGTAGCGTCCCTGCATCGTGTTCTCGTCCCGTTCAGTGAAACGGGCGGGTTTGGACGGCTACGCGCACGTACGTGTGTCCGTTTTTGGGGTATGCTTTTTGATTGTAAAATACTTCATTTTAAATTTTGGATCTCGCCTAAAATTTTCTTATTTCAATTTCAAATTTTTGGACCCGACCCGGGTGCAATTTGGAAATATTTTATTTTGCGCCAAATCCCAATTTCTAATATATTTTAAAACCGTCGAATATACTTTTAACCCCATAATATTTTTCCTTTCCTTAAAAATCTTTTCATATTTTCCTAAACAATTTCCTTAAACCCTTCAGCCAATCAAAGCACCCCATTCTTTAAAACCCCGGGCCCCACTATTCCTCTCTCTTTCTTTCCCTTTTTTTCCCTGCTGCGAGTCTCTCTCTCTCTCACCCTCTCTCTCTCTTCACTATCTCTCTCCTCTCGCGCCCTTTCTCACAGATCTCGCGATCACTATGCACTCCTCGAATCTCGTCACCCCCACGTGGATCTCGTCACCTCCCTCTACATTTCTTCTTCTCCTCCCTTTCGTTCTCAGCCCATGCAGAAACCCTCGCCTCTACGAACCCAACTCCTCACCATCTTCAAAACCCTAACCTTGTTCCTCGTCGACACCCCTGCAGCCCTATCGTCTATTCTCCCTCCTCGTCACCTTCTCCTCGCCACCTCCTCCTTCTTCTTTCGTTTACCCGAGCCCATGCCTGCACCCTCAAACCCCAACTGAACCCATCGCCGGCGGTCTCTCGTCGTCGCCATCCGCACCACCATCACCCTTCTTACCCCTGCACACTCCAACACCCCCAACCATCTCCTCTTCCTCTCATTCTCTCCATTCCCTGCACCAACAATTCCTACCCGAGCCATAACCCTAAACCGCATAAACCTCTTCGCCGGCGCCCTCACCGCCGTCGATCTCACCACCAGCACACCCTCTGCAACCCTGTATGCAGTCTCTCATTTTTCTTCTTCTTCCTTCTCTTCCACCTCTGTCTCTTCTTTTCATTCTTTTCTTCTTCTCCGTCAAAATTTATGGGTCCCCTGTAGGTCACCGGAACTCCGTCGACGACACGCCAACGGCTCAGCCATCCATCTACAATCCAGTGGGTGAATTACTTCCTCTATATCCTTCGATCTCCGTTGATTTGCGTTGCATTTCCTATAGTATCTTTTCTTGTACTCATTATTTTCGTGGGTTGCCGAAATCCGGCCGTGCCGGCGATGATCCCCGACATTCCAGCGGGATACCCTGACCTGTGTGGTTCCACTGTTCATCGTTTGGGTTCTTTCTGTGAACCGTGAGCCCGTCGCGAGTTTCCCCGCCGACGTTTTACGTTCCGTCTTCTGTTTCGCAACCCGTCGAGGCAAGTTAATCTTGCTAGATGCTATTTAAATCATTTTATACATATTCTAATACATGTAGTTTGAATATAGTACCCCATGCATCGTTTTATATCATTTTGACATTCCGTGTGCATCAGTTTACATTATTTGAAGATCTAGAACTTGACAGGTAATTATTACATACATGATTACATTTAAATGGTAAATTTCATAACCACTATCATATGTTTAATCACCTGTTTGTCATAGCTTATAATATCTGTCTATATTTCAATCCAACAGACACTTGTGCGCAGCTAAACACTTGTTAACCGTATATTCATCCCGTAAACTTATTTACAGATTATTGCATTCCTGGAAAATTCTTAATACTTGTTAACAGGATTTAATGGCCTTGAATGTCACCCTGTACTCATATAATGTGGAAACCGTCTCTGAACCACAACTGATAACTGTACTATTAATTGATTGAATCTGCCGTATTGTTTAATCCATTGCTTAGATTACATTATTAATAACCATGCTTGATTACTTATAACCATGATTATGCTAGCTGGTTAGGGGCACCCACATGTGATCTTTTATACCCTGACATGACTTGCCATACACGTCACCTGACCCGACATGGTACCGTACACTACTTAACTCGACCTGGTGTACCATGGCTTGACCCGTTACTTGATCTCGTGTCTAATGCCAACAAACCTGACATGTAGTCCTCACGGACCGTTCCTGTTGTCTATCCAGACAAGCCTGCTTACCTGATCCTGTGTTGGCATTAGTTCTTGATTACTGAATACCTGACTTGACATACACATATAGCTTGGGGGTATGGGGAAATCAAAGGTGAAACCTGACTTGTAACTCAACAGTTCTCTACTTGTTCTGATCAGTTTTAGAGGTTAGGCCCGCCTCGTGACGATGCTGCTGACATCGTTGGTCTGTACTCCTTTCCTGTTAGTGCTTAGCGGCACGTCTCGGTTTCAGCCCGAGAGTCTGTAGACCGTGGTCCCGGGCATGCACGGGATACTATTGAGTTACATCGATGATTCATCAATTTGATTTCAAAGACTTTAGAACAGAAAACCTGATAGAACAGTTTAGGTTACCCACTGCACACTACCCTGCACTGCCCTGATTTATATTATTGTCACCCTTGCTTTATTCATGTTTATATTCGTATTGCCTGTTACACTGTTCATATTTTATTACTTGATGACATGACGCGCTGACGTCTGGGTTTTGCATTGCCCAGATTCCGTACCGCTGTTGCAGTCTGAGCAGGAGTACTTCAGCCAGCAGGCTGAGCTGTGAGTTCAGTAGTAGCTAGTTCATTTATTTTCTGCAGTTTATTCCTGATGTGAGCCCGCATTATGGGACATACATTCCAGTTATTGTGTATTGGATCTTTTGCTTCCGCATTTTTATTATTATCGACTCATGTTATCTTGGCTTATGGACATGTTTTAGATAGTGTTATTTTTGTTCTTGATATCTCTACAGCCGTAATGTGACTGTGGATGGATACTTCCTACCCACAGGTAGCATGGTTGGCTATGGCACGTGCCTATTTTAGCGTACTCTGGGAAGCGGGACGTGACATGGTTCTTTTGGTATCAGAGCCATAGGTTAGTCGAGTTGATTCTTTTGTAGTTGGGTATTGTACCCAATACACGAATCAGGAAACCCGTGTTTAGGAAACATGTCCTGCCACCTTGCCATTTTACCATTCTTGAATCACATTCTTCCTGATTATATCTTTCAAGATGTGCGAACTTCGTTTGCATATCAACTCGAAAACCCGATTCCTTGTTATCTCTAGGACTTAGGCGACTTGGGTGGAGTAATGTAATTGTGGCTATGATACTGCGGCATAGTTATAATGCGGTACTCTATTTAAATAACTTGGAGTTCTAGTCTTGATCTATATTTTGAATCTATCATCATGCTAATGTTGGGTGTTTTTATTTCAGGAATATGGCAGATAAGAATTTGAAGACGTACCAAAGGCGTGTGGACGAAGCCGCCATACTTGGAATGATAAGGGGAATGCTGGAGAATCAAAAGAGACAGACTGAGCTGATCCAGCAGCAAGCGGAATTGTTTCAGTAAGGTTTGCAGATCGTTCAGCAGTCTGTGAACAATGTTGGAGCTAAACCAATTGACCGAGTAGGGACCATAGCAGATTTCAGGCGTTTGGGTCCGTCTACATTTACTGGTTTGGAGGAGCCGTTACCAGCAGAGCAGTGGCTAGTTGACACAGAGAACTTGCTTATTACGGCACAGATTCCAGATGAGAAAAGAGTTGATGTGGTACGCATTCAGTTAGTGGACTACGCCCGAGAATGGTGGCTTGTGGAGGAGAACCGCTTGCCCAAGCCGATCAAGTGGGCGGATTTTTCGAAGAGTTTCCTAGAGAAGTTCTTCCCGCGGACTTCACGGGAGGAAATGGAGGAGAAGTTCATCGGGCTAAAGCAGAATGGAGCACCCGTAGATGTGCATGCAGCAGAATGGACAAGACTCAGTACATTCGCTGGACCTTTGGTTGCCAACGATGCAGACAGGGCACGGAGGTTCATGCGCAGCTTGGATGTAGACATCCAGAGGTCGTCTCCCTGGGTTTGACCACTTTCTCACAGGTTCTTACGGCAGCTCGAGAACAGCAGAGCCTATCAGGAAAAACTGGGAGTTCACAGCAGACAGCAGTTGCGGTAAGGAAGCCGGCATTTGTACCCAACCGAGCACATGGTCGCAGAGGTATTCCAGTGGACCGTCGAGGCATAACACCGATGAAGAAGCCTACTGTCGTTGATCAGAAGAAGCGCGTGGTCTGTAGCTATTGCCACTTACCTAGACATTTGCAAAGGGAGTGTCGCAGGATGCAAGGACTCTGTTTAGTTTGTGGAGCGGCGGATCACACTATTAACTCATGTCCGTCAAAGCTTCGTATAAGGGATGATATTCAGAAGCCTCCGCAGAAACCGTTCCAAGGGAAGAAGCAGCTGACTCAAGGACCTAATCAGGCTCGAGCTTTTACCTTGACAGCTGAGGAAGCTAAGGCGTCAGGAGAAGTTGTTTCAGGTATTCTACTCGTTCATGGTTTTCCCGCATTAGCATTATTTGATTCTGGTGCAACCCATTGTTTTATGTCGTCCAAGTTTATAGCTACACACTCGATTACCTGCATGACCCTGTCTAGTTTTTGGGACATACACACTGAGAATGGGAAAATCATATCTAGTAGGGAGTGTAAAGATTTTACAGTTGTTGTTTGCGGACGGGAGCTTTTTGCAGATTTCTTGGTGATTGATACGGGCAGCTACGAAGTCGTCTTGGGGATGGATTTTCTTGGCACTTTCCACGCTCGCATTGATTGTAGGGCAAAGAAAGTAATTTTCCAGATTCCCGGACATCCCGAGTTTACCTTCACTGGAGGAAGCAGTTCTATCGGGCCAATCGAGTTTAGGGCTAGGCCGACAAACAATATTCTTGCATCAATGGAAGTTGATAAAAGTGAAGAGCTGGCTGTTGTTAGCGATTTTATGGACGTGTTTGAAGATATATCGGGTTTACCGCCGAGGCGAGACGTGGAGTTCGCAATTGATCTTATTCCTGGTGCAGCGCCAGTATCCAAAGCGTATTATCCAATGGCACCTGTAGAGTTGGAAGAAGTCAAGAAACAGGTTGCTGAATTGCTTGAGAAGGGTTGGATTCGAAGCAGTAACTCGCCTTGGGGAGCTCCAGTTCTTCTAGTCAAGAAGAAAGATGGCACGAGAAGAATGTGCATCGACTATCGAGAATTAAACCGGGTGACTATTAAGAACAAGTACCCGATCCCTCGCATTGGCGAACTTTTTGAGCAGCTTAGTGGCGCGAGGGTATTCTCGAAGCTGGATTTGCGATCCGGATATCATCAGGTCCGAGTGAAAGCAAAAGATATTTGCAAGATGGCGTTCTGAACTCGGCATGGACATTACGAATACTTAGTGATGCCCTTCGGAGTAACGAATGCGCCGGCAGTATTCATGGACTTGATGAACCGAATCTTTTCACCATTCTTGGACCAGTTTATTGTGGTGTTTATTGACGATATTCTGGTTTACTCGAAGAGTTTTGAAGAGCATGCTGAGTATTTGAAGATCGCACTGCAGACGTCGAGACAGGAGAAGTTGTATGCGAACATGAGCAAGTGCGAGTTTTGGCTGGGGAAAGTAAAGTTTTTGGGGCATGTTGTGTCTGGCGATAGAATTGCCGTCGATCCCGAAAAGATTGCAGCGGTTCATGATTGGCCAATTCCAAAGAATGTTGCGGAGATAAGAAGCTTTCTTGGACTCGCCGGATATTATAGGAGATTTGTGGAGAACTTTGCTCGTCTGGCGGAGCCGTTGACCAAGCTTACGCGCAAGGAGGTACCTTTTGTATGGACGGATAGATGTGCGTCAGCTTTTGAGATGTTGAAGCAGAAATTGATAACCACCCCTATTCTGACCGTGCCAGACAATTCCGGAGGATTGGTGATTCACAACGATGCATCTGGGAAAGGATTGGAATGTGTTTTGATACAGCATGGGAAGGTTGTAGCTTACGCATCAAGACAGTTGAAGACCCATGAGAAGAATTACCCAACTCATGACTTGGAGCTTGCAGCTGTGATTTTCTCTTTGAAGATTTGGAGACACTACCTTTTAGACGAAAGGGTCGAAGTTTTCACGTCTCATAAGAGCTTGAAGTATGTGTTCACGCAGAAGGAGCTTAATATGAGGCAACGTAGATGGTTGGAGCTGATGGCTGACTACGATCTTGATCTTAAGTACCATCCGGGGAAGGTTAATGTCGTGCCGGATGCGCTTAGTCGGTTACCAGCAATTCAGGTGTTGACTACGCAGAAGGAGCTCGTTGAATATTTTCGAAGATTTGACTTGGAGGTTGTGCTACTGCATTCTACGGGACAGTTGATGCAGCTGCAAGTACATTCATCGTTGATCGAGAATATTAAAGCAGCACAATCGCAGGATCCTAGACTGCAAAAGTTTCGAGAACAGGTTGAAGCAGGACTACGAACAGATTTATTGATCCATGATGATGGTTCGTTGAGGTATGGTAGCCGTTTGTATGTACCAAAGGGAGATACTCATGAAGAACTTATGAAAGAGGCACACAGTTCAGCTTATTCTGTACATCCAGGAGGCACAAAGATGTACCGGGATATTCGACAGCATTTCTGGTGGGAAGGCATGAAACGGGAGATCGCTCGCTTTATGGAAAAGCGCTTGGTGTGTCAGCAGGTTAAGGCTGAACATCAAAGGGTTGCTGGTTTATTGCAACCACTTCCGATTCCTCAGTGGAAGTGGGAACATATAACCATGGATTTCGTGACAGCTCTACCGCGGAGTCCAAAAGGCAACAAGGCAAAGTGATTGTTGATCGTTTGACCAAGGCAGCTCATTTTATCCCTTTTAGGGTTGGTCAATCAACAGAAACTTTGGCTGAGCGGTACATGCAGGAGATTGTAAGATTGCATGGAGTACCGGTGAGCATCGTGTCCGATCGTGACACTCGGTTTTTATCACACTTCTGGAGGAGTTTACAGGAAAGTTTGGGGACCCGATTGAAGTTTAGCATCGCTTATCATCCTCAAACTGATGGTCAGTCGGAGAGAACAATCCAAACTCTTGAGGATATGTTGAGAGCATGCATGTTGGACTTCAAGGGGTCTTGGGAGGATCATCTACATTTGGTGGAGTTTTCTTACAACAACAGTTTTCAGGCAACTATCCAGATGGCTCCGTTTGAAGCTTTGTATGGTCGTAAATGTCGTTCACCTGTTTGTTGGGACGATGTCGGTGAACGAAGATTATTGGGACCAGATTTAGTTGTGCAGACAGTTGAGAAGGTTAACACTATCAGAAACCATATGAAGGCAGCTCAAGACAGACAGAAAAGTTGGGCTGATACCTCGAGAAGACCTCTAGAGTTCGCCGTGGGTGATTTGGTATTCTTGAAGATATCACCGACTAGAGGGGTGATTCGTTTTGGAAGTCGAGGAAAGCTTAGTCCTCGATTTGTTGGACCCTTTGAGATCTTGGAGCGTGTTGGTGAGGTAGCGTATCGTTTGGCGTTACCGCAGTCCTTGGCGAATGTGCATGATGTGTTTCACGTATCTCAACTCCGTAAGTATGTTTGAGATGAAACGCACGTATTGGATCATTCAGAGCTGACAGTACGAGAAGACTTGACTTTCGAGGAGCGACCGGTTGAAATTGTGGATCGAAGGGAAAAGGTTCTTAAGAACAAGGTAATCCCTCTTGTGCTTGTTTCTTGGGGTAATCGCTCGCATGGAGAGTCCACTTGGGAACGAGAAGATGAAATCCGGCAGAAGTTTCCTTATCTTTTCTTGTAGTTATTTTGTCGTCTATCTTTGTATTCTTGGAATTTCGAGGACGAAATTCTTTTTGTAGTTGGGTACAATGTAACAACCGAGCCCAATGCTACTAATTTCTGTTACCTTATGATTGGAGTGTGGCCTTTATTTCATTTATCTTGCTTGATTATTACTTATTGTAATTTTACCCCGTCAATTCAATTCTGCATATAACAGTTTAAGGCATCTAAAATAAAATTAAAATACTGGTCATAGCCTGCTTGACACCCTTAACCCCGTGGTAGCGTCCCTGCATCGTGTTCTCATCCCGTTCAGTGAAACGGGCGGGTTTGGACAGCTACGCGCACGTACGTCTGTCCGTTTTTGGGGTATGCTTTTTGATTGTAAATTACTTCATTTTAAATTTTGGATCTCGCCTAAAATTTTCTTATTTCAATTTCAAATTTTTAGACCCGACCCGGGCGCAATTTGGAAATATTTTACTTTGCGCCAAATCCCAATTTCTAATATATTTTAAAACCGTCGAATATATTTTTAACCCCATAATATTTTTCCTTTCCTTAAAAATCTTTTCATATTTTCCTAAACAATTTCCTTAAACCCTTCAGCTAATCAAAGCACCCCATTCTTTAAAACCCCGGGCCCCACTTTTCCTCTCTCTTTCTTTCCCTTTTTTTCCCTGCTGCGAGTCTCTCTCTCTCTCTCTTCACTTTCTTTCTCCTCTCGCGTCCTTTCTCACAGATCTTGCGATCACTGTGCACTCCTCGAATCTCGTCACCCCCGCGTGGATCTCGTCACCTCCCTCTACATTTCTTCTTCTCCTCTCTTTCGTTCTCAGCCCATGCAGAAACCCTCGCCTCCACGAATCCAACTCCTTACCGTCTTCAAAACCCTAACCTTGTTCCTCGTCGACACCCCTGCAGCCCCATCGTCTATTCTCCCTCCTCGTCACCTTCTCCTCGCCACCTCCTCCTTCTTCTTTCGTTTACCCGAGCCCACGCCTGCACCCTCAAACCCCAACTGAACCCATCGCCGGCGGTCTCTCGTCGTCGCCATCTGCACCACCATCACCCTTCTTACCCCTGCACACTCCAACACCCCCAACCATTTCCTCTTCCTCTCCTTCTCTCCATTCCCTGCACCAACAATTCCTACCCGAGCCATAACCCTAAACCGCAGAAACCTCTTCGCCGGCGCCCTCACCGCCGTCTATCTCACCACCAGCAAACCCTCTGCAACCCTGTATGCAGTCTCTCCTTTTTCTTCTTCTTCTTCCTTCTCTTCCTCCTCTGTCTCTTCTTTTCATTCTTTTCTTCTTCTTTGTTAAAATTTGTGGGTCCCCTGTAGGTCGCCGGAACTTTGTCGACGACACGCCAACGACACAGCCATCCCTCTACAATCTAGTGGGTGAGTTACTTCCTCTATATCCTTCGATCTCCATTGATTTGCGTTGCATTTCCTATAGTATCTTTTCTTGTACTCATTATTTTTCGTGGGTTGCCGGAATCCGGCCGTGCCGGCGACGATCCCCGACATTCCAGCGGGATACCCTGACAAGTGTGGTTCTACTGTTCGTCGTTTAGGTTCTTTCCATGAACCGTGCGCCCGTCGCGAGTTTCCCCGCCGACGTTTTACGTTCCGTCTTCTGTTTCGCAACCCGTCGAGGCAAGTTAATCTTGCTACATGCTATTTAAATCATTTTATACATATTCTAATACATGTAGTTTGAATATAGTACTCCATGCATCCTTTTATATCATTTTGACGTTCCGTGTGCATCAGTTTACATTATTTGAAGATCTAGAACTTGACAGGTAATTATTAAAAACATGATTACATTTAAATGGTAAATTTCATAACCACTATCATATGTTTAATCACCTGTTTGTCATAGCTTATAATATCTATCTATATTTCAATCCAACAGACACTTATGCACAGCTAAACACTTGTTAACCGTATATTCATCCCGTAAACTTATTTACAGATTATTGCATTCCTGGAAAATTCTTAATACTTGTTAACAGGATTTAATGGCCTTGAATGTCACCCTGTACTCATATAATGTGGAAACCGTCTCTGAACCACAACTGATAACTGTACTGCTAATTGATTGAATCTGCTGTATTGTTTAATCCATTGCTTAGATTACATTGTTAATAACCATGCTTGATTACTTATAACCATGATTATGCTAGCTGGTTAGGGGCACCCACATGTGATCTTTTATACCCTGACATGACTTGCTACACACGTCACCTGACCCGACATGGTACCGTACACTACTTGACTCGACCTGGTGTACCATGGCTTGACCCGTTACTTGATCTCATGTCTAATGCCAACAAACCTGACATGTAGTCCTCACGGACCGTTCCTGTTGTCTATCCCGACAAGCCTGCTTACCTGATCCTGTGTTGGCATTAGTTCTTGATTACTGAATACCTGACTTGACATACACATATAGCTTGGGGGTATGGGGAAATCAAAGGTGAAACCTGACTTGTAACTTAATAGTTTGCTACTTGTTCTAATCAGTTTTAGAGGCTAGACCCGCCTCGTGACGATGCTGCTGACATCGTTGGTCTGTACTCCTTTCCTGCTAGTGCCTAGCGGCACGTCTCGGTTTCAGCCCGAGAGTCTGTAGACCGTGGTCCCGGACATGCACGGGATACTATTGAGTTACATCGATAATTCATCAATTTGATTTCAAAGACTTTAGAACAGAAAACCTGATAGAACAGTTTAGTTTACCCACTGCACACTACCCTACACTGCCCTGATTTATATTATTGTCACCCTTGCTTTATTCATGTTTATATTCGTATTGCCTGTTACACTGTTCATATTTTATTACTTGATGACATGACGCGCTGACGTCTGGGTTTTGCATGGCCCAGATTCCGTACCGCTGTTGCAGTCCGAGCATGAGTATTTCAGCCAGCAGGCTGAGCTGTGAGTTCAGTAGTAGCTAGTTCATTTATTTTCTGCAGTTTATTCCTGATGTGAGCCCGTATTATGGGACATACATTCCAGTTATTGTGTATTGGATCTTTTGCTTCCGCACTTTTATTATTATCGACTCATGTTATCTTGGCTTATGGACATGTTTTAGATAGTGTTATTTTTGTTCTTGATATCTTTACAGCCGTAATGTGACTGTGGATGGATACTTCCTACCCACAGGTAGCATGGTTGGCTATGTCACGTGCCCATTTTAGCGTACTCTGGGAAGCGGGGCGTGACAATTACTGATAACCTTTTTCGTTTCGTGGGCGCATTAGACATATCTACTTGGATTTCATCATCGATATCATATCTAACCCACGTAACTTCATGATCAGCCGAAGACAACCCGTCTTTCGAAACAGACGGCCGGAGCACTCTAAGTCTTCTCTCTTCTTTATCCTCATCGCTGTCCTCGAATTCTGGGACATCGTAGACATCCCTGGGTTTCCAACGGCATACGTCACTCCATCCCGGATGCTTCAAATACTGTGAGTAGTATACTTGGAACGCTTGGTTCGGAAAGATAAACAGATCTTCCTAACCATAAAATCGAAGTGTGTTCACACTGGTCAATCCATATTCATCTTTCCAAGTCCCGAGACTGCTTCTCCTCTTATCCGTATCGGTTCGTGTATCGTACCAAGTATACAGAAATATATAAAAGAGTTCTGATCGTCCGGGATATTGGATGCCAAGTATACAATTTAAGTATTCATAATAAATCACACCATCCGATCATACCGTCGCAATCCTACTATTCTGAGTGGTTCTAGATGTTTCTATGTCCTTAATTTCGAATTTGTATCCAAGGACACCGAATCCTTTATAATATGCAACCTCCATACTAGGAAACTGAGCTAAACATCTTGAATCACTCTCTAATGATGCAGACAAGTTCGGATCGTGGATCTAACAAAACAAATTTTATGACAAATACATAACGATATAAGTTTAGATTAAAACTGATAGCAATAACATGTTATTCGAATAACTTACATGATCTGTAACCCAATTGCAAAAATTATCTTGATAATATTTTTCCAATCGTTCATCGTTCCAATCAGGATGCCCCTCACGTACCTCGTTAAAATGAATTCCGTTCTCGATAATAAATTATGACATTAATATTATATTATTTCATACACACACAAACACAAATATAATAATTAATCCAAAAAACTTACTCTCTAATTTTTTCAAGACATGCGCTATTGAGCAAGATAAACCGGTATATCTTGTTGATAAACATAGTGTCTACCCTCTTATAATCGGCTTAACCATATGGCCCGTCCTGAATTCTTCGAGGTTGGTTAAGTCTCATCTTAATGTTTTCGTCCAGATAACCGGAACAAAATGTGGTTGCTTCATCTAGAAGATAACATTGCATGATAGAACCCTCTGGTCGATTTCTATTGCGTATATACTTTTTAAGAGTGTAGAGGTACCTAAAGAAAATATATTGAATAAATTAATACGGTCATACAGGACAACAATAATTTTACAAATTGCGCGAAACGAAAAATTCCACGTACCTCTCGACGGGATACATCCATCGATATTGTACCGGTCCGGCTAACTTAGCCTCAGTTGCAAGATGAACCGTCAGGTGTATTATGATATCGAAGAATGACGGTGGGAAAATATGCTCAAACTTGTAAAGTATCAACGCAATAGAATTTTCTAGTTTCTCCAGTGTCACAACATCCAGTGTTTTAGCGCATAACTCTCTGAAAAAACAACATAGGTCATTGATTACTAGACCAACCGATTTGGGGAGGGAAGTCCTGAAGGCTAATGGGAGAAGGTGCTCCATGATAACATGGTGATCATGACTTTTCAGCCCATCGATTTTGCCTTTCACAATTTTTATCTTCTTGCTGAATGATCCTAAGAAACCTGTGGGAACTTTTAAATCATGCAACACCTGCAGGAATATTTTCTTCTTCGGTTGTGACATATGATAAGCGGCATTGGGAAGTACAAACTTGCCTGGTTTACCCGCTGCCGGTTTAGGATGCAATTCAATTCTAATTTCCCAGTCCTGTAGATCCATCCGAGCATTGAGGCTGTCTTTCGATTTCCCGTCTTTACAAAGAAGCAAGTTGAGTATGTGCTCGGATACTCCCTTCTCTATGTGCATGACGTCCAGACAATGACGCACTAAATTTGTTGATCAGTACGGAAGCTTGAAGAAAATGCTTAATTTGTTCCAGAATGGTGGTTTGACCTGTTTTGTCGGATCCATCCCGAAGGTCACATTATTGTAACCATCCCACTGAGCAATCACGTCCTCTCCGGACAATGGGGCTGGAGGTCCAAGAAGCTCCTGATGACCATCAAAGTGAACATCGTCTAACTTGTAGGGGTGGTCTAGAGGCAGGAAATGTCGATGGTCGCAATAAGAAACCTTCCTGCTAAAATTCAAGAATTTCGATGTTGTCTGTTGATGGCAATGAGGACATGCTTTGTGACCATGTACGGACCAACCTGATAGCATTCCATACGCAGGAAAGTCATTAATTGTCCATATTAAAGCCGCACGCAGTTTGAAGGTTGTATTTGTATTTGCATCGTAAGTCTCCACACCATCAATGAATAGAGATTTTAACTCCTCGATCAGAGGTCGGAGATAGACGTCGATATTGTTTCCCGGTGAGTTTGGTCTGTCGATAAGAAGATGCATCATAAAGTATGATTGGTCCATAGCCAATCAAGGCGACATATTATAAACTATCATTACAACGAGCCATGTGCTGTGGCTTCCAGCCATATAGTTGAATGGGCAGAAGCCATCACTAGCCAGTCCGAGCCTGACATTGCGAGAATCGCTACTGAATATTGCGTGCCTCCTATCGAAATCCTTCCATGCCGGTGAATCTCTTGGATGACTCATTTTTCTATCTTCACTTGGAGGAGCACGGTGATGCCAAATCATTGCCTCGGCTGTTTTCTTGCATCTGAATAGCCTCTGCAGCCTCTGTGTTATGGGAAAGTATCGTGCTATCTTGATAGGTATATCGGGATTCTTATCAGAATCTTTCGGCTTATACCTGGCCTCTCCGCATGTTGGACACTCTTTCAAATCTGAATTCTCTTTTCGGTACAACACGCAATTTTTAGGACATGCTTGAATCTTCTCACACTTCAGACCCAAATCAGACATCATCTTCTGGGCTCCGTACCAGCTGTCGGGCACGTTATTTCCCGGGGGCATAGAATCTTTCAAGAATGAAAGAAGCATTGTGAATGACTTGTTGCTCCATCCATTTAGGCACTTAATCTGGAAAAGTTGGATGAACCATGAGAGGGTGGAATGCTTTGCATTCTCATAAATTGGTTTTCTAGCATCATTCATGAAATTTTCATACTTATCCTCACGCGGTCCTTGACCGGAAGGAATGTCATCTTCGGTACGAATAGATTCACCTAGGGCAACCTCTACCATATCGTCAATTTCTTCTGATGGAAAGAAATTGCCATCTTCTTCTTCTGCCGCATTACCGTCTTCTCCTTCTTCTACAGCATTATCATCTACTCCTTCTTCTTCTGCCGCATTACTGTGTTCTTCTCCTTCCCCGTGATATAGCCAAGTTGTATAAAGTCTAGTAAAATCATGTTTAACGATATAAAGCTCTGCAAATTCTACCTCCTGCCAGTACTTATTCCCACATCTATCACGATCTTATTATGTGCGCGTGGAAATTCAATAAAAGCAGCAACTCCTGCGACAAACTTAGGTTGCATACGTTATTGCCAGTCCACATACATCTAGTCCTTAACTCTGACGTACTCATGGGCCATGTTAGACTGTATAACATATAAATTGTAGGTTATGATGACTATATTGAGAAATCTATGAACGTGATGGTTACTGACAAAGGAGAAAATCCGTGTATATGCTTTGTGTGTGCGTTTGTCGTTGAAAAGAATAAATTATCGATAATCAAAGTTAGATTTGAGGATACCCATGTATGAGTTATATTCTATATATGTGTGTTTCATTTTATGATTTCGCTTAAGTGTAGGGTTGTTGGTGTGTATGTGTTGTGTGTGCGTTTGTTGTGTATTCGTGTTGTATGTGTGTGTTTCGGCTGTCGGGGGTAAGGCCTCTATCCCATTAAGAATGTATAGAGCAGACACCCATTCGCTTGTGCTTTCAACCGTATCGAGTAAATTTCGGCAGCACCTCCCCGCTATTCTCCGAGTACACCGTAATAGAATAGATAATCATTTCAAAGCTGTGAAATAACGTTGAAATGAACATCTAATGTATCTTTGTACACGGAGAACTAGCGAAAAAGTACCGACGAAATATCTCGAAATGGATGAAAACACATTTGAATGCAGGTGTTTGCTTTATACATTCCTAACTTGTCCACACGGGACAAATCTATCGGTTATCATACGATTGAATCTTCTCGTCACATAGACTACACGACGGTTGTTAGTACCAAGCTATACCGTTCGATATTTAATAACCTTCGTATAGTTCTATGTCACGACGAACATCGAACATATGTTAACCGATAGATGGGAACTAAGTGGCGCTTTTAGTTTCATATATGAGTATCGATGAGAATATGAAAGTTTCATATTATCATCGAGTATCATATATTGGTTTTAACTTGAACATCTTGAATCACTCTCTAATGATGCGTTTGTTGTGTATTTGTGTTGTATGTGTGTGTTTCGGCTTTCGGGGGTAAGGCTTCTATCCCATTAAGAATGTATAGAGCAGACACCCATTCGCTTGTGCTTTCAACCATTTCGAGTAAATTTCGGCAGAACCTCCCCGCTGTTCTCCGAGTACACTATAATAGAATAGATAATCATTTCAAAGTTGTGAAACAACGTTGAAATGAACATCTAATCTATCTTTGTACATGGAGAACCAGCGGAAAAGTACCGACGAAATATCTCGAAATGGATGAAAACACAAGTGAATGCAGGTGTTTGCTTTATACATTCCTAACTTGTCCACACAGGTCAAATCTATCGGTTATCATACGATTGAATCGTCTCGTCACATAGACTATACGACGGTTGTTAGTACCGAGCTATACCGTCCGATATTTAACAACCTTCGTATAGTTCTATGTCACGACGAATATCGAACGTATGTTAACCGATAGACGGGGACTAAGTGGCGCTTTGAGTTTCATATATGAGTATCGATGAGAATATGAAAGTTTCATATTATCATCGAGTATCATATATTGGTTTTAACTTGAACATTTAACATGAATAGGTTTTTAGGATAATAAAAGAGGATGCAAATTTAGGAACCAGACAATTTCATAATAAAAGAGGATGCAAATTTAGGAACCAGACAATTTCAGAATCATAATAATACACATTAGCGGTATTTAGGATATGCCAATACATTAGGAGTACCCATCATCTCAGACATAACAGTATTAAGTTTAAATTAATACATCACTATTATTAAACATAGCCATGATTTAGTACATAAAATCCATGAAACATAGACTCCATCAACAATATTAAGATTAAGTTTGCAATTATTCATCAACAATTTATTCAAGGCAACCAAATGTTTGAAAATGAAAAGATTGTAAAGTCCAGCAGCTTTGTTTATTCTAAGTCCTTCATCTTGACTCACATCACATAGCCCCATAAATATAACTTTGAAGTGTAGAATAAGATACATAATATAAAACAAATTTCATAATACATAGGTAATTTAACATATCATAAATATAAAAAATAAATTGAAAAATATAGCTGAAACTGAATTTGTTTAAGCCCTAATTCCCTAACCCAAATTTCCTCCTAAACCATCATACTAATTCCAAACCCATTATGAGCAAAATTCAACCCAATCATTCATGCCCAAATTTTTGTAACTGAAACCAAAATTAAATGAATGCGCAAAATTCAAATCACCGATTTCAACTTTTGTACCATAAAGGGATAGATTCTCTTACCGTTGAAGTTGACGAAGTTCCTCTAATTTCTGAGATCGCCATCGAAGCCCTCAAAATTCGAAATTGACCTTAACCCCAACCCCAACCCCAACCGAACCCTAACCCTAACCCCAACCCCAATCCCAACCGAACCCTAACCCTACCTAAACTGAACCCGATGTCTAACCCTCACCCCTACCCGAACCCTAGCCCTAACATCATCAAAATTATAAATAATTTGAGATTTACTAACCTGTAGCGGGCGGTGGAGGAGATGACGGAGGAGACCGGTGGTCGACGACGCAATTGGCGACGAGTCGCGGGCGGTGGCAACGAGGACGTCGACGAGGAAGTTTTGGGAACGATCGAGGGCGGTGGCGGGCCGCGGGCGGTGGCGATGAGGCACGAAATCGAGGCGCGGGAACGATCGATCGAGGCGCGGGAGAGGATGATGAGAGAGAGAATTTTAGGGAGCGGCGAGGGCTTTTCTGAGCCTTTTTTTTATTAATAACCCATATATATGCCCCTACGGACTTAACCGTAGGTCATTTGTTTGCGGCTCCGTAGGGCCAAACAATAAATTACAATTTAATATTTTTAAATTAAAACGTAGGGCACCATAGGGACAACCATGGAGACCTACGGCTTAATCCGTAGGGGCAATAAAAAGTTGCCCCTACAGATTCCTGTAGCCGTAGGGGCAACCCTATATTATAGTAGTGCTAACCGTAACCCTAATTATCACCAACCCTATTTTACCTACTTAACCCAAATTAACCCTAACCCTAATAATCACCCAAACCCTAACCCTAATTAACCCTAACCCAAACCAAAATTATCCCTAATTAATCTAATTAACCCTAACCATAATCATCACCAACCCTATTTAACCTAATTAACCCAAATTAACCTTAACCCTAATCATCACCCAAACCCTAACCCTATTTTACCTAATTAACCCTAACTCTAACCCTAATCATCACCCAAACCCTAACCCTAACCATATTTTACCTAACTAACCCAAATTAACCCTAACCTTAACCCTAATCATCACCCAAACCCTAACCCTAACCTTAACCCAAATTAACCCCTAATTAACCCAGCCCTATAACCCTAACCCTAACCCTAAAATCAATAACAATGACACAAAAAACAATAAAATTATAAATTAAATTCCTAATTAAATTACAGAAATAAAAAACATTACTAATTAGGAAAATTCAAGCACTGTTTAAATATATAAACTCACCTCTGTCAAATACCGGCCGGTGGTAAAGAGCTTGAGGAGGTGGAGGCGATGACGAGGAGCTCGATATCGATTGGCGGCGACGAGGAAGTCCACGACGAGCTCGATCGACGGCGATGGAGGAAGAACTCGCTGACGAGCTTGATCGGCGATGAGGGATTGATCGACGATCGATCGAGGGCGCGGGAAAGATAAAAGGTTGGTGGGAAATTTTGGGAAATGGTGGGAAATTACTTAGCTTTATTTTTTTTAAATAACTCTTTATTGTCCCTACGGATTAATCCGTAGGGATTTCTTTTGCGGCACCGTAGGACCAAATAAAGAGATTATATTTTAATATTTTTAAATTTATTTATGTCTCTACGGTGGACACCGTAGGGGCAAACAATGTCTCTAAGGAGTAAATCGTAGGGGCAATAAAAAGTTACCCCTACTGTTTACCCCAATCAGAGCAAAGCTCTGTTCAAATTCCAAGGCGGGAGATGAAGCAACGCTTCTGTTTCCCCCAATCAGAGCAAAGCTCTGCTTTGAAATTAAAGCTAAAATTAAAGAAGCAACGCTTCAGATGATCTGGGCTCTGCGCTGCGCGGCACGTGTCAGCGCAGTTGCGCTGCGCTCTGCGCTGCGCGACACGTGGCAGCGCAGTTGCGCTGCGTGGCAGCGCAGTTGCGCTGCACGACACGTGTCAAGCGCAGGTGCGCCAGCACCAAAACAGAATTAAAATTCTAGAAAGATCTTTCTAATTTTATTAAAACAATAAGATTCTCTTCTGTAAAACAGGAGCCCTTGGATCAAAGATCCAATGATAGGGAAAAATCCCTAAATCACTCAGAGAAAGATCTCTTTAACTGATTTAACAAATCAATTGGCACTATATAAAGGCCCCTAGACTCCAAGTCTAAGACATACAGAGAGATATACAGAACTCCTAAAAAGAAAGTTTGAGAAGAACTCAGAAAGAAAAGAAGGCAAACCTTTAAAAAGAAGAATTTTCTTCTATAAAGATCAATGATCAAAGAACAGATCAAGATCTTCAATTAAAAAGGAAAAAAGATAAAAAAAAGATCCAATCACAAAAAGATTAAAAGAAGTATTACTTCACAGATTATTTGATCTATATAAAGGCACTGTCTTTTGATGAACCATTGGTTCTGGGATCTTAAAAGATTCATTTTTTTAATCCAAAATTGGATCAAGATATTAAACAGTGCCCTGCACTTGTAAATCTGCACTGTTGCGTTCTTGGGTTGGCGCAAGCCACCAGAGAGCGCCACGTGTCAGTCTGCGCCTTGCGCTCACAAAATATAGAGCACTGCTCTCTTAAATTAGCGCACTGCACCAGAGTGCGCCACGTGTCAGCAGCGCACTAGCGCAGCGCACTGCGTTAACTGCGCTTGCGCTCACCAGAGCGTGACACGTGTCACCTCCACATGCGCTTGCGCTCATTAATTGGCGCAGAGCGCCTGACAGGCCACATGGCATTCTGTCAGATTAATTGATGCACTGCATTATTAAGAAGGAGGGCTGAGCCCAATTAAAAAAGGCCTAACAGGCCTAATAAAATACCATGCATTATTTTAAAAAGGGCAGAGCCCAAACAAAGGTCTGTCAGATCAAAACAGATGTTGTGCATCATTTTAAAAAGGGACATAGCCCAAATAAAGGTCTAACAGAGACCAAGATTAATGCTATGCATTATTGAACCAAGGGCAGAGCCCAAGCCAAGGCCTAACAGGCCAACAACAAATAAAAATGTTGAACATCTTCAACTGGACTTAGCCCAACCCTGGCCGTAAGTCCTCAAATTAAATTGACTGAGCACAAATGCTCTCTTAAATCAATTTACACCTGGTTCAAAGGTACATCTCTGAACTCCTCTGATATTTGTCATTGTAATCCTTCAACGTCGTCAGAGAGGTGACGGGTCCCGACAACCACACATCGATACGGACTGTGGGGTCCTTAAACTCATGGACTAATGTGTCCTTAAACTCGTGGACTAATGCGTCCTTAAACACATCAATATGGACTGTGGGGTCCTTAAACTCATGGACTTATGCGTCCTTAAACACATCAATATGGACTGTGGGGTCCTTAAACTCATGGACTTATGCGTCCTTAAACCTATATTCGTCCCCAAACGGGAATGTTGGACCACCAAGTCACATCAATATGGACTGTGGGGTCCTTAAACTCATGGACTTATGCGTCCTTAAACACATCAATATGGACTGTGGGGTCCTTAAACTCATGGACTTATGCGTCCTTAAACCTATATTCGTCCCCAAACGGGAATGTTGGACCACCAAGTCCCTAATCTGGCAATGGACCACCAAGTCCCTAAACTGGTGATGGACCACTATGTCCCTAAACTGGAACAATAGAGCCCCAAATGCTCTTTTGTCGGATCTAAACGATCCCGTTTAAGTTGATCTTAACCTCAAGTATGTCTAACGCATCCTTAAACTTTCAAACAGACTTTAGTCCCAAATTGGAATATAGATCCCCCAATCAATTTTGGTTCAAGGGTACATCCCTGAACTCCTCTGACATCTGTCGTTGTAATCTTTCAACGTCGTTAGAGAGGTGACGGGTCCCAATGGTTATACATGCAATGGACCACTACGTCCCTAAACTGGAACAATAGAGCCCAAACGCTCTTTTGTCGGATCTAAACGATCCCGTTAAGTTGATCTTAGTTTCAAACTGGACTAACGTATCCTTAACAAACGTTTGAGTTGATCTTAGCCTCAAATACGGCTAACGTATCCTCAAACCAAAACCCAAATCTAAGAAAGTACGGATTTGGACTAATCCACGTCTTACGGGTGACGACATAAATTAGTCTTCGTATACAATCCACGAGCAACCACAAACAAAACAAACACCCACGACATGAAGTGAAATTCTGGAGAAGGAGAGAGTTATTACCGCGATGTGGTAACGTAATTAACTGCAGGGGCTTGCGCCTGTATGAAAGAGCGTCCCCACAATCAAAAACCTCTCAAGCGAGGGGGAATCTGACGAAGTCTGTTACATCGGCCGCATCCGTCTAAACCTCCGATACACGGTGCCATAAATCAAATTGGCATCTTCAGAGAGGTGGACGGATATCACCAAATAGCATCTGTCCCGAATCTGAGGCAAGACGAACCTGCGCGGTCGCGTCTCCGTGATTTGGAGGGGAACACCTACGAATCCCTCTATCCGTAGGGGCAATCCCTCGTTGTTGCAGTGTTGCTACCAAAAGCTTAATTAAGAGCATAATAATACCATGCATGACTCTCCACTGAAAGTTACCAATGCCTATAGTTCTCATATTCTTGTAGGTAATTGAATTAATTTTCTTATAGGTAATTGAATTAATTTTCTCTTTCCAAGGTCTACAAATAATAAACTATTGGCCTTTACATTTAGCAAACTAATCCCAGAATTTATAAATAATTATGTTTAACTGAAAAGATATCTATATTGCCTATCACAAATACCATTAATACCAAGTAAATAAAATAAAAATAAAAGAAGGAAAAAAATAAGCAACTGCTAACTATTAATCAAGCAAACCTTAAGGTTCTGATTCAAGCAATTATATATGAGCCAATAAAACCTGATCTGTATTCAGTGTACAGCTTCAAAAAGTAATGTGTAATTAGCAAACTTCGATCCGATAACGTATATAAGACTATATTAATCCATGAGATTACATCACTGCAAACGTTATTTTGACATCAGTGTAGTATACATTTCAGCCAATGAAGCTTTCTCTTTCTTGCTTAATTTTGTATCTGTAGTCGCCGTCTAAAACTTAGTTATCTTCAAACCCACAGTTTGTTTAATATATATGGAAAGGAAAAACTATATATAAACATATAGCTATGTATTTCTTACAACTGAAGTATATTACAACACATACCAAAAATAAAGTCTCATTATAATTAAGCAGAAACATTTGAACAGGTACAGATTAATCCTTTCCTTTGCATTTGAACAGGTACAGATTAATGCTTCTTTGTTCTAGAAATCAAAGACTTTCAACACCCTTAAATAAAACACTAAGTTAATGACTCGCTTACCTTTCTTCGAACGAAACTCCAGTTCTTTACCTTCCAGTCCTACTAACAGCAAGCTGCAAATGCTTAATTTGATAACAGAATCAAAACACAAATCAAATATCATGTATCATTATTTTAATAAAATTTCAGGATATTATATTAAATAATATGCAACATTTGATCAAAGTTTTCATGCTCCTAATTAAATTAAAGCATTCACACTGATTGATTACAGTGGTATATAATCTAATACATTAGCATAGCTATCATGTACTGCTTAATATCTTTTTTAAGTAAATGTTCTGCTTAATATAATATATCCTGGCTGCTATTGATCAAAAACCTGTGCTTGTTAAAACGAAATATTATAGCTAAAACTTTACTTAATTAGTATCTTAAAGGGTGACATACGTAACCACGATATCACATTGAATATCATATGTTAGTTGCTCTCCATGTTCAAGTGGGGAAAATTTATTTCGTTGACTTCCCGTTGTTTAGCCATCTTCTGTGGATCTTCACGCCGACTAAAAAATATTTTATGAAAGAACAATAACTCCCAGGGAAAAAAAATGTTTTCCCATATAAAAGTTCACAATTTTCCACATAAAGAAGACAGAATACTTGTAATTCTTATACAATCAAAATTATTAGGTAATTTACATAGGCTCTTCTTTTTTCCAAGTAAACAATAAATGAGCTTTCAAAAATTGTTATTGGCCTTCACTGTCCGTAAACTAGAGTTGTTGATATTTATTATAACTCAAATGCGCCGATCGCCTACCACAAACACGGCAAATATCAAGGGAAATGAGAGAAGAAATAAAAAAGGTTTCAGCAACTAGTAAGCAAACTAAAAGGTCATGGTTCATGCAACCAACCACACACCAGCAAAATATGATCTGTAGAAAAGTATGGCTTCAGGAAAACAACAACAACATGCTTAATTAGCAAACTTCAATCAGATTAGACTATATACTAATGTCCACAAGCTTACACATCACTGAAAACGTTATTTTCATGGCAGCAGTATTGCACATTTTTGCAATGACTTGAATCCAGTAATTCCCTGGAAACTTGCATTCACCCAGTGTGCATGGTTTCTTATTTTGAATTTTACTTCTGTAACCACCTAAAACTGATAAAAATATGTACGTATTTAAAAAAAATCCATGGCTGTGTATTTAATATAATTTTCGGTATATCTAAGCATGTTTAACGGCCCTCGTATACAACAACAACAAGTCTTCATCCCAAATTTTTGGAGGGCAGCTATATAAATTATTTTTTTCCATTATGTTCTGTCAAGAGCTATTTTCTCTGCTAAATTTACAATTAATATATAGTTCTTAATAGCCTCAATCCATCTTCGTTTAGATCTACTCCTATTCTTAGTTGCTTCAAGAACTACAATTTTATCATTTTTTATACCGGGGCATCGACCGGTCTTTGCAATTAATACATGTATGTCCAAAGCATCACAATCGATTTTCTCGCATCTTATCCTTTATGAGAGGCATCTCTACCTTTTTACGAATACACTCATTTTTTATCCCATCTTTTAGTGTATCCCACTCATCTATCTTAATATTCGCATTTCAGTCATATTCATTTTTGAGACATGTTTCTTAATTGCCCGACATTAACTGCCCTTGTATGCCTCTTTTAATCTCTCCATTAATGAAAATATTAGTAGTTTCTTCATCTATATAATTAAGGTGTATATATATATAGAGACAAATTTTTCCATGGTTAAAATGTTGTGGTCAAGCGTGTGAAGACTAGCAGACATTCTCTTTAGTTAGCTTAGCTAACTTAAATAAGTAATTAAGTGCACACATGTGTTTTTTCCCTATATATATGCTAAGCAAAATTGGTCTAATTACTAGAAGCAGGAACATTATTTGAATGGATAAACAATACTACGAACTTTTCGTTGACTCGTCTACCTCTATTATTTCTTCTCTTTGCACTTCTACAAACCTTAAACAATAGGCAACTTGGGTATTCTTAATAGAATGCTTCCACTTCTAGATATCTACAACTTTCAACGCCCTTTAATGCCGATGAAACAACAGATTGACTAATTAAGCCAATTTATCGGTGACCTTTCTTCGAAAGCCAACCGTCATATGGACAATTCTCACTTTAACTCCCTTTGCTTGTCTCCGTAGAAAATCTAAAGAGAACTATAAATATTGAGTTCTACAATTCAATTCTTAGATATATACAAATCAACTTAAATGGTCGAGATGAAAAGATTTAGATTCAAGGGAAAAGAAGAGACCAACAGCATCAACATGGCCGATATTCTTGTGTTATTATCACGCGGCGGAGAAGAGATCAATCATAAGCATGCTTTCGAGTGCAAGACATGCAACAAGCAATTCGCTTCTTTTCAAGCCCTTGGTGGTCATCGGGCAAGCCATAAGAAACCGAGGCTATCTGATAATAACCAAGGCGCCCAAACACAAGGTGAAGATGGAAAGCCTAAAGTACATGAGTGTTCGATTTGCGGCCTCGAGTTTACGATTGGGCAGGCTTTGGGTGGGCATATGAGAAGGCATAGAACTGCTAATGGAATTGTGGAGAAGAAATCTAATCGCAAGAGAGTTCTATTGTTGGATCTGAACTTGCCAGCCTTGGGTGAGGACAACGGTTGCGGTCAAGAATTGGGACTAGGCTAGGGTTTGGTCTTCAATTCTAGCTATATACCTTGCCGCCTTTGAGCATTGTTTAGTTTTAAATATTTTTCTTTCTCTTTTGTTACTATTTTTCATTTATTTGTGTATATATATGGAAAAATTATTGGACAGTAATGTGACTAAAGTTATTTAGAATTAATTTTTTTTTACTCCTATCTATGACATTAAAAATACAATAACCAGGTAAATCGCAAAAAACAAAGAAGAAAAGTAACAAAGATATTGCCTTCCAAGTACGTATAGAGAAATCTCATCTCTACGCTTATAATGCAAATTCCAAAGGTATAGATCCTTACATTAATTGATGTGGTCTCTCTTTTTCGCAGAAAAGAATTGAAAAAATGAGAAAAGTCTTCTAATCTATTTCTCATTTGAAGATGTCCACATCATCATCCCATACCATATTTTATTAAATTCAAATCCCCAAACAACTCCCTCCTAATAATGAATCGAAGTTCTCAGACAAACAGACGTCTGACCCTTCAGGTCAGACGTCTGACCAAGACGACAGACATTTGTCCCTTCAAGATCAGACGTCTGGAATTGGTTAGTGCGACGACAGAACGCAGCCAGACGTCTGCACCTATAAGGGACAGACGTCTGTGCCTTACGTCTGCACCTGTAAGGGACAGACGTCTGCACCTGGCTTGCGCTCTCACAGTGCGTATCCAGACGTCTGCACTTGTGCGGGGCAAACGTCTGGCCCTGCACGATCATGTTAGTTTGGAAAGAAATCTTTGTAGTTGTTTGGAAAGATTCTGAGAGATTAGATTGCGGGATTTAATTGTAACAGATTATTTGAGAGATTGATTTGGTTGTAACAAATATTATATATGAAATAATATATAAAAGAAAGTCACAAAGAGAAGATTATCTAAGGCTTCTTCTTACTTCAATTTCTTCTTCTTTCTCTATCTTTTGCAACTTCTTTATGGTACCGGAGCTATAAAGGCTAACGCCATTAAAAAATTTCTTCTCTATATATTTCTATTACTACAATGACAACCAACCAAGATCAATCCTCCGTCTCATCAACCCCGTTTCTCTCCTTAACACCGATTCCTAACCTTAATCCATTATCGCCCTTTTCAACACATGGAACGAATGTCATGTCACTTCTCCACATCAAACTCATCCGCAACAACTATCTCGGTTGGAAGATATAGTTTGAAGTTGTCTTCAAGTCACAAGGGTACATGGGCATCGTCGACGGCACAGAAAAGCGCCTGCCCATGACTGTTCCTGATGAATAAAATTCGCTTGTTTCAGCATACAATACGGCATATGCTGTATGGATCCAAAAAGATCAATTGATCGTAAGTTGGATGTTAGCGTCTTTGACTGAGACTCTCGTTCCCTTGACGGTCGGTCGAACTACAGCACAGACGCTATGGGAGACACTTGACAAAGCTTTCGCATCGCACTCTCGTGCTCACATGCTTCAATTGAAGACACAACTTCAGAATATCAAATGAGGATCCACCTCTATCACAGAGTACATTCAGAACATCAATATTGTCTCCGACAATCTTGCAGTCATTGGACATAGAATTTCCGATACCGATCTTATCATGCATGTTTTGGCCGGCCTGGGATCGCCCTATGACTCCTTTGTTCCTGCTATCACAACCCACATAGATGATATCTCGTTTGAAAATCTGCATGGCATGCCACTTGCACACTAGAGTCTTTACCAACACCAAGATAAGTTTATTGATACTACTCCCTTTCCATCTGTCAACACCACAACCATGGATCGCGGAGGTTCCTCTTCAGATTCCTATCAGCGTGGCTATAGCATAGAGCACGGCGGTCGTAGGGGTCACACTTATGGTCGGGGTCATGGTCGAGGTCCTCCTTGATGCCAAATCTGCATGGCAACTGGCTACTATATAAATAGCTGCCCACAGCGCTTCAATCATACTTTCTCTGGCTGTCTAAGGGATGATCCACAATTTTCTGCTCCGCAATCTTAGAATGGATAATCGAATGGATACTATCAAGGATCTGCACCATCTGCCATGCTGTCACAAACATCTCCACCATATTTCTCGAGTGGTCAAAGTGTTGCTTCTTCTGACTAATACCTTGACTCGGGGGGAACTCATCACATCACGCCAGACTACACTCAACTTCTCTCGACAACCCCTTACAAAGGTACGGATACAATACGCGTAGGTAATAGTGCAGCTTTACGTATTCTTAACTATGTCCACACAGCAATTCCATCGTCTTCTCGACCATTTCACATGCACAATGTTCTACATGTTCCTTTAATAACGAAAAATCTATTATCTATTCATAAATTTGCTAAAGAAACAATGTTAATTTTGACTTTCACCCGTTTAATTGTTTTGTCAAGAATCCGAAGTCAGGGACAGTTCTACTTCAAGGCCACCTCAATAATGGATTGTACCAATTGCCTCTTCCAAATATCTCGACTTCCACCGTGCTTGTTAGCGAACGTATCTCTACTTTTTCATGGCACGCTCGTTTAGATTATCCTGCCTTATAAATTGTAGTCAGAATTCTATCTGGTTTTTATTTACCAACTATTAGGAGTCGCAGAGAGTCAGTCTGTTCTAGTTGCATGAAGACCAAAAGCCATAAAATATCTTTTGAATTGTCATCAACATTGTCTTCGACGCCTTTAGATTTAATTTATTATGATGTTTGGGGCCATGCTCCTATTTTATCTCACACTGTTTTTTGTTACTATGTTACTTTTGTTGATGACTACAGCAAATTTACCTGGTTGTTTGTGATGCGTAATAAGTCTGACTTTGTTTGATATTTTTTGTCGTTTTCAATGTCATGTTGAATGCTATTTCAATAGGAAAATATGTATATTTCATTCTGAATGGGGTGGTGAGTATCAATCCCTTCATCGTCACCTAGCCACGGAGGGTATTCTTCATCGTGTTTCTTGTCCCCACACTCCTGAACAAAACGGGGCAGCGGAACGCAAACACCGTCATATTATAGAGACCGCTAGTGCTCCTCTTGCTCATGCTTCTATTCCTTCTCATTACTGGGATAAGGCCGTCCAAACCGCAGTCTTTATAATTAATCGTCTATCTACACCAGTCATTCGCAATGACACCCCTATTCATAAATTATTTGGTCACTATCTTAATTATACCTTCTCCGCACATTTAGATGTGCGTGTTATCCTTGGCTTCATACCTACGCCCCACATAAACTTGCTCATCGGTCTGATCGCTGTGTGTTCATGGATTATAGTACTCAACACCATGGTTACCGTTGTCTTCACATAAAATCCGGCCAAATGTATGTGTCCAGGCATGTTTTTTTTGATGAAAATTGCTTCTCCTTTCACGTTCAGATCCTCCCCCAGGTTTGCCGCAGAACATTGAGCCCCTAATAGAAGTGGGCATCCTTGGCTCTGGTCCAGTTCTGAGCCTAGATTTACCACTAGTGTCGGCTACTGCCTTCCCTCATGCGGCTGGCATCCTTGGACCTCCCCCACGCCAGTCGTTGCAACTTGCTTCACCCAGCCACTTGTCTACGGTCGCTCCTTCTCCAACAATCTCCCCACCATCAACTCCCAGTCCCGCTCACACTCGTGCTCTTTGATTGCCACCTGCAGATGAACCTGGTCCCAAACTTTCAGCACAATCATCCCCGCTTCTGGACTCCCCTTCCATCACCTTGTCGAGCACATCCGCAGAGTCCTCTATTCTTCACATGCGCTCTCTTGCCGATCCACTGACCCAGTCGTTGATTCTCCACCACTTCACACGCTCACCAGTAGTCACGCATTACCTTCAACACTTCTTTCCATTGCTTCTGTCGAGCCCATCTGCTTTACCCAGGCATTTAAGGACCTGTTGTGGCATGCGACTATGTTCTCTGAATTCGATGCTCTACCTCATAATAGAACCTGGTCGTTCGTCTCTCGCCAATATCATTTCAATATCATCGGGTGCAAATGGGTGTTTAAGCTGAAATATCATGTTGATGGTTTGATTGAGTGTCACAAGGCACATCTCGTGGCAAGGGATTTTGGCAACAACCCGGTGTCGACTATTTTGACACTTTTAGTCCTGTAATCAAGATCACCACAAATTTCTTGATTCTTGCAATTGCGATCAGTTCGGGTTCGCCAGTGTGGCAGTTGGATGTATCGAATGTGTTTTTACATGGTCATCTCTAGGAAGTGGTCTATATGGATCAGCCCCCGGGCTTTACCCACCCTCAATTTTCCAATCATGTATGTAGACCGCATCGCTCTCTTTACGGACTTCATCAGGCTTCTCATGCCTGGTGCAAACGTTTGAGTACTCGACTCTTTCAGCTTGGCTTCCTTGGTTCCAAGATCGATACTCCGCTGTTCTTTCGGTGGGACCACCGCTTACGAATTTGTGTCTTGATTTGTGTTGACGATATTCTAATTATTGGTTCCAACCAAGAAGCGTTATTGACCTTACCGCTTCTCTTCAACGGGAATTCTCCATTCGTGACCTAGGCGCCGCTCATTATTTCCTTGGGATTGAACTCTGTCTTCATCCTGGTGGCTGCCTTTTATTTCAATCTCAATATATTGTGGATATTCTTAAGCGCTCCAAAATGACTGCCGCCCACCCGATGTGCAAACCCATGGCCACCATCACGACTGGCGATGATTCTCTTTCCACTCCCCTCGTTGATCCTTCTATGTACCACAGCATTGTGGGCTTTCTTCAATATGCCACCATCACTCATCCCGATATCTTCTTCGCAGTCAATTGGGTCTATCAACATATGCATGTCCTTACTGAACACCATTGATAGCTAGTTAAGCGCATTCTCCACTATGTTCAAGGCACACACTCTCATGGCGTTCTTCTTTATCGAGATTCGCCACGACATCTGCATGCTTTCAGTGATGCTGACTGGGCTAGGAATACTGCGGATCGTCGTCCCACCAGTGGCTATTCTATCTTCTTGGATCGCAATATCATTTCATGAAGCTCTAAGAAACAAGCAACGGTCGCTCGCTCGAGCACAGAGACTGAATACAAGGTGCTAGCAAATTCCATAGCTGAGATCATTTGGCTTCAATCCTTACTTCACGAGCTAGGATTCACTCATTTCCCACTTGTGTTGTGGTGTGATAATATTGGCGCTACGTACCTTGCTACTAATCCTGTTTTCTACGCTCGCACCAAACACGACGAAATTGACTTTCATTTTGTTCGCAAACGTGACGCTGGCAACAAACTTATTGTGCGCTACATCTCCACGTGTGATCAACGTACCGACGCTCTCACCAAACCACTCTTGAGACAACGCTTTGTCGAACCGCGTTTCAAGCTCAACGTCATCCGGCCACTGTTCAGCTTGAGGGGGCGTAATAACCGCGTTTCAAGGTCAAACGGCTGGAATTGGTTAGTGTAACGACAGAATGCAGTCAGATATCTGCACCTATAAGGGATATATATCTGGATTTGGCTTGCGCTCTCACAGAGCGTAGCGAGACGTCTGCACCTGTGTGGGGCAGATGTCTGGCCCTGCATGATCATGTTAGTTTAGAAAGAAATCTTTGTGGTTGTTTTGAAAGATTTTGACAGATTAGATTGTGGGATTTAATTGTAACAGATTATTTGAGAGATTGACTTGGTTGTAACAAATATTATATATGAAATGATATATAAAAGAAAACCATAAAGTGAAGAATCTCTAAGGCTTCTTCTTCCTTCAATTTCTTCTTCTTTCTCTATCTCTTACTACTTACTTTTTTATCCTGCATCCATGTAAACACTAGTATCTAAGTTATCTATTCCTAAATCTAGAGACATCTCAAGAATTTCATTATAAAATTATAATATTTAGAAGGCATAAGACTGATTTTAGCTACACAATATTAATATATATTCACATGCATCACATTTGCAAAAACTAGTAGATTCATAATAAGTCCCAAAGATGCATGTATAGCGACATAGATAACACATATTAAGGCTAAACTACACGAAAAATCCTAATAATTATCAGAATAGCCAAGTACATATCCAGATAAAGAAAGAAAAAAAGCACCTTATTGCATATACATTAAGTCTATGATCGAGCATTACAATTTCACCAATTGTGACTTAATAATGCTTCTGATTTCAGTATAAGAGGTAATTCAACTGCATGCATGGTTGAGCTCAACTTCCTTTCCGATCATTAGTCATAAACCATAAATTCATAATTTATATATACATGTAAGACCTGTTTTCAATTCCAATAATGGATCGAGTCCAATATCAAACCAAATGTGCGTCCTTATCAGTTCTGTTAGTCTATATATCCTCCTTTTCCCTTGTCTCATAAACCTTCTACCATAACCCTATAGGCGGGCAATCGCTAAGATATATGGACATATTGAATTATTACTCACGTACACCCAGTTGCTTCGTCATTATACGTGCTCCTTTGGTTTTTATACAAAAATGCTGATGAGTATCACATCCGTAGTTTAGTTCCCTAACAAATCTCATGAATACATATTGAAAGACGACATTTTGCATTATGAATTGTATCTGATAATGCTCAATATTGGCAACCCTCAAGATCAGGGCATGTGGCGGACGGCACGTCCCAGAACTCAAAAGAAAGGGCCCACAAAAGCAGACCATGCCATCCCTGTACCCGTCCGGCCAGCGCAAGCGAGCCCTCCTCGGGGCTCCCCGCATATTGGCCTCCTCGGCCCCTCAGCTCGCCCTGAGCCGTCGCCAGACCAAGCCTCCTCGCTCTTCTCGCTCGTCCCCAAGCCCCTTCACCGAGGCTGTCTTCCTCGGCCCTTCGACCAGTTCCGCCGCTCACAGGCGTGACCTTAGCTCCGCGAATCTCGCCATGCGCGGATTCTCCGCCAGCAACATCCCGCGTTCCATGCCTTCACGATTCCCATTTATGGGCGATCCGCTCTCTACGCGGGCATGACGTCGGGAGTATAATTGCCGGCGAGATTCTCGCGCCTGCTGCTGCATGCCTCCACCACTATATAAACCTCCATCACAGAAGGGTCAAGTAAGCCATTTTTTACTCCATCTAGCCGTTATGCTGCTCGGATCTGGTACTAACTTGATCGTCGGAGGGTCCTCGGTGGTAACAAACCACCCCGGGACTTCTTTGTAGGTGCCTGATATCAAACTCCTCCAATTACCAAATCTCCTCAAAACCCACTGAGACCCGCACTCAACAGGGGGTCCCCTCCAGAATCCACCGGGAGATCAACGGAAGACAACATCTGAAAGAGATCTGAAAAGGACTTCCATCAGTTAGCACCGTCTGTGGGAAGCGAAAAATCCACAAAAACAAAGTTGGCCTTCCGATCTCCATCCACATGGAGAATAATCTTCCCGAAAATCCGGGTCCCAGCCGCCACTTTCCCATCAACGAAGATACGGGCAGCCGCTCGAGCAAAAGGGCTAGAGGCCGCGAGCCCATCACCTTTGGCGACGGAGATCTCCACGGCATATCCGTGCCCCACAACGACCCACTGATGATCACGGCCCAAATCCACCGGTACGAGGTCTACCGGATACTCATCGATTTGGGCAGCTCGGTAGACATCCTCTTCCATGACTGCTTTCTACGTATGGGGCTCGCCCCAGCAGACCTGAAACCGCCCTCTCACGTCCTTTCGGGGTTCACCAACCACTCCATCCCGGCGCAAGGGGTGGTCACCCTGCAGTTCACGATCGGGGAGCCCGGCCGCACGCGCACATTGCCTATGGACTTCATTGTGGCAAAAGTCCAATCGGCCTACAATTTCCTCCTTGGCCTCCCGACGCTGAACTCCCTCCAGGCCAGATATCGACCTACCACCTGGCGATAAAGTTCCCTCTCGATCGGGGCGGGATAGGTCGGGCCTACGGGAGCCAGCGGGTCACGAAGACAGGCCTTACCGAAACGTCTTCGCCCGAGCAGCCGGCCGACAATGCCGAGGCAAGTGACGACATCAAAGGTTCCATGGACACCTGAGACGAGAGGAAGGAGATCCGTGGGGCACCGGTCGAACCTCTGACCGAGGTGCTCCTAACAGAAGGAGACCAGGGAAAAACCGTCCAGGTCGGATCTCTCCTGACGGGGACTCAGCGAGATGACCTGATCAAATTCCTCAGAAGCAACTACGACATCTTCGCCTGGGCGCCTGCTGACATGCCTGGGATCGATCCCAAAATCATCTCCCACAAGCTCGGGGTTGATCCTGCGGCCCGACCCGTCAGACAGAAGAAAAGAAGCTTCGCCTCGGTCAAACAGAAGGCTATCGAAGAGGAGGTTGATCGGCTCCTTGCCGCCAACTTCATCAGAAATGTACCCAACTCAGAGTGGCTGGCAAACGTAGTGATGGTCAAGAAGTCAAGCGGGAAGTGGCGTATGTGTGTCGACTTCACCGACCTCAATAAGGCCTGCCCCAAGGACAGCTTTCCGCTCCCCCGGATAGACCAGCTCGTCGATAGCTCGGCCGGCCACGAGCTGTTGAGCTTCATGGATGCTTTCTCCGGCTACAACCAAATCCGTATGAATCCTGGAGATGAAGATCTCACCGCATTCACAACGGACCGGGGAGTATATTGCTACAAGGTGATGCCCTTCGGCCTCAAGAACGCCGGGGCCACATACCAAAGGTTGGTCAATCTCATGCTCAAGCCACAGATCGGCAGGAATATGGAAGTCTACGTTGACGACATGCTCGTCAAATCCATCACGTCGACCGATCATGCCAAGGACCTGGGCGAGGCTTTCAAAGTGCTCCGCAAGTTCAACATGAAGCTAAACCCCGCCAAGTGCGCATTCGGAGTCACTGGGGGAAAGTTCCTCGGGTTCATGGTCACTCACCGCGGAATTGAGGCTAACCTAGAGAAGATCGACGCTATCCACAACATGGTCGCGCCCAAGACCAACGTCGAGATCATGCGGCTCACGGGACGAGTCGCCGCTCTGAGCCGTTTCATGTCCAAGTCGGGGGAGAAATGCCTTCCGTTCTTTAAGGCACTGAGAAAAATCCCGAGGTTCGAGTGGTCGGAGGAGTGCCAAGCCGCCTTCGACCAATTGAAGAAGCACCTCGCGATGCCGCCACTGCTCACCCGACCAGTTGAAGGAGATGAGCTGTCGCTGTATCTGGCGGTATCCGACCAAGCAGCAGGTTCGGTGCTCGTCCGGGAGGCCGGGGGAGCGCAGAAGCCGGTGTACTATGTGAGCCACGTGTTTAAGGACGCAGAAACGAGGTACCCCGCCATAGAGAAGATTGTCTTAGCCCTCGTGGTAGCCTTGAGGAAGCTGTGGCACTACTTCCAAGCACACACGATCATCGTCCTTACCGAGCGCCCGTTGGGGGCTATCCTAGCATCACCGGAATCCTCGGGCCACTTAGAAAAATGGAGGTGGGAGCTATCTCAGTTTGACATAAGGTATCTCCCGAGGCAGGCCATTAAGACGTAGGCCCTGGCCGATTTCATCGTTGAATGCACCATCCCTAGCAAGAAGCCAGAGTCCATGCCGCCCCTCGCAACCCAGTGTCCCGTCGCGGAAGGGCCTGGTTCGGTTCTGGAGTGGGTCATCTACGTCGACGGGTCTTCTACCGAGGAAGGCTGTGGTGCCGGCCTCATTATCCGGGGCTCGAACGAAGCAGAGATGGAGTGTTCTTTGAAGCTCGATTTCAGAGCCTCGAACAACGCGGCAGAGTACGAGGCCCTCCTGGCCGGACTGCGCATGGCCGCCGGACCGGGACTGAAGATAATTCGAATCTGCAGCGACTCTACCCTTGTTGTCGGTCAAGTGACCGGCCACTTCGAAGCTCGGGAGCCTCTGATGATGAAGTACCTAGACGAAGTGAGGAAACTTCAAAGGAACTTTGATGAAGTCCAGGTAGAACAAATACCCAGGCAGCTGAATGCCCAAGCAGACGCCCTGAGCAAGCTGGCTTCATCATACTCGGCCAACAATAAGCGGTCTATCCTCTTTGAAACCTTGCCTCAACCTAGCGTGGGAGACGGAGCGACGGCATTCCACGTGTACGCGGCACAGGAGAGCGACCAGGATTGGAGGAAGCTCCTCGTGGAATTCCTGAAGGACGGCACGCTCCCAGAGGACCAGGCAGCCGCCCGCCGTCTCCGGGCCAAAGCCCGCCACTTCGTCTGGAACAACGGGAACCTCTACAAGAAGGCCTTCACTCAGCCCCTGCTCTGGTGCGTTGACCCCCATGATGCCGACTACGTCCTTCGGGAAATCCATAAGGAGGTGGGCGGGGCACACCAGGGGGCCCGAACCTTGATCCAAAAGGCATTGTTCCAGGGGTACAACTGGCCCACTATGCACGAGGACGCCGTGAAGCTAGTCAGGAGGTGCAAGAGCTGCCAGCTTCATGGCATCATTCCCCTCCTCCCGGCTACCGAGCTGACTACCCTAACATCCCCATGGCCATTCGCCCAGTGGGGATTGGATATGATCGGCCAGTTCCCTACCGGTACAGGCGGGCACAAATACGTCCTCGTCGCGGTGGACTACTTCACCAAGTGGATCAAGGACGTCCCCATCAGGAAACCGGACGCCGCCACAACCATCAAGTTCCTGCAAAACAACCTGATACTCCGGTTCGGCATCCCGAGGTGTATCATCACCGACCACGGGACGAACTTCGAGAACGAAAATGTGAAGGACTTCTGCAAAGAATACCATATCCTTATGAAGTTCGCCGCGGTCGCGCATCCCCAATGCAATAGGCAGGCCGAGGTCACTAACCAAGACATCCTCCGAGGTCTCCGAACCCGCCTAGAAGGGATACAAGGTAGTTGGGTCGAAGAACTACCCCGAATCTTATGGGCCCTGCGCACGTCAAAAAAGACTCCCATCGGGGAGACCCCCTTCAACCTCTGTTATGAGACCGAAGTGATGGTCCCAGCGGAGATCGGGCTACCCAGTCACCGGGTCGAGCACTTCGACGATGACACAAACATCTCGGCGCTACGGACCAGCCTGGACATCTTGTTGGAGAAGAGAGACCGGGCTCAGATTAGAGCTGCCTCTTATCAACAACAAACGACCCGATACTACAACGCTCGGGTCAAACAACGCTCCTTCAAGACCGGAGATCTGGTCCTACGGCGAAATGAGTTCACCGACCAAGGCAGGCATCACAAGTTCTCCCCAAAGAGGGATGGACCCTTTCTCGTCTCTGAGACGCTCCCAGGCGGAGCCTACCGCCTACCGCCTACAGGACACGGACGGATGCAAGCTTCCGCGGCCTTACAATGCCGAGAAGATCAAGCTATACCAGTGAGGTCAAGGCCAGCGAGTGTGTACCCCCCCTTTTTTCCTTTCGCAAAGATGATGTAAAACGTTCTCTAAAAATCCTGTCCATATGAATAAAGAAACGTCGAATCACCCCGAGTAGAGTTCCGTCTTTACAATCTAAAGCCCTCGCCAAGAGGCGGCCGCTCAGCCCCACTGCCCGGTTATCCTTAGTAGGCTTCCTACAGCCCCCCGACGCTAAGGACCAAAGTCCTCCTCAGAGGAAACCCAGCAGCTACCCTGCTCGGTTATCCCTGGCGGGTAGCTTCCCTACCGCAACGTCAGGGATCGAAAAGCCCTCCCAGAGGTAGTCGAGCTCGACCGTCACTCGGCTATCCCCGGCGGGTAGCTTCCCTGCCGCAACGCCGGGGATCAGAAAGCCCTCCCAGAGGCGGTCGAGCCCGAGGATCTCTTGCTCGGCTATCCTTCAGGACAAAAGCCCTAGCCAAGAGGCACTGAGCGGTAACCCTTCCCAGCGAAGGGTCCTTGGTAGGCTTCTACAGCCCACCCACGCCAAGGACTAAAGTCGTCCCAGAGGCAGTCGAGTCCTTGCTCGGCTATCACCGGCTGGTAGCATCCTACCACGACCGACAGGGATCAAAGCCTTCGCTAAGAGGCACTGGGCAGTAACCCTGCTCGGTCCCCGTCCTGAAGGATCATAGCCCTCGTAAGAGGCAACCGCACGGCTTCACTGCCCAGTCGTTCCTGCCCGGTCGATCCCGGCGGGTAGCTTCCCTACCGCAACGCCTGAGATCAGAATGTCCTCCTAGAGACAGTCGAGCCCATGCTCGGCTATCCCCGGCTGGTAGCTCCCTACCCGTGACACCAGGGATCAAAGCCCTCACAAGAGGCACTCCTAGGCTGGTAGTTGCCTACCCATAACGCCAGAAATCAGAAGCCCTCACCTAAAGGCAACGGGGTAGCTTCCGTCCATCTTTGTCAACGCTTGGCAAGTAATCGAAGTCAACTCGACGAACGGTCGCTGAACAGGTGGCCGACCTAACATGAAAGCCCAGAAGTACAAACATAAGATAAAGTGCGGACCGATGAAACCAAAGCAGAAGTTTTATTATCAAACGCACAGTCTTTACAAAGGGTTCTTCGGGCTCCCCAGCCTTATAAACTGCCCAGAGGCTTACAAAAGGGGGACAAAGAAATATCAAAAAGACCTAAGTCGCAAACCCCCTCCCCCCCCCGCGCCTCGCTTCCCTCGTCGCTGGGGACTTCACCACCGGAGGTTTTGCCACCAGGGGCGCGCCTCATTTCCCCCATCATTGTCGGCCGGAGGCCTTGCCACCGGGAGCGGGACCCGAGCACGGAGCTCGCCATCGGTGAAATCGGGAAGCTGCTCCTTCACGGCATCCAGAGCCTTATTCCACACGACGGCAGAATACTCACTGAGCTCGATGTAAAACTGCTCTAACACCTTGTAATCAGCCACGGCTTTCCTAGCCCGGGCCTTAGCGGCCTGAGCCGACAGAAGCGCCGCCTCGGCATCCCTTCGGCTGGCATCTCTCTCCTTCTCCATGGCCGCGAAGCAATCATCCAGATCATCCAGCTTCCTCTCGGCAACCCGGAGAGATGCACTCAGGCGACGGCGGACACCCTGATTCGCTGAATTGGGAAGCTCCGCAGACTCCGCATAGGCTGCCAGAACATCGGCCCTGGCCCTCTCCAGCGCTGGTCACGCCGCAGGGCCGCGACCTCCGAAGGGAATGGCTCTACCGGGCTCGGCGTGTGGAACGCTCCCTCGGCTTCCATACGAGCGGAGATGGCACGGTGTTGAAGGACTTGACAGGAAGAGGGTGAGAAACCATGAGTTGTAAGTCTACGGTAGCACCCCGGCCGTCTAACAGACGCCAATTGCGGAACAAAAACTTTATAGAACTGGCGCTATCGCATACTTTATCCTAGGATCTGCCATTAACGCTAAACTAAAAAATTACAAAGTGGGTAAAAATTTTATACCGAACGATCCGGGTCCTTCGGTCTTCAACCATCATCCCACGCTTTGTTGCAGCTGATCCAAACTCGCTCGATCTCCAGTCTCGTCGTCCAGGTGGTACCACGTCGACGGATCTTTAAACGGGCTCCCGCCTCTGAACCGAGGCAACTCGATCATCAAGTTTGCTAAAAAAGATGACCAAGATTGATGTAGAGAATGAGTAGAACACTTTGTCTCATTACGTCCAAAGCTATGGACGAACGGTTAATGAAGTTGCCTTTTTGGATCGGGTGAAATGAGAAATCAACATATGAAATTTCTATGAAGCAAATTTCATAACCTTTGCCAAAATAAATCAATCCCATACCTTCCCACAAAGGGCCGGCCACTATAAGAAGAGGGGGGGTGAGTGTAGGAGCAAGGGATGGTAATCATAAGGTAAAAGATCAAGGAGAAATATCTTAAGCATTACCAAAACCCATTAATACAAATGGTGACTCACAAACATAATTAAAGCAAGAATGAGTCATGAAAACCTAGTCACCAAATAATTAATGCAATGAATGAGTCACCATCTAGAACCATCTAGAACCATGACACACCCAAGAAAAGATAAATCCGTATTTAACCGAATGTTAAATACGGGTGATAGAAAACGGGAAACTAGCAACTTCCAAAAGAGATTCCGAAACGAATTTCAGGATAACCCCGTAACAGTATAAACATACCCGCATTTGTATTACGACCGAATATAAATGCAACTGAGACAAAAATATTATATCTACACAGTATAATACTCGGATCCGGTTTAAACCAAAGCCTACCAGTATTATGTGCCCGAAATATGACACGTGCGTAAACGCACGTGCATTTTCCGAACTCTGCCATAAAACCATACGACCTCTACAACGTTTCGCCCGAACTTAGGAAACTGTCTGTGGGGGACTCTAATGACTCATCAACATACTGGCACTGGGTATAACCACCAGCACGTCAGAGGTACAAGCTGTACGTAATGGTTGCCTATGTATTGATTGAAAGGGAAGCTGACGAGCGAACTCATCCAGAAACCCTACTGAGCCTGACAGTGAAAATATCCATACAGTCCGGTCCGTTCGTCTATGAGCATCGCATATAGGGCCTAGGAGGCTGGTCAACGTCAGACCCCCAATAGCTGTATAAGTCATGTCAGAGAGCAGCCCAGAACACCGTGAGATACTACTGGAATACCTTCCAGTAAATCTCGATTACCCTAGCCAGGGATTTCGTGTAATGGCTCTCCTAAACACAGCGTGATCTCACCCCCAATACCGGGAGAGACGAATCCCTGACGATCCGCTTACTGCCTCTATGTGGCTCGGGACTGTACCCAAAATATACCTTTTTGCACGATTCCTTTGACCCATGGTAGGGTATAAATCAAAGTACAGTGGGAACTCACACGAGACAAATGACGATCCCAGGTCGACAGACTAACCTGTACACATGTTACCAGGGAACTGCTATCTGACGATATGTATAATACCAACTAGCATGTTCCCGGCGAGTCCTGTCCGGTGTACTCATAACCCAATGAGCACCTGTATATATCTTAGGTGATCCAACTAACACCAATGTCTTGTGAGACCGGCCACCGCCCCTCGTCGGGGTCTCGAATGTATACACTAGTCTACTTTGGAGTATCGATGCCCTGTCTCGAAACTCTCATGACTAGGGGCACTTTAAGGATGTGCTTATAGACGCCAGCTCCCACATATATGATCGCCATCATACTGCTGGCAGTCAAGCAAAAATCATATGGGCTTTATCAACATTTACATGATGATAAAGACAAACCAGACAGCATACTATCATCTCGAGTAAGACTGTTTTATCGGTATAGGTCATCCCTCAATCATTGCAATCACGTACCTGCGATCCAATAATTGACTTAGAGGGCACTATATCCAACAATCTCCCACTTGCACTTAAGGCTATTATTGTGATGTCGCATACTCATAGCCTCAGTGAGTGGATCCGCCATGATGTTTCTTTCTATGTCTCTCTTAATCTCAAGTTCGCGGGGAAAGCCATCTCCCGAATCGAGTAATTCCTGTCTTAGAATATGTTTGGATATCTGATGGGACCTAGTTCATAAATGAACTCCAAATCCAAACTTCTTAGACTGTATTGATAACTGAACCTAATCAGTATCGTGCACTATGCCTCCCATAGTATCCTCTTGGACCACCTGTCCATAATACTGTCCCTCGTCTAAGGGAAAACTATAACTCTGAAAATCACTCTGTCATCCATGTCATCTTTGAAGCCTGGAATGACAACCGTCTCCCGAAGGAGGCGGCCGTCATCAAATCCTTAGAACATGCACTTATGTTCTAAAACTGCTTCCTTATGTTTCTTCAGGATTGGATTAATATAAACTTATCGCATCTAGTGCAGAAGCAACATCTGGTGTGGTACTTGACATCTCATGATTGGCTCAATTGTCTAAGCAAGTGATCTGCCAATTATGAGCGTCCCTCTCCCCTTTAGTCTGTAAGACACCTTTAGAGAGGGTGACTCCATCACCTGCAGGTACACCACCATACCAGGAGTCATTTATTCTAAAATACTAATAGAATACTGTCAAACTACCCACATTAGGAAACTACCCAAATCTAGATCTAAAAACTATAGATCTTGTATCCAGAATGTCAGATATTATATCCTTGTCCTTTGTGGAGAAACAACTTTGTGACAACCACCGTATAACCGATTATAGTATAGAAATTTTACTTCCTACTCTGTGTATGTCATCCAAATACCAAGACATCACACCTACTACCTTCTTAACAGATTCGTCCCCTATTCTGATGAAGTCAAACCTATGACTATCATATCAAAATTAGATGATCTATCTCTGCTAAAATTGCTCAAGTCTATAAATAGACATAAGCTACTTGCCCACTATACCTCCGCTGCTCCCACTGACTACGAAAACCCTCTGGCAGAATAATATATACGTACACTTCTAAAGCTAGTTTAGAACGACGCTATACTTAACCTCCTGCCGGGTCTCGTAGCCTGGAACAACAGTAGTGTCAAGTCTGGGTTAACAAGAACCTCCTTGTCACCGTCCTTGAGGCTACCGGAGTACCTTTCGAGTGTCTGAGGTTACCCACTATATCTGCGGAGTGGCTGTTGGAATGTCAAACCTGATTGAATATATAGGTCCTATTAAACTTTCCGTAATCGTTTGCGGTTCTGGAATCACTTCCAGTTCTACCATACTCCCACTACTTTTTTCTGGAAAAAATCCATTTTACTAAAACTGTGGCGAGTCAAGAACAATATCACTATTGATCTTCCATATGGTAGAAAATCAACCCTCGTCAAAGCTAGGGTCAACCCATAAACTGCCATTACAGAAACGTGCCTTGAGTTATCCAGAGTCTGGTTTTAAGCATAAGCTGGACAACTCCCCTTACCTTAACATCGTTAAGATATGAAGTATTCTATATCCAATATAGAAAATTTGGCACTTATTTAATTGGAACCGGATTCAAATCATGCAGCTGTCTCCAGTGCATATCAACTTAATGGAGAGAGGCTAATCAACATTACTCAACTTAGGAATCCATCCAATTATGAGTAACCTGAAAGAGAAACAAGTTTCTCAAAACCGTTACTATCAACTGAATACCAATCACAAGTATCTACATCTTCGATTTCTTTGAAAAATCCCGATACTTGCGACACCTGGTTCTCTACTTTATTCTTATACCCACAACTTCTCGAAACTTAAACATTGTATTTCTACGAAACACTTGTCTAAAAACTAGAGAAGTCACAAGTAAATAGAAAATAGTATGAGGACCAACCCCTTTGTCCTGATGGACACTGGACAACATACAATACTCTGTATAAGTCCGCTGAGTTGAATAACTCAAAACCTGTGCATCGTAGGTTGAAAACTGTACTCAGGCGATTTTCTCAAATATCACTAATTACAACGAATTCCGATATAATGAGGATGATCACCTAATTTCCAATAACTTACTCCCACTCATCATCTGTAAAACCATACAGATGTGAGAATCTTACCTGGTAAATACATACCCGGCGTAAGTATCTAATCGGGAAATCAGTTTTCCATTAACAATGCACTGAAACAAAAAATGTTTCGCAGGGGTATCCTGGTATTCATAGCAATGCCTCTTCCATAATCCAATTCACGATGGTCGTGAATGAAAACAGCCGCAATTTACTTTGCCCTCTTTCTAATCCCTTTATTTTGTCTTTAGTTATTACCTTCTGTACACTCTACTTAGGCTAATTGGTTTTCTTCATTCCCTACCTTTCGGCACCTACCTATGGTTTGGAATAAGACTATCCAATAAGCATAATGGGTGTACTCTCCTAAACCAATGAGCCCTCGCAACCTGAGATAAGGTGATAATAAAAGACAACTGAATAAACCAATTCTCTTTCTCCTGAACCTGGATCCATCCTCGAAGAAGTCCCTTTGAGTTCGTATATAACCATACGATGGATCTATCCAATGGAAGTGGATGTTCGTAGTAATACGGGATGTTCTGAGAAATACAAAGGGTAAAAGAAGGAGCGGGAATGCCTTATGCAACTATAGACAATTCAAAAGCCAGTATTTTAAGAAGGTTCAGTCAACTTGGTCAGTGAGTTATAGTCTAGGGTCGGTCAAAAGTCGCTGCTAAAGAGAGAGAGAAAAGAAACACTCTGCGTGCACTTTAACCTAGATCAGAATGGTTATCACTTTATCTAACCAGGAAACATCCCACTGTTTTCTCAAATTCTCCTCCAAACCTGAAAGAAGAATTAGTCGGAATCACCCGAGGAGTATACCAACTCATCAGTGGGAATCGGGATCCAACTCTCATTGCATAATAACGTGACGGTATCCACTCACGTTATCACACTCCAGAAGGTATGCTCAAGTTTTGCAAGTTTCCTGTATGCTTGAAACTCCCGATATAATTTTTATCCCATACTCTTATGACCTTGACGTAGGCCAATAAATCATAAGCCACATGTCAAGTTCTACCCGTCGTTGTCCTGATTAATTTAGGTCATCGTACATGCCCTTGACGTAGGCCAACAAGGCTGTACGTCTGTCCTAAACTAATGCATCTATCTATGCAACAAATGAATACCCCAGCAGCTACCAAACACTATGCTTTGACGTAGGCCAACAAACATAGCTTGAATACTACTGACCATCCATAAGAAATGATGGAGGATTACGGCTGGTTTTTGGCGAAAAACCTTTAACGTAATGAACTTGATCTCGTTGAAGGAACCTGATAGCTTTTTATAAAAAATATAGTGGCGAAAACCTTTGCTAAAGAGGTCACTCCCGGTGAAGGGATCTCGTCTCTTTCCTCGTGGAATGAGGTGCAGGATATTCTAACTGAATACCGCGATGCAAAGAAACTTGTGATCGACTATACTGAAGTTATTATCCTGACGCAAACTTCTGCCCAAGGGGTCACTCCCGGTGAAGGGATCTCGGCCCTTGTCTCGTCGAATGAGGTGCTGGATATTCTAACTGAATACCGCTATGCAAAACAAAAGGAAACGTCTTTGTAATAACTCATTTTAAAATTTGTTCCAACAACATCAAATATAGGTTTGTTTTATCCTTGCATTGATAAGAATCAATGCAGTCCCATCAATTAAACACACCAGAAAAGAACGAAAATAAAATGTACGTATATGCCATCCGCATTCGTCACTGGGTCCCGTCATCACCCGTTAGGTTACTTACCTAACGACAGAGTGGGGACTGGATTAGCGCGGGTGTAAAACATATACAACATCTAATAGTATATATACTAATATACAATAATCGCTCCAGACGTGATAAAATGCAACATTACAGAAAAGTAATAAGCATTACAGAACAATACAGATAATCTGGGATCCCCGGGTTTCACAGAGCCGCTACTGAAAATCGACGTTCCCCTGGTCGTGTGGATAGCCGGTGCAATGAAACCTAGACCCCTGCGGGTACGGCAAGTTACCCGCCAAAACCTGAAGCGAGGCAACCCCCTACAGCAAAATGAATGGACCGCCCAGCACTTCACGGAATCCGGTAACTTGAGCACCCCTCCTTGGGTCAACCTGTACCCCTTACGAGTGCGGCGAATAGTCTGCCAATTCTAGAGTGAGGCCTCTCTGCCTCTCAAAGCCATGAGATACGGACCCGTTGCCCTCTAGAACCCGGCTATCCGTGCACCCCACCGCGGGGCAATCCTAGTACAGAAAAGAAAAATATATACAACGGGTACATCAACCTCAGCCCGGTCGTGCCCCAAAAGAATATTATATAAACAGGCAGTGACGGCATTCCACATGTTGGACGCTCGCCCCGCAAAATCAAATGTACAAATAAATCCAAACAGCACTACCATTGCACACTGCTATCCGCCACGACATATCCGCAACATCACAGCACAATACAGAACATCAACGCGAATGTCACGTTCGCAAACTCGTCTAAAAGAACTATAGCAATTAGACGCGGTTTACCGCTCAAATGACATTCCCGGTCAGAGATATAAAGTAAGTACTGTAAATTAACACGTTTAAATTTCGATCGACAAAATTTCCCGAAGTGGGCCCCACATACATCTGCTGTATAGTAATAAAAACTGGGCCCAAAAGAACATTACCAGAAACCACAATTTCCCAAGATGAAAGCCCAGAAGAAAAATAGCCCACTAAGTCACCAAGACGGCCGCGCTTCTGCGGCCGTACAGTCGAATTGGTGGATCGTTTTTCTGCAGTTTCCATTAAAAAGCCTGCTTAATTTTCTGGTATGGTCAAAATAATTTTTAGAACAGATTTAAAATCAACAGAAACTTTAAACTTGAAAATTGTGATTTTCGAAAATCCGTTCGATCGATATTTTAAACGTGTTAGCATAAGTTAGTAAAGCTTAATGGTGAGGCTCTGATACCATTTTAAATCTATGGTAGCGCCCCGGCTGTCTAACAGACGTCAATTGCGGAACAAAAACATTATAGAACTGGCGCTATCGCATACTTTATCCCAGGATCTGCCATTAACGCTAAACTAACAAATTACAAAGTGGGTAGAAATTTTATACCGAACGATCCGGGTCCTTCGGTCTTCAACCATCATCCCACGCTTTGTTGCAGCTGATCCAAACTCGCTCGATCTCCGGTCTCGTCGTCCAGGTGGTACCACGTCGACGGATCTTTAAATGGGCTCCCGCCTCTGAACCGAGGCAACTCGATCATCAAGTTTGCTAAAAGAGATGACCAAGATTGATGTAGAGAATGAGTAGAACACTTTGTCTCGTTACGTCCAAAGTTATGGACGAACGGTTAATGAAGTTGCCTTTTTGGATCGGGTGAAATGAGAAATCAACATATGAAATTTCTATGAAGCAAATTTCATAAGCCTTTGCCAAAATAAATCAATCCCATACCTTCCCACAAGGGGCCGGCCACTATAAGAAGAGGGGGGTGAGTGTAGGAGCAAGGGGTAGTAATCATAAGGTAAAAGATCAAGGAGAAATATCTTAAGCATTACTAAAACCCATTAATGCAAATGGTGACTCACAAACATAATTAAAGCAAGAATGAGTCATGAAAACCTAGTCACCAAATAATTAATGCAATGAATGAGTCACCATCCTAGTCACCATCTAGAACCATCTAGAACCATGACTCACCCAAGAAAAGATAAATCCGTATTTAACCGAATGTTAAATACGGGTGATAGAAAACGGGAAACTGGCAACTTCCAAAAGCGATCCCGAAACGAATTTCAGGATAACTCCGTAACAGTATAAACATACCCGCATTTGTATTACGACCGAATACAAATGCAATTGAGACAAAGATATTATATCTACACAGTATAATACTCGGATCCAGCTTAAACCAAAACCTACCAGTATTATGTGCCCGAAATATGACACGTGCGTAAACGCACGTGCATTTTCCGAACTCTGCCATAAAACCATACGGCCTCTACAATGTTTCGCCCGAACTTAGGAAACTGTCTGTGGAGGACTCTAATGACTCATCAACACACTGGCACTGGGTATAACCACTAGCACGTCAGAGGTACAAGCTGTACGTAACGGTTGCCTATGTATTGATTGAAAGGGAAGCTGACGAGCGAACTCATCCAAAAACCCTACTGAGCCTGACAGTGACAATATCCATACAGTCCGGTCCGTTCTTCTATGAGCATCGCATATAGGGCCTAGGGGGCTGGTCAACATCAGACCCCCAATAGCTGTATAAGTCGTGTCAGAGAGCAGCCCAGAACACCGTGAGATACTACTGGAATACCTTCCAGTAAATCTCGATTACCCTGGCCAGGGATTTCGTGTAATGGCTCTCCTAAACACAGCGCGATCTCACCCCCAATACCGGGAGAGACGAATCCCTGACGATCCGCTCACTGCCTCCATGTGGCTCGGGACTATATCCAAAATATACTTGTTTGCACGACTCCTTTGACCCGTGGTAGGGTATAAATCAAAGCACGGTGGGAACTCACACGAGACAAATGACAATCCCAGGTCGACAGACTAACCTGTACACATGTTACCAGGGAACTGCTATCTGACGATATGTATAATACCAACTAGCATGTTCCCGGCGAGTCCTGTCGGTGTACTCATAACCCAATGAGCACCTGTATACATCTTAAGTGATCCAACTAACACCAATGACTTGTGAGACCGGCCACCGCCTCTCGTCGGGGTCTCGAATGTATACACTAGTCTACTTTGGAGTATCGATGCCCTGTCTCGAAACTCCCATGACTAAGGACACTTTAAGGATGTGCTTATAGACGGCAGCTCCCACATATATGATCGCCATCATACTGCTGGCAGTCAAGCAAAAATCCTATAGGCTTTATCAACATTTACATGATGATAAAGACAAACCAGATAGCATACTATCATCTCGAGTAAGACTGCTTTATCGGTATAGGTCCTCCCTCAATCATTGCAATTATGTACCTGCGATCCAATAATTGACTTAGAGGGTACTATATCCAACAGGAGTCACTCGGGCCAAAAAAAAGAAAGGAAGGCCAAAAACAACGCGTGAAGGGGTTCGTACCAGGACCGCCCCCTGGGCTATGGCCTCCATTTGGGCCCTCAGGGTGCCGCATGGAAGTCTCCCTCCTACCGACTCTTCCATCCCGGCGAGCAAGCCGGCAGCGACAGAAAGCCCGGACGAAACCATGAAGACGACCTCTCCCTCCTACACGGGGATCCCTTCAGGGACCATTGACGGCGATGCACAAGAGATTTTCCTCTTACGGGGGACCTCGTCCTCACCCCCTCCTCCATCTCCCGTCTGGGGCTCGGATGACTGCAGACACCTCTGACCGTCGTCGGAAAAAACCCCAGGAGCCGCCAACGGGGCGGACGACCCTGCCGCCGGCAGAACATTCGACGCAGAACCTCGGCCAGCCAGGGGCATGCCCGAATCGCGGGCCTCCCTCTGAGGTGAGCGACCCAAAGAGTGGGAACGAACCATGTATCCCCCCCCCAAAAAAGAGGAGCGTCGAGCAGCCAAAACTTAGAAGAAAAGTGAGATGAAGGATTAGGGGCCATGGAGCTGGCCCCACCCCTATTTATCGCCATGAGCAATCTCATCCAACGGTGCCCTTCGTCTCCTGTCGAAACGCCTCCTCGTGTCCAAACGGCTCATATTGCTCCACCTGTCATTCCCACATTGGACCGCGCCCTTTCAGGCGTCGCAGGTCTGCGCACGTCGCGTCGGCTAACCGACGCTCGACACGTGGATCGCCACTTCAAAGACAAGGTACACGAACCGGTGCACCCTCCTTAAAGGCAGAGATCTCTCCCTGATTCGCCAGCGGAAAAGACAGCTCACGGCCCGGGGACGCTTCCCGACGAAACCTTAGGAGGGAGCTCACACCGGGCGGCCTGACGGTCCTCTCCTGACCCGACCCGATAGCTGGTCGGGACAAGAGTGGGGTGCTAATGATAATGCTCAATATTGGCGACTCTCAAGATCAGGGAACGTGGCGGACGGCACGTCTCAGAACTCAGAAGAAAGGGCCCACAAAGGAAGACCATGCCATCCCTGTACCCGTCCGGCAAACGCAAGCTAGCCCTCCTCGGGGCTCCCCGCATATTGGCCTCCTCGGCCCCTCAGCTCGCCCCAAGCCGCCGCCAGACCAAGCCTCCTCGGTCTTCTCGCTCGTCCCCGAGCCCCTTCGCCGAGGCTGTCTTCCTCGGCCCTCCGACCAGTTCCGCCGCTCACAGGCGTAACCGCAGATCCGCGAATCTCGCCATGTGCGGATTCTCCGCCAGCAACATCCCACGTTCCACGTCTTCACGATCCACATTTATAGGCGATCCGCTCTCTATATGGGCGTGACATCGGGAGCGTAACTGCCGGCGAGATTCTTGCGCCTGCTGCTGCATGCCTCCACCACTATATAAACCCCCATCACAAAAGGGTCAAGTGAGCCATTTTTTTACTCCATCTAGCCGTTACGCTGCTCGGATCTGGTACTAACTTGATCGTCGAAGGGTCCTCAGTGGGAACAAACCACCCCGGGATTTCTTTGCAGGTACCTGGCATCAAACTCCTCCAATTACCAAATCTCCTCAAAACCCACTGAGACCCACACTCAACAGGGGATCCCCTCCAGAATCTACCGGGAGATCAACGGAAGACAATATCTGAAGGAGATCTAAAAAGGACTTCCATCAGTATCCAATTATTTCCATGTAAAAGCCTAATTAGATCTAAAGAACACATCAAAAGCTAGCTAAATAACATAACTAGCTGCTAAATAAACAAAACTCTGTATATTGCATGTATTGTTCAGTTACAAAAATTCAAAGCATGTCTTATCCTCGGCAAATTATTAACAATGCAGTACAGTTGAAGTATTAATGGATAACTTACTCAATTTCTGATGCTTGCAAATGGTTATTAGCATATTAGTTCCTCCAAACAATCCCACCTCTTCATCTACATTACACAATTAAGGGAGAAATTCATAAATATTAATATATGTTCCTTTATTTTATTTTTTATATAATTATGAAATTAACGGAACCTATGGATAAATTAGATCAAATTTAGAAAAGAAAAAAAGGTTAGAAGAGAAATGAAAACTGAAAGTAAAAAAGAGAGATGCACTTAGCCTACAAGGAAAACTTGACTTGATCTTAAACTAATTTCAGGGATGTTATATACCGGTAAACCCGGTAAAGAAATGAGAAATAATCTTCTATGTGACTAAAAAAGAGAGATTCTGATTTAATTGTTGGCTAAACAAATGTTATGTTTGAGTATACCAGTTAAGGGATGTTAAGTGTACGTAATGCAAGAAGAATTAGGAGTTTAAAGTCAATAACCCATAGATATGTACATTAATTCAAACAATCACACTGATTCGCATTAGTTCGTGGTTTACATGTCTGTCTCTTTTCAAGCTACTAATATTCTAATGCATGAGCTCATTGTACTGCTAAATATAATATGATCTACATTTGAAAATCTGTACCGCTATAAAAAAAAACTGTACTAGTTTATACGTCACGGAATCACTAATTGTTCTAGTTAATATCTTAATTAGAGACATAAATTAGCATGATGTCTAACTAAATAATCTTATGTTATTTGCCTCCCATGTTCCAAAAACATACCAACCCTCGTTCAAACAAATACATGTTGTGGTGTTGCTAATTGTTTGGCCATTTTTATATCACAAAGTTGTGAATCTTTGTACCATTTGATATATATTTTCTCAAGTGATGAAAGAAAATATTATTACTCTCTCTTAATTAGTCTAAAGATTGATCCTAAGAAGAAGCTTAATCATATATGCTAGCCTCCAATTTCTCTCATTTTTATACTCGATCTGCCAATACAAAATAACTAAGATTGATCTTCTAAATCCGTAACTTCAAACTAACTTCTAACACTCAATTTATGCGAGTACTACTGGAGCCTAGCGGTAAAACCTCCACACAATTGAGCAAATGGTATAGGGTTGCATCATATTACGGTTTATTACCTTAAAAAAAAACAACCAACTAGGCCTAGCTCAGTTGGTACCAATTCCCTCTCCAATGTTCGTGAGTTCGATCTCCGAAAGGGGTTGATTTCCAAAAAGAAAAAAGAAAAATACTTTTAAAAAACCCACTCAATTTACAATTTCGCCAACAAAATCTGTTCTGTATTCAGTGTATGGCTTCAAAAGTAATGTGTAATTAGCAAACTTTGATCATATCATTAAAACTATATTAATCCATGAGATTACATCACTGCAAACGTTTTTCTCAGAGCAGTGTTACATTTAAGCAAAAGAAGCTTCCTGTTTCTTGAATTTTGCATCTGTAGTCACCGTCTAAAACTTACTTAATTATCTTTAAACCCACAGTTTGTTAAATATGGGTAAAAAAAAATAAAACATATCTAATATGTTTCTTACAACTTAAGGTATTATTCAACACATACCAAAGATAAAGTGTCACCATATATATATAAGCAGAAACATTTGAACAGATAAAGATTAATTCTTCACTTTGCACTTCTTCACCTTAAACTATAGGCAACTTGAAAACTCTCAATAGAATTAATTCATCTTGTTCTATAAATCAAAGACTTTCAACACCCTTAACATCGATGAAATAACAAGCTTAGTTAATGTATCATTTACCTTTCTTGGAATGACAAAAAATACTCTGGTTCCTTACCTCCCAATCCTACTAATTAACATCAAGCGCTACAGAAACAAATACTATGTCATGGAACTTTAATTTAATAAAATTTCTGGATATTACATAAAATGAGGTACAACATTGGATATCAAAATTTTCATGCTTTTAAATAATTTGTAGCATACGTACACACTGATTTATTACAGTGGTATCAATCTGATATTACCATAGCTATCATGTACTGCTTAATATAATATATATCTTGGCTGCTATTGATCAAAAACCTGTACCAATTAAAACTAAATATAATAGCTAACTATACCTTTTTAGTTAGCATCTTTAACAGTGACATAACTAAGCACAATATCAAATAGAATAATCATATGTGAGTTGCTCTCCGAAAAATATCTTATACAAAAACTCCCAGGGTAAAAAATTGCTTTCCAATATAAAAATTCACTAATTTTATACTTGTAGAACATACTTTATCTTGATTAATACTAGATTCCTATCAAAATAGTAACTATAAACAGATTAATGAGGCTTTTATTTATAGACTACGAAAGCCTCAAAATTTATCTCAGACTCAATCAACAAGTACCATACCAGTTACAAATGACTCTCCTAGATCCGAAATTGTAAAACGATTTTGGACTAACACCTTCTGGCACTTGATCCACAAATATGTCAGTTACAAACTTGCAAATAACAGAACTCGTGCAATATTTAAAATTTGAAGTCTAAGATTCGGAACTGCCTAAAGGGTAACAACTTTCAAATAAAGGAAAAGTCTAGATGAGAAAAAATTGATAGGTTTATTAAGATAATATGTTGTTGAACTCAAAACATTAGAAGTACAATCTAAGATGTTCTACCAAGAAGAAATCTCAAAGTACCTCTATACATCTAGCTAGAAGATGATTACCAACAACATATTAGGAACATAAGAGAACAATACCATGGCTATTCCTAATTGAGAACTACCAATAACTATTAACAACTTGGGGCATATCCAAATAAGGTTCAACATATATAGAAAAGGTTACTCACATGCACGCAAATGAAATACTTGAAATAGCAAAAATGCTGTAGGAATTTAATTTCCACATGGCAAACCAAGGTCAAGGTTCATGCAACCAACCACAAACCAGCAAAATATGATCTGTAGAAAAGTATGGCTTCAAGAAAGAAGATGCTTAATTAGCAAACTTCAATCAGAATAGGTAATATAGGTACTATATGTTAACAATGTCCACAAGCTTACATCACTGAAAACGTTATTTTCATAGCAGCAGTGTTGCATGCATCACTACTACAAATGTGCCCGGTATTAATGGGAACTCGTGACCAACTTTTGGTCACGGTTATAAAGGATTTGGTCACGGTTATAAAGGATTGTTATAAAGGATTTGGTCACGGCTGAGACCGCTATGAATAAAAAAATATGACGAGCCCCACAACCCACTTAAGATAAATCCCCTTATCCTCTTTTTTTTCCCGACCCTTTCCATTTCCCTCCCTCCCAAAAAAAAATTCCCGAGCCCTAGCTCTCGTCGCCACTGCCAGGCCTCTCATTGCCACCGTCGACGATCTCCACCGTCGACGATCTCCACCGCCTTCTCGCCGAACCCAGACACGCATCTCGCCTGGAGCTTCGCTGACCGCATCGATCTCCTCACCGTCGACACTCCTCGCCTCCATGCTCGCCGCCTCGAGCTTCGCCACCGCTTTTGTTTCCTCGATTTACCGCCTCCGCGGGTTAGTTTTTTCATTTTTAAATTTAATTTTCATAAATTTTGAATTTGATTTTTTCAATTTCAAGAATTTTACTTATAATTTTGTTAGGGTTAGGGTTCTGATTTGGGTTAGGGTTAGGGTTAGGGTTAATTAGGGGTTAGGGCCAGGATATATGGGGGTTAATTAGGGTTAGGGTAATGATTTGGGTTAGGGTTAGGATTAGGGGGTTAGGGTTAATTAGTGTTAGGGATGTAATTAGGGTTAGGTTTACAGTCTGGGTTATGGTTAGGGTAAGGGCTAGGGCTAGGGTTATGGTTTGGGTTAGTGTCAGATTTAGGGTTAAGATAATTTAGCAAATTTTTGTAGGTAACTTAGTGAAAAACAATAATAGTTAAGGGTATTTTAGTGAAAAATAACAATAGTTAAGAGTATTTTAGTGTAAATAAGTAGTATTGAGCAAATGAGGTTTTTTTTATTTAAAATTTTAATGATAGTTTAGTGAAACAACAAAATTAAAGGATATTTTAATAAAATTTATAGTAATTCAGTTAATTTACTAAGAGAAAGCGTTTAGTTAAATTTTGAAGGCAGTTTAGTTCAAACCTAAAATAGTTAAGAGTATTTTAGTGAAATTTATAGTGATTTAGTTAATTTAAGATTGTTTAGTGAAAAACCATTAATAGTTAAGGGTATTTTAGTGTAATTTAGTAAAATGGAAGAAATAGGTTGCTTTGGTGTGTGTGCGCGCGCGCATACACACATAGAGACATACATACACACACATATACACATACACATACACATACACACAAGCATACACATACATACATACATACACATACACATACACAAACACACACACATACAAATAAGGCCAAACATTAATTCATCATCATTCTTTTCTACATTGAACTCTTGTCAAATTCCATCCTAACCCCAAACCTAAATCCAAAATCTTAAACTCAATTAAGAAAACTCTTAATTTTAAAAGGATATACCCTAAACCAAAAACTTTAAAACCTTGAAAATGATACGTAAACGTAAAACTAATTCAAATTAAATCTTAAACTAAGTGTGTGAAACTTGATGATCATATGAAATTTTCATATTCTCATCAATAATCATATATGGAAATGAAAACGCGACTTAGTTCCTGTCTATTGGTTAACATACGTTCGATATTCGTCGTGATATAAAACTATACGGAAATTGTTAAATGTCGGACGGTATCATTCGGTTCTAACAACCGTCATATAGTCTATATAACAAGAATATTCAATCGTATGATAACCGATAGATTTGTCCCGTGTGAACAACTTAGGAATGTATAAAATAAACACCTGTATTCACATGTGTATTTCATTCGTTTCGAAATATCCAGTCAGTACCTTTCCGCTGGTTCTCCGTATACAACGATAGATTAGATGTACTTTTTAATGTTGTTTGACAATATTGAATGATCATCTTTTCTATTACAGTGTACTCGGAGAACAGCGGCGAGGTGCTGTTAAGATTTTCTCGAAACGGATGAAAATACAAGTGAATGGGTGTATTCTTTATACATTATGCCTTACCCCCAACAACCGCTACTCTCGACATCCAATATAGAATATTTAATATATTATCATCTTTCTTGGAAAAATAATCCAACTCACTAGCTATGAGTATTTGAAAGGTTATGCTAATGCCCCGGCCATCAACCGAGGCCGATTGCGGAACAAATTTTTTTCTAATGATATAAACTTGGCGCTAGAATAATGTAACATTTTGAAATATTTTAGATAATTAATTATTTTATTTATTTAATTAAAAAATTTATTTTAATTTTGTTGGTAATAAAGAGGCCTTTTTATATGTGGTAGGATAGTTTTGTAAAGAAATAGTTGTTTTTCCCATAAGAAGTGTCATGAGGGGTTTTAGGGAAATGTTAGCATCCTTATGTAAATTAATTTTAGGTGATGGTTACTATGTAAATGGGTTGAAATAGGGTTAGGGTTATATTAAACCTCATAGACACCACACCTTAGGATGCACATCAAGCCCACACCTCCTCCTTGCATGAATAGCACAGTATCTATTATGTTGACACCACCTCCTAGCCTTATCACTCCATACTTTTATCTCTTCTTATTTGTTCAGTTGATATTTTAAGTTTTAAAAGAAACTCCTAGTTTAGAAAACAAAGTCCTAGACCTCACTTATGAAAAAGAAAGAGAAATAGCATGAAAGGCTAAGTGTTGTGCTCTTACCTCAACCATCAAGCTAGGGAGTGGTGCTTGTACATCTTGAAGGAAGCTTTCAGTTGATCTTCAAGATAGGTATAATTTCCAAACCTGTAGTTACTTTAAATCGATACTGGTTTAGTATAGAAGTGTAATATCGGTAAAATATCGTATTTTCGTAAATATATGCTCTGTGAAGATATGCTATAGCTTAGACAATATGTAACATAACCAAACAGTGCCATCACCTTATAAAATGGAGCTAAAATAAACCCTAGGAATACGAACCATGTAGCTCGGATTTTGGCCGGCGACATATAGGGTAATTCCGAGCTCGCCGGTTTTTTGAGGGATTTAGGTGTTGTGGTTTTTAGGGTAGCTCTCTGGATAGGTGTTAAGATATTTGGTATTGTTTATTTAAGTTAGTTTATCAATATATGAAATATAGAAGTAAATATCTGTTTTTGAGTTAGAATTCTATATACGACATGGATATATATTATCACAAGTTCTGTTTTTTATCTACTACTACCAGAAGAGGGTTAGCTCAGAGAAACCTAAGTTCAGTTAACTCACGATGTCTTCACGAAGCATGTTTAGTTTTGAGCAGTATCATAAACTAGGATAATTGTGATGTCTAGCTCACTGCAATTGAATCTGGAACCATTAGGTGAAATTACTAGAAAAACTAGTAAGACCAAAACTATAGTATGATCATTAGAAGACTTTACACAAAACTCAAGACCCAAACTCCTCATATGAACCGGCGACAATTGTCCATTTTCCGGCGACGCCGGCCTTCCCTAGGCTTTTGGTGTTGGTTTTTCTCCTTTAGCTTTATGTTGGTATTTTATAAGTTTCTGTATTGTTTGTTTTGTCTAAATATTTATACATAAAATCTGGGAATGATTAGTAAAGGTTTTACCAAATTTCAGATATTTACGATATGGGTTTTTGTATTTTGTATTGCAGCTGAACCGTTAACGTTTATACGTTAATGACAGAAATATATTATCGTTTTTGGGTTAAGTATACCGTAGGTTCTAACCTATGGGTGCCTATCTCGTTGTTTTGGATTCAATATGATAGTTACATTGATGTGGTTTTAAATTACGATTATAGGTGCCGTCGCGAGGATTTCCGAGATGGAGTTGGCGGAAATAGCAGCGTGGATTTCAGCAAGCTCATCAAGTTAGTGAGTAGATTTACATCTACTGGGGAAGTCGGGTGGATGGCGTATAGCATTCCCGCAACCTTATAAATAGTATTATGATATCTAGTTAGTTTAGTATTTATTCAAGATATTGATATAGTATCACATCTAGTATGTCCTTCATTTGCATATAGTTTCATACATAGTTTTAAATAAGATACATACGTGATGTTAGATCCGTACTATATCGATATGGTTTGATGGATTGGTACGAGGAATCATGCCGTACTTGAGATGATACAGATACAGTGGTACGATGAAGTATTAGATAAGAAGGTATATGTATTGGAAGTGATGAGATTCGTATGCCGAATAACAGCCAAATTTTTCCTTTAGACCCGTAGAGTTAAATTATATTCCTTTTTAAGATGTAATACTTGTGTGAGCTATATTCTTTTAAAAACTACGATTCGTTTCTCTTTTATATGATAAAAAACAAGGATGCGGTGCCAATTTCCAAAACGAATATCGATTTTAACCTAAGGCGGCTTCCTTATCTCAAAACCAACGTTTCGTTCTCTTTCAAAAATAATGGTATAGCTCATAGCAAGTAATTACAGTTATCAGTTACGCTTAGATTTTCTTTACATGTTCGCGTTATATTTATCGGTGTTATACGTTTCTGTAATACGAATACTCCGATAGAACACTGCACAACTACCAATAAGCATTATGCTGCACAAAAACGTATACCTATGTTACACTACACCTCATTGGTACTGCCATGTCACTGTAAGACCGTTATGATATATTGCATATGTAGATATCGATATGAGTAGGCTATTACACCTGTAGAACACTTGCACAAATACTAATGATTGCCATGCTGCACGAGCACAGACGCTTATATTACACCACACATCATTAGTAGTGCCATGACACAGTAGGATTGATATCCTTATGCCTATATGATCTAATTTTGTAGTCCTTCTTTATTACCTATTGTGTATTGTAAATATTAGTACTATAGATGTTGTATTTGATTCTTATGGATTTCTGGATATTTTACTCCTGATGATATATCGGTGGTATGGGACACTGTTATATATGTATATATATAATATATCATCAGAATGATCTATGCAAGTATTCTCATTCTTTACTTGATATTTTGTATATGATAAGTTGGCGTCCACCATGAGCTTTATGTTTTCTGAGTATTTGTTCCGAACCGAGTGGGAGAGCTATACGGTTTCGGACTTGTTATTATCCAGACTGAGTGGGGGAGCTATACAGTCGGATACATGGTGGACCCGGATAGAGACCGAGGGGCAGGATAACGTAGTTGAGGCGGGGAGCCTAGCGAGGATACTCGATACCGGAGATAGAGACGAGCACGAAAGATATCCAGGGGATACTAGCCGGGGTTCGATTGGGCACGGTGGATATCCAGGGGATACCAACCGGAGCCAGGGATATCGGGTGGCGATCATCTGTTGAGATGGTGTCGACGGTATTTGCATTTACGTGTCGATACTGGACACGAGAGATTTCTGATTTCGATGTCGATGCTGGACATCCATATATATATATTGATATGATTGTTATCATGAGGTACACAGTTAGATATAATTTATTGAATTCGACTAGGACTGATCCGGGGGACAGTACCTATATATATATATATATTCTACTTGGGGTTGCATGACAGTTAGTGTTGCATTATGATACATACGCATATCATGTTATATTAGTACAGATCATGGTAGTACTATATTTATGACATAGGTATCGTTGTGTATTTCGATTTCTAACTTTAGATGTACTTTTATTCACTGAGTTGGCAACTCATCCCCGTTGTGTTACAGTTTCTTGCAGGTTTTACCGCTTGGATTATCAGCGGCTTGGGCACATATTCTTTTCGGTGATTGATTGTTAAGTAGGTTACTATTGTATCGTACTCACACTTGATTATTCATATATTCTTGTATCTAGCTAAAACTCCATCAACTTAGTAATAGTATATTGTGGACTTAGAAGCGAGACTTAGAAATTGTGAGGTCGCACTCATTGGAGTCGACTTCTGATATAGATTGTTTGGCTACTCCGTCGTTTGGACGTAGAGGCTAGCTCCAATCGGGACGCTATTTATATTATTATGTTGTATCGGGTTATGCAAAAATACGAAGGAGGTGATGTCGAATTTCAAAACGTCATATATGTTTTTCAAATATACTTAGTTAAACTTAAATGTTATTTTAAATTAATTCCATCTGATGACTATTTTAAACTTCACTTCCAATATTTTCAAAAAGGGTTTAGATTCCGGATTTCGGTTTACTTGAACCGCGTCGACGTCTTTAGATGTCACGTGATTTGAGTGACGGTCACGTACCGCATTTGGGTCGTGACAAAGTTGGTATCAGAGCGTTTAGTTTAACCTTTGTTCGAGTCTAGGTTGGCTATATGGGATCTAGGAATTCACTTTTGTTACCTGGACCTACCTTATAGGACTTCGACTTGACTTTTGGGGTCTTATACCCGAACTTTCGTTATATAGGATGACCTTGGTTGATGGAGTAGGTACTGAGTAGAGTACCGTACATATGTTCCATGGCATATTTACGATATGATACTCCGTCTAAGTTACCTTAGGATTTATATCTTGAGATCTTCCTTCTATTCATTTCGTTGATCTATCCTCGTCAGTGCATGTTGATTGTTCCGGTCACCATATTTATAGAAGCCGAGAGTGCTGCAGTTAGAGGTACGGTCAGAGCAGACTTGTCTGGGACAAGGACTGACCAGGGTGACTTTCCCGGTGATATAGAGACACGTCGTTTATTGATATTGATCGAGTTCTAATATTGAAGAGAGTTTCTTCGGGATCCGCACCAGATGGTAGAGTCATTGATGGAGATTAGCTGGACTTGAGACATGATGTTTTCCTCTCTTCGAAGATCGTGGTGTCGCCTACTTTTCAGACAGCGGTGCCAATCATTGCTGAAGTTATCGAGATGTTGCTTCCAGAGTTCATAAAGTTAAAATTTGACGATGTTTACAAGTGTAGATGGATCAGAAAAAGTTGTAGCCGTTCAGATGTGGGATGGTTAGGACTTTTAATCCATAGTGGCGCTCCGATGTGAAGTTAAGGAAGTTAGTTAGCTTCTTCCGATGGGTCTTGCTCAGACTAGATGCAAGTCGCTTGAGAAAGAGATCGTACAGTAAGTTTTCCTCCGACAATTTGGGACGAGTTTTCGAAGGTGAGCTTAGTCAGACTCTTCTACAGAGTATCAGAGATGCCTGATTCGTCTTTTTGAAAATCTTGTAAGGTTCCGGGCATGGTCATGATCGAGTATGACTTGCAACTCGCCGGATAGTCGAGATGCGCTCTTTAAGTGGTTGATATTGGAAATTTATGAAATAGGAGATTGATGCAGAGTTTTAGTGGACAGTTGTTCTTCACCTCCGATATTGAAGATTCAAAGCAAATGCAGAAGCGAGTACGACCATACTTTTAGGGAAAATCTTAAGGAAATGACAGTCGTTACTAAAGAGAAAGTGGATTCAGAAATGAGTGTTAGTTCCGGGTAGGCTGTATAGCTGAGATCAGCAGGAGACTTGAAGGGGTTCTTTCTGAAAGTTGATAATAAGTAAGATTGGACTCAGAATCAGTTGTTAGCACATAAGCAGAGGATAGAGATTTCCGTCATCAACATGTTGCGTTACGAGAGACGGGACTACTGGCCAAGAAGATGTGATGGGATGTATCAGCAATAAGAAAAATGGTGTCATTGCTCCTCACCAAACGATTGCATAAAGAAGCCATAGTATTAGGGATCCGCAGGAAGAACCAGAATCAGAGACAGAGAACGTTAGAACATGGCAGGTAGTAATCCTTGCTGTGCCAATTCCAGTGGTATAAATACCTTTTGACATTGAAGAGAATCTGCTTCGATTGTCATTTGAGTTCGAATTGCGTTTTTATTGATCCAAATATTTTGTTTCCAACATTGAAAAATGGATAACTCAACGTTCGTTATTTTGATATATGCACTTTTGAGGATTTGAGGGCTATATTATGTTTTGTGCACACCAGGTGCACTTGATGAGATTTCCATATACAGTAATTTCATTTTGATTTATGTTTTGTGCACACCAGGTGCACTTGTTGAGATTCTCGTGCGAGGTGACCGCACTCGATTAGAGTGTTACGTACACCAGATGCACTACACTGATATTTCCGTGCACATCAGATGTACATGGTTAAGAGATTATATATATATATATATATCCTAGATATACTTGGTATGTTTCGTGCACACCAGTTGCACGTTTTGATTTTGTGCACTCTGATGCACTTGATGTTGAGCTGTGTAATCCGATGCACTTGAGATTTATTTTGTGCACCCCGATGCACTTGATACTATTTTGTATACTTTTGTTCCGTGCACAATAGATGCAGTGGATATCGTTTCGTGCACGCATGTTGCACTTAACACTGTTTTGTTTTCATGCACACCGTGACGTGTAGTTTGTGATTTACATACAAACCCATTAGGCTTGATTTTGTTTTCGTGCTTTGCACTTGATAGGATATATTGTAGATTTGATTATATAAAAATTTTCGATTGGTCATGTACCTCGATATTGCACTACGATTGAGGCAATTATTGTGTACTTAAGATACAACGGTTTTCGTATTTGGCAAATTGCATCATAACTGGAGTAATTCTCATAGAACCAGCTAGAGTTACAGTTATGTGAGTTTTATATACTTTGAGGTTTCATGAACACGGTTGCGTTATGATGCGTTTTAGCTCATATGGGACTTGGAGTTCCATTATTTACACGAAAATTGTATGTTTTAAGTTGGACCCCGGAAAATGATTTTGGAGTTGAGCAGATTGGATAAATAAAAATGTTTTAAGAAGGGGATTTAATTTAAATTCGGGGACCGAATTTTCTTAAGGGGGGAATATTGTAACATTTTGAAATATTTTAGATAATTAATTATTTTATTTATTTAATTAAAAATTTTATTTTAATTTTGTTGGTAATAAAAAGGCCTTTTTATATGTGGTAGGATAGTTTTGTAAAGAAATAGTTGTTTTTCCCATAAAAGTGTCATGAGGGGGTTTAGCGAAATGTTAGCATCCTTATGTAAATTAATTTTAGGTTAGGGTTATTATGTAAATGGGTTGAAATAAGGTTAGGGTTATATTAAACTTCATGTTCCCGCCAAAATTTTTGGCCAAGAGCTACTTGTTCCCTTACAAAAAAGGGGGAGAATCTTTAAAAAAACGGGCATCACGTGTCCACACGTGATCGGACATCACGTGGGGACACGTGACCTTCTATGAGCAAAGTTATGGGCGCTGAAATACACAATTGGAGATGGGGTCACGTGCCAACACGTGATGGGCCCCTGAGCTCTTTGAAATAATAGAATTAAATTATAATGAAATGCCTAACAGGTAGGGTCACGTGCCAACACGTGATGGACTCTTAAGTCCTTTGAGCGAATAGAATTAAATTCTAATTAGATGGGTCACGTGCCAACACGTGATGGGCCCTTGAGCTCTTTGAAATAATAGAATTAAAGTCTAATGAAATGCCTAACTGGTGGGGTCACGTGCCAACACGTGATAGACTCTTAAGCCCTCTGAGCGAATAGAATTAAATTCTAATTAGATGGGTCACATGCCAACACGTGATAGGTTCTTAGACCCTCTGGAACAATAGAATTAAATTCTAATTAAAGGGAATCAAAAACCCTAAATGGAAAAATATTTCCCTATATCTTTCCAAAAAAAAAAAGATTGCGCTCTGTAAAGTGGAGCATCGTTGGATTAAAAATCCAACGGTGATTAAAAATCACCAATTTATAGAAAGATTCTATACAAGGAAATATTTTCCTAAAATCTGTCAGGACCAACAACAAATAAAATATCTTTTGGATTAAAAATCCAATGGTGAATAAAATTCACCGAGTGATCTAAAAGATCATGTTTGTTACAAAATCAACCAAAATCTTTCAATGAAAAATTGACTAAACAAACTGATTCTTTCTTTCTCCTGTAAATAGGAGCCAAGAAGAGAAAAAAGAGATAGAAGAACAGAGAGAAAAAAGAATAGAATTTAATTCGCTAGAGAGAAAAGAAGATTTCCTCAGAAGAGAAAGAAACCCTGGGTGAGAAAGGGAAAGAGATCATAAGATCCACAAAAAAAAAAGAGAATTTAATTCTCAAACTAAGAGTTTAACTCTTCTGAATAAGAACTTAGTTCTTCCTCTGGTTAAGATCTGCAGAAATGGATCTCCCCACAAGTTGAGAATTTAATTCTCATCGAGGAGATTCTGCTATACAGATCTAAAACTTATGAGAAGACCTAAGTTCAGAGAATTATATTCTCCCACAAAGTACTTAGGAATTTAATTCCTCCAACAGAGACAGGGTTTAACCCATGAAACAAGAACTTAGTTCTTCTTTATGATTGAAGATATGTAGAAGCAGATCTCCCCATAAATTTAGAATTTAATTCTCATCAGGAAGATTTTGCCATGCAGATCCAAAACTTAGAGAGAGAGTTGGGTTTAAAGAATTTAATTCTTCCATATACATAGGAATTTAATTCCTCTAAACAAAATTAGGGTTTAACCCTACAAAAGAATTTAATTCTTAAATAAGGGACTTAGACTTTTCATGCACGTAAAAGGATCAAGTACCCAACATGATCACGTGGCAACACGTGACCCTCCCTTTCAATGATCAAAAGAGAATGAATAAGACTAGGTCACTGATTGAAAGAATTAAAGTTAACCGCAATCAAGACGGTGTCGCTATGCAGCTAGCTGGTTGAGCACGGGTCGATCCACAGGGAGATGGTTGTATTTCCGTTCTTGTCTTAGACGAGTCAATAAAGAATTTGTATGTGTTTGTTCAAGCTAACCTATGTGTTTTATATGCAAGTATGCAGTTGTTAAGAAAAAGATACGAAATTGTAAGCTAAAGAAATCTGTACTCAAAACCTTTGAGCCGAGTCTTGACCGATTGAAGCTAGAGCAATCGGCAACAACGTGGATTAGGGGATTTAAGCGCGGTATTCGTGGAATCCGGCTTATTTACCCTTGTCCTTCCGTTCTTGTCTCTTGCTTTCGCCTCCGGCCAAACCGAACGCAACCGGTCGCGGTTAGGAATCACCGTTACCTTGTTAGGGTAGGGTGCCTAACGGAGCGCTTGCGTATCGTTTGGGCGGAGTTCAATGGAAAATACGGGAAAAGGAAATGATTAAAGAAACGTTAACTTATAATATCCTTTTTCTTCTTAACAATAATAATTACAACCATTCACAAAACAAACCAAAAAGAGCAAAAGAAAAGAACAAAGAAAAGAAAGATTACAAGCAAGTAATTAAAGTGCATGGTAATAAATTGCAAGTAATTAAAGACAAGAATGAAAAATGCAAGAAAGTAATTACAAGAACCATAGAACTCAAAACAAGCATGGGATCGATAACCAACCCTTAAACTTGCAAGCTCAATCAAGAGGTTGCAAGATCAAGAGAAGGGTAAAGAACTCATGTGAAATGAAGCACTAAAGAGAGAACAAAATGATACAACCGCTTGAGACCAATGACCAAAGCTTAAACTTGCAAGCTCACTTAAGAGGTTGCAAGATCAAGTTAAGGTAGAGAGCTCAAGGGGGAAGCTAAGCAAAAAGAATAATACAAAAAACCATCATCTTCATTGATCTTCTACTCAAAAAGCTCTCACTACAATTTTCATGGAGGAAAGAATGAAGAAGAAGAAGAAGAAGACTAAAACCTAACAAAAGAGGCTAAAGAATTTTTCTTTTTGGCTTGGCTCAGAACTGGGGTATTTATAGGAAGGGAACTGAAAACCTAGGGCAAGAATCTGCCCCTATATGAAGTCCCCAAACTACCCCTGAAAAACGACAAGGTGGGGAGACTATACGGCCGCGGAACCGCGGCTTAGACCCCCTATTGGCCGCGGTTCCGCGGCCCTATGGTGGAGTTGTGTCATGGGATTTTGGGTGGTTTCCTGGTTTTATATTTCCTCATGTTTGAAATCTTTAAACTGCACAAAAGTCTTCCAGAATATCTTCAGATTTCTTAGTCCAAGATTGCTTTCTTTTCTTTACTTTTGACTTTATCTCCCTCGAGCTCCGCGCACCCATTGATTCTTGTGCAGCCCCCCTCGTGCTCTGTGCTTGTCCCAGACACGAATGACCATTGTCATATGTCTTGTCTCTGAAACTGGTACTCGGCACTGGACGGATATGGATGACCGGAACCCGGCTTTTATCTGCTGTGACAGATGTTCTGTATTTGGTGTAACTGTGGAGATTTTATCTTGATTTGCAATATTTGTACTGGAAACCTGTATTCTGTAAATATGTAACAAACACGGATTAAAAGCACCTACCTATAAACAACCGAGCGTAAGAATGGGCGGTATAAAATGTAATATTCTGGTATGAACAAATACCCCCAAACTTAACTTTTGCTCGTCCCGAGCAAAACCAATTATTCACAAAAATAAAATCCTAACCGCACTTTCGCAGGGAACGCGATTGCACTGAGCGCGTGCAACAATCCGTTAAACCTCTAGGTGTCCCTAGTAGGAGTAGTGTTATCTCCTGAGGGTTTTCAGCGGATACTACCCACAAAATCCCGTCAAGTTAGTTTCAACATCGATTCTACTCCTACAGTTTAGTATTTACGTTAGAAACTCTATCATCCTAAGTTAGAAATATCCAACCCTAATTTTTCACACCTCCTATCTATTTAACCTTAGGTCCTATACGTTCCAAAAAAGTTTAGAAAGATGTTGGTTCTCCTGAGTTTTCCTTCTAAAGTGCGGCCTCAAATCAGGGATTTTTATCAACTTTACAGAAAACACAAGTCTTATTCTTTATTTCTATCTTTTATCCAAACATCGATTGTATACCCCTACGTGTGTGTGTATTTGCACCCCTACACTCAAGAATTCAATTCAAGCTATAATACCCTTGCCCTAATACCTAATACTACTTCTTTTCATTAAGGATGGACGGATTTGCTCACACACCTTTCATGCGACTATTAATGCTTCTTGAGGCACTAACGACCGATTACTGAATGTGTGAACTTTAAAGCGTAAATAGCAGTTTCCAGGTCTTAACTTTATTCTATTTTTATTTTTTTATTTTTATTTTTCTTTTTCAAGACCGGATATATTTTTCAATATGCTCTTTTGGTGTTTAGCTTTAAATACCGTTTTTTCTTTCATACTAGGTTTTCAGGCAAGAGTATTTCTAGGTATCCTCTACTATCCCAAGTTTCAAGGTGCGTGTAAGTGCAGTTTGTAGGGTATATACTTTCTAAATTTGAACTCAAGAAAAGAAATTATTTTTCAGACTTATCCTTCAGTAAAGCTTCAATACTTTCCCTTCATCTTGACTTAACTCAAGAACTGAACTCAAGACTACCTATTTCTCAAAAAAAACTGTAAGGACGTATAATCACCAAGTTTAAACAGAATGAGGGTTATTTTTAGAGTTTTCAAATCCTAAGCCTAGAATTTAGTTATTTCTATCATATCAACTAAACTTTCGGAATAAAGATCTAAGTTACCCTATTAGCTAACTTGACGACAAAGTTTTTATATTTTTGGAAAATTTTCGATTTTTGTGGGTTTTTAAATAAGGTATGCAAATGCAAAATATACAAATGAATGCGAAGGAAGGAAGCTTACCGAGCACACCCCCAAACTTAAACTTGACAGTGCCCTCACTGTCAGGCTATACCAAGATGGTCAAAAATTGTCGGCGCTCTCCCTAAAAACAAATTATATACAAAAAGGAAAACAAAAAATATATACAAAAAGGGTCCCCCCCATACATAAGTAAAACAGTGTTTCCACTGTTAAGCGTTGAAGTTCAGGATTAGGGGGGAAAGAACAGTGTCAAGCTATACAAGGCCTTACACAGGCCAAAAGTTAACACCAACCATTCAAAGATCTTATCGTGATAAAGCAGTGGCTGGTGAAAGAAGGCGTAGAGAAAAGAGATGGAGAATACGCGAGACCATATGCGGAGAGAAGCGGGATATGGTCTCGGTATATGAGAGGAAGAAGAATGGCGGAAGGGAAAAAGAAGTGGAATACGAACTTGAGGGTGCAAATGGAGTAAATAGATTAGCACAATTTGTGATGACCGATGTGTGAAAAGCGATTGTGCTAATATATTTACCCGTCGAGAAATGGGGTCAAATCCCTCAAGATTCGTGAGAAACCATTGGTACGCCGAACTTGGTAAACCAGACATATGAAATGAGAGCGAGACGGGTTCTTGCAAGGTCAGAACGATGGAAAGGATGGAGGGAAGTGGTTGAGGAAGGTTATCGGTTAAAGGTTCAGGAGGGTGTACACAGTCAGTGGAAGGGATAGGATGAATTGGAAAATTCGACTCATCAATTATAACTGGTTCATCCTCAAAACTATCCTCAGAATTCTCCTCAAAGTTAAGCTCATCCATGCCTTTATCATCAATATCAAGACGCATATGAAGTTCGGGAAAAACATTTAATGACTCGGGATGATGATTTGAAGAGAAAAACTCAGCCAAATCTATGGGTTCATCATCCAAAATATTCCCAGCGTCAATATCCTCAATCAAGTGAAAATCAATATTCTCAGACACCTCATCAAAAGCATGGATTTCAATCAATTCAGGTTCTAAGATGGAGGTGTAGAGGTCAAAAGGATTGGGTGTGGTTTCACTTGGCAAGGTCCCTTCACAATCTGGCAAATCAAACACTATAAAGTCACACAACTCATTAAACATTCTATCTTCAACTGATAATTCATTTGGGACACTTGATAGACTTTCAACACAGGAGTTGTGGGATTCAATTTGAGACGGGTAGGTTTGATTTGGAAGGGTATACAGCTCACTTTCTCCACTCAAATTCTCAGCCTGTCCTACCGCCTCATCATACATTGGAAAATTTGGAGCTAGCTGGAAACTAGCTACCGGGTCAGTAGGTTGTATCAGAGCGGCCATGGACGCATTCAAATCCATCATCTGTTGGCTTGACGCTACCCTAAAGTCTTCCAACGACTGTTCCAGACTAGACATGGGTTGTGAAGGGGTTTCCGTAAAAGATTCAAAGTTGTTTGGATACTGAAAACTCCCAAATGGCGGTTCTGAAGTAATGTCTAGGGAAGGTGCAAAAGTAGGGTAGGATTGGTAGGAATTGAATGGCTGGACAGGAGCAGGATCAACATTTGGATAGGAAGGTGAATGGAATTGTTGATCCCAAGAACTTAAAGTGGTGAAAGGAGTGAAAGATCGGCTACGGGATTGTTCAATACGTTCAGCGATGGACAAAGGACGACTTGCAAAAGGGGTATCAACATAAGCGGGTGCAGGAGGTTGACAAGGTTGATACAAAGTGGAATGATGAGTGCAAGTGTTTGTCCTAGCCGCTGCTATGCGATCTTTCAGTGAAACTTTGGGCATGGAGGGGTCGTTCGATGTTCGGCCAAAGCAAGAACCGTAAGAAGTAATGTTTGGTTGTGGGTACCAAAGTTCGGCAAGAGTTTTGCGAGGTGGAGTACCCATGATATGAAGAGAGAAAGAAAGAAAGGCAGAGAAAAGGAGGGGAAAAAGAATGTGATATTTTTATTTTTATTTTTTTAGTTATTAAAAGAATGAAATATACACAAAAAAAAAATATGGACAAAAACAATCACGACACAAAAATACCACACACCTAATCGTTCTAGGGTTCACCTAGGTCAACTAGACCTGCTCCAGAACTTGATTGTCGAAGTAAAACTGTGTCGAGAAACGGGCTCAAGATACACTGATCACGAGGCCAGGTAAGTGCAGAGATAAGGGGAGGTTTTCCAACGCTTTCGCGAAGTTCCTTAATTAAATAACCCTTTCTCTTTTGGCGGTTTCGCCGTTAACACTTTCCTAGACACCCCGTAAGCAATATACCGTTAAGCGAGGTTCTAAACACAGTTAACTTCTCCTAGTGAGCGCGAAGTCCTTAAGGCTTAAAGTCTAGTTTCTTTTAAATTTTGTGCGGGTAAACGTTATGCTCAGGTTCGTGATTTGTGGGCCACGGAAAAGGTGATGAAATCCTTTACCGTATGTTGTGGGGTTCGCTAGCCCTTAAGTCCGTATTAATGTATGCAATGCGCAATTCAATAAAAATTCTATAAAGAATCAAACAATCGTTTTTTATTTTAAGCACGGCACTGCAACAAATACGGGTTAGTCAATTTTTAGCGTTTGCTAGCGAACTTGCAAAGAATCATGCAAAGAATAGTATATTGGATGCGTCGGATTTGAGAAGAAGGTGTTAGTAAAGTACGTACCGTTAAGTTTTAGGGTTAGGAAACCCCCGTTGAATCAAATCCGGTAAGCTTGAAAAGTTCGCTTGCGCGAGTCAAACTACTCAGATCTTTGGCACTTTACTTTGCAATCACCTTAGCTTCGAACGTACACTTTGCTCCCCACAATCGCAGTTTGAAAATCCGCAAAAATCCGCACTCTTGCCCACAAAAATGATCAAAAATAACAAAAAGATTTTATTTTTTTTATAAATATATACAAAAAGAATATTAACCCGAATAATAAGAAAGAAAATACGCTACCGTCTCCCCGGCAACGGCGCCATTTGATTAAAAGAATTAAAGTTAATCGCAATCAAGACGGTGTCGCTATGCAGCTAGCCGGTTGAGCACGGGTCGATCCACAGGGAGATGGTTGTATTTCCGTTCTTGTCTTAGACGAGTCAATAAAGAATTTGTATGTGTTTGTTCAAGCTAACCTATGTGTTTTATATGCAAGTATGAAGTTGTTAAGAAAAAGATACGAAATTGTAAGCTAAAGAAATCTGTACTCAAAACCATTGAGCCGAGTCTTGACCGATTGAAGCTAGAGCAATCGGCAACAACGTGGATTAGGGGATTTAAGCGCGGTATTCGTGGAATCCGGCTTATTTACCCTTGTCCTTCCGTTCTTGTCTCTTGCTTTCGCCTCCGGCCAAACCGAACGCAACCGGTCGCGGTTAGGAATCACCGTTACCTTGTTAGGGTAGGGTGCCTAACGGAGCGCTTGCGTATCGTTTGGGCGGAGTTCAATGGAAAATACGGGAAAAGGAAATGAGCAAAGAAACGTTAACTTATAATATCGTATTTCTTCTTAACAATAATAATTACAACCATTCACAAAACAAACCAAAAAGAGCAAAAGAAAAGAACAAAGAAAAGAAAAGATTACAAGCAAGTAATTAAAGTGCATGGTAATAAATTGCAAGTAATTAAAAACAAGAATGAAAAATGCAAGAAAGTAATTACAAGAACCATAGAACTCAAAACAAGTATGGGATCAATAGCCAACCCTTAAACTTGCAAGCTCAATCAAGAAGTTGCAAGATCAAGAGAAGGGTAAAGAACTCATGTGAAATGAAGCACTAAAGAGAGAACAAAATGATACAACCCCTTGAGACCAATGACCAAAGCTTAAACTTGCAAGCTCACTTAAGAGGTTGCAAGATCAAGTTAAGGTAGAGAGCTCAAGGGGGAAGCTAAGCAAAAAGAATAATACAAAAAACCATCATCTTCATTGATCTTCCACTCAAAAAGCTCTCACTACAATTTTCATGGAGGAAAGAATGAAGAAGAAGAAGAAGAAGAAGACTAAAACCTAACAAAAGAGGCTAAAGAATTTTTCTTTTTGGCTTGGCTCAGAACTGGGGTATTTATAGGAAGGGAACTGGAAACCTAGGGCAAGAATCTGCCCCTATATGAAGTCCCCAAACTACCCCTGAAAAATGACAAGGTGGGGAGACTATACGGCCGCGGAACCGCGGCCTAGACCCCCTATTGGCCACGGTTCCGCGGCCCTATGGTGGAGTTGTGTCGTGGGATTTTGGGTGGTTTCCTGGTTTTATATTTCCTCATGTTTGAAATCTTTAAACTGTACAAAAGTCTTCCAGAATATCTTCAGATTTCTTAGTCCAAGATTGCTTTCTTTTCTTTACTTTTGACTTTATCTCCCTCGAGCTCCGCGCACCCATTGATTCTTGTGCAGCCCCCCTCGTGCTCTATGCTTGTCCCAGACACGAATGACCATTGTCATATGTCTTGTCTCTGGAACTGGTACTCGGCACTGGACGGATATGGATGACCGGAACCCGGCTTTTATCTGCTGTGACAGATGTTCTGTATTTGGTGTAACTGTGGAGATTTTATCTTAATTTGCAATATTTGTACTGGAAACCTGTATTCTGTAAATATGTAACAAACACGGATTAAAAGCACCTACCTATAAACAACCGAGCGTAAGAATGGACGGTATAAAATGCAATATTCTGGTATGAACAGTCACGTGCTCCCATGTGACCCTTGAATAGACTTCTCAAAATAAAGAAGGACAGAACAGATTTTGGGCGCTCTCACGTGTCCCCACGTGACTCCTGACAAACACCTCTTTAAAAAAAAGAAGATGGAAAGAACTGAAGGATTAAAATCCATAGGCGCTCTCACGTGTTCCCACGTGACCCCTAACAGATCCTTTTAATATCCAGTGCATGGGTACCTATCACGTGCCCACACGTGATGGCCATGAAGACTAAAAGTGTTTAACACTTATTTGAATATTCTGAGAATAAAATAAAGGAATCTTGGCCCAATCGTAGGGCGCCTCACGTGTCCTCACGTGAGCGCCTTATTTTTCTAGTGTTTAACACTATTTTAAGCACTGCATCCTTAGTGTTTAACACTATTTTAAATGCATCACATAGGAATACGTGATCACCAAATATATTCTAGTGTTTAACACTATTTTCAAATAGTCTTAGCCTATATTGGCTATGTTTTCCAGAGGCAGTACCCCTTTCTTTTGACTGAACCTCAAATACACTCTTGTCTTCCAAAATTGGTCAGCTTTGGTTCAAGGGTACATCTCTTCACACCTCTGATACATGTCTTTGTAATTCTTCAACGTCTTCAGAGAGGTGGTGGGTCCCAATGACCAATAACTATCTGGTGCATTTCTAAACCCATGTTTGCATATGAATTTGGACCGCAATGTCCCTAAACTAAACAATAGAGCCCAAATGCTCTTTTGTTGGATCTAAATGATCCTGTTAAGTAGATCTTAGTCTAAAATTAGACTAACGTATCCTTAACAAACATTTAAGTTGATCCTAATCTCAAACGAGATTAACGATCCTTAAATCAAATTAACTACAGATCCCCCAACTAATATTGGTTCAAGGGTACATCTCTTCACTCATCTGATACATGTCGTTGTAATCCTTCAACGTCTTCAGAGAGGTGACGGGTCTCGACAACCAGACATTCCATGGACTGTGGGGTCCTTAAACTCATGGACTATGATGTCCTTAAACTTTATAGACTATGACGTCTTTAAACTACGGACTGTGGGGTCCTTAAGCCCATGGACTATGATGCCCTTAACCTCGGACTGTGGGGTCCTTAAGCCCATGAACTATGATGTCCTTAACCTCAGACTATGGGGTCCTTAAACCCATGGACTATGATGTCCTTAACCTTTAAAGACTAAGATGTCTTTAAACTGGACCGAGATGTCCTTAAACTAACATTGGACCACTATTTCCTTAAACTGGTAATCAACCGCAATGTCCCTAAACTAAACAATAGAGCCCAAATGCTCTCTCGTTGGATCTAAATGATCCCGTTAAGTTGATCTTAGTCTAAAATTAGATTAACGTATCCTTAACAAACGTTTAAGTTGATCTTAGTCTCAAATGAGACTAATGTATCCTTAAACCCAATCCCAAACCCAAATCTAAGAAGATACGGATTTGGACTAATCCACGCCTTACGGGCGACAACATAAATTAGTCTCCATATACAATCCATGGGCAACCAAAAACAAAACAAATACCCACGACAAGAAGTGACCATCTGGAGAAGGAGAAAGTGGTTACCGCGATGCGGTAGCGTAATTAACTGCAGGGGCTTGCGCCTGCAGGAAAGAGCGTCTCCACAATCAAAAACCCCTCAATGAGAGGGAATCTGACGAAGTCTGCTACATCAGCCGCATCCGTCTAAACCTTCGATACATGGTGTCATAAATCAACTTGGCATCTTCGGAGAGGTGGACGGATAGCACCAAATAGCATCTGCCCTCAAAATTCAAGCAAGTTGAACCTACGCGGTCGCGTCTCGCGTCTTTCGGCGGAGAACAGATTCTGGACCTTTTCCTCTTTCCACTCCACACTTTGTGTGTCGTGTTCACGAACGAATCACGATTTAATATGGTTGCCTCTGGATTCGAGGTACTAAGATTTGGTGTGTTGCTCCATGCAGAAGAAAGAACAGCAATGGCCTCTAATTGCTCCAGCTGCAACTGCAACTCCCGTTCTGCCTCATCTGGAGGAGTAACCTACGGGCCCCAAGCGGCCTCCCTTTTCACAATGCCTGTGGAACAGATAACTCAGGCCACCACTGGGTTATTCTTTGGGACCATGATCCCGACAACAAGTTTCAGCGCCCCTGTACCATTGCAAGAAGCTCAGAAGAAGTCGGTCTTTGATCGGCTTACCACTACCACGGCCCCTCTTAACGGGTCCCCCAAACCAAGCGCCTCAGTTTTCAGCATACTGGGCTGAAGCTCTAATGGACCTGTAAAGAAGCCCGTGATACCGGAACGGGTTATCCCGAAGAAAATAGCCATTCCTACTCCTGAAGTCACCAAGTCGGCTTCTCCGGCTAAGGGGTCGGTCTTCACAAGACTGGCCGTTTTAGCTCCCACTCCGGGTGAAGTAACCAAAGCCGTTTCCCCTGTACGAAAATCGGCCTTCTCAAGATTGGCCATTCCCTCTTAGCGAGCATCTGTCTTTAATAGGCCGGCGCCAACAACAGACTCTCATCAGAACCGGGAGCATGATGAATCCACCCCCATAACTGAGTCGATCCCGGCCGCATGACATGCTCGACGTCACCACTAGCGCCGGGTAAGGAAAGCTGGGGGCAGCTCCTCTTCTGGACTGACTCCGCCAGCTCCAATGGTGGAAGTTGATGCTGTTGTTCTAACTGGGAAGAGCTTTGAATTACTTAATAGGGTATGCAGGAATTCACCAACTGCCGTGCTGAAAAGATCTCCTCCACCAATGGAAAACGCTATAAAGACGAAGCTGGAGCGGCCCCCTCAGCGGCTGTCCTCTAAAATTTATAAAGTTTGGCGACAGGTCCAGGACTCTATGGTAGATCAAAACTATCCCCGCCGATAGAAAAAGATTAAGGTTCGGCAAGAAGAGGATCACCATGTAAAACCACAGAAAGCGACAGCTATTTGGGTGCCCACTGCAACGGGCCCCTCAACCTCGACTGCTCACAAGAGGAGAAAGCTGGAGAAAATCCCGGTGTCTGCGACGAATCGCAATAACACTAAATCTAAACGCCCCAAGTCTGGGGGCATGGTGGTGCACACCATCTATATGGCATCCGGAAAAGAGGATAGCTGTATCTTCACAGGTCATCGACCGCTTACGCGATCAGTGACTAAGGCTCAGGAGCAACAACAACAAAAGCTCCAAGAAATGCTAACAGCTATGGCCGCACTTACGGGACCAAAAGCAAGCCCGGAGACATCCTCGGAGTAGCGCCGTGAGCAGGAAACTGATGCTGAATTCCTTCGGAGAATGCTTGAGAAGAAGGACAAAGAGGCCGCGGAACAAGCAGGCAATATAAAATAAATGGCCCTTCTATTCCAAGATATGGTGGGCATGATGATCCAGCCGGACCCTCCAGCCGAAGACTCTCCAGTAATAATTGAAGAAGATAGAGGAGAGACATCAAACCATCTGCCGGCTCTGTCAGCAGCCAAAGAGGAGACCATCTCAAAAGCTGCCCTGGATGATTACATCGCTAAGCAGATAAGAGTTCATCAGGCGAATGATGCGGCTGGGAAAATTGTTAAGACCGGACGACCCTATCCGGGTTGGTACGACCAGATAAAGTACCCGCCGGGATACACGATCCCCAAATTCTACATATATAAAGGGACGGGAAATCCACACAAGCACGTTGCTCAATTTTGGGCTCTCTGCGGCAACACTGGAGGGGATGGTAAGCTACTGCTTCGCCAATTCGTCGGCAGCTTGGCGGAGACGGCGTTCGAATGGTACTCAGAGCTTCGCAATGACTCCGTCAAAACTTTTACGGAGATGGAGTTACTGTTCACACAAAGGTTTGCAAGCGCTAGCGAACGTACCCCAATCACGGCATTGATCAATGCCAGGGTGAAGCCAGGCGAAACATGGGTGCAATACGTGATACGGTGGTGGAATCTATGGTCGAAGTGCGAGCAGCGCTTCGAAGAAGCGCCTGCGGTAGGCATGTTCATGGGCACTCTTAATCCACAGGCGACCATATCCTAGTTCATGATGTTCTTCAAGCCAACTACCTTCCAGGCCTTGATTGACAAACTAGCCCAAATGGATCAGATGGGTAATAGACCGTCTTCCTCGAAAATGGAGCCTGGAAACGAAAAAGGGAAGGGGAAAGTGACCTTCGTCGCCAACGCTCAACAATAACCGAGTGGCCTGAGACCGGTTTTTCGCTAAAGCAACAAGCGGCAATCTCTCGATGAGAAGTTGAGACGTCCTTACTCGTTTCCCCGGGATAAAATAAGGAAACTGTTTGAACTAGCAGTGTGCAATGGGCTTATCACTCTACCGGAGTCGAGACACCCACCGTGACCGAACGATGTCAACGATCCTTATTACTTCCACTACCACCGAGTATTGGGCCATCCGATCGAATACTGCTACGTCTTCAAAAACTGGGTTGAAGACCAATACCAACAGGGCAAGTTCGCGCTATCTGAAAACTGGAAGGTGAATCCGCCACAACAGCACACTCCTAAAAGGGTGGACACACCGGGGGCATCATACTCTTTTATAGAAGAAGCTCTATGGGAGGTCGCTCTTTCAGCCAAGACGAAAAGAATGCTGAAGGATCTTCACACATGCCCGGTGATTAGGTGGAAAAGCTCGCTAGAGCCAGAGATCATCAAGGGAATACTGAAGCCGCGCCTGACTCTAAGAATTAGTCGCGATAATCAAAACGCTCAGGCCCAGCCGTCAAAATCTTCAAAGAAGAAGAAGAAGCCCGTGAAGCTTGATGACAAGCACACGAACTTGTAAAAGCATATTGATGCGCCAGAAGAATACAACCAAAAGGCGCAAACTCCGGTCACACTCCAAGAATTTCTCAACCATATCCTGGAGGGTGGAGATAGCGATGTTGATGAGAGAGACAGCTCGTCACAGGAACCAGAAGATTATGTGGCAAGTTGTCACATGATCTCTCATTCGTCGCTAATTAACAAAGAAGCTCACTCGGCGTTAGAAGACAACATAAGGGAGCTGGGGTAGGATCGAAGCCAAAACCCTTGGAACTGTCTGAAGAGATGATCGACCTGCTGCTGAACGAAGCCCGTCAGAAGAGCAAGGATGATAAAGAACGCGAAATGTCCATATTCGAAAAAGCCAGGCGTCGGCGTCAAGTTGGAGAAGCCGTGATAGGGATGGGTCACAAAACACTCCAACCATATCAAACCACACTCTAAATGGGTGTATTCCACATCAGCATCATGTATCCCGTCACGTGACAAATGCACATGCATACAGGATAAGCGAACGGACCGAAACGTCCTTAAACTAACGCCGGAACGAAACGTCCTTAAACTAACGATGGACCACTATGTCCTAAAACTGGCTGCGGACTGAAACGCCCCTAAACTAACGATGGACCGTAATGTCCTAAAACTTGCAATTAACGGAGACGTCTATAAACTACTACGGACCGCAGCATCCCAAGGCTAACTAAAAAAGAAGAAGAAAAAAACGGTATGTCCACAAGCAAAATGGGTACGGATGAAAACCCAAAAGGGCGCCGTGAGTAAAAACAGCAGGACTACCGACGATATTTGTGAAAACCCGAAAGGGCGCAGATTCGTAAAAAAAAAGGTACGTCCACAAGCAAGATGGGTACGGATGAAAACCCGAAAGGGCTCCGTGAGTAAAAACAGCAGGGCTACCGGAAAGTTTTGTGAAAACCCGAAAGGGCGCAATCTCGTTAAAAGACACTTGTAAGGTCCTCTCGACCTTGTAAGGAGAAAATACCTGCTTGAGATCCTTACGACTCACAAAGAAGCAACACACTTAGGGATCCCCACGATTCCTAAGGAGAAAACATATTTACGAGATCCTCATGACTCGTTAGGAGAATTACCCTTTGAGACCCTCACGGCTCATGGGATTCAAAAGCCTTAAGCTACAGGGATCTGAACCTGTTCTTAAGCCGTCACACACCCCGCTATTGCCCTACAAGCGGTTCAATGTTGACCTTTGTATACAATCCATGGGCACAAATAAATATTTCCTTAACAAAGTCCCACCCGAGACTAGGGATATGTTTACACAGTGGACAGCCCTTGAAAGTCCTCTCGACTTATAAAAAGAAAACACTCTTGTAAGATCCTTACAACTTATAAGAGACCATACACTTAGGAATCCTCACGATCCCTAAGGAGAAAATGCACCTACGAGATCCTTACGACTCGTAGGGAGAAATACCTTCATGAGACTCTTACGGCTCATGAAGTTAAAAGCCTTAGCCAATAGGATCCTAACCCTGTTTGCTAAGCCACCTTTTTTTAAGTCGACAAAGGCAAATAATGATTCGCTCCTGGCAATATCCCAGTTGTAGAGATGCTGATGCCTAAATTGGTATCAGATCCTGAGTCCCTTACTCGCGGCAAAAGTCAGCGTGCCATAAATGCATATGAAATAGCCGAAATGATGGGGCAACTTGCAAAAAAATCAGCAAGTAAAAGATATGCATACAAAAATAGCCGAAATGATTGGGCAACTCGCAATAAAAAGCAGCGAGTAAAAAAAAACAAATAGCCGAAATGATTGGGCACCGCGAAAAATAGCCGAAATGATTGGGCAATCGCGACTTTCACGAGATAAAAGCTGAAATGATAGAGCATCGCGGAAAGAAATAAAAAAATGATGGAATGAAACTTTTGCCCTATAGGCAGTCCATACTGACCCATGTATACAATCCATGGGCATAAACGAAAAGGGAACCAAATGTCACCCATCAGATCCTGTCAAAAGGGAAAGTCTGATCTCAACAGTAATATCTGCATCCCAGAAGATCAACAACGGCGTTCCTTCTTATGCCAGCAAGGTACGGAAGCGACACAACGAAACAGAACCATGGCAAAGTCCTTAGTTTCAAATCTTAACGTCGACATCTACAGCCTAAAAATCAGCAACGATGATCCACCTTATTCCAACAGGATTCGGACACAACATCACCAAACGGAGCCACGGCAAAGTCCCTAGTTCTAAGACTCTATAGTCCACAGACAACCTAGAGCCAACCAATGACCTCCCTGCCGGATCAATGCTCTATCTCGGAAACAAGTCAACCAACCCCGGGGAAATTAGTGTCCTGGGCACAAACCTCGATTCAGGGAAATCAACGTCCTTGAAGAGAGCATTTCGATTCGCGTCGATCCGTAGAGAAATCAGTGTCTTTGCAGGAATATCTCGATTCGTTTCGACCCCCAGGGAAATCAGCGTCCTTGGCAAAAACCTCGATTCAGGGAAATTAGCGTCCTTGACGAGAGCATCTCGATTCGCATCGACCCATAGAGAAATCAGTGTCTTTGCAGGAATATCTCGATTCGTTTCAACTCCGAGAAAATCAGTGTCCTTGGCAAAAACCTCGATTCAGGGAAATTAGCGTCCTTGAAGAGAGCATCTAAATTCGTATCGACCCGTAGAGAAATCAGTGTCTTTGCAGGAATACCTCGATTCGTCTCAACTCCGAGGAAATCAGTGTCCTTGGTAAAAATCTCGATTCAGGGAAATCAGCATCCTTGAAGAGAGCATCTCGATTCGCGTCCACCCGCAGAGAAATCAGTGTCTTTGCAGGAATACCTCGATTCGTCTCAACTTTGAGGAAATCAGTGTCCTTGGCAAAATACCTCGATTCAGGAAAATCAGCGTCCTTGACGAGAGCATCTCGATTCGCATCGACCCGTAGAGAAATCAGTGTCTTTGCAGGAATACCTCGATTCGTTTCAACCCCCAGGGAAATCAGTGTCGTTGGAAAAAACCTCGATTCAGGGAAATTAGCGTCCTTGACGAGAGCATCTCGATTCACATCGACCCGTAGAGAAATCGGTGTCTTTGCAGGAATACCTCGATTTGTCTCAACTCCGAGAAAATCAGTGTCCTTGGTAAAAACCTCGATTCAGGGAAATTAGCGTCCTTGATGAGAGCATCTCGATTCGCGTCGACCCGCAGAGAAATCAGTGGCTTTGCAGGAATACCTCGATTCGTCTCAACTCCAAGGAAATCAGTGTCCTTGGCAAAATACCTCGATTCAGGGAAATCTGCGTCCTTGACGAGAGCATCTCGATTCGCATCGACCCGTAGAGAAATTAGAGTCTTTGCAAGAATACTTCGATTCGTTTCAACCCCCAGGGAAATCAGTGTCCTTGGCAAAAACCTCGATTCAGGGATATTAGCGTCCTTGATGAGAGCATCTCAATTCGCATCGACCCGCAGAGAAATCAGTGTCTTTGCAGGAATACCTCGATTCGTCTCAACTCCGAGGAAATCAGTGTCCTTGGCAAAAACCTCGATTCAGGGAAATCAACGTCCTTGACGAGAGCATTTCGATTCGCGTCAACTCGCAGAGAAATCAGTGTCTCTGCAGGAATATACGACATCAGCAAAACGGAGCCACGACAAAGTCCCCTAGTTCTAAATCTCGACGGTTCATAGACAACCTAGAGACAACCTTGACATTTGACACAATATTGCAGGCACAATGTCAACCAACGAAGCTAAGTAAAATCCCCAGCTTCAGGGTCTTGACGGCAACACAAATGAGACCTGAAAAGACTATCGGAGATCATCCCACAATAGCGCGGAGTGTTCATGACTCATCGGGGCTCCAAAACCGAGCCTAACCTCAAGTAAAAAGCGACATGGAATATCCATAACGCTTGCTCTTTCGACGGTAATATTACCTGGAAGATTACTTGAAGACATCTTGGGATCAGATACACGACAGTCACGGGGCTACCCGAACAACAAGATTGAATATCGGGGAATATATTGGCTAATGCGACGGTGCGACGGGTAAAAAAACCCTAGTACCACAGACCCTAACGGACTTCTATTAGCAGGAGTTAACTATGACGTTAGGACATTCTTGTGAGAACTTCTCGATTCGTCTCGACTCGTGAGGAAATTAGTGTCTTTGCGAGAACTTCTCGATTCGTCTCGACTCGTAGGGAAAAGCCTTAGGCAATGGGGATAAGGACCTATTTCCTAAGAACTGGGGCCTTGCAAGTCGGTCCAAGATGGACTCTTGCATACTATTTAAGGGCCACACTCTCCAAAGTTGAATCTCGACAAGGAGGGAAACAACCACTTACGAGTTCTCTCGACTTGTAAGTGGGAAAAATTCCATTGTGAGATCCTTACGACTCTCAAGAGAAAACGCACTTAGGAATCCTCACGATTCTTAAGGAGAAAATACACCTACGGGATCCTCTTGACTCGTAGGGAGAAAAGTCTTTATGAGATCCTCACGGCTCATAAAGTTGAAAAGTCTTAGGAGGCAGATTTGAACCTGTTTCCTAAGCCATAGCTGCTCTACAAGAAGGTCAAGATGGACCATCTGCGGGCCACATTTGCCAAAGCCACATTCGCCAATGAAATAAAAAAAGCTACTTACGGGTCCTCACGATTCGGAAGGGAAAAGACCCGAGTGAGATCGTTACGATTCATGGAGGCGATGAACCCCTAGAAATCCTTACGATTTCTAGGGAGAATTTACACCTGCGGGATCCTTTCGACTCGTAGGGAGAAAAACCTTCTTGAAACTCTTACGGTTCATGAAGATGGAAAAAGTCTTCGGTTACAAGGACCCTAAAGTTGTCTCCTAAGCCATCAATTCTATTGCCATGCGTAACTCTGCACTACTTCACCCACGTACATGCTTACGTAGGCAAAGTAGTGGGGGGCATTTGTTCCCGCCAAAATTTTCGGCCAAGAGCCACTTGTTCCCTTACAAAAAAGGAGGAGAATCTTCAAAAAAACGGGCATTACGTGTCCACACGTGATCGGACATCACGTGGGGACACGCGACCTTCTATGAGCAAAGTTATGGGCGCTGAAATACACAATTGGAGATGAGGTCACGTGCCAACACGTGTTGGGCCCCTGAGCTCTTTGAAATAATAGAATAAAATTCTAATGAAATGCCTAACTGGTGGGGTCACATGCCAACACGTGATGGACTCTTAAGTCCTCTGAGCGAATAGAATTAAATTCTAATTAGATGGGTCACGTGCCAACACGTGATGGGCTCCTGAGCTCTTTGAAATAATAGAATTAAAGTTTAATGAAATGCCTAACTGGTAGGGTCACGTGCCAACACGTGATGGACTCTTAAGTCCTCTGAGCGAATAGAATTAAATTCTAATTAGATGGGTCACGTGCCAACACGTGATGGGTTCTTAGACCCTCTGGAACAATAGAATTAAATTCTAATTAAAGGGAATCAAACACCCTAAATGAAAAAATATTTCTCTAGATCTTTCCAAACAAAAAAGATTGCGCTCTGTAAAGCAGAGTATCGTTGGATTAAAAATCAAATGGTGATTAAAAATCATCAATTTATAGAAAGATTCTATACAAGGAAATATTTTCCTAAAATCTGTCAGGAGCAACAAATAAAATATCTTTTGGATTAAAAATCCAATGGTGAATAAAATTCACCGAGTGATCTAAAAGATCATGTTGGTTACAAAATCAATAAAAATCTTTCAATGAAAAATTGACTAAACAAACTGATTCTTTCTTTCTCCTATAAATAGGAGCCAAAAAGAGAAAAAAGAGATAGAAGAACAGAGAGAAAAAAGAAGAGAATTTAATTCTCCAGAGAGAAAAGAAGATTTCCTTAGAAGAGAAAGAAACCCTGGGTAAGAAAGGGAAAGAGATCATAAGCTCCACAAAACAAAAAGAGAATTTAATTCTCAAACTAAGAGTTTAACTTTTCTGAATAAGAACTTAGTTCTTCCTCTGGTTAAGATCTGCAGAAGCGGATCTCCCTACAAGTTGAGAATTTAATTCTCATCGGGAAGATTTTGCTATGCATATCTAAAACCTAAGAGAAGACCTAAGTTCAGAGAATTATATTCTCCCACAATGTACTTGGGAATTTAATTCCTCCAACAGAGACAGGGTTTAACCCTCGAAACAAGAACTTAGTTCTTCTTCATGGTTGAAGATCTGTAGAAGCAGATCTCCCCATAAGTTGAGAATTTAATTCTCATCAGGGAGATTTTGCTATGCAGATCCAAAATTTAGAGGGAGAGTTCAGTTTAAAGAATTTATTTCTTCCATATATATAGGAATTTAATTCATCTAAACAAAATCAGGGTTTAACCCTACAAAAGAATTTAATTCTTAAATAAGAGACTTAGACTTTTCATGCACATAAAAGGATCAAGTACCTAACATGATCACGTGGCAACACGTGACCCTCCCCCTCAATGATCCAAAGAGAACGAACAAGACTAGGTCACGTGCTCCCACGTGACCATTGAACAGACTTCTTAAAATAAAGAAGGGCAGAACAGATTTTGGGCGCTCTCACGTATCCCCACGTGACCCCTGACAAACACCTCTTTAAAAAAAAAGAAGATGAAACGAATTGATGGATTAAAATCCAATGCATGGGCGCTCTCACGTGTCCCCACGTGACCCCTAGCAGATCCTTTTAATATCCAGTGCATGGGTACCCATCACGTGTCACACGTGATGGCCATGAAGACTAAAAGTGTTTAACACTTATTTGAATATTCTGATAATAAAATAAAGGAATCTTGGCCCAATCGTAGGGCGCCTCACGTGTCCTCACGTGAGCACCTCATTTTTCTAGTGTTTAACACTATTTTAAGCACTGCATCCTTAGTGTTTAAAATTATTTTAAATGTATCACATGGGAACACATGATCGCCAAATATGTGCTAGTGTTTAACATTATTTTCAAATAGTCTTAGCCTAAGTTGGCTAAGTTTTCCAGAGGCAGTACCCCTTTCTTTTGACTGAACCTCAAATACACTCTTGTCTTGGTTCAAGGGTAGATCTCTTCACACCTCTGATACATGTCGTTGTAATTCTTCAACGTCTTCAGAGAGGTGGTGGGTCCCAATGACCAATAACTATCTGGTGCATTTCTAAACCCATGTTTGCATCTGAATTTGGACCACAATGTCCCTAAACTAAACAATAGAGCCTAAATGCTCTTTTGTTGGATCTAAATGATCCTGTTAAGTTGATCTTAGTCTAAAATTAGACTAACGTATCCTTAACAAACATTTAAGTTGATCCTAATCTCAAACGAGATTAACGATCCTTAAATCAATCCAACTACAGATCCCCCAACCAATATTGGTTCAAGGGTACATCTCTTCACTCCTCTGATGCTTGTCGTTGTAATCCTTCAACGTCTTCAGAGAGGTGACGGGTCCCGACAACCAGACATTCCATGGACTGTGGGGTCCTTAAACTTATGGACTAGATGTCCTTAAACTTTATAGACTATGACGTCTTTAAACTGCGGACTGTGGGGTCCTTAAACCCATGGACTATGATGTGCTTAATCTTTACAGACTAAGATGTCTTTAAACTGGATCGAGATGTCCTTAAAATAACATTGGACCACCATGTCCTTAAACTGGTAATCGACCGCAATGTCCCTAAACTAAATAATAGAGCCCAAATGCTCTCTTGTTGGATCTAAATGATCCCGTTAAGTTGATCTTAGTCTAAAATTAGATTAACGTATCCTTAACAAACGTTTAAGTTTATCTTAGTCTCAAATGAGACTAACGTATCCTTAAACCCAACCCCAAACCAAAATCTAAGAAGATACGGATTTGGACTAATCCACGCCCTACGGGCGACAATATAAATTAGTCTCCGTATACAATCCACAGGAAACCAAAAACAAAAAAAACACCCACGATACGAAGTGACCATCTGGAAAAGGAGAAAGTGGTTACCGCGATGTGGTAGCATAATTAACTGCAGGGGCTTGCGCCTGCAGGGAAGAACGTCCCCACAATCAAAAACCCCTCAGCGAGGCAGAATCTGACTGAGTCTGCTACATCGGCCGCATCCGTCTAAACCTCCGATACATGGTGTCATAAATCAACTTGGAATCTTCAGAGAGGTGGACGGATAGCACCAAATAGCATCTGCCCTCGAAATTCAGGCAAGACGAACCTACGCAGTCGCGTATCGCGTCTTTCGGCGGAGAACAGATTCTGGCATGCCCGGTGGGACCCTTTCCTATTTCCACTCCACACTTTGAGTGTCGTGTTCGCGAACGAATCACGGTTTAACATGGTTTCCCCTGGATTCGAGGTACTAAGATTCGTACTATATAGATATGGTTTGATGGATTGGTACGGGGAATCATGTTGTACTTAAGATGATACAGATACAGTGGTACGATGAAGTATTAGATAAGATGGTATATTTTTCATACCATAATATTGCATTCTTATATTCCCCATTCTTATTCATTTTATAAATAAACAGGTGCTTTTGACGCATGTCTGCTACATGTTACAGGTTCTTGGATCTAAAACAGTGAAAACAATGAAAGACGACGTAAAAGTGAGACTTTGACCGACAAACAGAGAATCTTGATCAAGCCTATACAAAGATCAATATAAAGCAGCGCAAGGTTCAAGACTTCATCACGAAGCAACAGTAAAAGTCCGCTACAATGTTACTGTGAAGATCTGGAGAAGATGTAGAAGCCAATCCGAGAAAAGACCTGTAAAAGTAGGAAGTACAAGTCGGCAGGAGCCAACACAAGAAGTATGAGAAGTCAACTCCCTAGGTTGACCGCGGAACCGCGGCCAAACCAGGCCTCGGGCCGCGGTTCCGTGGCAGGGATGGGCGATTGAAAAATAAAAATTTTACCATACTTTTTGTGCGGCGCTGACTAGTCAACCTAGGGGTATTCTTGTAAATGTAGACGTGCGGATCAAAATGTAACCTAGGATTTCCTATTCTTTATAAATAGGAACTCTAAAGATTGTAAACCCTATGCCTCCTTTTAATAATAAATTCAGAATTCTTTATGGAGAGTATCGGTGCCTCTCTTCAATTCAGAAATTCAGATCTGACAACCCTGCGTTGATTATTGGAGAAATGCATCTGTATGTAGATTGAATTCCTTGCCCTACTTTAGATTTTAATTCTTTGCCCTAAGTAGATTTATTTCCTTGCCGTAGATAAATTGTTTAGGGTTAGCTTTGGGGAAGGCTTTTGAGAGATGAGATCTCTCATCCCTTTCTTACCCATTATATATTTACAATAGGACTCCATGCATACACGCACACACCGCGCCCTACAGCACCCTATCCCTCGAGGTAGCGGTGATACCGTAGTATAAAGGCCCGGTTGCACGCGTTTTCCATAGAGGTTAGGGTAAGGATCTCTAAAGGAAGGACAAGAACCTAGAGGAAGGAACACCTTTCTGAATGGATCTAATCCCCTTTATTGATAATTACCATAACTCCTCATAGATCTTCATTCGGGTATAGAAAGCGTTGAGATTTACTGGCATTTCCAAACCATCCCTAAACCTAACCCTAGCAAGAATAGATCTAGATAATCGTAGATAGAATAATTTAGGTTTTTAGATTTAATAACCAATCCGAACACCCTTCGGAATTAACTCGTTAGCGCGATTAGGAGATTCACAACATCCCTGTGGACCGACCCGTACTCACCGGCTAGCTTCATGCGACGCCGTTCTTGATTGCGGTTATTAGATAGTTTTAGAGATCCAATCAAATGGCGCCGTTGCCGGGGATGGCGTGTTATTTCCTTTTTGCGATTTCGGGTTAATATAAATTAAAAAATCATAAAAATCTGAAGAAAAAAAATATATAAAAATATATCATCTGTTTTTTGGAAAGGGTACTTTGTTGTGTGAATCTTGCAGGAACAAATTCGGATATGGAAATATTTAGAAGGCGAAACAGAAAATAGACGATCCTAACAATGAAAGATTACAACAACCAAGGAGCAGAGAAAATTCAGAGATCTGAACCCTCCACCTGACCGCCTTTCCGCGGCCGTACCACCATTAGAACCGCGGTTCCGCGGCCGTCCCATCACATCAGAACCAACAAAAATTTTTGGGGAACCGTGCCGTCTTGTACACCGCGGATCCGCCGCATAACCTATCTTTTGCCGCATAAACGCTGCGCATAGGTGACATCATCTTCTGGAATTTGCACTGTAAGCTTCCTGTTATTTCGCCGCTGCAAATTTCAACATATCTTCAGAAAAATTTCTGCAGGATTCTGTGCGCTTGAAAAATCTTTTTCTTTCCAAATAACAATCTTGTGCAGGATTTTTGCGCCTCGCTTAAATTAGAAATTGATTGCAAGTAATATTTTTCTGTTGCATATCTTTTCTCGAAAATCTTTTTGCAACAAATTTTTCCAAATAAAGATAAAAAGAAAAAGGAAAATTTTTATTAGAAACTTGCAAATTTTTTTGCCGCAAATAAATCCTTGCACCACCACAAACCTTCTTTCTTTTCACTCTTTCTTCTAACATGGGTACCCCACATAATAAATCACTTGCCGAACTTTGGTATCCCGAACCTAATTTTGCGTCGTACGTCAATTTGTTCGGTTAATTTAAAGACGATCCTTCCTTGCCTAAAATATCTTTGAAAGATCAAATAGAGACGTCTAGGAGAAACAGTTTGACTTTTCAACCCACTTTGTGTTAACTAAGTCAACCTTTACCACTTCCACATGTTGATACCATTTTTTCAAGTCCTGCTGTCACTCCTAAGCCGATGTCCATTGCTGAGCATATTGCTCAATCTCGCAGCCGATCTTTCAACCCTCTCCACTCATCTATTTTTAGGGATCAACAAGTCCATCCATCTTTTTATCCACATGTTGACCCTACCCCTGTCCAACCATCCACTTCCTACTAGTCCTACCCGGCCTTCCCACCTTCACTAGACACTGGTTCGACACAGCCTGTTGGGAGTTTTGCATATCCACACAACTTTGAATCTTTTACCGAAACCCCCTTACCACCCAAGTCTAGTTTGGAAGAGTCGTTGGAGGCTTATATCTTAGCAACAACCAAAATGACTAGGAATATGGAAGCGTCAGTGGCTGCCCTTATGCAACCTAGTGAACCGGTAGCTAGTTTCCCGCTAGCTCCAAATTTTTCACTGTATAAGGAGGCGGTTGGACAGAGTGAGAATGTGAGAGGATTTCCAAATCAAACCTACCTTACCCAATTGAAGCCCACAACTCCGGTTTTCCATCGATTGTCCCAAATGATTCACCAGTTGAAAATAAAAACGAGTTGTGTGATTTTGTAGTGCTTGATTTGCCAGATTGTGAAGAACCCCTTTCGAGTGAAACCACACTTAATCCGTTTGACCTTTACACCCCCACTCTAGAACCTAAATCGATAAATATCCATGCTTTTGATGAGGTGTCTAAGAAAATTGATTTTCACTTGATTGAGGATATAGACGCCGGGAATATTTCGGATGATGAACCTGTCGATTTAATTGAAATTTTATGTTCAAATCATCATCCCGAGTTATTAAATGTTTCTCCCGAATCTCATATGCGTCTTGATTTTGATGATAATGGCATGGATGAGTTGAATCTTGAGGAGAATTATAAGGATAGTATTGAGGAGAGTTTTGAGGATCATATTGAGGTTGAACTATTTTTGTTTGATACGTCTGATTTTCCAATTCATCCTCTTGAACCTTTGCCTATATCACCCCCCCTCCTTTCCATCGTTTTGACCACGCCTAATATCACGCTTGAAGACTGTGAGCTTCAAAATTTTTCTTTTGAATCTGACACAGTTCTCACAGACGCTAACACTTACGAGTGTTTCACTTTTTCGGACGATGTTGATGACTCACCGCCCGAGTTTGAGTTCTTTACATTTTCAGATGAGTTAGTTGAACCATCAGACTCGGTTGCTTACAGTAGTTTCGAACCATTAATGGAATCTTTCAAGTTCGAGACAGTTTACTACGGTGAGAATGATACTATCCCTAATTTACTTCCTTTCGTCCTTCCTATTGTTTCGACCGTGCAAGTGACCGTTACGCTTTCATCTCCAATAACAAGTTCGGCGTACCCATGTTTCCTTGCGAATCTTGAGGGATTTGACTCCATTGCACGACGAGTTGATAGATTAGCACAATCAGTTTTCACACTTCAGTCATCCCAAATTGCGCTAATTTATTCACTCGATTTACACCCTCAAGATCGTGCTACCCTTCTTTCTCCTTCCCGCCATTCTTCTCCTCCACCGAGACCATATTCCGCTCTTCTTTCCACACGGTCTCGTGTGCTTCTCATCTCTTTTCTTTCCACCCCATTCTTGCACCAACTATACCATTACCACGATAAGATTTTTGAATGGTTGGTGCTAACCTTTGGCTTGTGTAAGGCCAAGCTTAAGTTTGGGGGGAACCTTGTTGTATATATGTATATATTTCTTGTTTTCTTTTTCTATAAAAAATAAAAAAATTTCAAAACATTAAAAAATATAAATTTTTTTTTATAAATAAATAAACAGGGGAGTATCGGCATTTTGACCCTCTTGGTTTAGCATGACAGTGAGGACACTGTCAAGTTCAAGTTTGGGGGTATGCTCGGTACGTCTTCTTCCTTCGCATTCATTTGTACATATTTTTGCATTTGCATACTTATTTGAAAACCCATAAAAAATTGAAAAATTTCAAAAATTATAAAAATTAATATATTCAATTTTGGCTAATTGACTTGAGTTTGACAAATAGGTTAACTGGCTAGGAACAACTAGATCTTAGACTCAGTGAATTAAAAACCCTAAAAATAACATTCCTTAAAGTTTAACGGTAGAAAGTATATGCCTTGTAGTTTATTTAGAAATAGGCAAATTTTGGGTTCACTTCTTGGGCTAAGTCGAAACAAGGGAAGAGTATTGATGTTCTTATTAGAGTATAAGTTTGAAAAATAGTTCCTAGCTTAAGTCTAAATTCTGAAAATGTATACCCTACAATTTGCACAATCACGCACCTTGAAACTTGGAATAGTAGAAGAGACCTTGAAATGCTCTTGTCTAAAGTCCTTAGTACGAAGAAAATAAAAAAAAATACATAAGTGTGAATGAAGAATAAAAAAATGGACACTGGTTTTTGTGATTACTTAAGGCTGCAAAAATAGAAAAATATTTAGCGAGGGTGCTTCATCACCTAGTGCCTTAGACCAACTAGTTTGGGAGTCACTGCTAAAAGCCTTGGGTGTTGCAAGACTAGGAATTACGCTTAAATGTGCAAACACATTTTGTAATCGGTCGTTGGTACCTCAAGAAGTATTAACGGTCGCATGAAGGATGTGCAAGCAAAATTCAATTAAAAATTCACCAATTAAAAAGTGCTTTGGACAACGGACGAGAGCATGATTGCTTGATTTGAATTTCCAAGTGTAGGGGTGATCCATACACACACGTAGGGATATGTGATTGGAGTTTAGATGAGAGAAAGGAATGAAGAATAGAACTTGTATCTTTAGTAGAGTTGATAAAAATTCCTAAGTTGAGATGGAACCCTAGAAGGAAAACTTAAGAAATGCCGAAAGCTAAGTAAGTCTATAGAACATGTATAATCTTAAGTTAGATGATGAGGAAGTGTGAAGAATATGGGTGGATAATTTACGAGTCGACGATAATAGAATTCCTTGTTAGAAAACCTAATTGGAGAACAAAAGTCGAAAAGCCGAATTGATAGAATTTTATGGGTAGTATCCGCTGAAAACCCTCAGGAGACAACACTCCTCCTACTAGGGACACCTAGAGGTTTAACGGCTTGTTGCACGAGCTTAGTGCAATCGCGTTTCCCTGCGAAAGTGTGGTTAGGATTTTAGTGAATAAAAATGAGTTTGCTCGAGGACGAGCAAAAGATAAGTTTGGGGGTATTTGTTCATACCATAATATTGCATTATTATATTCCCCATTCTTATTCATTTTATAAATAAACAGGTGCTTTTGACGCATGTCTGCTACATGTTACAGGTTACAGGTTCTTGGATCTAAAACAGTGAAAACAATGAAAGACGACGTAAAAGTGAGACTTTGACCGACAAACAGAGAATCTTGATCAAGCCTATACAAAGATCAATACAAAGCAGCGCAAGGTTCAAGACTTCGTCACGAAGCAACAGTAAAAGTCCTCTACAATGTTACTGTGAAGATCTGGAGAAGATGTAGAAGCCAATCCGAGAAAAGACCTGTAAAAGTAGGAAGTACAAGTCAGCAGGAGCCAACACAAGAAGTATGAGAAGTCAACTCCCTAGGTTGACCGCGGAACCGCGGCCAAACCAGGCCTCGGGCCGCGGTTCCGCGGCAGGGACGGGCGATTGAAAAATAAAAATTTTACCATATTTTTTGTGCGGCGCTGACTAGTCAACCTAGGGGTATTCTTGTAAATGTAGACGTGCGGATCAAAATGTAACCTAGGGTTTCTTATTCTCTATAAATTGGAACTCTAAAGATTGTAAACCCTATGCCTCCTTTTAATAATAAATTCAGAATTCTTTATGGAGAGCATCGGTGCCTCTCTTCAATTCAGAAATTCAGATCTGACAACCCTGCGTTGATGATTGGAGAAATGCATCTGTAAGTAGATTGAATTCCTTGCCCTAGTTTAGATTTTAATTCTTTGCCCTAGGTAGATTTATTTCCTTGCCGTAGATAATTTGTTTAGGGTTAGCTTTAGGGAAGGCTTTTGAGAGATGAGATCTCTCATCCCTTTCTTACCCATTATATATTTACAATAGGACTCCATGCATACACGCACACACCGTGCCCTACGGCACCCTATCCCTCGAGGTAGCGGTGATACCGTAGTATAAAGGCCCGGTTGCGCGCGTTTTCCATGGAGGTTAGGGTAAGGATCTCTAAAGGAAGGACAAGAACCTAGAGGAAGGAACACCTTCCCGAATGGATCTAGTCCCCTTTATTGATAATTACCATAACTCCTCATAGATCTTCATTCGGGTATAGAAAGCGTTGAGATTTACTTGCATTTCCAGACCATCCCTAAACCTAACCCTAGCAAGAATAGATCTAGATAATCGTAGATAGAATAATTTAGGTTTTTAGATTTAATAACCAATCCGAACACCCTTCGGAATTAACTCGTTAGCGTGATTAGGAGATTCACAACATCCCTGTGGACCGACCCGTACTCACCGGCTAGCTTCATGCGACGCCGTTCTTGATTGCGGTTATTAGATAGTTTTAGAGATCCAATCATATATGTAATGGAAGTGATGAGATTCGTATGCCGAATAACGGCCAAATTTTTCCTTTAGACTCGTAGAGTTAAATTATATTCCGTTTTAGGATGTAATACTTGTGTGATATATATTCTTTTAAAAACTACGATTCGTTTCTCTTTTATATGATAAAAAATAAGGATGCGGTGCCGATTTCCAAAACGAATATCGATTTTAACCTAAGGCAGCTTCCTTGTCTCAAAACTAACGTTTCGTTCCCTTTTCAAAGATAATGGTATAGCTTATAGCAAGTAATTACAGCTATCAGTTACGCTTAGATTTACTTTACATGTTCGCGTTATATTTATCGGTGTTATACGTTTCCGTAATACGAATACTCCGATAGAGCACTGCACAACTACCAATGAGTATTATGCTGCACAAACACGTATACCTATGTTACACTACACCTCATTGGTACTGCCATGTCACTGTAGGACCGTTATGATATATTGCATATGTAGATATCGATATGAGTATGCTATTACACCTATAGAACACTTGCACAAATATTAATGATTGCCATGCTGCACGAGCACATACGCGTATGTTATACCACACATCATTAGTAGTGCCATGACACAGTAGGATTGAAATCCTTATGCCTATATGATCTAATTTCGTAGTCCTTCTTTATTACATGCTGTGCATTGTAAATATTAGTACTATAGATATTGTATTTTATTCTTATGGATTTCTGGATATTTTACTCCTAATGATATATCGGTGGTATAGGACACTGTTATATATGTATATATATAATATATCATTAGAATGATCTATGCAAGTATTCTCATTTTTTACTTGATATTTTGTATAGACAGCCACCCGGGTATTGAGCAATTAGAAGATCAACAAGCAAGCATATATATACTCCTATGAATCCAATCAATAACACTACCGTACAGTCCGGTCTCTTTATATGATATGTCGCATATCCAGTCTAGGGGAGGAAAACGTTAGACCCCAGTAACCGATAAGTCGTGTCAATGTGAGGCTCATAACGGGTCGAGAAACTACTGATAACACTTACCAGTATATCTCCATATTAGCCCTGGCCAGGGAGTTCCAGTTATAGCCTATCGAACACAGCGCAACATCAACTCCCAATACCGGGAGAGACGAAACCCCTCCTATCGCTCATTGCCTCCATGCGATTCGGGACTGTACCCAAAAGCCACCGTTTTGCACGTCCTCATGAACGTGGTAAGGTGGAAATCAAAGTACAGTGGGAATCATACAAGACTCCATGACGATCTCGGGTCTACAGACTAACCTGTACCAGTGTCACCAGAGAATTGCTATCTGACGATAGGTATAATACCATCTAGGAGTTCTCGGCGAGTCCGTTCAGTGTACCCAGTCTCCACTGAGCAACCGTACACCATCTTCGATGTCAAACACCGATGGATATGGAATCATCCATCGCCCATCATATGGGCCAAGATGCGTATACGCTAGTCTACTCTGGAGTATCAATGCCCTGTCTTGATACTCCCTCGACTAGGAAAAGTTATATGATGTACTCTTGGACTATCCTGACCCCACTAGTATGATCTACATCATAGTCTTAGTAGTCGAGTACATATCCTAAGGGCTTTATCAACATGTGAGAGCAAGACAGTAAACCAATACAAATCAACATGTTAAGACAAAGTGAAACCAGATAGCATACTATCATTTCGAGCAAGAAAGTCCTCTCTATATATATCCAAGCATCCATTATAATATACATCATATGTACAACAATGGCCTCTAGGGCATATATATAGCTAACAATCTCCCACTTGCACTAAGGCCAGCTATTGTAATATCTCATACCCAACATCCCGAAGAGTCTCTCAAAATGTATCTGGGGTATGGCCTTCGTGAGTGGATCCGAAGTGTTGTCTTTCATGTCAACTCTCCTGACCTCGATCTCGCGGCGATCAACTATCTCCCGGATTAGATGATACCGCCTCAGAATATGTCTGGATCTCTGATGGGACCTGGGTTCCTTAGCCAAAGCCACAACTCCATTGTTATCATAATACAAAGGTATTGGATGCTCAATAGAAGGAACCACTCCAAGTTCAGTTATGAACTTCTTGATCTAGACAGCCTCTTTGGCAGCATTGTTGACAGCGATGTATTCAGCCTCTATCGTCGAGTCTGCCACGGTTTCTTGCTTGGAACTCTTCCAACAAACCGCCCCTCCATTTAGGAAAAAGACAAATCCCGAGTGCGACTTAGGGTCGTCCTTATCACTTTGGAAGCTTGAATCGGTAAAGGACTCCATCTGGAGTTCTCCGTTACCATACACCAAGAACATCTCCTTAGTCCTTCTCTAGTACTTGAGAATGTTCTTCACAGCTGTCCAGTAACTCTCTCCTGGATCTGCTTGATAACTACTCGCTACACTTAGTGAGTATGCTACATCAAGGCTGGTACATAGCATCGCATACATAATAGAGCCTACTGCCGAAGCATAGGGTGTCCTTTGCATGCGAGCTCTCTCTAAATCAGTCTTAGGAGACGTCTCTTTGGAGAGAGTGAGTCCAGAGATCGTGGGTAAATACCCACGCTTGGATTCTTCCATACTAAACCTCTTTAGTGTAAGTCTACGGTAGCGCCCCGGCCGTCTTTCAGACGCCAAATGCGGAAGAAAAACTTTTTAACTGGCGCTATCGCATCTATAACCCGGATCTGCCATTATTGCTAAACTAACAAACTACATAGTGGGTAGAAAGTTTATACCGAACGATCCGAGTCCTTCGTTCTTTAACCATCATCCCACGCTTTGTTGTGGCTGCTCCGATCTCGATCGATCTCCGGTCTCCTCGTCCAGGTGGCACCATGTCAACGGATCTTTAAACGGGCTCCCGCCTCTGACCCGATGCAACTTGGTCATCAAGTTTGCCAAAAGAGATGACCAAGATTGATGTAGAGAATGAGTAGAACACTTTGTCTCGTTACATCCAAAGCTATGGATGAACGGTTAAAGAAGTTGCCTTTTGGAATCGGGGTGAATGAGAAATTGATTACATCTAATTTCTATGAACCAAAACTTGCATCTTTTTCAAATCAACAACCATAATCTTTTCAAGAGGGGCCGGCCACTTTTGAGGAGGAGGGAGGTGAGTGTAGGATTCAAGGAGGGTAACCATAACAATAAATGAGTGAATGAGTCATTTTAAACACTTTGCATATCATTAATGCAAACAATGAATTATAACAAAACATCATTAAAATATTAAATGAACAATTAATGCACTAATGAGTCATGAAACCTAGTCACCATCTAGAAGCTTCTAGAAACTTCCACACTCATGACTCACCCTTAAGAAAAGATAAATCCGTATTAAACCGAATGTTTAAGACGGGTGATAGAAAACTGGAAACTGGCAACTTCCAAAAGCGACCCCGAAACGAATTTCAGGATTACCCCGTAACAGTATAAACATACCCGCATTTGTATTACGACCGAATACAAATGCAATTGAGACAAAGATATTATATCTACACAATATAATACTCGGATCCGGCTTAAACCAAAGCCCACCAGTATTATCTGCCCGAAATATGACACGTGCGTAAACGCACGTGCATTTCCGAACCCTGCCATAAAACCATACGGCCTCTACAACGTTTCGCCCGAACTTCGGAAACTATCTGTAGGGGACTCTAATGACTCCTCAGTACGCTGGCAGTGGGTTTAACCACGAACCGTCAGCGGCACAAGCTGTGCGTAACGGCTGTTTATGTACTGACCTCAAGGGAAGCCGATGAGCGAACTTATCCTGGAACCCTACTAAGCCTAACAGTGACAATATACATACAGTCCGATCCGTTCATCTATGAGTATCGCATATCGGCCTAGGGGGCTGGTAACGTCAGACCCCCAATAGAGGTATAAGTCGTGTCGGAGTGTAGCCCAGAACACCCTGAGATACTACTGGAGTACCTACCAGTAAATTTCCTACCTCGGCCGAGGGTTTTGTGTAATGGCTCTCCTAGACACAGCGCGATCTCATCCCCAATATCGAGAGAGACGAATCCCCTGCCGATCCGCTCACTTGCCTCCATGTGGCTCGGGACTGTACCCAAAAAGACCTGTTTGCACGACTCCTTTGAGCCGTGGTAGGGTAGAAATCAAAGCACAGTGGGAACTCACACGAGACAAATGACGACCTCAGGTCGATGAACTAACCTGTACACATGTCACCAGGGAACTGCTATCTGACGATAGGTATAATACCAACTAGCAGGTTCTCGGCGAGTCCTGTCCGGTGTACTCATAACCCAATGAGCACCTGTATACATCTTAGGTGATCCAACTGACACCAGTGGCTTATGAGACCGGCCACCGCCCCTCGTCGGGGTCTCGACTGTATACACTAGTCTACTCCGGAGAATCGATGCCCTGTCTCGAAACTCCTACGACTAGGGACCACAATTAAGGATATGCTTATAGACCACCCAACTCTCACGTATATGATCGCCATCATACTGTTGGTAGTCAAGCAAGATCCTAAGGGCTCTATCAACGTGTAACAGTGATCAGTCACCTGAACCTGTACACGACTGATAAAGGCAAACCAGATAGCATACTATCATCTCGAGAAAGCTTGTACTACCGGTATAGGTGCTCCTCAATCATTGCAATCACGTGCCTGTGATCCAATAATTGACTTTGAGGGCACTATATCTAACAATCTCCCACTTGCACTTAAGGCTAATTATTGCGATGTCGCATACTCACAGCCCGTATGATACCGAACATCCAACTCCTCTACTAATCAGTTACACAAAGCCCGTTTGTAAAACTATTGTGTTCGAGAAATAGCCTCAGCGAGTGGATCCGCCCCGATATTTGTTTCTATGTCTCTCTTAATCTCAAGTTCGCGGAGAAAGCCATCTCCCGAATTGAGTAATACCTGTCTTAGAATATATCTGGATATCTGATGGGACCTAGTTCATAAATGAACTCCAAATCCAAACTTCTTAGACTGTATCAATCACTGAAACTAATCAGTGTCCAGCACCATGCCTCCCACAGTATCCTCTTGGACCACCTGTCCATAATACTGTCCCTCGTTAGAGGGAAAACTATAACTCTGACAATCACTCTGTCATCCATGTCACCTTTAAAGCCTGGAATGATAACCGTCTCCCGAAGGAGGCTGCCGTCATCAAATCCGTAGAACATGCACTTATGTTCTAAAACTGCTTCCTTATGTTTCTTCAGGATTGGATTAATATAAACTTATCGCATCTAGTGCAAAAACAACATCTGGTGTGGTACTTGACATCTCACGATTGACTCAATTGCCTAAGCAAGTGATCTGTCAATCATGCACATCCCTCTCCCCTTTAGTCTATAAGACACCTTTAGAGAGGGTGACTCCATCACCTGCAGGTACACCACCATGCCAGGAGTCATCTATTCGAAAACTATTAGAATACTGTCAAAGTACCCATATTGGGAAAATACCCAAATCTAGATCTAAAAGCATAGATCTAGAAACCAGAATGTCTGATATTATATCCATATCCTGTCTGGAGAAACAACTGTGTGACGACCACAGTACAACCGATCGTAGTATAGGAATTTTACTTCCTACTCTGTGTATGTCATCCAAATACCAGGACATCACACACCCTACTACCTTCTTAACAGATCTATCCCCTATTCTGATGAAGTCAAACCTATGACTGTCACATCAAAAATAGATGATCTATCTCCGCTATATCTGCTCTAGTTTATAAATAGATATAAGCTACTTGCCCACTATGCTTCCGCTGCTCCCACTGACCACAACAACTCTCTGGCAGAATAATATATACGTGCACTTCTAAAGCTAGTTTAGAACGACGCTATACTTAACCTCCTGCCGGGTCTCATAGCCTGAAACAACAGTAGTGTCAAGTCTGGGTAAACAAGAATCTCCCTGTCACCGTCCTTGAGGCTACCGGAGTACCTCTCGGGTGTCTGAGGTTACCCACCATATCTGCGGAGTGGCTATTGGAATGTCAAACCTGATTGAATGTTTAGGTCCTATTAAATTTTCCGTAATCGTTTGCGGTTCTGGAATCACTTCCAGTTCTACCATACTCCCACTACTGTTTTCTGAAAAAATCCATTTTACTAAAACTGTGGCGAGTCAAGAACAATATCACTATTGATCTTCCAGATGGTAGAAAGTCAACCCTCGACATAGCTTGGGCCAACCCACAAACTGCCATCACAGAAACGTGCCCTGAGTTATCCAGAGTCTGGTTTTAAGCATAAGCCGGACAACTCCCCGTACCTTAACATCGTTAAGATATGAACCATTCTATATCCAATATAGAAACTTTGGCACTTATTTAATTGGAACCAGATTCAAATCATGCAGCTGTCTCCAGTGCATATCAACTTAATGGAGAGAGGCTAATCATCATTACTCAACTTAGGAATCCATCCAATTATGAGTAAACTGAAAGAGAAACAAGTTTCTCAAAACCATTAACTAAATACCAATCACAAGTATCTACATCTTCGATCTCTTTGAAGAATCCCGATACTTGCGACACCTGGTTCTCTACTTTATTCTTATACCCACAACTTCTCAAAACTTAGACCTTGTATTTCTACGAAACACTTGTCTAAAAACTGAGAAGTCACAAGTAAATAGAACATAGTACGAGGACCAACCCCTTTTTCCTGATGGACACTGAACAACATACAATACTCTGTATAAGTCCGCTGAGTTGAATAGCTCAAAACCTGTGCATCGTAGGTTGAAAACTGTACCCAGGTGATTTCCTCAAATATCACCAATTACAACGAATTCCGATATAATGAGGATGATCACCTAATTCCCAATAACTTACTCCCACTCATCATCTGTAAAACCATACAGATGTGAGAATCATACCTGGTAAATACATACCCTGGAGTAAGTGTCTAATCGGGAAATCAGTTTTCCTTTAACAATGCACTGAAACATGAAAATGTTTCGTAGGGGTATTCTGGTATTCCTAGTAATGCCTCTTCCATAGTCTAATTCATGACTTTAACCGTATATCTCTTTGCCATCTCTCCAAATCCCTTTATTTGTCCTTAGTCATTACCTTCTGTACACCATCGTTAGGCTAAATGGTTTTCTTCCTTCCCTACCGTTCGGCACCAGCCTATGGTTTGGAAGAAGACTATCCAGTAAGCATAATAGGTGTACCCTCCTAAACCAAGGAGTACTCGCAACTTGAGAGAAGGCGATGATAAAAGATAACTGAATAATACCTTATTCTATTTCTCCCGAACTGGGGAAAAAGGCAAAGGTGAAATAGGAGTGGCGATGAAGTACGCGGTTTGGTCGTGAATGATAGCAGTCGCAATTTACTTTGCCCTCTTTCTAATCCCTTTATTTTGTCTTTATATATTACCTTCTGCACACCCTACTTAGGCTAACTGGTTTTCTTCATTCCCTACATTTCGGCACCTGCATATGGTTTGGAATAAGACTATCCAATAAGCGTAATAGGTGTACTCTCCTAAACTAAGGAGCCCTCGCAACCTAAGAGAAGGTGATAATAAAAGACAACTGAATAAACCAATTCTATTTCTCCTGAACCTGGATCCATCCTCGAAGAAGTCCCTTCGAGTTCGTTTATAACCATACGATGGATCTATCCAATGGAAGTGGATGTCCGTAGTAATACGGGGTGTTCTGAGAAATGCAAAGGGTAAAAGAAGGAGTGGCAATGACTTATGCAACTCAGACAATCCAAAAGCCAGTATTTCAAGAAGGTTCGGTCAACTTGGTCACTGAGTTATAGTCTAGGGTCGGTCAAAGGTCGCTGCCAAAGAGAGAGAGAAAGGAAACACTCTGCGTGCACTCTAACCTAGATCAGAATGGTTATTACTTTATCTAATTAGGAAACCTCCCACTGTACTGTCAAATTCTCCTCCAAACCTAAAAGAAGAATCAATCGGGATCACCGGAAGAGTAAACCAACTCATCAGTGGGAATCGGAATCCAACTCTCATCGCATGATAACGTGACGGAATCCACTCACGTTATCACACTCCAGAAAGTATGCGCATGCCTGACAAGTTTCAGTTTCTTTAGAAACTCCCGATATGATTTTTGCCCCATGCTCTTATGACCTTGGCTTTGGTCAAAATGTAATAAGTCACATGCCAAGTTCTACCCGTCACTATCTTGTCAATTTGAACCCACCCGCACATGCCCCTGACATTGGCCAATCGGCAGAACGACTGTCCCAAACCAACTCATCTATCTATGCAACAAATGAATACCCAGTAGCTACCAAACACTATGCCTTGACTTTGGCCAAAATGCATAGCTTGAATACTACTGAATACCCAAAAGAAATGACGGAGGGCTACGGCTGGTTTTTGGCGAAAAACCTTTAACGTAATGAACTTGATATCGCTGAAGGAACCTGATAGCTTTTTATAAAAATATAGCGGCGAAAACCTTTGCTAAAGAGGTCACTCCCGGTAAAGGGATCTCGGCTCTTTCCCTGTGGAATGAGGTGCAGGATATTCCAACTGAATACCGCGATGCAAAGCAACATGTAATCGACTATAGTGAAGTTATTACCCTGACGCAAAACAAAAGGAAACGTCTTTATAATAATACTTTTTAAAACTGTTCCAACAACATCCAAACAGGTTTGTTTTCTTTTGCATTGATCAGAATCAACGCAGTCCCATCAATTAATCACACCAAAAAAGAACGAAAATAAAATGTACGTATATGCCATCCGCATTCGCCACTGGGTCCCGTCATCACCCGTTAGGTTACTTAACTAACGACAGAGCAGGGACTGGACTAGCGCGGGTGCAAAACATATACAATATCTACTAGTATATATACCAATATACAATCGCTCCAGGCGTGATAATATGCAACATTACAGAAAAGTAATAAGCATCACAGAACAATACAGATAATCTGGGATCCCCGGGTTTCACAGAGCCGCTGCTGAAATCCGACGTTCCCCTGGTCGTGTGGATAGCCTGTGCAATGAAACCTAGACCCCTATGGGTGCGGCAAGTCACCTGCCAAAACCTGAAGCGAGGCAGCCCCCTTATAGCATAGTGAATGGACCACCCTGCACTTCACAGAATCCAGTAACTTGGGTACCCCTCCCTGGGTCAACCTGTACCCCCTACGAGTGCGGCGAATAGTCTGCCAATTCTAGAGTGAGGCCCCTCTGCCTCTTAAAGCCATGAGATGCGGACCCGTTGCCCTCTAGAACCCGGCTATCCATGCACTCCGTCGCGGGGTAAAACCTAGTACAGAAATGAAAAATATGTATAACGGGTACATCGACCTCAGCCCGGTCGTGCCCCAAAAGAATATTATACAAACAGGCAGTGACGGCGGTCCACATGTTGGATGCTCGCCCCGCAATATCAAATGTACAAATAAATCCAAACTGCACTACCATTGCACACTGCTATCCACCACGACAAATCCGCAACATCACAGCATAATACAGAACATCAACGCGAATGTCACGTTCGCAAATCCGTCTAAAAGGACTATAGCAATTAGACGCAATTTACCGCTCAAATGACATTCCCGGTCGGAGATATAATGTAAGTACTGTAAACTAACACGTTTAAATTTCGATCGACAAAACTTCCCGAAGTGGGCCCCACGTACATCTGTTGTACAGTAACAAAATCTGGGCCCAAAAGAAATATTCCAGAAACCATAATTCACTGTCTAGAATCCTCAGAAGAAATTTGACCCTCTGAAGCTCCAAGCCGGCCGCGGATCCGCGGCCAAATCATGGCTTTGGCGGCGGTTCCGTGGCCGTACGGACGAGTCAGAGGATCGAATTTCTGCTGTGTTCTTCAAAAAGCCTACTCGTTTTTCCGTGATGCTCAAAATAATTTTTAGACCAGATTTAAAATCGACAGAAACTTTTGTACAGAAAATTGTAGTTTTCGAAATTTCGTTCAATCGATGTTTTAAACGCGTTAGCACAAGTTAGTAAAGCTTAATGGCGAGGCTCCGATACCACTGTAAGTCTACGGTAGCGCCCCGGCCGTCTTTCAGACGCCAAATGCGGAACAAAAACTTTTTAACTGGCGCTATCGCATACTATAACCCGGATCTGCCATTATTGCTAAACTAACAAACTACATAGTGGGTAGAAAGGTTATACCGAACGATCCGAGTCCTTCGTTCTTTAACCATCATCCCACGCTTTGTTGCGGCTGCTCCGATCTCGATCGATCTCCGGTCTCCTCGTCCAGGTGGCACTACGTGAACGGATCTTTAAACGGGCTCCCGCCTCTGACCCGAGGCAACTCGGTCATCAAGTTTGCCAAAAGAGATGACCAAGATTGATGTAGAGAATGAGTAGAACACTTTGTCTCGTTACATCTAAAACTATGGATGAATGGTTAATGAAGTTGCCTTTTGGAATCGGGGTAAATGAGAAATTGATCATATCTAATTTCTATGAACCATAACTTGCATCTTTTTCAAATCAACAACCATAATCTTTTCAAGAGGGGCCGGCCACTTTTGAGGAGGAGGGAGGTGAGTGTAGGATTCAAGGAGGGTAACCATAACAATAAATGAGTGAATGAGTCATTTTAAACACCTTGCATATCATTAATGCAAACAATGAATCATAACAATACATCATCAAAACATTAAATGAACAATTAATGCACTAATGAGTCATGAAACCTAGTCACCATCTAGAAGCTTCTAGAAACTTCCACACTCATGACTCACCCTCAAGAAAAGATAAATCCGTATTAAACCGAATGTTTAAGACGGGTGATAGAAAACTGGAAACTGGCAACTTCTAAAAGTGATCCCGAAACGAATTTCAGGATAACACCGTAACAGTTTAAACATACCCGCATTTGTATTACGACCGAATACAAATGCAACTGAGACAAAGATATTATATCTACAGAGTATAATACTCGGATCCGGCTTAAACCAAAACCCACCAGTATTATCTACCCGAAATATGACACGTGCGTAAACGCACGTGCATTTCCGAACCCTGCCATAAAACCATACGGCCTCTACAACGTTTCGCCCGAACTTCGGAAACTATCTGTAGGGGACTCTAATGACTCCTCAGTACGCTGGCAGTGGGTTTAACCACGAACCGTCAGCGGCACAAGCTGTGCGTAACGGCTGTTTATGTACTGACCTCAAGGGAAGCCGATGAGCGAACTCATCCTGGAACCCTACTGAGCCTAACAGTGACAATATACATACAGTCCGGTCCGTTCGTCTATGAGTATCGCATATAGGCCTAGGGGGCTGGTAATGTCAGACCCCTAATAGCGGTATAAGTCGTGTCAGAGTGTAGCCCAGAACACCCTGAGATACTACTGGAGTACCTACCAGTAAATCTCCTACCTCGGCCGAGGGTTTTGTGTAATGGCTTTCCTAGACACAGCGCGATCTCACCGCTAATACCGGGAGAGACGAATCCCCTGCCGATCCGCTCACTTGCCTCCATGTGGCTCGGGACTGTACCCAAAAAAGACCTGTTTGCACGACTCCTTTGAGCCGTGGTAGGGTAGAAATCAAAGCACAGTGGGAACTCACACGAGACAAATGACGACCTCAGGTCGATTAACTAACCTGTACACATGTCGCCAGGGAACTGCTATCTGACGATAGGTATAATACCAACTAGCAGGTTCCCGGCGAGTCCTGTCCGGTGTACTCATAACCCAATGAGCACCTGTATACATCTTAGGTGATCTAACTGACACCAGTGGCTTGTGAGACCGGCCACCGCCCCTCGTCGGGGTCTCGACTATATACACTAGTCTACTCCGGAGAATCGATGCCCTGTCTCGAAACTCCTACGACTAGGGACCACAATTAAGGATATGCTTATAGACCACCCAACTCTCACGTATATAATCTCCATCATACTGTTGGTAGTCAAGAAAGATCCTAAGGGCTCTATCAACGTGTAACAGTGATCAGTCACCTGAACCTGTACACGACTGATAAAGGCAAACCAGATAGCATACTATCATCTCGAGTAAGACTGTACTACCGGTATAGGTCCTCCTCAATCATTGCAATCACGTGCCTGCGATCCAATAATTGACTTTGAGAGCACTATATCCAACATTTAGTATGGTGTCAATATACCTGTATTGGGACAATCCCAGTATCCGCTTAGATCTATCTCTATAGATCCTAATCCCCAAAATGCAGGAGGCATCACCTAGATCTTTCATTGAGAATCTATGTGATAACAAGAGCTTGACCGAGTGCAGTATAGGAATATCATTTCCTATCAAGAGTATGCCATCCACGTACAATATGAGAAAGTCAACCTTACTCTCTGCAACCTTCTTGTAAATATAAGGTTCATCTACGTTTTTTATGAAGTCAAACTCTTTGACTACAATATCAAAACAGATGTTCCAACTCCGCGATGCATGCTTTAACCCGTAGATGGATTTAACAACTTGCATACCTTTCCGCTGCTCCCACTATCTACGAAGCACTCTGGCTGAGTCATGTACACGAACTCCTCTAAATCACCATTTAGAAAGGCGGTCTTAACATCCATCTGCCAGATTTTGTATTCATGGTATGCAGCGATGACAAGTAGGATCCGGATGGACTTAAGCATAGCCACTGGAGAAAAAGTTTCGTCATAATCCACACCTGGTCGTTGACAAAAACCCTTTGCAACAAGTCTAGCTTTGAAAGTCTCAACTTTTCCATCTACACCAAGTTTCTTCTTAAAGATCCATTTGCTCCCAATGGGTTTTACCCCTTCAGGAGCAACTTCCAAAGTCCATACTTCGTTGGTGTACATGGATTTCATCTCAGATCGCATTGCATCCAGCCACTTCACAGAGTCCCCACTCATGATGGCCTGCTCGAAACTAGTCGGGCCATTATCTTCCATGATGCAATCCTCACTCCCACCATCGATAAGAAAACCGTAGTATCTCTCAGGTGGATGAGGACCCTACTAGATCGGCGGAGCGGCTGAGATTCGTTGGGAACTAATGAATCCTCTGGTTCCACAAAATCTTAAGTTGTAGTTTGTGCTCCTGGAACTTCTTCCAGCTCTGCCTCTTCGCCACTAATTTCTTTAGTAAGAAATTCCTTTTCTAAAAAGGTGGCGTATTGAGAAACAAACACTTTTTGCTCCTCAGCGTAGTAGAAAATATATCCTTGGGAATTCTTAAGATATCCCACAAACTTGCAAAGAACTGATCGTACCTCGAGTTTGTCCGGATTTTGCCTTTTGACATAGGCCGGACAACCCCATATCTTAACTCGTTTAAAATATGGTCTCTTCCCACTCCATATCTCATATAGTGTGGTAGGCACAGATTTAGATGGAACTTGATTCAATAGGTGTTAGTTATATGTATGCCCTAGAGGCCATTACTGTACATAGGATGCATATTGTAGTGGATGCTGGGACATATATAGGGAGGACTTTCTTGCTCGACATAATAGTATGCTATCTGGTTACACTTTTGTAGGGATCCTAGGCACGCTAATGAGGTCTCACAAGGCATCAACCATGCCAAATTCAAATTTTACGGTGCCGAGAAACCCTAGACTAGATCGTTAACTAGAATATTAGGCGAAACATGCAACTAGTTAACAACTTAACTAAGTGAACCGAAAATACAACCTTTGTAGATCCGGTCCTCCACCTCCATAGCTCCGTGATGAAGTCCCCTCGCTGTCCATATCGGATCCCGGACTCTTGCATCGGCTTCATCGGAGAAATGGGCGGGCTAGGTCATCGACTACGATGCCGAAGATGATCTACGTCGAGGCAACACAAGATCAAGCTCCAACTTCACCAAGCCATGAAACTTGTGAAGAAAACACCCTATACTACTTGGAAAGTGGTAGAGGATGAAGAAATAGGAAGTGGGTTCACTTTAGAATTTGATTTCTCACATATATACTCAACTTGCCATTGATGAAGACAAGCTTTTTCTTGAAGTCAAGAAGAAGAAGAAGAAGCAAGCATATGATGAATATTATGATAAGTTAATTCCAAAAGAATAATAAAATCATTCTTATCATAATATTAACCATGGTAATGTGTAGAGAATTGACTAAGGTTAAATGAATGGTTAGGGTTAATGAGATGAAGACAAAAAGGGTTACTTTGGTCAAACCTTCATGAAGCTTCAACAAGCTTCATGAAAGAAAGAAACCCTTTTGTTTTTCTTTTCTCTTTTCTTTTAATCCAAATAAAAAGATAAATGAATTAATAAATATAAACCCTAACCATTTACTTAACCAAGGTTTAATTCTTTACACAAACCCTAGCTTTCATGTATCATCAAACATGATACAATCAAATGCACAAAAATATATCACATATACAGTGTGCACATCAAGTGAGAAAATCCATTTAAAGTGAACCAATACTAGTTAATGCAAAGTAATATATCAAATATATAATTATACATTAAATCATTAAATCAACACTTGATTTAACGATCCGGTCATATCGCATATCACCGACTAGTATCCAATGTATCGGCTTATCGAATCAATCATTGAATCGATAACTAGGTTATATCGCATACAACCAATCGATACATTCATCGCGAGAATGGAATACGGTATCACATACACGCATTATTCTCGGTCCCGCACATATCTCATATGCGCTTGTATTTCTTTTTGCTTGAGCCAGGAAACCTCTGTGTAGGACTCTAAAGACTCGTCAATACGCCGGCAGCAGGTGATGATCATATCAAACACCCATAAGCCGCAAGCGGTCTGCTAAACGTAACGGCCACCCGGGTATTGAGCGATCAGAAGATCGACGAGCAAGCCCGCTCACACTCCAGTGAATCCAACCAGTAACACTACCGTACAGTCCGGTCTCGTCGTTTGATATGTCGCATATCTCGCCTAGGGGTGGTAAAACGTCAGACCCCAATAGCTCGATAAGTCGTGTCGATATGAGGTCTATAACAGTTCGAGAAACTACTGGTAACACTTACCAGTAAATCTCAGCAACCCTGGCCAGGGATTTCCGGTTATAGCCAATCGAACACAGCGCAACATTAACTCCCTATACCGGGAGAGACGAATCCCCTCCTATCGCTCATTGCCTCCATGTGACTCGGGACTGTACCCAAAAGCCACCGTTTTGCACGCCCTCTTGGACGTGGTAAGGTGGAAATCAAAGTACAGTGGGAATCACACAAGACTCTATGACGATCTTGGGTCTACAGACTAACCTGTACCAGTGTCACCAGAGAACTGCCATCTGACGTGAGGTATAATACCATCTGGGAGTTCTCGGCGAGTCCGTCCAGTGTACCCAGTCTCTACTGAGCACCCGCATATCAGCTCCGATGTCAAACACCAATGGATATGGGATCATCCATCGCCCATCTGTATGGGTCGAGAAGGTATACGCTAGTCTACTCTGGTATATCGATGCCACGTCTCGATACACCCACGACTAGGGACCTTGAAGGATGTACTTATGGACTACCATGTCCCCACTAGTATGATCCGCATCATAGTCTAGGTAGTCAAGTACACATCCTAAGGGCTTTACCAACATGTAACAGAGAGACAAACAGTATACACGTTAAGGTAAAGGGTAACCAGATAGCATACCATCATGTCGAGCAAGAAAGTCCTCCCTATATATGTCCCAGCATCCATTACAATATACATCCTCTGTACAGTAATGGCCTCTAGGGCATACATATAACTAACAATCTCCCACTTGCACTAGGGCCATCTGTAGCTGTGGTTGTAGTATCTCATACTCAACCATCCCATAAATGTCTCTCTTTGGGAATAGGCCTTCGTGAGTGGATCCGTCGTGTTATCCTCTGAGTCTACTCTCCAAACCTCGATCACCCTCGAGATCAACCATCTGCATGATCAGGTGATACTGCCTTAGAATATATCTGGATCACTGATGGGACGGACGTTCCTTGGCATAAGCCACAACTCCATTGTCACACAATGGTAGGAACTAAGTTCATCTTATGAACAAATATACACCCAGACAGCCTCTTTGGTAGCATCTTAAGTTGCGATGTATCCAGCCTTTATCGTCTAGTATGTCACGGTATCTAGCTTGGAACTCTTCCAACATACCGTCCCTTTACTGAGGGTAAAGACAATGCCTGTGACTGACATTCAGTCGTCCTTATCACCCTGGAACCCTTCCAGTGATTCTCCCCAGGACCAATTGATACCATCTCACTACAACTAGTGAGTATCCTAATATCCAATTAGATCTATCTCATAGATCCAAAACCCAGGATTTAGTAGGTATCACTTTAATCCTATATGGAGAATCATTGTGATAAGCGGAGATTGACCGAGCGTAGCATAGGAAACTTCTTCCCTATCAGGAGTATGTCATCCACGTACTCTACGAGGATCACCACCATACTCCCTACTACCTTTTTGTATATACAAGGTTCATCTACCATTTTAATGATGTCAAACTCTTTGACTACCACATCAAAACAGATGTTCTAACTCCGCGATGCCTGCTTTATCCTATAAAGCATCTTGCACACGTTTCCGCTGCTCCCACTGTCTACGAAGCCCTCTGGCTGTGTACTTATAGACGCTCTCTTCTAAAATATCATTTAGAAAAGCAGTCATGACACCCAACCACCAGATATCGTAGTTATGGTATGTAGCCGTGGCAAGTAGGATCTGGATGGACTTAAGCATAGATCCTTAGAAAAGGTTTCAACATAATCCATACCTGGTCAATGATGCAAACCTTTAACAAGTCTAGCTTTGAAAGTCTCAACTTTTCCATATACACCAAGTAATCTTCTCAAGATATACTTGCTCCTGATGGGGATTTAACCCTTTAGATATAGCAACTAAAGTCCATACTTTGTTGGTGTATAAGGATTCCATCTCAGATCGCTAAGCATCCAGCCATTCTTACAGAGTCCCACTCCTGATGGCCAGCTCGAAACTAGTTGGGTCATCATCTCATGATGCAATCCTCGCTCCCACTGTCATAGAGGAACCGAAGTATCTCTTAGGTGGGTGAGGAGCCCTACTAGATCGGCGGAGAGGCTGAGATTTGTTGGTTACTATTGAATCCTTTGGTTCTATCAAATCATTATCTGCAGTTTGTATAGCTGGAACTATTCCATTTCTACATAACAGTATTTGCCTCGAGCTTGTCCGGATTTTGCTTTTAGACATAGGCCGGACAACCCCAAATCTTAACTAACTTAAGATATGAGCTCTTCCCTTTCCATATCTCATATGGAGTGGTAGGCAACTGATTTGATTTGAACCCTATTCAATAGGTATGCAACTTCATAAGTGCATAACTCCCAAAAGGAAAAAGGTAACTCAGTAGTACTCATCATAGAGCACACCATATCAAATAGGGTGTATCTGCTCCGCCCCGATATACCATCGTGCTATGGTGTATACGGAGGAGTAATGCTGAGAGAGAATCTCATTCTCCTTTAGAATAGTCCAGGATTTCCGTGCTCAAGTATTCTCCTCCTTGATCACATTAAAGGACATAATACTTATACTCGTTTTTGGTTCTCTACTTCTTACTTATATTCTGTGAATATCTCAAAAGGTTCGGACTTTTGTTTCAACAGGAACATATGTCTGAATCTTGAGAGATCATCAGAGAATGTAATGAAGTAAAAAGAACCTGTCTTGGCATGTGTAGACAGGGGACCTACATACATCAACATGTATCATCCCTGGAGTTCACTAACTCTTTCTCTGTTTCCAGTAAACGGAGCTATGGTCATCTTATCTCTGTGACATGACTGGCAAGTTTTCACAAGATGTAAATTCAAACAGATTTAAATACGCATCTATGTGCAACTTAGCTAGTCGGGTCGCATTGACATGACCTAGTCTACAATACCTCAAGAAGGATTTGTTCATTTCTGAACACTTCCTCTTGTGTGTGTTCCGTATACTGAAGAACTGTAGTTTGATTTAGAACATTAATGCTTTTAGATAACGTGCCTGAACCGATCAACTTTTGATATAGGAAATGTTCAAAACAATATCCAACAATACAAAATTATATCATTTCTTCATCTAAAGAGACTGATATGATTTTGTATATCAGGTTCGGTATCTAATAGCATTTGTTCAGAATCAATGTATTGTTAATACAGGGTGACAGTGATCAACAAACTTGGCTACAACACTTGCCCCGTTTTCTGTCTCATGAAACTTATCACCCGTTCTCAGTTTTTCTACCTTTTTGTAGCCCTATGTAACAGATTACATATCTGGGATCCTGATCCGGTATCATATACCCAGGATGCGGAGGATACTGAGAAACTGTCACGACCCAAAATTGGCCCGTGACGGCCTTAATACTACGCAACGCCTAAAGACGCAACGCAGTAAAAGAAAGCCAAAACCCAGAAATCTAAACCATGAAAAATACGGAAAAGATAATATAAGTTTGAAACAATTGAAATCGCAACCCAAATTCTTTAAAAGTCTTACTTTCTTCCTTTAAAATTTTAGCAACACCCCATTTGTAAAAACTAGCCAAGAAGAACACAATACAATTATACGACGCCGTAGCGAAGAAATAAAGACAGTAGAGAGAAAGCTGTGTATATAAAAGACATCAAATCCACAATAATACACACTAACGTCCTCACCAAGTCTCTATGTCCACAAATACAATAGTATATGGAGAGAGAGTACAATATACAACGAAGGTACAATATGAAATGCAGATAACCGTCTAACCCACCTAAGCAAAATGGTACTGTGAGCTGATGCGGTATCTGTAGCAAAAGGTGGTAGCTGGATAGAGGAATAGCCTGCCTCGACTACTCTGGGGAACAACCTGAAACACCTGTGGCACAACGGGGGTGAGTTGCCAACTCGTGAATAGTATAAAACATATGCAGGTAATCGCAGGAATGCACGTACAGCATGAATCTAAGATATGCGATTACAATAATAATATATCATGCAATGCTGAAGTAAGGAGAGTACACTAGCAGGTACAATCAATAAGTGAAGCGATAGTAACAAGACAATAGTATGCAATAGCTATGCAATAGAGATATGAGAAAGCAAATATGCAACTATCATAAGGGTACACTACTAGTACTACCAATATATGAATCTGTGCATAAGGTAGGTAAGGGTGAGGTATAGGGTGGAATATGTCATTTCCCACGGAAACCTGACGTCGTGGTAGGATCACAATCCATCAAGATACTCCAATCCCAAATCCTCAAACCGGCCCCCACATTGGGCTGTCACAATATAAAAGTCTCATATCACCTCAATGTACAATATCGAGTAATCTCCTATATTCCGAATGTACAAATCACCAATCACATAGGTATATCCAATGTCCAATCCCAATGAATCACCTAGTATCCCAAGTCCAATCTCAAGCAAGTTTCTAGCATCCTAAAGGTAAATATATGTACAGAAATAAATATGATGGGGGCAATACACATATATTAGCGTCCCATACCACTAATATTGGTGTAAGGGTATATATAACAACGGATAAATCCCCTGTTATATATACAAAAAGGGGGTTAAAGAAATATCATGAAACCGTGTGCCAAGCATCGGCACAGAAATCCTCGTATATGGGGCTCCGTCAGTCTGGATCAGCCCACGGGGTCCGTCTGCAGTGTCGGCCCTCGGCCTCGACAGTACAGGTCATCCCGCATCCATCTCTCTACTCTGGCCAGTAGCCTCCGGACAACTGCCAGGTCATATCAATCACCGGTAGGTACTCGCCCGCCTCCAGGCTCAATCGGCAAACCCATCGATCTTCTTGCCGAGGGGAACCATACCGGGCCCCACCATGTACTCTCATACGGCAACCACACATCGTATGGAGCATAAAATCAGCACCGATAAAACTCATGGGGGATGCTCGAAATATCATATCAAGGAAACCGGGTTGTTACATGTATGCATAATTTCATGAACTCCCGCGGTTCCCAAATCCCGAAAACATCATGTAAAATCCAGATAAACAATGCACAATCCAGGAATAAATGTATGCGATATATCTGAATGCGAGCAGGTAAACACAAGTATATAGCTGAACCAGATGTATGCGAAATCAAGATAAGGTGCAGCTAAGTAACATCAGTAAATGTGAATATGCGACAACAACTGAATATGTATCTAATATACAGGTGTAGCAAAGTATAGGTATCTACCTATAGGAACTGATGTCGTATACCCCCCTGGGTATAAGTAACATATGTAGGAAATCCCTCCCGGTATAGGTAAAATATGTAGGAGGTATACCTGTGGCTGTATCGCAAGTGAAAATATACCTATCACTAAAGGTATGATACACCATAGGTATACCGATAAACTAGATGTCAAGTGGGTCAAGCAATGGTAGCTATAAGGGGTAGTGTGTGACATGGCAATTATTGGCGGTGTGTGTGTAGCATGCAATCCGTGCTCGTGCAACATGAACCGTCAATAATGTGTGCAGTGTCCTACGGCTGCTAGTCACAGTATATAACTATATCTAAAAAATGCAGTAGGGCGCAATTCTACAATGACGTAGAAAGTGCGACAGGTAATTGAATCCTAGCCCAGACGCATAACGCCATGCGGGCGATTCCCCTGTAGATGTTAAATCTACTCACCTACACTCCACGCTGGGTGAATCCTACCGTCTGCTCCCTCTGTAGTGGCGTCTGTAGTCCCTGTCTGCAAACCTGCAAATAAGACATGGAAATCACATATAAGCCAAATATCTCGCGAAACGCGATATCGAATCGAAACGAGAAACTCGCGTCGCAAACTAAGCGCGCGTGTGCACGATACGCTGAATCGTGTGTGTACGCGTCTAAAAACCATCGCGACACGCCGCGATACGCTGGATCACAGAACCCACTCACGTATCGCGCGTATCGCGCAAACACAACGAAACACAAAAGCGATATATGATCCCAGATTTTGCCTACTATGAAAACTAATCAAATAAACAAGACCAGAGGAACCCAAACTATAGCAGACACCTATACAGGAAAACCCAAACCCTAACTCTCCAGAACGCCCGGCGTCGCCGGCCCCTCCTCTTGAAGTCGCCGGCCCTGGCCGGTGGGCTGGGGTCCGTCTCTTAGGTGGTGCTCCAGGGTCTCTAGTACAACACTACTGCATTGTTTAATTTTCCAGTAAAAATCTTGGGTCAAAGCAGATTCCAGATATCACAATATCACCTCAAAAGTCACAAATTTGCACAATTTAAGAAATCTATGGTATTTTAGTGAAGTCTGGCTAATATCTCAGTTGAAGTGGCCTAACTAACACTAAACCAACCTAAGGTAGCTAACCAAATCAACATTTTACTAAAATTCCACTTAAACACCACAATTTAGCACAAATTAGCTAATTTAGCACTAATCGAATCAATCGATGCACAACTAAGAAAACCATGCAATGGGGTTAAGGAAATATACCCACTGAACCCTAGAAGGCAGGTGAAGGTGTGGAGAAGAGCTCCTGCGAGAGCTGGGGTCCCTGTTGCTGTTGCTGCTGCCTGCTACTGCTGCTTCTGTTGTTGCTGCTATTGTTGCTGCTGCTGTTGTTGTTGTTGTTTGTTGTGATGATGATGATGATGATGATAATGATGATGATGTTGCTGCTGCTGCTCTCTCTCTCTCTCTCACTCTGTTGCTGCTGCTGCTCTCTCTCTCTCACTCTGTTGCTGCGGTTGCTATTGCTGCTTCTGTTGTTGCTTCTGAGAGTGTGAGGTGTGTGTGTGTGTGTGTGTGTGTGTGCGAGTGAGAGTGAGTGAGTGTGTGTGTTGTGAGAGAGTGAGAGAATGAGTGAAGAGGAAATGAGAGGAGAATGAGAGCACACACAAGAATCCCCTTCTCACTCTCTCTCACTTCATTAATGAGGGCATGGGCAAAGCCATGATGCCCCATGCTCTCTCTCTCTCTCTCTCCCTCTCTCAAAGTCAACCATGAACCAAAACACAAATTCAAAATAAAACCCTTATTAAAACTATCATGACACTTAAACAAAGATTAAAACTAGATTAGGGAGAAATAGTTAGTTAACCATGGTTGCTAATCATGTTTAACTCCAAAAACAACCCTGGTTATCATGCACAAGTGTGTGTGTGCCTAATAAAATTCTAATAAAATACACAATAATTAGGATAAAATATTTAAAACTTAATTTGGTAAACTTTTTATTAAAAACCACACATTAAAATATAATTAGCTACCAAAACACATTCTAAGGTGTTACAATCTCCCCCCTTAAAAGAAATTCGTCCCCGAATTTAAAACTTATACTGTTACGCGTACCTTCAAAAGAAGATTAAAATCCTCAAATCTCGCTCGCAGCTTCCCAAGTGACTATCTCACTACACGGCTATGCCCGAGAAAACCCTTCACAGATGGCAAGACCTTTGACCGACGTTTCTCCACCTGCCAAGCCATTAACACACATGGCTGCGGTGAACGAAAGATCGCGTCAAAGCTAAAAGGTCTGGTGCCAAAACATGTGAGAAAGGTCATGAAGGTAAATGTAAAGTATCTTCACAAGGAATACGGGGTGAAAATCCAGAAATCTGGGCGGAAGTGCCAAATTGAAGGCACCAAAACTAACTCGCTTATAGGATCTCAGAAGGACCTACGTCCTGGGATAAGCTTCCCAAAATCCAACACGTCATTCATCGGAAAGTCCATAGGAATCCATGATTTGCCACTGCGCACTCAAGCCTGCGACCAGCACAGTCGCATAAGAGATCTGTTTGCAATGGACAGTTCTCATCCTGACCTGAACACAACTGGACTAACTCCGAATTCTCTAGACATAGCTGGGGTCCAAATTCCTACTTTCGCAGAGTCAGAAAAACAACATGCTGGTGGTCGACACGTCCTCACCCCTAAACCTAAGGGTGGCCAATTGGAGTGTCTCCTGATAACAGCTATCGAAGGAGAATCCTAACGATGGCGAGTGACGATCCCCAACTGCTGCCAACAAACAAACAAACACACAAACTTAACAAAACAACTGAGCAAACTGAGTATAACCGGATGACAAGAATCCGAATGGAGTCACACCCTAACTAACTGGGTAGAAACCATAAAGGAATTCATGGAGATCTGCTCCCATTCCTGCTTCGGAACGGTAAAAAGATTGCAATTCTCCAGCCGGCCTCAGATGCTCGACCCAAAGCACACAACAAGACAGACACTTGAAACGAAACCTGAAACTTCTCCTTACATTCCTGTCCACTCGTAACTATCTCACAAGTCACGCCAAAGCTGTGGAACTTGAATGCATAGAGGGAGTTGACAGATGTGCATACTTTAGGATTATACGTCTCTACCCGAAGAAACCAGGTATACAAACGCGTCCCTAACTTAGCACATCTTTGTCACAAATCAAGGTCTCTGAATCATTACCCTGCCGAATATGCTCAAGTACCTCTGACGTACGAGCTTCGACGGGCAGTGTCTCGCGGAAACGATTTAAGGAAAGTGGTCGGGCGCGGACATGAGCAAGCTGTCCCCTCCGTAGAGACGAACTAAGCTATACTCGACGATCACACAAGAACTGTAAATCTGCAGAAGACCATCACAACCATCCAAATCTGCTGCAGGAAGATGTACATTAAGCTCTAGTGGTCCGTGGAAAATCTGACACGACTCTCAAGCAAGTAGTGTCTCCAAATCTCCAACGCAAAACCACCGCGGCCATCTCCAGATCATGAGTGGAATATCCTCCTCGTACTTCCTCCTTATGTAGGGAAAGCAAAAGCGATATCTCTATAGTGTCACCTCAGTACACCCTCGAGCCCACTCAAGAAACATTACAGTTAAACAACATGGTCGCCCGAACCAAAAGCAAAGAAAGACTGATGCAGTTGTTAACTGAATCTTCAACTGCCGAAAACTCCGTACACATGCCTCAGTACACAGAAAAGAAACCTCCTTTTGGTCAATTCAGTCGACGGTGCAGCACTACTCTAGCAATCCTGCATGAAACGGCGGTAAAACCTGCTAAGCCCAACAATCCGCGGATCTTCGTCCTGCACACATGTCTGGACTTAAGCCGTACGGTCACAATCTCCCTCGGAACCATACGAAACCGTCTCCCGTGACTACAAGACCTAGGAGTCAACACAGAACAAGCCTGAAGAAACACCCTGAGAATTAGCAACTGCTGGTGCTCTCCCAGCATCCGCATAACAAATCCTCAAGTGCTACTCCTGTCCCTCAAAACACATTAAATAGACCAGAGTGTCGCAAATAACACAACAGAAACTGGTCGAGGAACGGCCTGCAGAAATCTGGTTCATCATATCTACGAATGCTGCTAGGGCGACAGTGAATCCAACGACTCACAAAGAAACACCCAAAGCCCGTAGCACGCACAAGGCAGTCTTCGGAATGCCGTCACTCCGAATCCGCAATAATGATGACCTGATCCCAAACACACTTAGAAAAATGTCTCGCACTCTGGAGCTGATCGAAGAAATCGCCACGGCAAGGTGAAGGATACCTATCCGCACCATAAGCCGGTTCCATTGACGATCCGTCGATACACAACCTCAACTGCCGTCTTTCTCCTCGACGAACAGAAATAGGAGTTTCCAAAAGCGAAACACTCAGACACACAAAACTCCCCCAAACCAAGACCCTGCAGCTGATCCTTTTGCTCCCAAGCTTCGCCGGCTCATCCGGAACAACGTCGGAAAAACTCTCGTACGAAAAGAAGCCAGTCCAACAATCCCACGGTGGCTCCGGTATCACGAATGAACGTCAAGAATCCACGACATCTCCTCAGTAGCCGACTAGCTAAACAGGCTGAATTCAAGCTGTAAGAGGCGGCACCACTATCCACCTGTACAACAAGATCTGACTCGCCGGGGAAAACAAAACCTAGCTTGTTTCCACACGGTAGTTCACAGACGCTTAACACGTAGTTAACCAATCCGTGCCCAGGAGAACGTCAAATCCAACATCTCTAGAAGGATCAAAACGACGGACGAAACTCTATCTCCTATCCGATTGGCACAAAACTGAAATACGTGTCGCACAACAAAAGGATCGCTGACAGAAGTTAACACCACTACGACTAATCTACCCAACCACGGTACAAGTAAGAAACAAACGAATACACCAAGAGAAAATATAAATCAAGGGTACCTGAAAACTCCACATTGGACGTCTGCGCGTCCCGATGAGTAGAAGCAAACTCCTGTGTCTGCCCTCTACTCGCAGCTGGATGAACTCCTCTGGTAGCCTGAGCCCTCTGAGCAAATCCTCCACGTCCATGGCCTCTCTGAATACGATCCTGACGCCGTGCTGAGGAACAATCCCTGACGAAGTGCTGAAGGCTCCCGCATCGAAAACATCCACGTGCTGACTGCTGACCATCCTGGGGATGAGAGCTGAACGACTGTCCTCGTCCCAAGCCTCTGCTACTCCCGTAGTGGCCACGAAATCTGTCTCGATGACCGAACCTCTGTCTCTGGGCTGGTACGCTGGTACGAGTCCTCCACTGTCCTGGAACTCTCTGAGCCTCTAGGATATGCGCCTCGTCGACTGGAGCTGCAACCACTGGTGCTATGTAGGTGACGGACTGCTGCATACTGATCGTAAGGGATAGCTGAGTAACGGGGGTGACAACCTCCTGTCGTAGCTCCCGAACGACGTCAACTAACGAACTCATCGTCTGGCGGAACTCCTGCATCTCTACCAACAGTCTATCCATAGTATAGGTCGTAGGTTGATCCGTCTGCACCTGTGCAACTAGAGTGCCATCCTGGTCAGTACTCGTCTCACCCGAGCTAACTCTGACCTCGGCCCTCGCTGCATCACTCTGAGTCCCAATAGTCATCGGCGGCAAGGCTATAAATGGATACAAGATGAGATTCGATAAGAACAAGGAAATCGAATCTTAAGGATATGAATCATCAAGGAAGGAATATCAAGCAAATTGTACTTAGGTCACTTAATGCAAGGTACCGCGCTGTGGGTATGCTGCAGACATACACACACTACGTTACTCTGCTTAAGCTACCTACTCCATCATACTAAGGTCATCCTACACTCCGAAAGGTAAAACCTAATGCTCTGATACCAACTTTGTCACGACCCAAAATTGGCCCGTGACGGCCCTAATACTACGCAACGCCTAAAGACGCAACGCAGTAAAAGAAAGCCAAAACCCAGAAATCTAAACCATGAAAAATACGGAAAAGATAATATAAGTTTGAAACAATTGAAATCGCAACCCAAATTCTTTAAAAGTCTTACTTTCTTCCTTTAAAATTTTAGCAACACCCCATTTGTAAAAACTAGCCAAGAAGAACACAATACAATTATACGACGCCGTAGCGAAGAAATAAAGACAGTAGAGAGAAAGCTGTGTATATAAAAGACATCAAATCCACAATAATACACACTAACGTCCTCACCAAGTCTCTATGTCCACAAATACAATAGTAGATGGAGAGAGAGTACAATATACAACGAAGGTACAATATGAAATGCAGATAACCGTCTAACCCACCTAAGCAAAATGGTACTGTGAGCTGATGCGGTATCTGTAGCAAAAGGTGGTAGCTGGATAGAGGAATAGCCTGCCTCGACTACTCTGGGGAACAACCTGAAACACCTGTGGCACAACGGGGGTGAGTTGCCAACTCGTGAATAGTATAAAACATATGCAGGTAATCGCAGGAATGCACGTACAGCATGAATCTAAGATATGCGATTACAATAATAATATATCATGCAATGCTGAAGTAAGGAGAGTACACTAGCAGGTACAATCAATAAGTGAAGCGATAGTAACAAGACAATAGTATGCAATAGCTATGCAATAGAGATATGAGAAAGCAAATATGCAACTATCATAAGGGTACACTACTAGTACTACCAATATATGAATCTGTGCATAAGGTAGGTAAGGGTGAGGTATAGGGTGGAATATGTCATTTCCCACGGAAACCTGACGTCGTGGTAGGATCACAATCCATCAAGATACTCCAATCCCAAATCCTCAAACCGGCCCCCACATTGGGCTGTCACAATATAAAAGTCTCATATCACCTCAATGTACAATATCGAGTAATCTCCTATATTCCGAATGTACAAATCACCAATCACATAGGTATATCCAATGTCCAATCCCAATGAATCACCTAGTATCCCAAGTCCAATCTCAAGCAAGTTTCTAGCATCCTAAAGGTAAATATATGTACAGAAATAAATATGATGGGGGCAATACACATATATTAGCGTCCCATACCACTAATATTGGTGTAAGGGTATATATAACAACGGATAAATCCCCTGTTATATATACAAAAAGGGGGTTAAAGAAATATCATGAAACCGTGTGCCAAGCATCGGCACAGAAATCCTCGTATATGGGGCTCCGTCAGTCTGGATCAGCCCACGGGGTCCGTCTGCAGTGTCGGCCCTCGGCCTCGACAGTACAGGTCATCCCGCATCCATCTCTCTACTCTGGCCAGTAGCCTCCGGACAACTGCCAGGTCATATCAATCACCGGTAGGTACTCGCCCGCCTCCAGGCTCAATCGGCAAACCCATCGATCTTCTTGCCGAGGGGAACCATACCGGGCCCCACCATGTACTCTCATACGGCAACCACACATCGTATGGAGCATAAAATCAGCACCGATAAAACTCATGGGGGACGCTCGAAATATCATATCAAGGAAACCGGGTTGTTACATGTATGCATAATTTCATGAACTCCCGCGGTTCCCAAATCCCGAAAACATCATGTAAAATCCAGATAAACAATGCACAATCCAGGAATAAATGTATGCGATATATCTGAATGCGAGCAGGTAAACACAAGTATATAGCTGAACCAGATGTATGCGAAATCAAGATAAGGTGCAGCTAAGTAACATCAGTAAATGTGAATATGCGACAACAACTGAATATGTATCTAATATACAGGTGTAGCAAAGTATAGGTATCTACCTATAGGAACTGATGTCGTATACCCCCCTGGGTATAAGTAACATATGTAGGAAATCCCTCCCGGTATAGGTAAAATATGTAGGAGGTATACCTGTGGCTGTATCGCAAGTGAAAATATACCTATCACTAAAGGTATGATACACCATAGGTATACCGATAAACTAGATGTCAAGTGGGTCAAGCAATGGTAGCTATAAGGGGTAGTGTGTGACATGGCAATTATTGGCGGTGTGTGTGTAGCATGCAATCCGTGCTCGTGCAACATGAACCGTCAATAATGTGTGCAGTGTCCTACGGCTGCTAGTCACAGTATATAACTATATCTAAAAAATGCAGTAGGGCGCAATTCTACAATGACGTAGAAAGTGCGACAGGTAATTGAATCCTAGCCCAGACGCATAACGCCATGCGGGCGATTCCCCTGTAGATGTTAAATCTACTCACCTACACTCCACGCTGGGTGAATCCTACTGTCTGCTCCCTCTGTAGTGGCGTCTGTAGTCCCTGTCTGCAACCCTGCAAATAAGACATGGAAATCACATATAAGCCAAATATCTCGCGAAACGCGATATCGAATCGAAACGAGAAACTCGCGTCGCGAACGAAGCGCGCGTGTGCACGATACGCTGAATCGTGTGTGTACGCGTCTAAAAACCATCGCGACACGCCGCGATACGCTGGATCACAGAACCCACTCACGTATCGCGCGTATCGCGCAAACACAACGAAACACAAAAGCGATATATGATCCCAGATTTTGCCTACTATGAAAACTAATCAAATAAACAAGACCAGAGGAACCCAAACTATAGCAGACACCTATACAGGAAAACCCAAACCCTAACTCTCCAGAACGCCCGGCGTCGCCGGCCCCTCCTCTTGAAGTCGCCGGCCCTGGCCGGTGGGCTGGGGTCCGTCTCCTAGGTGGTGCTCCAGGGTCTCTAGTACAACACTACTGCATTGTTTAATTTTCCAGTAAAAATCTTGGGTCAAAGCAGATTCCAGATATCACAATATCACATCAAAAGTCACAAATTTGCACAATTTAAGAAATCTATGGTATTTTAGTGAAGTCTGGCTAATATCTCAGTTGAAGTGGCCTAACTAACACTAAACCAACCTAAGGTAGCTAACCAAATCAACAATTTACCAAAATTCCACTTAAACACCACAATTTAGCACAAATTAGCTAATTTAGCACTAATCGAATCAATCGATGCACAACTAAGCAAACCATGCAATGGGGTTAAGGAAATATACCCACTGAACCCTAGAAGGCAGGTGAAGGTGTGGAGAAGAGCTCCAGCGAGAGATGGGGTCCCTGTTGCTGTTGCTGTTGCTGCTGCCTGCTACTGCTGCTTCTGTTGTTGCTGCTATTGTTGCTGCTGTTGTTGTTGTTGTTGTTTGTTGTGATGATGATGATGATGATAATGATGATGATGTTGCTGCTGCTGCTCTCTCTCTCTCACTCTGTTGCTGCTGCTGCTCTCTCTCTCTCACTCTGTTGCTGCGGTTGCTATTGCTGCTTCTGTTGTTGCTTCTGAGAGTGTGAGGTGTGTGTGTGTGTGTGCGCGAGTGAGAGTGAGTGAGTGTGTGTGTTGTGAGAGAGTGAGAGAATGAGTGAAGAGGAAATGAGAGGAGAATGAGAGCACACACAAGAATCCCCTTCTCACTCTCTCTCACTTCATTAATGAGGGCATGGGCAAAGCCATGATGCCCCATGCTCTCTCTCTCTCTCCCTCTCTCAAAGTCAACCATGAACCAAAACACAAATTCAAAATAAAACCCTTATTAAAACTATCATGACACTTAAACAAAGATTAAAACTAGATTAGGGAGAAATAGTTAGTTAACCATGGTTGCTAATCATGTTTAACTCCAAAAACAACCCTGGTTATCATGCACAAGTGTGTGTGTGCCTAATAAAATTCTAATAAAATACACAATAATTAGGATAAAATATTTAAAACTTAATTTGGTAAACTTTTTATTAAAAACCACACATTAAAATATAATTAGCTACCAAAACATATTCTAAGGTGTTACAGAAACAGTTCTTTGTAATGAACACACCCAAAGGAGATGCATCATATGCACTTTTTTCGTTTGGACGGCATAGGAATTCTGGTATTCCCCTATTTCCTGCTCTGTCTTATAACTATTATAAGTTGGAGCGGGACCAACGTTCCCCAGCTCAGTATAACAAGCGGGTTCGGTCAATAATCCGTATTATTATCTTGATTAAGGCGTGAAATGGTCGCTACCAGGAGAGAGAGAGAAGAAAACACTCAGCGTGCGCTCTTGCAAGAATAGATTGGTTTTTATTTTATCTAATCAGGATGGCTCCCACTGCTTTTTATCAAATCTTCCTTCAAACCCTAAAAGGAAAGACCAGCCGGGATTAATTACACGCTACAAGTTCGCCAATCTTTCAGCCAGGCCAGTGTCGGTACTTTGAGGGAGGTCCCCCGTGCTTTCGCACGAACCTAATTACAGTAAACCTCGTTTTCCCAGAGGCGTAACCCCGTTGACACCTTTCTAGACACCTACTCGATCGGCTAATTGTAATGTGTAAAACTCTCCCAGGAGTAACAATTACTCGCAGCGGGTATCGGGATCCAACTATCTCATAGAAGGTATGCAATCTCATTGCAAATTTCAACACTTGAAATTCCCGATAATATTTTTCCCCTAGCGTGCTATGACCTTGACGCATGCCAAACAACCCATAGTCCGCTAGTAAAGTTCAACCCGTACATTTCTTGATTGAATTAAACCCACCCGCACGACCCTTGACGCATGCCAAACAACGCCGTACGAATACCCTAATCCAATCGCATCATATGCTAGCAGATAAGCACTAGTTAGCTACCGTACACTACACCTTGACGCATGCCAAACTACCGCAGCACGAATTCTAACTAGTACTTATCTGAAATGACGGAGGGCTACGACAGGTTTTTCTGAAAACCTATTGCGTAATGAACTTGATATCGTTGTAGAATCAAATGATTTTAAAATGGAGTGCTTTTGAGGCTTTTCTAGTTTTGCTAAAGGAGTCACTCCCGGTGAAGGGATCGTCGGTCCTTTCCTCGTCGAATGAGGTGCGGGATATATCATATATATCACTGTGCAAAGCAGAAACTATTGAAGCAATCAAAAGACAAACCGAGTGTGTAGCATCTGCCAGTTATTGCTAAAGGAGTCACTCCCGGTGAAGGGATCTCGGTCCTTTCCTTATCGAATAAGGTGCAGGATGTTCTACAAGGAACACCACGATGCAAAGCAAGAACTGTAGCTACCTATTTTATTTTGAAATTCAATTCTACAACATCTTTAGGTTTCTTTTATTTCATTAATCACATTAATGAAGTCCCATCATTTAAGTTACCTAAACATCACAGATAAATACGACGTACACTTATGCCATCCGCATTCGCCTCGATGTCCCCTCGTGCACCGTTAGGTTAGGTAACTAACGGCAGAGCGGGGAAGGGCTAGCGCTGGTGTAAAATATAAGTAACGCCTATATAATATATCATATATACTATATACTGTATCTATCACAGAACATCACATGATCACATCACAGATATCGCAGCAGAAGAATCATATGAAATATTGGATATACTAGGACGTCCGTGTTTTCAATACGAGCCAGTATAAAACACGGATTCCACGGTCGAGATGAATAGCCAAACCCACACCCCTAGACCCCTACGAGCGCGGCAAGTAACCCTACAAATTCTAGAGTTAGGAGACCCGGACTCGACTCCTCGAGTTGGTCTCCCACTGGACTCCAGAACCCGGTTACTTGTGCCCTCCTCCTTAGGTCTATCCTAGTGCGGAAAAGTAAATAATATACATACGGTGGCAATCTTCCGCAACCTGGAAGTGCCCCAATAAAAGAATATTACATAAAAGTTTTTACATGAATGAAAATGAAAAACACTCATCTCACATAAAAACCCCCGGCTATTCGAACACGACGATCCAATATAACATATCCAGCAATACATAACATCACATGTCATCAACGTAAGTAAACATGCCCATCCCAATTGTCGTTGACATATAGCAACGAAACCGGCAATATCACATATTACACTTACAGTCACAGAAAAGAAAGTGTAAAACTACAACAGTTGGAATCCGCATCTTCCATAGACATCGCATGCCTAATCAAATGAATTACTTAGACACCACATGCCTAACAATTATAAACCCCGCATTTTAGTCTCATTATCGAAAACACTTTTCAATATCAAGTCGGGGAATTCAACAAGATTCCCGACATCCTGATCGAATGCTCGTCGCAAATTTTAGTAGGCGGCTGCACCCCCGACGCCGTCGACGAAGTGCACCAAGGCGGAACACCGCTGCCGCGAGCAGCCGAACGGATGCTTTCGGCGACGGGGTTCTCCTACAGTCACTTGGTCGGGGCTATGGGGTGAGGCTGTCTATTAAGTTTACCCGGCGAGTATCCGCGTACGCTACGTGATTGCGACGGAGTTTTGATCACATCAAAATTCCGTTGCAACCGATCAAGTGAGACTAAACTGCTGTGTTTATAACATTCATTCAGTTATCTCATAACTACTTGTGAATTCCAATTATTGTATCACATTCCGAATAAATAGAAAATGTTAAACTCTCCGATCGAACATTCGAACACCCAAGTTTTCCCGAAACAGCTCAACACATGAAATAAGTTTAAAAACATTCACTTCGTGCCTCAGTACCAACGGTCCAGCCGTAGAAGGGTCAAGCCAACGCCTCACATGTGGCACGCCGTACTGCCCCAAACCCTAAGGTTCAAAGGGCAGTTCAAGACGGTCACATAATCGAGTTAAGGTTTGTAGTCTTCTAGAGGGTCCATCGCGTTACTTGCACTACTTAGAACGTCATTAAACTATGGAAAAATCCAACAATTGGAAATTTCCCGACAGGGGAAAAAGTGGGTATTTATATCCGGTCGAACCTTTTGAACATATTCTAAAATTATCCGGAAAAGCACACAGACAAAATTAGACAATCCGATCGAAATACCGAGTCTCTAATACAACCCAGAAAACTCAACTCTTGAGTAAATATTAAAAATTCCCATAAAACTCAGCATTTAAATAAAGAAGTTACTGTGCAAAAATGGTTGACTGAAGAGACTAAATGGGCGCGGAATCGCTGCAATAGGCGGCTAATGCCGTGGTTCCGCCGCGCTTTAGACAGATCATTAGGTAAATTTTGCACCGTAATTCTTAGAATTTCCTGCTAAATTTTTTAAGCATTTTTAATCTGGAAAAAACCCAGTTTTTGAAAAAAGTCCAGAGAGCAAATTTGTGTTAGGGTTTCGGTTCGATCGGACTTCTAACTCCGTCTACGCATCGCCTAAGGCTCTAGCTAGTCTCTGATACCACTGTAGGGATCCTAGGCATGCTAATGAGGTCTCACAAGGCATCAAATTTTACGGTGCCGAGAAACCCTAGACTAGATCGTTAACTAGAATATTAGGCGAAACATGCAACTAGTTAACAACTTAACTAAGTGAACCGAAAATACAACCTTTGTAGATCCGGTCCTCCACCTCCATAGCTCCGTGATGAAGTCCCCTCGCTGTCCATATCGGATCCCGGACTCTTGCATCGGCTTCATCGAAGAAATGGGCGGGCTAGGTCATCGACTACGATGCCGAAGATGATCTACGTCGAGGCAACACAAGATCAAGCTCCAACTTCACCAAGCCATGAAACTTGTGAAGAAAACACCATATACTACTTGGCAAGTGGTAGAGGATGAAGAAATAGGAAGTGGGTTCACTTTAGAATTTGATTTCTCACATATATACTCAACTTGCCATTGATGAAGACAAGCTTTTTCTTGAAGTCAAGAAGAAGAAGAAGAAGCAAGCATATGATGAATATTATGATAAGTTAATTCCAAAAGAATAATAAAATCATTCTTATCATAATATTAACCATGGTAATGTGTAGAGAATTGACTAAGGTTAAATGAATGGTTAGGGTTAATGAGATGAAGACAAAAGGGTTACTTTGGTCAAACCTTCATGAAGCTTCAACAAGCTTCATGAAAGAAAGAAACCCTTTTGTTTTTCTTTTCTCTTTTCTTTTAATCCAAATAAAAAGATAAATGAATTAATAAATATAAACCCTAACCATTTACTTAACCAAGGTTTAATTCTTTACACAAACCCTAGCTTTCATGTATCATCAAACATGATACAATCAAATGCACAAAAATATATCACATATACAGTGTGCACATCAAGTGAGAAAATCCATTTAAAGTGAACCAATACTAGTTAATGCAAAGTAATATATCAAATATATAATTATACATTAAATCATTAAATCAACACTTGATTTAACGATCCGGTCATATCGCATATCACCGACTAGTATCCAATGTATCGGCTTATCGAATCAATCATTGAATCGATAACTAGGTTATATCGCATACAACCAATCGATACATTCATCGCGAGAATGGAATACGGTATCACATACACGCATTATTCTCGGTCCCGCACATATCTCATATGCGCTTGTATTTCGTTTTGCTTGAGCCAGGAAACCTCTGTGTAGGACTCTAAAGACTCGTCAATACGCCGGCAGCAGGTGATGATCATATCAAACACCCATAAGCCGCAAGCGGTCTGCTAAACGTAACGGCCACCCGGGTATTGAGCGATCAGAAGATCGACGAGCAAGCCCGCTCACACTCCAGTGAATCCAACCAGTAACACTACCGTACAGTCCGGTCTCGTCGTTTGATATGTCGCATATCTCGCCTAGGGGTGGTAAAACGTCAGACCCCAATAGCTCAATAAGTCGTGTCGATATGAGGTCTATAACAGTTCAAGAAACTACTGGTAACACTTACCAGTAAATCTCAGTAACCCTGGCCAGGGATTTCCGGTTATAGCCAATCGAACACAGCGCAACATTAACTCCCTATACCGGGAGAGACGAATCCCCTCCTATCGCTCATTGCCTCCATGTGACTCGGGACTGTACCCAAAAGCCACCGTTTTGCACGCCCTCTTGGACGTGGTAAGGTGGAAATCAAAGTACAGTGGGAATCACACAAGACTCTATGACGATCTTGGGTCTACAGACTAACCTGTACCAGTGTCACCAGAGAACTGCCATCTGACGTGAGGTATAATACCATCTGGGAGTTCTCGGCGAGTCCGTCCAGTGTACCCAGTCTCTACTGAGCACCCGCATATCAGCTCCGATGTCAAACACCAATGGATATGGGATCATCCATCGCCCATCTGTATGGGTCGAGAAGGTATACGCTAGTCTACTCTGGTATATCGATGCCCCGTCTCGATACACCCACGACTAGGGACCTTGAAGGATGTACTTATGGACTACCATGTCCCCACTAGCATGATCCACATCATAGTCTAGGTAGTCAAGTACACATCCTAAGGGCTTTACCAACATGTAACAGAGAGACAAACAGTATACACGTTAAGGTAAAGGGTAACCAGATAGCATACCATCATGTCGAGCAAGAAAGTCCTCCTTATATATGTCCCAGCATCCATTACAATATACATCCTCTGTACAGTAATGGCCTCTAGGGCATACATATAACTAACAACTTTACCTTAACGTGTATACTGATTGTCTCTCTGTTACATGTTGGTAAAGCCCTTAGGATGTGTACTTGACTACCTGGACTATGATGCAGATCATACTATTGGGGACATGGTAGTCCATAAGTACATCTTTCAAGGTCCCTAGTCATGGGTGTATCGAGACGGGGCATCGATATACCAGAGTAGACTAGCGTATACCTTCTCGACCCATACAGATGGGCGATGGATAATCCCATATCCATTGGTATTTTACATCAGAGATGATATACGGGTGCTCAGTGGAGACTGGGTACACTGGACGGACTCGCCGAGAACTCCTAGATGGTATTATACCTTACGTCAGATGGCAGTTCTCTGGTGACACTGGTACAGGTTAGTCTGTAGATCCGAGATCGTCATAGAGTCTTGTGTGATTCCCACTGTGCTTTGATTTCTACCTTACCACGTCCAAGAGGGCGTGCAAAACGGTGGTTTTTGGGTACAGTCCCGAATCACATGGAGGCAATGAGCGATAGGAGGGGATTCGTCTCTCCCGGTATAGGGAGTTGATGTTGCACTGTGTTCGATTGGCTATAACCGGAAATCCCTAGCCAGGGTTGCTGAGATTTACTGGTAAGTGTTACCAGTAGTTTCTCGAACTGTTATAGACCTCATATCGACATGACTTATCGAGCTACTGGGGTCTGACGTTTACCACCCCTAGGCGAGATATGCGACATATCAGACGAACAGACCGGACTGTACGGTAAGTGTTACTGGTTGGATTCACAGGAGTGTGAGCGGGCTTGCTCGTTGATCTTATGATCGCTCAATACCCGGGTGGCCATTACGTTTAGCAGACCGCTTGCGGCTTGTGGGTGTTTGATATGATCATCACCTGCTGCCGGCTTATTGACGAGTCTTTAGAGTCCTACACAGAGGTTTCCTGGCTCAATCGAAACGAAATAGGAGCGCATATGAGATATGTGCGGGACCAAGAATAATACCAGTATGTGATACTGTAGTCTATTCTCGCGATTTGTATCATTGGTCGGTTATATGTGATATAGCCGGGTTACCGAATCAAATGTTGATTCAATACATTGATACACTTGATATTAGTCGGTTATATGCAGTATGACCGGATCATTGAATCAAGTGTTGATTTAATGATTTAATGTATAATTATATATTTGATATATTACTTTACATTAACTAGTATTGGTTCACTTAAGATTATTTTCTCACTTGATTGTGCACATTGTATATATGATATATGTTTGTGCACTAGTTTGTATCATGTTTGATGATACATGCAAACTTGGGTGTGTGTTTAATTTAAGCCATGTTTGGTTAATGGTTAGGGTTTCCATTACCTTATTTATTTATTTACTTATTTATTTTGGCAAGAATAAAATGGTGGCTAATTTTGTTTCATTCTTGAAACTTCATGAAGCTTTGAAAGCTTTGACCATTTTGTTTCTTTCCTTAACTTAACATTACCTAAACTAGGGTTTGCTCTCTACATGAGTTATCTTCACCCATGGTTGCAATATGAGAAGGCATCACTTGATTTTCTATTTTATTAATTCATTCATTTTTCATTTCTTTCTTCTTCTTCTTGATGAAGAAAGAAAACCTTTGCTAGAAATTTTCAAGTGATGAATCTAAGTGAGAAATCCAAATCCAAAGTGAACCCACTTCCCATTTCTTCATCCTCTATTACTTGCCATGTAGTAGAGGGTGTTTTCTTCACAAGTTCCTTGACCTAGTGAAGATGGAGCTTGAGTTTGAGTCGCCTCGACATAGATCATCTTCGGCCTCGAAGTCAATGACCTAGCCCGATCATTTCTCCGACAAAACCATCGCTAGAGTCCGGGATCCCGATGATCGCAGCGAAGGGACGTCAACACTGAGCTAAAGAAATGGTGGAGCTGATCTACAAAGGTTGTATTTCCATTCACTTATTAGTAAAGCAGTTTACTAGCTTGTTGTTTCGCCTAATTTCTAGTTAACGATCTTGCTAAGGGTTGTTCGGCACCTAGAAAATTTGAATTTGGCATGGTTGATGCCTTGTGGAACCTCTTGAGTGTGCCTAGTAACCCTACAGTGGTATCAGAGCCTAGCTAGAGCCTTAGGCGATGAGTAGACGAAGTTAGAAACCCGATTGAACCCGAAACCCTAATCTAAAATCCTTCTATGTACATTTTTCCAAACAGTGGATTTTTGTGAATTAAAAATATCCAGAAAATTCAGCAGGCGTTTTTAAGAATAACTGTGCAGCACGTGCGTCTGATTCCACCAAAGCACCGCGGAAACGCGGCACGAGCATGGCTCGTGCGGCGGTTCCGCGGCCATACAGTACCATTATGTTGTGAAAATTGCACAGTAATTCCTAACTGTTAGTGCTGTATTTTCTGGGAATTTTTAAATTCTACTCAAGAGTTGAGTTTTCTGGGTTGTATTGCGAGTTCGTAAATTCGATCGTATTGTCTAATTTTGTCTATGTGTTTTTCCGGGTATTTTTGAACATGTTAAAAAGTTCGACCGGATAAAAATACCCAATTTTTCCCCTGCCGGGAATTTCCAACTGTTGGACTTTTCCGTAGTTTGAGAACGTTCTAAGTTGTGCAAGTAACGCGATGGACCCTCTAGAAGACAACAAACCTTAACTCGATTATGTGACCATCTTGAACTGCCCTTTGAACCTTAGGGTTTGGGGCAGTATGGCGTGCCACATGTGAGGCGTTGTCTTGACCCTTCTACGGCTGGACCGTTGGTACTGAGGCATGAAGTGAATGTTTTTAAACTTATTTCAAGCGTTGAGCTATTTGGGAAAACTTGGGTGTTTGAATGTTCGATCGGAAAGTTTAACATTTTCTATTTATCCGGAATGTGATACAATATTTGGAATCCACATGTAGTTATGAGATAACTGATTTGGATGTTATAAACATAGCACTTTAGTCTCAAATGATCGGTTGCCACGGAGTTTTGATGCGATCAAAAGTCCGTCGCAATCACGTAGCGTACGCGGATATTCGCCGGTAAACTTAATAGATAGCCGCGCCCCATAGCCCCGACCAAGTGACTGTAGGAGAACCCCATCGCCGAAAGCATCCGTTCGGGTGCTCGCGGCAGCGGTGTTCCGCCTTGGTGCACTTCGTCGACGGCATCGGGGGTGCGGCTGCCTACTAAAGTTTGCGACGAGCATTCGATCAGGATGTCGGGAATCGTGTTGAATTGCCCGACTTGATATTGAAAAGTGTTTTCGATAAAGAGACTAAAATGCGGGGTTTATAAATGTTAGGCATGCGATGTCTAAGGAATTCATTTGGTTAGGCATGCGATGTCTAAAGAGATTGCGGATTCCAACTGTTGTAGTTTTACATTTTCTTTTCTGTGACAGTACGTGTAATATATGATATCGCCGGTTTCGTTGCTATATGTCAACGACAATTGGGATGGGCATATTTACTTACGTTGATGACATGTGATGTTATATGTTGCTGGATATGTTTTATTGGATCGTCGTGTTTGAATAGCCGGGTTTTTTTTATGTGAGATGAGTGTTTTTCATTTTCATTCATGTAAAAATATGTATGTAATATTCTTTTATTGGGGCACTTCCAGGTTGCGGAAGATGTCATCATTGTATATTATTTACTTTTCCGCACTAGGATAGACCCAAGGAGGGGAGCACAAGTAACCGGGTTCTAGAGTCCAGTGGGAGACCAACTCGAGAAGTCGAGTCCGGGTCTCCTAACTCTAGAATTGGTAGGGTTGCTTGCCGCTCTCGTAGGAGTCTAGGGGTATGGGTTTGGCTATTCATCGCGACAGTGGAATCCGTGTTTTATACTAGCTCGTATTGAAAACACGGACGTCCTAGTATATCCAATGTTTCATATGTTTCTTCTGCTGCGATATCTGTGATGTGATCATTTGATGTTCTGTGATAAATACTGTATATAGTATATATGATATATTATATAGGCGTTACTTATGTTTTACACCCGCGCTAGCCCTGCCCCGCTCTGCCGTTAGTTACTTAACCTAACGGTGCACGAGGGGACATCGAGGCGAATGCGGATGGCATAAGTGTACGTCGTATTTATCTGTGATGTTTAGGTAACTTAAATGATGGGACTTCATTAATATGATTAATGAAAGAAAAGAAACCTAAAAGATGTTGTGGAATCGAATTTTCAAAAACAGGTAGCTACAGTTCTTGCTTTGCATCGTGGTGTTCCTTGTAGAACATCCTGCACCTTATTCGATAAGGAAAGGACCGAGATCCCTTCACCGGGAGTGACTCCTTTAGAAATAACTGGCAGATGCTACAACCCTCGGTTTGTCTTTTGATTGCTCATATAGTTCTTTCTTTGCACAGCGGTATATATGATATATCCAGCACCTTATTCGATGAGGAAAGGGCCGACGATCCCTTCACCGGGAGTGACCCCTTTAGCAAAACTAGAAAAGCCTAAAAAACACTCTATTTCAAAATTCATTCGATTCTACAACGATATCAAGTTCATTACGCAATAGGTTTCAGAAAAACCTGTCGTAGCCCTCCGTCATTTCAGATAAGTCCTGCTTAGTATTCGTGCCGCGTTTGTTGACCTTGTCAAGGCACAGTGTGGGGTAGCTAACCAGTATTTATCTGTTTATGCATATGACGCAGATTGGGTTAGGGTAGTTGTACGGCCTTGTTGACCTTGTCAAGGGTCGTGCGGGTGGGTTTGATTCAATCAAGAAATGACGGGTTGAACTTGACTTACGGTCTATGGTTTGTTGACCTTGTCAAGGCCATAGATCGTTTGTGGCAAAATATTATCGGGAATTTCAAGTGTTGAAATTTGCAATGAGATTGCATACCTTCTATTAGATAGTTAGATCCCGATACCCGCTGCGAGTAATTGTTACTCCTGGGAGAGTTTTACACATTACAATTAGCCGATCAAGTAGGTGTCTAGAAAGGTGTCAACGGGGTTACGCCTCTGGGAAAACGAGGTTTACTTTAATTAGGTCCGTGCGAAAGCACGGGGAACCTCCCTCAAAGTACCGACACTGGCCTGGCTGAAAGATTGGCGAACTTGTAGCGTGTAATTAATCCCGGCTAGTCTTTCCATTTAGGGTTTGAAGGAAGATTTGATAAAAACAGTAGGAGCCATCCTGATTAGATAATATTAATAACCAATCTGATCTTGCAAGAGCGCACGCAGAGTGTTTTCTTCTCTCTCTCTCCAGGTAGCGACCATATCAAGCCTTAATCAAGATAATAAAACGGATATATTGACCGAACCCGCTTGTTATATTGAGCTGGGGAACGTTGGTCCCGCTCCAACTTATAATTGTTATAAGACAGAGCAGGAAATTGGGGAATACCATCTTTCCCGTGCCGCCCAAACGAAGAAAGTGCATGTTGATGCATCATCTTCGGGTGCGTTCATTACAAAAAACTGTTTCTCTGTATCCTCTACGTCCTGGGTATTTGTTACCGGATCAGGATCCCAGATATGTAATCTGTTACATAGGGCTACGGAAAGGTAGAGAACTGAGAACGAGTGATAAGTTTCATGAGATAGAAAACGGTGCAAGTGTTGCAGCCAAGTCTGTTGGTCACTGTCACCCTGTATTCCAAATACATTGATTCTGAACGAATGTTATTAGATACCGAACCTGATATACAAAATCATATCAGTCTCTTTATTAGTAAAGAAATGATAAAATTTTGTATTGTTGGATAATGTTTTGAACATTTCCTATATCAAAAGTTGATCGGTTCAGGCACGTTATCTAAAAGCATTGATGTTCTAAATCATACTAAAGTTCTTAGTATACGGAACACACACAAGAGGAAGAGTTCAGAAATGAACGGATCCTTCTTGAGGTATTGTAGACTAGGTCATATCAATGCGACCCGACTAGCTAAGTTGCACATAGATGCATATTTAAATCTGTTTGAATTTACATCTTGTGAAAACTTGCCGGTCATGTCACAAAGATAAGATGACTACAGCTCCGTTTATTGGAAGCAGAGAAAGAGTTAGTGAACTCTTGGGATGATACATGTTGATGTATGTAGGTCCCCTGTCTACACATGCAAAGACCGGTTCTTTGTACTTCATTACATTCTCTGATGATCTCTTTAGATTCAGACATATGTTCCTGTTGAAACACAAGTCCGAACCTTTTGAGATATTCACAGAATATAAGTTAGAAGTAGAGAACCAAAACGGGTATAAGTATTATGTCCTTTGATGTGATCAGGGAGGAGAATACTTGAGCACGGAAATCCTGGACTATTTTAAAGGAGAATGAGATTCTCTCTCAGCATTACTCCTCCGTATACACTATAGCACGATGGTATATCGGGACGGAGCAAAAGCATCCTATGTGATAGGGTGTGCTCTATGATGAGTACTACTGAGTTTCCTATTTCCTTTTGGGAGTTATGCGCTTGAGAAGCTGCATACCTATTGAATAGGGTTCAAATCAAAACAGTTGCCTACCGCTTCATATGTGATATGGAAAGGAAAGAGCCCATATCTTAAGTTTGTTAAGATTTGGGGTTGTCCAGCCTATGTCTAAAAAGCAAAATCCGGACAAGCTCAAGGCAAGATCTGTTATGTAGAACTGGAAATGTTCCAGCCATACAAACTGCAGCTGCTGATTTGGAAGAACCAAAGGATTCAATAGTTACCAACGAACCTCAGCCTCTCCGCCGATCTAGTAGGGTTCTTCACCCACCTGAGAGATACTTCTGTTTCTCTATGACAGTGGGAGAGAGGATTGCATCATGAGATGATGACCCAACTAGTTTCGAGCTGGCCATCAGGAGTGGGACTCTGTAAGAATGGATGGATGCTTATCGATCTGAGATGGAATCCATGTACACCAACAAAGTATGGACTTTGGTTGCTATATCTGAAGGGTTAAATCCCCATCAGGAGCAAGTATATCTTGAGAAGATTACTTGGTGTAGATGGAAAAGTTGAGACTTTCAAAGCTAGATTTGTTAAAGGTTTTTCATCATCGACCAGGCGTGGATAATGATGAAACCTTTTTCCAGTGGCTATGCTTAAGTCCATCCAGATCCTACTTGCCATGGCTACATACCATGACTACGACATCTGGCGGTTGGGTACCATAACTGCTTTTCTAAATGATGTTTTAGAAGAGTGCTTCTATAAGTACACAGTCAGAGGGCTTTGTAGATAGTGGGAGCAGCGAAAACGTGTGCAAGATGTTTTATGTGATAAAGCAGGCATCGCGGAGTTGGAACGTCTTTTTTGATGTGTTAGTCAAAGAGTTTGACATCATCAAAATGGTAGATGAACCTTGTATAAACAAAATGGTAGTAGGGAGTATGGTGATGATCCTCGTAGAGTACGTGGATGACATACTCTTGATAAGAAAGGAGTTTCCTATGCTACGCTCGGTCAATCTCCGCTTATCACAATGATTCTCCATAAAGGATCAAAGTGATACCTCCTAAATCCTGGGTTTTGGATCTATGAGATAGATCTAATTGGATGTTAGGATACTCACTAGTTGTAGTGAGATGGTATCAGTTGATCCTGGGGAGAATCACTGGAAAGGTTCCAGGGTGATAAGGACGACTGAATGTTAGTCACAGGCATTGTCTTTACCCTTAGTAAAGGGACGGTATGTTGGAAGAGTTCCAAGCTAGATACCGTGGCTTACTAAACGATAAAGGCTGGATACATCGCTACTTAAGATGCTACCAAAGAGGCTGTCTGGGTGTATATTAGTTCATGAGATGAACTTAGTTCCTCCCATTGTGTAACAATGGAGTTGTTGCTTATGCCAAGGAACGTCCGTCCCATCAGTGATCCAGACATATTCTAAGGCAGTATCACCTGATCATGGAGATGGTTGATCTCCAGGGGATCGAGGTTAGGAGAGTAGACTCAGAGGACAACACGGCGGATCCACTCACGAAGGCCTATTCCCAGAGAGAGACTTTTATGGGATGGTTGAGTATGAGATACTACAACCACTGCTACAGATGGCCCTAGTGCAAGTGGGAGATTGTTAGTTATATGTATGCCCTAGAGGCCATTACTGTACATAGGATGTATATTGTAGTGGATGCTTGGACATATATAGGGAGGACTTTCTTGCTCGACATGATAGTATGCTATCTGGTTACACTTTACCTTAACGTGTATACTGATTGTCTCTCTGTTACATGTTGGTAAAGCCCTTAGGATGTGTACTTGACTACCTGGACTATGATGCGGATCATACTAGTGGGGACATGGTAGTCGATAAGTACATCCTTCAAGGTCCCTAGTCGTGGGTGTATCGAGACGGGGCATCGATATACCAGAGTAGACTAGCGTATACCTTCTCGACCCATACAGATGGGCGATGGATAATCCCATATCCATTGGTGTTTGACATCAGAGATGATATACAGGTGCTCAGTGGAGACTGGGTACACTGGATGGACTCGCCGAGAACTCCCAGATGGTATTATACCTTACGTCAGATGGCAGTTCTCTGGTGACACTGGTACAGGTTAGTCTGTAGACCCGAGATCGTCATAGAGTCTTGTGTGATTCCCACTGTGCTTTGATTTCCACCTTACCACGTCCAAGAGGGCGTGCAAAACGGTGGTTTTTGGGTACAGTCCCGAATCACATGGAGGCAATGAGCGATAGGAGGGGATTCGTCTCTCCCGGTATAGGGAGTTGATGTTGCACTGTGTTCGATTGCCTATAACAGGAAATCCCTGGCCAGGGTTGCTGAGATTTACTGGTAAGTGTTACCAGTAGTTTCTCGAACTGTTATAGACCTCATATCGACACGACTTATCGAGCTACTGGGGTCTGACGTTTACCACCCCTAGGCGAGATATGCGACATATCAGACGAACAGACCGGACTGTACGGTAAGTGTTACTGGTTGGATTCACAGGAGTGTGAGCTGGCTTGCTCGTTGATCTTCTGATCGCTCAATACCCGGGTGGCCGTTACGTTTAGCAGACCGCTTGCGGCTTGTGGGTGTTTGATATGATCATCACCTGCTGCCGGCGTATTGACGAGTCTTTAGAGTCCTACACAGAGGTTTCCTGGCTCAAGCAAAACGAAATAGGAGCGCATATGAGATATGTGCGGGATCGAGAATAATACCAGTATGTGATACTGTAGTCTATTCTCGCGATTTGTATCATTGGTCGGTTATATGTGATATAGCCGGGTTAACGAATCAAATGCTGATTCAATACATTGATACACTTGATATTAGTCGGTTATATGCAGTATGACCAGATCATTGAATCAAGTGTTGATTTAATGATTTAATGTATAATTATATATTTGATATATTACTTTACATAAACTAGTATTGGTTCACTTAAGATTATTTTCTCACTTGATTGTGCACATTGTATATATGATATATGTTTGTGCACTAGTTTGTATCATGTTTGATGATACATGCAAACTTGGGTGTGTGTTTACTTTAAACCATATTTGGTTAATGGTTAGGGTTTCCATTACCTTATTTATTTATTTACTTATTTATTTTGGCAAGAATAAAATGGTGGCTAATTTTGTTTCCTTCTTGAAACTTCATGAAGCTTTGAAAGCTTTGACCATTTTGTTTCTTTCCTTAACCTAACCATTACCTAAACTAGGGTTTGCTCTCTACATGAGTTATCTTCACCCATGGTTGCAATATGATAAGGCATCACTTGATTTTCTATTTTATTAATTCATTCATTTTTCATTTCTTTCTTCTTCTTCTTGATGAAGAAAGAAAACCTTTGCTAGAAATTTTCAAGTGATGAATCCAAGTGAGAAATCCAAATCCAAAGTGAACCCACTTCCTATTTCTTCATCCTCTATCACTTGCCATGTAGTAGAGGGTGTTTTCTTCACAAGTTCCTTGACCTAGTGAAGATGGAGCTTGAGTTTGAGTCGCCTTGACGTAGATCATCTTCGGCCTCGAAGTCAATGACCTAGCCCGATCATTTCTCCGACGAAACCATCGCTAGAGTCCGGGATCCCGATGATCGCAGCGAAGGGACGTCAATACGGAGCTAAAGAAATGGTGGAGCGGATCTACAAAGGTTGTATTTCCATTCACTTATTAGTAAAGCAGTTTACTAGCTTGTTATTTCGCCTAAGTTCTAGTTAACGATCTTGCTAAGGGTTGTTCGGCACCTAGAAAATTTGAATTTGGCATGGTTGATGCCTTGTGGAACCTCTTGAGTGTGCCTAGTAACCCTACAATAGGTATGCTGCGGTCTCAAGCACATAACCCCAAAAGGAAATAGGCAACTCAGCAGTGCTCATCATAGAGCGCACCATATCTAATAGGGTGCGATTCCTCCACTCCGATACGCCGTTCTGCTGTGGTGTATAGGGAAGAGTAAGCTAAGAGAGAATCCCATTCTCTTTTAAATAGTCTAGGAACTAATTGCTCAAGTATTCTCCTCCTCGATCAGATCGAAGGATCTTAATACTTTTACCCGTTTGGTTCTCGATTTCGTGCTTATATTCTCTGAATTTCTCAAAAGCTTCAGACTTGTGTTTCAACAGGAACACATGTCTGTATCTTGAGAGATCATCAATGAATGTAATGAAGTAAGAGGCACCATTCCTGGCATGTGTAGACATGGGACTACATACATCACTATGTATCAGTCCCAAGAGTTCCGTAACTCTTTCTCCGTGTCCACTAAACGGAGTTTTGGTCATCTTGCCTTTGAGATATTACTGGCAAGTATCATAAGATGAAAATTCGAACGGATTCAAATATCCATCCTTATGCAACTTAGCTAGTCGTGTCGCATTGATATGGCCTAGTCTACAATACCACAAGAAGGATTCGTTCATTTCTGAACTCTTCCTCTTGTGTGTGTTCTGTACATTAAGAACCATAGTTTGATTGAGAACGTATATGCCATTATTTAACGAGCCTGATCCAATCAACTTTTGATTCAGGAAGATGTTCATAACATTATCCTGTACTACAAAATTAAATCCTTCTTTACTCAATAAAGAAACTGATATAATATTGCATATCAGGGTCGGAATGTAATAGCATTCGTTCAGAATCAATGTATTACCTTTTGGCAACACAAGGTGATATTTGCCAACTGCTTTGGCTGCAACATTTGCACCATTCCTTACTCTTACGGAATGATCACCCTCTCCTAGTTCCCTACCTTTACGTAGCACATGTAACATATTACATATATGGGATCCCGATCCGGTATCTAATACCCAGGATGTAGAGTGAACTGAGAAACAGTTCTCGATAACTAACACACCCGAAGAAGATGCATCAGCATGCTTTTTCTTCGTTTGGAAAGCATGAGAATCTGTATATTCTCCTATTTTCTGCTCGGACTTATAAAAATTATAAGTGGGAGCGGGAACAACTTTCCCCTACTCAGAATAACAAGCGGGTTCGGTCAATACATCCATATTATTATCTTGATTAAGGCCTGACATGGTCGCTACTTGGAGAGAGAGAGAAGAAAATATTTTAGCGTATGCTCTAGCAAGATTAGATTGGTTATCATCTTATCTAATCAGGATGGCTCCCACTATTTTCATCAAATCTTCCTTCAAACCCTAAAAAGGTAAGACTAGCCGGGATTAATTACACCTTACAAGTTCGCCAATCTTTCAGCCAGGTCAGTGTTGGTACTTTGAGGGAGGTTCCCCGTACTTTCGCACGGACCTAATTAAAATAAACTTCATTTTCCCAGAGGCATAACCCCGTTAACACCTTTCTAGACACCTACTTGATCGGCTAATTGTCATGTGTAAAACTCTCCCAGGAGTAACTCTTACTCGCAGTGGGTATCAGGATCCAACTATCTTATAGAAGGTATGCAATCTCATCGGGAATTTCAACTCTTGAAATTCCCGATAATACTTTTTCCCCTAGCAACTTATGACCTTAACATAGTCAACAAATCATAATTGCTAGCCCAGTTCAACCCGTCATTTCCCGATTGAATTAAACCCACCCGCACGACCCTTAGCCAAGTCAACAAAGTCGTACGACTACCCTAATTCAATCACATATCATGTTTTAGCAGATAAGTACTAATTAGCAACCGCACACTACGCCTTAACATAGTCAACAAACGTAGCACGAATATTGAGTAGTACTTATCAGAAATTACGGAGGGCTACGCAGGTTTTTCAGAAAACTATGAGCGTAATGAACTTGATATCGTTGTAGAAACAAGTGATTTTGAAAAAGGAGTGTTTTTGAGGCTTTTACTAGTTTCGCTAAAGAGGTCACTCCTGGTGAAGGGATCTCGGCTCTTTCCTTATCGAATAAGGTGCAAGATATTTCACAAATACCACTATGCATCAGCAAGAACTATAGAAGAAATCAAAAACAAAACCGAGTGAGTTGTATCATCTACTAGTTTCGCTAAAGAGATCACTCCCAGTGAAGAGATCTCGGCTCTTTCCTTATCGAATAAGGTGCTGGATATTCTACAAGGAATACCGCTATGCAAAGCAAAACTAGAGCTACCCTTTTTTATAAATTTGATTCTATAATATCTTTTAGGTTTCTTTTAGTTTCATTAATCTCATTAATGAATCCCATCATTTAAGCTTCCTAAGCATCACAGAAGAAACGAAAATACAACGTACGCTTATGCCATCCGCATTCTCCACTGTGTCCCGTTATGCACCGTTAGGTTACTTAACAAACGGCATACCGTGGCGGGACTAGCACGGGTACAAAACATAAGCAACGTTTATTATATATCATATATACAATAATAAAGAATTCATCTCACGCATATAATATGATCACATCACAGTATATCAGTAGCAGAAGAAACATATGAAATACTGGATATATTAGGAGGTCCGCGTTTTATTTTGAGCCTGTATAAAATACGGATTCCACGATCGCGATGAACAGAAAAACCCACAACCCTAGACCCCTACGAGAGCGGCAAGCAACCCTACCAATTCTTGGGTTAGAAGACCCGGTCTTGACCCCTCGAGATGGCCTCCCACTGGACCCTAGAACACGGTTACTTGTGCTCCCCTCCTTGGGTCTATCCTAATGCGGAAAAGTAAATAATATACAATGGTGACAGCATCCTCAACCCGAAAGTGCCCCAATAAAAGAATATTACATACAATGAATTTTACATGAATGAAAATAAAAACCCATATCTCACACAAAACCCCCGGCTATTCAAAACACGACGATCTAATATAACATATTACAGCAACACATAACATTGTAGGGCTCCTAGGCACACTCAAGAGGTTCCACAAGGCATCAACCTTGCCAAAATCAAATTTTTTCATGTGCCGAGAAACCCTAATTGAGATCGTTAACTAGAGGTAAGGCGAAAGCATGCAAGTTAACAGCTTTAACTACAAGTGAAAGGGATTGCAACCTTCGTAGATCCGGTCCTCCACTTCTAAAGCTCCATGATGACGTCCCTCCGCTGCGATCATCGGGATCCTAAACTCTTGCGATGGTTTCTTCGGAGAAACGAGCGGGCTAGGTCGTTGACTTCGATGCCAAAGATGATCTACGTCGAGGCAACTCAAACTCAAGCTCCATCTTCACTAGGTCGTGAACTTTGTGAAGAAAACACACTCTACTACATGGCAAGTGGTAGAGAATGAAGAAATAGGAAGTGGGTTCACTTTGGATTTGGATTTCTCACTTGGTTTCTTCACTTGAAATTTTTCTAGCAAGGTTTTCTTCTTCATGAAGAAGAAGAATAAGAAGAAGAAGAAGAAGAAGAAAAGAAAATGAATTAATCAAAAAGATAAATCAAGTGAAGTCTATCATGTTGCAACCATGGGTGAGTAAATCATTGTAGAGACTAAACTAGAGTTTGGGCTAATGGTTAGGTTAATGAACAAAACAAAATGGTTAGACTTTTTCAAAGATGCTATTAAGCTTCAAGCCAAAACAAGAAAAGCCACCATTTTGTTTTATCAAAATAAATAAATAAAATAAATAAAACCTAACCATTAACCTAAACATGGTGTAAGTCATACACACACCCAAGTTTGCATGTATCATCAATCATGATACAAACTAGTGCACAAACATATATCATATATACAACTAGTGCACATCAAGTGAGAAAATCAATCTTAAGTGAACAAATACTAGTTAATGTAAAGTAATATATCAAATATATAATTATACATTAAATCATTAAATCAACACTTGATTTAACGATCCGGTCATATTGCATATAACCGACTAATATCTAGTGTATCAATGTATCGAATCAACACTTGATTCGGTAACCCGGTTATATCTCATATAACCGTCCAATGATACAAATCGCGAGAATAGAATACAGTATCACATACTGGTATTATTCTCGGTCCCGCACACATCTCATATGCGCTCCTATTTCGTTTCGCTTGAGCCAGGAAACCCCTGTGTAGGACTCTAAAGACTCGTCAATACGCCGGCAGTAGGTGATGATCATATCAAACACCCACAAGCCGCAAGCGGTCTGCTAAACGTAATGGCCACCCGGGTATTGAGCGATCAAAAGATCAACGAGCAAGCCTGCTCACACTCCTGTGAATCCAACCAGTAACACTTACCGCACAGTCCGGTCTGTTCGTCTGATATGTCGCATATCTCGCCTACGGATGGTAAACGTCAGACCCCAGTAGCTCGATAAGTCATGCCGATGTATGGTCCATAACAAGCATGAAACTACTGATAACACTTACCATTAAATCAGTGCAACCCAGGCCAGGGATTTCCAGTTATGGCCAGTCGAGCATAGCGCAACATCAACCCCCAATACCGGGAGAGACGAATCCCCTCCTATCGCTCATTGCCTCAATGTGAATCGGGACTGTACCCAAAAAAACCACATGTTTGCACGACTAGACCCGTGGTAGGGTAAAAATCAAAGCACAGTGGGATACACACAAGACTCTATGACGATCTCGGGTCAACAGACTAAGCTGTACCAGTGTCACCAGAGAACTGCCATCTGACGTGAGGTATAATACCATCTGGGAGTTCTCGGCGAGTCCGTTCAGTGTACCCAGTCTCCACTGAGCACTCGCATACCATCTTTGATGTCAAACACCAATGGATATGGGATCATCCATCGCCCATCATATGGGTCGAGAATATATACGCTAGTCTACTCTGGAATATCGATGCCCCGTCTCGATATTCCCACGACTAGGAACATTGAAGGATGTACTCATGGACTACCCAGGCCCCACTAGTATGATCTACATCACAGTCCTGGAAGTCGAGCACATATCCTAAGGGCTTTATCAACATGTAATAGAGAGACGGCAAGTATACATGTTAAGATAAAGATCAACCAGATAGCGTACTATCATGTCGAGCAAGAAAGTCCTACCTATATATGTCCCAGCATCCACTACAATATACATCCTATGTACAGTAATGGCCTCTAGGGCATACATATAACTAACAATCTCCCACTTGCACTAGGGCCATCTGTAGCAGTAGTTGCAGTATCTAATACTCAACCATCCCATATAAGTCTCTCTCTGGGAAAAAGCCTTTGTGAGTGGATCCGCCGTGTTATCCTCTGAGTCTACTCTCCTAACCTCGATCACCCTGGAGATCAACTATCTCCATGATCAGGTGATGCTGCCTCAGAATATGTCTGGGTCACTGATGGGACCAGGGTTCCTGGGACAAAGCCACACTTCCATTGTCACACAATGGTAGGAACCTAGTTCATCTCATGAACCAATATACACCCAAACTGCCTCTTTGATAGTATCTTTAATAGCGATGTTACCAGCCTTTATCGTCTAGTTTGCCACGGTATCCATCTTGGAACTCTTCCAACATACCGTCCTTCCACTTAGGGTAAAGACAATGCCTGCGACTGACATTCAGTCGTCCTTATCACACTGGAACCTTTCCAGTGATTCTTCCCAGGATCGATTGGTACCATCTTACTACACTTAGTGAGAATCCTAATATCCAGTTAGATCTATCTCATAGATCCAAAACCCAGGATTTCGGTGGTATCACTTTGATCCTATATGGAGAATCCATGTGATAAGAGGAGATTGACCTTGCGTAGCATAGGAAACTCTTTTCCTATCAAGTGTATGTTGTCCACGTACAATACGTGGATGACCACCTTACTCTCTACTACCTTTTTGTATATACAAGGTTCATCTACCATTTTGATGAAGTCAAACTCTTTGACTATCGCATCAAAACAGACGTTCCAACTCCGCGATGCCTGCTTTATTCTGTAAAGCAGCTTGCACACGTTTCCGCTGCTCCCACTGTTTACGAAGCCCTCTGGCTGTGTTCTTATAGATGTTCTCTTCTAAATCATTATTTAGAAAAGTAGTCATGGCACCCAACCACCAGATATCGTAGTCATGGTATGTAGCAATGGCAAGTAGGATCCGGATGGACTTATGCATAACCACTGGAAAAAGGTTTCATCATTATCCACGCCTGGTCGACGACGAAAACCTTTAACAAGTATAGCTTTGAAAGTCTCAACTTTTCCATCTACACCAAATAATCTTCTCAAGATATACTTGCTCCTGATGGGGATTTAACCCTTCAGATATAGCAACCAAAGTCCATACTTTGCTGGTGTACATGGATTCCATCTCAGATCGCTAAGCATCCAGCCATTCTTACAGAGTCCCTACTCTTGATGGCCTGCTCGAAACTAGTTGGGTCATCATCTCATGATGCAATCCTCGCTCCCACTGTCATCGAGAAACCGAAGTATCTCTCAGGCGGATGAGGAACCCTGCTAGATCGGCGGAGAGGCTGAGGTTCGTCGGGGACCATTGAATCCTTTGGTTCTATCAAATCATCAGCTGTAGTTTGTATAGCTGGAAATCCTTCCAGTTCTACAGAACTGACCTTGTCTCGATCTTGTCCGGATTTTGCTTTTGACATAGGCCGGACAATCCCAAATCTTAACTTACTTACGAGATAGGCTCTTCCCATACCATATCTCATATGGAGTGGGAGGCAGTGATCTGATTCAAACCTAATTCAATAGGTATGCAGCTTCTTAAGTGCATAACCCCCTAAAGGAAACAGGTAACTCAGTAGTACTCATTATAGAGCGCACCATATCATATAGGGTGTGATTGCTCCGCCCCGATACACCGTTGTGCTGTGGTGTATTCAGAGGAGAAATACCGAGAGAGAATCTCATTCTCCTTTAGAATAGTCCAGGAATTCTATGCACAAGTATTCTCCTCCCTGATCTTATCATAGGACATAATACTTATACCGTATTGGTTCTCTACTTCTAACTTATATTCGGTGATTATCTCAAAAGTTTCGGACTTATGTTTCAACAGGAACATATGTCTGAATCTAAAGAGATCATCAGTGAATGTAATGAAGTACAAAGAACCAGTCCTGGTATACGTAGACTGGGGACCTTTATACATCATTATGTATCAGTCCCAAGAGTTCACTAACTCTTTCTCTGTTTCCAGTAAACGGAGCTATGGTCATCTTATCTTTATGACATGACTGGCAAGTTTCATAAGATGTAAATTCAAACTGATTTAAATATGCATCTAAATGTAACTTTAGCTAGTTGGGTCACATTGATATGACCTAGTCTACAATACCTCAAGAAGGATTCTTTCATTTCTGGACTCTTCCGCTTGTGTGTGTTCTGTACGTAAGGAACTGTAGTTTGATTTAGAATGCATATGCTTTTAGATAACGTGCCTGAACCGATCAACTATTGATATAGGAAATGTTCAAAACATTATCCAACAATACAAAATTATATCCTTCTTTAGTAATAAAGAGACTGATATGATGTTGTATATCAGGTTCGGTATCTAATAACATTCATTCAGAATCAATGTATTTTGGTAATACAGGGTGATAGTGACCAACAGACTTGGCTGCAACACTTGTACCATTTTCTGTCTCATGAAACTTATCACCCGTTCTCAGTTCTCTAACTTTCTGTAACCCATGTAACAGATTACATATGCGGGATCCTGATCCGGTATCTAATACCCAGGACGTAAAGGATACTGAGAAACAGTTCCCTGTAATGAACACACCCGAAGAAGATGCATCATCATGCACTTTCTTTGCTTGGGTGGCATGGGAATCCTGGTATTCCCCTAATTCCTGCTCGGTCTTATAACAATTATAAGTTGGAGCGGGACCAACGTTCCTCAGCTCAGTATAACAAGTGGGTTCGGTCAATACATCCATATTATTATCTTGATTAAGGCGTGACATGGTCTCTACCTGGAGAGAGAGAGAAGAAAACACTGTGCGTGCGCTCTTGCAATATTAGATTGGTTATTTATTTTATCTAATCAGGATGGCTCCCACTGTTTTTATCAAATCTTCCTTCAAACCCAAAAAGGAAAGAATAGCCGGGATTAATTACACTCTACAAGTTCGCCAATCTTTCAGCCAGGCCAGTGCCGGTACTTTGAGGGAGGTTCCCCGTGCTTTCGCACGGACCTAATTAAAGTAAACCTCGTTTTCCCAGGGGCGTAACCCTGTTGACACCTTTCTAGACACCTACTTGATCGGCTAATTGTAAAGTGCAAAACTCTCCCAGGAGTAACAATTACTCGCAGTGGGTATCGGGATCCAACTATCATATAGAAGGTATGCAATCTCATTGTAAATTTCAACACTTGAAACTCCCGATAAAGGTTTTTACCCCTAGCACTTATGACCTTAACTATGGTCAACAAATCATAAGCACAAGTCAAGTTCTACCCGTCATTTCGTGATTAATTAGACCCACCCACATGACCCTTAACTAAGGTCAACAAAGTCATGCGACTGTCCTAACTAATCGCATCATATGCGGTGTAGGAAGACATCACTTAGCTACCGTACACTGTGCCTTGACTATGGTCAACAAACACAGCACGAATACTAAGTACTCTACTTCCTAAAATGACGGAGGGTTGTGGACGGTTTTTAAGAAAACCTTTAACGCTTTGAACTTGATCTCGTTGCGGAATCAAATGGTTTTTAAAATGGAGTGTTTTTGAGGCTTTTTCTAGTTTCGCTAAAGAGGTCACTCCCGGTGAAGGGATCTCGGCTCTTTCCTCGTCGAATGAGGTGCAGGATATTCACAATACCACTATGCAAAGCAAGAACTAGAAAAGCAGTCAAAAGACAAACCGAAGGTTGTAGCATCTACTAATTATTGCTAAAGAGGTCACTCCAGGTGAAGGGATCGTCGGCTCTTTCCTTATCGAATAAGGTGCTGGATGTTCTACAAGGAACACCGCTATGCAAAGCAACAACTAGAGCTACCTAATTTTATTTTTGAAATTCGATTCCACAACATCTTTTAGGTTTATTTTCTTTCATTAATCATATTAATGAATGTCCCATCATTTAAGTCCACCTAAACATCACAGATAAATATAACGCACGCTTATGCCATCCGCATTCGCCTCGATGTCCCGTCTGCACCGTTAGGTTAGGTAACTAACGCCAGAGCGAGGCAGGGCTAGCGCGGGTGTAAAACATAAGCAACGTCTATATAATATATCATATATACTATATACAATATCTATCTGAACAAATCACATGATCACATCACAGATAATGCAGCAGAAAATATCATATGAAATATTAGATATACTAGGACGTCCGTGTTTTATTTTGAGCCTGTATAAAACACGGATTCCACGGTCATGATGAATAGCCAATCCCACACCCCTAGACCCCTACGAGAGCGGCAAGCAACCCTACCAATTCCAGAGTTAGGATACCCGGACTCGACTCCTCGAGATGGTCTCCCACTGGACCCCAGAACCCGGTTACTTGTGCTCCCCTCTTTGGGTCTATCCTAATGCGGAAAAGTAAATAATATACAATGGTGAAATCATCCTCATCCCGGAAGTGCCCCAATAGAAGAATATTACATACAAGTTTTTACATGAATGAAAATGAAAAACAATCATCTCACATAAAAAACCCTAGGCTATTCAAACACGACGATCCAATATAACATATCCAGCATCACATAACATAACATGTCATCAACGTAAGTAAATATGTCCATCCCAATTGTCGTTGACATATAGCAACGAAACCGGCGATATCACATATTACACTTACGGTCGCAGAAAAGAAAGTGTAAAACTACAACAGTTGGAATCCGCAACCTGCATAGACATCGCATGCCTAACCAAATGAATTCCTTAGACATCGCATGCCTAACAATTATAAACCCCACATTTTAGTCTCATTATCGAAAACTCTTTTTAATATCAAGTCGGGCAATTCAACAAGATTCCCGACATCCTGAACGAATGCTCGTCGCAAACTTTAGTAGACGGCTGCACCCCCGATACCTTCGACGAAGTACACTAAGGCGGAACACCGCTGCCGCGAGCACCCGAACGGATGCTTTTGGCGACGGGGTTCTCCTACAGTCACTTGGTCGGGGCTATGGGGCGCAGCTGTCTATTAAGTTTACCAGCGAGTATCCGCGTACGCTACGCGATTGCGACGGATTTTTGATCACATCAAAATTCCGTGGCAACCGATCAAATGAGACTAAACTGCTATGTCTATAACATTCAAATGTTGTTGATTCCAATTATTGTATCACATTCCAGATAAATAGACAATGTTAAACTTTCCGATCGAACAATCAAACACCCAAGTTTTCCCGAAACAGCTCAACACATGAAATAAGTTTAAAAACATCCACTTCATGCTACAGTACCAACGGTCCAGCTGTAGAAGGGTCAAGCCAACGCCTCACATGTGGCACGCCGTACTGCCCCAAACCCTAAGGTTCAAAGGGCAGTTCAAGACGGTCACATAATCGAGTTAAGATTTGTTGTCTTCTAGAGGGTCCATCGCGTTACTTGCACTACTTAGAACGTTCTTAAACTACGGAAAAATCCAACACTTGGAAATTTCCCGGCAGGGGAAAAATTGGGTATTTATATCCGGTCGAACTCTTTAACATGTTCTAAATTATCCGGAAAAACACATAGACGAAGTTAAACTTTCCGATCGAAACATCGAGTCCCCTATACAACCCAGAAAACTCAACTCTTGAGTAGAAATTAAAATTTCCCAGAAAACACAGCAATTACAGAAAGGAATTACTGTGTAAACCACGTGGAAAGATTCACTATTATGGCCGTGGAACCGCCGCGCAAGCCAGGGTGGGGCCGCGGTTCCGCGGCGCATTGGTCGATATAGGCGCACGTATTGCACAGTAACTCCTAAAAAACCCTGCTGAATTTTCTGGATATTTTTAATTCACAAAATCCACAGTTTCAAAAATTGTACAGAGAAGGGTATCAATTGGGGTTTCGGGGTTCGATCGGGTTTCTAACTTCGTCTACACTTCGCCTAAAGCTCTAGCTAGGCTCTGATACCACTGTAGGGTTCCTAGGCACACTCAAAAGGTTCCACAAGGCATTAACCATGCGAAAATCAAATTTTTTCATGTGCCGAGAAACCCTAATTGAGATCGTTAACTAGAGGTAAGGCGAAAGCATGCAAGTTAACAACTTTAACTACAAGTGAAAGGGATTACAACCTTTGTAGATCCGGTCCTCCACTTCTAAAGCTCCGTGATGACGTCCCTCCGCTGCGATCATCGGGATCCAGGACTCTAGCGATGGTTTCTTCGGAGAAATGTGCGGGCTAGGTCGTTGACTTCGATGCCAAAGATGATCTACGTCGAGGCAACTCAAACTCAAGCTCCATCTTCACTTGGTCATGAACTTTGTGAAGAAAACACACTCTACTACATGGCAAGTGGTAGAGAATGAAGAAATAGGAAGTGGGTTCACTTTGGATTTGGATTTCTCACTTGGTTTGTTCACTTGAAATTTTTCTAGCAAGGTTTTCTTCTTCATGAAGAAGAAGAAGAAGAAGAAAAGAAAATGAATTAATCAAAAAGATAAATCAAGTGAAGTCCATCATGTTGCAACCATGGGTGAGTAAACCATTGTAGAGACTAAACTAGAGTTTGGGCTAATGGTTAGGTTAATGAACAAAACAAAATGGTTAGACTTTTTCAAAGATGCTATGAAGCTTCATGAAGTTTCAAGCCAAAACAAGAAAAGCCACCATTTTGTTTTATCAAAATAAATGAATAAAATAAATAAAACCTAACCATTAACCTAAACATGGTGTAAGTCATACATACACCCAAGTTTGCATGTATCATCAATCAGGATACAAACTAGTGCACAAACATATATCATATATACAACTTGTGCACATCAAGTGAGAAAATCAATCTTAAGTGAACAAATACTAGTTAATGTAAAGTAATATATCAAATATATAATTATACATTGAATCATTAAATCAACACTTGATTTAACGATCCGGTCATATTGCATATAACCGACTAATATCTAGTGTATCAATGTATCGAATCAACACTTGATTCGGTAACCCGGCTATATCTCATATAACCGTCCAATGATACAAATCGCGAGAATAGAATACAGTATCACATACCGGTATTATTCTCGGTCCCGCACACATCTCATATGCGCTCCTATTTCGTTTCGCTTGAGCCAGGAAACCCCTGTGTAGGACTCTAAAGACTCGTCAATACGCCGGCAGTAAATGATGATCATATCAAACACCCATAAGCCGCAAGCGGTCTGCTAAACGTAACGGCCACCCGGGTATTGACCGATCAGAAGATCAATGAGCAAGCCTGCTCACACTCCTGTGAATCCAACCAGTAACACTTACCGCACAGTCCGGTCTGTTCGTCTGATATGTCGCATATCTCGCCTAGGGGTGGTAAACGTCAGGCCCCAGTAGCTCGATAAGTCATGCCGATGTAAGGTCCATAACAAGCATGAAGCTACTGATAACACTTACCAGTAAATCAGTGCAACCCTGGCCAGGGATTTCCAGTTATGGCCAGTCGAGCATAGTGCAACATCAACCCCCAATACCGGGAGAGACGAATCCCCTCCTATCGCTCATTGCCTCCATGTGAATCGGGACTGTACCCAAAAAAACCACATGTTTGCACGACTCAGTAGAGCCGTGGTAGGGTAAAAATCAAAGCACAGTGGGATACACACAAGACTCTATGACGATCTCGGGTCAACTGACTAAGCTGTACCAGTGCCACCAGAGAACTGCCATCTGACGTGAGGTATAATACCATTTGGGAGTTCTTGGCGAGTCCGTTCAGTGTACCCAGTCTCCACTGAGCACCCGCATACCATCTCTGATGTCAAACACCAATGGATATGGGATCATCCATCGCCCATCATATGGGTCGAGAAGATATACGCTAGTCTACTTTGGAATATCGATGCCCCGTCTCGATATTTCCACGACTAGGAACATTGAAGGATGTACTCATGGACTACCCAGGCCCCACTAGTATGATCTACATCACAGTCCTGGAAGTCGAGCATATATCTTAAGGGCTTTATCAACATGTAATAGAGAGACAACAAGTATACATGTTAAGATAAAGATCAACCAGATAGCGTATTATCATGTCGAGCAAGAAAGTCCTACCTATATATGTCCCAGCATCCACTACAATATACATCCTATGTACATTAATGGCCTCTAGGGAATACATATAACTAACAAACATCACATGTCATCAACGCAAGTAAATATGCGTATCACAATTGTCGTTGACATATAGCAAAGAAAACGACGATATACCACATATTACACTTACGGTCGCAGAAAAGAAAGTAAAAAACTACAATATTTGGAATCCACAATCATCATAGACATCGTAAACCCGAAATATCACATATTATGGATTTCATGCCTAATTATATGAATTCCACATATTGTATCATATTACAGGAAAAGCTAGACGATGTTAAATATTCCGATCGAATCAACAAACATCCAAAATTTCCCAAAATGCTCAACACTTGAGCGTAGTTTAGAAGTATCCATCACATGCCAAAGTAGCAGTGAACCAGTCATAGAAGGGTCAACCAATGCCTCACTTGTGGCACCACTAAACTACCACAAATCCTAGGGTTTAGTGGCGGTTTTGACGGTCACAAAATCGAGTTAAGGTTTTGTTCTTCTAGAGGGTTCACCGCATCATTTGCACGCTATTTGAATGTTCTTTAACTAGGAAAATGATCCAACTCTTGGAAAAATTTCAGCAAGGGAAAAAGTCGGTATTTGATATCCGATCGAACTTTTTAATATCGTCTAAAATAACCGAAACAAAAACTAGAATTACAAATACGAAACACTCCGAATTGCCATTGCTAAAAGGTAACATCACATGAAAAATTAGCAAAAGCAAACAACACCAAAAGTACCAAAACCCAGAGCCCAAAACTCTGTACAAATTTCAGCCTGGGGGATCCGATCTAGCCGGTTTTGGGGTACATGATCTAGGCCGTTTTCTGAGGGAATGGGATGAAATTTATACGGTGTTCATATTGTATTACATACAACACTCTGCAACTGTTTAAAATTTTTTTTGACACTCTGAAAAATTTATAGAAACTAGGGTTTTTCGTCTGGTATTCCGGAGTTGTTTCGGTTTCGTAATCCTACACTTATCCATATAATTCTCTAATTAGGCTCTGATACCACTGTTGGGTTACCTACAACGGAAGCAAGGTTTCGGGAGGCATCACCCATACAAAGTTTAAATTTTTTTGCCATTCTAGATAACCCTAACCCTAGATCTTTAACTAGAGAATCAAATAAAACATCAAAGTAAACAACTTTACTTCTAAGAGTTTGGGATTACAACCTTTGTAATCCGTTCCTTCGCTTCATAAGCTCCGTGTTGAGGTCCCTTCACTGCGATCATCAAGTTCCCAGACTCTCGAGAGGCTGTATGAGGTGAATGATGCATCTTGCTTGAAGTCTTCGAAATCCAAGACGATCTACCATGAGGAAACTCAAACCCAAGCTCTCACTTCTCTAATGAGGTATTAGTGAAGCAAACACCCTAATCTAAGTGGCTAGAATAGATAATGATGATGAAGTAGGAATTTTGCTCTCTTTAGTTTTCTTTATCTCACATTCATTCATCACAAATCAAAAATCAAGCAAGCTCTTTTGTGAGCAAGAAGAAGATGAAGAAAAAGAAGTGATGAAAATGAATTATTGTTGAGCTTAGAATTGCATCCAAGGGTTAAGCATGTCATGCTTAACCCTTGTAAAGACTTAACCACGGATGCGCTACCGCGCAACGGGCGCTAGGCACATGGACTAGGGTTAGGGTTAACAAATATCTAACAAATATCAAGGAGGGTGGACTAAGTCAAAGTGTCATGAAGCTTCCTCAAAGCTCATCCATAACTTAATCCAAACAAAAAGAATAAACCATAAAGAAAATGTTAACCCAATCTTAAACCCTAGCATGGTTTAATCCTCTAAACCCTAGTTGCATTTGTAGCCCTAACATGTTACAATATTATATATTACATATATAATATATAATGTAACAAAGAAAATAATACAATTAATATATATCACATATACATCAATGTATCATCTAGTGAGAAAAAGAATCATTTAAGTGAGCTTATATTAGTTAATGTAATATAATATATCACATATATAATTATACATTAAATTATCGAATCAACTCTTGATCCGATAATCCGGCTATATAACATATAACCGACTAATATAACATGAATCATTTTATCGAATCAACACTTAATCCGATATTCTGGCTATATCACATATACCCGCCCGATATCACATATCGCGAGAATAGAATACGGTATCTCATATCGTATTAATCTTGGTCCCGCACATATCACATATGTGCTCCTACTCCGTTTTTCCTGAGCCAGGAAACCTCTGTGTAGGACTCTAAAGAATCGTCAATACGCCGGCAGTAAGTGATAATCATATCAAACACCCACAAGCTGCAAGTGGTCAGCTAAACGTAACAGCCACCCGGGTATTGAGTGATCAGAAGATCAACAAGCAAGCCTGTACATACTCCTGTGAATCCAATCAATAACACTACCGTACAGTCCGGTCTCTTGGACTGATATGTCGCATATCCAGTCTAGGGGTGGTAAACATCAGACCCCAGTAATCGATAAGTCGTGTCGATGTGAGGCTCATAATGGGTCGAGAAACTACTGATAACACTTACCAGTATATCTCCATATCAGCCCTGGCCAGGGACTTCCAGTTATAGCCTATCGAACACAGCGCAACATCAACTCCCAATACCGGGAGAGACGAAACCCCTCTTATCGCTCATTGCCTCCATGCGATTCGGGACTGTACCCAAAAGCCACCGTTTTGTACGTCCTTATGAACGTGGTAAGGTGGAAATCAAAGCATAGTGGGAATTACACAAGACTCTATGACGATCTCGGGTCTACAGACTAACCTGTACCAGTGTCACCAGAGAACTGCTATCTGACGATAGGTATAATGCCATCTAGGAGTTCTCGGCGAGTCCGTTCCGTGTACCCAGTCTCCACTGAGCACCTGTACACCATCTTTGATGTCAAACACTGATGGATATAGGATCATCCATCGCCCATCATATGGGCCAAGATGCGTATATGCTAGTCTACTCTGGAGTATCGATGCCCTGTCTCGATACTCTCTCGACTAGGAACAGTTATAGGATGTACTTTTGGACTACCCTATCCCCACTAGTATGATCTGCATCATAGTCCTAGTAGTCGAGTACATATCCTAAGGGCTTTATCAACATGTGAGAGCAAGACAATAATCCAATACAAATCAACATGTTAAGAAAAAGTGAAACCGGATAGCATACTATCATGTCGAGAAAGAAAGTCCTCTCTCTATATATCCAAGCATCCATTATAATATACATCATATGTAGAACAATGGCCTTTAGGGCATATATATAACTAACAACTGGATAAATCCATAACCATAAGCACGTCAGCGGTACTAGCTGTACGCAATGACTACCCCGGTACCTGTCGAAAAGGAAAGCCGACGAGCAAACTCATCCGGATCCCTATTGAGCCTATCCGTGACAATATTCGTACAGTTCGGTCTCTTCTTCTAAGAGTATCGCATACCGGATCTAGGGATGGTATGCGTCAGACCCTAATAACCGTATAATTCGTGTTGATTCGGCTCAGGACCAATCCAGGAAACTACTGATTAACCTATCAGTAAATCCCAACTGCCTTGGCTAAGGTCTTATGGTCATGACCAATCGAACAAAGTGTGGTATCAACTCCCAATACCTGGAGAGACAAATCCCTGACAATCACTCACTTCCTCCATGTGGCTCGGGACTGTACCCAACCAAAATCTATTTGCATGACTCAGTAGAGCCGTGGTAGGGTAGTGATCAAAGTATAGTGGGAACTCACACGAGACAAATGACGATCTCAGGTCTAAAGACTAACCTGTACACATGTTACAAGAGAACCGCCATCTGATGATAGGTATAATACCATCTAGAGGTTCTCAGCGAGTCCGTCCAGTATACTCACCCCCAATGAGCACCCGTATACAATCTTAGGTGATCATACCAATGGTTGTGGGACCAACCACCGCCCCTCGTCGGGGTATAGAAACATACACGCAAGTCTACTCTGGAGTATCGATGCCCGCGATACTCCTGCGACTTGGGACATTTAAGGATGTGCTTATAGACTACCCAGCTCCCACAAGTATGATCGCCATCACAACGCAGGTAGTTAAGTAAGATCCTACGGGCTTTATCAACATATAACCGCAATATGTAACAACGTGTATAACATATGCCATGTTAAGATGTTAAGATAAAATCAAACCATAATAGTATATACTACTATATCGAGTCTTTATCAATATGTGCAAGCTGGATAAAGCATCAATAAAAACAAATACACATATCCTAATAAAGACAACTGAAATAATATACTATATAACTGAGTAAGATCGTCCTGTGCATACATATCCCCAGCATCCACATGTATAAATATACAATAATGGCCTCTAGGGCATACATATCCAACAGTATTTGCTCTCAGTCCTTGATAATTTTTATAACTAAATTGTCAATTGAAACTTAAATTAACCTAATCATCAATTAAATATTGCACTAACGCTTCTTAGTTGTGAGTTCGCTCTACTCTCTACAATAGGGTTTATAACATGGAGGAAGCGGTAATTTTAAAAATTTAGAGAGCAACTATAAGCAAACATAGGATCACGAACAACAACTACAATATGCAATAAAATTAGTGAGCTAATTTTACAAGTTTAAAGAGACTACAACTTTTGTACCGCATTAGCCATCTCTTCTTGGGCTCTGGTTAGTCTCCACGAAGCTCGGAACAAACTGCTCGATGATCTCCTTACCAAATATGATCCATCTTGAGATAACTCCAACACAAGTTTTAGCTTCAAATTTATCTCATCAAAATGAAGCAACTCACTTATTAAACTTGATAAGAATGATTAGTAGGAGATGTAGAATAATTAGCTCACTTATTTTTTTATTTTCTTTTTCTACTTTCTCACTTGATGAAAACCAAGAAAGAGATAGAGAGAGCCATGGTGATCAAGTGATGAGAATGAGAAGATGAGGTTTTAGATGAGAACAAAAAACAAAACTCAAAAATGAGTCATCAAAGAAAGCATCCATAGAACTCTACTACCATCTAATTTCTATGACTCATTCACTTTTAAAAGTGTTCTCATTTTTCATATAAGTCTCATACACCCATCTCCAATGTATCATCATACATGTCACAATATTTATATCAAATATTGTTGGATGTATATACCCAAGAGGCCATTATTATATAGTACATGATTGTATTTTACATATGGACACTTGGGTTATATGTGTGCATGACAATCTTACTCAATATGATAGTTTGCTATCTGGGCTGTCTTACTTCAATATGTGTATATGTTCTATTTTTATATTACGTATCCCGATTACATGTTGGTAAAGCCCGTATGATCTTTGCTTAACTACTAGAGTTGTGATGGCGATCATAGAGTCTAGGTAGTCTATAAGCACATCCTTAAAATGTCCCTAGTTGTTGGAGTTTCGAGATAGAGTATCGATACTCCAGAGTAGACTAGTGTATACGTTTCTTATTCCCGTGAGGAAAGGTAGCCTGTCCCACAACCATTGGTGTTTGGCACCAAAGATAGTATACATGTGCTTATTAGGTTATGAGTTACATTGGACGGACTCATTGAGAACTTCTGGATGGTTATATACCGAACGCCGGATAGTAGTTCTCTGGTGATATAGGTACAGGATAGTCTTTAGACCTGATATCGTCATTAGTCTCGAGTGTGTTCCCACTGTACTTTGATGACTACCCTACCATGGTTTTAAAGAGTTGCGCAAACAGGTTTTGGTTAGGTACATTCCCGAAGCAATTGGGGTCAGTAAGCGATAGAAATGATTCGTCTCTTCCGGTATAGGGAGTTGATGTCGTGCTATGTTCGATTGGTCATCACTATAAGACCTTGGCCAAGGCATGTGAGATTTACTGAATCTGAGATCAGTAGTTTTTCGGGATGGCTTTGGGCCTCATCGATACAACTTATTGGGTTATTAGGGGTCTGACATTTTCCACACCCTAGACTAGTATGCAATACTCTCAGAAGAAGAGACCAGACTATACTAAGATTGTCACTTTTAGGCTCAGTAAGGGTTTGGACGAGTTCTCTTATCGATCTTCCTTTCGACAGATACCTGGGTAGCCGTGTACGTACAGCTAGTGCCACTGACGTGCTTATGGTTAAACCCACTGCCAGCGTATTGTCAAGTCTTTAGAGTCCTGCACAGAGGGTGTAACATTTCAGAAAATATAAAATATTATTTTTGGAATTTAATATTAAAATAATATATTTCCCGAAAACTGCCCGATTTGCGAAATTGGGGTTTTCGAAAAAGGGTATAAATATATACCAATAATTGTGAAATAATTGAAAATTAAAATGATTTATTCATTTAAAAATATATTTAAAGGATTTGGCATTTTTAAAATTTATTATATGCAGTTTTGATAAAAACCGGATTAGTGCACTGCTAATCGCGATTAAGCCAAATCTGTGTTTCAACAGTTTTCCATGACTAGTGCACCATGACATGTTACATGCTGTTTCATTTCATTTGTGTTATGTGTTATGGTTTTATTGTGGTGAGAAAGAAATAAAAATGAAAAAGAAAAAGGTGTCATGATAACTTGAGGAGAGAGAGAGGAGACATAATGATGAGAGTGAGCATGCTAGGAGTGAGAATGAGAGTGAGAAAGAAAGAGAGGGAGAGAGTGCTGCCCCATATCCATTCCCTCAGCATTTCTTTGATCTCCTTCTTCATCCTCAAGCCCCTCATTCTACCTTCATGACCCATCTCCAAAATCTCATCAAAACCCTATACCCCCTTCACAAAAGATGATCACCTCCCCACCCTCATCGCAATGAACCAAGCAAAGTGAGATTTTGACAACATTGAGACTTCTAGGATTTTGTTTGGGAGTAACCATGAGGTATATATCTTTTCATTTAGGGTAGTTTTGTTTTCCTAGCATTCTAGTTAGTTAGAATTAGGTTAAGGTGTGGATTTGTGAACTTGGAAATTCCTAGAGAAGGGTTTGAGTGTTGTGTGGATTGGGTGATGCCTACTGGCTGTTACAAGGCCCTAAAGACCAATTCTTGACCTGGACCAGTGACCAAACCCCAAAATATGAAATTTAGATTCGTCGATATCGGGTTTTTGTGGATTTAGTGATGGTATATAGGAATCTGGGATGACCTGAGACCACCATAAAATAAGTTCCCTTAGCATAGATATGTGCAGGTGATTATGAAGCAACCCCTGAAACCCGAAACCAAAATTCCTTAATCCGGCCGCAAATTTATTCATTTTGGCCCAATTTACGGCCCGATTTTGGTGGAATTTGTTGATTTTTGGTCGGTGGGTCCCTTAGGTGATATCTAGAGCAACCCCATATGCAAAATTGGCTAGTTTGACCTGAGTCAAAATCTGTGAGCACATTGGGGTGTTTTTGGCTATGTTTTCCGTATTTTGAAATGTTTGGTTTTGCTATTTGGATTTGTTTTGGGTTGTTGAATGTTTGTATATCGACAACAAGGGTTGTTTGATTATTTTTGCACGCGTAGGCCATATGTTCTAACCTATGAGCGCACTGTATGCCGTATCGGTTTTCCAGATTTGATTTTAATAAACGATTGCGATTGTGTATTATTGTAGGTACCTTCGCATGGATTCCGAGGAGATGGAGTATGGCATCATCGACTTCGGCAAGAAAGAAGCAAAGTGAGTGGATCTATATCCACGGAGGAAGTGGGTGGATGGCGTATAGCACCCCCGCAAGTTTTTGATGGAAACCGATTCATAGTAAATGGTTAAGGAAACCTTTAATAGAAAACTATAGATAGACTTAAATGATAGTTAGAAGTGATGTGATACGGCTAATACGTGATGACGGGATTTGAGGATGATATTTGATGATATTGTCGTTTAGGGTACTATAGGACTAGATAGTCGACGTAGATGTGTCATCCGAACCATACCTATTTCCAAACTGGAGAATCGTATGCATCTTTTAAATAGATACCCTGAAGGACGTTATGGATTTTCAAATGACATCTTGCTTTAAAAACACCGTAGCCCCTACTTTCAAAACTACGATTCGCATCTTTCAAAACTGTTTGTATGGTTCGGGTGAGTATGTTAGATTAGATAAGTATGCTTATAGTATAGGTAGAATGTATATATATAACTTTTGATTCGATGTGAGATATAATGTGATAAAAAGAATGTACGATTCGATATGATCACTTGGTTATATATTGGTATACGGATGAGAGTCGATTGAGATGATTGATACCTTGCGGGTCCCCTGATACGAGATTGTTATGGATGTGACCTGGGACATAGGTATATAGATATATATAGAATGTTGTGAATCATGAATGATAGGCCGTACGTGATATTAGGCTATACCCTCATTGTCTTATAGGTTGATAGGATCCCTATTGGTTTAATGCCGCCGTACGATGATTTTCCGTGCGTGATGAGTTTGACTTGATGTTTGATCCATATCCTTGACTAGAGGCTGCCGTACGATGTATAGTACCGTGCGCGTTGTTGTGAGACTTTATGCCGATTGATAGATTCACCGACTCGGTCATGTTAGACACGTATACCCGTCAGCATTTGCATATGATTTACCTTATGCTGCATTCATGTTATTCGCATTGCATTACTTATACCTGTGTTAGTACACTTACACCATTATCGATAATGCTTATGTTACACGTACACAGATTTGCCAGCTCACACACTTCATCATCGACAACTGCCATGCCACTACACAGTAGGATTGCTGCATCATGATATGACTCTTTGCATAATTTACTTGCTATTGTTGCATATGCACCTTTATACGATATTGCATTGGATTTTGGAGAATTGGGAACCGCAAGTTATATTTTAAAAACTGGAATCATTTAAAAGAGCGGTTTTCCCTTAATATATCATATCATTGTTCCATGTTGCATGATATACAGATATGCTTACATTTCTATTATATGTCGCATACATCATACTCTATGATTTTACACATTAAGATATGCTGTTTTCATGAGATTTCTGGATTTGAGAACCGTGGACATTTTGAAAGAGATTATATGTTGTTTTAAAAACCCGGTTTCTCTTGATATGATATTTCAGTGCGTCCACCATGCGTTTTCTCGGTTCTGAGACGTGTGACATGTGAAACCCGATTCGAGGAGCTGGATGAGGCCGATTGCGGGTACTTGGTGGACCCAGTATGGTATCCAGGGCAAGAAAGGGATACTGTGTATACAGATGGTGAGCCTGGCAGAGGGGCTACTACCTACCGGTGATTGGTTGGGCCTGGCGGATATCCGGAGGATACCGACCGGAGTCGAGAGATGATATGGGCCGATCCGGACTGACGGAGCCCGTGGGCCGATCCGGACTGATGGAGCCCGAGAGATATGAGGATTTACGTGTTGATGCTGGACACGGGTTTCATGATGTTTTCGGATGTCGATGTTGGGCACCCAGGTTCCATGATTTTGATGTGTCGCGAGGGACACCGTTGATTTTATATCCTCATACTTACTGGCATACATACATTGATTATGGTTGGATGAGATCCACACGCATACTTACACGGACGATATGGTTGGACGAGATCCACATGCATACATACATCGATTATATGATTGGATGATATCAGCATACTTATAGACTTCAAGTATATTGTTGGCACATTTGTTTACCCGGTCACCCTAGATATCATAGTATTATCTTTATAATATAGTTGACCTAGGAGTCGTTGTTTATTCGATTTCTATCTGTTGATATTTTCTACTCACGAGTTGGCAACTCACCCTTGTTGTGCCACAGTTCTTGCAGGTTGACCGCACGGATTAGTAGCGGCATCACTGGCACATAGCTTCATTTGGGTGTTTTGCATTGGTAGGTGGGGCATTTATATCATACCCACTCTTGTATTTATATTTCATTTTGTATCTGGTCAACTCCATCAATCAAAATTAGTTAATTGTTTAAGTAATGAGACTTAGTGAGATTGTGGTTGCGAGACTTAGAGCAAGGGGTTTTCCGCTACTTGTGGTTGTGGTGATCTTCGCCGTTGGGCGTCGTATACATATATATATTGTCTTGCGTGGTTGTGATCCCCCGTTTGGCGAAGAGCTAGCTCCTACTTGGGTATGCCACTATTCTTGTTATGTATTGTGGTTTTGGATCAAAAAATACAAAGGAGGTGCTGCCCAAATTTTTAAAAGACGAAAACCTGTTTTCAACTTGCATTTTTTTCATGTTCCATCACCTATGCATTTATGAAAACATTTATTTCATTCCACCTTTATTTCAAAACTTCACCTCCTTTATTTTCTTAAAAAGTTTTAGATTTCTGGGTTTCAGCTTACTTGAATTCCATTACGCCTTTAGACGTTGCGTGATTCAAGTGCTGGTCACGAGCTAATATTTCGAGTCGTGACAGAGGGTTTCCTGGTTCAGACGAAACGGTGTAGTTTGCGTATATTGATACGCTCGGGTGTTCGATTGAACACATGTATTTATACATGTGCTTTAATCGGACTATTTAGTAGAACTAGCAGATTTGAAAGACAACCAGTTTTGATGCTAGTATTATATTGCTCTCTTTTGGGAATTTGTATTTTAGCACGAATACGGTATTTGTACGAATACGTGTATTTGTATAAATACGGATATTTGTGTCTTAATACAAATATATGTATTTCTTTCTAAATATGAATACGCGTATTTTGTATTTTTGGTACAAATACGGTATTCGTATTTTGGTAGAAATATGGTATATGTATTTATTAAAAATACGGGTTTGATATACTAGATCACACACACACACACACACACATATATATATGTGCACGCGCGTTTGTGTACAATGTGAGGTGGCCTATCTCTTTCTCTCATCCCTTCTAGTTAATAATAGATATGTGTGTGCTTGTGACTCACACTAGTGAGTTACAAACCCACTCACATTATATTATTATCATATGAAGAGATAAGTATAAGAGGGTGAGATAGTTTTATCTTGATGCTGGATATTTTCTTGAGTTTCCATCTTCACCTCTTCGTCTTCTTCTTCCTCACATGCTCTCTAGAGTTCTTGATGGATAAAATGAGAACGTCTTGTTTATAAACTACACCTCCAAAGCATCTTGTCCTAGCAAGACTCGATCTTTAGATGTTTTGGTGAAGGTATCTTTTGAATCGATATTCTCGGGTGGATCGTCTTTGACGCGGGAGTTCGACTTCGAGAGCTCATTCCATTAACCCTTGGAGCTTGAGGAGTGAACCTTTTAAGACCTGAAGGACCATCTACAAAGGTTGTTACACTAACCTAGTAACTAAAAATCTAGTTAGATAAGTTTAGTTTAGTGTTTGGGCTTGTATTTTAGGGTTTAAAGTGTGTAGTGCTCAAGATTTTTAAAGGTTTTGATTACGCAAATCCGTAGAAGTCACAGTAAGGAGCACTATACACTTATACTGGTATCAGAGCCTACCCAAACACTTAACTAATGTTATAGACAAAGTTTAAAGTATCGAAACCGAAACAGTTTCGTAATTGAAAAACCAAACTCCAAGTCTCAGGAAAATAATTTATGATCTCTGAATTTTTTTTGCGTATAGCAGAGAGATCTATATAATACTAGAATACCACTGTAGAAATACGAGACCAAAATTCCAAAAAGTGGCCGCATATTTATTCATATTTCCCGCAAATTGAGGCCAAGTTTTGGAGTTTAGTGTCGTTCTTTGAATAGTGGTTTGGTCACTTTTGTGATTCGCAATTTTGGCCTATATTTCCTATAATGTTATCTTTGTATTTGGGCTTCACAGAATGTTTCGAAGTCAAGATTTTAGCGTAGTTTATTTTCTTTCATTTTTATATATGTTTCTAAACGTCGACTAATTGCTATACATCGATTAGTAGAGATTGCATATATCTTGTATCTTGTTTGCGATGGTTTATGGGTATGAAGTATTGGATCGTCATGATTGAATAGCCGGGGGATGTGAGAAGAGTGTTCTTTTCTTTCATTCATGTAATTTGTAAAGTGATGTAATATTCTTTAGGACACATCCGGATTGAGCTTGTAGCCACCGTTGTATTATTCATTTACTTTTCATGCACCTAGGATAGACCCAAGGAGGGATGCACAAACTATCGGGTTCTTGAAGTGCTGAGTGGTCTACTCATTTCATTAAGAGAGGTTGCTTCACTTCGGGGATTTGGAGGGTAGTTTACCGCACCTGTAGGTGTCTAGGATGATGGTTTTGGCTATTCAACATGATCGTGGAATCTGTTTTTCGTTAGAGGCTAAAACGAAACACGGAAATCCTAGTATATCCAATATTTTCATCTGTGTTGCTTCTGCTATTATCTATGATGACTATTATTGCGTGAGATGAATGGCTATATACATATATATATATTATAATAAACGTTTCTTATGTTTTGCACCCACGCTAGCTCTGCCCCAGCCCTTCCATAAATTAAGTAAACTTACTGTGAAGACCCGGGGCCCCGTAGAGAATGCGAATGGCATAAGCCTATATTATATTTTCATTTCTTTTGTAATGATAGGGTTAATTGATGGGGATGCATTAATTCTTATTAATGCAAGAAAATAAACCTAAAAGAAAAATTGAGCTTGAACCATTCATTTCGAATTGAGCTTGAACCATTCATTTCGAAATCACTAGATTCTTTCAATGATATCAAGTTTATTATGTTAAAAAAATTCGCCAAAAACCAGTCGTAGCCCTCCGTCATTTCCTTCGCGTAATACTTAGTATTCATGCTGCGTTTGTTGACTGTGTCAAGGCAAAATGAACAGTAGTTAAATGGTGCTTGATTGTATCAAGAAAAGTGATTGGTTAGGACAGTCGTATAACCTTGTTGACTATGTCAAGGGTTATACGGATGGGTTTAATGCAATCAAAATAATAACTGGTTGAACTTAACTCGGACCTTTTGATTTGTTGACCGTGTCAGGCTCACTAAAGTTTTAGGGGTAAAAACCATATCAGGAGTTTTCAAACATACAGGAAACTTGCTAGTGTTGCATACCTTCTAGAGTGTGGTGATTAGAGTAGCTTCCATCTAGGTTATCACACAATGATAGTTGGGTCCCGATCCCACTGATGAGTAGGATTACTCTCGGGAGATTTTCACTTCACAACCAGCTAACCCATTAAGTGTCTAGAAAGGTGTTAATGGGGTTATGCCTTTGCGGAAACGAGGTTATTTAATTTGGACCGTGCGAAAGCACGAGGAGCCTCCCTCAGAGTACCAGCACTTGCATGGCTGAACGGTTAGCGAACTTGTAGAACGTACATGTTCCCGACTAGTTCTCCTTTTAGGGTTTGAAGGAGAATTCGAGAAAACAGTGGGAGCCATCATGTTTAGATTAACTACCAACCAGTCTAAACTTGTAAGAGTATACGCTGAGTGTTTCTTTTCTCTCTCCTAATTGCAGCTACCATATCACACATTTATCAAGATAATAAAATGTATGACTTGACCGACCCGAATTCTTATTCAAGGCTGGGGAACGTCGGTTCGGTTCTGAGTTGTGACAGATGTCACAAGAATGAGTAAGGGAAAGAGGATTGCATGAATTCCTTGTTGACCCCAGTGACGAAGAAGTATATTATTGCATCTCCTTCTGGTGTCTTTGTAATTGAGAACTATTTTTTGGTTAGTCCTACCTCATGGGTACTAGATACCGGATCAGGATCTCATATTTATAATTTATTATAGGGCCTGAGAAAAAGTAAGGATGGTTACACCTAGTGATATGTCCCTCATAGTAGGGAACAGAGTACAAGTTGATGCTGCAGCCGTCGATGAATATCACCTGGTATTACCAAAAGGCAATACTATGATTTTGAACAACTGCTATTATGTACCTTCCATGCTTTGCAATATTATATTAGTTTCTTTACTTAATAAAGTTGGATATAACTTTGTTCTAGATAGAAATATCATGAACATTTACCTTGACAAGGTATTGGTTGCAGAAGGTACACTATGTAATAGTATCTATGTTCTAAATCAAAACACAGTTCTTAATATAAAAAACACACGCAAGAGGAAAAGTTCAGATATGAACGAAACCTTCTTGTAGCATTGTAGACTTGGTCATATCAATAAGAAAAGATTAGCTAAGTTTCATAAGGATGAATATTTGGATCCGTTCAAATTTACATCTGATGAAACTTGTCAATCTTGTCTCAAAAGTAAGATGACCAAATCTCCATTCACTGGACACGGAGAAAGAGCAATAGAGCTTTTGGGACATATACACAGTGATGTGTATGGTCCAATATCTATAAATGCAAGGGTAGGTTCTCATACTTCATCACATTCACTGACGATCTCTCTAGGTTCGGATATGTGTATCTTCTGAAATACAAATCTGAAACTTTTGAGAAATTCAAAGAATACAGAAACGAAGTAGAGAACCAGACATGCATAATTATCAAGATCCTCTGATCTGATAGAGGAGAGGAGTATTTAAGCACGTAATTCCTTGATTACTTAAAAGAGAATGGTATTCTCTCTCAGCTTACTCCTCCGTATACACTACAGTACAATGGTATATCAGAGCGGAGGAACCGTACTCTATTGGATATGGTTCACTCCATAATAAGTAGTGTCGATCTGCGTTTTCATTCTGGGGATATGCGCTTGAGACAGCCGCATACCTATTGAATCAGGTTCCATCTAAATCCGTACCTAAGACTCCATATGAAATATGAGCAGTAAGAAGCTATATCTTAAGCGAGTTAAGATATGGGGTTGTTCGGCTTATGTTAAAACATGAAATCCGGACAAACTATAGGCATGATTAGTTCTATGTAAGTTTGTGGGATATCTCAGGCAAACAAATGGATATCTATTCTACCACGCAGAGGAACATAAGATAGTTGTTTCTCATAATACTATCTTTTTAGAAAAGGAGTTTCTTGCAAAAGAAACCAGTGGGAGTGCGGTAGAACTGGATGAAGTTCCAGAAACACAAAGTCAAACTGAAGATTTAGATGAACCTCGGGATTCAATAATCCCTGAAGAACCTCAGCCACTCCACAGATCTAGTAGGATTTCTCATCCGATCGAGAGATACTATGGTTTTCTCGTAGATGGAGATCGAAAGGATTGCATCTTGGAAGAAAATGATCCTACTAGTTTTGAGCAGGCCATTGCCAGTAGAGACACTGTGAAATGGCTATATCCTATATGATCCGAAATGGAGTCCATGTACACGAACAAAGTTTGGACTTTGGACACTGCACCGCCTGGGGTAAAACTCATTGGATGCAAATAGATCTTCAAGAAGAAGATTGGTGCAGATGGACAGGTAGAAACCTACAAGGCTAGACTTGTTGCAAAAGGTTTTCGTCAAAGACCTGGTATGGAATATGATGAAACCTTTTCTCCAGTGGCTATGCTCAAATCCATTCGGATCTTACTTTCCATTGCTGCCTTCCATGACTATGAGATTTGGAAGATGGACATAAAGACAACTTTTCTAAACGGTGTTTTAGAAGAGTGTGTCTATATGGATCAGCCAGAGGACTTCATAGACAGTGGGAGCAGCGGAAATGTGTGCAAGTAGCTTAAATCCATTTATGGATTAAAACAGGCATCGCGGAGCTGGAACATCTGTTTTGATGAAATGGTCAAGGAATTTGACTTCATTAAAAATATAGATGAGTCTTATATATATAAGAAGATTGTAGAGAGAACTATGGTATTTCTCGTATTATACGTCAATGAAATTCTCCTAATAGGAAATGATATTCCTATGCTATAGTTGGTCAAGCTATTCTTGTCTCAAAAGTTCTCCATGAAGGACCTGGGTGATGCCTTCTACATTTTGGGGATTAAGATCTATCGTGATAGATCTAAGAGATTGTTGGAACTTTCACAGCCCAGGTACATTGACACCATACTAAAGAGGTATAGTATGGAAGATTCCAAGTGCGGTAATTTACCGGCTTGTCATGGAATTACCCTCTCCAAAGAGATTTCTCCCAAGACTGATGAGAAAAAGGCTTGCATGGGTATTATACCCTACGCTTCGGTGGTAGGATCTATAATGTATGAGATGTTGTATATGTACCAGACCAGATATAGATTACGCACTTAGCGTAATAAGCCAGTATTAGTCCAACCCAGGGAAGAAGCATTGGACAGCCGTAAAGAACATTCTGAAGTACCTGAGAAGGACTAAGGATATGTCCTTAGTGTACGGTAATGAAGACCTCCAGATGGAGTCCTTTATCAATTCAAGCTTTCAAAATGATAAGGATGACATCAAGTCTGTCTCGGGTTATATGTTTATCCTCATTGGAGGGGCGGTTTGTTGGAAGAGTTCCAAACAGGACACCGTAGCGGACTTGACAATGGAGGCTGAATACATTGCTGCTAGCGATACCGCAAAAGAGAATGTCTAGATGAGGAAGTTCATTCATGAACTTAAGGTAGTTCCGTATATTGTTGATCCAATACCTTTGCATTGTGACAACAATGGGGCTATAGCGTTAGCGAAGCAACCACGGTCCTATCAGAAATTCAGACATATCTTAAGGCGGTATCACCTGATCATAGAGATCATTGATCGCCAGGAGATCGAGGTCAGAAAAGTAGATACAAAGGATAACACGGCGAACCCACTCACAAAGGCACTTCCTCAGACCCAGTTGGAGCGGCTATTGGAGATGATTGGTCTTCGATATACCAATACATGGCCTTAGTGCAAGTAGGAGATTGTTGGATGTATTTGCCCTAGAGGCTATTATTGTATAGTACATTACATATGGATGCTTGGGATATATGTGTACAGGATAATCTTGCTCAATATGATATTATGCTATCTGGTTTTCCTTTACCTCAACATGTGTATACATTCTATTTTTATATTATGTATCTCAATTACATGTTGGTAAAGCCCTTAGGATCATTGCTTGACTACTAGAGTTGTGATGGCGATCGAACTCATGGGGTCTAGGTAGTCTATAAGCACATGCTTAAAATGTCCCCAGTCCTTAGAGTTTCAAGATAGGGCATTGATACTCCGGAGTAGACTAGTGTATACGTTTCTTATTCTCGTGCGGGAAGATGGCCTGTCCCACAGCCATTGGTGTTCGGCACCAAAGATAGTATACATGTGCTCATTAGGTTATGAGTTATACAGGACGGACTCGCCGAGAACTTCTAGATGGTTATGTACCTAACGTCAAATAGTAGTTCTCTAGCGACATAGGTATATGTTAGTCTTTAGACCTGACATCATCATTCGTCTCGAGTGTGTTCCCACTATTCTTAGATCACTACCCTACCACGGCTTTAAAAAGTCATGCAAACAGGTTTTGGTTGGGTACAGTCTCGAAGAACTTGGGGGCAGTGAGCGATAGAAGGGATTTTTCTCTCCCGATATAGGGAGTTGATGTCACGCTGTGTTCAATTGGTCATCACCATAAGACCTTGGCCAAGGCAGATGAGATTTACTGATTGTGAAATCAGTAGTTTCTCAGGATAGTTTTAGGCTACGTTGACACAACTTATTAGGTTATTAGGGGTCTGACGTTTTCCACCACCTAGACCCAGTATGCGATACTATTAGACGAAAAGACTGGACTGTACTAAGATTGTCACTTTTAGGCTCAGTAGGGGTTTGGACGAGTTCTCTTGTCGATCTTCCTTTCGACAGATACGTGGATAGTCGTTACGTACAGCTAGTGCCACTGATGTGCTTGTAGTTAAACCCACTTCCAGCGTATTGTCGAGTCTTTAGAGTCCTACATAGAGAGTTTTTCAGTTCAGGCGGAACGGTGTAGTTTGCGTATAGTGATACGCTCGGGTGTTCGATTGAACACATGTATTTATACACGTGCTTTAATCGGACTATTTAGTAGTACTAGCATGTTTGAAAGACAGCCAGTTTTGATACTAGTATTATATTGCTCTTTTTTGAGTATTTGTATTTTAACACGAATATGGTATTTATATGAATGCGTGTATTTGTATAGATACGGGTATTTGTGTCTTAATACAAACACATGTATTCTTTCTAAATATGAATATGCATATTTTCTATTTTTGGTATAAATAAGGTATTCGTATTTTGGTAGAAATATAGTATACATATTTATTAAAAATACGGGTTTGGTATACTAGATTATATATATACATTTACACACACACACACACACACACACACTTGTGTCTGTATATGTGGTGTACCATGTAAGGTGGCCTTTCTCTTTCTCTTATCCCTTCTAGTTAATAATAGATGTGTGTGGGCTTGTGACTCACACTAGTGAGTCACAAACCCACTCACATTATATTATTATCATATGCAGAGATAAGTATGAAAGGGTGAGATAGTTTTATCTTGATGCTGGATATTTTCTTGAGTTTCCATCTTCATTTCTTCGTCTTCTTCTTCCTCACATGCTCGCTGTTGGATATAGTGCCCTCAAAGTCAATTATTGGATCGCAGGTACGTGATTGCAATGATTGAGGGATGACCTATACCGTTAGGACAGTCTTACTCGAGATGATAGTATGCTATCTGATTTGCCTTTATCATCATGTACAGCTTTAGGTGGCATGATCACTATTACACGTTGATAGAGCCCTTAGGTTCCTGCTTGACTACCAACAGTATGATGGCGATCATATACGTGAGAGTTGGGTAGTCTATAAGCACATCCTTAAAAGTGGTCCCTAGTCGTGGGAGTTTTCGAGAAAGGGCATCGATACTCCGGAGTAGACTAGTGTATACAGTCGAGACCCCGACGAGGGGCGGTGGCTGGTCTCACAAGCCATTGGTGTCAGTTGGATCACCTAAGATGTATACAGGTGCTCATTGGGTTATGAGTACACCGAACAGGACTCGCCGGGAACCTGCTAGTTGGTATTATACCTAGCGTCAGATAGCAGTTCCCTGATGACATGTGTACAGATTAGTTCATCGACCTGAGATCGTCATTCGTCTCGTGTGAGTTGCCACTGTGCTTTGATTACTACCCTACCACGGCTCAAAGGAGTCGTGCAAACGGTTTTTAGTTGGGTACAGTCCCGAGCCACATGGAGGCAAGTGAGCGGATCGGCAGGGGATTCGTCTCTCCCGATATTGGGGGTGAGATCACACTGTGTCTAGAAGAGCCATTACATATAGCTCTCGGCCGAGGCAGGAGATTTACTGGTAGGTATTCCAGTAGTATCTCAGGGTGTTCAGGGCTACTCTCTGATATGACTTATACCGCTTTTGGGGGTCTGACGTTACCAGCCCCCTAGGCCCGATATGTAATGCTCATAGACGAACGGACCAGACTGTATGTATATTGTCACTGATAGGCTCAGTAGGGTTCCAGGATGAGTTCGCTCATCGGCTTCCCTTTCGGTCAGTACATGGGCAGCCGTTACGCACAGCTAGTGCTGCTGATGTGCTTGTGGTTAAACCCACTACCAGGGTACTGACGAGTCTTTAGAGTCCCCCACAGATAGTTTCCCAAGTTCAGGCTAAACGTTGTAGAGGTCGTATGGTTTTATGGCAGGGTTCGAAAATGCATGTGCACTTGTGTACGTGTCATATTTCGGACAGATAATACTGGTGGGATTTGGTTTAAGCCGTATCCAAGTATTATATTGAGTCGGAATATTTTAGTCTCTCGTATTCGTATTCGGTCGGAACACGGATACAGGTATGTATATACAGGTGAGGGGTATTTTCTTAATTCGTTACGAGAATATTTTAGAAGATGCATTTCTTTTTGGATTAATCATTTTGGTTTAAATGATTATTAGTTTTGGAAAGGGTGACTCATTCTTTGTGACTCATTAATTCTAGAATGTTCACTAATGACTCATGTAATGAGTCAACTAGTGAGTCATTAAAGAGTTAATGGTGTTTGTTTTGGGTAGGATATTATGAAGGTTTTGTGGAGATATTTTGTGGAGATCTTTTCTTTGTTTTAAAAGCACAAAAGCCTTATATTATCAACACTCATATTTTGGACAGCCAAGGCTCATTTTGGTGCTTGGTTATTTTTGCTCTCTTGAGTTTTATTGAATTCACCATTTCCAACTCTTTGCATCTTCTTCTACCTCCACCCTATCCCTCCCATGTGATGAGAACCCTAGGGTGTTTGAGACAAAGTATTCTACTCATTCTCTACTTCATCTTGGTCATCTGTTTTAGCAGACTTGATGACCGAGTTGCCTCGGTATGGAGGCGGGAGCCCGTTTAAAGATCCGCTGACGTGGTGCCACCTCGATGAGGAGACAAGAGATCGGAGTTGCCGCGAGGAGCGTGGGATGATGGCTAAAGACCGAAGGACTCGGATCGATCGGTATAGCCTTTCTACCTCTTTACAGTTTGTTAGCTTAGCGTTAATGGCAAGATCCGGGTTATGGTATGCGATAGCGCCAGTTATAAAAGTTTTTGTTCCGCGTTTGGCGTCAGAATGACGGCCGGGGCGCTACCGTAGACTCATATGGCATCAGAGCCACGCCATTAATCTTTACTAACTTGTTCTAATGTGTTTAAAATATCGATCGAACGAAATTTCCAAAACCGCACTTTTCAGGCTAAAGTTTCTGTCGATTTTTAAAACCGGTCTAAAAATCATTTTGAGCATCTCAGAAAATCGTGCAGGCTTTTTTAAGGATACTATAGAAATTTGGCCCACTGTCTCTACAGTACTGCCGCGGAACCGCCGCACAAACCATGGTTTGGCCGCGGTTCCGCCGCCGTTTTGGAGCAACAGAGTACCATTTTTCTACAGTAAGTCTTTCATGTAAAATTGTGGTTTCTGGAATATTTTGTTTGGGCCTAGATTTTGTTTGAGTACTGCAGTCGTACTTGGGGCCCACTTCGGGAAGTTTTGTCGATCGGAATTTTAAACTTGTTAGTTTACAGTACTTACATTATATCTCCGACAGTGAATGTCATTCGAGCGGTAAATTGCGTCTAATTGCTATAGTCCTTTTAGACGGGTTTGCGAACGTGGCATTCGCGTTGATGTTCTGTGTTGTGTTGTGATGTTGCGGATTTGTCGTGGTGGATAGCAGTGTGCAATGGTAGTGCAGTTTGGATTTATTTGTACATTTGATATTGCGGGGCGAGCGTCCAACATGTGGACTGCCGTCACTGCCTGTTTGTATAATATTCTTTTGGGGCACGACCGGGCTGAGGTCGATGTACCCGTTGTACATATTTTTCATTTATGTACTAGGTTTACCCCGCGACGGAGTGCATGGATAGCCGGGTTCTGGAGGGAAACGGGTCCGTATCTCATGGCTTTGAGTGGCAGAGGGCCTCACTCTAGAATTGGCAGACTATTCGCCTCACTCGTAGGGGGTACAGGTTGACCTAATGAGGGGTGCTCAAGTTACCGGATTCCATGAAGAGCAGGGTGGTCCATTCACTATGCTGTAGGGGGCTACCTCGCTTCAGGTTTTGGCGGGTAACTTGCCGCACCCGCAGAAGTCTAGGTTTCATTGCACAGTCTATCCACACGACAAGGGGAATGTCGGGTTTCAGCAGCGGCTCTGTGAAACCCGGGGATCCCAGATTATCTGTATTGTTCTGTGATGCTTATTACTTTTCTGTAATGTTGCATTTATCACGCCTGGAGCGATTATTGTATATTGATATATATACTAGTAAATGTTGTATATGTTTTACACCCACGCTAGTCCAGTCCCCGCTCTGTCTTTAGTTAAGTAACCTAACGGGTGATGACGGGACCCAGTGACGAATGCAGATGGCATATACGTACATTTTATTTTTCGTTCTTTTCTAGTGTGATTAATTGATGGGACTGGGTTGATTCTGATCAATGCAAAGCTTAAACAAACTTGTTTGGACGTTGTTGGAACAGTTTTAAAAAGTGTTATTACAAAGACGTTTTCTTTTATTTTGCACAGTGGTATTCAGTTGGAATATCCTGCACCTCATTCGACGAGGCAAGGGCCAAGATCCCTTTACCGGGAGTGACCCCTTGGGCAGAAGTTTGTGTCAGGGTAATAATTTCACTATAGTCGATTACATGTTGGTTTGCATCGCGGTATTCAGTTGGAATATCCTGCACCTCATTCCACGAGAAAAGAGCTGAGATCCCTTCACCGGGAGTGACCTCTTTAGCAAAGGTTTTCGCCACTATAATTTTATAAAAAGCTATCAGGTTCCTTCAGCGATATCAAGTTCGTTACATTAATGGTTTTTCGCCAAAAACCAGCCGTAGCCCTCCGTCGTTTCAGATGGTAGCACATAGTATTCATGCTATGCTTGTTGGCCTTCGTCAAGGTATAGTGGATGATAGTTGCTTGTTACTTTTCTGTTGCATAGATAGATGAGTTGGTTTAGGACAGTCGTATTACCTTGTTGGCCTTCGTTAAGGGTATGTATGGGTGGGTTCAAATTGACAAGATAATGACGGGTAGAACTTGACATGTGACTTATGATTTGTTGGCCTTCGTCAAGGTCATAAGAACATGGGGTAAAAATTATATCGGGAGTTTCTAAAGAAACTGAAACTTGCCAGGCATGCGCATACCTTCTAGAGTGTGATAACGTGAGTGGATACCTTCACGTTATCATGCGATGAGAGTTGGATCCCGATTCCCACTGATGAGTTAGGTTTACTCTTCGGGTGATCCCGATTGATTCTTCTTTCAGGTTTAGAGGAGAATTTGACAGTATAGTGGGAGGTTTCCTGATTAGATAAAGTGATAACCATTCTGATTTAGGTTAGAGTGCACGCAGAGTGTTTCTTTTCTCTCTCTCTTTGGCAGCGACCTTTGACCGAGCCTAGACTATGACTCAGTGACCATGTTGACTGAACCTTCTTAAAATACTGGCTTTTGGATTGTTTGAATTGCATAAGTCATTGCCGCTCCTTCTTTTACCCTTTGCATTTCTCAGAACACTTCGTATTACTACGAATATCCACTTCCATTGGATAGATCCATCGTATGGTTATATACGAACTCGAAGGGACTTCTTCGAGGATGGATCTAGGTTTAGGAGAAATTGAATTGGTTTATTCAGTTGTCTTTTATCATCACCTTCTCTCAGGTTGCGATAGCTCCTTAGTTTAGGAGAGTACACCTATTACGCTTATTGGATAGTCTTCTTCCAAACCATAGGCAGGTGCCGAAAGGTAGGGAATGAAGAAAACCAATTAGCCTAAGTAGGGTGTACAGAAGGTAATATGTAAAGACAAAATAAAAGGATTAGAAAGAGGGCAAAGTAAATTGCGACTGCTATCATTCACGACCAAACCGCGTACTTCATCGCCACTCCTACTTCACCTTTGCTTTTTTCCCCAGTTCGGGAGAAATAGAATAAGGTATTATTCAGTTGTCTTTTATCATCACCTTCTCTCAGGTTACGATTACTCCTAGGATTAGGAGAGTACACCTATTATGCTTACTGGATAGTCTTCTTCCAAACCATAGGCTGGTGCCGAACGGTAGGGAAGGAAGAAAACTACTTAGCCTAAAGGGGTGTGCAGAAGATAATGAATAAAGACAAATAAAGGGATTTGGAGAGATGAAAAAGAAATATATGGTTATAGTCATGAATTGGATTATGGAAGAGGCATTACTAGGAATACCAGGATACCCCTACGAAACATTTTCATGTTTCAGTTTCACTGTGCGTTGTTAAAGGAAAACTGATTTCCCGATTAGATACTTACTCCAGGGTATGTATTTACCAGGTATGATTCTCACATCTGTATGGTTTTACAGATGATGAGTGGGAGTAAGTTATTGGGAATATGGTGATCATCCTCATTATATCGGAATTCGTTGTAATTGGTGATATTTGAGGAAGTCGCCTGGGTTTTTGCCGGACGTCATGTATTTGGTTTTGAGTATCCGTTGTTGTGCACCAATTTCAAAATGATATATCTGTACGTTTATTTTTATAAAGTGAGATATAACTTTTTGAAATTATGTCCATGACATTTACCTATATCAGTTGACGATTGGGTAAGGAGCATTGAACAGTGGAGTAGTTCTTAACTATAAGTACAGTTTTCAACCTACGATGCACAGGTTTTGAGTTATTCAACTCAGGGGACTTATACAGAGTATTGTATGTTGTCCAGTGTCCATCAGGACAAAGGGGTTGGTCCTCGTACTATGTTCTGGTTACTTATGACTTCTCTAGTTTTTAGACAAGTGTTTCGTAGAAATACAAGGTCTAAGTTTTGAGAAGTTGTGGCTATAGGAATAAAGTAGAGAACCAGATGTCGCAAGTATCGGGATTCTTCAAAGAGATCAAAGATGTAGATACTTATGATTGGTATTCAGTTGATAGTAATGGTTTTTGAGAAACTTGTTTCTCTTTCAGGTTACTCATAATTGGATGTATTCCTAAGTTGAGTAATGCTGATCAGCCTCTCTCCATTAAGTTGATATGCACTGGAGACAGCTGCATGATTAGAATCTGGTTCCAATTAAATAAGTGCCAAAGTTTCTATATTGGATATATAATGGTTCATATCTTAACGATGTTAAGATACAGGGAGTTGTCCGGCTTATGCTTAAAACCAGACTCTGGATAACTCAAGGCACATTTCTGTAATGGCAGTTTGTGGGTTGGCCCAGGTTATGATGAGGGTTGACTTTCTACCATCTGGAAGATCAATGGTGATATTGCTCTTGACTCGCCACAGTCTTAGTAAAATGGATTTTTTCAGAAAACAGTAGTGGGAGTATGGTAGAACTGGAAGTGATTCCAGAACCGCAAACGATTACGGAAAATTTAATAGGACCTAAAGATTCAATCAGGTTTGACATTCCATTAGCCACTCCGCAGATATGGTGGGTAACCTCAGACACCCGAGAGGTACTCAGGTAGCCTCAAGGACTGTGACAGGGAGGTTCTTGTTTACCCAGACTTGACAATACTGTGGTTCCAGGCTATGAGACCCGGCAGGAGGTTAAGTATAGTGTTGTTCTAAACTAGCTTTAGAAGTGCACGTATATATTATTCTGCCAGAGGGTTGTTGTGGTCAGTGGGAGCAGCGGAAGTATAGTGGACAAGTAGCTTATGTCTTTTTATAGACTCGAGCAGATATAGCGGAGATAGATCATCTATTTTTGATGTGACAGTCATGGGTTTGACTTCATCAGAATAAGCGAAGGATCTGTTAAGAAGGTAGTAAGGTGTGATGTCCTGGTATTTGGATGACATACACAGAGTAGGAAGTAAAATTCCTATACTATGATCGGTTGTACTGTGGTTGTCACACAGTTATTTCTCCACATAGGATATGGATATAATATCAGACATTCTGGTTACTAGATCTATGGTTTTAGATCTAGATTTGGGTAGTTTCCTAATCTTGGTTCTTTGACAGTATTCTAAAGGAATTTAGTATAGATGAATCCTGGCATGGTGGTGTACCTGCAGGTGATGGAGTCACCCTCTCTAAAGGTTTCTTACAGACTAAAGGGGAGAGGGATGTGCATGATTGGCAGATCACTTAGGCAATCATGAGATGTCAAGTACCACACCAGATGTCGTTTTTGCACTAGATGCAATAAGTTTATATTAATCCAATCCTGGAGAAACATTCGGAAGCAGTTTTAGAACATAAGTGGATGTTCTACGGATTTCATAACAGCAGCCTCCTTCGGGAGACGGTTATCATTCTAGGCTTCCAAAGGTGACATGGATGATAGAGTGATTGTCAGAGTTATAGTTTTCCCTCTGACGAATGGGGCAGTATTATAGACAGGTGGTCCAAGAGGATACCGTGGGAGGCATGGTGCAGGGGTTCAGTTGACGATACAGTCTAAGAAGTTTGGATTTGGAGTTCATTTATGAACTAGGTCCCATCAGATATCCAGACATATTCGAAGACAGGTATTACTCAATTCGGGAGATGGTTTTCTCCGAGGACTTGAGATTAAGAGAAAAATAGAAAGAAACATCAGGGCGGATCCACTCATTGAGGCTATTTCTCGAACACAAGAGTTTTACAAATGAGCTTTGTGAAACTGATTAGTAGAGGAGTTGGGTGCTCGGTATCACATGGACTGTGAGTATGCGACATCGCAATAATTAGCCTTAAGTGCAAGTGGGAGATTGTTGGATATAGTGCCCTCAAAGTCAATTATTGGATCGCAGGTACGTGATTGCAATGATTGAAGGAGGACCAATACCGGTAGGATAGTCTTACTCGAGATGATAGTATGCTATCTAGTTTGCCTTTATCATCGTGTACAGCTTTAGGTGACATGATCACTATTACACGTTGATAGAGCCCTTAGGATCCTGCTTGACTACCAACAGTATGATGGCGATCATATACGTGAGAGTTGGTTAGTCTATAAGCACTTCCTTAAAAGTGGTCCCTAGTCATGGGAGTTTTCGAGACAGGGCATCGATACTCCGGAGTAGACTAGTGTATACAGTCGAGACCCCGATGAGGGGCGGTGGCCGGTCTCACAAGCAATTGGTGTCAGTTGGATCACCTAAGATGTATACAGGTGCTCATTGGGTTATGAGTACACCGGACATGACTCGCCGGGAACCTGCTAGTTGGTATTATACCTAGCGTCAAATAGCAATTCCCTGGTGACATGTGTACAGGTTAGTTCATTGATCTGAGATCATCATTCGTCTCATATGAGTTCCCACTGTGCTTTGATTACTACCCTACCACGGCTCAAAAGAGTCGTGCAAACAGGTTTTAGTTGGGTACAGTCCCGAGCCACATGGAGGCAAGTGAGCGGATCGGCAGGAGATTCGTCTCTCCCGGTATTAGGGGTGAGATCGCGCTGTGTCTAGGAGAGCCATTACACATAGCCCTCGGCCGAGGCAGGAGATTTACTGGTAGGTATTCCAGTAGTATCTCAGGGTGTTCAGGGCTACTCTCCTACACGATTTATACCGCTTTTGGGGGTTTGACGTTACCATCCCCCTAGGCCCGATATGCGATGCTCATAGAAGAATGGACCGGGCTGTATGTATATTGTCACTGATAGGCTCAGTAGGGTTTCAGGCTGAGTTCGCTCATTGGCTTCCCTTTCGGTCTGTACATGGGCAGCAGTTACGCACAGCTAGTGCCGCTGACGTGCTTGTGGTTAAACCCACTGTCAGGGTACTGACGAGTCTTTAGAGTCCCCCACAGATAGTTTCCCAAGTTCGGGCTAAACGTTATAGAGGCCGTATGGTTTTATGGCAGGGTTCGAAAATGCACGTGCACTTGTGCACGTGTCATATTTCGGACAGATAATACTGGAGGGCTTTGGTTTAAGCCGGATCCAAGTATTATACTGAGTCGGAATATTTTAGTCTCTCGTATTCGTATTTGGTCGGAATACGGATACAAGTATGTATATACAGGTGAGGGGTATTTTCGTAATCCGTTACGAGAATATTTTAGAAGATGCATTTCTTTTTGGATTAATCATTTTGGTTTAAATGATTATTAGTTTTGGAAAGGGTGACTCATTCTTTGTGACTCATTAATTCTAGAATGTTCACTAATGACTCATGTAATGAGTCAACTAGTGAGTCATTAAAGAGTTAATGGTGTTTGTTTTGGGTAGGATATTATGAAGGCTTTGTGGAGATATTTTGTGGAGATCTTTTCTTTGTTTTAAAAGCACAAAAGCCTTATATTATCAACACTCATATTTTGGACAGTCAAGGCTCATTTTGGTGCTTGGTTATTTTTGCTCTCTTGAGTTTTATTGAGTTCACCATTTCCAACTCTTTGCATCTTCTTCTACCTCCACCCTATCCCTCTCATGTGATGAGAACCCTAGAGTGTTTGAGACAAAGTATTCTACTCATTCTCTACTTCATCTTGGTCATCTCTTTTAGCAGACTTGATGACCGAGTTGCCTCAGTATAGAGGCGGGAGCCTGTTTAAAGATCCGTTGACGTGGTGCCACCTCGATGAGGAGACAAGAGATCGGAGTTGCCACGAGGAGCGTGGGATGATGGCTAAAGACCGAAGGACTCGGATCGATCGGTATAGCCTTTCTACCTCTTTACAGTTTGTTAGTTTAGCGTTAATGGCAAGATCCGGGTTATGGTATGCGATAGTGCCAGTTATAAAAGTTTTTTTTCCGCGTTTGACGTCAGAATGACGGCCGGGGCGCTACCGTAGACTTACACTCGCTAGAGTTCTTGAGAGATAAAAAGAGAGCATCTTGTTTATAAACTATACCTTCTAAGCTTCTTGTCAAAGCAAGACTCGATTTTTAGTTGCTTCGGTGAAGCTATCGCTTGAATCTATATCCTCGGGTTGTTCGTCTTTGACGCGGGAGTTCGACTTCGAAAGCTCGTTCCATAAACCCTAGGAGCTTGAGGAGTGAACCTTTCAAGGCTCGAAAGACCGTCTACTAAGGTTGTTACACTAACCTAGTAGCTAAAACTCTAGTTAGCTAAGTTAGTGTTTGGGCTTGTATTCTAGGGTTTCGAGTATGTAGTGCTCAAGAATTTTAAAGTTTTTGTTTCCGCAAAGCCGTAGTAGTCACTGCAAAGAGTACCATGCACTTGTAAATATAAATATTAACAAAGAGAAGAAAATGATAAAGTGGGCATGATATTAGTTAATATATAAATGTATATTTAATTATTAAATCAACACTTGATTTGATTATCCGATTATATCATACATATACAGGCTAATATTAATTAACACCCGATTAAAATACGTGTATCAAATACACGTGTTTAATCGAACTCCTACGCGTATCCCTATATATGCCCTACTTCATTTCGCATGTGCTGAGAAACCTCTATGTAGGACTCTAAAAATTCGATAATACGCTGGCAGTATGATAGGAGCATATCCATAACCCTCAAGCACGTCAGCGGTACTAGCTGCTCGTAACGGCTGTTTAGGTATTGATCAAAAGTAGGTCATCGAGCAAGCTCATCTGAACCCTGCAAAGTCTATCAGTGACATCACAGTACAGTCCAGTCTTTTTGTTTAAGAGTATCGCATATCGGGTCTAGGGTTTGAAATCTGTCAGACTGCAACAACTCGATAAGTCGTACGACAGAGGACTCATAACCAACCGGAGATACAACTGATAACACTTACCAGTTTATCTCCACTGCAATGGCCATCGAATTGTGGTTGTAGTTATGTCCTGCACAGCGCGACATCAACTTCCTATACCGGGAGAGATGATTCCCCTCGACCGCTCACTGCTTCCACGTGCTTTGGGAGTATACCCAACAAAAACCTATTTGCATGAATCCTTTAAGTTGTGGTAGGGTAGAAGTCTAAGTATAGTAGGAACACACATGGGATATTATGGCGATCCTAGGTCTTAGGGACTATCCTGTACTCATGTCACCAGAGAATTGCTATCTGACATTGGTATATCACCAACTAGGAGTTCTCGGTGAGTCCGTCCAGTGTAACTCATCCAATGAGCACATGTATACAATCCTTGATGTCAAACACCAATAGCTGCAGGATCAGTTTTCGCCCTCCAACCGGGTCAGGAAACGTACACACTAGTCTAAACTGGAGTACCGATACCCAGTCTCGATACTCCTACGACTAGGGACATTTAAGATATGCTTATCAACTACACAGGCCTTATTAGTATGATCTCCATCATCGTCCTGGTAGTCAAGCAAAATCCTAGGGCTTTATCTCATGTCTAAACGATACGTGATAATGAATAAAACGCATCACATGAAAGATAAAGACAAACCAGATGGCATACTATCATCTCGAGTAAGATTTCTCTCTCGTATAGGCCCTCATTCAATTACAATAATTGACTTGAGGGCACCTATATCTAGCAATCTCCCATTTCCACTTAAGGCCAATTATTGCGGTATCGCATACCCAACTTCTGTACTAGCAGTTTCGCAAACTGTGTTCGAGAACCAATCTCAATGATTGGACCCGGCATAGCGCATCTCTCTGTTTCCCCCTGAATCTTAATTTCGCTGAGATTAAATATCTCCCGAACTGAGCAATACCTGCCTTAGTATTTTCTTGGACTAACGATGGGATCAAGTTCATAAATAAACAATTATATCCAGCGGATTCTCAGGCGGTATCCTTTGCTGATTCACAATCAGCATCTAGCGCCACGACAACCTCAGTATCCCACTTGGAACTCTTTCCAATATACTGCTCCTCAAAAGAGGGTACACATATAACTCATGACAGACACTCTGTCTTCTATGGGAAGATAGAATCAGTAACCACCTCCTTCAGGAGATTGCCATTACCATACATCAAGAACATCAAATGCTCTTCACTAATACCCTACGTTTCTCTAGAATTGGACCGACATCCATATCCTGTATGGAGATACATTAGTGACCACTATTGTTTTACCAATTGCAGCATAGGAACATTACCTTTTATCATGAGTATATCATCCACAAACCATATGAGGAATCTGACAACATTCCCTTCTATATTTTTATAAATATCAGGTTCATCTCTCATTCTGATGAAGTCGAACACTTTGAACATATCATCAAAATAGATGATCCTTCTCCGCTATGCCTGCTTTAGTATAAAAATAGACTTAAGCAACTTGCACGCTTACCGCTACTCCCACTGACTAAGTTAACTCTCTCGCAGAGTTATATACATGTACACCTCTAAATCCAATTTAGAAAGATATTATAGTCATCCACATGCACGATATCATAGTCATGAAGACAACAATGAAAAGTTATATCCATATGAATTTCAGCACAGACACTGAGGTAATAGTTTCATCATAATCCTCTACGAGTATTTCGTGAAAACTTTTTACTACAAGTCTAGCCTTATTAGGTCAGTACCTTTCCATTTGCACCGATCTCGAAAGACCCACTTGCTCTCTATGGGTTTTACCCCTTCAGGAACACCTAACAAAGTCTACACTTTATTGCAGTGCATGGAGTCCAACTAGGATAAATTGGCATCCAGCCATCAATCGGAAGTCACCACTTCCTATGTCCTACTGATAACTGTTGGCTATAGTGCCCTTAAGTGAATTATTGGATCGCAGGCACGTGATTGCAATGATTGAGGGAGGACCTATACTGGTAGGACAGTCTTGCTCGAGATGATAGTATGCTATATGGTTTGTCTTTATCATCGTGTACATGGTTCAGGTAACATTACAGATCACTATTATATATTGATAGAGCCCATAGGATTCTTGCTTAACTACCAGCGGTATGATGGTGATCATATACATGAGAGTTGGGTGGTCTATAAGCACATCCTTAAAGTGTCCCTAGTCGTGGGAATTTCGAGACTGAGCATCGATACTCCATGAGTAGACTAGTGCATACAGATCGAGACCCCGACGAGGGACGGTGGATGGTCTCATAATCCATTGGTGTCAGTTGGTTCACCTAAGATGTATACAGCTGCTCATTGGTTTATGAGTACACCGGACGGACTCGCCGGGAACATGCAAGTTGGTATTATACATATTGTCAGATGGCAGTTTCCTGGTGACATGTGTACAGGTTAGTCTATCGACCTGAGATCGTCATTTGTCTCGTGTGAGTTCCCACTGTGCTTTGATTGCTACCCTACCACGGCTCAAAAGAGTCATGTAAACAAGTTTTAGTTGGGTACAGTCCCGAGCCATATGGAGGCAATGAGCGGATCGTCAGGGGATTCGTTTCTCCCAGTATTGAGGGTTGATGTTGTGGTGTGCACGGGTGGCCATCACCAGAAATCCTTGGCCAAGATATTCGAGAATTACTGATTCAGATCAGTAGTTTCTCAGGTGGTGATGGGCTTCATACCAACACTAAATATCGCGTTATTAAGGGTCTGACTTTATCCACCCCCTAGACCCGATATGCGATACTTATAGACGAACGGACCATACCGTATGGATATTGTCACTGTCAGGCTCAGTAGGGTTTCAGGATGAGTTCGCTCGTCGGCCTCCCTTTCGTTCAATGCCTGGGCAGCCGTTACGTACAGCTAGTGCCACTGACGTGCTTATGGTTAAACCCACTGCCAGCATATTGACGAGTCTTTAGAGTCCCACATAGAGGGTTTCCCTTGTTCAGGCGAAACGTTGTAGAGGCCGTATGGTTTTATGGCAGGGTTCGATCATATACGTGCACTTGTGCACGGATCATGATCGGACGAATAATACTAGTGGGCTTTGGTTTAAGCCGGATCCTAATATTATATTGTTGGATTATTTTCGTCTCGTTGTATTCCTATTCATTCGGAATACAGATGCAGGTATGTATATACGGATGAGGGGTATTCTTGTAATTCGTTACGAGTTTACATTGAAGATGCCATTTCTTTTCTTGGTTTAAACATTTGGTTTAATATTTAATTGGTGGAAATTGTGAGTGTGAGTTTTGGCCTTAGGCATTCATGGTGCATGTGCTCACTTGGTGACTCATGGTGTTAGCCCTTGTGAGGTTTTGGTGGGATATTATTGTGAGAAAGTGGCAGATCTTTTCTCATGGGAATTTTTTTTAGTTGCTCACCAAATTCTCACAACAACACACACTAAAAAGAAAAAGGAAGTAAATAATTTTTCTTAAGTTGCTTGCCATTTTCTTTTGCCAAAAACTAGAGCTCACACTTTCTTCAGTTGTCTTCTTCTTCACCTCCACGCATACCCTCTCATGAGTTGAGAATCCATGGGTGTATTGAGACAAAGTATTCATACACACTATCTACTTCATCTTGGGCATCTAGGCTAGCAAACTTGATGTCCGAGTTGCTTCGGTTTTGAAGCAGGAGCCCGTATTACTAATCTTCGATGTGGATCGTCTTCGATGAGGGAGACCGGAGAGCGAACTTGTTCGAGGCAGCCGCGATGAGCTAAGGACAGAGGTTGATGACCGAAGGACACGGATCAATCGGTATAACCTGTCTAAACTCTTACAGTTAACTAGTATAGGGTTAATGGTACGATCCGTCGATTAGGGTTACGTTAGCGCCGTTTTATAAAAGTTTTTATTCCGTGTTTGGCCTCGGATTGACGGCCGGGGCGCTGGCGTAGCCTTACATGGTATCAAAGCCAACCTATTAACCATATACTAGTTGTTTAGACAATGTTAAACTATCGAAACCGAAACAACTCCAAATCAATACCAACGATATTCTAGTTTCTTTCGAATTTTATTTGGTCTTCAAATTTTTTTTCAGCAACTGCAGAAGACTACTTAGGTGACCCATAGACTGTACCCCAAATACAAACCGATTCCACCTTGTTTTGGCCGAGCACATTGAGGCAAAAACCGAGCCGGCCGGCCATTCTATGGCTTCTGGGTTTCGTATTTTGGGTCTGATCTTGTCTCTGGAATGTTGGTTCAGTGGTATTGCTAGTTTAGCTCAGTTTTGATATGGTTTTATCTAGGTGTTTGGGGGCTATTCGGGGTTATTTCGAAGTCGATATTTCTAACATTGTTAAAATTTTACAGTACTTACATTTCTATCTGCGACCGTGAATGTCATTAGAGCGGTACAACTTGTCTAATTGCTATAATTCTTTTAGATGGGTTTGCGAACGTGATATTCACGTTGATGTTCTGTGTTGTGCTGTGTTGTTGCTGATTCGTCGTGGTGGATAGCTTGGGTGCAATGTTAGTACAGTTTAGTTTTACTTATGCATTTGATATCGCGGGGCGAGCGTCTGAATTGTAGACTGCTGTCACTGCATGTTTGTATATTATTCTTTTGGGGCACGACCGGGTTGAGGTCGATGTCACCGTTGTATATATTTACTTTTCTGTACTAGGATTACCCCGCGGTGGAGTGCACGGATAGCCGGGTTCTGGAGGGCAACGGGTCCGCATCTCATAGCGTTGAGAAGGAGGGGGCTCATTCTAGAATTGGCGGGCTATTCTCCGCACTCGCAGGGGGTACAGGTTGACCCAAGGAGGAGTGCTCAAGTTACCGGATTCCGTGAAGTGCCGGGTGGCCCATTCACTTTGCTGAAGGGGGCTTCCTCGGTTCTGGTTTTGGCGGGTAACTTACCGCGCTCGTAGGGGTCTAGGTTTTCATTGCACAGGCTATCCACGTGACCAGGGGAACGTCGGGTTTTAGTTGCGGCTCAAAGGAAACCCGGAGCTCCCAGATTATCAGTAATGTTCTGTGATGCTTATCGCTTGTCTGTGATGTTGCATTTATCATACCTAAAGTGATTATTATATATTGCTATATATACTAGTAGATATTGTACATGTTTTCACCCACGCTAGTCCAGTCCCCGCTCTGTCATTAGTTAAGTAACCTAACGGGTGATGACGGGATCCAGTGGCGAATGCGGATGGCATATACATACATCATATTTTCGTTCTTTTGTCGTGTGATTAATTGATGGGACTACGCTGATCAGATCAATGCAAGGAAAATAGACATATTCGATGTTATTGGAACAATTTTCAAAAAGTTGTTATTACAAGGACGTTTTCATTTGTTTTGCACAGCGGTATTCAGTTATGAATATCCAACACCGCATTCGACGAGGCAAGGGCCGAGATCCCTTCATCGGGAGTGACCCCTTGGGCAGAAGTTTGCGTCAGGGTAATAAATTCACTATAGTCGATTACTTTTTGCTTTGCATCGCGGTATTCAGTTGGAATATCCTGCACCTCATTCCACGAGGAAAGATCCGAGATCCCTTCACCGGGAGTGACCTTTTTAGCAAAGGTTTTTGCCACTATATATTTGTAAAAAGCTATCCGGTTCCTTCAACGATATCAAGTTCATTACGTTAAAGGTTTTTCGCCAAAAACTATTCGTACCCCTCCGTCATTTCAAACGGGTAGCACTTAGTATTCATGCTATGTTTGTTGGACTTCATCAAGGCATAGTGTATGGTAGCTGCTTGTTACATTTCTGTTGCATAGATAGATGCGTTGGTTTGGGACAATCATACATCCTTATTGACCTTCATCAAGGGCGAGTACGGATGGGTTCAAATTAACCTGGACAATGACGGATAGAACTTGACATGTGACTTATGATTTGTTAGCCTTCGTCAAGGTCATAAGAGCATGGGGTAAAAATCACATCAGGAGTTTCAAACATACAGGAAACTTTCCAGGCATGCGCATACCTTCTGGAGTGTGATAACTTGAGTGGATTCCATCAAGTTATCTTGCGATGATAGTTGGATCCCGATTCCCACCGATGAGTTGGTTAACTCCTCTGATGATTTTAGATAATCCCGACTAATTCTTCTTTTAGGTTTGGAGGAGAATTTGAGGATACAGTGGAAGACATCCTGATTAGATAAAGTGATTAACCATTCTGATCTAGGTTAGAGTGCACGCAGAGTGTTTCTTTTCTCTCTCTCTTTGGTAGAGACTATGTCCCGACCCTAGACTATAATTCAGTATCCAAGTTAACCGAACTTTCTTAAAACACACTGGCTTTTGGATTGTCAGAGTTGCATACTTCATTGCCAGTCTTACTTTTACCCTTTTTTTTTCTCTGAAACATTCCATATCACTACGAAGATCCACATATTTATTGAATATGACTATCGTATAGTTACATACGAACTCGAAGAAACTTGTTTCAGATTCGACAATGGTTTTCGGTTCTGGAGAAATTGAATAGGATTATTCAGTTGTCTTTTCCTTTTACCTTCTCTCAGATTGCGAGGGCTACTAGGATTATGTAACGCTTCGAAAATCGTTTAGGCAGTTTTTCAAAAATCGGTAAAATAATCAGTCCTTTCCGTAAAAAGTAAAAATAAGTAATTTTTAATATAGGCCTAATTATACAAAATTTAGGTAAGATATTACTAGAATTTGGTCACTAAATTGTCACTTAAAATTTTCTAGTTATTAAATTTTTTTTCCTTAATTAATTATTTTTAATATTATTTTAAGCTTTTAAAAATACATTAAATTAGTGATAAATACAAATTTAAATGGGTAAATTACACACTTAGGAAACATTATAAACTAAAATCCAGTGTTAATAAAATTTTATCAAGACTTTTCAAGATTTTAGTTCTATGGTTAAAAATTAAAGCAAAAATGAGTTAAAAAGGGTTTTTTTTTTGTAAAATTGGTGTGATATGCATTTAATGCCTTTGAAGAGACTTTCTTCCTAGAAAATTCTACACATTTCCCTCACTTTTCCCCCAATCTTACCTCTGGCCGAAACCTATTGCAGCAGCTCCCCATCTTTCCTCATTTTCTTACTTCAAAAACTCATGTAAAACTCAACCAAAAATCCACAAAATTCACAAATTCCTTCACTAATTCAAACCAAAACCCTTTTCCACCTCTTTCCAAACCCTAATTTGTTTAAAACAAGGAGAAAGATGACATCTTTAGAGGCTAAGTTCAAGAGGTTTAACACTTGGGAGGTATAATTTTAATCAAGTTGTTAATTTGTAGTTTAAACATGTTAAATTAGAAGTTTAAAGTGTTAATTTCATTGTGATGGTTTGTTTTGAAAATTCAAGAAAAGGATTAGTATTGTAATTAGGGTTTGAAGTATGATAAGTGGGTTTAAGTTAATATTATGGCCATCTAGTGGGTTAGATCAGACGTTTGTGCTAGTTTGTGAACGCTAAATCGTTAATTCGCGAGGTTTGCATCGAAATTTATCCGTGAATGCATACTAGGTTTTTCTTAAAATTAGGAAGTGACTTAATTGCAATATCGTGACGATACTATTAACATCTATTACGAATTGTAGGGTGTGCGAATGCGGAGTTTGTTTTAGTCGGGTTTTAGTTTTGACGGTTGCCCCGAAACGACGATTTTAGTTAAGCTTTTAGGGATTTTCGTGTGTTTTCCGCGCACCGAGTGCACGTTGTGCCTAACTAGTGGGCGTTGATCTTTTCATATTGTGACTTGCGTCGTTCCATGATCTTTAATCTTATGTTGTGTGTTGTGCAATTATAAGATCAGTTGCAGAAATATCGGACGCGGCGCGCAAAGGAAAAGCGGTGGTTGGATCAGATTAGCGAGGTGTCCGGGTGAGTAGATGCATACATCTATAGGGAAATCGTCTGGATGGCGCGAGGCGCCCCATAGTTAGGATCACTTTATTACTTGCAAACTATATGCATAGTTAGTTAGTTAACCATCTCATTCATATGCATATCTTTCTAGTTATTCGTCTGCTTTCATTGCATGGATATCTATATACTTATGTGTGATATCACCCCTTGGGACACTTACACCATTACCATTGGATCATGTTGCACGCGCACCATTCATGTGACACACACGCCTTTGGTAATTGCCATATCACGAGCACTGCAGAACCTGTTTTGTTCAGTATCAACACTTGCATCGTATATGATACATTGAATTACATAGCATATATATATCTCACTTCGTCATCATGCTTATATAGGTTCCTAGCCATAAATCACATTGCATAACTTTGACATCATAAGCATTTATCATATAAAACATGTTGGGTATTATGATTTTCTTGAGGATTTCAGTATTGATGCGATTTCTGGATTTTGGGGAAAACCGCAAGAATTTAACAAAAGCTTATTATTATCATTTTTAAAATAAAGTTGCGGTTTTCTCGTGATGTATGTGTCTTCCACCATGAGTTTTCATGTATTCTGTTGGATTTCGAGACCCGATTCGAGGAGTGGATGAACCGTCTCGGGTACATGGTGGGCCCGGTATGGTACCCCGGGGCAAGAAGATCGAGTTGTAGACGATGAGCCTGGCTGGGGAAGACTACCTACCGGTGATGTCTGGCGCGGCGGATATCCGAAGGATACCGACCATTGTCGTGAGATTTGATGATATGGGCCGATCCGGACTGACGGAGCCCGATGTATTGAGACATTGATATAGTGAGACATTGAGACAGATATATTTCCATATTTGGTGTCGATGCTTGACACGATTTTCAGATGACTTCATTGATGGTACTTTAGCTATTGCACATATATTCTTTTTCTAAGTTAAGAATGCAGAGCTTATAGTATTTTAAACATTTAAAGATTTCGTATTGATGTTGCATACATGTGCATACATACTAGTGGCATTACATCACTTCTAGACATACATGTTGTGACGCATTTGCGTGCATTCTTACGATAGCCTTATTAGATGTTATATTCTACTCACGAGCTGGAAACTCACCCCCGTTGTTCCACAGTGTCTTGCAAGTCGGACCCGTCAGCCTTGTAGTGGCGGGCTTATCTTATCATTGGCTTCTTTTGCTCAGACTCGTGACATTTGCTCTTAGGTGGGTTGCGAGGACACTTTTATCTTTTTGTACTATCTTTGTATCTAGTATTCTCCATCTACCACTTCTTATTTGTATATGCGACCTAGTGTTGAGACTGAGAGATTTGTGTATATGTGGTTTCTCTGGGGTCGAGCTCACTTGAGCCGACGTTATGTTTTCTTTATTTTTGTGCTTCTTTATGCTTATTTGCTTGATATTGCATATTTATTGCGTGTGGTTATGATCCTCCTTGGGCGAAGAGCTAGCTCCCGCTTGGGGATGCTATTTATTCATTACAGGTTATATATCTTGTTGTACCCATTTTTAGGGGCCAGTATTTACAAAGGAGACTCTGCCGAAATTTTCGGAAATTTTTGATGTTTTTAAAAAAACGGGTTAATACAACTTATTTGATTTTAAGGTCGTTTCCATAAAAGGTTTTCCTTCACTCTCATTGGTTATGGTTTAGATTTTCTGGGCTTTGGCTGACTTAGGTTACGTTACGCCTTTAGACGTCGCGTAATCTAAGTGCCAGTCACTTTCCGTACCTTCGGGTCATGACAAAGTTGGTATGAGAGCGTAGGTTTTACCTTTCTGAGAGTAGGACGACCCTTGGTCGATGGGGTAGGTGATTTAAGCAGAGTGGCATAGTGTGGGTATGTTTCGCGGCATACTTACGATATGGTACTCCGCCTAAGTGACCATAGGACATAATTGCTTGTATTTCCTCCTTGATTCAATTGCAATGTCCTTATCGCTCATGTTTCTTATTCCAGCTTCGATACCGCCAAAGACTACGAGAGCTCAGTAGGCTGCCGTTATGGATGAGCTTCGAGCGGGCTCGTCTGAGGTGAGGATCGAGCGGGATGATACGCCTACCCCTCAGGGTCAGATTGATCCGCCTTCTCCCGACCGTATTGCCAGATTAGAGGCCGGTATGCAAGAGTTGCGACAGATGATGAGATCTTTAGTTGAGTCCAGTCGGGCACAGAGATCTGAGGACATTCCTTCCACCGCACAGACCACGATTGTACCTGCTGCCTAGACGGTTACTCCTGCTACTACTGCGACTATCCCTGTTTCACTACAGGAGTTTATGAGACTGAGACCCCCAGCTTTTACCGGTACGGATACGACAGAGGACCCACAGGAATTTCTAAATAGGATGGCTAGGATTTGCCATTCGTTGAGGTCTTCTGATGATAGATGGGTGGAGTTTGTTAATTTTCGTCTGGAGGGCCTTGCCCAGACGTGGTACGATTCAGTAGAGAGAGGACGAGCTGCAGGTCTACCTCCTATGACCTGGGACGAGTTTACAGCTGCATTTCTTGCCCGTTTCCTTCTGGATAGTGTCCGAGATGCTCGAGCCTGTAGTTTTGAGTCTTTGCGTAAGACTCCTGGGATGACAGTGTCCGAGTATGATATACAGTTTACCCAGTTGTCTCGATATGCTCCGTACCTAGTAGACACTGAAGAGAAGAGGATAAAGAGGTTTGTGCGAGGGCTTGACACACAACTATTCCTTGCCATCGGCACCCAGCACTTTGACATATACGCAGCCGCGATGGATGCAGCCTTACTTTTGGAGGAGCGCATTTCTGAGACTTCGGTCGTTTCTGGGCCGAAGAGAATCCGTACTGATACGCCAGCCCAGCGGCAGATTGGTAGACACCATGATAGATTCTTTCCGGGAGATGGCGGCGGCAGAGGATTATGACGAGGTCAGTTATTTGGTTCATATCCACAGACCCAACAGTCGTCGCCAGGATGCTTTCAGTGCGGGAGTCAGTACCATCGTATCAGAGACTATACCATGGGGCGCCAGGGCACGGTGACAGTGCCACATATGACCTTACCACCTTCACCACCTCCTCAGAGAGCTCTACTTCCTACTCCTGATGATGCTCCACGCCAGGCAGATGCTCCTAGAGGTCGTGGGCGTGGCGGTCCGGTTCAGAGGGGACGAGGCGGTAGAGGCAGAGGTAGAGGTAGAGGACAGCCAGCTATTAGTGGTGGACATGCCCGAGTGTTCGCATTGACTCCTCAGGATGCACAGGCATCCAATGCCTTTATGACAGGTACTCTGCCAGTATGATCTTTTGATGCACGGGTATTATTTGATCCAGGCTCCACACATTCTGATGTATCCACATACTTTGCACCGAGGTTGGGTCGAGAGTCTTCTTCGTTAGATCAGCCGCTTGTCGTTATTACTCCGGTAGGCGAGTAGTTCGTTGCCCGTTTTGTATACCGATCGTGTCCTGTTCGTATCGGGGAGAGGGATTCTTCAGTTGATTTGATTCTCCTCGATATGCTAGACTTCGACGTTCTTCTTGGTATGGACTAGCTAGCCACCTGTTATGCATCTGTGGACTGCCGTGAGAAGGCAGTCAGATTCAGCTTTCCTGGTGAGCCGGTTCTTGTCATTCAGGGTGATCGTAGCGCTACCCTTCCCAGCTTGATTTCTTCTCTTCGCGCTGGTCAGCTCTTGCGGAAAGGGTGTCTGGGATTCTTAGCCTATGTTTGTGATACTAGCGCCACAGAGGTTCCGTTGGACCAGATCCCTGTTGTGAGAGAGTTTCCTGATGTATTCCCTGATAAGCTGCCTGGTCTGCCACCAGAGCGCGAGATTAAGTTCTGCATTGACTTGATCCTCGGTACGGGGCCTATTTCTATACCGCCTTATCGGATGGCCCGGTGGAGCTTAGAGAGCTGAAGGATCAGTTACAAGATTTGCTGGATAAAGGGCTTATCCGACCGAGTGTGTCACCTTGGGGTGCTCCCGTCCTGTTTGTTAAGAAGAAGGACGGCAGTATGCGCTTATGCATTGATTATCGTCAGCTGAACCGGGTTACTGTGCGGAACAGATATCCCCTACCCCGCATTGACGAATTATTTGATCAGCTCCAGGGTGCGGGGTATTTCTCAAAGGTTGATTTACACCAGTTGCGGGTTCGGAAGGAGGATATTCCGAAGACCGCTTTCCGTACACCTTATGGTCATTATGAGTTCTTAGTGATGTCGTTCGGGCTCACCAATGCCCCGGCAGCATTTATGGACTTGATGAACCGTGTATTCAGGCCGTATCTTGATCAGTTCATCATTGTGTTCATCGACGACATCTTGGTTTATTCTCGGAACCGGGAGGAGCATGAGCAGCACTTACGTATCATATTGCAGACTTTGAGGGAGCATCGGCTGTTCGCTAAATTTTCCAAGTGCGCATTCTGGCTTGACAGTGTCGACTTCTTAGGTCATGTGGTGACGAGAGATGGTATTGTGTGGACCGGAAGAAGATCGAGGCAGTTCAGCGTTGGCCCAGACCGGTATTAGTTACAGAGGTTCGCGGCTTTTTAGGTCTGGCCGGCTATTATCGACGTTTTGTCCAGGATTTCTCCCGTATTGCTGCACCGTTGATCGGGTTGACCTGGAAGGGGGTTCCTTTTGATTGGACCGAGGCATGTGAGGATAGCTTCCAGCAGTTGAAGACTCGTCTGACTACTGCACCAGTATTATCATTGCCTTCAGGATTAGGCGGTTTCGTGGTATATTGTGATGCTTCTCGAGTGGGGCTGGGCTGTGTATTGATGCAGCACAACAGAGTTATCGCATATGCTTCTCGGCAGTTGCGGAAACACGAACAAAACTATCCCACTCATGATTTAGAGATGGCTACAGTGGTGTTTGCACTTAAGATCTGGAGACATTACCTATACGGTGAGTTATGCCAGATATTCACTGACCACAATAGCTTGAAGTATATTTTTCAGCAGTGAGATCTGAATCTGAGACAGGGCCGTTGGATGGAGTTGGTGAAAGATTATGAGTGCGAGATTCTATACCATCCGAGCAAGGCGAATGTGGTAGCAGATGCTTTGAGTAGGAGGCCCGGAGGTAGCTTATCTTGTTTGAGCGCAGTACAGATGCAGTCGACGGCGGATTAGCAGGTTTTATGTGACAACAGAGTGCAGTTCGAGTTTACTCCTACAGAGGGACAACTGTCTCATTTCAGAGCGTGCCCATAGTTACTTGACCGTATCCGCGAGGCACAGTCCGGTGATGCCCGTATTTTAGAGATTATCGGGCATATTCGGCAGGGCAGAGTTTCCGAGTTCGTGATGGATGATCAGGGGATACTTCGATTTGGGACTCGACTGTGCGTACTGGATTCTGGGGGACTGAGGCATGATATCCTTGAGGAGGAACATAGATCAATGTACAGTGTGCATCCAGGTTCCACTAAGATGTACCATGATTTGAGAGAGGTTTACTGATGGGATGGGATGAAGAAGGATGTTACAGACTTTGTATCAAGATGCCTGACTTGTCAGCAAGTCAAGGCCGAGCACCAGAGGCCAGCCAGCGAGTTATAGCCTTTGTCCATCCTTGAGTGGAAGTGGGAACAGGTCTCCATGGATTTCATAGTGGGTCTACCCATGACCAGTCGAGGGTATGACTCTATTTGGGTGATTGTGGATCGACTGACGAAAGCGGCTCACTTTCTGCCAGTGAAGACCACTTTTGGATTTGCTCAGTACGCCCAGGTTTATATTGATGAGATCGTGCGACTGCATGGCGTCCCGACTTGCATTGTGTCCGACCGGGGCACCCAGTTTACCAGCCGATTGTGGCAGAAACTTTAGGAGGCTTTGGGCACCCGATTGAGTTTTAGTACAGCTTTTCATCCGCAGACTGACGGTCAGTTAGAGCGTACTATTCAGACTCTTGAGAACATGCTCAGAGCTTGTGTTTTAGACTTCGGTGGTAGCCGGGATCGTCATTTGCCCTTGATCGAGTTCTCCTACAATAATGGCTTCCACGAGACGATTCAGATGGCACCTTTCGAGGCTTTATATGGGAGGAGATGTCGATCGCCTATATGTTGGAAAGAGCTCAGGGAGAGAAGTATTTTGGGGCCGCAGATCGTACAGGAGATAACCGAAAAGATACAGCTGATTCGGGACAGGATGAGAGCGGCACAGAGTAGGAAGAAATCATATGCTGACAGGCGCCGTCGCCGACTCGAGTTCGCTGTTTGCGATCATGTTTTCCTGAGGGTATCTCCAATGAAGGGCATGATGAGATTTGGGCGGAAAGGAAAGCTTAGTCCTAGATATGTTGGTCCCTTCGAGATCCTAGAGCGTGTCGGTTCAGTGGCTTATCGGTTAGCTCTTCCGCCTAGCTTCCCCGATGTTCACCCCGTGTTTCATGTTTCGATACTCCGCAAGTACCTTCATGACCCTTCCCATGCGATTCAGCACCAGACGATCCAGCTAGAGCGTGATCTTTCATTCACCGAGCAGCCGGTGGTCATTTTGGATCGGCAGGTGAAGAAATTGAGGTCGAAGGTTATACCGTCCGTCAAGGTTCTTTGGTGTGGCCCGAACAGCGAGGAGGTCACCTGGGAGACCGAGGTCGAGATGAGGAAGAGATATCCCCATCTTTTCGAAGGTACGCGTAGTTAAATTCTAAATTCGGGGACCGAATTTCTTTAAGGGGGGAAGATTGTAACGCTTCGAAAATCGTTTAGGCAGTTTTTCGAAAATCGGTAAAATAATCAGTTTTTTCCGTAAAAAGTCAAAATAAGTAATTTTCAATATAGGCCTAATTATACAAAATTTAGATAAGATATTGCTAGAATTTGGTCACTAAATTGTCACTTAAAATTTTCTAGTTATTTAAAAAATTTTCCTTAATTAATTATTTTTAATATTATTTTAAGCTTTTAAAAATACATTAAATTAGTGATAAATAAAAATTTAAATGGGAAAATTACACAATTAGGAAACATTATAAACTAAAATCTATTGTTAATAAAATTTTATCAAGACTTTTCAAGATTTTAGCTCTATGGTTAAAAATTAAAGCAAAAATGACTTAAAAAGGGTTTTTTTTGTAAAATTGGTGTGATATGCATTTAATGGCTTTGAAGAGACTTTCTTCCTAGAAAATTCTACACATTTCCCTCACTTTTCCACCCATCTTACCTCTGGCTGAAACCTACTGCAGCAGCTCCCTATCTTTCCCCATTTTCATGCTTCAAAAATTCATGTAAAAATCAACCAAAAATCCACAAAATTCACAAACTCCTTCACTAATTCAAACCAAAACCCTTTTCCACCTCTTTCCAAACCCTAATTTGTTTAAAACAAGGAGAAAGAAGACATCTTTGGAGGCTAAGTGCAAGAGGTTCAGCACTTGGGAGGTATAATTTTAATCAAGTTGTTAATTTGTAGTTTAAACAAGTTAAATTAGAAGTTTAAAGTGTTAATTTCATTGTGATGGTTTGTTTTGAAAATTCAAGAAAAGGATTGGTGTTGTAATTAGGGTTTGAAGTATGATAAGTGGGTTTAAGTTAGTATTGTGTCCATCTAGTGGGTTTGATCGGACGTTTGTGCTAGTTTGTGAACGCTAAATCGTTAATTTGCGAGGTTTGCATCGAAATTTGTCCGTGAATGCTTACTAGGTTTTTATTAAAATTAGGAAGTGACTTAATTGAGATATCATGACAATACTATTAGCATCTATTATGACTTCTAGGGTGTGCGAATGCGGAGTTTGGTTTAGTCGGGTTTTAGTTTTGACGGTTGCCCCGAAACGACGATTTTAGTTAAGCTTTTTGGGATTTTCGTGTGTTTTCCGCGCAACGAGTGCACGTTATGCCTAACTAGTGGGCGTTGATGTTTTCATATTGTGACTTGCGTCGTTCCATGATCTTTAATCTCATGTTGTGTGTTGTGCAATTATAGGATCGGTTGCGGAAATATCGGACGCGGCGCGCAAAGGCAAAGTGGTGGTTGGATCAGATTAGCGAGGCGTCCGGGTGAGTAGATGCATACATCTATGGGGAAATCGTCTGGATGGCACGAGGCGCCCCATAGTTAGGATCACTTTATTACTTGCAAACTATATGCATAGTTAGTTAGTTAACCATCTCATTCATATGCATACCTTTCTAGTTATTCGTCTACTGTCATTGCATGGATATCTATATACTTATGTGTGACTGCAGGGTTACTAGGCACTCTCACAAGGGTCTATAAGGCATCAACCCTGCCCGATTTAAAATTTATACGTGCCGAACAACCCTAACCATTATCTTTAAACTAAAGATTAGGCGAAACAAAGCATGTTAAACACTTTAACTCTAAGAGTTTGGGATTACAACCTTTGTAGTCCGGTCCTTCACTTCTAAACCTCCGTGTTGAGGTCCCTTTGCTGCGATCATCGAGTACCCGGACTCTAGAGAGGCTCCACGAAGAGAAAGATGCAAGCTTGCTTCCGATCTTCGATAACAAAGATGATCTACCTTGAAGTTTCTTTAACACAAGCTCTCACTCACTAAATGAAGTGAACACCCTAATCTAATTGGTAAGAATAGATTAGGATGATGAAGTAGGAATTTAGCACTCTTTTGTTTTCTTAATCTCACTCAAAATCATCACTAATGAAAAAGCTAGTAAGCATTTCCATGAAAGAAGAAGAAGGAAGAAGAAGATCTAATCTTTTTGTGATGAATAATGAAACTCAAGTGTGAGGTTAGAAATGCAACCATAGTATATGTAACCCTTGTAGAGATTTAACCAAGATTAAAAGTTTTTGTTGGGTTAAATAAATATCTATGCAAAATATCAACACAAATATCTTTGCACAAAACAAAACAAAATCTTCTAGAAGGTTCTAGAAAAGATTAACCCAAATCAAGTCCTAACCATGTTTAATCTCCACTAAACATGTCGCATTAATAACCCTAACATGTTACAATATTATATATCACATATACAATATTTATTATAACAAAAAAAATAATACAATTAACATATATCGCATATATATCAATGTATTACCCGAGTGAGAAAAAAAATCTTTTAGTGAGGTTATACTAGTTAATGTAATTTAATATATCAAATATATAATTATACATTAAATTATCGAATCAACACTTGATCCGATAATCCGGCTATTTCATAAATAACCGACTAATATAATCTGTATCAGCTCATCGAATCAACACTTGATCCGATGACCCGGCTATATCACATATACCCGGCCGATATCTCATATCGCGAGAATCTAATACGGTATCACATACACGTATTGTTCTCGGTCCCGCACATATCACATATGTGCTCCTAGTCCGTTTTGCCTGAGTCAAGAAAGCTCTGTATAGGACTCTAAAGAATCGTCAATACGCCGGCAGTAGGTGATGATCATATCAAACACCCACAAGCTGCAAGCGGTCAGCTAAACATTACAGCCACCCAGGTATTGAGCGATCAGAAGATCAACAAGCAAGCCTGTACATTCTCCTGCGAATCCAATCAGTAACACTCTCGTACAGTCCGGTCTCTCCGTCTGATATGTCGCATATCTCGCCTAGGGGTGGTAAACGTCAGACCCTAGTAGCTTGATAAGTCGTGTCGATATGAGGTCTATAACATTTCGAGAAACTACTGATAACACTTACCAGTAAATCTCAGCAACCCTGGCCAGGGATTTCTAGTTATAGCCAATCGAACACAGCGCAACATCAACTCCCTATACTGGGAGAGACGAATCCCCTCCTATCGCTCATTGCCTCCATATGATTTGGGAATGTATCCAAAAACCACCTTTTTGCATGCCCTCTTGGACGTGGTATGATGGAAATCAAAGCACAATGGGAATCACACAAGACTCTATGACGATCTCGGGTCTACAGACTAACCTGTACCAGTGTCACCAGAGAATTGCCATCTGACGTGAGGTATAATACCATTTGGGAGTTCTCGGCGTGTCCGTCCAGTGTACCCAGTCTGTACTGAGCACCCGTACACCATCCTTGATGTCAAACACCGATGGATATGGGATCATCCATCGCCCATCATATGGGTCAAGATGCGTATACGCTAGTCTACTCTGGTATATCAATGCCCTGTCCCGATACACCCTCGACTAGGAACAGTTATAGGATGTACCCGTCGACTGCCGTGGCCCCACTAGTATGATCTCATCATAGTCCCAGTAGTCGAGTACATATCCTAAGGGCTTTATCAACATGTAACATAGAGACAATCAGAGTATATGTTAAGATAAAGAGAAACCAGATAGCTTACTATCATGTCGAGCAAGAAAGTCCTCCCTATATATGTCCAAGCATCCACTACAATATACATCGTATGTACAGTAATGGCCTCTAGGGCATACATATAACTAACAATCTCCCACTTGCACTAGGGCCATCTGTTGTGGTATCGCATACCCAACAATTAGCCGTGGTTGAAGTATCTCATACTCAACCATCCCATAAAAGTCTCTACTGGGAAAAAGGCCTTTATGAATGGATCCGCGCTGTTGTCTTCTGTGTCTACTCTCCTAACCTCGATCTCCCTGGAGATCAACCATCTCCATGATCGGGTGATACTGCCTAAGAATTATATCTGGATTTCTGATGGGACGGTGGTTCTTTGGCTAAAGCCACAACTCCATTGTCACACAATGGTAGGAACGAAGTCCATCTCATGAACTTATATATCCAGACTGCCTCTTTGGTAGCATCCTTGGTAACGATGTATCTTGCCTTTAATCGTCTAGTAAGTCACGGTATCTAGCTTGGAACTCTTCCAACATACCGTCCCTCCACTGAGGGTAAAGACAATGCCTGCGACTGACATTCAGTCGTCCTTATCACCATGGAACTTTTCCAGTGATTCTCCCCTGGATCGATTGATACCATCTCACTACAACTAGTAAGAATCCTAACATCCATTTAGATCTATCTCATAGATCCATAACCCAGGATTTAGGAGGTATCACCTTGATCCTATATGGAGAATCCTTCTGATAAGCGGAGATTGACCGAGCGTAGCATAGGAAACTCCTTCCCTATCAAGAGTATGTCATCCACGTACTCTACGAGGATCACCACCATACTTTCTACTACCTTTTTGTATATACAAGGTTCATCTACCATTTTGATGAAGTCAAACTCTTTGACTATTTCATCAAAACAGACGTTCCAACTCCGCGATGCCTGATTTATCACATAAAACATCTTGCTCACGTTTCCGCTGCTCCCACTGTCTACGAAGCCTTCTAGCTGTGTACTTATAGATGCTCTCTTCCAAATCATCATTTAGAAAAGCAGTCATGACACCCAACCGCCAGATATCGTAGTCATGGTATATAGCCGTGGCAAGTAGGATCTGGATGGACTTAAGCATAGCTTTGAAAGTCTCAACTTTTCCATGTACACCAAGTAATCTTCTCAAGATATACTTGCTCCTGATGGGGATTTAACCCTTCAGATAAAGCAACCAAAGTCCATACTTTGTTGGTGTATAAGGATTCCATCTCAGATCGCTAAGCATCCATCCATTCTTATAGAGTCCTACTCCTGATATCCTGCTCCAAATTAGTTGGGTCATCATCTCATGATGCAATCCTCGATCCCACTGTCATAGAGAAACCGAAGTATCTCTCAGGTGGGTGAGGAACCCTACTAGATCGGCGGAGAGGCTGAGGTTCGTTAGAAACTATTGAATCCTTCGGTTCTACCAAATCATCAGTTGCAGTTTGTATAGCCAGAACTGTTTCCAGTTCTACCTCATGACCACTAATTTCTTCACAAGAAATTCCCTTTCACAAAGGTGGCATGTTGAGAAACAAAACATCTTTTGTTCCTCGGTTAGGTAGAAGATATTCCCTTGCGAATGCTTGGGATATCCAACAAACTTCTACAGAACCGACTTTGTCTCGAGCTTGTCCGGATTATTCTTTTAGGCATAGGCTGGACAACCCCAAAGCTTAACATCTTTAAGAGATGGGCTCTTCCCATACCATATCACATATGGAGTGGTAGGCAACTGATTTGATTGGAACCCTATTCAATAGGTATGCAGCTTCTCAAGTGCATAACTCCCAAAAGGAAATAGGAAACTCAGTAGTACTCATCATAGAGCGCACCATATCACATAGGGTGTGATTGCTCCGCCCCGATACACCGAGGTGCTGTGGTGTATTCGGAGGAGTAATGCTGAGAGAGAATCTCATTCTCCTTTAGAATAGTCCAGGAATCCCGTGCTCAAGTATTCTCCTTCTTGATCTCATCAAAGGACATAATATTTCTACCCATTTTTGGTTCTCTACTTCTAACTTATATTCATTGAATTTCTCAAAAGTTCCAGACTTGTGTTTCAACAGGAACATATGTCCGGATCGTGAGAGATAATCAGTGAATGTAATGAAGTATAAAGAACCGGTCTTGGCATGTGTAGACAGGGGACTTTCATACATCAGCATGTATCAACCCCAGGAGTTCACTAACTCTTTCTATGTTTCCAATAAACAGAGCTGTGGTCATCTTATCTTTGCGACATGACTGGCAAGTTTCACAAGATGTAAATTCAAACTCATTTAAATATGCATCTAAATGTAACTTCAGCTAGTCGGGTCGCATTGATATGACCTAGTCTACAATACCTCAAGAAGGATTCGTTCATTTCTGAACTCTTCCTCTTATGTGCGTTCTGTACATTAAGAACTGTGGTTTGATTTAGAACGTCTATGCTTTTAGATAACGTGCCTGAACCGATCAACTCTTGATATAGGAAATGTTCAAAACATTATCCAACAATACAAAATTATATCCTTCTTTACTAATAAAGAGACTGATATGATGTTGTATATCAGGTTCGGTATCTATTAACATTCGTTCAGAATCAATGTATTCTGGTAATGCAGGGTGATAACTGCCAACAGACTTGGCCGCAACACTTGCATCATTTCCAACTCTTGAAACTTATCACCCGTTCTCAGTTCTCTACCTATCTGTAGCCCATGTAACATATTACATATGTGGGATCCTGATCTGGTATCAAATACCCAGGACGTAAAGGATATTGAGAAACAGTTCTGTATAATGAACACACCCGAAGAAGATGCATCAGCATGTACTTTCTTCGTTTGGGCGGCACGGGAATTCTTGTAATCCCTTATTTCCTACTCTGCCTTATAACAATTATAAGTTGGAGCGGGACCAACGTTCCCTAGCGCAGTATATAACAAGCGGGTTCGGTCAATACATCCGTATTATTATCTTGATTAAGGCGTGACATAGTCGTAACCAGGAGAGAGAGAGAAGAAAACACTTAGCGTGCGCTTTTATAAGATTAGATTGGTTATCAATTTATCTAATCAGGATGTCTCCCACTGTTTTAGTCAAATCTTCCTTCAAACCCTAAAAGGAAAGACTAGCCGGGATTAATTACACTCAACAAGTTCGCCAATCTTTCAGCCAAGCCAGTGCCGGTACTTTGAGGGAGGTTCCCCGTGCTTTTGCACGGACCTAATTAAAGTAAACCTCGTTTTCCCAGGGGCGTAACCCCGTTAACACCTTTCTAGAAACCTACTTGATCGGCTAATTGTAATGTGTAAAATTCTCCCAGGAGTAACTCTTACTCGCAGCGGGTATCGGGATCCAACTATCTCTTAGAAGGTATGCAATCTCATTGCAAATTTCAACACCTGAAATTTCCAATAATATTTTGCCCCGAGCGATCTATGACCTTGACAAGGTCAACAAACCATAGACCGCAAGTCAAGTTCAACCCGTCATTTCCTGATATGAATTAAACCCACCCGTACGACCCTTGACAAGGTCAACAAAGTCGCACGACTACCCTAATCCAATCGCATCATATGCTTATGCAGATAAGCAGTAATCAGCTACCGCACACTACGCCTTGACAAGGTCAACAAACGCAGCACGAATACTAACTATTACTTATCTGAAATGACGGAGGGCTACGACAGGTTTTTAAGAAAACCCTTTGCGCAATGAACTTGATATCGTTGTAGAATCGAGTGATTTTTAAATGGAATGTTTTTGAGGCCTTTTCTAGTTTTGATAAAGAGGTCACTCCCGGTGAAGGGATCGTCGGCTCTTTCCTCATCGAATAAGGTGTAGGATATTTCACAAATATCACTATGCAAAGTAAAAACTATAGAAGCAATCAAAAGACAAACCAAGTATGCAGCATCTGCTAGTTTCGATAAAGAGGTCACTCCCGGTGAAGGGATCTCGGCTCTGTAAGTGCACGGCGGCGCCCCGGCCATCAATCCGAGGCCAAAATGCGGAAACGATAATTTAGTTTAACTTTATAATCGGCACCACCGCGCACAAAAATCCCAGATCGGGCCATTAATCTAGTCCTAGCTAACTAAGGAACGGGGTAGAGAGATATACCGAGCGATCCGTGTCCTTCGGTCTTCTCGTCGTCGTCCCGATCTCCCGCGGAATCTCCGGTCTTCGCCTCCTCGCCGGAAGGGCAGCACATCGCCGGGTTCTTTTACGGGCTCCCACCTCTGGACTGATGCAACTCGGGCACGAAGTTGGCGAGTCGACGTGCCCAAGATTTGCTGTAGAATAAGTGTAGTGCTATGTCTCATTGGGGTTTATGGAAGTTGCTCTTTTGGTGGAGGAAAAGAAGTATATGGAGATGAATGATTTTGTAGCAAGCAAAGGAAAAAATGTGATGAACATTTTTCCCATTCCAAATAAAAATCCCCCTATCCCCACAAAGTGTGGCCGGCCTCATGTGATGAAGAGGAGAGGGTCAATGTCCAAGGGGGGTGTATCTCAATAATGCAAGAGAGAGTGTGGAGTTATCATGAAGCATGATCACAAGACAAGGTCCAACACTCCACCAACTAATCATCACAAACAAAATTCAAGCAATCATGAGGTTATGAAGTCAATGGTGGAGCAACAATCATGACACTACAATATGCAAAGACAACCCTCCAAAATGCTTATTTGCACAAATGCAAATAAGCCCTCCTCCACCAATCTTCAGCCAATGAAAGATACAAAGAAAATTGGCCGAAACGGAAAACAAACTGGCAACTCCAAAAAACTGATCCCGTAATAAATTACAGGAAAACCCCGCTACTGTATATACATACCTGCATTTGTATTCCGACCGAAATACAAATGCAATGAGATAAAATCTACACTGTACAATACTAGGATCCGGCTTAAACCAAAGCCCGCTAGTATTATCTGTCCGATCATGATCCGTGCAATACCGCACCTATCTGATCGAACCCTGCCATATCTCCATACGGCCTCTACAGCGTTTCGCCCGAAACTTGAGCAACTGTCTGTGGGGGACTCTAAAGACTCGTCAATACTATGGCTGTGGATTTAACCACTAGCACGTCAGAGGTATTAGCCATACGTGACGGGCTACCAGCTATTGACCAAAAGGGACGTCGATGAGCGAACTCATCCTGACACCCTACTGAGCCTGTCAGTGACAATATCCGTACAGTCCGGTCTGTTCGTCTATGAGCATCGCATGGCGGGCCTAGGGGGTTGGTAAAAGTCAGACCCCTAAAAGCGGTACAAGTCATGTCAGAGTGTAGCCCAGACCACCCTGAGATACTACTGGAATACCTACCAGTAAATCTCCTGCCTCGGCCGAGGGCTTTGTGTAATGGCTCTCCTAGACACAGCGCGACCTCACCCCCAATACCGGGAGAGACGAACCCCTGAAGATCCGCTCACTGCCTCCATGTGGCTCGGGACTGTACCCAACTAAAACCTGTTTGCACGTCTTCTTTGAGCGTGGTAGGGTAGTAATCAAAGTACAGTGGGAACTCATACGAGACAAATGACGATCCTCAGGTCGATGAACTAACCTGTACACATGTCACCAGGGAACTGCCATCTGACGTCAGGTATAAGACCAACTAGAATGTTCCCGGCGGGTCCTGTCCGGTGTACTCATAACCCAATGAGCACCTGTATACATCTTAGGTGAACCAACTGACACCAGTGGCTTGTGAGACCGGTCACCGCCCCTCGTCGGGGTCTCGACTGTATACACTAGTCTACTCTGGAGTATCGATGCCCTGTCTCGAAACTCCCACGACTAGGGACCTTTTAATGATGTGCTTATAGACTACCAGCTCCCACGTATATGATCGCCCTCATACTGCTGGCAGTCAAGAAAGAATCCTAGGGGCTCTATCAACGTGTAATAGCGACCTGTAAGGTCACCTAAAGCAGTACACGATGATAAAGATAAACCAGATAGCATACTATCATCTTGAGTAAGACTGTCCTACCGGGATAGGTCCTCCCTCAATCATTGCAATCATGTGCCTGTGATCCAATAATTGACTCTAAGGGCACTATCTCCAACAATCTCCCACTTGCACTCAAGGCTAATTATTGCGATGTCGCATACTCACAGCCCGTGTGATACCGAACACCTAACTCCTCTACTAGTCTGTCTCACAAAGCTCGTTTGCAAAACTATTGCGTTCGAGGAATAGCCTCAGTGAGTGGATCCGCTTTGATGTTTCTTTCTATGTCTCTCTATATCTCAAGTTCGTGGAGAAAGCCATCTTCCGAAATGAGCAATACCTGGCTTAGAATGTGTCTGGATGTCTGATGGGAACTAACTCATAAATGAACTCCAAATCCAAACTTCTTAGACTGTATCGTCAACTGAACTTAATCAGTATCCTGCGCCATGCCTATCTCAGTATCCTCCTAAACCACCTGTCCATAATACCGCCCCTCGTCAGAGGGAAAACTACAACTCTGACAGCCACTCTGCCGTCCAGGTCACCTTAGAAGCCTGGAATGATAACTGTCTCCTAAAAGAGGCTGTTGTTATCATATCCCTAGAACACCCACTTATGTTCTAAAACTGCTTCCGACTGTTTCTCCAGGATTAGATCAATATCAACTTATTTCATCTCATGCAAAAACAACCTCTGGTGTGGTACTTGACATCTCATGATTGACTCAATTGCCTAAGCAAGTGATCTGCCAATCATGCACATCCCTCTCCCCTTTAGTCAGTAAGACACCTTTAGAGAGGGTGACTCCATCACCTGCAGGTACACTACCGTGCCAGGAGTCGTCCATTCCAAATACTTTTAGAATGCTGTCTAAGTACCCTAGATTGGGAAACCACCCAAATCTAGATCTATAGATCTAGTAACCAGAATGTCTTGATATAATATCCAAGTCCCATGTGGAGAAACCACCGTGTGACAACCAATGTATAACCGATCGTAGTATAGGAATATCACTTCCTACTTTGTGTATGTCATCCAAATACCAGGACATCACACCCTACTACCTTCTTAACAGATCCATCCCCTATTCTGATGAAGTCAAATCTATGACTGTCACATCAGAAATAGATGATCTATCTCCGCTATATCTGCTTTAGTCTATAAATAGACATAAGCCACTTGTCCACCATGCTTCCGCTGCTCCCACTGACCACGACAACCCTCTGGCAGAGTCATATAGACTTACACTTCTAAATCCAGTTTAGAACGACGCTATACTCATCCTCCTGCCGGGTCTCACAGTCTGGAACAACAGCAATGGCAAGTCTGGGTAAACAAGAACCTCCCTGTCACCGTCCTTGAGGCTACCGGAGTACCTCTCGGGTGCCTGAGGTTACCCACCGTATCTACGGATTGGCCAATGGAATGTCAAACCAGATTGAATCTTTAGGTCCTTATCAAATTTTCAGTAATCGTTTGCGATTCTGGAATCACTTCCAGTTCTACCATACTCCCACTACCGTTTTCTGAAAAAGTCCATTTTTGTTAAAACTGTGGCGAGTCAAGAACAATATCACTATTGATCTTCCAGATGGTACAAAGTCAACCCTCGTCATAGCCAGGGTCAACCCACAAACAGCCATTACAGAAACGTGCCTTGAGTTATCCAAAGTCTGGTTTTAAGCATAAGCCGGACAACTCCCCGTACCTTAACATCGTTAAGATATGAACTGTTCTATATCCAATATAGAAACAGAGGCACTGATTTAATTGAACCAGATTCAAATCATGCAGCTGTCCCCAGTGCATGTCAACTAAATGGAAGGAGGCTGATCAGCGTTACTCAACTTAGGAATGCTTCTAATTATGAGTAACCTAAAAGAGAGGCAAGTTTCTCTTAATCATTACTATCAACTGAATACCATACACAAGCACCTACATCTTCGATCACCTTGAAGAATCCCGATACTTGCAACACCTGGTTCTCTACTCTATTCTTATACCTATAACTTCTCAAAACTCAGACCTTGTGTTTCTACGAAACACATGTCTAAGAACCAGAGAAGTCACAAGTAAACAGAATCTAGTACGAGTACCAACCCCTCTGTCCTAATGGACACTGGACAACATACAATACTCTGTATAAGTCCCTTGAGTCTGATAACTCAATCCCTGTGTGTCGTAGGCTGAAAACTGTACCTATAGTTAAGAAGAATTACACCGCTGTTTAATGCTCCTTACCTAACCAGCCACTGATATAGGTAAATGTCATAGACATAATTTCAAAAAGTTATATCTCACTCTATAAAAATAGACGTACAGATATATCAATTTGAAATTGGTGCATAACAACGGATATTCAAAACCAAATATTTGCCGTCCGGCAAACAACCCAGGTGACTTCCTCAAATATCACCGATTACAACGAATCCCGATATAATGAGGATGATCACCCAATTCCCAATAACTTACTCCTACTCATCATCTGTAAAACCATACAGATGTGAGAATCATACCTGGTATATACATACCCTGGAGTAAGGACTAATTGGGAAATCAGTTTTCTTTTAACAGTACACAGTGAAACTGAAACATTGAAATGTTTCGATAGGGTATACTGGTATTCCTAGTAATGCCTCTTCCATTATCCAGATTCACGACTGTAACCGTATAATTCTTTTCCATCACTCCAAATCCCTTTATATGTCTTTAGTCATTACCTTATGTACACCCCTTTAGGCCAAATGGTTTTTTTCCTTCCCTACCGTTCGGCACCAGCCTATGGTTTGGAAGAAGACTATCCAATAAGCATAATGGGTGTACTGTCCTAATCCTAGGAGCACTCGCAATGCGAGAGAAGGTGAAGATAAAAGACAACCGAATAAACCTTATTCCTATTTCTCCTGAACCAGAATCCATCCCCGAACTGGAACAAGTTCCTTTCGAGTTCGTATATAACCATACGATGGAGTATCCAATAAACTGTGGATCTTCGTAGTGATACGGAGTGTTCTGGAGAAATACAAAGGTGATTTTTGGATTGGCGAAGAAATACTTGGTTTGGTCGTGAATATCAGTCGCAATTTACTTTGCCCTCTTACTAATCCCTTGATATGTCTTTACTTAATACCTTCTGCACACCATCGTTATGCTAATTGGTTTTCTCATTCCCTACCGTTCGGCACCAGCCTAAGGTTTGGAAGAAGACTATCCAATTTGCTTAATAGGTGTACTATCTCCTAAACCAAGAAGTACTCGCAACCTGAGAGAAGGTAAAAGGAAAAGACAACTGAATAGTCCTATTCGTTTTCTCCAGAACCGGAAACCATCCTCGAATAAATTCCTTCGAGTTCGTATATAACCATACGATGGTTTTGTCCAATGGAAGTGGACGTTCGTAGTAATACGGGGTGTCCTGGAGAAAAGGGTAAAAGTAGGAGTGGCAATGAGGTTTGCAACTCTGACAATCCAAAAGCCAGTGTTTAAGAAGGTTCGGTTAATCTTGGTCACTGAGTCATAGTCTAGGGTCGGGTCATGGTTGCTGCCAAAGAGAGAGAGAAAAGAAACACTCAGCGTGCACTCTAACCTAGATCAGAATGGTTACCAATTTATCTAATCTGGAAACCTCCCACCGTACCGTCAAATTCTCCTCCAAACCTGAAAGAAGAATTAGTCGGGATCACCCGAGGAGTAAACCAACTCATCAGTGGGAATCGGGATCCAACTATCATCGCATGATAACGTGACGGAATCCGCTCACGTTATCACACTCCAGAAGGTATGCGCATATCTGGAAAGTTTCAGTTTCTTTAGAAACTCCCGATGTGGATTTTTGCACCATGCTCTTATGACCTTGACTTTGGCCAACAAATCATAAGTCACATGTCAAGTTCTACCCGTCATTCTCCAGGTTAATTTGAGCCCACCCGCACAAGCCCTTGACTTTGGCCAACAAGGCTATACGACTGTCCCAAACCAACGCATCTATCTATGCTGCACATGAATACCCAATAGCTACCAATCACTATGCCTTGACTTTGGCCAACAAACACAGCTTGAATACTTATTGACTATCCATGTGAAACGACGGAGGGCTACGAATGGTTTCTGTCGAAAACCTTTAACGTAATGAACTTGATATCGTTGAAGGAACCGGATAGCTTTTAAAAATATAGTGACGAAAACCTTTGCTAAAGAGGTCACTCCCGGTGAAGGGATCTCGACTCTTACCCCGTAGAATGAGGTGCAGGATATTCCAACTGAATACCACGATGCAAAGCAAAAGTAATCGGCTATAGTGAAGTTATTTCCCTGACGCAAACTTCTGTCCAAGGGGTCACTCCCGGTGAAGGGATCTCGGCCCTTGCCTCGTCGACTGAGGTGCTGGATATTCATAACCGAATACCACTGTGCAAAACAAAAGAGAACGCCCTTGCAATAACAGCTTTTTGAAAAATTGTTCCAACAACATCAGAATAGGTTTGTTTTTAACTTGTATTGATCCGAATCAATGCAGTCCCATCAATTGATCACACCACAAAGAACGAAAATAATGACGTACGTATATGCCATCCGCATTCGCCACTGGGTCCCGTCATTACCCGTTAGGTTAGCTAACTAACGACAGAGCGGGGACTGGACTAGCGCGGATGCAAAACATATACAACATCTACTAGTATATATATCAATATATAATATTTCGCTCAAGGCGTGATAAGATGCAACATCGCAGAAATGTAATAAGCATCACAGAACAATACAGATATCTGGGATCCCCGGGTTTCACAGAGCCGCTACTGAAACCCGACATTCCCCTAGTCATGTGGATAGCCTGTGCAATGAAATCCTAGACCCCTACGGGCGCGGCAAGTTACCCGCCAAAACCTGAAGCGAGGCAGCCCCTTTCAGCAACGTGAATGGACCACCCAGCACTTCACGGATCCGGTAACTTGGGCACCCCTCCTGGGTCAACCTATACCCCCTACGAGTGCGGCGAATAGCCCGCCAATTCTAGAGTGAGGCCCCCTCCGTCTCAAAGCCATGAGATGCGGCCCCGTTTCCCTCTAGAACCCGGCTACCCGTGCACCCCTCCGCGGGGTAATCCTAGTACAGAAAGTAAAATATACATACAACGGGTACATCAACCTCAACCTGGTCGTGCCCCAAAAGAATAATATACAAACGGGCAGTGACGGCAGTCCACATGTCGGACGCTCGCCCCGCAATATCAAATGTACATAATACAACAAAAAACTGTACTAGCATTGCATCCAGGCTATCCCCCACGACCAATCCGCAACATCACAGCACAATACAGAACATCAACGTGAATGTCACGTTCGCAAATCCGTCTAACCGGGCTATAGCAGTTAGACAGGATTTACCGATCAAGTGACATTCACGGTCACATATATAATATAAATACTGTGAACTAATGTGTTTGAAACATTCGATCGACTAAATTTTCCTAAGTGGGCCCCCAAGCACTACTGTAGCACTTAAAGAAATTCTGGGCCCAAAAAGAACATTCCAAAAACCCCATTTTCAACTCAGGAGCATTCTGTAAAATTTTGGTACACAGAATGGTGAAAGTCGCGGCGGAACCGCGGCCCAAGCATGGATTTGGCCGCAGTTCCGCGGTGGGGGAATGAGATCACGAGACCAAATTTTTATAGAAGGCTTAGAATTCCCTGCACATCATTCTGCAATAACTTGAAAAAATTTTGGAGCCAAAAAAAAATTCGACAGAAACTGATGCACATGAAAAATACGGTTTTGGAATATTTGTTCGATCGAAAGCTTTAAACATACTAGTGCAAGCTAGACCAGGTTAATGGCGTGGCTCTGATACCAGTGTAAGTGCACGGCGGCGCCCCGGCCGTCAATCCGAGGCCAAAATGCGGAAACGATAATTTACTTTAACTTTATAACCGGCACCACCGCGCACAAAAATCCTGGATCGGGCCATTAATCTAGTCCTAGCTAACTAAAGAACGGGGTAGAGAGATATACCGAGCGATCTGTGTCCTTCGGTCTTCTCGTCGTCGTCCCGATCTCCCGCGGAATCTCCGGTCTTCGCCTCCTCGCCGGAAGGGCAGCACATCGCCGGGTTCTTTTACGGGCTCCCACCTCTGGACTGATGCAACTCGGGCACGAAGTTGGCGAGTCGACGTGCCCAAGATTTGCTGTAGAATAAGTGTAGTGCTATGTATCATTGGGGTTTATGGATGTTGCTCTTTTGGTGGAGGAAAAGAAGTATATGGAGATGAATGATTTTGTAGCAAGCAAAGGAAAAAATGTGATGAACATTTTTCCCATTCCAAATGAAAATCCCCAATCCCCACAAAGTGTGGCCGGCCTCATGTGATGAAGAGGAGAGGGTCAAAGTCCAAGGGGGGGTGTATCTCAATAATGCAAGAGAGAGTGTGGAGTTATCATGAAGAATGATCACAAGACAAGGTCCAACACTCCACCAACTAATCATCACAAACAAAAGTCAAGCAATCATGAGGTTATGAAGTCAATGGTGGAGCAACAATCATGACACTACAATATGTAAAGACAACCTTCCAAAATGCTTATTTGCACAAATGCAAATAAGCCTTCCTCCACCAATCTTCAGCCAATGAAAGATACAAAGAAAATTGTCCGAAACGGAAAACAAACTGGCAACTCCAAAAAACTGATCCCGTAATAAATTACAGGAAAACCCCGCTACTGTATATACATACCCGCATTTGTATTCCGACCGAAATACAAATGCAATGAGACAAAATCTACACTGTACAATACTAGGATCCGGCTTAAACCAAAGCCCGCTAGTATTATCTGTCCGATCATGATCTGTGCAATACCGCACCTATCTGATCGAACCCTGCCATATCTCCATACGGCCTCTACAGCGTTTCGCCCGAAACTTGAGCAACTGTCTGTGGGGGACTCTAAAGACTCGTCAATACTATGGCTGTGGATTTAACCACTAGCACGTCAGAGGTATTAGCCATACGTGACGGGCTACCAGCTATTGACCAAAAGAGACGTCGATGAGCGAACTCATCCTGACACCCTACTGAGCCTATCAGTGACAATATCCGTACAGTCCGGTCCGTTCGTCTCTGAGCATCGCATGGCGGGCCTAGGGGGTTGGTAAAAGTCAGACCCCCAAAAGCGGTACAAGTCGCGTCGGAGTGTAGCCCAGAACACCCTGAGATACTACTGGAATACCTACCAGTAAATCTCCTGCCTCGGCCGAGGGCTTTGTGTAATGGCTCTCCTAGACACAGCGCGACCTCACCCCCAATACCGGGAGAGACGAACCCCTGAAGATCCGCTCACTGCCTCCATGTGGCTCAGGACTGTACCCAACTAAAACCTGTTTGCATGTCTCCTTTGAGCGTGGTAGGGTAGTAATCAAAGTACAGTGGGAACTCACACGAGACAAATGACGATCCTCAGGTCTATGAACTAACCTGTACACATGTCACCAGGGAACTGCCATCTGACGTCAGGTATAAGACCAACTAGCATGTTCCCGGCGAGTCCTGTCCGGTGTACTCATAACCCAATGAGCACCTATATACATCTTAGGTGAACCAACTAACACCAGTGGCTTGTGAGACCGGCCACCTCCCCTCGTCGGGGTCTCGACTGTATACACTAGTCTACTCTGGAGTATCGATGCCCTGTCTCGAAACTCCCACGACTAGGGACCTTTTAAGGATGTGCTTATAGACTACCATCTCCCACGTATATGATCGCCCTCATACTGCTGGCAGTCAAGCAAGAATCTTAGGGGCTCTATCAACGTGTAATAGCGACCTGTAAGGTCACCTAAAGCAGTACACGATGATAAAGATAAACCAGATAGCATACTATCATCTTGAGTAAGACTGTCCTACCGGGATAGGTCCTCCCTCAATCATTGCAATCACGTGCCTGTGATCCAATAATTGACTCTGAGGGCACTATCTCCAACAGGCTCTTTCCTTATCGAATAAGGTGCTAGATGTTTTACAAGGAACACCGCTATGCAAAGCAAGAACTAGAGCTACCAGTTTTTGAGATAAGTTTCTACAACATCTTTAGGTTTCTTTTAATTTCATTAATCTCATTAATGAAGTCCCATTTTATTATGCTTCACAAGCATCACATTTGAAACGAAATCTGCAATATAACATATATCTCATATATATAATATAAACATTCGTCTCAGGTAGTAATATGATCTCATCACAGAACATTGCAGCAGAAGATAACATATGAAATATTGGATATACTAGGATTTCCGTGTTTTATGCGAGCCTGTATAAAACACGGATTCCACGGTCGCGATGAATAGACAAACCCACATCCCTAGACCCCTACGAGAGCGGCAAGCAACACTGCCAATTCTAGAGTTAGGAGACCCGGTCTCGACTCCTCGAGATGGTCTCCCACTGGACCATAGAACCCGGTTGCTTGTGCTTCCCGCCTTGGGTCTACCTAATGTGGAAAAGTAAATAATATACAATGGTGACATCATCCTCAGCCCGGAAGTGCCCCAATAAAAGAATATTACATACACATGAATTTTATATGAATGAAAAAGAAAAACTCTCATCTGACATAAAACCCCCGGCTATTCAGAACACGACGATCCAATATAACATATCACAGCAACACATAATATCACATATCATCAACGTAAGTAAATATGCGTATCCCAATTATCGTTGATGTATAGCAACGAAACCGGCGATACACCACATATTACACTTACGGTCGCAGAAAAGAAAGTGTAAAACTACAACAGTTGGAATCCGCAACCTTCATAGACATCTCATACCTAACTAAATGAATTCCTTAGACATCGCATGCCTAACAATTATATGTAGGGTTCCTAGGCACTCTAATGGAGTCTCACAAGTGATCAAACATGCACAAATCAAAAATTCCTTGTGCCTACAAACCCTAATACGGATCGTTAATTAGATATATAGGCGAAGCAAGCATGTAATCGAATTAAATGCTAAGGGAAAGTGACTACAACCTTTGTAGATCCGGTCCACCACCTCCTAGGCTCCGTGATGAAGTCCCCTCGCTGTCCAAATCGTATCTTGGGCTCTAGCGTCGGCTTCATCGGAGAAAAAGCGGGCTAGGTCATCGACGACGATGCCGAAGATGATCTACGTCGAGGCATCGCAAGAACAAGCTCCAACTTCACCAAGCCATGAAACCTTGTGAAGGAAACACCCTATACAACTTGGCAAGAGGTAGAGGATGAAGAAATAGGAAGTAGGTTCACTTTAGAATTGGATTTCTCACTTGTTTGCTCAAGTTGCCATTGGAGTAGAAAGCATTTCTTTCTTGCTCATGAAGAAGAAGAAGAAGAAGAAAGAAATGAATATGATAAGTTAATAAAAATAGAAAAGAAAAATCATACTTATCATATTCTAACCCTTGGTTAAGTGTAGAGAGTGAACTAAGGTTAGTGAATGGTTAGGTTTTGTAGATGAAGACAAAATGGTCAAAGCTTCTTGAAGTTTCAAACAAAAGAACAAAATAATCAACCATTTTATTTTCATTCCAAATGAAGAAGGAATAAATAAATAGTTAATAAATACAAAACCCTAACCATTACACAACCATGGTTCAATCATACACTTAACTAAGTATGCATGTATCATCAAACATGATACAATTATGTGCACAAAAATATATCACATATACAATGTGCAATATCAAGTGAAAATATCCTTTTAAAGTGAACCAATACTAGTTAATGCAAAGTAATATATCAAATATATAATTATACATTAAATCATTAAATCAACACTTGATTTAACGATCCGGTCATATCGCATATAACCGACTAGTATCAAATGTATCGGCTTATCGAATCAATCCTTGATTCGATAACTAGGTTATATCGCATACAACCATTCGACACATTCATCGCGAGAATGAATGTCACGTCCCGAAAGTACGGAATAGACCGGCACTTAAACTACGAACGTCTCAAGGCGTACGTATTCTAAGTAAGCCGAAAACCCAGAAATCCAAACCAAGAAAAGTAGTAGAGTGTAGTAAAACCAATTTAAATCAAGTAGTTTTGCAAAATACGCCGAAATATGCATTTTAAAATCACAAGTCCTTTCTAAAAATTTCGGCAGAGTTTCCTTTGTAAAAACTGACCCCAAACGGGTACAAAACCTGATAAAGCATATATAATGGAAAAGGCATCCCCAAGCGGGAGCTAGCTCTTCGTCAATCGACGGTCACAACCACGCAAGCAATATAATATACAACGCCGAAAGGCGAGGATCACAACAGAAAAGGAAACTCAAAACAGCATGAAATCCGTAAAAATACAAAGCGCGACTCTAAGGTCGATAGAATAAACAACACCGGTCTCTATCTCAAATAAATACATGTTTGGTTGATGGAACTTCTAGATACAACTGGAAAATAATATACAATGAATAATGATGGGTGTGATACAATAAACCCACCTACTAGCAAGTCACTCGAAAGGTACAGTGCCCGCAAAGCCGTAATGAATCCGTACGGCAACACCTGCAAGAAACTGGGGCACAACGGGGGTGAGTTGCCAACTCGTGAATAGAAAAACATCTACGAATAAAAATCGCATGTATGACGCAATCCTAGGTCATACGATCATAATATATAATCCTCCAATATAAAACATGCAGCCTATAACAAGGCTAGGGTAAATATCTAACCCGAGTGTAATCTCATAGCCCGTGTCAGTGCCTCAGGTGGAAATATATCATATGAATGAGGTATGAATGCATGAGAACAGAATACATGTAAATGAAGAAACTGTTTTCATAATTTAGTGAGATTTCCTTTGTATTTTTAAAATGAGGTATCATAATAAAATCAGCATAAAACAGTGCCTAACATCGGCACAAAACGTAATCCAAATATCTCGATATCTCTGTATCACAGTCTCTGTACCTCAATATCACGAAATCTCAATGTCTCAATCACAATATCTAGGGCGCCGTCAGTCCAGACCGGCCCCTACCATCAATCTCAAGACCACGACGGTATCCTCCGGATATCCGACGCGTCAGGTAAAATCACCGGTCGGTAGTGCTCCCCTGCCAGGCTCAACGTCATCACCACATTCATCTTGCCCCGGGGTACCGCACCGGGTCCACCATGTACCCGAAACGGTTCATCCGTCTCCTCGAATCGGGTTTCCAAATCCATCAGCAAACTCATGGTGGACGACTCATACATCATGGGAAAACCGCACTTTTTATTTTAAAGAGAGAAAAGAAGTTTATATAAGTTTTGCGGTTTTCCCCCAAATCCAGAAAATCTCATGGAAATCCGAATCCAATCCTCAATAGCATGTAAACAGTGCATATAGGCATAAAAATCCATGAATAATAACATGCATGATGTAACAAGTAATAATTACAATGTCTAATCTAGCATATAAGGCAAGTACACTAATATCATGTCTAAATTATTAGCTAACAACCTATGTCGATGCAATAATATTTTCTAAGGTGTACGTGACATGGCAATTACCGATGAAGATGTGTGTGAGCCGGCAAGTAAGTGTACGTGGTACATACGCATCATCGGTAATGGTGCTGGTGTCCTAACAGCATAACATCAATAATGGAGTATGAAACATAATATAAGCATGCGATGCGAAGCGAACCACGACAATGAGCGGGAGCTGAATACTAGATGCAACTATAACTAATCTGCATTAATCTAATATAAGTCCTACAAATGATGCCTTTTGAAATAACACGAATCATAGGGTTTTGAAAATAGGGGCTACGGTGTTTTTATGAAAAGATACGTCTTTTGAAATATCCGTAGGATCCCTTGGGCTGTCTTTTAAAATACCCACGATTCGTTAGTTTTGAAATAGGTAGGAGTCTAATCTAATCTAACAACTACACTAAACTATACGGCTGAATTAACAAGCTGAGCTACAGGTAAGGAAACCGCCTAACATCTGAGTCGATACATATACATACCTGTATATATATTAGTCGGTGATCCCGCCTCAATAATATCATATCCGATATCATATCTATAATCAGACATCCCAAGTCAAGAGTGCGGATCAATCATCAAAATATAGCTCGTACGTAAATCCGTCGTACGGCATCCCAAATCTGGGTACGGGTCAATATCACATTCATCATACTATTTATCTGGTATCCTCTTTATCAAATGTCATGATCGGGGTACTGATCTACGTCTAATACAATATTGATACCATCTATGTATGCATGCAGGTATAAGAATCACTACGCCAAAAGACCCGCGAAAACATCATGTCGTATCTCAATACGAACCAAATCACATCACCGATCTCCGGGCCTCAAGCCCAATCTCATCGACTCATCTCAAATCCCAATTACTATCCTCAAATCCAGTATATAAACACATAGTCCCATACCCATGTGTAAATATACACATCAATATGTAATCCCATGTACGCACATATGAAAGAAGAATGTATGCAAGTATGGGTGTGTGTGTATGTGTGGTGCAACCACTACTCTAGGGTTTCGCAATACTAAACCAATCCAATCACACCTAGGATCCATCTCTATCATCAATAATCTCAAACAATATAATCAATATCTATGTGTATACGTATTCGTATACATCACAACGAACTGCGGGGGTGCTATACGCCATCCACCCGACTTCTCCCCGTAGATATAAATCTACTCACCTGTATCCTGCGTGTCGGTATCGATGTCGCCTTCATCTTCTGCATCGCCTCGGATCGTCGTGGGGTACCTAAACATATCACACGTATCGCATCGCATCAAAATCAAATCGAAACTTAAAACGGCACGCTAAAACCAATACGATACGCTAAAAGGCCTATAGGTTAGAACCTACGGTTAGCCTTCGCAAAACAACCCGAAATCACTCGATGCAGTCGTACAAACGTCACACGATCGAGATAACGTACAAACACCAAAATATGAAAATCAAAATACGTAAAACCAAATACTGAAAGTAAGGCAGCAACCCAAGAAAACGATCCCAGATTTCACCTCGGGTCAAATTTAGCCAATTAAACAAGTCCAGGGTGATGTATATGATATATTTGAGCTACTGGACCAACCCCGACACATTCCACAACTACATGGCCGGCCACATCCTTGCCAAAACCGGCCTGGCCGGCCCCCCTATGTCCAATGGGGTCCGTCTGGTCAGGGTGGCCTCCTAATTTGGCCCCTAGAGTTGTTTGTTTGTCTCAGAAACTCCCCAGGTCAACCCAGATTCACCTGCACACCCTAATCACTCACAAACCGACATGAAAGTCCCGTAATTCCGTATTTTTGGGTTTCCAGTGGGGTTGGTCTGGGTTTCTAGCACTAGGGTGCTTTTATGGTCTCCACTGAACTCAATTTCCCATCACAACTCTTAATTTCCTCAAACCCTTACTAGTTTTTCCTAAACTCCACAAAATCACACGATTTCGATTCTAAACTTGCATAGGGGTATAAATAATGCTAAAACTAAGCTAATGGTTCAGTAATTACCTCATTTGGCAAATCAAGAATTTTCTTGAGTTGCCCCTAGTGGCCAAAATCCATGCTTCTTTGGTCCAATGTGTAGATCTTGAGCTTGTGCACACTTTTTGTGAAACCGATATGGGGTTTTGGAGTTGTTTTGGATGTGTTGTGGGGAGTTTTAAGAGGATGAAGAAGGAGGGAGAGCAGGAGCAGCAGCTCATGGAAGAGGGGGGGAGAGAAATGAGAGGAGAAAACAAGAGAGAATGGCTAAGTCAAACACCCTCACCTACCCTCTCTCTCTCACCATACCTATTTCTTTAATCCCTTTTTCTTTTCTTTTCCTTTTTCTTTTCTATTCAAATTCCTTTCTCACAAGAATAGTAACCCCAAAGTAAAACCATGGCAAGAAAATATAACACAAGTCTAGAAAAATGATATGTGCATGTTTTGCACAAAAACGCCAAAAATCCGATTAGCGATTTTTAATCGCGATTAGCACTAAATTAGCATATAAATGATCACAAACACTTAAAAATGGCATAATTCCATAAAATACCCTATTTTAGAATTTTCCAAAATTTTTCCTATTTATCGATATTTAATTATCATTTTAATATTAAAATAATCAATAAAATAATATTAAATTATAAAAATTCCTAAAAATAATATTTTATTATTTTGGAATGTTACAATGAAATACGGTATCACATACACGCATTATTCTCGGTCCCGCACATATCTCATATGCGCTCCTATTTCGTTTCGCTTGAGCCAGGAAACCTCTGTGTAGGACTCTAAAGACTCGTCAATACGCCGGCAGCAGATGATGATCATATCAAACACCCACAAGCCGCAAGCGGTCTGCTAAACGTAACGGCCACCCGGGTATTGAGTGATCAGAAGATCGACGAGCAAGCCCGCTCACACTCCTGTGAATCCAACCAGTAACACTTACCGTACAGTCCGGTCTGTTCGTCTGATATGTCGCATATCTCGCCTAGGGGTGGTAAACGTCAGACCCCAGTAGCTCGATAAGTCATGCCGACGTGAGGTCCATAACATTCGTGAAACTACTGATAACTCTTACCAGTATATCACAGCAACCCTGGCCAGGGATTTCCTGTTATGGCCAGTCGAGCATAGCGCAACATCAACCCCCAATACCGGGAGATACGAATCCCCTCCTATCGCTCATTGCCTCCATGTGAATCGAGACTGTACCCAATAACCACCTGTTTGCACAACTCAGTAGAGCCATGGTAGGGTGGAAATCAAAGCACAGTGGGAGACACACAAGACTCTATGACGATCTCGGGTCAACAGACTAAGCTGTACCAGTGTCACCAGAGAACTGCCATCTGACGTGAGGTATAATACCATCTGGGAGTTCTCGGCGAGTCCGTTCAGTGTACCCAGTCTCCACTGAGCACCCGCATACCATCTTCGATGTCAAACACCAATGGATATGGGATCATCCATCGCCCATCGCATGGGTCGAGAAGATATACGCTAGTCTACTCTGGAATATCGATGCCCCGTCTCGATATTCCCACGACTAGGAACAATGAAGGATGTATTCATTGACTACCCAGGCCCCACTAGTATGATCTGCATCATAGTCCTGGAAGTCGAGTGCACATCCTAAGGGTTTTATCAACATGTAATCAGAGAGACAGAAAATATACATGTTAAGATAAAGAGCAACCAGATAGCGTACTATCATGTCGAGCAAGAAAGTCCTACCTATATATGTCCCAGCATCCACTACAATATACATCCAATGTACAGTAATGGCCTCTAGGGCATACATATAACTAACAATCTCCCACTTGCACTAGGGCCATCTGTAGCAGTGGTTGCAGTATCTAATACTCAACCATCCCATATGAGTCTCTCTCTGGGAAAAGGCCTTCGTTAGTGGATCCGCCGTGTTGTCCTCTGAGTTTACTCTCCCAACCTTGATCAACCTGGAGATCAACTATCTCCATGATCAGGTGATGCTGCCTTAGAATATGTCTGGGTCACTGATGGGACCAGGGTTCCAGGGTCGAAGCCACACTTCCATTGTCATACAATGGCAGGAACCTAGTTCATCTTATGAACCAATATACACCCAAACTGTCTCTTTGGTAGTATCTTTAATAGCGATGTTACCAGCCTTTATCGTCTAGTTTGCCACGGTATCTAGCTTGGAACTCTTCCAACATACCGTCCCTTTACTGAGGGTAAAGACAATGCCTGTGACTGACATTCAGTCATCTTTATCACCCTGGAACTCTTCCAGTGATTCTCCTCAGGATCGTTTGATACCATCTCACTACATCTAGTGAGAATCCTAGCATCCAATTACATCTATCTCATAGATGAAAAACTCAGGATTTAGGAGGTATCACTTTGATCCTTTTTGGAGAATCCTTGTGATAATAGGAGATTGACCGATCGTAGCATAGGAAACTCCTTTCCTATCAAGAGTATGTCATCCACGTACTCTACAAGGATCATCATCATACTCCATACTACCCTTTTGTATATACAAGGTTCAACTACCATTTTGATGAAGTCAAACTCTTTGACTACTACATCAAAACAGATGTTCCAACTCCACGATGCCTGCTTTATCTTGTAAAGCAACTTGCACATGTTTCCGCTGCTCCCACTGTTTACGAAGTCCTCTGGCTGTGTACTTATAGACTTTCTATTCTAAATTTAGAAAAGCAGTCATGACACCCAACCACCAGATATCGCAGTCATGGTATGTAGCCGTGGCAAGTAGGATCTGGATGGACTTAAGCATATTCCATGGAAAAGGTTTCATCATTATCCGTGCCTGGTCGATGACGAAAACTTTAACAAGTCTAGCTTTGAAAGTCTCAACCTTTCCATTTACACCAAGTAATTTTCTCAAGATATACTTGCTCCTGATGGGGATTTAACCCTTCAGATATAGCAACCAAAGTCCATATTTGTTGGTGTATATGGATTCCATCTCAGATCGCTAAGCATCCAGCCATTCTTACAGAGTCCCTACTCTCGATGGCCTGCTCGAAACTAGTTGGGTCATCATCTCATGATGCAATCCTCGCTCCCACTGTCATCGAGAAACCGAGGTATCTCTCAGGCGGATGAGGAAACCTACTAGATCGGCGGAGAGGCTGAGGTTCGTCGGGAACTATAGAATCCTTTGGTTCTGTCAAATCATCAACTGCAGTTTTGTATAGCTGGAACCTTTCCAGTTCTACAGAACTGATCCTGCCTCGATTTTATCCGGATTTTGCTTTAAACATAGGCCGGACAACCCCAAATCTTAACTAGCTTAAGACATGGGCTCTTCCCATACCATATCTCATATGGAGCGGTAGGCACTGATTTGATTCAAACCTAATTCAATATGTATGCAGCTTCTCAAGTGCATAACACCCAAAAGGAAACAGGTAACTCAGTAATACTCATCATAGAGCACACGATATCTAATATTGTGTGATTGCTCCGCCCCGATACACCGTTGTGTTGTGGTGTATTCAGAGGAGTAACACTGAGAGAAAATCTCATTCTCCTTTAGAATAGTCCAGGAATTCTATGCACTAGTATTCTCCTCCCTGATCTTATCATAGGACATAATACTTATACCCGTATTTTGGTTCTCTACTTCGAACTTATATTCTGTGAATATCTCAAAAGGTTCGGACTTATGTCTCAACAGGAACATATGACTGAATCTTGAGAGATTATTAGAGAATATAATGAAGTATAAAGAACCAGTCCTGACATGTGTAGACAGGAGACTTTACATACATCATCATGTATCAGTCCCAAGAGTTTACTAACTCTTTCTCTGTCTCTAATAAACAGAGCTATGGTCATCTAATCTTTGTGACATGACTGGCAAGTTTCACAAGATGTAAATTCAAATTGATTTAAATATGCATCTAAAATGCAACTTCAGCCAGTCGGGTCGCATTGATGTGACCTAGTCTACAATGCCTCAAGAATGATTCGTTCATTTCTGAACTCTTCCTCTTGTGTGTGTTCAATATACAAGGAACTGTAGTTTGATTTAGAACGTCAATGCTTTTAGATAACGTGCCTGAACCGATCAACTTTTGATATAGGAAATGTTCAAAACATTATCCAACAATACAAAATTATATCATTTCTTTACTAATAAAGAGACTGATATGATTTTGTATATCAGGTTCGGTATCTAATAGCATTTGTTCAGAATCAATGTATTGGTAATACAGGGTGATAGTGACCAACAGACTTGGCTGCAACACTTGCCCCGTTTTCTGCCTCATGAAACTTATCACCCGTTCTCAGTTTTTCTACCTTTTTGTAGCCCTATGTAACAGATTACATATCTGGGATCCTGATCCGGTATCATATACCCAGGATGCAGAGGATACTGAGAAACAGTTCTTTGTAATGAACACACCCGAAGGAGATGCATCATATGCACTTTCTTCGTTTGGGCGGCATAGGAAATCTGGTATTCCCCTATTTCCTGCTCGGTCTTATAACAATTATAAGTCGGAGCGGGACCAACGTTCCCCAGCTCAGTATAACAAGCGGGTTCGGTCAATACATCCATATTATTATCTTGATTAAGGCGTGATATGGTCGCTACCTGGAGAGAGAGAGAAGAAAACACTCTGCGTGCGCTCTTGCAAGATCAGATTGGTTATATATTTTATCTAATCAGGATGGCTCCCACTGTTTTTATCAAATCTTCCTTCAAACCCTAAAAGGAATGACTAGCTGGGATTAATTACACTCTATAAGTTCGCCAATCTTTCAGCCAGGCCAGTGTCGGTACTTTGAGGGAGGTTCCCCGTGCTTTCGCACGGACCTAATTACAGTAAACCTCGTTTTCCCAGAGGCGTAACCCCGTTGACACCTTTCTAGACACCTACTTGATCGGCTAATTGCAAAGTGCAAAACTCTCCCAGGAGTAACAATTACTCGCAGTGGGTATCGGGATCCAACTATCATATAGAAGGTATGTAATCTCATTGCAAATTTCAACACTTGAAACTCCCGATAAAGGTTTTTACCCCTAGCACCTATGACCTTAACTATGGTCAACAAATCATAAGTACTAGTCAAGTTCTACCCGTCATTTCGTGATTAATCAGACCCACCCACATGACCCTTAACTAAGGTCAACAAAGTCACGCGACTGTCCTAACTAATCGCATCATATGCGGTGTAGGAAGACATCACTTAGCTACCGTACACCGTGCCTTAACTAAAGTCAACAAACACAGCACGAATACTAAGTACTCTACTTCCTAAAATGATGGAGGGTTGCGAATGGTTTTTGTGAAAACCTTTAACGCTTTGAACTTGATCTCGTTGCGGAATCAAATGGTTTTTAAATGGAATGTTTTTGAGGCTTTTCTAGTTTTGCTAAAGGGGTCACTCCCGGTGAAGGGATCGTCGGCCCTTTCCTCGTCGAATGAGGTGCGGGATATATCATATATATCACTGTGAATAGCGGAAACTATAGAAGCGATCAAATGACAAACCGAGTGATGTAGCATCTGCCAGTTATTGCTAAAGGAGTCACTCCCGGTGAAGGGATCTCGGTCCTTTCCCTATCGAATAAGGTGCAGGATGTTCTACAAGGAACACCGCGATGCAAAACAAGAACTGTAGCTACCTGTTTTATTTTGAAATTCGATTCCACAACATCAATTAGGTTTATTTTCTTTCATTAATCACATTAATGAATATCCCATCATTTAAGTCCACCTAATCATCACAGATAAATATAACGTACGCTTATGCCATCCGCATTCGCCTCGATGTCCCGTCTGCACCGTTAGGTTAGGTAACTAACGGCAGAGCGAGGTAGGGCTAGCGCGGGTGTAAAACATAAGCAACGTCTATATAATATATCATATATACTATATATTATATCTATCACAGAATCACATCACAGATAACGCAGCAGAAAATGTCATAGGAAATATTGGATATACTAGGACGTCCGTGTTTTCAATACGAGCCAGTATAAAACACGGATTCCACGGTCGTGATGAATAGCCAATCCCACACCCCTAGACCCCTACGAGAGCGGCAAGCAACCCTACCAATTCTAGGGTTAGGAGACCCGGACTCGACTCCTCGAGTTGGTCTCCCACTGGACCCCAGAACCTGGTTACTTGTGCTCCCCTCCTTGGGTCTATCCTAGTGCAGAAAAGTAAATAATATACATCAACGGTGACAACTTTCGCAACCTGGAAGTGCCCCAATAAAAGAATATTACATACAAGTTTTTACATGAATGAAAATGAAAAACACTCATCTCACATAAAAACCCCCGGCTATTCAAACACGACGATCCAATATAACATATCCAGCAACACATAACATCACATGTCATCAACGTAAGTAAATATGCGCATCCCAATTGTCGTTGACATATAGCAACGAAACCGGCGATATCACATATTACACTTACGGTCACAGAAAAGAAAGTGTAAAACTACAAAAGTTGGAATCCGCAACCTCTTTAGACATCGCATGCCCAATCAAATGAATTCCTTAGACATCGCATGCCTAACAATTATAAACCCCGCATTTTAGTCTCATTATCGAAAACTCTTTTCAATATCAAGTCGGGCAATTCAACAAGATTCCCGACATTCTGATCGAATGCTCGTCGCAAACTTTAGTAGACGGCCGCACCCCCGACGCCGTCGACAAAGTGCACCAAGGCGGAACACCGCTACCGCGAGCACCCGAACGGATGCTTTCGGCGACGGGGTTCTCCTACAGTCACTTGGTCGGGGCTATGGAGTGAGGCTGTCTATTAAGTTTACCCGGCGAGTATCCGCGTACGCTACGTGATTGCGACGGACTTTTGATCACATCAAAATTCCGTGGCAACCGATCAAGTGAGACTAAAGTGCTATGTTTATAACATTCATTCAAGTCATCTCATAACTCTTTGCGAATTCCAAGTATTGTATCACATTCCGGATAAATAGAAAATGCTAAACTTTTCGATCGAACAATCGAACACCCAAGTTTTCCTGATACAGCTCAACACATGAAATAAGTCTAACAACATTCAGTTCGTGCCTCAGTACCAACGGTCCAGCCGTAGAAGGGTCAAGCCAACGCCTCACATGTGGCACGCCGTACTGCCCCAAACCCGAAGGTTCAAAGGGCAGTTCAAGACGATCATATAATCGAGTTAAGGTTTGTTGTCTTCTAGAGGGTCCATCGCGTTACTTGCACTACTTAGAACGTCGTTAAACTACGGAAAAATCCAACAATTGGAAATTTCCCGGCAGGGGAAAAAGTGGGTATTTATATCCGGTCGAACTTTTTAACATATTCTAAAAATACCCGGAAAAGCACACCGACAAAACTTAGACAGTCCGATCGAATACACCGAGTCCCCAATACAACCCAGAAAATAAAACTCTGGAATAAATATTAAAATATTCCCAGGAAAACCAACACCATAATCTAGGAATTACTGTGCAAACAGTATTGCGCACTGTGATAATACGGCCGCGGAACCGCCGCAGAAGCCTTGCTTCTGCCGCGGTTCCGCCGCACTCTTGTCGAATCATGGACACGGCTTGCACAGTAATTCTTAGGATTACCTGTTGATTTTTCTGCATATTTTTAATTTCGAAAAAACCACGATTTCAGAAAAAGTCCAGAGAGCAATATTTAGGTTTGGGTTTTGATTCGATCGGAGTTCTAATTCCGTCTGGACTTCGCCTAAGGCTCTAGCTAGGCTCTGATACCACTGTAGGGTTCCTAGGCACTCTAATGGAGTCTCACAAGTGATCAAACATGCACAAATCAAAAATTCCTTGTGCCTACAAACCCTAATACGGATTGTTAACTAGATATATAGGCGAAGCAAGCATGTAATCGAATTAAATGCTAAGGGAAAGTGACTACAACTTTTGTAGATCCGGTCCACCACCTCCTAGGCTCCGTGATGAAGTCCCCTCGCTGTCCAAATCGTATCTTGGGCTCTAGCGTCGGCTTCATCGGAGAAAAAGCGGCTAGGTCATCGACGACGATGCCGAAGATGATCTACGTCGAGGCATCGCAAGAACAAGCTCCAACTTCACCAAGCCATGAAAACTTGTGAAGGAAACACCCTATACAACTTGGCAAGAGGTAGAGGATGAAGAAATAGGAAGTGGGTTCACTTTAGAATTGGATTTCTCACTTGTTTGCTCAAGTTGCCATTGGAGTAGAAAGCATTTCTTTCTTGCTCATGAAGAAGAAGAAGAAGAAAGAAATGAATATGATAAGTTAATAAAAATAGAAAAGAAAAATCATACTTATCATATTCTAACCCTTGGTTAAGTGTAGAGAGTGAACTAAGGTTAGTGAATGGTTAGGTTTTGTAGATGAAGACAAAATGGTCAAAGCTTCTTGAAGTTTCAAACAAAAGAACAAAATAATCAACCATTTTATTTTCATTCCAAATGAAGAAGGAATAAATAAATAGTTAATAAATACAAAACCCTAACCATTACACAACCATGGTTCAATCATACACATAACTAAGTATGCATGTATCATCAAACTGTAAGTCTACGGTAGCGCCCCGGCAGTCTACAGACTCCAAAATGCGGAACAAAAACTTTTTAACTAGCGCTATCGTATACTTTAACCCGGATCTGCCATTATTGCTAAACTAACAAACTGTAAAGAGTGTAGAAAGGTTATACCGAACGATCCGAGTCCTTCGTTCTTCAACCATCATCCCACGCTCCGTTGCGGCTGCTCCGATCTCGTCGATCTCCGATATCTTCGTCGAGGTGGCACCACATCACCGATTCTTTAAACGGGCTCCCGCCTCTGACTCGAGGCAACTCGATCGTCAAGTTTGCTAAAAGAGACGACCAAGAATGATGTAGAGAATGAGTAGATGACTTTGTCTCACTTCGTCCAAGTCCGTGGACGATCGGTTAATTAAGTTGCCGAGGGAATTGGGTGATGGAATGAAATAAACTGGAAAATTCCATGCACCCCAAATACTATCATATCTTTTCAACAAATGAATCAAGTCACCATAAGAGAGAGGGGAAGGGCCTTTCTTATAAAGAGGAGGAGGGTGAGTGTAGGAGGGAAGTGGTGACCATAAGAGAATAAATATCAAAGCTTCTCACTCAAAATATCCTTAGCTAAACAAAACATCATTAATGCAAATGGTGATTCATTAACCTAGTCACCATTGCATTAATGGCTCCATTAAAGCACTAATGACTCACAAGCCTCATCACCACTTCTAGAAGCTTCTAGAATGATGACTCACCTCAACTGAAGAAAAGATAAATCCGTCTTTAACCGAATGTTAAAAGACGGCTGATAGAAAACTGGAAACTGGCAACTTCCAAAAGTGATCCTGAAACGAATTTCAGGACAACCCCGAAACTGTATAAATATACCCGCATTTGTATTACGACCGAATACAAATGCAACTGAGACAAAGATATTATACCTACTCAATATAATACTCGGATCCGGCTTAAACCAAAGCCGACTAGTATCATCCGCCCGAAAACTAACACGTGCGTAAACGCACGTGCATTTTCCGAACCATGCCATAAAACCATACGGCCTCTACAACGTTTCGCCCGAACTTGGGAAACTGTCTGTGGGGGACTCTAATGACTCGTCAGCACCATGGCAGTGGGTTTAACCACAAACCGTCAGCGGCACTAGCAATGCGTAACGGCTGCCCATGGACTGACCTCAAGGGAGGTCGATGAGCGCACTCAAGGGAGGCCGATGAGCGAACTCATCCAGAAACCCTACTGAGCCTAACAGTGACAATGTATATACAGTCCGGTCCGTTCGTCAATGAGTATCGCATATCTGCCTAGGGGGTTAGTAACGTCAGACCCCTAAGAGCAGTATAAGTCGTGTCGGAGTGAAGCCCAATAACATCCTGAGATACTACTGGAGTACCTACCAGTAAATCTCCTGCCACGGCCGTGGGCTTTGTGTAATGGCTCTCCTAGACACAGCACGATCTCGCCCCCAATACCGGGAGAGACGAATCCCCTGCCGATCCGCTCACGTGCCTCCATATGGCTCGGGACTGTACCCAAAAGCTACCTGTTTGCACGACTCCTTTGAGCCGTGGTAGGGTAGAAATCAAAGCACAGTGGGAACTCACACGAGACAAATGACGACCTCAGGTCGATGAACTAACCTGTACACATGTCACCAGGGAACTGCTATCTGACGATAGATATAATACTAACTAGCAGATTCCCGGCGAGTCCTGTCCGGTGTACTCATAACCCAATGAGCACCTGTATACATCTTAGGTGATCCAACTGACACCAGTGGCTTGTGAGACCGGCCACCGCCCCTCGTCGGGGTCTCGACTGTACACACTAGTCTACTCCGGAGTATCGATGCCCTGTCTCGAAACTCCCACGACTAGGGACCACAATTAAGGATATGCATATAAACTACCCAACTCTCACGTATATGATCGCCATCATACTGTTGGTAGTAAAGCAAGATCCTAAGGACTCTATCAAAGTGTAACATGCAATCAGTCACCTGAACATGTACACGACTGATAAAGGCAAACCAGATAGCATACTATCATCTCGAGTAAGACTGTTCTACCGGTATAGGTCCTCCGCAATCATTGCAATCACGTACCTGCGATCCAATAATTGACTATGAGGGCACTATCTCCAACAATCTCCCACTTGCACTCAAGGCTAATATTGCGATGTCGACTACTCACAGCCCGTTTGAAACCGAACATCCAACTCCTCTACTAATCAGTTCACAAAGCCCGTTTGTAAAACTATTGTGTTCGAGAAATAGCCTCGGTGAGTGGATCCGCGTAGAAGTTTCTTTCTGTATCTCTCTTAATCTCAAGTTCGCGGAGAAAGCCATCTCCCGAATTGAGTAATACCTGTCTTAGAATATGTCTGGATATCTGATGGGACCTTAGTTCATAAATGAACTCCATATCCAAACTTCTTAGACTGTTTGTATCACTGAACCTAATCAGTATCCGGCACCATGCCACCCACAGTATCCTCTTGAACCACCTGTCCATAATACTGTCCCTCTTCGTCAGAGGGAAAACTATAACTCTGACAATCACTCTGTCAACCATGTCACCTTTGAAGCCTGGAATGATAACCGTCTCCCGACAGAGGCTGTCGTCATCAAATCCGTAGAACATGTACTTATGTTCTAAAACTGCTTCCTTATATTTCTCCAGGATTGGATTAATACAAACTTATTGCATCTAGTGCAAAACCAACATTTGGTGTGGTACTTGACATCTCATGATTGACTCAATTGCCTAAGCAAGTGATCTGCCAATCATGCACATCCCTCTCCCCTTTAGTCTGTAAGACACCTTTAGAGAGGGTGACTCCATCACCTGCAGGTACACCACCATGCTAGGAGTCAACTATTCCAAAAACCATTAGAATATCTGTCAAAGTACCCACATTGGGAAACTATCCAAATCCAGATCTAAAACCATAGATCTAGAAACCAGAATGTCAAATATTATATCCATATCCTGTCTGGAGAAACAACTGTGTGACGACCACAGTCCAACCGATCGTAGTATAGGAATTTTACTTCCTACTCTGTGTATGTCATCCAGATACCATGACATCACACCCTACTACCTTCTTAACTGATCCATCCCTTATTCTGATTGAAGTCAAACCCATGACTGTCACATCAAAATTAGATGATCTATCTCCGCTATAACTGCTCTAGTCTATAAATAGACATAAGCTACTTGCCCACCATGCTTCCGTTGCTCCCACTGACTACGACAACCCTCCTACCGGGTCTCATAACCTGGAACAACAGTAGTGTCAAGTCTGGGTAGATAAGAACCTCCCTGTCACCGTCCTTGAGCCTACCGAAGTACCTCTCGGGTGTCTGAGGTTACCTACCATATCTGCGGAGTGGCTATTGGAATGTCAAACCTTATTGAATGTATAGGTCCTATTAAATTTTCCGTAATCGTTCGCGGTTCTGGAATCACTTCCAGTTCTACCATACTCCCACTACTGTTTTCTGAAAAAAATCCATTTTACTAAAACTGTGGCGAGTCAAGAACAATATCACTATTGATCTTCCAAATGGTAGAATATCAACCCTCGTCATAGCCAGGGTCAACCCACAAACAGCCACTATAGAAACGTGCCCTGAGTTATCCAGTGTCTGGTTTTAAGCATAAGCTGGACAACTCCCCGTACCTTAATTTCTTTTAAGGTACGAACTATTCTATATCCAATACAGAAACTTTGGCACTTATTTAATTGGAACCATATTCAATCCATGCAGATGTCTCCAGTGCAAATCAACTTAATGGAAAGAGACTAATCAGCATTACTCAACTTAGGAATCCATCCAATTATGAGTAACCTGAAAGAGAAACACGTTTCTCAAAACCATCACTATCATCTGAATACCAATCACAAGAATCTACATCTTCGATCTCTTTGAAGAATCCCGATACTTGTGATACCTGGTTCTCTACTTTATTCTTATACCCACAACTTCTCAAAACTTAGACCTTGTATTTCTACGAAACACTCGTCTAAATACTAGAGAAGTTATAAGTAAACAGAACATAGTACGAGGACCTACCCCTTTGTCCTGATGGACACTGGACAACATACAATACTCTGTATAAGTCCGCTGAGTTTAAACAACTCATAACCTGTGCGTTGTACGTGGAAAACTGTACCCTGGCGATTTCCTCAAATATCACCAATTACAACGAATTCCGATATAATGAGGATGATCACCTAATTCCCAATATCTTACTCCCACTCATCATCTGTAAAACCATACAGATATGAGAATGAAACCTGGTAAATACATACCCTTGGAGTAAGTGTCTAATCGGGAAAACAGTTTTTCCTTTAACAATGCACTGAAACATGAAAATGTTTCGTAGGGGTATCCTGGTATTCATAGCAATGCCTCTTCCATAATCCAATTCATGACTTCAACCGTATATTTTATTGCCGTCTCTCCAAATCCCTTTATTTGTCTTTAGTCATTTACCTTCTGTACACCATCGTTAGGCTAAATGGTTTTCTTCCTTCCCTACCGTTCGGCACCAGCCTATGGTTTGGAAGAAGACTATCCAGTAAGCATAATAGGTGTACCCTCCTAAACCAAGGAGTACTCGCATCTCGAGAGAAGGTGACGATAAAAGACAACTGAATAATACCTTATTCCTTTAAAGGTGAAATAGGAGTGGCGAAGAAGTACGCGGTTTTGGTCGTGAATGATATCAGTCGCAATTTACTTTGCCCTCTTTCTAATCCCTTTATTTTGTCTTTACATATTACCTTCTGCACACCCTACTTAGGCTAATTGGTTTTCTTCATTCCCTACCTTTCGGCACCAGCCTATGGTTTGGAACAAGACTAACCAATAAGCGTAATAGGTGTACTCTCCTAAACCAAGGAGCTCTCGCAACCTGAGAGAAGGTGATAATAAAAGACAACTGAATAAACCAATTCTATTTCTCCTGAACCTGGATCCATCCTCGAAGAAGTCCTTTCGAGTTCGTATATAACCATACGATGGATCTATCCAATGGAAGTGGATATCCGTAGTAATACTGGTGTTCTGAGAAATGCAAAGGGTAAAAGAAGGAGTGGCAATGACTTATGCAACTCAGACAATCCAAAAGCCAGTATTTTAAGAAGGTTCGGTCAACCTGGTCACTGAGTCATAGTCTAGGGTCGGTCAAAGGTCGCTGCCAAAGAGAGAGAGAAAAGAAACACTCTGCGTACACTCTATCCTAGATCAGAATGGTCATCACTTTATCTAATCCGGAAACCTCCCACTGTCCTGTCAAATTCTCCTCCAAACCTAAAGAAGAATCAATCGGGATCACCCGAAGAGTAAACCAACTCATCAGTGGGAATCGGGATCCAACTCTCATCGCATGATAATGTGACGGAATCCACTCGCGTTATCACACTCCAGAAGGTATGCGCATGCCTGGCAAGTTTCAGTTTCTTTAGAAACTCCCGATATGATTTTTGCCCCATGCTCTTATGACCTTGGCGAAAGTCAACAAATCATAAGTCACATGTCAAGTTCTGCCCGTCATTATCTTGTTACTTTGAATCCACCCGTACATACCCTTGACGAAAGCCAACAAGGTAATACGACTGTCCCAAACCAACACATCTATCTATGCAACAAATGAATACCCCAGCAACTACCAAACACTATGCCTTGACGAAAGCCAACAAACATAGCTTGAATATTACTGACCATCCATAAGAAACGACGGAGGGCTACGGTTGGTTTTTGGCGAAAAACCTTTGACGTAATGAACTTGATCTCGTTGAAGGAACTTGATAGCTTTTTAAAATATAGTAGAGAAAACCTTTTGCTAAAGAGATCACTCCCGGTAAAGGGATCTCGTCTCTTTCCTCGTGGAATGAGGTGCAGGATATTCCACTGAATATCGCTATGCAAAGCAACATGTAATCGACTATAGTGAAGTTATTACTCTGACGCAAACTTCTGCCCAAGGGGTCAGTCCGGTGAAGGGATATCAGCCCTTGCCCCGTCGAATGAGGTGCAGGATATTCCACTGAATACCGCTATGCATAACAAAAGAAAACGTCTTTGCAATAACACTTTTTAAATTTGTTCCAACAACATCCAAACAGGTTTGTTTTACTTTGCATTGATCAGAATCAACACAATCCCATCATTCAATCACACCAGAAAAGAACGAAAATAAAATGTACGTATATGCCATCCGCATTCGTCACTGGGTCCCGTCATCACCCGTTAGGTTACTTAACTAACGACAGAGCGGGGACTGGACTAGCGCGGGTGTAAAACATATACAACATCTAATAGTATATAAACCAATATACAATAATCGCTCCAGGCGTGATAGTATGCAACATTACAGAAAAGTAATAAGCATCACAGAACAATACAAATAATCTGGGATCCCCGAGTTTCACAGAGCCGCTGCTGAAACTCGACGTTCCCCTGTCGTGTGGATAGCCTGTGCAATGAAACCTAGACCCCTACGGGAGCGGCAAGTTACCCGCCAAAACCTGAAGCGAGGCAGCCCCCTACAGCATAGTGAATGGACCACCCAGCACTCCACGGAATCCGGTAATCTTGGGCACCCCTCCTTGGGTCAACCTGTACCCCCTACGAGTGCGGCGAATAGTCTGCCAATTCTAGAGTGGGACCCCTCTTCCTCTCAAAGCCATGAGATGCGGACCCGTTGCCCCCCAGAACCCGGCTATCCGTGCACTCCGTCTCGGGGCAAAACCTAGTACAGTAATGTAAAATAGTACAATAGGTACATCGACCGCAACCTGGTCGTGCCCCAAAAGAATATTATACAACAGGCAGTGACGGCTGTCCACAAGTTGGACGCTCGCCCCGCAATATCAAATGTACAAATAAACTCAAACTGTACTACCATTGCACACTGCTATCCACCACGACAAATCCGCAACATCACAGCACAACACAGAACATCAACGCGAATGTCACGTTCGCAAACCCGTCTAAAAGAACTATAGCAATCAGACGCGGTTTACCGATCAAATGACATTCCCGGTCGGAGATATAATGTAAGCACTGTAAACTAACGTGTTTAAATTTCGATCGACCAAAGACCAAATATCAAAAAGTGGACCCCACTGCTTACTGGTGAACAGTAACAAAACCTGGGCCAAAACGATATTTACCAAAAATCACAAAATCTATCAGAGAACCCACTGGAAAAATTTGGGATCATGAACACACCAAGTGGCCGCGGATGCGCGGCCAAACCAGGGGTTTGGCCGCGTTTCTGCGGCAAGTTGGAGGAATCACGAGACCAAATTTTGTCGTGGTTCTTAGAAAATCCTGCACAGATTTTTAAGACATGTAGAATTAATTTTTGAGACCATTTAAAAACAACAGAAACTGTCGGGCTAGAAAATTGTGTTTTTCGATTTTCGGTTCGATCGACGTTTTGAACGCGTTAGCACAAGTTAGTATAGCAAAATGGTGAGGCTCTGATACCACTGTAAGTCTACGGTAGCGCCCCGGTAGTCTACAGACGCCAAAATGCGGAACAAAAACTTTTTAACTGGCGCTATCGTATACTTTAACCCGGATATGCCATTATTGCTAAACTAACAAACTGTAAAGAGTGTAGAAAGGTTATACCGAACGATCCGAGTCCTTCGTTCTTCAACCATCATCCCACGCTCTGTTGCGGCTGCTCCGATCTCGTCGATCTCCGATATCTTCGTCGAGGTGGCACCACATCACCGATTCTTTAAACGGGCTCCCGCCTCTGACTCGAGGCAACTCGATCGTCAAGTTTGCTAAAAGAGACGACCAAGAATGATGTAGAGAATGAGTAGATGACTTTGTCTCACTTCGTCCAAGTCCGTGGACGATCGGTTAATGAAGTTGCCGAGGGAATTGGGTGATGGAATGAAATGAACTGTAAAATTCCATGCACCCCAAATACTATCATATCTTTTCAACAAATGAATCAAGTCACCATAAGAGAGAGGGGAGGGGCCTTTCTTATAAAGAGAAGGAGGAGGGTGAGTGTAGGAGGGAAGTGGTGACCATAAGAGAATAAATATCAAAGCTTCTCACTCAAAATATCCTTAGCTAAACAAAACATCATTAATGCAAATGGTGATTCATTAACCTAGTCACCATTGCATTAATGGCTCCATTAAAGCACTAATGACTCACAAGCCTCATCACCACTTCTAGAAGCTTCTAGAATGATGACTCACCTCAACTGAAGAAAAGATAAATCCGTCTTTAACCGAATATTAAAAGACGGCTGATAGAAAACTGGAAACTGGCAACTTCCAAAAGTGATCCTGAAACGAATTTCAGGACAACCCCGAAACTGTATAAATATACCCGCATTTGTATTACGACCGAATACAAATGCAACCGAGACAAATATATTATACCTACTCAATATAATACTCGGATCCGGCTTAAACTAAAGCCGACCAGTATCATCTGCCCGAAAACTGACACGTGCGTAAACGCACGTGCATTTTCCGAACCCTGCCATAAAACCATACGGCCTCTACAACGTTTCGCCCGAACTTGGGAAACTGTCTGTGGGGGACTCTAATGACTCGTCAGCACCATGGCAGTGGGTTTAACCACAAACCGTCAGCGGCACTAGCAATGCGTAACGGCTGCCCATGGACTGACCTCAAGGGAGGCCGATGAGCGCACTCAAGGGAGGCCGATGAGCGAACTCATCCAGAAACCCTACTGAGCCTAACAGTGACAATGTATATACAGTCCGGTCCGTTCGTCAATGAGTATCGCATATCTGCCTAGGGGGTTAGTAACGTCAGACCCCCAAGAGCAGTATAAGTCGTGTCGGAGTGAAGCCCAATAACACCCTGAGATACTACTGGAGTACCTACCAGTAAATCTCCTGACACGGCCGTGGGCTTTGTGTAATGGCTCTCCTAGACACAGCACGATCTCGCCCCCAATACCGGGAGAGACGAATCCCCTGCCGATCCGCTCACGTGCCTCCATATGGCTCGGGACTGTACCCAAAAGCTACCTGTTTGCACGACTCCTTTAAGCCGTGGTAGGGTAGAAATCAAAGCACAGTGGGAACTCACACGAGACAAATGACGACCTCAGGTCGATGAACTAACCTGTACACATGTCACCAGGGAACTGCTATCTGACGATAGATATAATACTAACTAGCAGATTCCCGGCGAGTCCTGTCCGGTGTACTCATAACCCAATGAGCACCTGTATACATCTTAGGTGATCCAACTGACACCAGTGGCTTGTGAGACCGGCCACCGCCCCTCGTCGGGGTCTCGACTGTACACACTAGTCTACTCCGGAGTATCGATGCCCTGTCTCGAAACTCCCACGACTAGGGACCACAATTAAGGATATGCATATAAACTACCCAACTCTCACGTATATGATCGCCATCATACTGTTGGTAGTAAAGCAAGATCCTAACGGCTCTATCAAAGTGTAACATGCAATCAGTCACCTGAACATGTACACGACTGATAAAGGAAAACCAGATAGCATACTATCATCTCGAGTAAGACTGTTCTACCGGTATAGGTCCCCCGCAATCATTGCAATCACGTACCTGCGATCCAATAATTGACTATGAGGGCACTATCTCCAACACAAACATGATACAATTATGTGCACAAAAATATATCACATATACAATGTGCAATATCAAGTGAGAATATCCTTTTAAAGTGAACCAATACTAGTTAATGTAAAATAATATATCAAATATATAATTATACATTAAATCATTAAATCAACACTTGATTTAACGATCCGGTCATATCGCATATAACCGACTAGTATCAAATGTATCGGCTTATCGAATCAATCCTTGATTCGATAACTAGGTTATATCGCATACAACCATTCGACACATTCATCGCGAGAATGAAATACGGTATCACATACACGCATTATTCTCGGTCCCGCACATATCTCATATGCGCTTCTATTTCGTTTCGCTTGAGCCAGGAAACCTCTGTGTAGGACTCTAAAGACTCGTCAATACGCCGGCAGCAGATGATGATCATATCAAACACCCACAAGCCGCAAGCGGTCTGCTAAACGTAACGGCCACCCGGGTATTGAGCGATCAAAAGATCGACGAGCAAGCCCGCTCACACTCCTGTGAATCCAACCAGTAACACTTACCATACAGTCCGGTCTGTTCGTCTGATATGTCGTATATCTCGCCTAGGGGTGGTAAACGTCAGACCCCAGTAGCTCCATAAGTCATGCCGACGTGAGGTCCATAACATTCATGAAACTACTGATAACTCTTACCAGTATATCACAGCAACCCTGGCCAGGGATTTCCTGTTATGGCCAGTCGAGCACAGCGCAACATCAACCCCCAATACCGGGAGAGACGAATCCCCTCTTATCGCTCATTGCCTCCATGTGAATCGAGACTGTACCCAATAACCACCTGTTTGCACAACTCAGTAGAGCCGTGGTAGGGTGGAAATCAAAGCACAGTGGGAGACACACAAGACTCTATGACAATCTCGGGTCAACAGACTAAGCTGTACCAGTGTCACCAGAGAACTGCCATCTGACGTGAGGTATAATACCATCTGGGAGTTCTCGGCGAGTCCGTTCAGTGTACCCAGTCTCCACTGAGCACCCGCATACCATCTTCGATGTCAAACACCAATGGATATGGGATCATCCATCGCCCATCGAATGGATCGAGAAGATATACGCTAGTCTACTCTGGAATATCGATGCCCCGTCTCGATATTCCCACGACTAGGAACAATGAAGGATGTACTCATTGACTACCCAGGCCCCACTAGTATGATCTGCATCATAGTCCTGGAAGTCGAGCACACATGCTAAGGGCTTTATCAACATGTAATCAGAGAGACAGAAAATATACATGTTAAGATAAAGAGCAACCAGATAGCGTACTATCATGTCGAGCAAGAAAGTCCTACCTATATATGTCCCAGCATCCACTACAATATACATCCAATGTACAGTAATGGCCTCTAGGGCATACATATAACTAAAAATATAAACCCCGCATTTTAGTCTCATTATCGAAAACTCTTTTCAATATCAAGTCGGGGAATTCAACAAGATTCCCGACATCCTGATCGAATGCTCGTCGCAAACTTTAGTAGATGGCCGCACCCCCGAATGCCGTCAACGAAGTGCACTAAGGCGGAACACCGCTGCCGCGAGCACCCGAACGGATGCTTTCGGCGACGGGATTCTCCTACAGTCACTTGGTCGGGGCTATGGGGTATGGCTATCTATTAAGTTTACCCGGCGAGTATCCGCGTACGCTACGTGATGCGACGGACTTTTGATCACATCAAAATCCCGTGGCAACCGATCAAATGAGACTAAACTGTTAGATTTATAACATTCAAATTAGCTATCTCATAACTACTTGTGGATTCCAAATATTGTATCACATTCCAGATAAATAGACAATGTTAAACTTTCCGATCGAATAATTAAACACCTAAGGTTTCCCAAATAGCTCAACACTTGAGCGGAGTTTAAAATCATCTATCACATGCCACAGTACCAATGGTCCAGTCGTAGAAGGGTCAAGCCAACGCCTCACATGTGGCAACGCCGTACTGCCACAAACCCTAAGGTTTAGAGGCAGTTCAGATGGTCATATAATCGAGTTAAGGTTTGTGTTCTTCTAGAGGGTCCACCGCATTACTTGCATGATTTTCCGGAAGTTTCAAACTCGAGAAAAAATCCAACTTTTGAAAAATTTCCCGACAGGGGAAAAAGTGAGTTATTGATATCCGTTCGAACTTTTTAACACGTTCTAAAATTATCCGGAAAAAACTTAAACGAAGTTAAATTATCCGATCGAATCAACGAGTCCCCAATACATCCCAGAAAACTCAACACTTGAGTATAATTAAAAATTCCCAGAAGCATCAGGAAATAAGTACGGATGTTACTGTGCAAAACGTAAACAATAACTCCACTGTATGGCCGCGGAACCGCTGCGCATGGCATGTCATTGCCGCGGAATTTAATGGTATTAATTTCTCGTTTTTCACAATAATCCTTACAATTCCCTGCTTATATTTATGAGTATTTTTAATACGAAAAAATCAACATTTTTATAAAATTTCTAGAGAAGGGTATAAACCGGGGTTTCGGGGTTCGATCGGACTATAAACTTCGCCTAGACTTCGCCTAAATCTCTAGCTTGACTCTGATACGGTATCACATACACGTATTGTTCTCGGTCCCGCACATATCACATATGTGCTCCTACTCCGTTTTTCCTGAGTCAAGAAACCTCTGTGTAGGACTCTAAAGAATCGTCAATACACCGGCAGTAGGTGATGATCATATCAAACACCCACAAGCTGCAAGCGGCCAGCTAAACGTAACAACCACCCAGGTATTGAGCGATCAGAAGATCAACAAGCAAGCCTATACATTCTCCTGTGAATCCAATCAGTAACACTCCCGTATAGTCCGGTCTCTCCGTCTGATATGTCGCATATCTCGCCTAGGGGTGGTAAACGTCAGACCCCAGTAGCTTGATAAGTCGTGTCGATATGAGGTCCATAACAGTTTGAGAAACTACTGATAAAACTTACCAGTAAATCTCAGCAACCCTGGCCAGGGATTTCTAGTTACAGCCAATCGAACACAGCGCAACATCAACTTCCTATACCGGGAAAGACGAATCCCCTCCTATTGCTCATTGCCACCATGTGATTCAGGACTGTACCCAAAAGCCACCTTTTTGCACGCCCTCTTGGACGTGGTATGATGGAAATCAAAGCACAGTAGGAATCACACAAGACTCTATGACGATCTCGGGTCTATAGACTAACCTGTACCAGTGTCACCAGAGAATTGCCATCTGACGTGAGGTATAATACAATCTGGGAGTTCTCGGCGAGTCCGTCCAGTGTACCCAGTCTGTACTAAGCACCCGTACACCATCCTTGATGTCAAACACCGATGGATATGGGATCATCCATCGCCCATTGTAACGTTTTGAAAATCGTTTCGGTGAAATTTCGGAAAATCGGTAAAATAAGGGGGTTTTTATGTAAAAAGTCAAAATGCAAATATCTTATTATAAAAAATTAAATATACATATTCTAGCTATGTAATTACTAGTATTTTGTGTTTATTGAGCCACTGGTGAAATTTCAAATTTTCTGAAAAAAAAATTATTTTTATTATTATTTTAAGCCGTCACTAATACATTTAATTAGGGAAAATTACAAATTGGAATGAGTTGAAACAAATTTTGTGTATCATAAAATTTTAAATAAAATTTTATCATGTGGTTTTTGAAACGAAATCGTTTGCCAAAACGATTTAGAAATTATTGAAGAAAAAAAGCTTAAATAGTGAAGTTAATGTAAATCGAAATTGGTGTATAATATTTATCATGTTTCCTCACACACACACACCTCACACTCTCTCTCCCTCCTCTCTTTTTCTGGCCTGCACATGGGCAGCAGCCCCTCACCCAATTTACCACTCAAATTTAAGAAAAAGAAAGCAAATGACATAGAATAGAATAAAGAAAAGAAGCATGGATGTATACATGTGAGGTATGGATCTTATTTTCTTCATTTGACCTCCCAAACTCACCCACACCTCTCTCTTTCCCTCCCTTGAAGCTGCTGGCCGAGCCCCTCCCCTTCTTGCTGCCCCAAATTTTCCCCACCTCCTTTTCACTCCAAAATTCTTCATTTATGCCTCAAAAATCATCACAAAGTCACATTAATTCATAATTAAACCCTATCCATTATTCTTGGATCAATCAAGCATGGATTTTGGAGCATGAAACCATTGTTGGAGGCTAAGATTTTTGCAAGTTTGATCTCAAGCTTGTGAGGTATAGTCATAACCTTATGCTTAATTGTTGTTTAATTACTTGAATTTAGCTAATTATAAGCTTAATTAGGTTTTAATTTCAAAACTTGGAAATTCAAGAATGGGGTTTAAATGATAATTAGGGTTTTGGGTATTTGGATTATGGTTGTGTGATGTATTTAACATCTTAAGACATGTTAAAACCTAATCTAGTTGCTAGTTGCAAATTGTTAACTTAAAATTGTATAATTAAGCTATATTGCAAACTAGGTTTTAAAATTAAATCAAATTGTAAGATTAAAAATCTAGTTAGGTTCTTCATGATATCATTAATTTTATAAGTAGTAGTTTACCACCTTAGTTCATGCAAAACCTAGTCAAGTTGATGATTTGTGAATTGTTATTTTGAAAATTGTTAAAAAAGGGTATTTTGTAAACTAGAATATTAGGGTTTTTTGGAATTTAATGAGATTAAATTCCGGAATTTTTTTCTATGACTTATTTAAGATATTTAATATATATATTGGCCGCTACATTCATTTAAACATCCTGTTTTGTACAAAAACGGCGAATTGTGCTTGCTAGATTTTCGGAAAAATGACTTTTTAAGTGAAATTGGCGTTTTTGTGAGTTTTAACCTAGTTTATATTAAAATTAGTGTTCGTGAATGTGCAAATGAGTGTGATTGGATTTTCTCGATGGTTTGACGTTCGTACATCGACATCGAGGGTTGGTTTGACTATTCCTGCATGCGTGGGCGTTAGGTTTGGACCTATGCGTGATACGCGTGCCGATTTGATTTTCGTATGCCGTTTCGATTTCGAATTTAGTTTTAATGCGATATGGTACGTTATGATATGTAGGTACCCCCATGTGGACTTCGATACGACAAGCAAGCGTGTGGCGACGTCGGCACCGGCTAGCGAGGACCAGGTGAGTAGATTTATATCTACGGGGAGAAGTCGGGTGGATGACGTATAGCACCCCCGCAGTCCATGGTGGTGTATACGGATGCGTATACACACCAACATTTATTATATGTTATTTGGGATTAATAACGATGCTTAGGATGGATATTGGTGTGTTGGATTACTTTAGTGTTGCGAACCCTAGGGTAGGGTTACACACACATACACACATACATACTTGCATACATTCCTATTGATATGTGCTCATGGGATTCTTTATAGTTATGTGTTCACATGGGTATGGGACTATGTGTTCACATACGGATTGAGGATGATACTTGGGATTGAGCTGAGTCGATGAGATTTGATTTGAGGCCGTGAGATCGGTGATATAGCAGGGTTCGTATCTTAGATACGACATGACGTTGTAGCGGGTCCTTGACGTAGTGTTTCACACACGTCCATGCATACGTAGGCGGTATCAGTATGGTACTAGACGTAGATCAGTACCCCGGTCATGATATTTGATAAAGAGGATACCAGGTGAATAGTATGATGAATGTGATATTGACCCGTACCCAGATTGGAATGCCGTACGACGGATTTACGTACGAGCTATATTGATGATTGATCCGCACTCTTGACTTGGGATGCCTTATTATAGATATGGTATCGGATATGATATTATTGAGGCGGGATCACCGACTATACATACACAGGTATGTATATGTATCGACTCAGATGATAGGCGGTTTCCTTACCTGTAGTTCAGCTTGTTAGTTCAGCCGTATAGTTTAGTGTAGTTGTTAGATTAGATTAGACTTCTTACCTATATCAAAAACTAACGAATCGTGGGCATTTTTAAAGACAGCTCAAGGGAATCTACGGATATTTCAAAAACGACGTATCTTTTCATAAAAACACCGTAGCCCCTATTTTCAAAACCCCACGATTCGTGTTATTTCAAACGGCACCAGTCGTAGGACTTATATTAGATTATTGCAGATTAGTTATCGTTGTGTCTAGTATTCAGCTCCCGCACATTTTTGCTGTTCGCTCTGCCTCGCATATTTATTTTGCTGCATATTCCATTATTGATATCATGCTGTTAGGACACCAGCACCATTACCGATGATGCGTATGTACCACGTACACCTACTTGCCGGCTCACACACATCTTCATCGGTAATTGCCATGTCACGTACACTTTAGAGAATATATTTGCTTGACTTAGCTTGTTAGCTAGTAGTTTTGACATGATATTAGTGTACTTTCCTTATATGCCATATTAGACATTTCAGTTATTACTTGCTACTTCATGCATATTGTTATTCATTGTTATACCGCACGCATGGATTCTCATGCCTTTATTCACTAGTTTATGTGCTATTGAGGTTTTGGACTCGGATTTCCTTGATATTTCTGGATTTGGGAACCGTGGAGATTTCAAAAGAGAATATGTAATTGTTTTAAAAACCCGGTTACCCTGGATATGATATTTCAGTGCGTCCACCATGTGTTTTCTCGGTGCTGAGAGCGACATGTGAGACCCGAGTTCGAGGAGTGGAGGAACCGTTTCGGGTACATGGTGGACCCGGTAAGGTACCCCGGGGCAAGAAGCTCGTGGTGATGACGATGAGCCTGGCAGGGGGAGACTACCTACCGGTGATATTACCCGACGCGTCGGATATCCGGAGGATACCGTCGTGGTCTTGAGATGGATGGTAGGGGCCGGTCTGGACTGGCGGCGCCCTAGATATTGTGATTTAGACATTGAGATTTATGTTTTGTGTCGATGCTAGACACCGTTGCTGTTGATTTCAGTTATGATACCTTATTTGAAAAAAAATACAAAGGAAATCTCACTAATTTATGAAAACAGTTTCTTCATTTACATGTATGATGTTTTCATGCATTCATACCTCACTCATATGATATATTGCTACCTGAGGCACTGACACGGGCACATGTGATTACACTCGGGTTAGATATTACCCTAGACATTGTCATAGGCTGCCTGTTATACATATATTTGAGGATATATTATGATCATTGACCTAGGTTGCGTTATTTATGCGATTTCTGTGCGTAGATGTTTTTCTATTCACGAGTTGGCAACTCACCCCCGTTGTGCCCCAGTTTCTTGCAGGTTTTGCCGTACAGGTTTAATTACGGCTTTGCGGGCTCAGCTTCATTCGGGTGACTTGCTAGTAGGTGGGTTTTTCTTGTATCGTACCCATCATATTACCTTGTATAATATTATTCCGTTGTATCTAGTAAATTCCATCAACCAAACATGCATTTATTGAGATAGAGACCAGTGTTGTTTATTCTTTCGACCTTAGAGTCGCTCGTTATATTTCTGGTGGTTTTGAGTTTCCTTTTGAGTTTTGATCCTCGCCGTTGGCGTTGTATATTATATTGCTTGTGTGGTTGTGACCGTCGATTGACGAAGAGCTAGCTCCCGCTTGGGGATGCCTTTTCTTGATTTCGTATACTATTCATGTTGTATCCCGTTTGGGAGCCTGTATTTACAAAGGAGACTCTGCCGAAATTTTCAGTAAATTTTTGATGTTTTTAAAAACCGCATAATTCGGCTTATGCTATTGAAACTACTTGCTTTAAGCTGGTTTTTCCTGCACTCTACTACTTTTCTTGGTTTGGATTTCTGGGTTTTCGGCTTACTTAGATTACGTATGTCTCAAGACGTCTCGCAGTTTAAGTGCCGGTCATGTTCCGTACTTTCGGGACGTGCCAAAGTTGGTATCAGAGCGTTAGGTTTTACCTTCGGAGCGTAGGATGACCCTTGGTTGATGGAATAGGTGACTAAAGTAGAGTGACGTACCGTTGGTATGTTCCGCGGCATATTTACGACACGCCACTCCACTTAAGAAGCCTTAGGATGTACATTTCCTTGTTCAGTATTATATTCCTTCCTGATCTAGCCTCGTCGGTACCAGTTTGGTTTTGCTGCCACGATTACGGGCAGGGAGAGCTACGGCTAGAGTTGCGGTCAGCACGAGCTCGGCACGAACGAGGACTGACCAGGGAATGATTCCGGCGACACCCGATTGTGGAGAGGTGTCTTTTGACTGTGTTTCCGCGCCACGAGCATTTGGCGGATCGCCTTTATGAGGTTACTCGGATGTGCTGATTGACATTAGAGGATTGAGCCAGTGATAGAGGCCAGCCAGATCTTGATGACCGTTGGTGTGTTGCTTATTCATGATGATCGAGGCACTGTTCAGCGTGCAGACGAGCGAGCCAGTTATTGCTGCGAACGATGAGGTATCGCCCCATATATTGGAGCTATTGCAGTAAAGATTGTACTAAGAGATGATAGAAGGTCGCTAGTCACCTGAGGATGAATGACTAGGACATGTGGTTCGTTCGCCTACCCGATGAGAGGTCATCAGATAGATTGATTCCAGCTAGAGATGACTTCACGCAGAGACGTGAGGGTCGACAGAGACGATCGAATGTCGGAAACCTATTATTCCAAGTTTAAAGTAGTCGGAAAGACATGCAGGCAATTCTATGTCCCTCTAGAAGAATGAAACCCTAAATCGACTTAATGACCGTGTGAAAGCCTTTGAACCTTCGGGTTTGCGGCGGTTCTACGGCGCCATTAGTGAGGCTTGGGTTTGCCCTTCTACGGCTGGACCACCGATTCTGTGGTATGTACTCGATACTATTAAACTGTGCCCAAGATGTTGAGCTCTTGGGGGATTATGAGGTTTTGACGACTCGATCGGATGGCTCGACTTAATTCGGATGCTAGGTGGTGAGATGCATTCTTGGGAGACTCCAGATACGAGGATAGCCGTTGGAGCTCAGTCCATGCAGCCACGACGAGACGAGTCCGAAGCGGTCGACATTAGAGAAAAGTGGAGTAAAAGCTTCACACCAGATCTAGATGAGATGATGTTCCACTCCACCGACATCAGAGAGGCGATGCGCATGCCGAGGCATGGTACTTGGACTTACCTTCCAGAAGGAGTCGCGATGAGTATGCAGTCGTTCCAGAGCAAGATGCAGATATAGGAAAGGACAACGACTTCCGGACAGTTGGCAGAGACAAGACATGGAAGAGACCGTGAGCAGGATTCCTTCCAGGACACTACTGCAATGATACTTGCACCCAGGATCAGATGTGTCACGTGCATTCAGAGAGCCAGAGGCCGACGCAAGTGATATGCTGCCTTGACAGGGCCGATGAGCCGATGGATTGTGAGATTGGTAATCCACGGAGAAGACTTGGACCCAGGAGTGGTCATGTTACGCACACCAGCAGGCCAGAGTTCATGATCATCAATGAGACATCCCACTAGTGACCGCGACAGTTGGCCCGAGATTCTTAGAGGATGCACTTGAGCGGTACTGTTCCGCCATTATTGATTTCGATGTTTTGGGTGATTTATTCGTATGATTTGATTTTGATGATTTAGGATTTACGATCTTTGCACAGTGTTACACTTGATATCGTTTTCGTGCTTTAGTTTCACATGTTTGTGATTTTACGGTTTTAAACAGTTGAGTTGATTTTGTGCGTATGCACGCACGCGATTTAGTTCCTGCACTCTGTATAGTTTATATATGCTGGCAGTGCAGTGACATGTATTTTGTGCACTTGGATACACTGGATTTCGATTTCGAGGGTGATGCTCGACATTTGTTTTGTGCATTTTATGCACCGGATTGGATTTTTAGCGCCTGTTGGGCGCCTGTTACGAGATGCGATTTGGTGCACACCAGATGCACTAATTCGAGATTTTTCGTGCATGTCAGATGCACCTGATTTTGCTGTCAGGCACACATGTTGCCTACGACAGATGTTTCGTGCACACCCGATGCACTTAGATGTTGTTTCTGTGCGCATGTATGGCACATTCATGGATTTTGATTTCCGTGCGCACCAGACGCACGTAGCATTCATGTGCATATTTTAGGATTTATGTCGTATAGAGCAGTACGTTTTTATGATATTGCTATGTGTTTTCGTACTGAGCAGGACTAGTCAGAGGACAGTATCTGAATATATTTTGCATGCATTGATAGTTATTGAGGGGATTTCCAAAAAGCGAGCTATAGCCTTAGTATTTACCTACGTGTCTGATATGACACGAAATGTTTAAAACATGGAGACCCTTCTAAATTGTTTCCAAAACGGCGGAACGTACATTTCAAACAAAGGTATATATGTATATAGTTATTTCCTTATGATAGACGTCCGCCACTGTGCAGTGTTATACGCGTGCACAGCGACTTAAAGAGATTTGGCATGTATTTCCTTCAGATACTTACATATATAGATTCGATATTTACATATATAGTTTCGAGTTATGTCATATTGGTTTTGATTTGGATTTGTCATTGATGTCTTCTCTATGACTCCGATGATTGCGGGATGCTTGACGGAGTTTCGATTTGAGTTATATGCTCATTTTTCAAGCGCATGCGCTGCGCTACGATTTGTTTTATATAGTTACAATTTTGGAGCCCCGACGACATGATGGTTTTTCTTAGATGTTTTAGTATTTGGGGGAGTTTGAATTTAAATTCGGGGACCGAATTTCTTTAAGGGGGGAAGATTGTAACGTTTTGAAAATCGTTTCGGTGAAATTTCGGAAAATTGGTAAAATAAGGGGGTTTTATGTAAAAAGTCAAAATGCAAATATCTTATTATAAAAAATTAAATATACATATTCTAGCTATGTAATTACTAGTATTTTGTGTTTATTGAGCCACTGGTGAAATTTCAAATTTTCTGAAAAAAAATTATTTTTATTATTATTTTAAGCCGTCACTAATACATTTAATTAGGGAAAATTACAAATTGGAATGAGTTGAAACAAATTTTGTGCATCATAAAACTTTAAATAAAATTTTATCATATGGTTTTTGAAACGAAATCGTTTGCCAAAACGATTTAGAAATTATTGAAGAAAAAAGGCTTAAATAGTGAAGTTAATGTAAATCGAAATTGGGGTATAATATTTATCATGTTTCCTCATACACACACACCACACACTCTCTCTCCCTCCTCTCTTTTTCTGGCCTGCACATGGGCAGCAGCCCCTCACCCAATTTACCACTCAAATTTAAGAAAAAGAAAGCAAAAGACATAGAATAGAATAAAGAAAAGAAGCATGGATGTATACATGTGAGGTATGGGTCTTATTTTCTTCATTTGACCTCCCAAACTCACCCACACCTCTCTCTTTCCATCCCTTGAAGCTGCTGGCCGAGCCCCTCCCCTTCTTGCTGCCCCAAATTTTCCCCACCTCCTTTTCACTCCAAAATTCTTCATTTATGCCTCAAAAATCATTACAAAGTCACATTAATTCATCATTAAACCCTATCCATTATTCTTGGATCAATCAAGCATGGATTTTGGAGCATGAAACCATTGTTGGAGGCTAAGATTTTTGCAAGTTTGATCTCAAGCTTGTGAGGTATAATCATAACCTTATGCTTAATTGTTGTTTAATTACTTGAATTTAGCTAATTATAAGCTTAATTAGGTTTTAATTTCAAAACTTGGAAATTCAAGAATGGGGTTTAAATGATAATTAGGGTTTTGGGTATTTGGATTATGGTTGTGTGATGTATTTAACATCTTAAGACATGTTAAAACCTAATCTAGTTGCTAGTTGCAAATTGTTAACTTAAAATTGTAATAATTAAGCTATATTGCAAACTAGGTTTTAAAATTAAATCAAATTGTAAGATTAAAAATCTAATTAGGTTCTTCATGATATCATTAATTTTATAAGTTGTAGTTTACCACCTTAGTTCATGCAAAACCTAGTCAAGTTGATGATTTGTGAATTGTTATTTTGAAAATTGTTAAAAAAGGGTATTTTGTAAACTAGAATATTAGGGTTTTTGGAATTTAATGAGATTAAATTCCGGAATTTTTTTTCTATGACTTATTTAAGATATTTAATATATATATTGGCCGCTACATTCATTTAAACATCCTGTTTTGTACAAAAACGGCGAATTGTGCTTGCTAGATTTTCGGAAAAATGACTTTTTAAGTGAAATTGGCGTTTTTGTGAGTTTTAACCTAGTTTATATTAAAATTAGTGTTCGTGAATGTGCAAATGAGTGTGATTGGATTTTCTCGATGGTTTGACGTTCGTACATCGACATCGAGGGTTGGTTTGACTATTCCTGCATGCGTGGGCGTTAGGTTTGGACCTATGCGTGATACGCGTGCCGATTTGATTTTCGTATGCCGTTTCGATTTCGAATTTAGTTTTAATGCGATATGGTACGTTATGATATGTAGGTACCCCCATGTGGACTTCGATACGACAAGCAAGCGCGTGGCGACGTCGGCACCGGCTAGCGAGGACCAGGTGAGTAGATTTATATCTACGGGGAGAAGTCGGGTGGATGACGTATAGCACCCCCGCAGTCCATGGTGGTGTATACGGATGCGTATACACACCAATATTTATTATATGTTATTTGGGATTAATAACGATGCTTAGGATGGATATTGGTGTGTTGGATTACTTTAGTGTTGCGAACCCTAGGGTAGGGTTACACACACATACACACATACATACTTGCATACATTCCTATTGATATGTGCTCATGGGATTCTTTATAGTTATGTGTTCACATGGGTATGGGACTATGTGTTCACATACGGATTGAGGATGATACTTGGGATTGAGCTGAGTCGATGAGATTTGATTTGAGGCCGTGAGATCGGTGATATAGCAGGGTTCGTATCTTAGATACGACATGACGTTGTAGCGGGTCCTTGACGTAGTGTTTCACACACGTCCATGCATACGTAGGCGGTATCAGTATGGTACTAGACGTAGATCAGTAACCCGGTCATGATATTTGATAAAGAGGATACCAGGTGAATAGTATGATGAATGTGATATTGACCCGTACCCAGATTGGAATGCCGTACGACGGATTTACGTACGAGCTATATTGATGATTGATCCGCACTCTTGACTTGGGATGCCTGATTATAGATATGGTATCGGATATGATATTATTGAGGCGGGATCACCGACTATACATACACAGGTATGTATATGTATCGACTCAGATGATAGGCGGTTTCCTTACCTGTAGTTCAGCTTGTTAGTTCAGCCGTATAGTTTAGTGTAGTTGTTAGATTAGATTAGACTTCTTACCTATTTCAAAAACTAACGAATCGTGGGCATTTTTAAAGACAGCTCAAGGGAATCTACGGATATTTCAAAAACGACGCATCTTTTCATAAAAACACCGTAGCCCCTATTTTCAAAACCCCACGATTCGTGTTATTTCAAACGGCACCAGTCGTAGGACTTATATTAGATTATTGCAGATTAGTTATCGTTGTGTCTAGTATTCAGCTCCCGCACATTTTTGCTGTTCGCTCTGCCTCGCATATTTATTTTGCTGCATATTCCATTATTGATATCATGCTGTTAGGACACCAGCACCATTACCGATGATGCGTATGTACCACGTACACCTACTTGCCGGCTCACACACATCTTCATCGGTAATTGCCATGTCACGTACACTTTAGAGAATATATTTGCTTGACGTAGCTTGTTAGCTAGTAGTTTTGACATGATATTAGTGTACTTTCCTTATATGCCATATTAGACATTTCAGTTATTACTTGCTACTTCATGCATATTGTTATTCATTGTTACACCGCACGCATGGATTCTCATGCCTTTATTCACTAGTTTATGTGCTATTGAGGTTTTGGACTCGGATTTCCTTGATATTTCTGGATTTGGGAACCGTGGAGATTTCAAAAGAGAATATGTAATTGTTTTAAAAACCCGGTTACCCTGGATATGATATTTCAGTGCGTCCACCATGTGTTTTCTCGGTGCTGAGAGCGACATGTGAGACCCGAGTTCGAGGAGTGGAGGAACCGTTTCGGGTACATGGTGGACCCGGTAAGGTACCCCGGGGCAAGAAGCTCGTGGTGATGACGATGAGCCTGGCAGGGGGAGACTACCTACCGGTGATATTACCTGACGCGTCTGATATCCGGAGGATACCGTCGTGGTCTTGAGATGGATGGTAGGGGCCGGTCTGGACTGGCGGCGCCCTAGATATTGTGATTTAGACATTGAGATTTATGTTTTGTGTCGATGCTAGACACCGTTGCTATTGATTTCAGTTATGATACCTCATTTGAAAAAAAATACAAAGGAAATCTCACTAATTTATGAAAACAGTTTCTTCATTTACATGTATGATGTTTTCATGCATTCATACCTCACTCATATGATATATTGCTACCTGAGGCACTGACACGGGCACATGTGATTACACTCGGGTTAGATATTACCCTAGACATTGTCATAGGCTGCCTGTTATACATATATTTGAGGATATATTATGATCATTGACCTAGGTTGCGTTATTTATGCGATTTCTGTGCGTAGATGTTTTTCTATTCACGAGTTGGCAACTCACCCCCGTTGTGCCCCAGTTTCTTGCAGGTTTTGCCGTACAGGTTTAATTACGGCTTTGCGGGCTCAGCTTCATTCGGGTGACTTGCTAGTAGGTGGGTTTTTCTTGTATCGTACCCATCATATTACCTTGTATAATATTATTCCGTTGTATCTAGTAAATTCCATCAAGCAAACATGCATTTATTGAGATAGAGACCAGTGTTGTTTATTCTTTCGACCTTAGATTCGCTCGTTATATTTCTGGTGGTTTTGAGTTTCCTTTTGAGTTTTGATCCTCGCCGTTGGCGTTGTATATTATATTGCTTGTGTGGTTGTGACCGTCGATTGACGAAGAGCTAGCTCCCGCTTGGGGATGCCTTTTCTTGATTTCGTATACTATTCATGTTGTATCCCGTTTGGGAACCTGTATTTACAAAGGAGACTCTGCCGAAATTTTCAGTAAATTTTTGATGTTTTTAAAAACCGCATAATTCGGCTTATGCTATTGAAACTACTTGCTTTAAGCTGGTTTTTCCTGCACTCTACTACTTTTCTTGGTTTGGATTTCTGGGTTTTCGGCTTACTTAGATTACGTACGTCTCAAGACGTCTCGCGGTTTAAGTGCCGGTCATGTTCCGTACTTTCGGGACGTGCCACCCATCATATGGGTCAAGATGCGTATACGTTAGTCTACTCTGGTGTATCGATACCCTGTCTCGATACACCCTCGACTAGGAACAATTATAGGATGTACTCGTCGACTGCCGTGGCCCCACTAGTATGATCTCATCATAGTCCCAGTAGTCGAGTACATATCCTAAGGGCTTTATCAACATGTAACATAGAGACAATCATAGTATATGTTAAGATAAAGAGCAACCAGATAGCGTACTATCATGTCGAGCAAGAAAGTCCTCCCTATATATGTCCAAGCATCTACTACAATATACATCGTATGTACAGTAATTGCCTCTAGGGCATACATATAACTAACAGTGATATCTCCCCTTAGGACACTTACACCATTACCATTGGCTCATGTTGCACGCGCACTATTCATGTGACACACACGCCTTTGGTAATTGCCATGCCACGAGCACTGTAGAATCTGTTTAGTTCAGTATCAACACTTGCATCGTATATGATACATTGAATTGCATAGCATATATATACCTCACTTCGTCATCATTCTTATATAAGTTGCTAGCCATAAATCACTTTGCATACCTTTGACATCATAAGCATTTATCATATACCACATGTTGGGTATTATGATTTTCTTGAGGATTTCAGTATTGATGCGATTTCTGGATTTTGGGGAAAACCGCAAGAATTTAATAAAAGCTTATTATTATCATTTTTAAAATAAAGTTCCGGTTTTCTCATGATGTATGTGTCGTCCACCATGAGTTCTCATATATTCTGTTAGATTTCAATACCCGATTCGAGGAGTAGATGAACCGTCTCGGGTACATGGTGGGCCCGGTATGGTACCCCAGGGCAAGAAGATCGAGTTGTAGATGATGAGCCTGGCAGGGGAAGACTACCTACTGGTGATGTCTGGCGCGGTGGATATCCGAAGGATACCGACCATTGTCATGAGATTTGATGATATGGGCCGATCCGAACTGACGGAGCCCGATGTATTGAGACATTGAGACAGATATATTTCCATATTTGGTGTCGATGCTAGACACGATTTTCAGATAACTTCATTGATGGTACTTTAGCTATTGCATAGATATTCTTTTTCTGAGTTAAGAAAGTAGAGCTTATAGTATTTTAAACATTTAAAGATTTCGTATTGATGTTGCATACATGTGCATACATACTAGTGGCATTACATCACATCTAGACATATATGTTGTGACACATTTGCGTGCATTCTTACGATAGCCTTATTAGATGTTATATTCTACTCACGATCTGGAAACTCACCCCCGTTATGCCACAGTGTCTTGCAGGTCGGACCCGTCAGCCTTGCAGCGACGGGCTTATCTTATCATTGGCTTCTTTTGCTCAGACTCGTGACATTTGCTCTTAGGTGGGTTGCGAGGACACTTTTATCTTTTTGTACTATCTTTGTATCTAGTATTCTCCATCTACCACTTCTTATTTGTATATGCGACCTAGTGTTGAGACTGAGAGATTTGTATATATGTGGTTTCTCTGGGGTCGAGCTCACTTGAGCCGACGTTATGTTTTCTTTATTTTTGTGCTTCTTTATGCTTATTTGCTTGATATTGCATATTTATTGCGTGTGGTTGTGATCCGCCTTGGGCGAAGAACTAGCTCCCGCTTGGGGATGCTATTTATTCTTTACAGGTTATATATCTTGTTGTACCCATTTTTGGGGGCCAGTATTTACAAAGGAGACTCTGCCGAAATTTTCGGAAATTTTTGATGTTTTAAAAAAAAAGGGTTAATACAACTTATTTGATTTTAAGGTCGTTTCCATAAACGGTTTTCCTTCACTCTCAATGGTTATGGTTCAGATTTTCTGGGCTTTGGCTGACTTAGGTTACGTTACGCCTTTAGACGTTTCGTAATCTAAGTGCCAGTCACGTTCCGTACCTTCGGGTCGTAACCGATTAGGAGAGGGTACACCTATTACACTTATTGGATAGTATTCTTCCAAACCATAGGTAGGTGCCGAAAGATGGGGAAGGAAGAAAACCAATTGGTCTAAGTATGGTGTACATAAGGTCATAAGTAAAGACAGATAAAAGGATTAGAAAGAGGGCAAAGTAAAATTCGACTGCTATCATTCATGACCAAACCACGTATTCCATCGCCACTCCTACTTCACCTTTGCATTTCTCCAGAACACCCCGTATCACTACAAAGATCCACAGTTATTGGATAATCCATCGTACTCGAAGGAACTTGTTTCAGTTCGAGGATGGATTCTGGTTCAGGAGAAATAAAATAAGGATTATTCAGTTGTCTTTTATCTTTACCTTCTCTTAGGTTGCTAGGGCTCCTATGTCACGACCCGAAATATTAGCTCGTGACCAACACTTGAATCACGTAACGTCTAAAGGCGTAACGGAATTCAAGTAAGCTGAAACCCAGAAATCTAAACCTTTTTAAGAAATTAAAGGAGGTGAAGTTTTGAAATAAAGAAATAATGAAATCAAGTTTTCTTAATGCATAGAAAAGAACATGAATAATGCAAGTGAAATTTACTAATTTGAAAACATGTTTCGTCTTTTAAAAATTTTGGCAGCACCTCCTTTGTATATTTTAATCCAAAACCACAAATACATAATAATGATAAAGTCATCCCCAAGCGGGAGTTAGCTCTTCGCCAAACGGCGGATCACAACCACGCAATACAGTAAATATAAGTATACGATGCCCAACGGCGAAGTTCACCACAAAAGATAAAGAAACGAGCAAGACATAACCCCAAAAGTGAATATAAAACCCATCGCTCAAATCTCGTAACTACACGTCTCACTAAGTCTCATTACTTATACAATTTTACAAGTTTTGATTGATGGAGTTAACTAGATACAATAAGAACTATAGATACAAGAGTGGGTACGATACAAATGTCCCACCTACCAAAGAAAAACACCTGAATGCAACTGTGTGCTAGCGAAGCCGCTACTGATCCATACGGTCAACCTGCAAGCACTGTGGCACAACGGGGGTGAGTTGCCAACTCGTGAGTAGAAAAATATCAACAGATAGAAATCGTATAAACAACGACTCCTAGGTCAACTATATCATAAAGGTAATACTATGATATCTTGGGTGACCGGGTTTGTATATGTGCCAACAAGGTAACCAATGTTTATAAGCATGTGTATGACATCCAACAGTATAGTCAAAGCATGTATGCAAGTGGGTCTCGTCCGTCCATATAATCAGAGTATGTATGCATATGGATCTTGTCCACCCATATAATCAATGTATGTATGCATGTGGATCTCGTACACTTATATAATCACTGTATGTAACAGTATAGTCAAAGCATGTATGCAAGTGGGTCTCGTCCGTCCATATAATCAATGTATGTATGCATGTGGATCTCGTCCACCCATATAATCAATGTATGTATGCATGTGGATCTCGTCCATGTGTCAACTACTGACACAACAACATCACGCATGTATTATCATAAAAGCATATGCAAGAAAATGTGAGGATATAAATCAACATGTGTCCCTCGCGACACCTCAAAATCATGGAACCTGAGTGTCCAGCATCGACACTCGTAACATCATGAAAACCGTGCCCAGCATCGACACATAAATCCTCATATATCTCAGGCGACGCATCCTCAGATCGGCCCTCAGGCGCCGCACACCCTGGTCGGCCCTCATACCCATCTTGCTACTCCGGTCAGTATCCTCCGGATAACCGCCGAGTCTAAAAACTATCACCGGTAGGTAGTGCTCCCATGTCAGGCTCACCGTCTAACATATACGAGTCTTCTTGCCCAGGGGTACCTCACCGGGTCCACCATGTACCCGCAGACGGTGCCTACCGCTCTTCAAATTGGGTTTCACATGCTACTCTCAGAACCGAGAAAACACATGGTGGACGCACTGAAATATCATATCAAGAGAAACCGGGGTTTTAAAACAGTACATGCTTTTTTTTTGAAATAGCCACGGTTCTCAAATCCAGAAATCTCGTGAAAACAACATATCTCAATGCGTAAAAACGTGAAGCATGATGTATGCGACATATAACAGAAATTTAAGCATATTAATATATCATGCAACATGGAACAATGATATGACATATTAAGGGAAAACCGCTCTTTTAAATGATTCCAGTTTTTAAAATATATCCTGCGGTTCCCGATCTCCCAATAAAACCGGTGATCTATGTAGGTACAATATGTATATGAACAAGTATAGATGTACCAATGTATGTGTGCACCAATATGGATATACAAATATATATATATGCGCAAGTATGAATATATCAATGTATATGTGCACCAATGTGGATATACAATGTGTATGTGCGCAAGTATGAATATATCAATGTATATGTGCACCAATGTGGATATACAATGTGTATGTGCGCAAGTACGAATATATCAATGTATATGTGCACCAATATGGATATACAATGTGTATGTGCGCAAGTATGAATATATCAATGTATATGTGCACCAATGTGGATATACAATGTGTACGTGCGCAAGTATGAATATATCAATGTATATGTGCACCAATGTGGATTTACAATGTGTACGTGCGCAAGTAAGAATATATCAATGTATATGTGCACCAATATGGATATACAATGTGTATGTGCGCAAGTATGAATATATCAATGTATATGTGCACCAATATGGATATACAATGTGTATGTGCGCAAGTATGAATATATCAATGTATATGTGCAAGCAGATTATGCGAAGAGTCATATTATGATGCAGCAATTCTACTGTGTGGTGACATGGCAATTATCGATAATGAAGTGTGCGAGCCTACAGTCTGTGTTTTTTTAACATATGCATCATCGATAATGGTGCAGTTGTAGTATCACAGGTATAAGCAAGGCAATATGAATAACATGAAGGCAACATATGGTAAATCGTCAGCTAGAAGGTATAAGGTATACATATCTAACATGATCGAGTCGGTGAATCTATCAATCGGCATCCAGCCTAACAATATCGCGTACGGTATAATCCATCGTACGACCACCTCTAGTCAAGGATATGGATCAATCATCAAGTCAAACACATCACGCACGGAAAAATCATCGTGCGGCAGCATTAAATTAATAGGGATCCGATCATGCTATAAGAAAAATGAGGGTACGACCTAATATCACGTACGGACTATCATCTATGATTCACAACATTCTATGTGTATATATATATATACCTATGTCCCAGGTCACATCCGCAATAATCTTATATCAGGGGACCGGCAGGGTATAAATCATCTCGATCGACTCGCATCCGTATACCAACATATCATCATATCATCATCTCATCATATCCGTCTTATATTCTTTCATCGCATTTATATCTCCCATCAAATCAAATTTTCATAAACATTTTATCTCTAATAAGTATAAGTATCTAATCTAACATACACACCCGAACCATACAATCAGATTTTTAAAGAAGCGAATCGTAGTTTTGAAAATAGGGGTTACGGTGTTTTTAAGAAAAAGATATCATTTGAAAATCCGTAACATCCCTCAAGATATATATTTAAAAGATACATACGACTTTTCGGTTTAGAAAAAGGTATGGTTTGGATGACGCATCTACATCGACTATCTAGTCCTACAGTACCCTAAACGGCAATATCGCTAAACGTCATCCTATGATAGCCGTAACATATCACTTCTAACTATCCTCTAGTTTCTAATAAGGTTTCATAGCTATCCTCATTCTAACCTTAGTTTCCTAATCTAGGTTTCCTAACCATATTATAGAATCAGTTTTTCCATCAAAACTTTGCGGGGGTGCTATACGCCATCCACCCGACTTCCCCCGTGGATATAGATCCACTCACCTGGTCTTCGCTTGCCGAAATCGATGACACCACGCTCCGTCGCCTCAGAATCCACACAAAGGTACCTACAATAATAAACCAGCGCAATGCGTATTAAAATCAAGGCGGAAAACCAAAACGGTACATGTTTCACTCATAGGTCAAAACCTATAGCTTTGCATGCAAAAAACGACCAAAACCCAGGTCGTGGACGTCGAAACGCCACACGACGGAAACACAATACCAAATACCAAAATCAAGTCAAAAATAAGTCGTAAAACAATGCACCAACTCATGGAAATGGTCTCAGATTTTACCCTAAGCCAAAGTGGTCAATTCTGCATATATAGAGGGCCTAATTTAGTGCAAAAGGAGCCATGGACCAAACCTGGGACCCTATTTCCCTGCTCTGGCCGCAAATTGCTGCCAGAATAGATAAATTTGCGGCCTTGGGTTGGGGTATGGGGCTAGGGTTTCAGTGGTAGCTTCCTAGGTGCCTGCACGACTCCCAGTAATTGCAAAATTATTTCTAGTGTCCCCGGGTTGCTCCAGATTTCAAAATACCCTCACAATTTACACATTTATCCGATGTCGGGGTTTCTAAATTCCGTGTTTTTGGTTTCTAAGCTCTGTTCCAGGTCATTAAACAGCACTCAAGTCTAGTTAACAGCCACTAGGCATCACCCAATTTCAAACAACACCCAAACCTTCACTGGTAATTTCATACATGGCTAAACGAGTTCTAATTTAAACCGAAATGCTAGGAATTCAAACTAAACTAACATAGAAAGAGATATACCTCCCATGGCAACCCAAGAAAACCCTAGCTCGACCAAAGTCACCAAAATCGAAATTTGCTTGGTCCAATGCGTAGAGGGTGAAGAGGGGATTAACTTTTGTGAAAGGGGTTTTTGGTTTTGGGGATTAATTGGAGATGGATCTAGGGATTCGAAGTGGAGGGAAATGGCTTGAGAAAGATGAAGAGGGGAAAAAAAGTTGGGGGAAATGGAGATGGCGGCCCCCCCTCTCTCTCACTATTTTTCTCACTCTCTCTCTCTCTCCAAAAGTAAACCTACCCTAATCATTATGTCCTCTTTTTGACTTTTCTTTTCCTTTTTTCTTTTCTCTCCACCAATAAACCATAACCCAAATAAAACAACACCATGAAATAACATGTAACATGTCATGGTGCACTAGCCATGAAAATCTGTAGAAATACGGATTTGTCTTAATCGCGATTAGCAGTGCACTAATCGGGTTTTTATCAAAACTGCATATTATAAATTTTAAAAAATGCCAAATTCTTTAAATATATATTTAAATGAATAAATCATTTTAATTTCCATTTATTTAACAATTATTGGTATATATTTATACTCTTTTTCGAAAACCCCAATTTCGCAAATCGGACAGTTTTCGGGAAAAATGTTATTTTAATATTAAATTCCAAAATTAATATTTTATATTTTCTGAAATGTTACAGTCTTCCCCCCTTAAATAAATTCGTTCCTCGAATTTAAATTTAAACCCCCAAAATCTAAAACATTTCAATAATCGGCTCAAAACAACGGGGCTCCGAAATCATGAAAATCGCAGAAATAACACCGCGCGTCAAGTGCGCATGAAAACGAGTATAAAGCTTAAAATCGAACTCCGTCAAGCGTTACGCAAATCATCTAATTTTCTCGCATATCCTTGGAGTTACAATAGAGATACCGATCTCGAAATCCAATACTAAAATCCAATATACACTAGTCAAATACTATAATACGTGTATATTACGCATCTTTGAAAACTCCAAAATTTGAATAAAATACATGCAAAATCTTTTCTAAATCGCCATGGGAATGCGTAACTCACGGCATAACTGACAGACGCTCATTTTAAAATAATAGTATATGTCCATATATATTTCCTTAAATACACGTTCCGTCGTTTTCAAAATATCCCAAAAGGTTTTCCTTTATAAACATTCGTGTCACTCACGGGCACGTAGGAAATAGCGAGACTATAGCTCTCCTTGAAAACCCTTTTGGTAATCTTTTAATGCATGCAGAGTACTCAGGTACTGTCTTCAGATCAGTCCTGTTTGGCTACTATACAATATAGTGCCCAACATGAAAACAAAGTGCTCAAAAGCAAAATCAGCCTCAAAAGGCGTATCCAATAATCACACGCGTCTGGTGCGCATGGAAATCAAATCCAAATACAAGTGCTACCAATGTGCGAAAAGTAAACTAAGTGCAACGGGTGTGCACGAAAGCATCTGTCCACTGCAACGGTGTGCATGACAACAATATCGGGTATCAAAATCGAATCGACGGTATACAACACATTTCAATCCAAATCCAAATCAGGTATACCGTGGTATATAATCGCACAACCATGTGCATCAATGTGCAGAAAAGCAAATCAAACACTAAAAGTGCATGAAAACTATGCCAAAAGCATAAACCAAATCATATGCACGTCCTAGGCATGAAATCACAATAAGTATCTCAAATAACATCAAAATGAAGTCAGGTGCAACCGTGGTGCACAAAATACGTATCAATGCACTACAAGCACATATAAGCTATACCGAGTGCAAAAATCAAATCATCCGTATGAAATCCACGAAATCATAAACACATGATACGGATGTACAAAATCGACATCAATGCAATAGATATGCACAAATCGCAAATCAACACAACGGTGTATAAAATATATGTAAGGTGCGATAACTATGCGCAAAAATGTAAATACTCAGTAGGTGCAGCCATGGTGCACGAAATCAATATCAGGAAACTCGTCATCAAAACTCAAATACAAGCGATATAAGCGTGATACTCGGATCACAAACGCAAATCACAACAAAGGACATCGAGGTACACCTCCTACGATGTCGAAAAATAAATCGGTGCGCCTAAAATTGGCAGGGCAAGAACATCCGTTCGCCTCCTGCTCACGGCCTAGCGTCTTCTGAATACACGTGACATATCTGATCCTGGGTGCAAATCTCATTGCAGCAGTGTCCTAGAAGGAATCCTGCTCAAGGTCTCTTCCGATCTCGCCTATGCCGAACTATTCGGAGGCTGGTACTCTTGCATAATCCTTTCTCGTTTTCTGGACATCTGCGTGTTCCACACACCTTTCCTCAAAAACTGGCCGTATCTCAACGCCTCTGTAAGCATATCAGGTCTCTAGTCTCGATGGGGAGTAATGACAGCTCGTCAGCGTCTCGCACGAACCTCTGGTTCCACTTGTCTTTATTGTCGTCCACTATGACGTCACGCCATGCTATCTGCGCACTGTAACTGTTCTCGGCCGCGGTCAATCCGAAGTCTCTCACACGGACTCGAAGTCACGAACTCGGTATCTTCATCACTCGGTAGAAGATATCTGGCCGAACACGTCCTCGGGAACTCGTCCCAACCATCGGGGGAATACTCAATACTCTTCCATTCTCGATCAACTCACAACGCCTCTGGGTGAGGTCCTCTGTCCAAACCTGGTCAGCTTGCTGATCTCTTATCATATGATATCTGGACGACGTCAAACTTTTCGATCGAGTCATCATGGTCCCAAAATTTCCCGAAGGCTCAACACCTGAGCACAGTCTATAAATATCTGGTACATACTGTAAGGTTTACCTAGCACCTCATGAAGGGTTTGCAAGCATCACATGTCTCAAAATTAAATTTTTAAGGTGCTAAGTGAACATGCAAAGAATCATCACTAGAATTTTAGGGTTTCTTAAACATCCACATCATCACAAGTTGATAAAGCTAGGGTTTTGAGAGTACAACCTTTGTAGCTCCCTACGCTAGACTCCTCGGCTACTTGGGGGTTGGAAAACGTCCGCTTGAGAACCTCTAGGTCCACGATGATCCACCCGGAGTCCTCTTGGTCCAAGCTTGTAACTTCGCAAGATCAAGATAAGAAAATGGAAGCTAACACTCTTCACAAGTGGGCAAGACTAGTGTAGAATGGTGTTGTGGTTCGTTTTCTCACTTCAAAATCCTAACTTGATGAGTGTTTTGCTCACTTTTGAAATCTAGAGAGCAAAAGAGCAAGGAGGAAGAAGATGATGGCTTTTGAAATATCAAGAGAATGATAATTGTGTTATGAAAAATAGAAAATATAAGTATATATATTTTCTACTCTTCATCTCAAACCATAGTTACAATATATGGATATTATTGTACTTGAGTTAAAACACAAAAGGAAGATTAACACATGGTTAAAAAGTAGGTGAGCATGGTTAGTTCAAAGAAGAGTGTAGAAGATAATCATGTATTAACCTTTTTCTTTTCTTTTGTTTTAAAACAAATGCAATATATATCCATATATATAATTATAAGGTGTGAGTCTTATATTGCCACCATCTCCTATATATACAACCATGATAACCTTTATGTATGCATGTATGTGTGCATGCACATCCTATGTGCATGAATGAGAATGAGTGCATACATGCATGCATAAAGACAAGAAAGGATTTCAAGTGAGAAACTAATGGTTAAATGATAAATCAACACTTGATTTATCAACCCGGTCATATCTCATACGACCCGACCAAAAGCAAGCCGCCCGATTAATATACGGTATCTCATACGCACATTTTAACCGGGCCCACGCACATATCGCATATGCGCACCACAACTTTTCGCCTGGACTAGGTAACTCCTTTGTGGGACTCTAAGACTCGTCAATACGCCGGCAGTGGGTGATGATCATATCAAGCACCCCCAAGCCGCAAGCGGTCAGCTAAACGTAACGGCCACCCGGGTATTGAGCGATCAGAAGAAAACAAGAGAACCTGTTACAACTCCCGTCGAGCCAACCGGCAACACTACCGTACTGTCCGATCTCTTCGTCAGATATGCTGCATATCGAGTCTAGGGATGGTAACGTCGACCCCAATAACTCAATAAGTCGTGCCGATGAAAAGTCTATAACAGATCGAGAAACTACTGATAACACTTATCAGCAAATCCCAACAGCCCTGGCCAGGGACTTACTGATATAGCCAGTCGAGCACAGCACAGCATCAACTCCCAATACCGGGAGAGACGAAACCCCTCCTATCGCTCATCGCCTTCGTGTGTCTCGGGACTGTACCCAACGGCCACCTGTTTGCACGACTCAGTAGAGCCGTGGTAGGGTGGTAATCAAAGTACAGTGGGAGAACACACAAGACTCTATGACGATCTCGAGTCTGCAGACTAACCTGAACCAGTGTTACCTGAGAACTGCTATCCGACGATATATATAATTCCATATAGGAGTTCTCGGCGAGTCCGTCCAGTGTACCCAGTCACCACTGAGCACCCGTATACAATCTCGATGTCAAACATCGATGAATGTGGGAACATCCATCGCCCATCATATGGGTCTAGTATCATATACGCTAGTCTACTCTGGTATATCGATGCCCCGTCTCGATACACCTGCTACTAGGGACATTCCAGGATATGCTTATAAACTACAGATGTCCCACTAGTATGATCTCCATCATAATCACAGTAGTCAAGCCAATATCCTCAGGGCTTTATCAACATGTATGAATGAATAAAAGCATGATCAAATCAACATGTCAGATAAAGAAGAACCAAATACCATACTATCATGTCGAGCAAGAATGTACACTGAATATATATATATATATATATATATATATATATATATATATATATATATATATATACACATACATGTATAAATACATCCACTATCACATAATGGCCTCTAGGGCATACATATATCCAACAATCTCCCACTTGCACTAAGGCCAGTTATTGGCGTATCTCATACCCAACGTCTCAAAAAGTCCCTCATGCTGCAGCTGAGGGAGGTCCTTGGTGAGTGGATCCGCGGTGTTATTCTTTGTGTCTACTCTCTTAATCTCGATCTCACGGCGATCTACTATCTCCCAGATCAAATGAAAGCGCCTCAGGATGTGTCTGGATCGCTGATGGGACCTGTGCTCCTTGGCTAACGCCATAGCCCCATTATTATCACAATACAATGGTATTGGATCAATAATGGTTGGAACTACTCCTAGCTCCGAGACGAACTTCCTCATCCAGACAGCTTCCTTGGCGGCATCATTCGCAGCAATGTACTCAGCTTCCATCGTAGAGTCTGCAACAGTATCCTGTTTGGAACTCTTCCAACTTACCGCCCCTCCATTGAGGGTAAATACAAACCCAGAGATAGATTTGCTGTCGTCCTTATCGCTCTGGAAGCTCGAATCGGTAAAGGCCTCCATTTGGAGATCTCCATTACCATATACCAAGAACAATTCTTTAGTCCTTCGCAAGTACTTAAGAATGTTCTTCACAGCTATCCAGTGATTCTCCCCTGGGTTGGATTGATACCTGCTTACAACACTAAGTGCATAAGCTACATCTGGGCGTGTACATAACATCGCATACATTATAGATCCTACTACCGAAGCATAGGGTATAATGCTCATGCGAGCACTCTCTTCATCGGTCTTTGGGCAAGAATCCTTGGAGAGAGTGACCCCATGGCAAGTAAGGCACCCCGCTTGGAGTCTTCCATACTAAACCTTTTTAGGATGGTGTTAATGTACCTGGTTTGGGACAATCCCAACAACCTCTTGGATCTATCCCTATAGATCCTTATGCCCAGAATGTATATGGCATCACCCAGGTCCTTCATGGAGAACCTTAGTGATAAGAAAGATTTGACCGACTGTAGCATAGGAATATCATTTCCTATCAGAAGAATGTCATCCACATACAATACGAGGAATGTGACAGCTCTCCTTACAGCCTTCTTATAAACACAAGGTTCATCTGGACTTTTGATGAAATCAAACTCTTCGATAACATCATCGAAACAGATGTTCTAACTCCGTGATGCCTGCTTTAACCCATATATGGATTTAAGCAATCTACATGCTTTCCCGCTGCTCCCACTGTCAATGAAGCCCTCGGGCTGATCCATATAAACGCATTCTTCTAAATCCCCATTTAGATATGCCGTTTTAATGTCCATCTGCTAGATTTCATAGTCATAGTGAGCAGCAATAGCAAGTAGGATCCGAATGGATTTAAGCATGGCTACGGGCGAAAAAGTCTCGTCATAGTCCAAACCTGGTCTTTGACGAAAACCTTTCGCCACAAGTCTTTCCTTATAGGTCTGTACCTGCCCATCTACACTAATATTTCTTTTAAAGATCCATTTGCACCCTACAGGTTTTATCCCAGGGGGTACAACGTCCAAAGTCCATACTTTGTTGGTGTACATAGACTCCATTTCGGATCTCATGGCATCCATCCACTTCACAGAGTCTCCACTCGTGATAGCTTGCTGAAAACTGGTAGGATCATCATCCTCCATGATGCAGTCTTCTCTGTCACTATCAATGAGAAAACCGTAGTACCTCTCCGGTGGGCGAGAAGTCCTACCAGACCTACGGAGTGGCCGAGATTCCTCAGTTTCTATTGCAACAGCTGGTTCAACCAAGTCGTCATTTGTAGTTTGTGTCTCTAGAACCTCTTCTAGATCCACCACATTGCCATCATCTTTATCTGTGAAAAACTCTTTTTCTAAGAATGTGGCATGCTGAGAAACAAACACCTTTTGTTCCTCCTTGTGGTAGAATAGATATCCATAAGAGTTCCTTAGATATCCCACAAAGTTACACATGACTGACCGTGTCTCGAGTTTGTCCGGATTCTGCTTTTTAACATAGGCCGGGCAACCCCAAATCTTAATTCTCTTAAGAGATTGTCTCTTCCCATGCCATATCTCATATGGCGTGGTAGATACGGTTTTGGTTGGAACCCTGTTTAGTAGAAACGCTGCAGTCTCTAATGCATGCCCCCAAAATGAGACAGGTAACTCAGCATCACTCATCATGGAACGAACCATATCTAATAGGGTCCGATTCCGTCGTTTAGACACACCGTTGTGCTGTGGTGTGTAAGGAGGAGTGAGCTGAGAGAGAATCCCATTCTCTTTTAGGAAGTTTGCAAATTCTGTACTGAGGTATTCCCCACCTCGATCTGATCGAAGCATTTTGATACTCAAGCCGGTTTGTTTTTCTACTTGTTGTTTATATTCAGTGAATTTCTCGAAAGCTTCGGATTTGTGCTTTAATAAAAATACATGACCGAATCTTGAGAAATCGTCAGTGAAAGTAATGAAGTAAGAAAAACCGCCTCTAGCCTGTGTAGACATTGGCCCCATACATCACTATGTATGAGTCCTAGGAGCTTGGTAGCTCTTTCTCCGTGTCCGGTAAACGGAGTTTTGATCATTTTACCCTTGATACAAGACTGGAAAGTCGCATAAGATTTATATTCAAAGGAGTTTAAATATCCATCTTTGTGTAACTTGTTTAGTCTTGTTTCGTTAATATGACCAAGTCTACAGTGTCAAAGAAAAGCTTCATTTATTTCTGAAAGTTTTCTTTTATTAGTGTGTTGTATGCTGAAAACTGTGTGTTGATTTAGGACGTATATCCCGTTATTAAGTGTACCATACCCAACCAACATTTGATTCAGATGAATGTTCATAACATTGTTCTGCAATACAAAATTATATCCTTCATTGTCTAACAAAGAAACAGATATTATATTACAAAGCATACTTGGTACAAAATAACATGGGTTCAAAACCAATATACACCCAGATGGCAACCCCAAGTGATACTCTCCCACTGTGACTGTATGTACATTGGAACCATTTCCAACGCGGAGAGTATGGTCACCTTTCTTCAAAACCTTGCTATTTCTCAGCCCCTGCATAGAATTGCAAATGTGAAAACCTGAACCGGTATCTAATACCCAGGAAGCAGAGTTTATTGAAAAATAGTTTTCTGTCACATACACACCTGAAGCGAAAGCATCCCCATGCTTCTTCCTGAGATTTACGTACTCCGTACAGTTGCGCTTCCAATGTCCTGCTTTGTGGCAATGAAAACATTCACCTTTCCCCGAGTCTCCAGCTTTGGACTTTTCCATTCCCTTCACATTTTTAACTCCACCCTTAGGATTAGTGGTCTTCTTCTTTTTCTTTCCCTTGGCCTTAGCCTTTGGGCGAGAAGAGGAAGACTGTCCAACAGTCATAACGGGAGTTTTCACTGATTTCAGTGTGCTCTCTGCACTCCTTAACATATTAAGGAGTTCAGGTAGTTCCCTCTCCATGTTGTGCATGTTGAAGTTAACTATGAACTGGGCAAAGGTGGAGGGGAGGGACTGCAGAATAATATCCGTATATTGTTCATTGTCCATTGTCCATCCAAGGTCCTCAAGCTCTTCTATGAGAGCTATCATCTTCAAAACATGGTCTCCTACTGATGTGCCAGGGGCCATTCGCATCTGAAACAATTTCTTTGATGCTTCGTATCGTAATACGCGGGATTGCTCTCCATACAACTCCTTTGTATGGAGGAATATGGCTTGAATGTCCATATTCTCGTGCTGCTTTTGATGTGTGTTGTCCATCGATGCAAGCGCGAGGCATTTGGCCGTGGCACAATCAGCTTCCCATGTCTTGCGGACTTCTTTGTCTGCAACTGAGGATTTTGGACCTGGGACGGGCGGGGCTGAAGCCGTGAGGACATATGATACTTTATCATAAGTCAAGGCTATTTTCAGATTCCTCAGCCAGTCTTTATAATTGGTCCCATTCAGTTTGTTTTTATCTAGTAGAAGCTTGAGTCCAGTCATTGGTATCTGCCATTAAGAGAGAGAAAAGAATACACTCAGCGAAAGCTCATGCAAAGATCAGATTGGTTATTATCTTGTCTAATCGATGTCTCCCACTGCTTTAATCAAGTTTTTCTTTCAAACCTTAAAAAGAAAACTAGCCAGGATTAATTACAGTCTACAACTTCGCTAACCGTTCAGCCAGGCCAGTATCGGTACTTGAGGGAGGTTCCCCGTGCTTTCGCACGGACCTAATTAAAGTAAACCTCGTTTTCCCAGAGGCATAGCCACGTTAACACCTTTCTAGACACCTAATGAGTTAGCTAATTGTAAACTGCAAAACTCTCCTAGGAGCAACTATTGCCCACAGTAGGATCGGGATCCAACCATCATATGGAAGGTATGCAATCTCATTGCAAATCTCAAGACTTGAAATTCCCGATATGATTTTTACCCCTAGTACTCATGACCTTGGCTATGGTCAACAAATCACAAGCACTTAGTCAAGTTCAACCCGTCATTTCTTGATTAATCAGACCCGTTTACATGACCCTTGGCTAAGGTCAACAAAGTCATATGCCCGTCCTAATTAATCTGCATCATATGCATTGTAGGAAGACATCACTTAGCTACCGTACACTACGCCTTGGCTAAGGTCAACAAACGTAGCACGAATACTAAGTACTCTACTTCCTAAAATGACGGAGGGTTGCGGATGATTTTTAAGAAAATCTTTAACTCTTTGAACTTGATATCGTCGTAGAATCAAATGGTTTTCAAAAGGAGCGGCTTGAGCTCCGCAGTTTTGAAATATAGCTTTTTTATAAAGAGCCGAGTGTTTTTCAAATCCGATTCTACAACATCTTTTTAGGTTTATTTTCTTTACATTAATCATATTAATGTAGTCCCATCATTTAAGTCTTTAAGCCAATCAAAAAAAAGAAACGAAAATACAACGTACGCTTATGCCATCCGCATTCGCCGCAATGTTCCGTTATGCACCGTTAGGTTACTTAACTAACGGCATACCGGGACGGGACTAGCGCGGGTGTAAAACATAAGCAACGTCTACTATATGTCTCATATATAATATATCATTCGTCTCAGATATCACAGAACACAGGCACAGAAACATATATATAATGTGGGATATACTAGGACGTCCGTATTTAGTATTTAGCCAACAATAGAAAATACGGATTCCACAGTCGCAATGAATAGCCAAGCCCACACCCCTAGACCCCTACGAGAGCGGAAAACGACCCTACCAATCCTAGAGTTTAGGAGACCCGGTCTCGACTCCTCGAGATGGCCTCCCACTGAACCCCAGAACCCGGTCACTTGTGCTCGCCTCCTTGGGTCTATCCTAATGCGGAAAAGTAAATAATATACAACACTGGTGATATCAACCTCAACCCGGAAGTGGCCCAAATAAAAGAATATTACATTACATTTGAATTTTACATGAATGAAAAATAAAACTTTCATCTCACATAAAAAACCAGGCTATTCGATCGCGACAATCCTGCACATCATATCTCAGCAACACATAATATCATATATCATCAACGTAATTAAGTATCGTACCCCGATTGTCGTTGATGTATAGCAACGAAATCGGCGATATGAGACATACTACACTTACGGTCACGGAAAAGAAAGTGTAAAACTACAATATTTGGAATCCGCATTCTCTTTAGACATCGTAAATCCGAGATATCACATACCTCGCATTTCATGCCTTACTATATGAATTCCACATATTGTATCACATTCCAGATAAATAGACAGTATTAAACTTTTCGATCGAATAATCAAATACCCAAAATTTCCTAAAGCTCAACACTTGAGCGGAGTTCAAAAACTTCGGAATGTGTCACAGTAGGAGCGGTCCAACCGTAGAAGGGTCAAGCCAACACCTCACATGCGGCACTCCGTACTACCCCAAACCCTAAGGTTCAAAAGGCAGTTCAAGACGGTCACATAATCGAGTTAAGGTTTGGTGTCTTCTAGAGGGTCCACCACAAAAAAAACTTGCACATATTTCCGAAAGATTTAAACCCCGTGAAAGAGTGAGTTAATGATACTCGTTCGAACATTTTAATACTTTCTAATTATCCGGAAAAAAAACACGAAATTAAAATTCTGATCGAATCACCGAGTCCAAAACCATCCCCAGAATATTCAACACATGAATCAGATTAAACATACCTAAAACAATATACAAGCAGGTATAGGCATTACTGTGTAAATAAGAAGCTATGAAGCCTCTGTACTGCCGCGGAGCCGCGGCCCAAGCAAGCTATGGCCGCGGTTCCGTGGCGGCTTGTACGGCTCATGGCTTCATATTTCATAGTGTTTCTTAGATTTTCCTTCTGTATTTTCTAAGTATTTTTAATTCTGGAAAAACCACAGTTTCAAAAATTGTCCAGAGAGGGTTCTAAAAATCCGTATTTTGGTTCGATCGGAGTTTTAACTTCGTTAAAATGTTGCCTAAAGTTCTAGGTCGGCTCTGATACCAATGTAAGGTTTACCTAGCACCTCATGAAGGGTTTGCAAGTATCACGTGTCTCAAAATTAAATTTTTAAGGTGCTAAGTGAACATGCAAAGAATCATCACTAGAATTTTAGGGTTTCTTAAACATTCACATCATCACAAGTTGATAAAGCTAGGGTTTTGAGAGTACAACCCTTGTAGCTCCCTACGCTAGACTCCTCGGCTACTTGAGGGTTGAAAAACGTCCGCTTGAGAACCTCTAGGTCCACGATGATCCACCCGGAGTCCTCTTTGTCCAAGCTTGTAACTTCGCAAGATCAAGATAAGAAAATGGAAGCTAACACTCTTCACAAGTGGGCAAGACTAGTGTAGAATGGTGTTGTGGTAGGTTTTCTCACTTCAAAATCCTAACTTGATGAGTGTTTTGCTCACTTGAGAAATCTAGAGAGCAAAAGAGCAAGGACGAAGAAGATGATGGCTTTTGAAATATCAAGAGAATGATAATTGTGTTATGAAAAATAGAAAATATAAGTATATATATTTTCTACTCTTCATCTCAAACCATAGTTACAATATATGGATATTATTGTACTTGAGTTAAAACACAAAAGGAAGATTAACACATGGTTAAAAAGTAGGTGAGCATGGTTAGTTCAAAGAAGAGTGTAGAAGATAATCATGTATTAACCTTTTTCTTTTCTTTTGTTTTAAAACAAATGCAATATATATCCATATATATAATTATAAGGTGTGAGTCTTATATTGCCACCATCTCCTATATATACAACCATGATAACCTTTATGTATGCATGTATGTGTGCATGCACATCCTATGTGCATGAATGAGAATGAGTGCATACATGCATGCATAAAGACAAGAAAGGATTTCAAGTGAGAAACTAATGGTTAAATGATAAATCAACACTTGATTTATCAACCCGGTCATATCTCATACGACCCGACCAAAAGCAAGCCGCCCGATTAATATACGGTATCTCATACGCGTATTTTAACCGGGCCCACGCACATATCGCTTATGCGCACCACAACTTTTCGCCTGGACTAGGTAACTCCTTTGTGGGACTCTAAGACTCGTCAATACGCCGGCAGTGGGTGATGATCATATCAAGCACCCCCAAGTCTCAAGCGGTCAGCTAAACATAACGGCCACCCGGGTAATGAGCGATCAGAAGAAAACAAGCGAACCTGTTACAACTCCCGTCGAGCCAACCGGCAACACTACCGTACAGTCCGGTCTCTTCGTCAGATATTCTGCATATCGAGTCTAGGGATGGTAACGTCGACCCCGATAACTCAATAAGTCGTGCCGATGAAAATTCTATAACAGATCGAGAAACTACTGATAACACTTATCAGCAAATCCCAACAGCCCTGGCCAGGGACTTACTGATATAGCCAGTCGAGCACAGCACAGCATCAACTCCCAATACCGGGAGAGACGAAACCCTTCCTATCGCTCATCGCCTTCGTGTGTCTCGGGACTGTACCCAACGGCCACCTGTTTGCACGACTCGGTAGAGCCGTGGTAGGGTGGTAATCAAAGTACAGTGGGAGAACACACAAGACTCTATGACGATCTCGGGTCTACAGACTAACCTGCACCAGTGTTACCTGAGAACTGCTATCCGACGATAGATATAATTCCATATAGGAGTTCTCGGCGAGTCCGTCCAGTGTACCCAGTCACCACTGAGCACCCGTATACGATCTCGATGTCAAACATCGATGAATGTGGGAACATCCATCGCCCATCATATCATATGGGTCTAGTATCATATACGCTAGTCTACTCTGGTATATCGATGCCCCGTCTCAATACACCTGCTACTAGGGACATTCCAGGATATGCTTATAAACTACAGATGTCCCACTAGTATGATCTCCAACATAATCACAGTAGTCAAGCCAATATCCTCAGGGCTTTATCAACATGTATGAATGAATAAAAGCATGATCAAATAAACATGTCAGATAAAAAAGAACCAGATAGCATACTATCATGTCGAGCAAGAATGTACACTGAATATATATATATGTATAAATACATCCACTATCACATAATGGCCTCTAGGGCATATATATATCCAACACATACCACAGCACCTCTGGACCAGCCGTAGAAGGGCAAACCCAAGCCTCACTGATGGCACCGCTAAACTGCCATAAACCCTAAGGATCAAAGCGGTTCCCTGGTCATCATGTCGAGTTAGGGTTTCATTCTTCTAGAGGGTCCACAGAATTACCTGCATGTTCCTCCGAACACTTTAAACTTAGGAAAATGGGTTTCTGACATTCGTTCAAACTTTTTAGCTTCGCCTATACAACATGTGAATATTCTTCGCCCGCATGCTAAACAATGCCTCAATCCTCCAGGAAAGACGATATATCGGCGGTCATCTCTGGATTGGTCTGCTCTAGGTCTGAGTAAGATTCTCTCCACACTGGAAATCTTCAACTCAACTGGGCCTACGTCGGCGCATCAATCTGACGAATCACCTTCGTCTCTGAATTAGGGGTAAACTAGCTATCATCTGTCGCATTTCTGCCTGGAAGCTCCGGCGATCTTAGCTCATAAGCTCTAGAAGCGACATCCCATCATCTCAGCAACAGCTGGGTCACCTGTCTACACGGTAGGCGATATCAAAATCTCTGAGGTATGTTGTACATCAATAGTCCTCTCGCAATGGGCAGCTCTATCAATGGCCCGATCATCCGGTGTAAAACCAAGCACTCGCCTCCACAAGAGGTCACAACAAAAAAATATTAACTCGAGATGTTCCCATGTCACCAGAAAACACAATGGTCAGCCCCCGTACCAGACGAGCTCGCCCCGACCGCAACATTAGCAGCAGCTCAAACTGCGCTCAAACTATGGTGACAGGAACCTCAATCGAGTATCGAAGAAAGCAGATCAACGGCATGAGAGGAAATGACAGATCCAGAATGGATACATGATCATAATAAGAAACAGCATCAATGAAAGTATGACCATGGAAACGAATAGAATCACGAATCTCAAATGGATGTATAATCATGGGTATAAAGAGAATCATAAGTCTAAAAAATATGTACATCCTAAGGTTTCTTAAGTGGAGTATCGTATCGTAAATATGCTGCGGAACATACGTACGGTATGTCACTCTCCTCAAGCTACCTACTCCATCAATCAGGGTCAGCCTATGAAACGAAAGTTCGGGTATAATACCCATGTCCAAGTCTAAGTTCCGTAAGGTCAAGCCTAGGTTCCGAAATACATACCCGCCCTAGACTCCGCATAGTCAAACATAGACTCGAACCAAGGTTAAACCTAGCGCTCTGATACCAACTTTGTCACGACCCGAAATATTAGCTCGTGACCAACACTTGAATCACGCAACGTCTAAAGGCGTAACGATATTCAAGTAAGCTGAAACCCAGAAATCTAAAGCTTTTTAAGAAAATAAAGGAGGTGAAGTTTTGAAAGAAAGGTATAATGAAATCAAGTTTTCTTAATGCATAGAAAAGAACATGAATAATGCAAGTGAAATTTACTAATTTGAAAACATGTTTCATCTTTTAAAAATTTTGGCAGCACCTCCTTTGTATATTTTGATCCAAAACCACAAATACATAATAATTATAAAGGCATCCCCAAGCGGGAGCTAGCACTTCTCCAAACGGTGGATCACAACCACACAATACAGTAAATATAAGTATACGACGCCCAACGACGAAGCTCACCACAAAAGATAAAGAAATGAGCAAGACATAACCCCAAAAGTGAATATAAAACCCATCGCTCAAATCTCGCAACTACACGTCTCACTAAGTCTCATTACTTATACAATTTTACAAGTTTTGATTGATGGAGTTAACTAGATACAATAAGAAATATAGATACAAGAGTGGGTACGATACAAATGTCCCACCTACCAAAGCAAAACACCCGAATGCAACTGTATGCCAGCGAAGCCGCTACTGATCCAAGCGGTCGACCTACAAGAACTGTGGCACAACGGGGGTGAGTTGCCAACTCGTGAGTAGAAAAATATCAACAGATAGAAATCGAATAAACAACGACTCCTAGGTCAACTATATCATAAAGGTAATACTATGATATATAGGGTGACCGGGTCTGTATATGTGCCAACAAGGTAGCCAATGTCTATAAGCATGTGTATGACATCCAACAGTATAGTCAATGCATGTATGCACGTGGGTCTCGTCCGTCTATATAATCAGAGTATGTATGCATGTGGATCTCGTCCACCCATATAATCAATGTATGTATGCATATGGATCACGTCCACTCATATAATCAATGTATATATGCATGTGGATCTCGTCCACTCATATAATCAATGTATGTATGCATGTGGATCTCGTCCACGTGTCAACCACTGACACAACAACATCATGCATGAATTATCATAAAAGAATATGCATGAAAATTTGAAGATATAAATCAACATGTGTCCCCCGTGACACCTCAAAATCATAGAACCTGAGTGTCCAGCATCGACACTCGAAACATCAAGAAAACCGTGCCCAGCATCAACACGTAAATCCTCATATATCTCAGGCGCCGCATCCTCAGATCAGCCCTCAGGCGCCGCACACCCTGGTCGGCCCTCATACCCATCTCGCTACTCCGTTCGGTATCCTCCGGATAAATGCCGAGTCTAAAAACTATCACCGGTAGGTAATGCTCCCCTGCGGGGCTCACCGTCTAACATATACGAGTCTTCTTGCCCCAGGGTACCTCACCGGGTTCACCATGTACCCGCAGACCGTGCCTACCGCTCCTCGAATAGGGTTTCACATGCTACTCTCAGAACCGAGAAAACACATGGTGGACGCACTGAAATATCATATCAAGAGAAACCGGGTTTTTAAAACAGTACATGCTTTCTTTTGAAATAGCCACGGTTCTCAAATCCAGAAATCTCGTGCAAACAACATATCTCAATGCGTAAAAACGTGAAGCATGATGTACGCGACATATAAGAGAAATGTAAGCATATCAATATATCATGCAACATGGAACAGTGATATGACATATTAAGGGAAAACCGCTCTTTTAAATGATTCCAGTTTTTAAAATATATCCCGCGGTTCCCGATCTCCCAATAAAACCGGTGATCTATTTAGGTACAATATGTATATGTACAAGTATAGATATACCAATGTATGTGTGCACCAATATGTATATACAAATGTATATATGCGCAAGTATGAATATATCAATGTATATGTGCACCAATGTGGATATACAATGTGGATATACAATGTGTATGTGCGCAAGTATGAATATATCAATGTATATGTGCACCAATGTGGATATACAATATGTATGTGCGCAAGTATGAATATATCAATGTATATGTGCACCAATGTGGATATACAATATGTATGTGCGCAAGTATGAATATATCAATGTATATATGCACCAATGTGGATATACAATGTGTATGTGCGCAAGTATGAATATATCGGTGCATATGTGCACCAATGTGGATATACAATGTGTACGCGCGCAAGTATGAATATATCAATGTATATGTGCACCAATGTGGATATATCAATGTATATGTGCACCAAGTATGAATATATCAATGTATATGTGCACCAATGTGGATATACAATGTGTACGCACGCAAGTATGAATATATCAATGTATATGTGCACTAATGTGGATATACAATGTGTACGTACGCATGTATGAATATATCAATGTATATGTGCACCAATATGGATATACAATGTGTATGTGCGCAAGTATGAATATATCAATGTATATGTGCACCAATATGGATATACAATGTGTATGTGCGCAGGTATAAATATATCAATGTATATGTGCAAGCAGGTTATACGAAGAGTCATATTTTGATGCAGCAATCCTACTGTGTTGTGACATGGCAATTATCGATGATGAAGTGTGTGAGCCTACAGTCTGTGTGCTTGTAACATACGCATCATCGATAATGGTGCAGGTGTACTATCATAGGTATAAGCAAGGCAATATGAATAACATGAATGCAACATAAGGTAAATCGTCTGTTAGAAGGTATAAGGTATATATATCTAACATGATCGAGTCGGTGAATCTATCAATCAGCATCCAGCCTAACAATATCGCGTATGGTATAATCCATCGTACGACCACCTCTAGTCAAGGGTATGGATCAATCATCAAGTCAAACACATTACGCACGGAAAAATTATCGTGCGGCAGCATTAAGCTAATAGGGAACCTATCATCCTATAGGACAAATGAGGGTACGGCCTAATATCACGTACGGCCTATCATCTATGATTCACAACATTCCATGTGTGTATATATATATATATATATATATATATATATATATATATATATATATACATACACACACCTCTGTCCCAGGTCACATCCGCAATAATCTCATATCAGGGGACCGGCAGGGTATAAATCATCTCGATCGACTCGCATCCGTATACCAACATATCATCATATCATCATATCCGTCTTATATTCTTTCATCACATTTATATCTCACATCAAATCGAATTTTCATAAACATTTTATCTCTACTAAGTATAAGTATCTAATCTAACATACACACCCGAACCATACAATCAGATTTTTAAAGAAGCGAATCGTAGTTTTGAAAATAGGGGTTACGGTATTTTTAAGAAAATGATATCATTTGAAAATCCATAACAACCCTCAAGATATATATTTAAAAGATACATACGACTCTTCGGTTTATAAAAAGGTATCGTTCGGATGACGCATCTACATCGACTATCTAGTCTTATAGTACCCTAAACGGCAATATCGCTAAACGTCATCCTATGATAGCCGTAACATATCACTTCTAACTATCCTCTAGTTTCTAATAAGGTTTCATAGCTATACTCATTCTAAGCCTAGTTTTCTAATCTAGGTTTCCTAACCACATTCAATAATCAGTTTTTCCATCAAAACTTTGCGGGGGTGTTATACGCCATCCACCCGACTTCCCCGGTGGATATAGATCCACTCACCTGGTCTTCGCTTGCCGAAATCGATGACGCCACACTCCGTCGCCTCAGAATCCACGCGAAGGTACCTACAATAATAAACCATCGGAATGCGTATTAAAATAAAGGCGGAAAACCAAAACGGTACACGTTTCGCTCATAGGTCAAAACCTATACCTTTGCGTGCAAAACACGACTAAAACCCTGGTCGTGGACGTCCAAACGCCACACGACGGAAACACAATACAAAATACCAAAATCAAGTCAAAACGAAGTCGTAAAACAATGCACCAACTCATGTAAATGGTCCCAGATTTTACCCTAAGCCAAATTGGTCAATTTTGCATATATGGGGGGCCTAATTTAGTGCAAAAGTAGCCATGCACCAAACCTGGGATCCTATTTCCCTGCTCTGGCCGCAAATTGCGGCCAGAATGGATAAATCTATGGCCTTGGGTTAGGGTATGGGGCTAGGGTTTCAGTGGTAGCTTCCTAGGTGCCTGCACGACTCCCAGCAATTGCAAAATTATTTCTATTGTCCCCGGGTTGCTCCAGATTTCAAAATACCCTCACAATTTACACATTTATCCGATGTCGGGGTTTCTAAATTCCGTGTTTTGGGTTTATAAGCTCTGGTCCAGGTCATTAAACAGCACCCAAGTCTAGTTAACAGCCACTAGGCATCACCCAATTTCAAACAACACCCAAACCTTCACTAGTAATTTCATACATCGCTTAACGAGTTCTAATTTAAACCGAAATGCTATGGAAACCCAAGAAACCCTAGCTCGACCAAAGTCGCCAAAATCGAAATTTGCTTGGTCCAATGCGTAGAGGGTGAAGAGGGGATTTGTAGGGTTCCTAGGCACTCTTGTGAAGGTTCATAAGGCATCAAACATGCCCGGATAAAATTTTAGACGTGCCGAACAACCCAAAGATGGGAACTTTGCTAGATAATTAGGGTTTAGCATGCAAGATAACAACTTTTTATCTAAGTGTGAGGGATTACAACCTTTGTAGTCCGCTCCTTCACTTCACAAGCTCCGAGTAGAAGTCCCTTTGCCGCGATCCACGATCTCCCAGACTCAAGAGAGGCTCCACGACTCGAACGATCCATGCTAGCTTGAAGTGTTCCAAATCTCCGATGATCTACGTCGAAGTTGCAAAAACCCAAGCTTTCTCACTCTAAAGAGATGAACACCCTAATCTCATGGGCTAGATGAAATGAGGATGAGGGAGTAGTATTTATGCTTTCTTTTTAATTCACTTTCTCACAAGAAATATCACAAAAGAATTATCTAGTAAGCTTTTTCTTTTTGAACTCAAGAGAGAAGAAGATCAAGAATGAAAGAGAATAATCCTTTTGTGATGAATAGTAGTCAAGTGTATATGATTGATTATCTAACCATGGTCAAGGATGATAGGATAAAAGTTGTAGAGAATAAACTAGGGTTAAGGTTTGGTAAGGTTAAAGATAAAGATCAACCATAATATCTTAACCAAGACAAAATAGAATCCTTCTAGAATGAACTTGAAAGAGCTAACCCTAATCAAACCCTAATCCCTCATTATCATCCTTAAACATGTTTAATAATAAATCATATCATGTTACAATAATATATATCACATATATATTATATATTTGCAACAAAAGAAAATAATACATTTAACATATATCGCATATATATCAATGTATTAATCCAGTGAGAAAATGAAATAATAAAGTGAGCCAATATTAGAAAATGTAATACAATATATCATATATACTATTATACATTAAATCATCGAATCAACACTTGATCCAACGATCCGGCTATATCGAATATAACCGGCTAATATATCATGTACCGATTCATCGAATCAACACTTGATCCGATGTCCCGATTCATATCAAAATATCGCGAGAATATAATACGGTATCTCATATCGCATTATCCTCGGTCCTGCACATATCACATATGTGCCTCTACTCCGTTTCGCCTGAGCCAAGAAACCTCTGTGTAGGACTCTAAAGAATCGTCAATACGCCGGTAGCAGGTGATGATCATATCAAACACCCACAAGCTGCAAGCGGTCAGCTAAACATAACAGCCACCTAGGTATTGAGCGATCAGAAGATCAACAAGCTAGCCTGTGCGTTCTCCTATGAATCCAATCAGTAACACTCCCGTACAGTCCGGTCTGTTCGTCTGATATGTCGCATATCAAGTCTAGGGGTGGTATACGTCAGACCCTAGTAACTGATAAGTCGTGTCGATATGAGGCTCATAACAGGTCGAGAAACTACTAGTAACACTTACTAGTATATCTCTATATCATCCCTGGCCAGGGACTTCCAGTTATAGCCAATCGAATACAGCACAACATCAACTCCCTATACCGGGAGAGACGAATCCCCTCCTATCGCTCATTGCCTCCATGTGATTCGGGACTGTACCCAAAAGCCACCATTTTGCACGCCCTCGTGGACGTGGTAAGGTGGAAATCAAAACACAGTGGGAATCACACAAGACTCTATGATGATATCGGGTCTATAGACTACCCTGTACCAGTGTCACCGGAGAACTGTCATCTGACGTGTGGTATATCACCAACTGGGAGTTCTCGGCGAGTCCGTCCAGTGTACCCAGTCTCCACTGAGCACCCGTACACCATCCTTGATGTCAAACACCGATGGATATGTGATCATCCATCGCCCATCATATGGGTCAAGATGTGTATACGCTAGTCTATTCTGGTGTATCGATGCCCGGTCTCGATATACCCTCGACTAGGAACATTTATAGGATGTACTCATCGACTACCGTGGCCTCACTAGTATGATCTCATCATAATCCCAGTAGTCGAGTACAGATCCTAAGGGCTTTATCAACATGTGAGAGAAAGACAGTAAACCAATACAAGTCAACATGTTAAGATAAAGTGAAACCAAATAGCATACTATCATGACGAGCAAGAAAGTCCTCTCTGTATATATTTAAGCATCCATCATAATATACATCAAATGTACAACAATGGCCTCTAGGGCATATACATAACTAACAATCTTCCACTTGCACTAAGGCCAGCTGCTGTAGTATCTCATACCTAGCATCCCGAATAATCTTTCAAACTGTATCTGGGGAATGGCCTTCGTGAGTGGATCCGCAGTGTTGTCCTTCGTATCTACTCTCCTGACCTTGATCTCCCGGCGATCAACTATCTCCCTGATCAGGTGATACCGCCACAGAATATGTCTGGACTTCTGATGGGATCTGGGTTCCTTGGCTAAAGCCACAGCTCCATTGTTATCGCAATACAGAGGTATTGGATGTTCAATGGATGGAACCACATCAAGTTCAGTGATGAACTTCTTCATCCAGACAGCCTCTTTGGCAGCATCGTTGGCAGCGATGTATTCAGCTTCCATCGTCGAGTCTGCAACGGTATCCTGTTTGGAACTCTTCCAACATACCGTCCCTCCATTGAGGGTAAAGACAAAACCCGAATGCGACTTAGAGTCGTCCTTATCACTTTGGAAGCTGGAATCGGTAAAGGACTCCACCCGGAGTTCTCCGTTACCATACACCAAGAACATGTCTCTAGTCCTTCGCAAGTACTTGAGAATGTTCTTCACAGCTGTCCAGTGACTCTCTCCACGATCTGCTTGATACCGACCCACTACACTTAGTGAGTATGCTACATCGGGTCTGGTACATAGCATCGCATACATGATAGAGCCTACTGCCGAAGCATAAGGTATCCCTTGCATGCGAGCTCTCTCCAAATCGGTCTTGGGAGACATCTCTTTGGAGAGAGTGAGTCCAGAGATCGTGGGTTGGTTCCCACGCTTGGATTCTTCCATACTAAACCTCTTTAGGATGGTGTCAATGTACCTGGATTGGGACAATCCCAGTATCCGTTTAGATCTATCTCCATAGATCATGATTCCCAATATGCAGGAGGCATCACCTAGATCTTTCATTGAGAATCTTTGTGATAAGAAGAGCTTGACTGATTGCAGCATAGGAATATCATTCCTATCAAGAGTATGTCATCCACGTACAATACGAGGAAGACAACCTTACTCTCTGCTACCTTCTTATAGATACAAGGTTCATCTATGTTTTTGATGAAGTTAAACTCTTTGACTACTACATCAAAACAGATGTTCCAACTCCGCGATGCTTGCTTTAACCCATAAATGGATTTAAGCAGTTTGCACACCTTTCCGCTGCTCCCACTATCTACGAAGCCCTCTGGTTGAGTCATGTACACGCACTCTTCTAAATCACCGTTTAGAAAGGCGGTCTTAACATCCATTTGCCAGATTTCGTAGTCATGGTATGCAGCAATGGCAAGTAAGATCCGGATGGACTTAAGCATAGCCACTGGAGAAAAGGTTTCGTCATAATCCACACCTGGTCGTTGACGAAAACCCTTTGCTACAAGTCTAGCTTTGAAAGTCTCAACTTTTCCATCTACACCAAATTTCTTTTTAAAAATCCACTTGCACCCAATGGGTTTTACCCCTTCAGGAGCATTTTCCAAAGTCCATACTTTGTTGGTGTACATGGATTCCATCTCAGATCACATTGCATCCATCCATTTCACAGAGTCACCACTTGTGATGGCCTGCTCGAAACTAGTCGGGTCATCATCGTCCATGATGCAATCCTCGCTTCCACCATCTACGAGAAAACCGTAGTATCTCTCAGGTGGACGAGAAACCCTACTAGATCGGCGGAGAGGCTGGGGTTCGTCGGATACTACTGAATTTTCTGGTTCCAACAAATCATCAGTTGCGGTTTGTGGTGCTGGAACCTCTTCCAGCTCTACCTCTCTGCCACTAATTTCTTTTGCAAGAAATTCCTTTTCCAAAAAGGTGGCATGTTGAGCTACAAACACTTTTTGTTCCTCAGCGTGGTAGAAAAAATATCCTTGAGAATTCTTTGGATATCCCACAAATTTGCAAAGGACTGATCGTGCCTCGAGTTTGTCCGGATTTTTTCTTTTGACATAGGCCGGACAACCCCATATCTTAACTCGTTTAAACTATGGTCTCTTCCCACTCCATATCTCATATGGTGTGGTAGGTATAGATTTAGATGGAACTAGATTCAATATGTATATGGCTGTCTCAAGCGCATACCCCCAAAAGGAAATAGGTAACTCAGCATCGCTCATCATAGATCGCACCATATCTAATAGGGTCCGATTCCTTCGTTCCGATACACCGTTGTGTTGTGGTGTATAAGGAGGAGTAAGCTGAGAGAGAATCCCATTCTCTTTTAGATAATCTAGGAACTCACCGCTTAAGTATTCACCTCCTCGATCAGATCGAAGAATCTTAATACTTTTGCCCGTTTGGTTCTCTACTTCGTGGTTATATTCTCTGAATTTCTCAAAAGCTTCAGACTTGTGTTTCAACAGGAACACGTGCCCGTATCTAGAGAGATCGTCAGTGAATGTAATAAAGTAGGAAGAACCGTTCTTGGCATGCGTAGACATGGGACCGCATACATCATCGTGTACCAGTCCTAAGAGTTCGGTAACTCTTTCTCCGTGTCCACTAAACGGAGCTTTGGTCATTTTTCCTTTGAGACATGAATGGCAAGTATCATAAGATGAAAATTCGAATGAATTCAAATATCCATTTTTATGTAACTTAGCTAGCCGTGTCTCATTGATATGGCCAAGTCTACAATGCCACAAGAAAGATTCGTTCATTTCTGAACATTTCCTCTTGTGTGTGTTTTGTATATTGAGGACTGTATTCTGATTTAAAATGAATATGCCATTATGTAACGAGCCTGATGCAATCAACTTTTGATCTAGGAATATGTTCATAACATTATCCTTTACTACAAAATTATATCCTTCTTTACTTAATAAAGAAACTGATATAATGTTGCACATCATGTTCGGTATATAATAGCACTCATTTAGAATCAGTGTATTACGACTTGGCAATACAAGGTGATATTCGCCAACTGCTTTGGCTGCAATACTTGCACCGTTCCCTACTTGAACGGAATGATCACCTTTTCCTAGTTCTCTACCTTTACGTAGCCCATGTAACTGTTTACATATGTGGGATCCTGATCCGGTATCTAATACCCAGGACATAGGGTGAACTGAGAAACAGTTTTCAATAACTAACACACCTGAAGAAGATGCATCAACATGCATGTTCTTTTGGGCGGCTTGAGAATCTAGATTTTCTTCTATTCCCTGTTCAGTCTTATAACTCTTATAAGAAAGAACGGGTCCAACGTTCCCCTGCTCAGTATAATAAGCGGGTTCAGTCAATACATCCATATTATTATCTTGATTATGGCCTGACATGGTCGCTACCTGGAGAGAGAGAGAAGAAAACACTTTAGCGTATGCTCTTGCAAGATTAGATTGGTTATTATCTTATCTAATCAGGATGTCTCCCACTGTTTTTATCAAATCTACCTTCAAACCCTAAAAGGTAAGATTAGCCGGGATTAATTACACCCTACAATTTCGTCAATCTTTCAGCCAGATCAGTGTCGGTACTTTGAGGGAGGTTCCCCGTGCTTTCGCACGGACCTAATTAAAGTAAACCTCATTTTCCCAGAGGCGTAACCCCGTTAACACTTTTCTAGACACCTACTTGATCGACTAATTGTCCTGTGTAAAACTCTCCCAGGAGTAACTCTTACTCGCAGTGGGTATCGGGACCCAACTATCTCATAGAAGGTATGCAATCTCATTGCAAATTTCAACACTTGAAATTCCCGATAATGTTTTGCCCCTAGCGATCTATGACATTGACTAAGTCAACAAACCATAAATCGCAAGTCAAGTTCAACCCGTACATTTCTCGATTGAATTAAACCCACCCGTACGACCCTTGACTGAGTCAACAAGGCCGTGCGAATACCATAATCCAATCACATCTCATGTTTTAGCAGATAAAAACTACTTAGCTACTGTACACTACGCCTTGACTAAGTCAACAAACATAGCACGAATACTAAATAATATCTATCTGAAATGACGGAGGGCTACGCAGGTTTTTTCAGAAAAACCATGAGTGTAATGAACTTGATATCGTCGTAGAATCAAGTGTTTTTGAAATGGAGTGTTTTTGAGGCTTTCATTAGTTTTGCTAAAGGGGTCACTCCCGGTGAAGGGATCGTCGGCCCTTTCCTCATCGAATAAGGTGCAGGATATATCATATATACCGCTGTGCAAAGCAAAACTTTAAAAGCAATCAAAAGACAAACCGAGTTTTGTAGCATCTACCAGTTTCGCTAAAGAGGTCACTCCCGGTGAAGGGATCTCGGCTCTTTCCCCATCGAATAAGGTGCAGGATATATCATATATATCACTGTGCAAAGCAAAACTGTAGCTACCCTTTTTATAAAGTTTTAATTCTACAACATCTTTAGGTTTCTTTTCTTTTTATTAATCTCATTAATAAAATCCTATCAGCTTATGCTTCTTAAGCATCACAGAAAAATACGACGTACACTTATGCCATCCGCATTCGCCTCGATGTCCCCTCGTGCACCGTTAGGTTAGGTAACTAACAACAGAGCAGGGCAGGGCTAGTGCGGGTGTAAAACATAAGTAACGTCTATATAATATATCATATATACTATATACTCTATCCATCAGAACATATCAAATGATCACATCACAGATATCGCAGCAGAAACATAGATATAATGTGGGATATACCAGGACGTCCGTATTTAGTATTTAGCCAACAATAGAAAATACGGATTCCACAGTCGCGATGAATAGCCAAGCCCACACCCTGGACCCCTACGAGAGCGGCAAGCGACCTTACCAATTCTGGAGTTTAGGAGACCCGGTCTCGACTCCTCGAGATAGCCTCCCAGTGAACCCCATAACCCGGTCACCTGTGCTCCCCTTCTTGGGTCCATCCTAATGCGGAAAAATAAATAATATACAACACTGGTGGCATCAACCTCAACCTGGAAGTGCCCCAAATAAAAGAATATTACATTACAATTGAATTTACATGAATGAAAATATAAAACTCTCATCTCACATAAAACCCCCGGCTATTCAATCGCGACAATCCTGCACATCATATCTCAGCAACACATAATATCACATATCATCAACATAAGTAAGTATGCATACACCGATCGTCGCCGATGTATAGTAACGAAGACCGGCAATACAACTACATACTACACTTACGGTCACAGAAAATAATGTGTAAAACTACAATATTTGGAATCCACAATCACTTTAGACATCATAAATCCGAAATATCGCATACTTCGCATTTCATGCCTAACTCTACGAATTCCACATATTGTATCACATTCCAGATAAATAGACAGTATTAAACTTTTCGAACAGATAATCAAATACCCAAAATTTCCTAAAGTGCTCAACACTTGAGCGGAGTTCAAATAATCCCAGAATATGTCATAGTACCAGTGATCCAGCCGTAGAAGGGTCAAGCCAACGCCTCACATGTGGCACGCCGTACTGCCCCAAATCCGAAGGTTCAAAAGGCAGTTCAAGACGGTCACATAATCGAGTTAAGCTTTGTTGTCTTCTAGAGGGTCCACCGCTTAACTTGTACAATTTTTCCGAAAGATTTAAAACCCGATAAAAATTCAACACTTGAAAGTTTGTCGTACCGGGAAACAGTGAGTTAATGATATCCGTTCAAATAGTTTAACAGTTTCTAAATATCCGGAAATAAAAACGAATTTAAATATTCCGATCGAATCTACGATTACAAAAGAAACCCCAGAATACTCAACACTTGAGTCATCATAAAAATACCCATAAAATAGTAAATAAAAATACAAGAATTACTGTGCACAAAACCGTGCCTAATACACTTATACTGCCGCGGAACCGCCGCCAATGGTGGGTATTTGCCGCGGTTCCGCGGCCAAGTGGTCGAATTGGAGGCACGAATTTCACCATAATTCTTATATGTACTTGCTGTATTTTTCAGGTATTTTTAATTCAGAAAAATCCCACATTTTGAAAAATTTCCAGAGAGGGGGTAAATTTCGTCGGTTCGGGTTCGATCGGAGTTTTAACTTCGTAAACACGTCGTCTAATGCTCTAGCTAGGCTCTGATACCACTGTAGGGTTCCTAGGCACTCTTATGAAGGTTCATAAGGCATTAAACATCCCCGGATAAAATTTTAGACGTGCCGAACAACCCAAAGACGGGATCTTTGCTAGATAATTAGGGTTTAGCATGGAAGATAACAACTTTTTATCTAAGTGTGAGGGATTACAACCTTTGTAGTCCGCTCCTTCACTTCACAAGCTCCGAGTAGAAGTCCCTTTGCTGCGATCCACGATCTCCCGGACTCAAGAGAGGCACCACGACTCGAACGATCAATGCTAGCTTGAAGTGTTCCAAATCTCCGATGATCTACGTCGAAGTTGCAAAAACCCAAGCTTTCTCAATCTAAAGAGATGAACACCCTAATCTCATGGGCTAGATGAGATGAGGATGAGGGAGTAGTATTTATGCTTTCTTTTTAATTCACTTTCTCACAAGAAATCATCACAAAAGAATTATCTAGTAAGCTTTTTTTTTTGAACTCAAGAGAGAAGAAGATCAAGAATGAAAGAGAATAATCCTTTTGTGATGAATAGTAGTCAAGTGTATATGATTGATTATCTAACCATGGTCAAGGATGATAGGATAAAAGTTGTAGAGAATAAACTAGGGTTAAGGTTTGGTTAGGTTAAAGATAAAGATCAACCATAATATCTTAACCAAGACAAAATAGAATCCTTCTAGAATGAACTTGAAAGAGCTAACCCTAATCAAACCCTAATCCCTTCATCCTTAAACATGTTTAATAATAAATCATATCATGTTACAATAATATATATCACATATATATTATATATTTGCAACAAAAGAAAATAATACATTTAACATATATCGCATATATATCAATATATTAATCCAGTGAGAAAATGAAATAATAAAGTGAGCCAATATTAGATAATGTAATACAATATATCATATATACTATTATACATTAAATCATCGAATCAACACTTGATCCAACGATCCGGCTATATCGAATATAACCGGCTAATATATCATGTACCGATTCATCGAATCAACACTTGATCCGATGTCCCGATTCATATCAAAATATCGCGAGAATATAATACGGTATCTCATATCGCATTATCCTCGGTCCTGCACATATCACATATGTGCCTCTACTCCGTTTCGCCTGAGCCAAGAAACCTCTGTGTAGGACTCTAAAGAATCGTCAATACGCCGGTAGCAGGTGATGATCATATCAAACACCCACAAGCTGCAAGCGGTCAGCTAAACGTAACAGCCACCCAGGTATTGAGCGATCAGAAGATCAACAAGCTAGCCTGTGCGTTCTCCTGTGAATCCAATCAGTAACACTCCCGTACAGTCCGGTCTGTTCGTCTGATATGTCGCATATCAAGTCTAGGGGTGGTATACGTCAGACCCTAGTAACTGATAAGTCGTGTCGATATGAGGCTCATAACAGGTCGAGAAACTACTAGTAACACTTACTAGTATATCTCTATATCAGCCCTGGCCAGGGACTTCCAGTTATAGCCAATCGAACACAGCACAACATCAACTCCCTATACCGGGAGAGACGAATCCCCTCCTATCGCTCATTGCCTCCATGTGATTCGAGACTGTACCCAAAAGCCACCGTTTTGCACGCCCTCGTGGACGTGGTAAGGTGGAAATCAAAACACAGTGGGAATCACACAAGACTCTATGACGATATCGGGTCTACAGACTACCATGTACCAGTGTTACCGGAGAACTGCCATCTGACGTGTGGTATATCACCAACTGGGAGTTCTCGGCGAGTCCGTCCAGTGTACCCAGTCTCCACTGAGCACCCGTACACCATCCTTGATGTCAAACACCGATGGATATGGGATCATCCATCGCCCATCATATGGGTCAAGATGTGTATACGCTAGTCTATTCTGGTGTATCGATGCCCTGTCTCGATATACCCTCGACTAGGAACATTTATAGGATGTACTCATCGACTACCGTGGCCCCACTAGTATGATCTCATCATAATCCCAGTAGTCGAGTACAGATCCTAAGGGCTTTATGAACATGTGAGAGAAAGACAGTAAACCAATACAAGTCAACATGTTAAGATAAAGTGAAACCAAATAGCAAACTATCATGACGAGCAAGAAAGTCCTCTCTGTATATATCTAAGCATCCATCATAATATACATCAAATGTACAACAATGGCCTCTAGGGCATATACATAACTAACAGGATTAACTTTTGTGAAAGGGGTTTTGGGTTTTGGGGATTAATTTGAGATGGATCTAGGGATTCTAAGTGGAGGGAAATGGCTTGAGAAAGATGAAGAGGGGAAAAAAAGATGGGGGAAATGGAGATGGCTGCAGCCCCCCCTCCCCTCACTATTTTTCTCACTCTCTCTCTTTCCAAAAGTAAACCTACCCTAATCATTATGTCCCCCTTTTAACTTTTCTTTTTCTTTTTCTTTTCTCTCCACCAATAAACCATAACCCAAATAAAACAACACCATGAAATAACATGTAACATGTCATGGTGCACTAGCCATGAAAAGCTGTAGAAATACGGATTTGGCTCAATCGCGATTAGCAGTGCACTAATCGGGTTTTTATCAAAACTACATATTATAAATTTTAAAAAATGCCAAATCCTTTAAATATATATTTAAATGAATGAATCATTTTAATTTCCATTTATTTAACAATTATTGGTATATATTTATACCCTTTTTCGAAAACCCCAATTTAGCAAATCGGGCAGTTTTCGGGAAAAATATTATTATAATATTAAATTCCAAAAATAATATTTTATATTTTCTGAAATATTATATCCTAAGATTAGGGCAGTACACCTATTACTCTTATTGGATAGTCTTCTTCCAAACTATAGGTTCGTGCCGAAAGGTAGGGATGGAAGAAAACCATTTAGCCTAAGGGTAGTTTACAGAAGGTAATGAGTAAAGACAAATAAAGGGATTTGGAGAGATGACAAGGAAATATACGGTTACAGTCATGAATCTGGATCATGGAAGTGGCATTATTAGGAATACCTGGATGCCCCTTCGAAACATTTTTTGTTTCAGTTTCACTATGCGTTGTTAATTGAAAACTGATTTCCCAATTAGATCCTTACTCCAGGGTATGTATTTACCAGGTTTGATTATCATATCTGTATGGTTTTACAGATGATGAGTGGGAGTAAGTTATTGGGAATTATATGATTATATCCTCATTATATCGGAATTCGATGTAATTGGTGATATTTGAGGAAATCACATGGGGTCTTGCCTGATGGCAAATATTTGGCTTTGAATATCCGTTGTTATGCACCAATTTCAAACTGATATATCTGTACGTTTATTTTATAAAGTGAGATATAACCATTTGAAATTATGTCCATGACATTTACCTATATCAGTTGATAGTTAGGTAAGGAGCATTAAACAACGGTGTAATTCTTCATAACCATAGTTCAGTTTTCAACTTACGACGCACAGGGTTTGAATTATTCAACTCAGGGGACTTATACAAAGTATTGTATGTTGTCCAGTGTCCATTAGGACAAAGGGGTTGGTATCCATACTGTAAGTGCACGGCAGCGCCCCGGCCGTCAATCCGAGGCCAAAATGCGGAAACAAAACTTTTTCTTTAACTTTAAAAACGGCGCTACCGCGTATTTTAAACCCGGATCGGGCCATTAACCTAATACTAGCAAACTAGAGAATGGGTAGAAAGCTATACCGAGCGATCCGTGTCCTTCGGTCTTCGGCCTCCGTCCCGATCTCCTCGCGGAATCTCCGGTCTTCACCTCCTCGTCGGAAAGGGCACTACATCGCCGGGTTCTTTTACGGGCTCCCACCTCTGGACCGAGGCAACTCGGGCACGAAGTTGGCGAGTCGACGTGTCCAAGAAATGCTGTAGGCTAGTGTAGAATAGTTTGTCTCTATTGGGGTTGAAGTTGCCATAATGATGGAGGTGGAATGAACTTTGAAATGAACTTGGGAATTTTGTAGCAAGCAAAAATATGAGATGAATAATTTTCCCACACCAAAATGAACCTCTCTCTCCCTCTCCCTCAAATGTGGCCGGCCATATGATATGAATTGAAGAGGAGAGAGCAAAAACAATGAAGGGAGGTGAGTGTAGTAAAAGCAAGAGGTGATCATAACAAAAAGCAAGCCTCACATCAATATCAAAATCAACTCTCATCTCATCCTTTCTCATTAATGCAAGGAAATGATCACAAGAGAATCAAAGATGCTATTATCATCATAATCCCTCATTTACAAATAAACCCTCCACAATTGCTAATTTGCACATTTGCAAATTAGCCCCTCTATCAGAAAAATCCGGCCATGAAGGAACAAAGGAAAATGGCCGAAACGGAATGCAAACAGACAACTTCAAAAAACTGATCCCGTAATAAATTACAGGAAAACCCCGCGACTGTATATACATACCCGCATTTGTATTCCAACCGAATACAAATGCAATGAGACAAAATCTACACTGTACAATACTAGGATCCGGCTTAAACCAAAGCCCGCTAGTATTATCCGTCCGGTCATGATCCGTGCAATACCGCACGTATATGATCGAACCCTGCCATATCTCCATACGGCCTTTACAGCGTTTCGCCCGAAACTTGAAAAACTGTCTGTGAGGGACTCTAAAGTCTCGTCAATACTTTGGCTGTGGATTTAACCACCAGCACGTCAGAGGTATTAGCCATACACAACGGGCTACCAGGTATTGACCAAAAGGGATGTCGATGAGCGGACTCATGTCGACACCCTACTGAACTGTTAGTGTATATGCCCTAGAGGCCATTACTGTATCATACTAGTATGTATATTACTTGATGGAAGCTTAGGATATTCACAGTTGTATATACAATCTTGCTCAAAATGGTAGTATGCTACTTGGTTTGTCTCTGCTTTAATATATGCATGTGTTTCTTTTAGCATATCGCTTATATACATATTAGTAGAGCCCGTGGGATCTTTGCTTGATTACCAGCGTTATGATGGCGCTCACACTCGTGGGGCTGGGTAATCCATAAGCACATCCTTATACAGGTCCCTAGTCGTTGGACTATCGAGACAGGGCATCGATACTCCGGAGTAGACTAGCGTATGCGCTTTTCATGCCAGCGTGGAAGACGGTCTGTCCCACAACCGTCAGTACGTCGTACTTGAGATAGTATGCGGGTGCTCGTTAGGTTACGAGTACACTGGACAGGACTCGTCGGGAACTGTTGGTTGGTATTATACATATCGTCAGTTATCAGTTCCCAGGTGACATGAGTACAGCTTAATCCGCTGACTTGACACTGTCACTTCGCCTCGAGTGTGTTCCCACTGTACTTTGATTACTATCCTACCACGGCTCAAATGAGTCGTGCAAACACGTAGTAGTTGGGTGCAGTCCCGAAGCACTTGGAGGCAGTGACGGATAGACAGGATTCGTCTCTCCCGGTATTGGGGGTTGACATCGCGCTGTGTCCAGGAGAGCCATTACACAAGTAGTCCCTGGCCAGGGCAAGCGAGATATACTGGTAGGTTTCCAGTGTTATCTCAGGGTGTTCTGGGCTACACTCCGACACGACTTGTACCGCTATTAGGGGACTGACATTTACCGCCCCTCTAGGCCCGCTATGCGATGTATCAGACGAACAGACCGGACAGTACGGAGACTATCACATTCAGGCTCAGTATGAGTTCAGAAGGGGTTCACCTCGTCAGTCTTCTTGTCGGCATCTACCTGGGGACCGTTACGTACAGCTAGTGCCGCTTGCGGTCTGTGGTTAAACCCACTGCCAGCGTAGTGTCGAGTCTTTAGAGTCCCACACAGAGGGCTATTCGCCTTTGGGCAAAATGAGTGGAGGTCGCATGGTTTTGCGACAGGGTTCGTTCGCATCCGCGCACTTGTGCACGTTTGTTGTCCGGACAGCTTATACTAGCGGGCTTTGGTTTAAGCCTGATCCTAGTATATGATTTGGGATTGGTTTTATCTCTTTGTGTTCGTGTTCCTCGGAACATGAACGCGGGTGTGTATGCACAGTTGATTGAGGCGGAGGAAGAGATTTTTCATTGGGGTTTTGGAACGAGTGTGTATGCACAGTTGACAGTCGTCTTTTTCCAAACCCTAATGATCTTTTGATTTATCAATTAATAATATTAATTAGATGAAATTGTGTCATGGTTGGGCTTGTTGACTTGTTGACCATGGTTGACTAGGTTTGAAACTTTGACCATCATCATTAGCTTTTTAGATGCTCTTTGATCTTTGCAAAATCATTTATGGTGATATGATAATGGTCTATTCAAACTAACCATCACCTTTTCATTTTTGATTAATATTATTTTGATAAATCACTTATATTTTGTTATGGTTGTAAAAACCATTTCATTCTATCATATTCACTCTCTCTCCTCTCTTCTTCTTCCTCCTCCTCTAGTTCAAGGAGATTCATTCTCATGTGTTGAGAAACCTCTCCTTGAGATAAAAAATATCCTAAACCACTCTCTACTCACTCTAGGGTTGAAGGTCTACCAAGCCAAAGACCTTAGTTCTCTCAAAGTTCGAGAAAGGAGCCCAAGGTTGAACCCTCAGGTGGATCCATCTTTGACGAAAGAAGGCGACGAGGAAAGCACCATCCAACCTCTACAAAGGTTTCAAGAAGAAGGAGTTCAAGTGAGGTATAACATCTTCTCCGAGTAGCTAACTCTCTTTAGCTTGGTAGCTAGTTTTGTTTAGAAAAGATCCCGACTTTTGTTAGTCCATGTTGCCTAGTGCGCTAAAAATTTGATTTTTATACTATTTCCGCCTCCCCGTAAGAACCGGGGTCGGCAACGTGGACTTACAGGGGTATCAGAGCCTAACTAAACATAAACTAGCTAGGTAGTAAAGTGTATAGAAGTTCGATCGGAAAAATCGCAAAACTACGACATGCAAAACCCTAAGTTTCTGTTAAAATTTTTTCTGCTCTAAAAATAAAAAGTCATACTCTAAAAATCATCTCAGGGTTTTGTGAAGAAGCCCACCAAAAACGGTCGAGTGATCCTTTCAAAGCGCCGCGGTTCCGCGGCAATGGGTATACATTTGTCGCGGAACCGCCGCCGTTTTGACTCGGCTCATGACCGAGTTTAGTGCAGTGTTTTTAGGTTGTGGTTTTGGGATTTTTAAGATGGTTTATTTCAGCCCAGATTTTCCAGAAAAGAAATTTGTATTTGGGGGCCTATAAATCCGTATTTTTGATCGAACTCCACTATACTTTGACTAATCGGTTATATCTGTGATGTTTTTTATGTATTGAACGTCGGCTAATCGCTATATGTCGATTAGTGGGGGTTATACATATCTGTGATCTGTGTTTGATGATGGTATGTGTATATGAATGCGTTGGATTGTCGTGGGTGAATAGCCGGGGTGGATGTGAGATGAGTGTTTCTTTTTCTTTCATTCATTGTAATATGTAAATTGATGTAATAATATTTGTTTGGCCGTACAACCGGGTCGGGGTTGTAGCCGTCATTGTATAATTCTTTTTACTGTTTTTGCTCCTAGGATAGACCCATGGAGGGGTGCACAAACTACCGGGTATCTCGAAGTGCCGAGTGGCCTACTCACGGTGTTGAGGGAGGTTGCTTCGCTTCGGGTACTTGGCGGGTAGTTTGCCGCACCCGTAGGGGTCTTGGGTGGGGTATTTGGCTATTCACCGCGACCGTGTAATCCGCTTTTCGTTGCAGGCTCGAACGGATTACGGGTTCCTAGTATATCCAATGTATTCATCTGTGATCTATAATGTCTATCATTGCTATATATTTATATACTATAACTATTTAGGCGTTGCTTATGTTTTACAGCCGTGCTAGCCCAGCCCCCGCTCTGTCGTTAGTTAAGTAACCTAATGGGTGATGACGGGGCCCCGTGGCAAATGCGAATGGCATAAGCGTACGTCATATTTTGGTTGTTTTCTGCAATGGTAGGATTAAATGATGGGACGCATTAAAAAAACTAATGCAAGAAAATAAACCAAGTAAAAGTCGATTGGAACACTTTGAAAACCACTCAGTTCTTTTCAAAACTAAACTTTTAAACGCGGAGCTTGACCACTCCTTTTAAAAGCTATCTCGTTCCATCGATTATATCAAGTTCACCACGTTCACGGTTTCGCCAAAACCATTCGTAGCCCTCCGTCATTCCACATGAATGGTCAAAAATTATTCAAGCTATGTATTTTGGCCAAAGTCAAGGCATAGTGATTGGTAGCTATTGGGTATTCATGTGCAGCATAGGTAGATGCGTTGGTTTGGGACAGTCGTGCTGCCATTTTGGCCAAAGTCAAGGGTAGGTACGGGTGGGTCCAAATTAACCAGGAGAATGACGGGTAGAACTTGACATGTGACTTATGATATTTTGGCCAAAGTCAAGGTCATAAGAGCATGGGGCAAAAATCCACATCGGGAGTTTCATAAGCACTGAAACTTGCTAGCGCTGCATACCATTGGAGTGTGATAATTCTGGTTGGATTCCTTCGGTTTTATCACGCGATGATATTTGGATCCCGATCCTACTGTGAGTATATGCTACTCCTCGGGAAAACTCTCACTTAACGATCAATGCTATAAACCTAGTAGGTGTCTAAAAAGGTGTTAGCGGGGCAACGCCCACAAGGAAAAGAGGTTACTTAATTAAAGAACTTAGCGAAAGCGTTGGAAAACCTCCCTCGAAGTACCGACACTGGCCTGGCTGAACGGTTAAGCAAGTATTGTACGGTGGGATTGATCCTGACTAATCCATTCTTTACGGTTTGAGAAGGGATTCGAGAGACAGTGGGAGCCATCCAGTTTAGACAAATTAAAAACCACTCTAAACTTGCAAGAGCATCATGCTAAAGTGTTTCTTTTCTCTCTCCTAATTGCAGCGACCATTCAACATGACCGGACTTAAGTTATTACTAGATAAAAACATACTGACAGGGCCAAACTACAAAGATTGGCTCAGGAATGTCAAGATGGCAATCACTTACGACAAGTTGGGGTATGTCCTTACCACCAAAGATCCCCCTGTCCCAGGTCCCACCTCCAGCGTCGTGGATAAAGAAATCCGTAAGACATGGGAGATCGATTGCGCGAAGGCCAAATGCCTCGTGCTTGCCTCGATGGAAAACGAACATCAGAGGAGGCATGAGAATATGGACCTGGAGTCCATATTTCTCCATACAAAAGAACTGTATGGAGAGCAGTCTCGTATTGCAAGATACGAAGTGTCGAAGAAGCTATTTTCGGCAAGATTGGCCGTCGGATCATCGGTAGCGGAACACGTGCTTAAGATGATTGGCTACATAGAGGAGCTCGCGGACCTTGGGACCACGTTGGAGAATGAACTCTACACTGACTTGATTCTCCAGTCCCTTCCTTCCACTTACGCCCAGTTTTTCCTAAACTTCAACATGCATGGAAAGGAGGTAGAACTTTCCGAACTTCTGAACATGTTGAGGAGTGCTGAGGGCACCCTACAGAAAGGTAGGGAGACATCCACTTTGTTTGTAGGAGGATCTTCCTCTTCTAGATCCAGGGCGAAAGCCAAGGGTAAGAAGAAGAAAGGCCCCGCCAAACCAAGAGGCGGTGTCGGTAAAGTGGATACGAAGGGAAAAGGAAAAGCAACAAAGATAGCGGGAAAGCTGGTGGGGAAGGAAGAATGCTTCTACTGTCACAAAAGTGGTCACTGGAAACAGGATTGCAAGGCTTGGAAGGCCAGAACAGAGGATTTGAAGCGAGTTGCGGCTTCAGCTTCAGGTGTATATGTTATTGAAAATTGTCTATCAATAAACTCTACATCTTGGGTATTGGATACCAGATCAGGATCTCATATCTGTAATTCTTTGCAGGCGTTGAGAAAGCGTAGAGTTTTGAAGGCAGGTGACAAGACCCTCAGAGTTGCAAACGGTGCTAGCATGGATGCTGAGGCCGTGGGGGACTATCACCTGGGATTGTCGGATGGACACTTTTTGGTTTTGCGTAGTTGTTATTATGTACCAAATGCAACCTGTAATATCATTTCTGTATCTTTATTATCTAAAGAAGGTTATGAATTTGCATTTGTAAGTAATGTAGTGAACATTCACCTTAATCAAGCTTTGATTGGGTCAGGTACATTGAACAACGGTATATACGTATTAAACCAACCACAGATTTTCAATGTCCAGAATACACACAAAAGAATGTCTCCAGAAATCAATAAAACTTTCTTATGGCATTGTAGACTGGGTCACATCAATGAGAGAAGGTTGACTAAGTTACATGCAGAAGGATATTTGGATCCGTTCGAATATCAATCATATGCAACTTGTCAATCCTGTCTCAAAGGAAAGATGACAAAAACTCCGTTCACTGGACACGGAGTAAGAGCGAGCGAGCTCTTGGGACTCGTACACAGCGACGTGTGCGGTCCAATGTCTACACATGCACGAAGCGGTTATTCTTACTTCATTACTTTTACGGATGACTTTTCAAGGTACGGTTATGTCTTCTTAATGAAACATAAATCCGAGGCCTTTGAAAAATTCCAGGAATATAAGAATGAAGTAGAAAAACAAACAGGCAAAAGTATCAAGGCACTGAGATCTGATCGAGGTGGTGAATACTTAAGTGCCGAGTTCCTGGGTTACTTAAAAGAGAATGGAATTCTCTCTCAGCTTACTCCTCCATACACTCCGCAACATAACGGTGTATCGGAGAGACGGAACCGAACCCTATTGGATATGGTACGGTCCATGATGAGTAACGCTGAGTTGCCGCGATCGTTCTGGGGATATGCGCTAGAATCAGCTGCATACCTTTTGAACCGAGTTCCAACTAAGACCGTGCCTACTACACTATATCAGATGTGGTGTGGGAAGAGACCCTATCTTAATCACATTAAGACATGGGGATGTCCAGCTTTTGTAAAAAAGCAGCATGCGGACAAGCTCGAGGCACGCTCAGTACAGTGCAAGTTGTGGGATATCCAAAGAACTCCAAGAGATATTTCTTCTATTGCGAAGAGGAACAAAAGGTTTTTGTTTCTCGCCATGCCCACTTTCTAGAACACCAATTCATAGAAAAAGAAATAAGTGGGAACGCAATAGAACTGGAAGAAATTCCAGAACCACGAGCTATTACTGAAAGCTTAGTAGAACCAGAGGGTTCGAATGATCAGGACATTCCCACGCCACTCCGCAGGAGTAGTAGGCAGTCTCATCCGCCCGAGAGATACTACGGTTTTCTCATAGACGGGGATAGAGAGGATTGCATCATAGATTGTGATGAGCCTACTAGCTTCCAGCAAGCCATTCAGAGCGTCGACTCGGTAAAATGGCTGGATGCAATGCGGACCGAAATGGAGTCCATGTACACCAACAAAGTATGGACGTTGGACATTGCTCCAGATGGGGTAAAACCCGTAGGATGCAAGTGGATCTTCAAAAGGAAGATTGGTGTAGATGGACAGGTTGAGACCTATAAAGCTAGACTGGTTGCAAAGGGTTTTCGCCAGCGACCTGGTTTGGACTATGACGAAACCTTTTCTCCAGTAGCTATGCTGAAATCCATTCGGATCCTTCTTGCCATTGCTGCCTTCCACGATTATGAGAATTGGCAGATGGACGTAAAGACCGCTTTTCTAAATGGACATTTAGAGGAGTGTGTCTATATGGACCAGCCAGAGGGTTTCATTCAGAGTGGGAGCAGCGAAAAAGTGTGCAAGTTGCTTAAGTCCATTTATGGACTAAAGCAGGCATCGCGAAGTTGGAACATCTGTTTTGATGAGACGGTCAAGGAATTTGGCTTTATCAAAAATCCAGATGAACCATGCATCTATTGTAGATTTGTAGCGAGAACTGTAGTATTCCTCGTTTTATAGGTGGATGACATTCTCTTAATAGGAAATGACATTCCTATGCTACAATCTGTCAAGGGGTTCTTGTCACACAGGTTCTCCATGAAAGACCTGGTTGATGCCTCATACATTCTGGGTATCCGGATCTACCGTGACAGATCCAAGAGGATATTAGGACTTTCACAGTCCAGGTACATCGACACCATACTGAAGAGATTCAGTATGGAAGATTCCAAGCGCGGTAATCTACCGGCTTGTCACGGGATCACCCTCTCCAAAGAGATGTCTTCCAAGACTGATTTGGAGAGGGATCGCGTGTCTATTATACCCTACGCTTCTGCGGTAGGCTCTATAATGTATGCGATGTTGTGTACCAGACCGGATGTGGCTTATGCACTGAATGTGGTAAGCAGGTATCAGTCAAACCCTGGGGAGAAACATTGGATAGCGGTAAAGAACATTCTCAAGTACCTGAGAAGGACTAAGGAGATGTTCTTGGTGTATGGCAGAAAAGACCTCCAGATTGAGGTCTTTGCTGACTCCAGCTTCCAGAGTGACAAGGATGATTCCAAGTCCATGTCGGGTTTTGTCTTTACCCTCAATGGAGGGGCGGTGTGTTGGAAGAGCTCCAAACAGGAAACCGTTGCTGACTCGACTATGGAAGCGGAATACATCGCTGCATCTGATGCCGCAAAAGAAGCTGTCTGGATGAGGAAGTTCTTGAAAGAACTTCAGGTGGTTCCGTCCATTGTTGACCCAATACCTCTGTATTGCGACAACAACGGGGCTATAGCTTTAGCGAAGGAACCCAGGTCCCATCAGAAATCCAGACACATCTTGAGGCGGTATCACCTGATTAGGGAGATCGTGGATCGCCAGGAGATCGAGGTTCGGAGGGTTGCTTCAGAAGATAACACTGCAGATCCATTCACGAAGGCCTTACCCCAGACTCAGTTCGAGCGGCTTATCGAGATGATAGGTCTTCGATACGCCAGTACATGGCCTTAGCGCAAGTGGGAGATTGTTAGTGTATATGCCCTAGAGGCCATTACTGTATCATACTAGTATGTATATTACTTGATGGAAGCTTGGGATATTCACAGTTGTATATACAATCTTGATCAAAATGGTAATATGCTACTTGGTTTGTCTCTGCTTTAATATGTGCATGTGTTTCTTTTAGCATATCGCTTATATACATATTAGTAGAGCCCTTGGGATCTTTGCTTGATTACCAGCGTTGTGATGGCGCTCACACTCGTGGGGCTGGGTAATCCATAAGCACATCCTTATACAGGTCCCTAGTCGTTGGACTATCGAGACAGGGCATCGATACTCCGGAGTAGACTAGCGTATGCGCTTCTCATCCCAGCGTGGGAGACGGTCTGTCCCACAACCGTCAGTACGTCGTACTTGAGATAGTATGCGGGTGCTCGTTAGGTTACGAGTACACTGGACAGGACTCGTCGGGAACTGTTGGTTGGTATTATACCTATCGTCAGTTATCAGTTCCCAGGTGACATGAGTACAGCTTAGTCCGCTGACTTGACACTGTCACTTCGCCTCGAGTGTGTTCCCACTGCACTTTGATTACTACCCTACCACGGCTCAAAGGAGTCGTGAAAATAGGTAGTAGTTGGATGCAGTCCCGAAGCACTTGGAGGCAGTGACGGTTAGACAGGATTCGTCTCTCCCGGTATTGGGGGTTGACATCGCGCTGTGTCCAGGAGAGCCATTACACAAGTAGTCCCTGGCCAGGGCAAGCGAGATATACTGGTAGGTTTCCAGTGTTATCTCAGGGTGTTCTGGGCAACACTCCGACACGACTTGTACCGCTATTAGGGGACTGACGTTTACCGCCCCCTAGGCCCACCATGCAATGTATCAGACGAACAGACCGGACTTTATGGAGACTGTCACATTCAGGCTCAGTAGGAGTTCAGATGGGGTTCACCTCGTCAGTCTTCTTGTCGGTATCTACCTGGGGACCGTTACGTACAGCTAGTGCCGCTTGCGGTCTGTGGTTAAACCCACTGCCAGCGTAGTGTCGAGTCTTTAGAGTCCCACACAGAGGGCTATTCGCCTTTGGGCAAAATGAGTGGAGGTCGCATGGTTTTGCGACAGGGTTCGTTCGCATCCGCGCACTTGTGCACGTTTGTTGTCCGGACAGCTTATACTAGCGGGCTTTGGTTTAAGCCAGATCCTAGTATATGATTTGGGATTGGTTTTATCTCTTTGTGTTCGTGTTCCTCGGAACATGAACGCGGGTGTGTATGCACAGTTGATTGAGGCGGAGGAAGAGATTTTTCATTGGGGTTTTGGAACGAGTGTGTATGCACAGTTGACAGTCGTCTTTTTCCAAACCCTAATGATCTTTTGATTTATCAATTAATAATATTAATTAGATGAAATTGTGTCATGGTTGGGCTTGTTGACTTGTTGACCATGGTTGACTAGTTAACTAGGTTTGAAACTTTGACCATCATTATTAGCTTTTTAGATGCTCTTTGATCTTTGCAAAATCATTTATGGTGATATGATAATGGTCTATTCAAACTAACCATCACCTTTTCATTTTTGATTAATATTATTTTGATAAATCACTTATATTTTGTTATGGTTGTAAAAACCATTTCATTCTATCATATTCACTATCTCTCCTCTCTTCTTCTTCCTCCTCCTCTAGTTCAAGGAGATTCATTCTCATGTGTTGAGAAACCTCTCCTTGAGATAAAAAATATCCTAAACCACTCTCTACTCACTCTAGGGTTGAAGTTCTAGCAAGCCAAAGACCTTAGTTCTCTCAAAGTTCGAGAAAGGAGCCCAAGGTTGAACCCTCAGGTGGATCCATCTTTGACGAAAGAAGGCGACGAGGAAAGCACTATCCAACCTCTACAAAGGTTTCAAGAAGAAGGAGTTCAAGTGAGGAATAACATCTTCTCCGAGTAGCTAACTCTCTTCAGCTTGGTAGCTAGTTTTGTTTAGAAAAGATCCCGACTTTTGTTAGTCCATGTTGCCTAGTGCGCTAAAAATTTGATTTTTATACCGTTTCCGCCTCCCCGTAAGAACCGGGGTTGGCAACGTGGACTTACATGAACCTGTCAGTGACAATATCCGTACAGTCCGGTCCGTTCGTCTATGAGCATCGCATGGCGGGCCTAGGGGGTTGGTAAAAGTCAGACCCCCCAAAGCGGTACAAGTCGTGTCGGAGTGTAGCCCAGAACACCCTGAGATACTACTGGAATACCTACCAGTAAATCTCCTGCCTTGGCCAAGGACTTCGTGTAATGGCTCTCCTAGACACAGCGCGACCTCACCCCCAATACCGGGAGAGACGAACCTCTGCAGATTCGCTCTCTGCCTCCATGTGGCTCGGGACTATACCCAACTAAAACCTGTTTGCACGACTCCTTTGAGCCGTGGTAGGATAGTAATCAAAGTACAGTAGGAACTCACACGAGACAAATGACGATCTCAGGTAGATGAACTAACCTGTACACATGTCACCAGGGAATTGCTATCTGACGTCAGGTATAATACCAACTAGCATGTTCCCGGCGAGTCCTGTCCGGTGTACTCATAACCCAATGAGCACCCGTATACATCTTAGGTGAACCAACTAACACCAGTGGCTTATGAGACCAGCCACCGCCCCTCGTCGGGGTCTCGACTGTATACACTAGTCTACTCTGGAGTATCGATGCCCTGTCTCGAAACTCCCACGACTAGGGACCTTTTAAGGATGTGCTTATAGACTCCAGCTCCCACGTATATGATCGCCATCATACTGCTGGCCGTCAAGCAAGAATCCTAGGGGCTCTATCAACATGCAATAGTAATCAGTAATGTCACCTAAAGCAGTACACGATGATAAAGATAAACCAAATAGCATACTATCATCTTGATTAAGATTGTCCTACCGGTATAGGTCCTCCCTCAATCATTGCAATCACATGCCTGTGATCCAATAATTGACTCTGAGGGCACTATCTCTAACAATCTCCCACTTGCACTCAAGGATAATTATTGCGATGTCGTATACTCACAGCCCGTGTGATACCGAACACCCAACTCCTCTACTAATCAATCTCACAAAACCCGTTTGCGAAACTATTGCATTCGAGGAATAGCATCAGTGAGTGGAACCGCCCTGATGTTTCCTTCTATATCTCTCTTTATCTTAAGTTCGCGGAGAAAACCTTCTCCCGAAATGAGCAATACCTGTCTTAGAATATGTTTGGATGTCTGATGGGACCTAGTTCATAAATGAACTCCAAATCCAAACTTCTTAGACTGTATCGTCAACTGAATTTAATCAGTATCCTGCGCCATGCCTCCCTCAGTATCCGCCTGGACCACCTGTCCAAGATACTGCCCCTCGTCTGAGGGAAAACTATAACTCTGACAGTCACTCTGTCATCCAGGTCACCTTGGATGCCTGGAACGATAACCGTCACCTGAATGAGGCTGACGTTATCATATCCCTAGAACATCCACTTATGTTCTAAAACTGCTTCCGAATGTTTCTCCAGGATTGGATTAATATCAACTTATTGCATCTCGTGCAAAAACAAAATCTGGTGTGGTACTTGACATCCCATGATTGACTCAATTGCCTAAGCAAGTGATCTGCCAATCATGCATATCCCTCTCCCCTTTAGTCTGTAAGAGACCTTTAGAGAGGGTGACTCCATCAACTGCAGGTACACTACCAAGCCAGGAGTCGTCCATTCTAAATACCTTTAGAATACAGTCTTAGTACCCTGATTGGGACACTTCCCAAATCTAGATCTAAAACCATAGATCTAGTAACCAGAATGTATGATATAATATCCAATTCTTATATGGAGAAACAACTGTGTGACAACCAAAGTATAACCGACCGTAGTATAGGAATTTCACTTCCTACTCTGTATATGTCATCCAAATTCCAGGACATCACACCCTACTACCTTCTTAACAGATCCATCCCCTATTCTGATGAAGTCAAACTTATGACTGTCACATCAGAAATAGATGATCTATCTCCGCTATATCTGCTTTAGTCCATAAATAGACATAAGCTACTTGTCCACTATGCTTCCGCTGCTCCCACTGACTAAGACAACCCTCTAGCAGAGTCATATACACGTGCATTTCTAAAGCTAGTTTAGAACGACGCTATACCCATCCTCCTGCCGGGTCCCACAGTCTGGAACAACAACATCGGCAAGTCTGGGTAAATAAGAACCTCCCTGTCACCGTATTTGAGCATACCGAAGTACCTCTCGAGTGCCTGAGGTTACCCACCATATCTGCGGAGTGGCCAATGGAATGTCAAACCAGATTGAATATTTAGGTTCCTATCAAACTTTCAGTAATCGTTTGCGGTTCTGGAATTACTTCCAGTTCTACCATACTCCCACTACTGTTTTCTGAAAAATCCATTTTTATAAAAACTGTGGCGAGTCAAGAATAATATCACTATTGATCTTCCAGATGGTAGAAAGTCAACCCTTGTCATAGACCGGGTCAACCCACAAACAACCATTACAGAAACGTGCCTTGAGTTGTCCAGAGTCTGGTTTTAAGCATAAGTCGGACAACTCCCCATACCTTAACAATGTCAAGATATGAACTGTTCTATATCCAATACAGAAACAGAGGCACTAATTTAATTGAACCAGATTCAAATCATGCAGCTGTCTCCAGTGCATGTCAACTAAATGGAGAGAGGCCGATCAGCATTACTCAACTTAGGAATGCTTACAATTATGAGTAATCTGAAAGAGAAGCAAGTTCTCTTAATCATTACTATCAACTGAATACCATACACAAGTATCTACATCTTCGATCATCTTGAAGAATCCCGATACTTGCAACACCTGGTTCTCTACTTTATTCTTATACTTATAACTTCTCAAAACTTAGACTTTGTATTTCTACGAAACACATGTCTATAAACTAGAGAAGTCATAAGTAAACAGAATATAGTACGAGGACCAACCCCTCTATCCTAATGGACACTGGACAATATACAATACTCTGTATAAGTCCCCTGAGTTTAATAACTCAAACCCTGTGCGTCGTAGGTTGAAAACTGTACTTATGGTTAAGAAGAATTACACCGCTGTTTAATGCTCCTTACCTAACCATCCACTGATATAGGTAAATGTCATAGACATAATTTCAAAAAGGTATATCTCACTCTATAAAAATAGACGTACAGATATATAAATTTGAAATTGGTGCATAACAGCAGATATTCAAAACCAAATATTTGTCGTCCGGCAAACAACCCAGGTGACTTCCTCAAATATCACCAATTACAACGAATTCCGATATAATGAGGATGATCACCCAATTCCCAATAACTTACTCCCACTCATCATCTGTAAAACCATACAGATGTGAGAATCAACCTGGTAAATACATACCCTGGAGCAAGGACTAATTGGGAAATCAGTTTTCTTTTAATAATACACAGTGAAATTGAAACATTGAAATGTTTCGATGGGGTATCCGGGTATTCCTAGTAATGCCTCTTCCATTATCAGATTCACAATTGTAACCGTATATTTCTTTGCCATCTCTTCAAATCCCTTTATATGTCTTTAGTCATTACCTTCTGTACACCCTCTTAGGCTAAATGGTTTTCTTCCTTCCCTACCGTTCGGCACCAGCCTATGGTTTGGAAGAAGACTATCCAATAAGCATAATGGGTGTACTGTCCTAATCCTAGGAGCACTCGCAACCCGAGAGAAGGTAAAGATAAAGGAGAACTGAATAAACCTTATTCCTATTTCTCCTAAACCAGAATCCATCCCCGAACTGGAATAAGTTCCTTTCGAGTTCGTATATAACCATACGATGGAGTATCCAAATAACCGTGGATCTTCGTAGTGATACGGAGTGTTCTGGAGAAATACAAAGGTGAAGTGGGAATGAAATACTTGGTTTGGTCGTGAATAGCAGTCGCAGTTTATTTTTCCCTCTTACTAATCCCTTTATTTGTCTTAAATTATTACCTTCTGGACACCATCGTTAGGCTAATTGGTTTTCTTCATTCCCTACCGTTCGGCACCTGCCAATGGTTTGGAAGAAGACTATCCAATAAGCGTAATAGGTGTACTGTCCTAATCCAAGGAGCACTCGCAACCTGAGAGAAGGTAAAAAGAAAAGACAACTGAATAGTCCTATTCGTTTTCTCCAGAACCGGAAACCATCCTCGAATAAATTCCTTCGAGTTTGTATATAACCATACGATGGTTTTATCCAATGGAAGTGGACGTTCATAGTAATACGGGGTGTTCTGGAGAAAAGGGTAAAAGTATGAGTGGCAATGAGGTATGCAACTCGGACAATCCAAAAGCCAGTGTTATAAGAAGGTTCGGTCAACTTGGTCACTGAGTCATAGTCAAGGGTCGGGTCATGGTCACTGCCAAAGAGAGAGAGAAAAGAAACACTCAGCGTGCACTCTAACCTAGATCAGAATGGTTATCAATTTATCTAATCAGGAAACCTCCCACTGTAACCTCAAATTCTCCTCCAAACCTGAAAGAAGAATTAGTCAGGATCACCCGAGTAGTAAACCAACTCATCAGTGGGAATCGGGATCCAACTATCATTGCATGATAACATGATGGAATCCACTCACGTTATCATACTCCAGAAGGTATGCGCATATCTGGCAAGTTTCAGTTTCTTTAGAAACTCCCGATGTGATTTTTACCCCATGCTCTTATGACCTTGACTTTGGCCAACAAATCATAAGTCATATGTCAAGTTCTACCCGTCATTCTCCAGGTTTATTTGAACCCACCCGTACCTACCCTTGACTTTGGCCAACAAGGCAGTACGACTCTCCCAAACCAACGCATCTATCTATGCTGCAGAAAAGTAACAAATAGCTACCATACACTATGCCTTGACTTTGGCCAACAAACATAGCATGAATACTACGTGCTACCCGTCTGAAATGACGGAGGGCTACGAATAGTTTTTGGCGAAAAACCTTTAACGTAATGAACTTGATATCGTTGAAGGAACCGGATAGCTTTTTATAAAAATATAGTGGCGAAAACCTTTGCTAAAGAGGTCACTCCTGGTGAAGGGATCTCGGCTCTTTCCCCGTAGAATGAGGTGCAGGATATTCCAACTGAATACCACGATGCAAAGCAAAAGTAATCGACTATAGTGAAGTTATTGCCCTGACGCAAACTTCTGTCCAAGAGGTCACTCCCGGTGAAGGGATCTCGGCCCTTGCCTCGTCGACTGAGGTGATGGATATTCATAACCGAATACCACTGTGCAAAACAAAAGAGAACGTCCTTGCAATAACAGCTTTTCGAAAAATTGTTCCAACAACATCAGAATAGGTTTGTTTAGCTTGCATTGAGGATCGTCGTGGACAACGAAGAATTCAAGCGGACCAGTTCAAGCTCTAGTTGTTCCAAGGAGTCTAGCTAGGAGGTCTACGAAGGTTGTATTCTTCTACACTTAGTGTTAGACACTTGTTATAGTATGTGATACTATTTTGTTACCCTAAATTTCTAGTTTTGATCCTATGTTAGTTTACTTAGCAACTCAAAATTTTAATTGTAGCATGTTTGATGCAAGAAAAACCCTTGTGTGGTGCTAAGAAAACCCAACACATTTTCTTTCGCTCTCTTCTTTTTCTCCTTCTTCTTCTTCCAAGCCCTAACACTCACATGAGTTGTGAACCCTAGGGCTTGTGAGATTTCTTAGTAGGTTAAAACCCTACTTCATCATCCTACTCTATATTAGCCATTTAGATTAGAGTGTTTACTTTACTAATGATAGATTAATGAAGATGTAAGTTGAGTTAGAGAAGCTTCAAGGTGGATCATCTTCGACACGAAGATCGTGAAGCAAGATTGATCCTTCTTCCAGTGGAGCCAAGAGGAGTCGTAGGGACTACTACTCGGAGCTTTAGAAAAGAAGGACTTGGTCTACAAAGGTTGTAGTCACTTTCTCTTAGCATAGTTCTTGTTTTATATCATGCTTAAACCCTAATACTCTAGTTAGATTCTAAGTTAGTGTATCTTAGCACCCAAGAGTTTTTAAAATTGCATACTTGATACTAATATAAACCAAGTGGTGCTGCTAAGAAACACTTTCATAGTATCAGAGCCAAAGCTAGAGCATTAGACTATGTAATTAGAATTATGAAACCGAAACAACTACGAAACTATCGAATCGAAACCCTAGTTTCTGTCGAATTTTCCAGAGCCTCTAAATTTTTTTTAAATAGTTGCAGAATGCTCTTCTTGTTTCCATATGAACACGAGAGAAAAACGAGAACCTAATTCAAAAATGTGGTCGGCCGCATCTTCATTTCAACCGGCCTGGCCGGCCATGTTATGGAATTTGGTGTTCTATTTTATTTGGTGTTCTGGTCTATTGAGTTTAGTGTTTCTGGTACCGTTTGATTTTGCCCAGATTGCATATGATGTTATCTTTGAGTTAGGGCAATTCAGAGTGTTCCGTAGTCGCGGTTTTAACATCGTTTCAGGTTTAAGTTTGATATGTTATACAATATTTGGAATCCACATAAATTAGTTTCGTGAAAATTAGTTTGTAATTTGTAAATCTAGCGTTTTAGTCTCGTTTGATCGATTGCCACAGAATTTTGATTCGGATCAAAAATCCGTCGCATTCTTATATAGTATGCGAACACTCGCCGGATAACACTACTAGATAGCCATGCCCCATAACCCCGACCAAGTGACTATAGGAGAACCCCATTGCCAAAAGCATCCACTCGGGTGCTCGCGGCCACGGTGTTCCGCCTAAGTGCACTTCGTTGATGGCATCGGGGGTGCGACCATCTACTAAACTTCCCGACGAGCATTCGATCATTTTAGCGGGAATCCTGTTGAATTACCCGACTAGTTATTGAAAAGTGTTTTCAATTCGAGACTAAAATACAGGGTTTATTGGGTTAGGTATGAAATTTGGAATATGAGATATTCCCGGTTTATGATGTCTAAAGAAAATGCAGATTCTAATTATTGTAGTTTTTCATTTATTGTCTGCGACCGTAAGTGTAATATGTGGGGTATCCCCGATCTCGTTGCTATACGTCAACGACATTCGGGATACGCATATTTACTTACGTTGATGACATGTGATGTTATGTGTTGTTGTGATATGTTATATTGGATCGTCGTGATTGAATAGCCGGGGGGTTTTGCGTGAGATGAGAGTTTTTCTATTTCATTCATGTAAAATTGTTTGTAATATTCTTTTATTGGGACACTTCCGGGTTGAGGATGATGTCACCATTGATATATATTATTTACTTTTCTGCATTAGGATAGACCCAAGGTGGGGAGCATAAGTAACCGGGTTCTAGAGTCCAGTGGAAAACCATCTCGAGGAGTCGAGACTGGGTCTCCTAACTCTAGAATTGGGAGGGTTGTTTGCCGCTCTCGTAGGGGTCTAGGGATGTGGGTTTTTCTATTCATTACGACCGTGGAATTCGTTTTTTATATTACTGGCTAAATTTAAAACACGGACCCCCTAGTATATCCAATATTCATATGTTTGCTTCTGCTGCTTGAGTTCTGTGATGTGATCATATAACTGCATGAGACGAATGCTATATATATGATATATATATATATAATAAATGTTGCTTATGTTTTGCACCCGCGCTAGTCCATCCCCCGCTCTGCCGTTAGTTAAGTAACCAAACGGTGCATGACAGGGCCCCATGGTGAATGTGGATGGCATAAGCGTACGTTCTATTTTCGTTTCTTTTCTATGATGTGTAGGAAACATAAATGATGGGACTTCATTAATGAGATTAATGAAAAGAAAAGAAACCTAAAGATGTTGTAGAATCAAATTTTTCAAAAAGATAACTCTAGTTCTTGCTTTGCATAGTGGTTTTCCTTGATGAATATCCAACACCTCATTCGATGAGAAAAGAGCCGAGATGTTGGAGATAGTGCCCTCAGAGTCAATTATTGGATCACAGGCACGTGATTGCAATGATTGAGGGAGGACCTATCCCGGTAGGACAGTCTTACTCGAGATGATAATATGCTATCTGGTTTATCTTTATCATCGTGTACTGCTTTAGGTGACCTGACATGTCGCAATTACACATTGATAGAGCCCCTTGCTTGACTACCAGCAGTATGATGGCGATCATATACGTGGGAGCTGGTAGTCTATAAGCACATCCTCAAAAGGTCCCTAGTCGTAGGAGTTTCGAGACAGGGCATCGATACTCCATTAGTAGACTAGTGTATACAGTCGAGACCCCGACGAGGGGCGGTGGCCGGTCTCACAAGCCACTGGTGTCAGTTGGTTCACCTAAGATGTATACAGGTGCTCATTGGGTTATGAGTACACCGGACAGGACTCGCCGGGAACCTGCTAGTTGGTCTTATACCAGATGTCAGATAGCAGTTCCCTGGTGACATGTGTACAGGTTAGTTCATCGACCTGAGATCGTCATTTGTCTCGTGTGAGTTCCCACTGTGCTTTGATTACTACCCTACCACGGCTCAAAGGAGTCGTGCAAACAGGTTTTAGTTGGGTACAGTCCCGAGCCACATGGAGGCAGTGAGCAGATCTTCAGGGGTTCGTCTCTCCCGGTATTGGGGGTGAGGTCGCGTTGTGTAAAGGAGAGCCATTACGCAAAGCCCTCGGCCGAGGCTGGAGATTTACTGGTAGGTATTCCAGTAGTATCTCAGGGCGTTCTGGGCTACACTCCGACACGACTTGTACCGCTTTTGGGGGTCTGACTTTTACCAACCCCCTAGGCCCGACATGCGATGCTCATAGACGAACGGACCGGACTTTACGGATATTGTCACTGACAGGCTCAGTAGGGTGTCAGGATGAGTTCGCTCATCGACGTCCCTTATGGTCAATAGCTGGTGGCCCGTCACGTATTGGCTAATACCTATGACATGCTAGTGGTTAAATCCACAGCCATAGTATTGACGAGTCTTTAGAGTCCACCACACTTACAGTTACTCAAGCTTTCGGGCGAAATGCTGTAGAGGCCGTATGGAGATATGGCAGGGTCCGATCAGATACGTGCGGTATTGCACGGATCAGGATCGGACAGTTTTGTACTAGTGGCCGTATAGTTATATGGCAGGGTTCGATCTGATACGTGCGGTATTGCACGGATCAGGATCGAACGGATATTACTAGCCGGCTTTGGCTTAAGCCGGTCCTAGTTTAGTACAGTGTAGATTTTGTCTCATTGCATTTGTATCCGGACGGAATACAGATGCGGGTATGTATGCACAGTATCGGGGTTTTCCTGTAATTTATTACGGGACCAGTTTTCTGGAGTTGCCAGTTTGCATTCCGTTCCGGCCGGTTTTCCTTTGTTCTTTCCCGGCCGGACTTTTCCGATGGAGGGTGTTATTTGCAAGTTTGCAAATAACACTTTGTGGAGGGGTTTCTTGTAAATGTATTGATTATGATGGCATCTTTTCTTTTCAACCATCATTTGATTCTCTTTACATCAACCTTTTGCATTAAATTGAGATTAGAAGTGATTTGGAGTTGATGTGAGATTGTTATGATGATGATTAGGATATGGTCACCTCTTACCTTTTACTACACTCACCTCCCTCTTGCATTTTGTATTGCTTCCTCCACCATTGTCATTTGGAGATGGTTGAAGACATTTGAGAGAGAAAAAGATGAGAGCTTCATCTTTGAGAGGGTGGCATTCTTGATCTCATTTTCATGCTAGAAAAATGAAGCATCATTTTTCTAATCTTGATTCCTCCATCATCTTCAAAGGCAACAAACCCCAAATGAGACATAGGCTCTACACTACACATTCTACAGCAAATCTTGGACGCGTCGGCTAGCATACTTCACGCCCGAGTTGCCTCGGCATTGAGGTGGGAGCCCGTAAAAGATACAGGCGATGTGGTGCCCTTCCGGCGAGGAGGCGACGACCGGAGTTTCCGCAGGAGATCGGGACGACGAGGAGAAGACCGGAGGACTCGGATCACTCGGTTAATGGTTACGATCCGGGTGTATTGTCCGCGGTAGCGCCAGTTTGAAAGTTAAGAAAATTTTGATTCCGCATTTTGGCCTCGGATAGACGGCCGGGGCGCTGCCGTGGCGCAACATGGTATCAGTGCCACGCCATTAACCTTGCCTAGCTTGTTCTAATGTGTTTTACTTATCCGATCGACCAAAATTCCAAAAACCTCATTTTCCTCACATCAGTTTTCTGTTGAAATTTTTTGATGTCTAAAAATTTTTCAGGTTGTATAAAACTAATGTACTGGAAATTCTAAGACTGCTGTAAAAATTCGACGCAGTCAGTCGATCATTGAAGCGCGGAACCGCGGCCAAACCCCCCCTTGGGCCGCGGTTCCGCCGCACTTTGGTGTCCTCACTGTGTCCAATTTTTCCAGTGGGCTTGTGGGCTGATTTTGGGGGTTTTGGAATATTAAATTTGGGCCCAGAATTTCTGTGAGTGCTACAGTATTACTTTGGGGCCCACTTGTTAATTTTTGATCGATTGGATATTTTAAACACATTATTTCACAGTATTTACATTATATCTGCGACCGTGAATGTCACTTGATCGGTAAATCCTGTCTAACTGCTATAGCCCGGTTAGACGGATTTGCGAACGTGACTTTCACGTTGATGTTCTGTGTTTATGCTGTGATGTTGCGGATCGGTCGTGGGGGATAGCCTGGATGCAAAGTTAGTACAGTTTTGTTGTATTATGTACATTTGATATTGCGGGGCGAGCGTCCGACATGTGGACTGCCGTCACTGCCTGTTTGTATTATTCTTTTGGGGCACGACCTGGTTGCGGTCGATGTACCCGTTGTATGTATATTTTACTTTCTGTACTAGGATTACCCCGCGGAGGGGTGCACGGATAGCCGGGTTCTTGAGGGCAACGGGCCCGCATCTCTTGGCATTGAGACGGAGGGGGCTTCACTCTAGGATTGGCGGGCTATTCGCCGCACTCGTAGGGGGTACAGGTTGACCCAGGAGGGGTGCCCAAGTTACCGGATTCCGTGAAGTGCTGGGTGGTCCATTCACGGTGCTGAAGGGGGCTGCCTCGCTTCAGGTTTTGGCGGGTGACTTGCCGCGCCCGTAGGGGTCTAGGATTTCATTGCACAGGCTATCCACACGACCAGGGGAACGTCGGGTTTCAGCAGCGGCTCTGTGAAACCCGGGGCTTCCAGATATCTGTATTGTTCTGTGATACTGTACATTTCTGTGATGTTGCATTTTATCACGCCTTGAGCGAAATATAATATATTGGTATATATATTAGTAGATGTTGTATATGTTTTACATCCGCGCTAGTCCACTCCCCGCTCTGTCGTTAGTTAGCTAACCTAACGGGTAATGACGGGACCCAGTGGCGAATGCGGATGGCATATACGTACATCAGTATATTTTCGTTCTTTGTGGTGTGATCAATTGATGGGACTGCGTTGATTCGGATCAATGCAAGATAAACAAACCTTTTCTGATGTTGTTGGAACACTTTTCAAAAAGCTGTTATTGCAAGGACGTTCACTTTTGTTTTGCATCGTGGTATTCATTTGGAATATCCTGCTCCTCAGTCGACGAGGCAAGGGCCGAGATCCCTTCACCGGGAGTGACCCCTTGGATAGAAGTTTGCGTCAGGGCATTAACTTCACTATAGCCGATTACTTTTGCTTTGCATCGTGGTATTCAGTTGGAATATCCTGCACCTCATTCTACGGGGAAAGAGCCGAGATCCCTTCACCGGGAGTGACCTCTTTAGTAAAGGTTTTCGTCACTATATTTTTATAAAAGGCTATGCAGTTCCTTCAACGATATCAAGTTCATTACGTTAAAAGTTTTTCGCCAAAAACTAGACGTAGCCCTCCGTCATTTCTTACAAGTATTACTTAGTATTCGTGCTGCGTTTGTTGACTGTGTCAAGGCGTAGTGTGCGGTAGCTAAGTAGTGTTTGTTTGTAGCATATTAATGGGATTGGTTAGGACAGTCGTGCGGCCTTGTTGACTGTGTCAAGGGCTCGTACGGATGGGTTTAATGCAATCCAGGATAATGACGGGTTGAACTTGACTAGGACTTTTTGATTTGTTGACTGTGTCAAGGTCACTTGGGTCCTAGGGGTAAAAATCACATCGGGAGTTTCAAAAGAACTGAAACTTGCCAGGCATGCGCATACCTTCTGGAGTGTGGTGACTTGAGTGGATTCCGTCAAGTTATCATGCGATGATAGTTGGATCCCGATTCCCACTGATGAGTTAGTTTACTCCTCGGGTGACCCCGACTAATTCTTCTTTCAGGTTTGGAGGAGAATTTGAGGTACAGTGGGAGGTTTCCTGATTAGGTATAGTGATAACCATTCTGATCTAGGTTAGAGTGCACGCTGAGTGTTTCTTTTCTCTCTCTCTCTTTGGCAGCGACCATTGACCCGACCCTGGACTATGACTCAGTGACCAAGTTGGCCGAACATTCTTAACACAGGCTTTTGGATTGTCAGAGTTGCAAACCTCATTGCCACTCCTACTTTTACCCTTTTCTCCAGGACACCCCGTATTACTACGAACGTCCACTTCCATTGGACAAAACCATCGTATGGTTATATACGAACTCGAAGGACTTCGAGGATGGTTTCTGGTTCTGGAGAAAACGAATAGGATTATTCAGTTGTCTTTTCTTTTCACCTTCTCTCATTGCGAGTACTCCTTGGTTTAGGAGATAGTACACCTATTACGCAAATTGGATAGTCTTCTTCCAAACCTTAGGCTGGTGCCGAACGATGGGGAATGAAGAAAACCAATTAGCATAACGATGGTGTACAGAAGGCATTAAGTTAAGACAAAGCAAGGGATTAGTAAGAGGGCAAAGTAAATTGCGACTGCTATTCACGACCAAACCAAGTATTTCTTAGCCAATCCTAAATCACCTTTGTATTTCTCCAGGACACTCCGTATCACTATGAAGATCCACAGTTTATTGGATACTCCATCGTATGGTTATATACGAACTCGAAAGGAACTTGTTCCAGTTCGGGGATGGACTCTGGTCCAGGAGAAATAGGAATAAGGTTTATTCGGTTGTCTTTTATCTTCACCTTCTCTCGCATTGCGAGTGCTCCTAGGACTAGGACAGTACACCCATTATGCTTATTGGATAGTCTTCTTCCAAACCATAGGCTGGTGCCGAACGGTAGGGAAGGAAGAAAACCATTTGGCCTAAGGGGTGTGCAGAAGGTAATGACTAAAGACATATAAAGGGATTTGGAGAGGTGGCAAAGAATTATACGGTTATAGTTGTGAATCTGGATAATGGTAGAGGCATTACTAGGAATACCAGGATACCCCATCGAAACATTTCAATGTTTTAGTTCAGCTGTGTACTGTTAAAAGAAAACTGATTTCCCGATTGGACACTTGCTCCAGGGTATGTATTTACCAGGTTTGACTCTCGCATCTGTATGGTTTTACAGATGATGAGTGGGAGTAAGTTATTGGGAATAGGGTGATCATCCTCATTATATCGGGATTCGTTGTAATCGGTGATATTTGAGGAGATCATCTGGGCTGTTTGCCGGTCGGCAAATATTTGGTTTTGAATATCCGCTGTTGTGCACCAATTTCAAATTGATATATCTGTACGTCTATTTTCATAGAGTGAGATATACCTTTTGATATTATGTCGATGACATTTACCTATATCAGTGGATGGTTAGGTAAGGAGCATTAAACAGCGGTGTAATTCTTCTTAACCATAAGTACAGTTTTCAACCTACGACGCACAGTGAAAGAGTTGTTAGACTCAGCGGACTTATACAGAGTATTGTATGTTGTCCAGTGTCCATCAGGACAGAGGGGTTGGTCCTCGTACTATATTCAGTTTACTTATGACTTCTCTAGTTTTTAGACAGGTGTTTCGTGGAAACACAGGGTCCGAATTTTGAGAAGTTATAGCTATTTGAATAAAGTAGAGAACCAGGTATTGCAAGTATCAGGATTCTTCAAAGTGATCGAAGATGTAGATACTTGTATATGGTATTCAGTTGATAGTAATGATTAAGAGAACTAGCTTCTCTTTCAGGTTACTCATAATTGGAAGCATTCCTATGTTGAGTAACGCTGATCGGCCTCCTTCCATTTAGTTGACATGCACTAGTGACAGCTGCATGATTTGAATCTGGTTAAATTAAATCAGTGCCTCTGTTTCTATATTGGATATAGAACAGTTCATATCTTGACATTGTTAAGGTACGGGGAGTTGTCCGGCTTATGCTTAAAACCAGACACTGGACAACTCAAGGCACGTTTCTGTAATGGCTATTTGTGGGTTGACCCAGGCTATGACGAGGGTTGACTTTCTACCATCTGGAAGATCAATAGTGATATTGTTCTTAACTCGCCACAGTTTTAATTAAAAATGGATTTTTTTTTCAGAAAAAGGTAGTGGGAGTATGGTAGAACTGGAAGCGATTCCAGAACCACAAACGATTACTGAAGATTTGATAAAGAACCTAAAGATTCAATCTGATTTGACATTCCATTGGCCACTCCGCAGATATGATGGGTAACCTCAGGCACTCGAGAGGTACTTCGGTATGCTCAAGGACGGTGGCAGGGAGGTTCTTGTTTACCCAGACTTACCATTGCTGTTGTTCCAGACTGTGAGACCCGGCAGGAGGATGAGTATAGCGTCGTTCTAAACTAGCTTTAGAAGTGCACGTCTATATGACTCTGGCAGAGGGTTTTCGTAGTCAGTGGGAGCAGCAGAAGCATTGGTGGTCATCAGGCTTATGTCTATTTATAGACTAAAGCAGATACAGCGGAGATAGATCATCTATTTCTGATGTGACAGTCATAGGTTTGACTTCATCAGAATAGGGGATGGATCTGTTGAGAAGGTAGTAGGGTGTGATGTCATGGTATTTGGATGACATACACAGAGTAGGAAAAGAAACTCCTATACTACGATCTGTTATACTTTGGTCGTCACACAGTGTTTTCTCCACAAAGGACTTGGACATTATATCAGACATACTGGTTACTAGATCTATGGTTTTAGATCTAGATTTGGGTGGTTTCCCAATCAGGGTACTTTGACAGCATTCTAAGAGTATTTAGAATGGACGACTCCTGGCACGGTAGTGTACCTGCAGGTGATGGAGTCACCCTCTCTAAAGGTGTCTTATAGACTAAAGTAGAGAGGGATGTGCATGATTGGCAGATCACTTGCTTAGGCAATTGAGTCAATCATAAGATGTCAAGTACCACACCAGATGTTGTTCTTACAGTAGGTGCAATAAGTTGATATTAATCCAATCCTGGAGAAACAGTCGGAAGCAGTTTTAGAACATAAGTTGATGCTCTATGGATGTGATAACGACAGCCTCTTTTAAGAGACGGTTATCATTCCAGGCTTCCAAGGTGACATGGATGGCAGAGTGGCTGTCAGAGTTATAGTTTCTCCTTCTGACGAGGGGCAGTATTTTGGACAGGTGGTCCAAGGCAATACTGAGGGAGGCATGGCGCAGGATACTGATTAAGTTCAGTTGACGATACAGTCTAAGAAGTCTGGATTTGGAGTTCATTTATGAACTAGGTCCCATCAGACATCCAGACGTCCTAAGACAGGTATTGCTCATTTCGGGAGATGGCTTTCTCCGCGAACTTGAGATATAGAGAGACATAGAAAGAAACTTCACTGCGGATCCACTCACTGAGGCTATTCCTCGAATGCAATAGTTTCGCAAACGGGTTTTGTGAGACTGACTAGTAGGAGTTGGGTGTTCGGTATCACACGGGCTGTGAGTATGCGACATCGCAATAATTAGCCTTGAGTGCAAGTGGGAGATTGTTGGAGATAGTGCCCTCAGAGTCAATTATTGGATCACAGGCACGTGATTGCAATGATTGAGGGAGGACCTATCCCGGTAGGACAGTCTTACTCGAGATGATAGTATGCTATCTGGTTTATCTTTATCATCGTGTACTGCTTTAGGTGACCTGACATGTCCCTATTACACGTTGATAGAGCCCCTAGGATTCTTGCTTGACTACCAGCAGTATGATGGCGATCATATACGTGGGAGCTGGTAGTCTATAAGCACATCTTCAAAAGGTCCCTAGTCGTAGGAGTTTCGAGACAGGGCATCGATACTCCATTAGTAGACTAGTGTATACAGTCGAGACCCCGACGAGGGGCGGTGGCCGGTCTCACAAGCCACTGGTGTCAGTTGGTTCACCTAAGATGTATACAGGTGCTCATTGGGTTATGAGTACACCGGACAGGACTCGCCGGGAACCTGCTAGTTGGTCTTATACCAGATGTCAGATAGCAGTTCCCTGGTGACATGTGTACAGGTTAGTTCATCGACCTGAGATCGTCATTTGTCTCGTGTGAGTTCCCACTGTGCTTTGATTACTACCCTACCACGGCTCAAAGGAGTCATGCAAACAGGTTTTAGTTGGGTACAGTCCCGAGCCACATGGAGGCAGTGAGCGGATCTTCAGGGGTTCGTCTCTCCCGGTATTGGGGGTGAGGTCGCGCTGTGTCTAGGAGAGCCATTACGCAAAGCCCTCGGCCGAGGCAGGAGATTTACTGGTAGGTATTCCAGTAGTATCTCAGGGCGTTCTGGGCTACACTCCGACACGACTTGTACCGCTTTTAGGGGTCTGACTTTTACCAACCCCCTAGGCCCGACATGCGATGCTCATAGACGAACGGACCGGACTGTACGGATAATGTCACTGACAGGCTCAGTAGGGTGTCAGGATGAGTTCGCTCATCGACGTCCCTTATAGTCAATAGCTGGTGGCCCGTCACGTATTGGCTAATACCTCTGACCTGCTAGTGGTTAAATCCACATCCATAGTATTGACGAGTCTTTAGAGTCCACCACACTTACAGTTACTCAAGCTTTCGGGCGAAATGCTGTAGAGGCCGTATGGAGATATGGCAGGGTCCGATCAGATACGTGCGGTATTGCACGGATCAGGATCGGACAGTTTTGTACTAGTGGCCGTATAGTTATATGGCAGGGTTCGATCTGATATGTGTGGTATTGCACGGATCAGGATCGAACGGATATTACTAGCCGGCTTTGGCTTAAGCCGGTCCTAGTTTAGTACAGTGTAGATTTTGTCTCATTGCATTTGTATCCGGACGGAATACAGATGCGGGTGTGTATGCACAGTATCGGGGTTTTCCTGTAATTTATTACGGGACCAGTTTTCTGGAGTTGCCAGTTTGCATTCCGTTCCGGCCGGTTTTCCTTTGTTCTCTCGCGGCCGGACTTTTCCGATGGAGGGTGTTATTTGCAAGTTTGCAAATAACACTTTGTGGAGGGGTTTCTTGCAAATGTATTGATTATGATGGCATCTTTTCTTTTCAACCATCATTTGATTCTCTTTACATCAACCTTTTGCATTAAATTGAGATTAGAAGTGATTTGGAGTTGATGTGAGATTGTTATGATGATGATTAGGATATGGTCACCTCTTACCTTTTACTACACTCACCTCCCTCTTGCATTTTGTATTGCTTCCTCCACCATTCTCATTTGGAGATGGTTGAAGACATTTGAGAGAGAAAAAGATGAGAGCTTCATCTTTGAGAGGGTGGCATTCTTGATCTCATTTTCATGCTAGAAAAATGCAAGCACCATTTTTCTAATCTTGATTCCTCCATCATCTTCAAAGGCAACAAACCCCAAATGAGACATAGGCTCTACACTACACATTCTACAGCAAATCTTGGACGCGTCGGCTAGCCTACTTCGCGCTCGAGTTGCCTCGGCATTGAGGTGGGAGCCCGTAAAAGATACAGGCGATGTGGTGCCCTTCCGGCGAGGAGGCGACGACCGGAGTTTCCGCAGGAGATCGGGACGACGAGGAGAAGACCGGAGGACTCGGATCACTCGGTAGATCTCTCACCCTTTCTCTTAATAGCTAGTATCGGTTAATGGTTACGATCCGGGTGTATTATCCGCGGTAGCGCCAGTTTGAAAGTTAAGAAAATTTTGATTCCGCATTTTGGCCTCGGATAGACGGCCGGGGCGCTGCCGTGGCGCAACACGAGATCCCTTCACCGGGAGTTACCTCTTTAGGAAAACTAGCAAATGCAACAACCCACTCAGTTTTGTGTTGGTAGCTTCTCTAGTTCTTGCTTTGCATAGTGGTATTCCTTGATGAATATCCAGCACCTCATTCGATAAGGAAAGAGCTGAGATCCCTTCACCAGGAGTGACCTCTTTAGCAAAACTAGCAGATGCTACCACCCACTCGGTTTGTTTTGAAAACTACTCGAATTTAAAATCGGAGCTTAAACCACTCCATTTCAAATCACTAGATTCTACAACGATATCAAGTTCATTACGCTAAAAGATTTCTTCAAAACTAGTCGTAGCCCTCCGTCATTTCAGATAAGGACTATTTAGTATTCGTGTTGCGTTTGTTGACCTTGTCAAGGCGTAGTGTGCGGTATCGGATTAGTGCTTATCTGCAACATGTAATGCGATCGGATTAGGGTAGTCGTACGACCCTATTGACCCTGTCAAAGGTCGTGCGGGTGGGTTTAATTCAATCACGATAAGAACGGGTCGAACTTGACTTGAGGTTTATAGTTTGTTGACCTTGTCAAGGTCATAAACCGCTTGGGGTAAAAATAGATATCGGGAATTTCAAGTGTTGAAATTTGCAATGAGATTGCATACTGTCACGACCCAAAAAATTAGCTCGTGACCAGCACTTAAATAACGCAACGTCTAGTGCCGTAACGTTATTCAAGTAAGCTGAAACCAAGAAATCAAAACCATTTTAAGAAAATAAAGGAGGTGAAGTTTTGAAATAAAGGTATAATGAAATCAAGTTTTCTTAATGCATAGAAAAGGAACATAAAAATGCAAGTGAAATTTACTAGTTTGAAAACGTGTTTCGTCTTTTAAAAATTTGGGCAGCACCTCCTTTGTATATTTTAATCCAAAACCACAAATACATAACAAGAATAATGGAATCCCCAAGCAGGAGCTAGCTCTTCACCAAACGGCGGATCACAACCATGCAAGACAGTATATGTAAGTATACGACGCCCAACAGCGAAGTTCACCAGAAAAGATAAAGAAATAAGCAAGATATCAAAACCACAAATAGTGGAAAACCCCTCGCTCTAACTCTCGCAACCACAATCTCACTAAGTCTCATTACTTATACAATTTACTAATTTTGATTGATGGAGTTGATTAGATACAATTTGAAATATAAATACAAGAGTGGGTATGATATAAATGCCCCACCTACCAATGCAAAATACCCAAATGAAGCTATGTACCAGCGATGCCGCTATGGATCCATGCGGTCAACCTGTAAGAACTGTGTCACAACAGGGGTGAGTTGCCAACTCGTGAGTAGAAAAACGTCTACAAGGAGAAATCAAATAAACAGCGACTTCTAGGTCAACTATATCATAAAGATAATACTATGATATCTAGGGTGACCGGGTCATCATATATGCCAACAATGTAATCATTACCTATATGTATGCGGATATAATGCAACAATATAACCAATGTCTGTATGCATGTGGATCTCGTCCAACCATACAATCAATGTATGTATGCATGTGGATCTCGTCCAACCATACAATCAATGTATGTATGCATGTGGATCTCGTCCAACCATATAATCAATGTATGTATGCATGTAAGTATGAGGATTTAAATCAACGGTGTCCCTCGCGACACATCAAAATCATGGAATCTGGGTGTTCAACATCAACACCCAAAAATGTCATGAAACCCGTGTCCAGTATCGATACGTAAATCCTCATATCTCGGGCTCCGTCAGTCCGGATCGGCCCTCGGGCTCCGTCAGTCCGGATCGGCCCATCTCATCTCTCGACTCCGGTCGGTATCCTCCGGATATCCGCCAAGCCCAAATACTATCAGTGGTAGGTAGTAGTCCCTCTGCCAGGCTCATCGTCATCTACACGAAATCTCTCTTTCGTCCCAGGGTACCATACCGGGTCCACCATGTACCCGTAAACAGAATCATCCACCTCCTCGAATCGGGTTTCACATGTCACTCTCAGAACCGAGAAAACACAGGGTGGACGCACTGAAATATCATATCAAGAGAAACCGAGTTTTTAAAAAAATACATACTTTCTTTTAAAATGACCACGGTTCTCAAATCCAGAAATCTCATGAAAACAGCATATCTCAATGCGTAAAATCATAAAGCATGATGTATGCGACATATGATAGAAATATAAGTATATCCGTATATCATGCAATATGGAACAGCGATGTGACATATTAAGGGAAAACCGCTCTTTTAAATGATTCCAGTCTTAAAATATATCCTGCGATTCCCAATTCTCCAAAACCAAAGCCAGCATCATCTATGTATGTGCAATAAGTATATATGTAGGTATGGATGCACAAGTAGTATATACGTAAGTATGAGTGTACAATATATATATGCGCAAGTATGGATATACAAGTGGTATATACGCATGTATAAGTGTACAATATGTATGTGCGCCAATATGGACGTACAAGTGGTATATACGCAAGTATGAGTGTACAATATGTATGTGCGCAAGTATGGATGTACAAGTGGTATATACGCATGTATGAGTGAAAAATAGATATGTGCGATAATATGGATGTACAAGTGGTATATACGCAAGTATGAGTGTACAATATGTATATGCGCAAGTATGGATGTACAAGTGGTATTTACGCATGTATGAGTGTACAATATGTATGTGTGCCAATATGGATGTACAAGTGGTATATACGCATGTATGAGTGTACAATATGTATGTGCGCCAATATGAATGTACAGGTGGTACTTACGCAAGTATGAGTGTACAATATGTATGTGCGCAAATATGGATGTATAAGTGGTATATACGCAAGTATGAGTGTACAATATGTGTGTGTGCCAATATGGATGTACCAGTAGTATATACGCAAGTATGAATGCAAAGAGTCATATGATGATATAGAAATCCTACTGTTTAGTGACTTGACAATTATCGATGATGAAGTATGTGAGCTAGCAAATCTGTGTACGTGTAACGTATGCATCATCGATAATGGTACAGGTGTACTAGCACAGGTATAAGTAATGCAATGCGAATAAAATGAATGCAGCATAAGGTAAATCGTCAGCTAAAAGCTATACGGTATACGTGTCTACAAGACCGAGTCGGTGAATCTATCAATCGGCATCCAGCCTCACAATATCGCGTACGGTATAATCCGTCGTACGGCATCCTCTAGTTAAGAGTATGGATCAATCATCAAGTCAAACTCATCACGTACGGAAAATGATCGTACGGCGGCATTAAGCCATCAGGGATCCTATCCACCTATAAAACGAGGAGGGTATGGACCTAACGTCTCGTACGGCCATCACACACTATTCACAACATATATAAAAATATCTCTATATACCTATGTCCCAGGTCACATCCGCAACAATCTCATATCAGGGGACCGGCAGGGTATAAATCATCTCAATCGACTCGCATCCGTATACCAACATATCATCAAATCATCATATCACGTCATATATTCTTTTCATCGCATTTATATCCCATATCAAGTCAATTTTATAAATACATTCTACCTTTACTATAAGCATATGTATCTAATCTAATATACACACCCGAACCATACAAACAGTTTTTGAAAGATGCGAATCGTAGTTTTGAAAGTAGGGACTACGGTGTTTTTAAAGAAAAGATATCATTTGAAAATCCGTAACGTCCCTCAAGGTATCTGTTTAAAAGATGCATACGATTTCTCAGTTTGGAAATAGGTATGGTTCGGATGACACATCTACGTCGACTATCTAGTCATATAATTGCCTAAACGGCAATATCATCAAATATCATCCTCAAATCCCGTCATCACATATTAGTCGTATCATATCACTTCTAACTACCTTTTTTTTCTAATATGGTTCTCTAACTACCTTTTTTACTCTATCTATAGTCTTCTATTAAAGGTTTTATTAATCATAATCTATATATATAAATCGGTTTCCATCAAAGTTTGCGGGGGTGCTATACACCATCCACCCGACTACCCCCATAATACATATAGATCTATTCACCGTGGTCTTCGCTTGCCGAAGTTAATAACGCCACGCTCCATCGCCTCGGAATCCACGCGAAGGTACCTACAATAACAACACATATTGCAACGCTATTAAAATCAAGTTCTGAAATCCAATACGGCATGCGCATTGCTCATAGGTTAGAACCTATAGCATACGTGTACAAAACCAACCAAACAACCCTTACTGTTGATGTACAACCATCCAACAACCAAATACAAATCCAAATATTCAAACTAAACATCTCAAAATATGGAAAACATATCCAAAATCATACCAAAGTGCTTCCAGATTTTGACTCAGGCCAAAACAAGGTGCACAAACAAGTCTAGGGTGTTGTACATGGTGAATATGAGCTACTAGACCAACCTAGACCCCAAATACCCACATGAGGCCGGCCACAACCCCACAAAATCCGGCCTCCTCGGCCAACAGGTTTCAGTTTTGGTTCGTATGGTCAGGGTGGCTTCCTATGGTCCCGATTAGGTCTCTAGAGTTGTTTGCTTCTCTCCGAAACCCCCCGGGTTGCTCCAGATTCACAGTTGGAACACCAAAAATCACAAAACCGATACGGAACAAACCCTAAGTTCGTGCATCGGGTTTAATTCTATGGATCAGGTCAGGAAACGTGTCACTATGGTCATGTAAACACTCACAACAATTCCCAGATTTCACCTATATTCATTACAGAAAAATCTAGTAGGACCAAACACCACAAAACCACTTCAAACAGCTACCCTAGAAAATACAACCCCCCAGTCCCCTACAAGGCCGAGGTCGCCAGATTTGGCCCCCAATTCACCGGTCAAAACCGGTGGGAAAGGGTTAAGGTTTCAGATGAACACCCAGGGTCTCGAGGACAACACTACCACACTGTTTATTTTTACAGTGAACACTCGGGGTCACAGCAGGTTATCGATATCACAAAACGACACTAAACAATACGATATCTCACAAAACTAATCTAAAGGGATGAAGTTATACCTCATTAAGGCCACTCAAGAAAACCCTAGCTTCTCAATGTCATAAAAATCCAACTTTGCTTGGTCCATTGTGATGAGGGTGAAGAGGTGATCATTTTTTGTTAAAAGGGCGTAGGGTTTTGGGGAGTATTTTGTGATGGGTTATGTGGGTAGAAGGTGGAGGGAGATGAGGAAGAAGGAGAAGAAAATGGTGGATAAGAACAATGAGGCAACCCCCTTCTCTCTTTCTCTCAATTATTCTCACACTCTCTCTCTCCAAGCATGCTCACTCTCATCATGATGTCCCCTCTCTCTCCCCTCAAGTCATCAGGACACCTTTTCTTTTTCTTTTCCTTTCTCACCACAATAAAACCTTAATATAAAACAACACAAATGAATATGTAACCAAATGAAATATGTCATGGTGCACTAACCATGAAAAACTTTAGAAACACGGATTTGGCTTAATCGCGATTAGCAGTGCACTAATCGGGTTTTTATCAAAACTGCATATAATAAATTTTAAAAATTCCAAATCATTTAAATATATTTTTAAATGAATAAATCATTTTAAATTTTCATTTATTTCACAATTAAAGGTACATATTTATACCCTTTTCGAAAACCACAATTTCACAAATCGAGCAGTTTTCGGGAAAATATATTATTTTAATATTAAATTCTAAAAATAATATTTTATATTTTCTGAAATGTTACAATCTTCCCCCCTTAAATAACTTCGGTCCCCAAATTTAAATTTAAACCCCTAAAATCTAAAACATTTCCATAATCAGCTCAAAACAACGGGGCTCCGAAATCACGGAAGATACAGAATAACACAGCACATCAAGTGCCCATGAAAACGAGTACAAAACTCAAAATCGAACTCCGTCAAGCGTCACGCAAATCATCTGATTTACACGTATATCCTCGGAGTTACAATAGAGATACAGATCTCGAAATCCACCACTGAAATCCAATATACACTAGTCAAAAACTATAAAACGTGTATAGTACGCATTTTTTTTTGGAAAACTTTGAAGAACTAAATAAAACTCATGCAAATTTTTTTTTTTCTAAATTTCCACATGAATGCGTAACTCACGGGTAAGTGACGGACGCTCATTTGTAGAATAATAAATATAGTTTCGTATAAGTTTGCTCAGATATACCTCCCGTCCATTTTAAAATATCCCAAAAGGTTTTCTTTTAAAAACATTTGTGTCGCTCACGGACACGTAGGAATTAGCGAGACTATATAGCTCAATTAAAAACCTCTTGGTAATCTTTTAATGCATGCAAAGTACATAGGTACTGTCCTCAGATCAGTCCTGTTTGGCCACTATATAATATGGTGCCCAATATGAAAACAAAGTGCTCAAAAGCAAAATCAGCCTCAAAAGGCGTACCCAACAATCACATGCATCTGGTGCGCATGGAAATCAAATCCAAACACAGGTGCCACAATATGCACAAAAGCAAAACTAAGTGCAACAGGTGTGCACGAAAACATCTGTCCAGTGCAACGGGTGTGCACGACAACACATCTGGTGCATCAAATGCACGAAATACAATCAATAACTCAAACGTATAAAAAGCAACACCAAGTACACCAACGTATATAAATCAAAAACGTGTGCAGGTATGTGCACAATATCCGTATCAATGCACTGCAAGCACATGTGAGCTATACCGAGTGCAAAAATCACATCATCCGTATGAAATCCACGAAATCATAAACATATGCTACGAAGGTACAAAATTGACATCAAATGTAATGGATATGCACAAATCGCAATCAACACAACGGTGTATAAAATATATATCAAGTGCGATAACTATGTGCAAAATGTAAATACCAACAGGTGCAGCCATGGTGCACGAAAACAATATCATAAAGCTCAATCATCAAAACTCAAATCCAAGCGATAGAACCATGATACTCAAATCACAAATGCAAATCACAATAAATGACATTAAGATACACCTCCTACAATGCCGAAAAATAAATCGGTGCGCCTAAAACCTACAGAACAAGAACATCCGCTTTCCTCCTGCTCACGGTCTGGCGTCTTCTGTCTCTGGGTCCTCATTTCTCTATGGATTCACCAATCTCGCAATCCATCGGCTCGTCGGCCCGGTCAGGTGTGCTAACGGGAACGATTCCGCTCTGGCACTTCTCTGGTCATCTCTCGGCCAATGATCACGACCACTAGTAAAGCAGCACGTCACTGGCGTCGGTCTCTGGCCCTCTGAATACACGTGACACAACTGATCCTGGGTGCAAATCTCATCGTAGCAGTGTTCTGGAAGGAACCTTCTTAGGGCCTCTTCCAATCTCGCCTATGCCGAACTGTACGGAGGCTGGTACTCTTGCATAATCTTTTCTTGCTTTTCTGGACATCTGCGTGTTCCGCACACATTTCCTCGGGAACTGGCCGTATCCCAACGCCTCTGTATGCATATCAGATCTCTAATCTTGACGGGGAGTAGCAACAGCTTGTCAGCATCTCGCATGAACCTCTGGCTCCACTTGTCTTTATCATCGTCCGCTTCGACGTCACGTCTTGCTGTCTGTGTACTGCTATGTTCTCGGCTACAGTAAATCTGGAGTCTCTCACACGGACTCGAAATTGCGTACTCTATATCTTCATCACTCTGTAGAAGATAACTGGCCGAACACGTCCTCGGGAACTCGTCCCAACCATCGGAGGAATACTCAATACTTGTCTGTTCTCTATCAACTCACAACGCATCTGGGTGAGGTCCTCTATCTGAAACTGGTCAGCTTGCTGATCTCTCATCACATGTTATCCGGATGACGTTAAACGTTTCGATCGATTTATCAAAGTCCCATAATTTCCCGAAAGCTCAACACCTGAGCACAGTCTAATAATATCCGGTACATGCCACAGTACCTATGGACCAACCATAGAAGAGCAAATCCAAGCATCACTGATGGCACCACTAGACTGCCGCAAACCCTAAGATTCAAAAGCGGTTCTATGGTCATCATGTCGAGTTAGGGTTTAATTCTTCTAGAGGGTCCATCGAATTACTTGCGTGTTCCTTCGAATACTTTAAACTTGGAAAAATGGATTTCTGAAATTCGTTCGACTTTTTAACTTCGCCTAGACCACACGTGAATACCCTTCGTCCGCATGCTAAACAATGCCTCAATCCTCCAGGAAAGGCGGTACATCAACGGTCATCTCTGGATCGGTCATCTCTAGACCTGAATAAGACTCTCCACACTGGAAATCTTCAACTCAACTAGGCCTGCGTCAGCGCATTAACCTGACGAATCATCCTCGTCTCTCAACTCGTAATAGACTAGCTATCATCTGTCGCATTTCTGCCTGGAAGCTCTAGCGATCTCAGCTCGTAAGCCCTGAAAGAGACATCCCATCATCTTAGCAACAGCTGGGCCATCTGTCTGCATGGTAGATGACATCACAATCTCTGAGGTAGGCTGAACATCAACAGTCCTCTCACAACTGGCAGTTCTAACAATGGCCCGATCATCCGGTGTAAAACCAAGCACTCGCCTCAACAAAAGGTCACAACACAACACTACATCGAAACGTTCCCATATCACCAGAAAACACAATGGTCAGTTCTCGTCCACGATGAGCTCGTCCTGACCGCAACACTAGCAGCAGCTCAAACTGCGCTCAAACTATGGTGACAGGAACCTCAATCGTGTATCGATGAAAACAGATCAAAGGCATGAAAGGAAACGACGGATCTGTAAGTGCACGGCGGCGCCCCGGCCGTCAATCCGACACCGGAATGCGGAAGCGGTGATTTACTTCAAACTTTTCAAACCGGCACCACCGCGCACTATCAACCCGGATCGTGCCATTAATCTAGTCCTAGCTATCTAGAGAGGGGGTAGAGAGATATACCGAGCGATCCGTGTCCTTCGGTCTTCTCATCGTCGTCCTGATCTCCCCGCGGAATCTCCGGTCTCCACCTCGTCGCCGGAAGGGCACCACGTCGCCTGCTTCTTTTACGGGCTCCCACCTCTGGTCCGAGGCAACTCGGGCATGAAGTTGGCGAGTCGACGTGCCCAAGATTTGCTGTAGAATACGTGTAGATCTCATGTCTCATTTTGGGGTTATGGAGTTGCCTTTGGTGGAGGAAAGGAACTAAGACTTTTTGGAGATGAAACTTTGGGAATTTTGTAGCATGAAAAGAGCAAAATTCCCACACCCAAAAATTGGGCAGCCCTCACTTGGCCGGCCATGCATGGTGGTGAGTAGAGAAGAGAGTGAGAGGATGAGGGAGTGAGTGAGTATCCAAAAGAATGAGTGAGCCAACCAATCAAGCAAGAGAGAGAAAGGGTGATGATAACAAACAATGATCACAAACTAAAACGCACACTCAACCAACCTCATCATCTCACCACAAAGTCAAGCTATCATGAAAGAAGAAGTCAAATGGTCAAGGGATGGTACAACCATCATGACACTACAATGTGCAAAGACAACCGTCCAAAATGCTTATTTGCATAAATGCAAATAAGCCCTCCTCCACAAATCTTCTGCCAATGAAAGATGCAAAGAAAAATTGCCGAAACGGAAAGCAAACTGGCAACTCCAGAAAACTGATCCCGTAATAAATTACAGGAAAACCCCGATACTGTGTATACACACCCGCATTTGTATTCCAACCGAAATACAAATGCAATGATACAAAATCTACACTGTACTATACTAGGATCCGGCTTAAACCAAAGCCGGCTAGTATTATCCGTCCGATCCTGATCCGTACAATACCGCACGTATCTGATCGAACCCTGCCATATATCCATACGGCCTCTAGTACTAACCGTCCGATCCTGATCCGTGCAATACCGCACGTATCTGATCGAACCCTGCCATATCTCCATACGGCCTCTACAACGTTTCGCCCGAAACTTGAGTAACTGAATGTGGGGGACTCTAAAGACTCGTCAATACTATGGCTGTGGATTTAACCACTAGCACGTCAGAAGTATTAGCCATACGTGACAGGCTACCAGCTATTGACCAAAAGGGACGTCGATGAGCGAACTCATCCTGACACCCTACTGAGCCTGTCAGTGACAATATCCGTACAGTCCGGTCCGTTCGTCTATGAGCATCGCATGGCGGGCCTAGGGGGTTGGTAAAAGTCAGACCCCCAAAAGCGGTACAAGTCGCGTCGGAGTGTAGCCCAGAACACCCTGAGATACTACTGGAATACCTACCAGTAAATCTCCTGCCTTGGCCAAGGACTTCGTGTAAGGGCTCTCCTAGACAAAGCGCGACCTCACCCCCAATACCGGGAGAGACGAACCCCTGAAGATCCGCTCACTGCCTCCATGTGGCTCGGGACTGTACCCAACTAAAACCTGTTTGCATGTCTCCTTTGAGCGTGGTAGGGTAGTAATAAAAGTATATTGGGAACTCGCACGAGACAATTGACGATCCTCAGGTCGATGAACTAACCTGTACACATGTCACCAGGGAACTACTATCTGACGTCAGGTATAAGACCAACTAGCATGTTCCCGGCGAGTCCTGTCCGGTGTACTCATAGCCCAATGAGCACCTGTATACATCTTAGGTGAACCAACTGACACCAGTGGCTTGTGAGACCGGCCACCGCCCCTCGTCGGGGTCTCGACTGTATACACTAGTCTACTCTGGAGTATCGATGCCCTGTCTCGAAACTCCCACGACTAGGGACCTTTTAAGGATATGCTTATAGACTACCAGCTCCCACGTATATGATCGCCCTCATACTGCTGGCAGTCAAGCAAGAATCCTAGGGGCTCTATCAACGTGCAATAGTGCCCTGTCTGGTCACCTAAAGCAGTACACGATGATAAAGATAAACCAGATAGCATACTATCATCTTGAGTAAGACTGTCCTACCGAGATAGGTCCTCCCTCAATCATTGCAATCACGTGCCTGTGATCCAATAATTGACTCTGAGGGCACTATCTCCAATAATTTCCCACTTGCACTCAAGACTAATTATTGCGATGTCGCATACTCACAGCCCGTGTGATACCGAACACCCAACTCCTCTACTAGTCAGTCTCACAAAGCTCGTTTGCGAAACTATTGCATTCGAGGAATAGCCTCAGTGAGTGGATCCGCTCTGATGTTTCTTTCTATGTCTCTCTTAATCTCAAGTTCGCGGAGAAAACCCATCTCCCGAAATGAGCAATACCTGTCTTAGAATGTGTCTAGATGTCTGATGGGACCTAGCTCATAAATGAACTCCAAATCCAAACTTCTTAGACTGTATCGTCAACTGAACTTAATCAGTATCCTGCGCCATGCCTCCCTCAGTATTCCCTTGGACCACCTGTCCAAAATACTGCCCCTCGTCAGAAGGAAAACTATAACTCTGACAACCTCCTTGTCATCCAGGTCACCTTGGAAGCCTCGAATGATAACTGTCTCCCGAATGAGGCTGTCGTTATCATATCCCTAGAACATCCACTTATGTTCTAAAACTGCTTCCGACTGTTTCTCCTGGATTGGATCAATGTCAACTTATTACATCTAGTGCAAAAGCAACATCTGGTGTAGTACTTGACATCTCATGATTGACTCAATTGCCTAAGCAAGTGATCTGTCAATCATGCGCATCCCTCTCTCCTTTAGTCTGTAAGACACCTTTAGAGAGGGTGACTCCATCACCTGCAGGTACACTACCGTGCCAGGAGTCGTCCATTCTAAATACTTTTAGAATGTTGTCTGAGTACCCTGATTGGGAAACCACCCAAATCTAGATCTAAAACCATAGATCCATTAACCAGAATGTATGATATAATATCCAAGTCCCATATGGAGAAACCACTGTGTGACGACCAAAGTATAACCGATCGTAGTATAGGAATATCACTTCCTACTCTGTGTATGTCACCCAAATACCATGACATCACACCCTACTACCTTCTCAACAGATCCATCCCCTATTCTGATGAAGTCAAACCTATGACTGTCACATCAGAAATAGATGATCTATTTCCGCTATATCTGCTTTAGTCTATAAATAGACATAAGCCACTTGTCCACCAATGCTTCCGCTGCTTCCACTGACTACGACAACCCTCTGGCAGAGTCATATAGACGTACACTTCTAAAGCCAGTTTAGAACGACGCTATACTCATCCTCCTGCCGGGTCTCACAGTCTGGAACAACAGCAATGGCAAGTCTGGGTAAACAAGAACTTCCCTGTCACCATCCTTGAGGCTACCGGAGTACCTCTCGGGTGCCTGAAGTTACCAACCAAATCTGCGAAGTGGCCAATGAAATGTCAAACCAGATTGAATCTTTAGCTTCCTATCAAATCTTCAGTAATCGTTTGTGGTTCTGGAATCACTTCCAGTTCTACCATACTCCCACTACTGTTTTCTGAAAAAGTCCATTTTTATTAAAACTGTGGCGAGTCTAGAACAATATTACTATTGATCTTCCAGATGGTAGAAAGTCAACCCTCGTCATATCCTGGGTCAACCCACAAACAGCCATTACAGAAATGTGCCTTGAGTTGTCCAGTGTCTGGTTTTAATCATAAGCCGTACAACTCCCAGTACCTTAGCATCGTTAAGATATGAACTGTTTTATATCCAATACAGAAACAGAGGCACTGATTTAATTGAACCAGATTCAAATCATGCAGCTGTCTCCAGTGCATATCAACTAAATAGAAAGAGGCCGATCAGCGTTACTCAACTTAGGAATGCTTCCAATTATGCGTAACCTGAAAGAGAAGCAAGTTCTCTTAATCATTACTATCAACTGAATACCATACACAAGTATCTACATCTTCGATCACTTTGAAGAATCCCGATACTTGCAATACCTGGTTCTCTACTTTATTCAAATACCTATAAGTTCTCAAAATTCGGACCCTGTGTTTCCACGAAACACCTGTCTAAAAACTAGAGAAGTCATAAGTAAACCGAATATAGTACGAGGACCAACCCTTCTGTCCTGATGGACCCTAGACAACATACAATACTCTGTATAAGTCCCTTGAGTCTGATAACTCATTCCCTGTGTGTCATAGGTTGAAAACTGTACTTATAGTTAAGAAGAATTACACCGTTGTTTAATGCTCCTTACCTAACCATCCACTGATATAGGTAAATGCCATAAACATAATTTCAAAAAGGTATATCTCACTCTATAAAAATAGACGTACAGATATATCAATTTGGAATTGGTGCACAATAGCGGATATTCAAAACCAAATATTTGCCGTCCGGCAAACTACCCAGGTGACTTCCTCAAATATCACCGATTACAACGAATCCCGATATAATGAGGATGATCACCTAATTCCCAATAACTTACTCCCACTCATCATCTGTAAAACCATACAGATGTGAGAATCATACCTGGTAAATACATACCCTGGAGCTAGATCTGATTGGGAAATCAGTTTTCCTTTAACGGTACACAGCGAAACTGAAACATTGAAATGTTTCGATGGGGTATCCTGGTATTCCTAGTAATGCCTATTCCATTATCCAGATTCACAACTGTAACCGTGTAATTCTTTGCCATCTTTCCAAATCCCTTTATATGTCTTTAGTCATTACCTTCTGTACACCCCTTTAGGCCAAATGGTTTTCTTCCTTCCTTACCATTCGGCACCAGCCTATAGTTTGGAAGAAGACTATCCAATAAGCATAATGGGTGTACTTTCCTTATCCTAGGAGCACTCGCAATGCGAGAGAAGGTGAAGATAAATGACAACCGAATAAACCTTATTCTTATTTCTCCTGAACCAGAATCCATCCCCGAACTAGAACAAGTTCCTTTCGAGTTCGTATATAACCATACGATGGAGTATCCAATAAACTGTGGATCTTCGTAGTGATACAGAGTGTTCTGGAGAAATACAAAGGTGATTTAGGATTGGAGAATAAATACTTGGTTTGGTCGTGAATAGCAGTCGCAATTTACTTTGCCCTCTTACTAATCCCTTGTTATGTCTTTACTTAATACCTTCTGTACACCATCGTTAGGCTAATTGGTTTTCTTCATTCCCTACCGGTCGGCACCTGCCTATGGTTTGGAAGAAGACTATCCAATTTGCGTAATAGGTGTACTGTCTCCTAAACCAAGGAGCACTCGCAATCTGAGAGAAGGTAAAAGGAAAAGACAACTGAATAGTCCTATCCGTTTTCTCCAGAACCGGAAACCATCCTCGAATAAATTCCTTCGAGTTTGTATTTAAGCATACGATGGTTTTGTCCAATGGAAGTGGACGTTCGTAGTAATACGGGGTGTCCTGGAGAAAAGGGGTAAAAGTAGGAGTGGCAATGAGGTTTGCAACTCTGACAATCCAAAAGCCAGTGTTAAGAAGGTTCGGTCAACTTGGTCTCTGAGTCATAGTCTTAGGGTCGGGTCAATGGTCGCTGCCAAAGAGAGAGAGAAAAGAAACACTCAGCGTGCACTCTAACCTAGATCAGAATGGTTACCAATTTATCTAATCTGGAAACCTCCCACTGTACCGTCAAATTCTCCTCCAAATCTGAAAGAAGAATTAGTCGGGATCACCCGAGGAGTAAACCAACTCATCAGTGGGAATCGGGATCCAAATATCATCGCATGATAACGTGACGGAATCCGCTCATGTCATCACACTCCAGAAGGTATGCGCATATCTGGCAAGTTTCAGTTTCTTTAGAAACTCCCGATGTGGATTTTTTCCCCATGCTCTTATGACCTTGACTTTGGCCAACAAATCATAAGTCACATGTCAAGTTCTACCCGTCATTCTCCAGGTTAATTTAAGCCCACCCGCACAAGCCCTTGACTTTGGCCAACAAGGCTATACGACTGCCCAAAACCAACGCATCTATCTATGCTGCATATGAATACCCAACAGCTACCAAACACTGTGCCTTGACTTTGGCCAACAAACACGGCTTGAATACTATTGACTATCCATATGAAACTGTTGGAGATAGTGCCCTCATAGTCAATTATTGGATCGCAGGTACGTGATTGCAATGATTGCGGAGGCCCTATCCTAGTAGGACAGTCTTACTCGGAATGATAGTATGCTATCTGGTTTGCCTTTATCAGTTGTGTACATGTTCAGGTGACTGATTACATGTTACACTTTGATAGAGCCCTTAAGATCTTGCTTTACCACCAACAGTATGATGGCGATCATATACGCGAGAGTTGGGTGGTTTATACGCATATCCTTAATTGTGGTCCCTATTCGTGGGAGTTTCGAGACAGGGCATCGATACTCCGGAGTAGACTAGTGTGTACAGTCGAGACCCCGACGAGGGGCGGTGGCCGGTCTCACAAGCCACTGGTGTCAGTTGGATCACCTAAGATGTATACAGGTGCTCATTGGGTTATGAGTACACCGGACAGGACTCGCCGGGACTCTGCTAGTTAGTACTATATCTATCGTCAGATAGCAGTTCCCTGGTGACATGTGTACAGGTTAGTTCATCGACCTGTGGTCGTCATTTGTCTCGTGTGAGTTCCCACTGTGCTTTGATTTCTACCCTACCACGGCTCAAAGGAGTCGTGCAAACAGGTAGCTTTTGGGTACAGTCCCGAGCTATATGGAGGCACGTGAGCGGATCGGCAGGGGATTCGTCTCTCCCGGTATTGGGGGCGAGATCGTGCTGTGTCTAGGAGAGCCATTACACAAAGCCCACGTCCGTGGCAGGAGATTTACTGGTAGGTACTCCAGTAGTATCTCAGGGTGTTATTGGGCTTCACTCCGACACGACTTATACTGCTATTGGGGGTCTGACGTTACTAGCCCCCTAGGCAGATATGCGATACTCATAGACGAACGGACCGGACTGTATATACATTGTCACTGTTAGGCTCAGTAGGGTTTCTGGATGAGTTCGCTCATCAGCCTCCCTTGAGGTCAGTCCATGGGCAGCCGTTACGCATTGCCAGTGCCGCTGACGGTTTGTGGTTAAACCCACTGCCAGGGTACTGACGAGTCATTAGAGTCCCCCACAGATAGTTTCCCAAGTTCGGGCGAAACGTTGTAGAGGCCGTATGGTTTTATGGCAGGGTTCGGAAAATGCACGTGCGTTTACGCACGTGTTATTTTTCGGGCAGATGATACTGGTCGGCTTTGGTTTAAGCCGGATCCGAGTATTATATTGAGTAGGTATAATATCTTTGTCTCAGTTGCATTTGTATTCGGTCGTAATACAAATGCGGGTATATTTATACAGTTTCGGGGTTATCCTGAAAGTCGTTTCAGGATCACTTTTGGAAGTTGCCAGTTTCCAGTTTTCTATCAGCCGTCTTTTAACATTCGGTTAAAGACGGATTTATCTTTTCTTGGATAAGGGTGAGTCATCATTCTAGAAGCTTCTAGAAGTGATGATGAGGCAAGTGAGTCATTAGTGCTTTAATGTAGCCATTAATGCAATGGTGACTAGGTTAATGAATCACCATTTGCATTAATGATGTTTTGTTTGCATGAAGGATATTTGTGGTTGATATTTGTTCTTATTGTCACTCTCCCCTCTCCTACACTCACCTCCCTCTTTGCATATATATGGCCGGCCCCCTCTCCTCCTCCTCTCTCTCGCTCACTTGTTGATTTCATTTGGAAAAAAGATATGATAGATTTTGGGGTGCATGGAATTTCACAGTTCATTTCATTCCATCACCCGATTCCCTCGGCAACTTCATTAACCGATCGTCCACGGATTTGGACGAAGTGAGACAAAGTCATCTACTCATTCTCTACATCATTCTTGGTCGTCTCTTTTAGCAAACTTGACGATCGAGTTGCCTCAAGTCAGAGGCGGGTGCCCGTTTAAAGAATCGTCGACGTGGTGCCACCTCGACGAGGATATCAGAGATCGACGAGATCGGAGCAGCTGCAACGGAGCGTGGGATGATGGTTAAAGAACGAAGGACTCGGATCGTTTGGTATAACCTTTCTACACTCTTTACAGTTTGTTAGTTTAGCAATAATGGCAGATCCGGGTTAAAGTATACGATAGCGCCAGTTAAAAGTTTTTGTTCCGCATTTTGGCGTCTGTAGACTGCCGGGGCGCTAGCATAGACTTACAGTGGTATCAGAGCCTCACCATTTTGCTATACTAACTTGTGCTAACGCGTTTAAAACATCGATCGAACCGGAAATCAAAAATCGCAATTTTTCCACTTGACAGTTTCTGTTAATTTTTAAACTGGTCCAAATGTCATTTTGACTATACCAGAAAATCAAGCAGGGTTTTTTAGGAATACTGCAGAAATTCGACAAAGTAATTCTACTGTTCCGCCGCGGATCCGCGGCCCAAGCATGGGTTTGGCCGCGAATCCGCCGCAGAAAAGTGACTTCACTTGGCCAATTTTCTACAGTGCATTCTATATTGGAAATTGGGGCTTTTGGTATATATCGTTTGGGCCCAGGTTTTGTTACTGTTCTACAGATGTTCGTGGGGCCCACTTTGTGATATTTGGTCGATCGAAATTTAAACACGTTAGTTTACAGTGCTTACATTATATCTCCGACCGGGAATGTCATTTGATCGGTAAACCGCGTCTGATTGCTATAGTTCTTTTAGACGGGTTTGCAAACGTGACATTCGCGTTGATGTTCTGTTTTGTGCTGTGATGTTGCGGATTTGTCGTGGTGGATAGCAGTGTGCAATGGTAGTACAGGTTGAGTTTATTTGTACATTTGATATTGCGGGACGAGCATCCAACTTGTGGACTGCCGTCACTGCCTGTTGTATAATATTCTTTTGGGGCACGACCAGGTTGCGGTCGATGTACCTATTGTACTATTTTTCATTACTGTACTAGGTTTTGCCCCGCGACGGAGTGCACGGATAGCCGGGTTCTGGGGGGAAACGGGTCCGCATCTCATGGCTTTGAGAGGCAGAGGGGTCCCACTCTAGAATTGGCAGACTATTCGCCGCACTCGTATGGGGTACAGGTTGACCCAAGGAGGGGTGCCCAAGATTACCGGATTCCGTGGAGTGCTGGGTGGTCCATTCACTATGCTGTAGGAAGCTGCCTCGCTTCAGGTTTTGGCGGGTAACTTGCCGCACCCGTAGGGGTCTAGGTTTCATTGCACAGGCTATCCACACGACAGGGGAACGTCGAGTTTCAGCAGCGGCTCTGTGAAACTCGGGGATCCCAGATTATCTGTATTGTTCTGTGATGCTTATTACTTTTCTGTAATGTTGCATATTATCACGCCTGGAGCGATTATTGTATATTGGTTTATATACTATTAGATGTTGTATATGTTTTACACCCGCGCTAGTCCAGTCCCCGCTCTGTCGTTAGTTAAGTAACCTAACGAATGATGACGGGACCCAGTGACGAATGCGGATGGCATATACGTACATTTTATTTTCGTTCTTTTCTGGTGTGATTAAATGATGGGACTGTGTTGATTCTGATCAATGCAAAGTAAAACAAACCTGTTTGGATGTTGTTGGAACAAATTTAAAAAGTGTTATTGCAAAGACGTTTCCTTTTGTTTTGCATAGAGATATTCGGTTGGAATATCCTGCACCTCATTCGACGGGGCAAGGGCTGATATCCCTTCACCGGGACTGACCCCTTGGGCAGAAGTTTGCGTCAGGGTAATAACTTCACTATAGTCGATTACATGTTGCTTTGCATCGCGGTATTCAGTGGAATATCCTGCACCTCATTCCACGAGGAAAGAGCCGAGATCCCTTCACCGGGAGTGACCTCTTTAGCAAAGGTTTTCGCCACTATATTTTATAAAAAGCTATCAGGTTCCTTCAACGAGATCAAGTTCATTACGTTAAAGGTTTTTCGCCAAAAACCAGCCGTAGCCCTCCGTCGTTTCTTATGGATGGTCAGTAATATTCAAGCTATGTTTGTTGGCTTTCGTCAAGGCATAGTGTTTGGTAGTTGCTGGGGTATTCATTTGTTGCACAGATAGATGTGTTGGTTTGGGACAGTCGTATTACCTTGTTGGCTTTCGTCAAGGGTATGTACGGGTGGGTTCAAATTAACAAGATAATGACGGGCAGAACTTGACATGTGACTTATGATTTGTTGACTTTCGCCAAGGTCATAAGAACATGGGGTAAAAATCATATCGGGAGTTTCTAAAGAAACTGAAACTTGCCAGGCATGCGCATACCTTCTGGAGTGTGATAACGCGAGTGGATTCCGTCACGTTATCATGCGATGAGAGTTGGATCCCGATTCCCATTGATGAGTTGGTTTACTCTTCGGGTGATTCCGATTGATTCTTCTTTAGGTTTGGAGGAGAATTTGACTGGACAGTGGGAGGTTTCCGGATTAGATAAAGTGATGACCATTCTGATCTAGGTTAGAGTGCACGCAGAGTGTTTCTTTTCTCTCTCTCTTTGGCAGCGACCTTTGACCGACCCTAGACTATGACTCAGTGACCAGGTTGACCGAACCTTCTTAACATACTAGCTTTTGGATTGTCTGAGTTGCATAAGTCATTGCCACTCCTTCTTTTACCCTTTAAATTTCTCAGAACACTCGTATTACTACGGATATCCACTTCCATTGGATAGATCCATCGTATGGTTATATACGAACTCGAAGGGACTTCTTCGAGGATGGATCCACGTTCAGGAGAAATAGAATTGGTTTATTCAGTTGTCTTTTATTATCACCTTCTCTCAGGTTGCGAGAGCTCCTTGGTTTAGGATAGTACACCTATTACGCTTATTGGATAGTCTTATTCCAAACCATAGGCTGGTGCCGAAAGGTAGGGAATGAAGAAAACCAATTAGCCTAAGTAGGGTGTGCAGAAGGTAATATGTAAAGACAAAATAAAGGGATTAGAAAGAGGGCAAAGTAAATTGCGACTGATATCATTCACGACCAAAACCGCGTACTTCATCGCCACTCCTATTTCACCTTTAAAAGAATAAGGTATTATTCAGTTGTCTTTTATCATCACCTTCTCTCGAGATGCGAGTACTCCTTGGTTTAGGAGGGTACACCTATTATGCTTACTGGATAGTCTTCTTCCAAACCATAGGCTGGTGCCGAACGGTAGGGAAGGAAGAAAACCATTTAGCCTAACAATGGTGTACAGAAGGTAACGACTAAAGAAAAATAAAGGAATTTGGAGAGATGGCAATAAAATATACGGTTGAAGTCATGAATTGGATTATGGAAGAGGCATTGCTATGAATACCAGGATACCCCTACGAAACATTTTCATGTTTCAGTGCATTGTTAAAGCAAAACTGTTTTCCCGATTAGATACTTACTCCAAGGGTATGTATTTACCAGGTTTCATTCTCATATCTGTATGGTTTTACTGATGATGAGTGGGAGTAAGATATTGGGAATTAGGTGATCATCCTCATTATATCGGAATTCGTTGTAATTGGTGATATTTGAGGAAATCGCCAGGGTACAGTTTTCCACCTACAACGCACAGGTTATGAGTTGTTCAACTCAGCGGACTTATACAGAGTATTGTATGTTGTCCAGTGTCCATCAGGACAAAGGGGTAGGTCCTCGTACTATGTTCTGTTTACTTATAACTTCTCTAGTATTTAGACAAGTGTTTCGTAGAAATACATGGTCTAAGTTTTGAGAAGTTGTGGGTATAAGAATAAAGTAGAGAACAAGGTATCACAAGTATCGGGATTCTTCAAAGAGATCGAAGATGTAGATTCTTGTGATTGGTATTCAGATGATAGTGATGGTTTTGAGAAACGTGTTTCTCTTTCAGGTTACTCATAATTGGATGGATTCCTAAGTTGAGTAATGCTGATTAGCCTCTTTCCATTAAGTTGATATGCACTGGAGACAGCTGCATGGTTTGAATATGGTTCCAATTAAATTAGTGCCAAAGTTTCTATATTGGATATAGAATAGTTCGTACCTTAAAAGATGTTAAGGTACGGGGAGTTGTCCAGCTTATGCTTAAAACCAGACTCTGGATAACTCAGGGCACGTTTCTGTAATGGCTGTTTGTGGGTTGACCCTGGCTATGACGAGGGTTGATATTCTACCATTTGGAAGATCAATAGTGATATTGTTCTTGACTCGCCACAGTTTTAGTAAAATGGATCTTTTTCAGAAAACAGTAGTGGGAGTATGGTAGAACTGGAAGTGATTCCAGAACCGCGAACGATTACGGAAAATTTAATAGGACCTATATATTCAATCAGGTTTGACATTCCAATTGCCACTCCGCAGATATGGTGGGTAACCTCAGACACTCGAGAGGTACTCCGGTAGCCTCAAAGACGGTGACAGGGAGGTTCTTGTTTACCCAAACTTGACACTACTGTTGTTCCAGGCTATGAGACCCGGTAGGAGGGTTGTCGTAGTCAGTGGGAGCATCGGAAGTATAGTGGGCAAGTAGCTTATGTCTATTTATAGACTAGAGCAGTTATAGCGGAGATAGATCATCTAATTTTGATATGACAGTCATGGTTTTGACTTCAATCAGAATAAGGGATGGATCTGTTAAGAAGGTAGTAGGGTGTGATGTCATGGTATCTGGATGACATACACAGAGTAGGAAGTAAAATTCCTATACTACGATCGGTTATACTGTGGTCGTCACACAGTTGTTTCTCCAGACAGGATATGGGTATAATATTTGACATTCTGGTTTCTAGATCTATGGTTTTAGATCTGGAATTGGGTAGTTTCCCAATGTAGGTACTTTGACAGTATTCTAATGGTTTTTAGAATAGATGACTCCTAGCATGGTGGTGTACCTGCAGAAGATGGAGTCACCCTCTCTAAAGGTGTCTTACAGACTAAAGGGGAGAGGGATGTGCATGATTGGCAGATCACTTGCTTAGGCAATTGAGTCAATCATGAGATGTCAAGTACCACATCAAATGTTGGTTTTGCACTAGATGCAATAAGTTTGTATTAATCCAATCCTGGAGAAACATAAGGAAGCAGTTTTAGAACATAAGTACATGTTCTACGGATTTGATAACGGCAGCCTCCTTCGGGAGACGATTATCATTCCAGGCTTCAAAGGTGACATGGATGACAGAGTGATTGTCAGAGTTATAGTTTTTCCCTCTGACGAAGAGGGACAGTATTATGGACAGGTGGTCCAAGAGAATACTGTAGGAGGCATGGTGCCGGATACTGATTAGGTTCAGTGATCGATACAGTCTAAGAAGTTTGGATTTGGAGTTCATTTATGAACTAGGTCCCATCAGATATCCAGACATATTCTAAGACAGGTATTACTCGATTCGGGAGATGGCTTTCTCCGCGAACCTGAGATTAAGAGAGATATAGAAAGAAACTTCTAGGCGGATCCACTCACTAAGGCTATTTCTCGAACACAATAGTTTTACAAACGGGCTTTGTGAAACTGATTAGTAGAGGAGTTGGATGTTCGGTTTCACACGGGCTGTGAGTAGTCGACATCGCAATAATTAGCCTTGAGTGCAAGTGGGAGATTGTTGGAGATAGTGCCCTCATAGTCAATTATTGGATCGCAGGTACGTGATTGCAATGATTGCGGAGGCCCTATCCCAGTAGGACAGTCTTACTCGAAATGATAGTATGCTATCTGGTTTGCCTTTATCAGTCGTGTACATGTTCAGGTGACTGATTACATGTTACACTTTGATAGAGCCCTTAGGATCTTGCTTTACCACCAACAGTATGATGGCGATCATATATGTAAGAGTTGGGTGGTTTATACGCATATCCTTAATTGTGGTCCCTAGTCGTGGGAGTTTCGAGACAGGGCATCGATACTCCGGAGTAGACTAGTGTGTACAGTCGAGACCCCGATGAGGGGCGGTGGCCGGTCTCACAAGCCACTGGTGTCAGTTGGATCACCTAAGATGTATACAGGTGCTCATTGGGTAATGAGTACACCGGACAGGACTCGCCGGGAATCTGCTAGTTAGTACTATATCTATCGTCAGATAGCAGTTCCCTGGTGACATGTGTACAGGTTAGTTCATCGACCTGAGGTCGTCATTTGTCTCGTGTGAGTTCGCACTGTGCTTTGATTTCTACCCTACCACGGCTCAAAGGAGTCGTGCAAACATGTAGCTTTTGGGTACAGTTCCGAGCCATGTAGAGGCACGTGAGCGGATCGGCAGGGGATTCGTCTCTCCCGGTATTAGGGGCGAGATCGTGCTGTGTCTAGGAGAGCCATTACACAAAGCCCACGGCCGTGGCAGGAGATTTACTGGTAGGTACTCCAGTAGTATCTCAGGGTGTTATTGGGCTTCACTCCGACACGACTTATACTGCTATTGGGGGTCTGACGTTACTAGCCCCCTAGGCAGATATGCGATACTCATAGACGAACGGACCGGACTGTATATACATTGTCACTGTTAGGCTCAGTAGGGTTTCTGGAAGAGTTCGCTCATCAGCCTCCCTTGAGGTCAGTCCATGGGCAGCCGTTACGCATTGCTAGTGCCGCTGACGGTTTGTGGTTAAACCCACTGCCAGGGTACTGACGAGTCATTAGAGTCCCCCACAGATTGTTTCCCAAGTTCGGGCGAAATGTTATAGAGGCCGTATGGTTTTATGGCAGGGTTCGGAAAATGCACGTGCGTTTACGCACGTGTTATTTTTCGGGCAGATGATACTGGTCGGCTTTGGTTTAAGCCGGATCCGAGTATTATATTAAGTAGGTATAATATATTTGTCTCAGTTGCATTTGTATTCGGTCGTAATACAAATGCGGGTATATTTATACAGTTTCGGGGTTATCCTGAAAGTCGTTTCAGGATCACTTTTGGAAGTTGCCAGTTTCCAGTTTTCTATCAGCCGTCTTTTAACATTCGGTTAAAGACGGATTTATCTTTTCTTGGATAAGGATGAGTCATCATTCTAAAAGCTTCTAGAAGTGATGATGAGGCTAGTGAGTCATTAGTGCTTTAATGGAGCCATTAATGCAATGGTGACTAGGTTAATGAATCACCATTTGCATTAATGATGTTTTGTTTGCATGAAGGATATTTGTGGTTGATATTTGTTCTTATTGTCACTCTCCCCTCTCCTACACTCACCTCCCTCTTTGCATATATATGGCCGGCCCCCTCTCCTCCTCCTCTCTCTCGCTCACTTGTTGATTTCATTTGGAAAAAAGATATGATTGATTTTGGAGTGCATGGAATTTCACAGTTCATTTCATTCCATCACCCGATTCCCTCGGCAACTTCATTAACCGATCGTCCACGGATTTGGACGAAGTGAGACAAAGTCGTCTACTCATTCTCTACATCATTCTTGGTCGTCTCTTTTAGCAAACTTGACGATCGAGTTGCCTCAAGTCAGAGGCGGGAGCCCGTTTAAAGAATCGTCGACGTGGTGCCACCTCGACGAGGATATCAGAGATCGACGAGATCGGAGCAGCCGCAACGGAGCGTGGGATGATGGTTAAAGAACGAAGGACTCGGATCGTTCGGTATAACCTTTCTACACTCTTTACAGTTTGTTAGTTTAGCAATAATGGCAGATCTGGGTTAAAGTATACGATAGCGCCAGTTAAAAGTTTTTGTTCCGCATTTTGGCGTCTGTAGACTGCCGGGGCGCTAGCGTAGACTTACAGAAACGACGGAGGGCTACGAATGGTTTCTAGCGAAACCTTTAACGTAATGAACTTGATATCGTTGAAGGAACTGGATAGCTTTTATGAAAATATAGTGACGAAAACCTTTGCTAAAGAGGTCATTCCCGGTGAAGGGATCTCGGCTCTTTCCCCATAGAACGAGGTGCAGGATATTCCAACTGAATACCACGATGCAAAGCAAAAGTAATTGGCTATAGTGAAGTTATTGCCCTGAAGCAAACTTTTTGTCCAAGGGGTCACTCCCGGTGAAGGGATCTCGGCCCTTGCCTCATCTACTGAGGAGCAGGATATTCCAACTGAATACCACGATGCAAAATAAAAGAGAACGTCCTTGCAATAACAGCTTTTTGAAAAGTGTTCTAACAACATCAGAAAAGGTTTGTTTTTAACTTGCATTGATCCGAATCAACGCAGTCCCATCAATTGATCACACCATAAAGAGCGAAATATAATGATGTACGTATATGCCATCCGCATTCGCCACTGGGTCCCGTCATTACCCGTTAGGTTAGTTAACCAACGACAGAGCGGGGACTGGACTAGCGCGGATGCAAAACATATACAACATCTACTAGTATATATATCAATAAATAATATTTCGCTCAAGGCGTGATAAAATGCAACATCACAGAAATGTACAGCATCACAGAACAATACAGATATCTGGGATCCCCGGGTTTCACAGAGCCACTACTGAAACCCGACGTTCCCCTGGTCGTGTGGATAGCCTGTGCAATGAAATCCTAGACCCCTACGGGCGCGGCAAGTTACCCGCCAAGACCTGAAGCGAGGCAGCCCCCTTCAGCAACGTGAATGGACCACCCAGCACTTCACGGAATCCTGTAACTTGGGCACCCCTCCTGGGTCAACCTGTACCCCTACGAGTGCGGCGAATAGCCCGCCAATTCTAGAGTGAAGCCCCCTCCGTCTCAATGCCATGAGATGCGGGCTTGTTGCCCTCTAGAACCCGGCTATCCGTGCACCCCACCTTAGGGTAATCCTAGTACAGAAAGTAAAATATACATACAACGGGTACATCGACCTCGACCTGGTCGTGCCCCAAAAGAATAATATACAAACGGGCAGTGACGGCAGTCCACATATCGGACGCTCACCCCGCAATATCAAATGTACATAATACAACAAAACTGTACTAGCATTGCATCCAGGCTATCCCCACGACCAATCCGCAACATCACAGCAATACACAGAACATCAACGTGAATGTCACGTTCGCAAATCCGTCTGACCGGGCTATAGCTGTTAGACAGGATTTACCGATCGAGTGACATTCACTGTCGCAGATATAAGATAAATACTGTGAACTAATGTGTTTAATATATCCGATCGATCAAATTTACCCAAGTGGGCCCCAAGCACTACTGTAGCACATAAAGAAATCTGGGCCCAAAAAATAACATTCCAAAAACCCTATTTTACATTCAGGAGCTCTCTGTAAAATTTTGGTGCCATGAACAGTCTAAACAGCGGCGGAACCGCGGCCCAAGCATGGGTTTGGCCGCGGTTCCGCGGTGGGGTAATGAGATCGCGCGACCAAATTTTTACAGGAAGCTTAAAATCCCCTGTACATCATTCTGAAACAACCTGAAAAATTTTTGGACTCCAAAAAATTTCGAGAGAAACTGATGCTATGAAAAATACGGGTTTTGGAATTTTGTTCGATCGAAAGAGTAAACACATTAGACCAAGCTAGACTAGCTTAATGGCGAGGCTCTGATACCACTGTAAGTGCACGGCGGTGCCCCGGCCGTCAATCCGACGCCGGAATGCGGAAGCGGTGATTTACTTTAAACTTTTCAAACCGGCACCACAGCGCACTATCAACCCGGATCGTGCCATTAATCTAGTCCTAGCTATCTAGAGAGGGGGTAGAGAGATATACCGAGCGATTCATGTCCTTCGGTCTTCTCGTCGTCGTCCCGATCTCCCCGCGGAATCTCCGGTCTCCACCTCGTCGCCGGAAGGGCACCACGTCGCCTGCTTCTTTTACGGGCTCCCACCTCTGGTCCGAGGCAACTCGGGCACGAAGTTGGCGAGTCGACGTGCCCAAGATTTGCTGTAGAATACATATAAATCTCATGTCTCATTTTGGGGTTATGGAGTTGCCTTTGGTGGAGGAAAGGAACTAAGACTTTTTGGAGATGAAACTTTGGGAATTTTGTAGCATGAAAAGAGCAAAATTCCCACACCCAAAAATTGGGCAGCCCTCACTTGGCCGGCCATGCATGGTGGTGAGTAGAGAAGAGAGTGAGAGGATGAGGGAGTGAGTGAGTATCCAAAAGAATGAGTGAGCCAACCAATCAAGCAAGAGAGAGAAAGGGTGATGATAACAAACAATGATCACAAACTAAAACCCACACTCAACCAACCTCATCATCTCACCACAAAGTCAAGCTATCATGAAAGAAGAAGTCAAATGGTCAAGGGATGGTGCAACCATCATGACACTACAATGTGCAAAGACAACCCTCCAAAATGCTTATTTGCACAAATGCAAATTAGCCCTCCTCCACCAATCTTCGGAAAATGAAAGATGCAAAGAAAAATGGCCGAAACGGAAAGCAAACTGGCAACTCTAAAAAACTGATCCCGTAATAAATTACAGGAAAACCCCGATACTGTGTATACACACCCGCATTTGTATTCCAACCGAAATACAAATGCAATGAGACAAAATCTACACTGTACTATACTAGGATCCGGCTTAAACCAAAGCCGGCTAGTATTATCCGTCCGATCCTGATCCGTGCAATACCGCACGTATCTGATCGAACCCTGCCATATATCCATACGGCCTCTAGTACTAACCGTCCGATCCTGATCCGTGCAATACCGCACGTATCTGATCGAACCCTGCCATATCTCCATACGGCCTCTACAGCGTTTCGCCCGAAACTTGAGTAACTGAATGTGGGGGACTCTAAAGACTCGTCAATACTATGGCTGTGGATTTAACCACTAGCACGTCAGAGGTATTAGCCATACGTGACGGGCTACCAGCTATTGACCAAAAAGGACGTCGATGAGCGAACTCATCCTGACACCCTACTGAGCCTGTCAGTGACAATATCCGTACAGTCCGGTCCGTTCTTCTATGAGCATCGCATAGCGGGCCTAGGGGGTTGGTAAAAGTCAGACTCCCAAAAGCGGTACAAGTCGCGTCGGAGTGTAGCCTAGAACACCCTGAGATACTACTGGAATACCTACCAGTAAATCTCCTGCCTTGGCCAAGGACTTCGTGTAAGGGCTCTCCTAGACACAGCGCGACCTCACCCCCAATACCGGGAGAGATGAACCCCTGAAGATCCGCTCACTGCCTCCATGTGTGTCACGACCCGAAAGAGCACGTGACTGGCCCTTGAACCATATGAAGTCTATAGGACTCCATCTGATCCAAGTAAGCCAAAAGCCCAGAAATCTAAAACCATTTTTAAGAATAAGTAAAGAAACTGGTTTAAGAAGTGAAGAAAAACATGTTTGAAATCAAGGTTTTTAAATAACTAAGCCGAATGTGCATTTTAAAAACAGTACAGTCTTTTCTAAAAATTTCGGCAGAGTCTCTTTTGTAAAATTGGCCCCGAATGGGGTACAACAAGGATAACAATATATATGCAATGATAAAGACATCCCCAAGCGGGAGCTAGCTCTTCGTCTATCGACGGTCACAACCACGCAAGCAATAATAATATACAACGCCGAAAGGCGAGGGTTAAACCAAAAGAGCTCAAAAACAACAAGAAAACCGCAATACTACTAAGCGCGACTCTAAGGTCGAATAAAACAAAACTAAAGTCTAGGTCTGAAACAATATACAAGTTTTTGGTTGATGGAAATTCTAGATACAATGAAATAAATAAATACAAGGGTGGTTCTTGATGCGAAAGAATCCACCTACCAAAAGCAAATCACCCGCAAGAAGATAGTGTGCCAGAAATGCCGCAATGGAACCTGTACGGCAGAACCTGTAAGAACTGTGGCACAACGGGGGTGAGTTGCCAACTCGTGAATAGAAACATCTACAAGCAGAAACCGAAAGCAAGACATAATCCTAGGTCCATACGATCAGTATATAAAAATCCTCAATATAAAACATGCAGCCTATAGCAAGGCTAGGGTAAATATCTAACCCGAGTGCAATCTCATGTGTCTGTGTCAGTGCCTCAGATAACAATATAGCATATGAATGAGATATGAATGCAAGAAAACAGAATACATTTACATGAAGCAACTGTTTTCATACTTTAGTGAGATTTCCCTTGTATTTTTAAAATGAGGTACCATAATGAAATCAGCATAAAACTGTGCCTAGCATCGGCATAAACGAAATCCCAATATCTCGATATCTCAAAGTCTCAACCACAATATCTAGGGCGCCGTCAGTCTAGACCGGCCCCTACCATAAAACTCAGACCACGACGGTATCCTCCGGATATCCGACGCGTCGGGTAAAATCACCGGTAGGTAGTACTCCCCTGCCAGGCTCAACGTCATCACCACATTCCTCTTGCCCCGGGGTACCGCACCGGGTCCACCATGTACCCGAAACGGTTCATCCGTCTCCTCGAATCGGGTTTCCAAATCCATCAGCAAACTCATGGTGGACGACTAATACATCATAGGAAAACCGCACTTTTTATTTTAAAAGAGAGAATATGTTTATTTGTGTTTTTGCGGTTTTCCTCCAAATCCAGAAAATCTCATGGAAATCTAAATCCAAACCTCAATAGCACGTAAAATAGTGAATATATGCATGAGAATCCATGAATGCGGCATAAAAATGAATAGCAGTATGCAGGAAGTAGCAGGTAATAACTACAATGTCTAAACTACTAGCTAAAAGGCTATGTCAAGCAATAATATTTTCTAAGGTGTACGTGACATGGTAATTACCGATGAAGATGTGTGTGAGCCGGCAAGTAAGTGTACGTGGTACATACGCATCATCGGTAACGGTGCTGGTGTCCTATCAGCATGATATTAATAATGGAGTATGAAACATAGTATAAGAATGCAATGCAAACCGAACCACAAACAGGAGAAGGAGCTGAAACTAGACGTAACCAAAACTTATCTGCATTAATCGTACTATAAGTCCTACGAATGGTGCCTTTTGAAATAACACGAATCATGGGGTTTTGAAAATAGGGGCTACGGTGTTTTTATGAAAAGATACGTCGTTTTTGAAATATCCGTAGATTCCCTTGAGCTGTCTTTAAAATGCCCACGGTTCGTTAGTTTTTGAAATAGGTAAGAAGTCTAATCTACTCTAACAACTACCCTAACTATACGGCTGAACTAACAAGCTGAACTACAGGTAAGGAAACCGCCTAACATCTGAGTCGATATATATATATATATAAGTCGGTGATCCCGCCTCAATAGTATCGCGTACGATACAGTATATCATCTGACATCCTCAAGTCATGAGCGCGGATCTATCATCAATGTAAAGCTCATACGGTAAATCGTCGTACGGTATCCCAATAGCTGGGTACAGGTCAACATCTCACTATCTCGTCACATAACAGGTATCACTATCATCAGATCGTATAGTCTGGGGGTACTACTCTATGTCTAGTACAAATCGATACCATCAATGAAGTATGCATGCGGGGGTAAACACATATCCCAAGCCCGCAAGAATCACATTTCGTATCCCAAATACGAATCATATCAAATCACCGATCTCGCGGCACAAAGCCCACATCATCGACTCAACTCCAAAGTCATCCCATATCATCAAACACAGTGCAAGTATAAGGAACACACAAGTGTATGCGTATGAGTGCAAATCTATCCTATGGTTCGCAACTAGAAACTACGCTAGTTATTTCTACCCCTAACTAACCATAACACACTAACTATCACACATATAAATATACTACATAGTACTAATTACGGACTGCGGGGGTGCTATACGCCATCCACCCGACTTCCCCCTGTAGATATAATCTACTCACATTGCATCATCATTTGCGGACGTCACCACGCATTTGCTTGTCTTCCCGAAGTCTTCATGGGTACCTACACATCAAAATATCGTATATGCGCATTAAAACCAAATCCAAGCTAAAACGGCACAAGAAATCCAAAACGATACGATAAGGGGCCTATAGGTGAGAACCTATGGCACGCCTTCAAAACCATCAATAAATCCTCTATACCGTCGTATAAACGCCAAATAATCGAGGTAAAACGCAAGACACCAATTCAGACTTAAAAATACGGAATACGGAAACACGAATCCAAAACAGCAACTTAGGAAAAATGTCCCAGATTTCACCCTAGGTCACTTTATACAAATCTATATATACCAGGGGCCTAACTAGAACATGTAGGAGCTACAGAACAAAAACGAGACAAAATGGTGGGACCCGGGCCGCAATTGGCGGCCAATTGGGAGAAATTGGCGGCCGGGAAGAAGAAGTGGGAGCTGGGGTCTTGGGGTTAGCTTCCTGGGTGCCTGCACATCTCACTGTCCACTCAATATTATTTTAGGGGTCTCGGGGTAAAAGCAGATTCAATAAACACTACACAGATTTCATAATTTCCCCGATATCGGTTTCTAAATCCGTATTCTGGTTTAAGCTTCAGGTTTTGGGTTCCAATTCATATACTAGGGTGATGGTATAACCTCTACTGACCTCAATTTCACAATACAACACCAAATTCCTCAAACCCTAACTTGGTTATCCTCAAGTCCATAATATCACGCAATATCGATTCAATCTTAACATGGGGGTAAAGGAAATGCTAGAATTAAGCTAATGGTTAAGAAAATACCTCCTTTGGCAACTCAAGAAAATTCTTGAGTTGCCCCTAGTGGCCAAAATCCACGCTTTCTTGGTCCATCTTGTAGGTCTCGGGCTCGTGCACAATTTTAATGAAATGGACATGGGGTTTTGGGGTTGTTTTTGAGATGAAGAGAGGGATTGAAGAGGGAGGGAAAGGGGGTGCAGGAGCAGCAGCAGCAAATGGTGGGAGAGGGAGAGAAATGAGGAGGAGAGGGATGAGAAAAGGCTAAGGTTTTTAGTCAAAGTCTTCACCTACTCTCTCTCTCTCACCATACCTATTTTTCTTTTCTCTTTTTCTTTTTCTTTTCCTTCAAAACCCCTTCTCACATGAATAGTAGCTCCAAATAACATGAAGGAAAAATGCACAAGTGTGATAAAAATGATATGTGCAAGTTTTGCACAAAAAGCCAAAAAAAATCCGATTAGCGATTTTTAATCGCGATTAGCACTAAATTAGTGTCAAACTAATCACAAAAACATAAAAATGTCATAATTCTCTAATTTACCCTATTTTTGAATTTTCCATAATTTTTCTCAAATTTTTTCCTATTTATTTGCATTTAATTATAGATTTAATATTAAAATAATCAATAAAATAATATTAAATTATAAAAATTCCCAAAATTAATATTTTATATTTTTGAAAATGTTACAATCTACCCCCCTTAAAGAAATTCGGTCCCCGAATTTAAATTTAAACCCCCAATACTAAAAACAATTCCTGTAATAATCCATTTTGTCGGGGCTCCGAAAACATCAACACATAGAGAATATCATAAAAATGTACTGCCCTACTAGAAATCAATCCCAAAATGCATATATAAGAATATCCTATGCGTCTGGTGCGCAAGAAAATCAAAATCCATATATGTGTCAAACAGGTGTACAAAACAACATCCAGGTGCAACTGGTGTGCACGAAACATCTGTCGTAGGCAACGTGTGTGCCTGACAGAAAAAAAATCAGGTGCATGTGAAATGCACGAAAAATCCCGATTTAGTGCATCTGGCGTGCACCAAAATCGTATATCAAAACACTGCATACGGTAGGCATGAAATCTCAATCAATATCCCAATGTAAAGACTCTGTGCAAAATATATAAATATCCAGTGGGTGCATGAAACAAATATCATGAAACTCAATCATCAAAACTAAATCATGCAAACAGAACGCCCAAAATACCGAAATCCAAAATGACGGATACGTGATAATCGAATCACAAAATCACAAATCATAAATACCGTCGTCGGTAGTTCCTCCTTCGAGGTCGAGAAGGAGTCGGTGCATCCACTGCTAGCAGCGCAGGATATCTACTTGTCTCTTGCTCACGGTCTGGCGTCCTCTGACTCTGGGTTCTTATCTTCTTTGCGGATTACCAATCTCACAGTCAATCGGCTCATCGGCCCTGTCAGGTGTGCTAACGGGGACGATTCCGTTCTGGCACTTCTCTGGTCACCTCTCGGTCAAACCTCACGACCACTCGTAAGGCAGCATATCACTGGCGTCGGCCTCTGGCTCTCTGAATGCACGTCACACATCTGATCCTGGGTGCAAGCATCGTTGCAGCAATGTCCGGGAAGGAGTCCTGCTCAGGGTCTCTTCCAATCATGCCTAAGCCGAACTGTACGAAGGCTGGTACTCTTGCATAATCTCCTTTCGCTCAATAGACATCTGTGTCCTCAGCACAATATTTCTCGGAATCTGGTTGTATCCCAACGCCTCTGTAACCATGTCTGACCTCTGGCCTCGACGGAAAGTAATGACAGCTCGTCAGCGTCTCGCTCGAACCTCTGGTTCCACTTGTCTCTATCGTCGTCCACTATGACGTCACGCCAAGCTAATATGCACTGCACTGTTCTCGGCCACGGTCAATCTGAAGTCTCTCACACGGACTCGAAATCGCGTATTCTATAGCTTCATCATTCTGTAGCAGATGTCAGGCCGAACAGGCCCTCGGAAACACGTCCCAACCATCGGAGGAATACTTATCACTCGTCCGTCCTTGATCAATTCGCAACGCATCTGGGTAATTTCCTTTATCCGAACCTGGTCAACTACCCCGTCGACAATGCTGAACTCTGTCCTGCTGGGTGTGCGCAAAATGACCACCCCTGGTCTAGGTCTTCTCGTATCGTTTCCCGAAGGGTCCTGTCGAGGTTCCTTTCTCAAATCTCATCCTGCCGAAATGCCCGGAGGTCGTCATCCAATGCTGAAGCTAAAGCTTATTCCGGAACGGCTGCATACTTATCACGCTTCTTTCTGGAAGATATATCCATAAACCACGCCTCTGGGTGCATATCACATCTCTGATGTCGGCGGAGTGGGACGTCATCTCGTCGAAATATCTTGCGAACTCTTTTCTTCACTCTGCGTCAATGTCGACTGATTCGGACTCGTCTCATCATGGCTGCATGGACTGTGCTCCAACGGCTATCCTCGTATCTGGAGTCTCCAAGCAAAGCATCCCATCACATAATGTCCGAATGATGTCGAATCATCCGATCGACTCGTCAGAACCTCATAATCCCCCAAGAAATCACATCATGGGTACAGTTTAATAGCATCGAGTACATGCCACAGCGTCGGTGGTCCAGCCGTAGAAGGGCAAACCCAAGCCTCACTAATGGCGCCGCGGAACTGCCGCAAACCCTAAGGTTCAAAGGCTTTCACACGGTCATTAAGTCGAGTTAGGGTTTCATTCTTCTAGAGGGTCCATAGAATCACCTGCATGTCTTTCCGTATACTTTAAACTTGGAAAATGGGCTTCTGACATTCGATCGTCTCTATCGACTCTCAACGAACCTGCGTGAAGCCGTCTCTAGCTGGAAACAATCTATCTGGTGACCTCGCATCGGTAAACGAACGAACCACATGTCCTAGTCATTCATCCTCAGGTGACTAGCGACTTGCTATCATCTCTCTAAGTATATGCTCACGCTGCAGTAGCTCCAACCATCTGGGCGATATTTCGTCATTTGCAGCAGCAATTGGCTCATACGCCTGTACGCCGAACAACGCCTCAATCCTCCAGGAAAGGCAACACATTGGCGGTCATCTCTGAATCGGTCTGCTCTAGATCTGAGTAAGACTCTCCACACTGGAAATCTTCAACTCAACTGGGCCCGCTCCGGCGCAAAATCGGACGAATCACCTTCGTCTCTCAAATCGGGTAGACTAGCTATCATCTGTCGCAATCTGCCTGAAAGCTCCGGCAATCCCAGCTCGTAAGCTTCGAAAGCAACATCCTGTCAATCTCAGCAACAGCTGGTCCATCTGTCTGCACGGTAGGCGACATCACAATCTCTGAGGTATGCTGTACATTAATAGTCCTCTCTCAACTGGCAGCTCTAACAATAGCCGATCATCCGGTGTAAAACCAAGCACTCGCCTCCACTAGAGGTCACAATCATCAATGCCAACTCGAGACGTCCCCATGTCACCAGAAAACACAATGGTCAGCCCTCGTACCAGACGAGCTCACACCGGCCGTAACCCTAGCAGCAGCCCAAACTGCGCTCAAACATGGTGACAGGAACCTCAATCGAGTATCAAAAGAGCACATCAATGGCAAGAAAGGAAACAACAGATCCAGAGTGGATACATGATCATAGGAAGGAACAGCATCAATGAAGGTATGATCATGAAACTAATAGAATCGGGAATCTCAAATGGATGTATGATCCTGGATATGAAGAGAATCACTGATCTCGAAAATATGTACATCCTAAGGTTCCTTAAGCGGAGTGGCGTGTCGTAAGTATGCCGCGGAACATACCAACGGTACATCACTCTACTTTAGTCACCTATTCCATCAACCAAGGGTCATCCTAAAACGACGAAAGTTCGGGTCTAATACCCCCTCGACCAAGTCTAAGTTCCGTAAGGTCAAGCCTATGTTCCGTATATATATAAACGCCATAGACTCCACATAGTCAAACTTAGACTCGAACCAAGGTCAACCTAGCGCTCTGATACCAACTTTGTCACGACCCGAAAGAGCACGTGACTGGCCCTTGAACCATATGAAGTCTATAGGACTCCATCTGATCCAAGTAAGCCAAAAGCCCAGAAATCTAAAACCATTTTTAAGAATAAGTAAAGAAACTGGTTTAAGAAGTGAAGAAAAACATGTTTGAAATCAAGGTTTTTAAATAACTAAGCCGAATGTGCATTTTAAAAACAGTACAGTCTTTTCTAAAAATTTCGGCAGAGTCTCTTTTGTAAAATTGGCCCCGAATGGGGTACAACAAGGATAACAATATATATGCAATGATAAAGACATCCCCAAGCGGGAGCTAGCTCTTCGTCTATCGACGGTCATAACCACGCAAGCAATAATAATATACAACGCCGAAAGGCGAGGGTTAAACCAAAAGAGCTCAAAAACAACAAGAAAACCGCAATACTACTAAGCGCGACTCTAAGGTCGAATAAAACAAAACTAAAGTCTAGGTCTGAAACAATATACAAGTTTTTGGTTGATGGAAATTCTAGATACAATGAAATAAATAAATACAAGGGTGGTTCTTGATGCGAAAGAATCCACCTACCAAAAGCAAATCACCCGCAAGAAGATAGTGTGCCAGAAATGCCGCAATGGAACCTGTACGGCAGAACCTGCAAGAACTGTGGCACAACGGGGGTGAGTTGCCAACTCGTGAATAGAAACATCTACAAGCAGAAACCGAAAGCAAGACATAATCCTAGGTCCATACGATCAGTATATAAAAATCCTCAATATAAAACATGCAGCCTATAGCAAGGCTAGGGTAAATATCTAACCCGAGTGCAATCTCATGTGTCTGTGTCAGTGCCTCAGATAACAATATAGCATATGAATGAGATATGAATGCGAGAAAACAGAATACATTTACATGAAGCAACTGTTTTCATACTTTAGTGAGATTTCCCTTGTATTTTTAAAATGAGGTACCATAATGAAATCAGCATAAAACTGTGCCTAGCATCGGCATAAACGAAATCCCAATATCTCGATATCTCAAAGTCTCAACCACAATATCTAGGGCGCCGTCAGTCCAGACCGGCCCCTACCATAAAACTCAGACCACGACGGTATCCTCCGGATATCCGACGCGTCGGGTAAAATCACCGGTAGGTAGTACTCCCCTGCCAGGCTCAACGTCATCACCACATTCCTCTTGCCCCGGGGTACCGCACCGGGTCCACCATGTACCCGAAACGGTTCATCCGTCTCATCGAATCGGGTTTCCAAATCCATCAGCAAACTCATGGTGGACGACTAATACATCATAGGAAAACCGCACTTTTTATTTTAAAAGAGAGAATATGTTTATTTGTGTTTTTGCGGTTTTCCTCCAAATCCAGAAAATCTCATGGAAATCTAAATCCAAACCTCAATAGCACGTAAAATAGTGAATATATGCATGAGAATCCATGAATGCGGCATAAAAATGAATAGCAGTATGCAGGAAGTAGCAGGTAATAACTACAATGTCTAAACTACTAGCTAAAAGGCTATGTCAAGCAATAATATTTTCTAAGGTGTACGTGACATGGCAATTACCGATGAAGATGTGTGTGAGCCGGCAAGTAAGTGTACGTGGTACATACGCATCATCGGTAACGGTGCTGGTGTCCTATCAGCATGATATTAATAATGGAGTATGAAACATAGTATAAGAATGCAATGCAAACCGAACCACAAACAGGAGAAGGAGCTGAAACTAGACGTAACCAAAACTTATCTGCATTAATCTACTATAAGTCCTACGAATGGTGCCTTTTGAAATAACACGAATCATGGGGTTTTGAAAATAGGGGCTACGGTGTTTTTATGAAAAGATACGTCGTTTTTGAAATATCCGTAGATTCCCTTGAGCTGTCTTTAAAATGCCCACGGTTCGTTAGTTTTTGAAATAGGTAAGAAGTCTAATCTACTCTAACAACTACCCTAACTATACGGCTGAACTAACAAGCTGAACTACAGGTAAGGAAACCGCCTAACATCTGAGTCGATATATATATATATAAGTCGGTGATCCCGCCTCAATAGTATCGCGTACAATACAGTATATCATCTGACATCCTCAAGTCATGAGCGCGGATCTATCATCAATGTAAAGCTCATACGGTAAATCGTCGTACGGTATCCCAATAGCTGGGTACAGGTCAACATCTCACTATCTCGTCACATAACAGGTATCACTATCATCAGATCGTATAGTCTGGGGGTACTACTCTATGTCTAGTACAAATCGATACCATCAATGAAGTATGCATGCGGGGGTAAACACATATCCCAAGCCCGCAAGAATCACATTTCGTATCCCAAATACGAATCATATCAAATCACCGATCTCGCGGCACAAAGCCCACATCATCGACTCAACTCCAAAGTCATCCCATATCATCAAACACAGTGCAAGTATAAGGAACACACAAGTGTATGCGTGTGAGTGCAAATCTATCCTATGGTTCGCAACTAGAAACTACGCTAGTTATTTCTACCCCTAACTAACCATAACACACTAACTATCACACATATAAATATACTACATAGTACTAATTACGGACTGCGGGGGTGCTATACGCCATCCACCCGACTTCCCCCTGTAGATATAATCTACTCACATTGCATCATCATTTGCGGACGTCACCACGCATTTGCTTGTCTTCCCGAAGTCTTCATGGGTACCTACACATCAAAATATCGTATATGCGCATTAAAACCAAATCCAAGCTAAAACGGCACAAGAAATCCAAAACGATACGATAAGGGGCCTATAGGTGAGAACCTATGGCACGCCTTCAAAACCATCAATAAATCCTCTATATCGTCGTATAAACGCCAAATAATCGAGGTAAAACGCAAGACACCAATTCAGACTTAAAAATACGGAATACGGAAACACGAATCCAAAACAGCAACTTAGGAAAAATGTCCCAGATTTCACCCTAGGTCACTTTATACAAATCTATATATACCAGGGGCCTAACTAGAACATGTAGGAGCTACAGAACAAAAACGAGACAAAATGGTGGGACCCGGGCCGCAATTGGCGGCCAATTGGGAGAAATTGGCGGCCGGGAAGAAGAAGTGGGAGCTGGGGTCTTGGGGTTAGCTTCCTGGGTGCCTGCACATCTCACTGTCCACTCAATATTATTTTAGGGGTCTCGGGGTAAAAGCAGATTCAATAAACACTACACAGATTTCATAATTTCCCCGATATCGGTTTCTAAAATCCGTATTCTGGTTTAAGCTTCAGGTTTTGGGTTCCAATTCATACACTAGGGTGATGGTATAACCTCTACTGACCTCAATTTCACAATACAACACCAAATTCCTCAAACCCTAACTTGGTTATCCTCAAGTCCATAATATCACGCAATATCGATTCAATCTTAACATGGGGGTAAAGGAAATGCTAGAATTAAGCTAATGGTTCAGAAAATACCTCCTTTGGCAACTCAAGAAAATTCTTGAGTTGCCCCTAGTGGCCAAAATCCACGCTTTCTTGGTCCATCTTGTAGGTCTCGGGCTCGTGCACAATTTTAATGAAATGGACATGGGGTTTTGGGGTTGTTTTTGAGATGAAGAGAGGGATTGAAGAGGGAGGGAAAGGGGGTGCAGGAGCAGCAGCAGCAAATGGTGGGAGAGGGAGAGAAATGAGGAGGAGAGGGATGAGAAAAGGCTAAGGTTTTTAGTCAAAGTCTTCACCTACTCTCTCTCTCTCACCATACCTATTTTTCTTTTCTCTTTTTCTTTTTCTTTTCCTTCAAAACCCATTCTCACAAGAATAGTAGCTCCAAATAACATGAAGGAAAAATGCACAAGTGTGATAAAAATGATATGTGCAAGTTTTGCACAAAAAGCCAAAAAAAATCCGATTAGCGATTTTTAATCGCGATTAGCACTAAATTAGTGTCAAACTAATCACAAAAACATAAAAATGTCATAATTCTCTAATTTACCCTATTTTTGAATTTTCCATAATTTTTCTCAAATTTTTTCCTATTTATTTGCATTTAATTATAGATTTAATATTAAAATAATCAATAAAATAATATTAAATTATAAAAATTCCCAAAATTAATATTTTATATTTTTGAAAATGTTACAATGTGGCTCGGGACTGTACCCAACTAAAACCTGTTTGCACGTCTCCTTTGAGCATGGTAGGGTAGTAATCAAAGTACAGTGGGAACTCACACGAGACAAATGACGATCCTCAGGTCGATGAACTAACCTGTACACATGTCACCAGGGAACTGCTATCTGACGTCAGGTATAAGACCAACTAGCATGTTCCCGGCGAGTCCTGTCCGGTGTACTCATAACCCAATGAGCAACTGATACCAGTGGCTTGTGAGACCGGCCACCGCCCCTCGTCGGGGTCTCGACTGTATACACCAGTCTACTCTGGAGTATCGATGCCCTGTCTCGAAACTCCCACGACTAGGGACCTTTTAAGGATATGCTTATAGACTACCAGCTCCCACGTATATGATCGCCCTCATACTGCTGGCAGTCAAGCAAGAATCCTAGGGGCTCTATCAACGTGCAATAGTGACCTGTCTGGTCACCTAAAGCAGTACACGATGATAAAGATAAACCAGATAGCATACTATCATCTTGAGTAAGACTGTCCTACCGGGATAGGTCCTCCCTCAATCATTGCAATCACGTGCCTATGATCCAATAATTGACTCTGAGGGCACTATCTCCAACAGGATCCAGAGTGGATACATGATCATAAGGAGGAACAGAATCAATGAGAGTATGATCAAGGAAATGAATATAATCAAGGATCTCAAATGGATGTATAATCATGGGTATGAAGAGAATCATAAGTCTCAAAAAAAATGTACATCCTAAGGTTTCTTAAGTAGAGTATCGTATCGTAAATATACCGCGGAACATACGTACGGTATGTCACTCTACTCAAGCTACCTACTCCATCAATCAGGGTCAGCCTATGAAACGAAAGTTCGGGTCTAATACCCCTCCCCCCCCCGTTCAAGTCTAAGTTCCGTAAGGTCAAGCCTAGGTTCTGAAATACATACCTGCCCTAGACTCCGCATAGTCAAACATAGACTCGAACCAAGGTTAAACCTAGCGCTCTGATACCAACTTTGTCATGACCCGAAATATTAGCTCGTGACCAGCACTTAAATCACGCAACGTCTAGAGGCGTAACGTAATTCAAGTATGCTGAAACCCAGAAATCTAAACCTTTTTAAGAAAATAAAGGAGGTGAAGTTTTGAAATAAAGGTATAATGAAATCAAGTTTTCTTAATGCATAGAAAAGTAACATAAAAATGCAAGTGAAATTTACTAGTTTGAAAACGTGTTTCGTCTTTTAAAAATTTGGGCAGCGTCTTCTTTGTATATTTTGATCCAAAACAACAAATACATAACAAGAATAATGGCATCCCCAAGCGGGAGCTAGCTCTTCACCAAATGGTGGATCACAACCACGCAAGACAGTATATGTAAGTATACGACGCCCAACGGCGAACTTCACCACAAAAGATAAAGAAATAAGCAAGACATCAAAACCACAAGTAGCGGAAAACCCCTTGCTCTAACTCTCGCAACCATAATCTCACTAAGTCTCATTACTTATTCAATTTACTAATTTTGATTGATGGAGTTGACTAGATACAATGTGAAATATAAATACAAGAGTGGGTACGATACAAATGCCCCACCTACCAATGCAAAACACCCAAATGAAGGTATGTGCCAGCGATACCGCTACGGATCCATGCGGTCAACCTGCAAGAACTATGGTACAACAGGGGTGAGTTGCCAACTCGTGAGTAGAAAAACATCTACAAGTAGAAAACATCATGAAACCCGTGTCCAGTATCGACACGTAAATCCTCATATCTCGGGCTCCGTCGGTCCGGATCGGCCCTCGGGCTCCGTCAGTCCGGATCGGCCCATCTCATCTGTCGACTCCGGTCGGTATAGTCCGGATATCCGCCGAGCCCAAATACTTTCACCGGTAGGTAGTAGTCCCTCTGCCAGGCTCATCGTCATCCACATGAAATCTCTCTCTCGCCCCGGGATACCATACCGAGTCCACCATGTACCCGCAAATGGAATCATCCACCTCCTCGAATCGGGTATCACATGTCACTCTCAGAACCGAGAAGACACAAGGTGGACGCACTGAAATATCATATCAAGAGAAACCGGGTTTTTAAAACAATACATACTTTCTTTTAAAATGACCACGGTTCTCAAATCCAGAAATCTCATGAAAACAGCACATCTCAATGCGTAAAATCATAAAGTATGATGCATGCGACATATGATAGAAATGTAAGTATATCCGTATATCGTGCAACATGGAACAGTGATGTGACATATTAAGGGAAAACCGCTCTTTTAAATGATTCCAGTTTTAAAATATATCCTGCTGTTCCCAATTCTCCAAAACCAAAGCCAGCATCATCTATGTATGTAAAATAAGTATGTATGTAGGTATGGATGCACAAGTGGTATATACGCAAGTATGAGTGTACAATATGTATGTGCGCAAGTATGGATGTACAAGTGGTATATACGCATGTATGAGTGTACAATATGTATGTGCGCCAATATGGATGTACAAGTGGTATATACGCAAGTATGAGTGAACAATATGTATGTGCGCAAGTATGGATGTACAAGTGGTATATACGCATGTATGAGTGTACAATATGCATGTGGGCCAATATGGATGTACAAGTGGTATATACGCAAATAAGATTGTACAATATGTATGTGCGCAAGCATGGATGTACAAGTGGTATATACGCATTTATGAGTGTACAATATGTATATGCGCCAATATGGATGTACAAATGGTATATACGCATGTATAAGTGTACAATATGTATGTGCGCAAATATGGATGTACAAGTGGTATATACGCATGTATGAGTGAACAATATGTATGTGCACCAATATGGATGTACAAGTGATATATACGCAAGTTTGAGTGTACAATATGTATGTGCGCAAATATGGATGTACAAGTGGTATATACGCAAGTATGAGTGTACAATATGTGTGTGCGCCAATATGGATGTACCTGTAGTATATACGCAAGTACGAATGCAAGGAGTCATAGCATGATGCAGCAATTCTACTGTGTAGTGACTTGGCAATTATCGATGATGAAGTGTATGAGCCGGCAAATCTGTGTACGTGTAACATACGCATCATCGATAATGGTGCAGGTGTACTAGCACAGGTATAAGTAATGCAATGCGAATAACATGAATGCAGCATAAGCTAAATCATCAGCTAAAAGTTATAAGGTATACGTGTCTACAAGACCGAGTCAGTGAATCTATCAATCGGCATCCATCCTCACAACATCGCGTACGGTATAATCCGTCGTACGGCATTCTCTAGTCAAGGGTATGGATCAATCATCAATTCAAACTCATCACGTACGGAAAATCATCGTGCGGGGGCATTAAACTATCAGGGATCCTAACCACCTATAAGACGAGGAGGGTACGCACCTAATGTCTCGTACGACCATCACTAACTATTCACAACATATATAAAAATATCTCTATATACCTATGTCCCAGGTCACATCCGCAACAATCTCATATCAGGGGACCGGCAGGGTATAAATCATCTCAATCGACTCGCATCCGTATACCAACAAATCTCAAATCATCATATCACGTCATATATTCTTTTCATCGCATTTATATCACATATCAAGTCAATTTTACAAATACATTCTACATTTACTATAAGCATACGTATCTTATTTAACATGCAGACCCGAACCATACAAACAGTTTTTGAAAGATACGAATCATAGTTTTGAAAGTAGGGGCTACGGTGTTTTTAAAGAAAAGATATCATTTGAAAATCCGTAACGTCCCTCAAGGTATCTGTTTAAAAGATGCATACGATTCTTCAGTTTGGAAATAGGTATGGTTCGGATGACACATCTACGTCGACTATCTAGTTATATAATACCCTAAACGGCAATATCATCAAATATCATCCTCAAATCCCGGCATCACATACTAGTCGTATCATATCACTTCTAACTACCTTCTTTTCCAAAATGGTTCTCTAACTACCCTTTTTACACTATCTATAGTCTTCTATTAAAGGTTTTATTAATCATAATCTATATATATAAATCGGTTTCCATCAAAGTTTGCGGGGGTGCTATACACTATCCACCCAACTTCCCCCGTAGATATAGATCTACTTACCGCGGTCTTCGCTTGCCGAAGTTGATGACGCCATGCTCCGTCGCCTCGGAATCCACACGAAGGTACCTACAATAACAACACATATCGCAACGCTATTAAAATCAAGTTCTGAAATCCAATACAGCACGCGCATTGCTCATAGGTTAGAAGCTATAGCTTACGCGTACAAAACCAACCAAATAACCCTTGTTGCTGATGTACAAATATCCAACAACCAAATACAAATCCAAATACAAATATCAAAACAAAACATCTCAAAATATGGAAAACATAGCCAAAATCGCACCAAAGTGCTTCCAGATTTTGACTCAGGCCAAAACTAGGTGCACAAACAAGTCTAGGGTGTTGTACATGGTGTATATGAGCTACTGGACCAACCTAGACCCCAAATACCCACATGAGGCCGGCCACAACCTCACAAAATCCGGCCTCCTCGGCCAACAGGTTTCAGTTTGGGTTCGTATGGTCAAGGTGGCTTCCTATGGTCCTAATTAGGTCTCTAGAGCTGTTTGCTTCTCTCCGAAACTCCCCGGGTTGCTCCAGATTCACAGCAGGCACACCAAAAGTCATAAAACCGATATGGAACAACTCCTAAGTTCGTGCATCGGGTTCAATTCTATGGATCAGGTCAGGAAACGTGTCACTATGGTCATGTAAACACTCACAACAGTTCCCAGATTTCACCTATATTCATTACAGAAAAATCTAGTAGGACCAAACACCACAAAACCACTTCAAACAGCTACCCTAGAAAATACAACCCCCAGTCCCCTACAGGGCCGAGGTCACCGGATTTGGCCCCCAAGTCGCCGGCCAAAACCGGTAAGAATGGGTTAGGGTTTCAGGTGAACACTCAGGGTCTCGAGGACAACACTACCACACTGCTTATTTTTACAGTGAACACTCGGGGTCACGGCCGGTTATCAATATCACAAAACAACACTAAAAATACGATATCTCACAAAACTAATCTAAAGGGAAGAAGCTATACCTCATTAAGACCACTCAAGAAAACCCTAGCTTCTCAATGTCATAAAAATCCAACTTTGCTTGGTCCATTGTGATGAGGGTGAAAAGGTGATCATTTTTTGTGAAAGGGGTATAGGGTTTTGGGGAGTATTTTGAGATGGGTCATAAGGGTAGAAGGTGGAGGGAGATGAGGAAGAAGAAGGAGAAGAAAATGGTGGAGGAGAACAATGAGGCAGCCCCTCTCTCTTTCTCTCAATTATTCTCACTCTTTCTCTCCAAGCATGCTCACTCTCATCATGATGTCCCCTCTCTCTCTCCTCAAGTCATCATGACACCTTTTCCTTTTCTTTTCTTTTCTCATCACAATAAAACCATAATATAAAACAACACAAATGAACATGTAACCAAATGAAACATGTCATGGTTCACTAACCATGAAAAACAGAAGAAAAACGGATTTCGCTTAATCGCGATTAGCAGTGCACTAATCGGGTTTTTATCAAAACTGCATATAATAAATTTTTAAAATTCCAAATCCTTTAAATATATTTTTAAATGAATAAATCATTTTAAATTTTCATTTATTTCACAATTATCGGTATATATTTATACCCTTTTCGAAAACCCCAATTTCGCAAATCGGGCAGTTTTCGGGAAAATATATTATTTTAATATTAAATTCTAAAAATAATATTTTATATTTTCTGAAATGTTACACATACCTTCTATGAGATAGTTGGATCCCGACACCCACTGCGAGTAAGTGTTACTCCTGGGAGAGTTTTCCACTTTACAATTAGCTGATCCAGTAGGTGTCTAAGAAAGGTGCTAACGGGGTTATACCCCAGCGAAAACGAGGTTATTTAATTAGTTCCATGCGAAAACATGGGGAGACTCCCTCGAAGTACCAATACCCGTCTGGCTGACCGATTGGCGAACTTGTAGGGTGTAATTAATCCCGGCTAATCTTACCTTTTAGGGTTTGAAGAAAGATTTGATAAAAACAGTGGGAGCCATCCTAATTAGATAAGATAATAACCAATCTAATCATAAAAGAGCGCACGCTAAAGTGTTTCATGTTAGTTATATGTATGCCCTAGAGGCCATTACTGTACATACGTTGTATATTTTAGTGGATGCTTGGACATATATATAGAGGACTTTCTTGCTCGACATGATAGTATACTATCTGGTTACTCTTTATCTTAACATGTACTCTGATTGTCTCTATGTTACATGTTAATAAAACCCTTAGGATGAGTACTTGACTACCAGGACTATGATGCAGATCATATTAGTGAGGACAGTGTAGTCGCCATGTACATCCTTCAAATGTTCCTAGTCGTGGGAATACCGAGATGGGGCATCGATACTCCAGAGTAGACTAACGTATGCGCTTCTTGACCCATATGATGGGTGATGGATGATCCCATATCCATTGGTGTTTAACATCAGAGAAGGTATACAGGTGCTCAGTGGAGACTGGGTACACTGGACGGACTCGCCGAGAACTTCCTGATGGTATTATACCTCACGTCAGATGGCAATTCTCTGGTGACACTGGTACAGGTTAGTCTATAGACCCGAGATCGTCATAGAGTCTTGTGTGATTCTTAATGTGCTTTGATTTCCATCATACCACATCCAAGAGGGCGTGCAAAATGGTAGCTTTTTGGTACAGTCCCGAATCACATGGAGGCAATGAGCGATAGGAGGGGTTTCGTCTCTCCCGGTATAGGGAGTTGATGTTGCGCTGTGTTCGATTGGCTATAACTGGAAATCCCTGGCCAAGGTTGCTGAGATTTACTAGTAAGTGTTATCAGTAGTTTCTTGAACTGTTATGGACCTCATATCGACTCGACATGACTTATCAAGCTACTGGGGTCTGACGTTTACCACCCCTAGGCGAGATATGCGACATATCAGACAAAGAGACCGGACTGTACGGTAGTGTTACTGGTTGGATTCATGGGAGAATGTACAGGCTTGCTTGTTGATCTTCTGATTGCTCAATACCTGGGTGGCTGTTACGTTTAGCTGAACACTTGCAGCTTGTGGGTGTTTGATATGATCATCACCTACTGCCGGCGTATTGACGATTTTTTAAAGTCCTACACAGAAGTTTCCTAGCTCAGGCAAAATGGAGTAGGAGCGCATATGTGGTATGTGCGAGACCGAGAACAATACGTGTATGTGATACCGTATTAGATTCTCGCGATATGAGATATCGGCCGGGTATATGTGATATATCCGGGTCATCGGATCAAGTGTTGATTCGATGAACTGATACATAATATATTGGTCGGTTATTTATGAAATAGCCGGATTATCGGATCAAGTGTTGATTCGATAATTTAATGTATAATTATATATTTGATATATTAAATTACATTAACTAATATAAGCTCACTTAAAGATTCATTTTCTCACTTGGGTAATACATTGATATATATGCGATATATGTTAATTGTATTATTTTATTTTGTTACAATAAATATTGTATATGTGATATATAATATTGTAACAAGTTAAGATTACAAATACAACATGATAAGTGGAGATTAAACATAATTAGGGTTTGATTTGGGTTAGCTCTTTCATGAAGCTTCTAGAACCTTTTGTTTTGTTTCAAGCTAAGATATTATGTGTTGATATTTTGGAGATAGTTCCTAACCCAACCCAAACCCTTCACCATAGGTTAAATCTCTACAATGGTTAGCCCTTAGTTTTTTTAACCATGGGTTGCATTTGTAATTAGAATAACAATTCATTATTCATCACAAAAGAATTCATCTTCTTCTTCCTCCTTGCAAAGCTTTCTAGCTTATGGTTTTGTGATGAATTAGTATGAGATTAAGAAAATAAAAGAGAGCTAAAATCCTACTTCATTATCCTCATCTATTCTAGCCACTTAGATTAGGGTATTCATTTGTCTAATACTTGATTGGAGAAGTGAGAGCTTGAGTTAAAGAAACTTCAAGGTAGATCATCTTCGAAAAGGAAGACTTCAAGCAAGCATGGATCGTTCGGCTTGTGGAGCCTCTCTTGAGTCCGGGAGATCATGGATTGCGGTGAAGGGACTACTACTCGGAGCTTATAGAAGTGAAGGAACGGACTACAAAGGTTGTAATCCCTAACTCTTAGAAGTAAAGTTGTTTACTTGCTTTGTCTCGCCTAATCTCTAGTCTAAGGTCTTCGTTAGGGTTGTTCGGCACATGAAAAATTTGATTTTGGCATGGTTGATGCCTTGTAGACCCTTATGACTGTGCCTAGTAACCCTACAGTGGTATCAGAACCTAGTTAGAGCATTAGGCGACGTGTATACGAAATTAAAAGTCCGATCGAACCCCGAAACGTCGTATTTTGACCCCTCTCTGGAAATTTTTTAAAAATATGATTTTTTCTGCATTAAAAATAATCAGAAAATTCTGCAGGTGATTTTATGGATTACTGTGAAAAACGGGTCACTGTAGCCCTAAAGGCGCCGCGGAGCCGCGGCCTTAACATGCTTCTGGTGGCGGTTCTGTGGCCGTAGTTGGGTGTCAGTGATTGGTTTTTCTAGGGTTCATCCATGGCTATTACTACATGCTTCTGGGAATTTTTAATCTTAATCAAGTGTTGAGTTTTCTGGAGATCATTTATATTCGTTGATTCGATCGGAAAGTTTAATTTTGTTTAGTTTTCCGGATAATTTAGAACGAGTTAAAATGTTCAAACGGATAACAATAACTTATTTTTTCCCGACATGAAAAACATTCAAGTGTTGAATTTTTCTTGAGTTTAAAACTTTCGGAAAAACATGCAAGCATATCTGTGGACCCTCTAGAAGAACACAAACCTTAACTCGATTATATGACCGTCTGAACCGCCTCTAAATCTTAGGGTTTGGGGCAGTACGACGTTGCCACATATGAGGCGTTGGTTTGACCCTTCTACGGCTAGACCATCGGTACTGTGGCATGTGATGGATACTTTTTGAACTCCGCTCAAGTGTTGAGCTATTTGGGAAATCTTGGTTGTTTGTTTATTCGATCGGAAAGTTTAACATTGTCTATTTATCTGGAATGTGATACAATATTTGGAATCCATAAGTAGTTATGAGATAAATAATTTGAATGTTATAAATCTAGCAGTTTAGTCTCATTTGATCGGTTGTCACACGATTTTGATGTGATCAAAAGTCCGTCGCAATCACGTAGCGTATGCGGATACTCGCCGGGTAAACTTAATAGATAGCCACGCCCCATAGCCCCGACCAAGTGACTGTAGGAGAACCCCGTCTCCAAAAGCATCCGTTCGGGTGCTCGCGGCAGCGGTGTTCCGCCTTAGTGCACTTCGTCAACGGCATCCGGGGTGCGGCCGTCTACTAAAGTTTGCGACGAGCATTCGATCAGGATGTCGGGAATCTTGTTGAATTGCCCGACTAGATATTGAAAAGTGTTTTCGAGATCGAGACTAAAATGCGGGGTTTATAATTGTTAGGCATGTCATATCTAAGGAATTCATTTGGTTAGGCATGAGATGTCTAAGGTGGTTGCGGATTCCAACTGTTGTAGTTTTAGACTTTCTTTTCTGTGACCGTAAGTGTAATATGTGGAGTATCGCCGGTTTCGTTGCTATACATCAACGACAATCGGGATACGCATACTTGCTTACGTTAATGATATGAGATATTATGTGTTGCTGTGATATGTTATATTGGATCGTCGCGTTTTGAATAGCCGGGGGTTTTATGTGAGACGAGGGTTTTTATTTTCATTCATGTAAAATTCATTGTATGTAATATTCTTTTATTGGGGCACTTCCGGGCTGAGGATGATGTCACCATTGCATATTATTTACTTTTCCGCATTAGGTAGACCCAAGACGGGGAGCACAAGTAACCGGGTTCCAGGGTCCAGTGGGAGACCATCTCGAGGAGTCGAGACCGGGTCTCCTAACCCTAGAATTGGCAATGTTTCTTGCCGCTCTCGTAGGGGTCTAGGGATGTGGGTTTGGCTATTCATCGCGACTGTGGAATCCGCATTTTATACAGGCTCCCATAAAACACGGAAATCCTAGTATATCCAATATTTTATATGTTATCTTCTGCTGCAATGTTCTGTGATGAGATCATATTACTGCCTGAAATGAATGTTTATATTATATATATGAGATATATGTTATATTGCTGATTTCGTTTCAAATGTGATGCTTGTGAAGCATAATAAAATGGGACTTCATTAATGAGATTAATGAAACTAAAAGAAACCTAAAGATTTTGTAGAAACTTGTCTCAAAAACTGGTAGCTCTAGTTCTTGCTTTGCATAGCGGTGTTCCTTATAGAACATCCAGCACCTTATTCGATAAGGAAAGAGTCGAGATCCCTTCACCGGGAGTGACCTCTTTAGCGAAACTAACAGATGCTAAAAACTCAGTTTGTCTTTTGATTGTTTTTATAGTTTTTGCTTTGCATAGTGATATTTGTGAAATATTCTGCACCTTATTCGATGTGGAAAGAGCCGGGATCCCTTCACCGGGAGTGACCTCTTTAGAAAAACTAGAAAAGGCCTCAAAAACATTCCATTTAAAATCACTCGATTCTACAACGATATCAAGTTCATTACGCAAAGGGTTTTCTTAAAAACCTGTCGTAACCCTCCGTCATTTTAGGAAATAGAGTACTTAGTATTCATGCTGCGTTTGTTGACCATAGTTAAGGCGCAGTGTACGGTAGCTGAGTGATGTTTTCCTATAACATATGATGTGATTAATTAGGACAGTCATATGACTTTGTTGATCATAGTTAAGGGTCATGTGGGTGGGTCTAGTTAATCAAGAAATGACGGATAGAACTTGACTATGCTTATGATTTGTTGACCATAGTTAAGGTCATAAGTCACTAGGGGCAAAATATTATTGGGAATTTTAAGAGTTGAAATTTGCAATGAGATTGCATACCTTCTATGAGATAGTTGGATCCCGATACCCGCTGCGAGTAAGAGTTACTCCTGGGAGAGTTTTACACATTACAATTAGCCGATCAAGTAGGTGTCTAGAAAGGTGTCAACGGGGTTATGCCTCTGGGAAGACGAGGTTTATTTTAATTAGGTTCGTGCGAAAGCGCGGGGAACCTCCCTCAAACTACCGGCACTGGCCTGGCTGAAAGATCGGCGAACTTGTAGAGTGTAATTAATCCCGGCTAGTCTTTCCTTTTAGGGTTTAAAGGAAGATTTGACTAAAACAGTGAGAGACATCCTGATTAGAAATATTAATAACCAATCTAATCTTGCAAGTGCATACGCTGAGTGTTTTTTTCTATCTCTCTCCAGGTAGCGACCATGTCACGCCTTAATAAAGATAATAATACGGATGTATTGACCGAACCCGCTTGTTATACTGCGCTAGAGAACGTTGGTCCCGCTACAACTTATAATTGTTATAAGACAGAGCAGGAAATAGGGGATTATCAGAATTCCCGTGACACCCAAACGAAGAAAGTGCATGTTGATGCATCATCTTCAGGTGTGTTCATTACCGAGAACTGTTTCTCAGTATCCTTTACGTCCTGGGTATGAGATACCGGATCAGGATCCCGCAAATGTAATCTGTTACATGGGCTACAGAAAGGTAGAGAACTGAGAACGGGTGATAAGTTTCAAGAGTTGGAAATGATGCAAGTGTTGCAGCCAAGTCTGTTGGCAGTTATCACCCTGTATTACCAGAATGCATTGATTCTGAACGAATGTTATTAGATACCGAACCTGATATACAACATCATATCAGTCTCTTTATTAGTAAAGAAGAATATAATTTTGTATTGTTGGATAATGTTTTGAACATTTTCTATATCAAGAGTTGATCGGTTCAGGCACGTTATCTAAAAGCATAGACGTTCTAAATCAAACCACAATTCTTAACGTACAGAACACACACAAGAGGAAGAGTTCAGAAATGAACGAATCCTTCTTGAGGTATTGTAGACTAGGTCATATCAATGCGACCCGACTAGCTGAAGTTACATAAAAATGCATATTTAAATTAGTTTGGATTTATATCTTGTAAAAACTTGCCAGTCATGTCACAAAGATAAGATGACCACAGCTCCGTTTATTGGAAACAGAGAAAGAGTTAGTGAACTCTTGGGATTGATACATATTGATATATGAAGGTCACCTGTCTACACATGCTAAGACCGGTTCTTTGTACTTCATTATATTCACTGATAATCTCTCAAGATCCGGACATATGTTCCTGTTGAAACACAAGTCTGGAACTTTTGAGAAATTCAATGAATATAAGTTAGAAGTAGAGAACCAAAAACGGGTATAAGTATTATGTCCTTAGATGTGATCAAGGAGGAGAATACTTGAGCACTGAATTCCTGGACTATTCTAAAGCAGAATGAGATTCTCTCTCAGCATTACTCCTCCGAATACACCACAGCACGTCGGTGTATCAGGGCGGAGCAATCGCACCCTATGTGATATGGTGTGCTCTATGATGAGTACTACTGAGTTGCCTATTTTCTTTTAGGGTTATGCACTTGAGAAGTTGCATACCTATTGAATAGGGTTCCAACCAAATCAGATGCCTACCACTCCACATGTGATATGGTATGGGAAGAGCCCATCTCTTAAAGATGTTAAGATTTGGGGCTGTCCGGCCTATGTCAAAAGCAAAATCCGGACAAGCTCGAGGTAAGGTCAGTTCTGTGGAAGTTTGTTGGATATCCCAAGCATTCGCAAGGGAATATCTTTTACCACATCGAGGAACAAAAGATGTTTTATTTCTCGGCATACCATGTTTTGTGAAAAAGGGAATTTATTGTGAAGAAATTAGTGGTCATGAGGTAGAACTAGAAGGAGTTACAGCTATACAAATTGCAGCTGATGATTTGGTAAACCCGGAGGATTCAATAGTTTCCAACGAACCTCAGCCTCTCCGCCGATCTGGTAGGTTCCTCATCAGCTTGAGAGATACTTCGGTTTCTCTAAGACAGTGGGAGTGAGGATTGCATCATGAGATGATGACCCAACTAGTTTCGCGTAGGCCATCAGGAGTGGGGACTCTGTGAGAATGGCTGGATGTTTAGCGATCTGAGATGAATCCTTATACACCAACAAAGTATGGACTTTGGTTGCTTTATCTGAAGGGTTAAATCCCCATCAGGAGCAAGTATATCTTGAGAAGATTACTTTGTGTACATGGAAAAGATGAGACTTTCAAAGCAATGCTTAAGTCCATCCAGATCCTACTTGCCACGGCTACATACCATGACTACGATATCTGGCGGTTGGGTGTCATGACTACTTTTCTAAATATTGATTTGGAAGAGAGCGTCTATAAGTACACATCCAGAAGTCTTCGTAGACAGTGGGAGCAGCGGAAACGTGTGCAAGATATTTTATGTGATAAATCAGGCATCGTGGAGTTGGAATGTCTGTTTTGATGTAGAAGTCAATGAGTTTGACTTCATCAAAATGGTAGATGAACCAAGTATATACAAAAATGTAGTAGGGAGTATGGTGGTGATCATCATATAGTACGTGGATGACATACTCTTGATAGGGAAGGAGTTTCCTATACTACGCTCTGTCAATCTCCTCTTATCACAAAGATTCTCCATAAAGGATCAAGGTGTTACCTCCTAAATCCTAAGTTATGGATCTATGAGATAGATCTAATTGGATGTTAGGATTCTCACTAGTTGTAGTAAGACGGTATCAATCGATCCTGGGAAGAATCACTGGAAAGGTTCCAGGGTGATAAGGATGACTGAATGTCAGTCGCAGGCATTGTCTTTACCCTCAGTGGAGGGACGGTATGTTGGAAGAGTTCCAAGCTAGTTACCGCGACTTACTAGACGATTAAAGGCAAGATACATCGTAACCAAGGATACTACTACAGAGTCAGTCTAGATATATATAGTTCATGAGATGAACTTCGTTCCTGCCATTGTGTGACAATGGAGTTGTGGCTAAAGCCTAGGAACCCCCGTCCCATCAGAGATCCAAACATATTCTTAGGCAGTATCACCTGATCATGGAGATGGTTGATCTCCAGGGAGATCGAGGTTAGGAGAGTAGACACAGAGGACAACAGCGTGGATCCACTCACAAAGGCCTCTTTCCCAGTAGAGATTTTTATGGGATGGTTGAGTATGAGATACTTCAACCATAGCTTATTGTTGGGTATGAGATACTACAACAGATGGCCCTAGTGCAAGTGGGAGATTGTTAGTTATATGCATGCCCTAGAGGCCATTACTGTACATACGTTATATATTGTAGTGGATGCTAGGACATATATAGGGAGGACTTTCTTGCTCGACATGATAGTATGCTATCTGGTTACTCTTTATCTTAACATGTACTCTGATTGTCTCTGTGTTACATGTTGATAAAGACCTTAGGATAAGTACTTGACTGCAAGGACTATGAAGCAGATCATACTAGTGGGGACAGTGTAGTCGCCAAGTACATCCTTCAAATGTTCCTAATCGTGGTAGTACCAAGATAGGGCATCGATACTCCAGAGTAGACTAGCGTATGCGCTTCTTGACCCATATGATGGGCGATGGATGATCCCATATCCATTGGTGTTTGACATCAGAGAAGGTATACGGGTGCTCAGTAGAGACTGGGAAGACGGGACGGACTCGCCGAAAAATCCCATATGGTATTATACCTCACGTCAGATCGCAGTTCTCTGGTGACACTGGTACAGGTTAGTCTGTAGACCCGAGATCATCATAGAGTCTTGTGTGATTCCCACTGTGCTTTGATTTCCATCATACCACGTCCAAGAGGGCGTGCAAAACGGTGGCTTTTGGGTACAGTCCCGAATCACATGGAAGCAATGAGCGATAGGAGGGGTTTCGTCTCTCCCGGTATAGAGAGTTGATGTTGCGCTGTGTTCGATTGGCTATAACTGGAAATCCCTGGCTAGGGTTACTGAGATTTACTGGTAAGTGTTATCAATAGTTTCTCGAACTGTTATGGACCTCATATCGACATGACTTATCAAGCTACTGGGGTCTGACGTTTACCACCCCTAGGCGAGATATGCGACATATCAGACAAAGAGACCGGACTGTACGGTAGTATTACTGGTTGGATTCACGAGAGAATGTACAAGCTTTCTTGTTGATCTTCTGATTGCTCAATACCTGGGTGGCTGTGACGTTTAGCTGACCGCTTGCAGCTTGTGGGTGTTTGATATGATCATCACCTAGTGCCTGCGTATTGACGATTCTTTAGAGTCCTACACAGAAGATTCCTGGCTCAGGCAAAACGGAGTAGGAGTGCATATGTGATGTGTGCAGGACCGAGAACAATACGTGTATGTGATACCGTATTAGATTCTCGCGATATGAGATATCGGCCGGGTATATGTGATATAGCCGGGTCATCGGATCAAGTGTTCATTCGATGAACTGATACATAATATAATAGTCGGTTATTTGTGAAATAGCCGAATTATCGGATCAAGTGTTGATTCGATAATTTAATGTATAATTATATATTTGATATATTAAATTACATTAACTAATATAAGCTCACTTAAAGATTCATTTTCTCACTCGGATAATACATTGATATATATGTGATATATGTTAATTGTATTGTTTTATTTTGTTACAATAAATATTGTATATGTGATATATAATATTGTAACAAGTTATGGTTACAAATGCAACATGATAAGTGGAGATTAAACATAGTTAGGGTTTGATTTGGGTTAGCTCTTTCATGAAGCTTCTAGAAGCTTTTGTTTTGTTTTATGCTAAGATATTATGTGTTGATATTTTGGAGATATTTCCTAACCCAACCCAAACCCTTCACCCTAGGTTAAATCTCTACAATAGTTAGCCCTTTGTTTTTTAATCATGGGTTGCATTTGTAATTAGAATAACAATTCATTATTCATCACAAAAGAATTCATCTTCTTCTTCCTCCTTGCATAGCTTTCAAGCTTATGGTTTTGTGATGAATTAGTGTGAGATTAAGAAAATAAAAGAGAGATAAAATCCTACTTCATCATCCTCATCTATTCTAGCCACTTAGATTAGGGTGTTCACTTGTCTAATAATTGATTAGAGAAGTGAGAGCTTGAGTTAAAGGAACTTCAAGGTAGATCATCTTCGAAAAGGAAGACTTCAAGCAAGCATGGATCGTTCAGCTTGTGGAGCCTCTCTTGAGTCCGGGAGATCATGTATTGCGGTGAAGGGACTACTACTCGGAGCTTATAGAAGTGAAGGAACGGACTACAAAGGTTGTAATCACTAACTCTTAGAAGTAAAGTTGTTTACTTGCTTTGTTTCGCCTAATCTCTAGTCTGAGATCTTGGTTAGGGTTGTTCGGCACATGAAAATTTTGATTTTGGCATGGTTGATGCCTTGTAGACCCTTGTGACTGTGCTTAGTACTAACGGGGTTATGCCCCTGCAGAAACGAGGTTATTTAATTAGTTCCATGCGAAAACATGGGGAGACTCCCTCGGAGTACCAATACCCGTCTGGCTGACCGATTGACGAACTTGTAAGGTGTAATTAATCCCGGCTAATCTTACCTTTTATGGTTTGAAGGAAGATTTGATAAAAACAGTGGGAGCCATCCTGATTAGATAAGATAATAACCAATCTAATCTTGAAAGAGCGTACGCTAAAGTGTTTCCTTCTCTCTCTCCGGGTAGCGACCATAATACGCCTTAATCAAGAAAATAATATAGATGTATTGGCCGAACCCGCTTATTATACAGAGCTGGGGAACGTTGGTTCCGCTTTTTCTTATGATTGTCATAAGTCTGAGCAGGAAATAGGGGAATATCAGGATTCCCACGCAACCTGAACAAAGAAAGAGAATATTGATGCATCTTCTTCGGGTGTGTTCGTTACCGAGAACTGTTTCTCAGTATGCTTTACGTCCTGGGTATTGGATAGCGGATCAGGATCTCACGTATGTAATTTAGTACATGGGTTAAAGAGAGGTAGAGAACTGGGAAAGGGTGATATGTCTCACAAAGTAGGGAATGGAGCAATTGTTACAGCCAAAGCAGTTGGCGAATATCACCTAGTATTACCAAATGGTAATACACTGATTCTGAACGACTGTTATTACGTACCAAATATGATGTGCAATATTATATCAGTTTCTTTGTTGCATAAAGAAGGATATAACTTTGTATTGGAGGATAATGTTATGAACATTTTCCTAAATCAAGTGTTGATTGGGTTTGGCACGTTGTGTAACGGTATATACGTTCTAAATCAAACGACGGTTCTAAATATACAGAACAAGCACAAGAAGAAAAGTTCAGAAATGAACGAACCCTTCTTGTGGTATTGTAGACTAGGTCATATCAATGCGACAAAACTAGCTAATTTACATAAGGATGGATATTTAAATCTGTTTGAATTTACATCTTATGAAACTTGTCAGTTATGTCTCAAAGGAAAGATGACCAAAACTCCGCTTACAGGACAATGAGAAAGAGCTACTGAACTCTTGGGACCGATACATAGTGATATATGCGGTCCTATGTCTACACATGCCAGGAATGGTTCCTCGTACTTTATTACATTCACAGATGATCTCTCAAGATTCAGACATGTGTTCCTGTTAACACACAAATCTGATGTTTTTGAGAAATTCAAGCAATATAAGTACGAAGTTGAGAACCAGACAGGTAAAAGTATTAAAATCCTATGATCTGATCGAGGAGGAGAATACTTGATCACGGAATTCCGAGACTATTTAAAAGAGAATGGGATTCTCTCTCAGCTTACTCCTCGGTATACACCACAGCACAACGGTGTACCGGAGCGGGGGAATCGCACCCTATTCGATATGGTGTGCTCTATGATGAGTGCTGCTGATTTACCTATTTTCTTTTTGGGTTATGCACTTGAGACACCTGCATACCTATTGAATCAAGTTCCATCAAAATTTGTGCCTAAAACACCATATGAGATATAGAGTGAAAAGAGACCATATCTTAAACGAGTTAAAATATGGGGTTGTCCATCCTATGTTAAAAAACAGAATCCGGAAAAACTCGAGACATGATCAGTTCTTTGCAAGTTTGTAGGGTATCTAAAGAATTCACATGGATATCTTTTCTACCTCGGTGAGGAACAAAAAGTATTTTTTTCTCAACATGCCACCTTTTTAGAAAAGGAGTTTCTTGTGAAAGAAATTAGTGGTAATGAGGTAGAACTAGAAGAAATTCCAGCTGCACAAACTATAACTGATGATTTGATAGAACCGGAGGATCCAATAGTCTCCGACGAAGCTCAGCTACTCTGCAGATCTTGTAGGGTTCCTCATCCACCTCAGAGATACTGCGGTTTTCTCATAGACGATGGGAGGGAGGATTGCATCATGGAAGATGATGACCCAACTAGTTTCGAGCAGGCCATCACAAGTGGGGACTCTATGAAATGGCTAGATGCTATGCGATCTGAGATAGAATCCATGTACACCAATGTTCATCACAGAAAAATGCATTTCAATACCACTCATTCATTATCTGTTTTGTTATATATCGGTACTATTAACCAGTGTCTGCTCAGTAAATATAGATTACAGGTATCCGTGACACACCACTGGAACCACACTCAAGATCACGGATATAACGTTGTGAGCCGACACTGCAACCGGAACTACAAACCGATCGATATCCAAAGAGTTCTTTTCCAACAAATAAATGTGTACACAATTTTGGTCCAACACAAAACAAGTGTGCACACAACTCTTTGATGCTTGGACCTAGGTGGGGGCTGCCGAAAGCATAAGTGAGTGTGATGTGTAATAAATGCTACAAGGTATGATGTGATTTGAAGTATCAAGTTCCCTCTAAAACTACTGAGATGAAATGAAGAAGTAAAACAATGCCAGTAGGCATGTGGAGTGCACATAAGACCACCACACCAACACGAGCCAACTTGCTCGGACCAAGCCCGGCGAGATGCTCTCAAAAACCGGCCCCACCGGTTTTATTAGCCCCATTTTTGTTCTGGCTATCCCTTGCAGTCACATCATCCTATTTTTATTACTAGTTTAATTTTCTTTTGTGCCTGTAAATAACAGATCAATGGGTAAGGGGAGAGGATACTTTTTCTCTAGTTTTTCTTTAAAACACATATAATTTATAACTTGCTTTTCCTTTGAACTCTTAAGCTCTTGCCCCTTTGTCTTGACCTTGCAACTTCTTCATTGAACTTGCAAGCATAAGATTTAGGTTCTTGACTTCAAGATTAGTTGTATCTTGTTTGAAATTCAATAAAGTTCTCATTTCATCACATATGTCTTGCTTTCTACATACTTTGAACTTGTAAATCATTGCTTTACTTTGATCTTGAAACCTCTTAAATGAGCTTGCAACATTAAAGTTTAGTATTTTGATTTCACATTAGTACAGGATTAAAGAGCAAGTGAAGAAATTTGCATATTGAATTGACCGGTTCTTAACTTTCTAACTTTAAGTTTGCTTTTCTTGCTATTTTTTGTTATGTTACCTTACTCTTTTCTTTTTCTATTTTGGTATCGTAAATATGTGTGGGTAATCAATTCACTTGTTAAGGGTAGAATATGGTTAGTTTGTGTCAGGAGATGTTTTTGCTAAAACCTTAAAAACCATAATTTTGGAATTGAAACTCCGAGCAAACCACTCGCAATTCCGCTCCGTTAGGCATCCTATCCTACCATGATAGCGGTGAATCATAATCGTAACCGGATTGCAAGTGGTTTGCCGAAGGCTAAGGTCAAGAGAAATCAACGGAAGGACAAGGAATACGGATTTAGCTCAAAATCGCAAATACCGTATTTCAAGTTCTCTAATCCATATTGTTTCCTATTGCCTTAGTGTGAATATCAAAAGTGGGTCTATAAGGAACCGGCAAACATCATCCTCACGCAAGCTAACCTAAAACTACCCTTAACAAGTCTTTTTATTGAACATATTCTAGTTACGACACTTAGCATAAACAACAACTCAAAACCCGGTATTAACTCATTAAAACAAGCAAAAAAAGCTTACCATCTCCCTGCGAACGACCCATACTCATGACGACTCGCTACAGGCGACACCGTCTTTGATTGCGTTAATTTCAAATTCTTTCTAAATACGACATGGTAAAAACGTATCAATCAAATGGCGTCTGTAAGTCTAAGGTAGCGCCCCGGCCGTCTATCCGAGGCCAAAATGCGGAAACGAAAACTTTTCATAAACTTGAAACTGGCGCTATCGCAGACTTTAATCCCGGATCGAACCATTAACCTATAACTAGCAAACTAGAGAAGGGTTAGAAAAGCTATACCGATCGATCCGTGTCCTTCGGTCTTTGGCCACCTTCCCAAGTTCCTCGCGGCATCTCCGATCTCCGGTCTCCTCGTCGGAAAGGGCACCACATCTTCGAATCCTTTTACGGGCTCCCGCTTCGTCCGATGCAACTCGGACATGAAATTTGCTAGCCGACGTGTCCAAGGTGATATAGAGAATGTGTGTGATCACTTTTTCTCTTACATCCATTGATTCTCAACGCATGAAAGTGTATGGATGGAGGTTGAAGATGAAGCCATCAATGGAAATGGTGAGCTAGAGGAAGAAAAAGAAGAGGATCCTTTTCTTTCTTATGTTGTATCATAAAATGAGAGAGAGAGAGAGATCAAGAATAATACAAGAGCCAACTCTTCATATGGCTGCCCTTCTCTCTCTTCTTATTATTTCAACTCACAAATCAAACACATAATGTGACACATGCACAAAGAAAGAGACCATGAGTCACCACTTGTGCATGTGTCATAATTAATGCTCCTAATCATGACTTTTAGCTCATTATTTCCATTTGTAAACATTAACCCCAATGTTTACAACAACAAAAAGATACGGCAACATCTACAGTAAACTCGTGATGGATCACAAGGATACCCCTCACCTGAATATACATACCTGCATCCGCATTTCGACTGAATACGAATACGATGAGACTAAACTAATCCAACAAATCTAATACTAGGATCTAGCTTAAACCAAAGCCCACTAGTATGATCCGCCCGATCATGATCCGTGCACTACTGCACGTATATGATCGAACCCTGCCATATATCATACGGCCTCTACAACGTTTCGCCCGAAACTTGAGAAACTGTCTGTGGGGGACTCTAAAGACTCGTCAATACCTTGGCTGTGGATTTAACCACTGGCACATCAGTGGTACTAGCTGTACGTAACGGGCTACCAGGTATTGAACAAAAGGGAGGTTGATGAGCGAACTCATCCTGACACCCTACTGAGCTTGTCAGTGACAATATTCGTACAGTCCGGTCCGTTCTTCTATGAGCATCGCATGTCGGGCCTAGGGGGTGGGTAAAAGTTAGACCCCTAAAAGCGGTACAAGTCATGTCGGAGTGTAGCCCAGAACACCCTGAGATACTACTGGAATACCTACCAGTAAATCTCCTGCCTTGGCCAAGAATTCGTGTAATGGCTCTCCTAGACACAGCGCGATCTCACCCCCAATACCGGGAGAGACGAAACCCCTGCCGATCCGCTCACTGCCTCCATGTGGCTCGGGACTGTACCCAACTAAAACATGTTTGCACGACTCCTTTGAGCCGTGGTAGTGTAGTAATCAAAGCACAGTGGGAACTCACACGAGACAAATGACGATCTCAGGTCGATGAACTAACCTGTACACATGTCACCAGGGAACTGCTATCTGACGTCAGGTATAATACCAACTAGTATGTTCCCGGCGAGTCCTGTCCGGTGTACTCATAACCCAATGAGCACCTGTATACATCTTAGGTGAACCAACTGACACCAATGGCTTGTGAGACCGGCCACCGCCCCTCGTCGGGGTCTCGACTGTATACACTAGTCTACTAATGGAGTATCGATGCCCAGTCTCGAAAACTCCCACGACTAGGGACCTTTTAAGGATGTGCTTATAGACCCCAGCTCCACGTATATGATCGCCATCATACTGCTGGCCATCAAGCAAGAATCCTATGGGCTCTATCAACGTGCAATAGCGACCTGTAATGTCACCTAAAGCATGTACACGATGATAAAGATAAACCAGATAGCATACTATCATCTTGAGTAAGACTGTCCTACCGGTATAGGTCCTCTCTCAATCATTGCAATCACGTGCCTGTGATCCAATAATTGACTCTGAGGGCACTATATCCAACAGCGTCATTGCGAGGGAGACGGTAACGTTATTACACTTGTATTTCGGGTTAATTTGTGAATATTTTGTACAAAAACTAACTTTCTAACACATTCAACGGATAAAACACATTCTTTTCAAACCAACACAAAAACTTAAAACAAGAATGTTCTCTGGATTTCTATTCTGCTAACACACTGTGATTTAAAATAAAAATCAAAGTATAAGAATAGAATACTATTGTTACACAGAGGAAACACACAAAATTTGAGCACCAAATTTGCAAAATAAACCGGCAAGATATTGATATTCCCGATCTCGCCGGCTCTGTTATGGGTTTTTGAAAAATTGTTTTTTGTGTTACCTCCAGTGTCCTGTTAGTATGCCATTTTTATTATTTGATTTTCTTAAATTATTTTTGTTCAGAACTTTTGGCCATATCGCATTCTAGATCAAATATCCGTTTTTTTGAAATTTGCAGATTTGACGGATTGTCGAGCAACAATCGTGCGGAGAAAAGGGCGTTTTCAAGTATAAGAAGATTGGACACTTAGTTCCAAACAACCGGGTACTGTGACCCATGCAAGCGTACCATTCAAACACTCGGAGGCAATATCGACACGAGTTACTTAAACTCAACTCTTTTGGTACGTATTTTTCTAAACTTTCCCTTCTCAAATCTGACGCTCCACTATTCCTATCTTTGCAGGATTCTTTGCAACATCGCCGCAATAGCCAAAGAAAAACTAACCGAATTTGTTGCAGCGCCACATTTTAAAGTAATAGAAAAATTGATTGATTGTTTGATAACAAAACTTTGCTGATTTGCGCATTGCGTCATTAATACGGACTTAAGGGGCTATAACACCAATTCAGATTGGGTGGGGATTTCATCACCCTTCCTAAGAACCTGGAAATCACTAATTGCATAAGTGTCACCTTAAGCTTAATAAAAAATATTTAGACTCAGCCAACTAAGGACTTGTCACGCTCAATAAGAAAAAGGAAGATTGTGGGCATTCTGTCGTTTATCTAAACATGACTTTTGTGGTGCCTAGGCTAGACAAGTGAGGAAGTAACTTTAAAAGGCCTGTCTCACGGTGATTCGTGAGCGGAACACTCCTTACCTCACTTGTGCTTACCTGGCCACAACTGGCTGTAAAGAGGCGATTTGAAGGTAATCTCACCATTTGTCGCTTTGGAACAGTTAGGAGCAGGTCTAGTGGACTTAGAGAATCCTAGTCTAGATATTGATTATGCATTTGTGACTGTACATTTGTGATTATGTTTGTTGAACTGTCGTTTCATTCTCACATTCTTGCAAAACAAACACAAATACGCCATTTTTACCATCTTCACCCAATTTTTTCTCCACTTTCTCCTTCTTACCCTAACATTCTACGCTTTGACTGCACTAAACTCGTTTAGTGTATGTCTGCTTAGACTAGGGACCCTAGTGCATGTTTAGTCCGCGTTTCGTTAGTCGCTATGGAATACGCGATCGACACCGTAGTCGAAACTCCTTCCACACCTCTTTCACCTTTACCCTTGCCGGTCAACTCCAACGTTGACCGTGATTCTGTCCATATTTCTCACCTTCACTTTTATCAGACTCTTCTTTCGAGATGTCGGGATTTCCTCCTAACATCCCATTACCTCCCCCGGGAATTATTCAACCTCTATTAGGTGCGAATAACCCGCGACCACCTCTTATTGAAGAGCCACAGCGAATTGCGCTTCAAGATCGATTCTATCCTACCCGCGCCGCACACCCTACCTGTCTTTCACTTCCACCGGCCAATAGGAATAATTTTGAAATTAAGCCCCACCTCATCAACATGTTGCCCAAATTTCACGGGCTTGAATCCAAAGATACCTACATCTTCATCAATAAATTCCAGAACGTTTGTGCGAAGATGAAGACGACCCAACTGTCTGACGATGCTATACGGCTACGAGTTATTCCTTTCACTTTGTGCGACCTTGCTGAAAAGTGGCTGTATAGCACCGCATCTCATTGGATAACCAGTTGGGATGAGTTTGTGAAAGCGTTTTTAAAGAAATTCTACCAAAATCATAAGACCGCACGGATTCGAAACGAAATTAACCAATTCACCCAGCTTCCTACCGAACCTTTCTGGAAGTGCTTTGACCGGTATAAGGACCTTCTTGTTCAGTGTCCTCATCACGATTAGAGAAATGGCAACTTTGCCAAACATTATATGAGGGTCTGAATCCAGCAACTAAGCAGTTGCTGGAAACCATTTGTCAACGCCACTTCCTATCCAAATCTGACGAGGAGGCTTGGCAATTCTTCGACGATTTTGCGCAGCAAACGCTGCAGTGGGAGAGCACCCGAACGAACACCTCAACTTCTTCTTCTTGTTGGGTTTCACTAGCACCTACTTAAGAATATGGAAGCATCATACATGCCATTTTAAAATTTCTAGAGGTGCTAAGCAAACTAAGCATGGATCTTTAACTAGAATACTAGGGTAACATCACAAGTATCACATACAAAAACTATATTTACACTAAGTGAAAGGAATACAACCTTTGTAGTCCTCTTTGTAATGACTCCTAGGATCTTTGAGAGTTGTGAAAGCTTGCTAGTAAGCTCCTACGTCCACGATGATCCACCCGAAGTTTACTAGCTCCAAGCTCCTAGCTTCAAATGATCAAACAAGATGATGAAGCTAAATGTTCTAAACTAATTGGCTAGATTAGAGTAGAATGATGAAGTGGTGAGTTTTCTTTTGTCAAAACCCTTTCTTTTTATCTCTCTCTCTCTCTCACTATGAAAAAACCTAGAGAGCAAGAAGGAAGAAGAAGATGAAGGCAAAAGCTTTTTATGAAGTGATAAGCTTGTGAAAGAAAAATAGAAAATATAGTATATATATTTTCTATCTCTCTCCCAACCATGGTAGCTATAATATCTAGATATTTAGTAAATGGGTTAAAAGCCAAAAGAAAACTTAATCCATGGTTAAAAAGTGGGTGAAGAATGGTTTACTTTGGAAGTGTGTAGAATAATAACCATGAATTAATCTTTTCTTTCCCTTTTGTTATAAAACAAATACATATAAATATCCATATATTATAGTTCCATGTAGGTCTTATATTGCCTCCAAGTGTGTGTCATCAACCATGATACATTTGTATGCATGTATTCATGCACATCAACATGTGCATGCTTGCACATCAACATGTGCATACATGCATGCATTCTTCCTCTTTTATAAAAAGGGCTTGACTAAAGAATTAAAAAAAACTAAAAGTCAATATGTTAAATCAACAATTGATTTAACAATCCGGTCATATCATATACAACCAGACCAATAGAAAAACACCCGATTAACATACGGTATCACATAATCGTATTCAATCGGGTCCCCGCGCATATCTCATATGCACACCACATCTTTTCGCCTGGGCTAGGAAACTTCTGTGTGGGACTCTAAGACTCGTCAATGCGACGGCAGTAGGTGATGATCATATCAAACACCCACAAGCCCCAAGCGGTCAGCTAAACGTAACGGCCACCCAGGTATTGAACGATCAGAAGAAAACCAGCAAAGCTGTCAAAACTCCCGTCGAGCCATCTGGCAACACTTACCGTACAGTCCAGTCTCCTCGTCAAATATGTTGCATATCAAATCTGGGGATGGTGTCGTCGACCCCAATAACTCAATAAATCATGCCGGTATATAACTGATAACAGATTGAGAAACTACTGATAACGCTTATCAGTAAATCTCAGTAGCCCTGGCCAGGGATTTCCTGTTATAGCCAATCAAGCATAGCACAACATCAACCCCCAATACCGGGAGAGACGAAACCCCTCCTATCGCTCATCGCCTCCATGTGCCTCAGGACTGTAGCTAAAGACCACCTGTTTGCACGACGCGGTAGAGCCGTGGTAGGGTGGAGATCAAAGTACAGTGGGAGGACAAACAAGACTCTATGACAATCTCGGGTCTACAGACTAAGCTATACCAGTGTCACCTGAGAACTGCTATCCAACGATAGATATAATACCACATAGGAGTTCTCTGTGAGTCGGTTCAATGTACTCAGTCTCTACTGAGCACCCGCATACATTCTTTGGTGTCACCTCACCAGATGGATATGGGAACATCCATCGCCCATCATACAGGACAAGAATAGTAAACGCTAGTTTACTCTGGAATATCGATGCCCCGTCTCGATACACCTACGACTAGGAACAGTTCATGGATATGCTTATAAACTACACGTGCCCCACTAGTATGATCCGTATCATAGTCACAGTAGTCAAGCAAATATCCTCAGGGCTTTATCAGCATGTGCAAATGAATAAAATCATGATCAAATCAACATGTCAGATAAAGTAAACCAGATAGCATACTATCATGTCGAGCAAGAAAGTAATCTATATATATACATGTCTAAGCATCCACTATACATATAATGGCATCTAGGGCATACATATATCCACCAATCTCCCACTTGCACTAAGGACAATTATTGGCGTATCTCATACCAACATCTCAAAAAGTCGCTCATGCTGCGGCTGTGGAAGGGCCTTGGTGAGTGGATCCGCTGTGTTGTTCTTTGTATCTACTCTCCGTGGCGATCTACTATCTCCCGGATCAATTGATATCGCCTTAGGATATGTCTGGACTTCTGATGGGATCTGGGTTCTTTAGCTAACGCCATAGCCCGATTATTATCACAATACAATGGTATTGGATCAATAATGGTTAGAACTACTCCTAGTTCCGCGATGAACTTCCTCATCCAGACGGCTTCCTTGGCGGCATCATTTGCAACAATATACTCAACTTCCATTGTGGAGTCTGCAACGGTATCCTGTTTGGAACTCTTCCAACTAACCGCCCCTCCATTGAGGGTAAATACAAACTCTGAGATAGATTTTCTGTCATCCTTATCATTTTGGAAGCTGGAATCGTTAAAGGCCTCCATTTGGAGATCCCCATTACCATACATTAAGAACAATTCTTTAGTCCTTCGCAAGTACTTAAGAATGTTCTTCACTGCTATCTAATGTTTCTCCCCTGGGTTGGATTGATACCTGCTTACTACAGCTAGTGCATAAGCTACATCAGGGCGAGTACATAACATCGCATACATTATAGATCCTACGGCTGAAGCGTAGGGTAGAATGCTCATGCGAGCTCTCTCTTCATTAGTCTTCGGACATAAGTCTTTGGAGAGAGTGATTCCATGGCAAGCGGGAAAGGCACCATGCTTGGAATCATCCAAACTAAACCTTTTTAGGATGGTATCAATGTACTTTGATTGGGACAATCCCAATAACCTCTTGGATCTATCTCTATAGATCCTTATGCCCAAAATGCACGAGGCATCACCCAGGTCCTTCATGGAGAACCTTTGTGATAAGAATAGTTTGACCGATTGTAGCATAGGAATATCATTTCCTATCAGGAGAATGTCATCCACGTATAATACGAGGAATGTGACAGTACTCCCTACAATCTTCTTATAAATGCATGGTTCATCTATATTTTTGATAAAATCATACTCTTTGATTGTATCATCAAAACGATGTTCCAGCTCCGTGAGGCCTGCTTTAATCCATAAATGGATTTAAGCAATTTACATGCTTTCCCGCTGCTCCCACTGTCAATGAAGCCCTCTGGCTGATCCATAAAAACGCATTCTTCTAAATCACCATTCAAAAATGCAGTTTTAACGTCCATCTGCCAGATTTCATAATCATGGTGAGCAGCAATAGCAAGTAGGATCCGGATGGATTTAAGCATTGCTACCGGAGAGAAAGTTTCATAACAGTCCAGTCCTAGTCTTTGACGAAAACCTTTCGCTACAAGCCTTGCTTTATAGGTCTCTACCTGTCCATCTACACCAATCTTTTTCTTAAAAATCCATTTGCACCCAACGGGTTTTATCCCAGGAGGTGCAACATCCAAAGTCCATAATTTATTGGTGTACATGGACTCCATTTCGGATCTCATGGCTTCCAGCCACTTCACAGATTCACCACTCGTGATAGCTTGCTGAAAACTAGTAGGGTCATCATCATCCATGATGTAATCTTCTCTATCACCATCAATGAGAAACCTATAGTATCTCTCCGGTGGACGAGAAGTTCTACTAGATCTCCGGAGCGGCTGAGGTTCTTGAAGTTCTACTGCAACATCAGTTTCAACCAATTCGTCCTGAGTAATTTGTGTCTCTAGAACATCTTCTAGTTCTACCGCATTGCCATCAGTACTATCTGTAAAGATTTCATTTTCCAAAAATATGGCATGCTGAGCAACAAACACCTTTTGTTCCTCCTTGTGGTAGAATAGATATCCATACGAATGTTTTGGATATCCCACAAATTTACACATGACCGATCGTGTCTCGAGTTTATCCGGATTCTTCTTTTTGACATAAGCCGGACAACCCCATATCCTAACTCTTTTAAAAGATGGTCTCTTTCCACTCCATATTTCATATGGAGTGGTAGACACGGTCTTGGTTGGAACCCTGTTTAATAGATATATTGCTATCTCCAATGCATGCCCCCAAAAGGAAAGCGATAACTCAGCATCACACATCATGGACCGTACCATATCTAATAGGGTACGATTCCTCCGTTCTGACACACCGTTGTGCTGTGGTGTGTAAGGAGGAGTGAGCTGAGAGAGAATCCCATTCTCTTTTAAGAATTCTGAAAACTCTGTACTTAAGTACTCTCCACCTCGATCTGATCGAAGTTTCTTGATGCTCAAGCCTATTTGTTTTTCTACTTCAAGTTTGTACTCCTTGAATTTCTCGAAAGCTTCAGATTTATGCTTTAACAAAAACACGTGTCCGAATCTTAAGAAATCATCAGTAAAAGTAATGAAGTATGAAAAACCGCCTCTAGCATGTGTAGACATTGGTCCGCATACATCACTATGTATGAGGCCTAAGAGTTCCACAGCTCTTTCTCCGTGTCCGGTAAACGGAGTTTTGGTCATTTTACCTTTGATACAAGACTGGCAAGTCGCATAAGATTTATATTCAAAAGGTTTTAAATATCCATCTTTATGTAGCTTGTTTAATCTGGTTTCATTAATATGACCAAGTCTACAATGCCAAAGAAAAGCTTCATTTATATCTGAAAATTTTCTTTATTAGTATGTTGTATATTGAAAACTGTGTGTTGGTTCAGGACGTAAATACAGTTATTTAATGTACCAAACCCAATCAACTCTTGATTTAAGTTAATGTTCATAACATTATTCTGCAACACAAAATAATATCCTTCATTGTCCAACAAAGAAATGGTTATTATATTACATAGCATACTTGGTATAAAATAACACGGGTTCAAACCATACAGCCCGAAGGCAAACCCAGATAATACTCTCCTACGGATACAGCATGTACATTGGAACCATTTCCAACCCGCAGAGTATGGTCTCCAGTCTTCAAAACTCTACGATTTCTCGACCCCTGCACACAATTGCAGATGTGAGAACCAGAACCGATATCTAATACCCAAGATGCAGAGTTAATTGAAAAACAGTTCTCAGTTACAAACACACCTGAAGCAGAAGCATCACCATGCTTCTTCTTCTTCTTGAGATCAGCAAGATACACAGCACAGTTGCGTTTCCAATGTCCCGACTAGTGGCAATAAAAACATTCTCCTTTCCCACTTCCCGCGGCCCCAGATGCGTCTTTCTCCTTCGCCTTTTTAACTCCACATTTCTGTTTGATGGGTTTCTTCTTCTTCTTTCCCTTGGCCTTGGCTTTTGGGACGGAAGAGGAAGATGGCCCAGCAATCAGAGTGGGATGTCTTCGCTGTTTTCAGCGTGCTCTCTGCACTTCTCAGCATATTGAGAAGTTCAGGCAATGATTTCTCCAAATCATTCATATTGAAATTTACTATGAACAGAGCAAAGGCGGGGGGGGGGGGAGACTGCAGAACAATATCCGTATACTGCTCATTATCCATGGTCCATCCCAGTTCCTCGAGTTCTTCAATAAGACCAATCATCTTCAAGACATGGTCTCCTACTGATGCACTAGGGTCATTCGCATCTGAAACAACTTTCGAGATGCCTCGTATCTCAAAGTACGAGATTGCTCTTCATACAACTCCTTTGTATGAAGAAAGATGGATTGCACATCCATCTTCTCGTGTTGTTTCTGATGGATGTTGTCCATAGAAGCAAGCGCGAGGCACTCTGCCGTATTGCAGTTAATATCCCATGTTTTTCGGATCTCCCTATCCAAAACAGATGATTCGGATCCTGGGACGGGTGGGGATTTGGTTGTGAGGACATATGATATTTTATCATATGTGAGTGCAATGTTCAAGTTCCTCAACTATTCTTTATAGTTCGGTCCAGTCAGTTTGTTTTTCTCTAGTAGAAGCTTAAGTCCCGTCATCGGTATCTGCCATTAGGAGAGAGAAAAGAATACACTCAGCGAAATGCTCTTGTAAAGAATTAGATTGGTTATTATCTTATCTAATCGATATCTCCCACTGCTTTTATCAAATTTTCTTTCAAACCCTGAAAAGAAAACTAGCCAGGATTAATCACATTCTACAATTTCGCCAACCGGTCAGCCAGGCCAGTGTCGGTACTTTGAGGGAGGTTCCCCATGCTTTCGCACGGACCTAATTAAAATAAACCTCATTTTCTCAGAGGTCAAACCCCGTTGACATCTTTCTAGACACCTACTGGATTAGCTAATTGCAAATGCAAAACTCTCCGGGGAGTAACTCTTACTCACAGTGGGATCGGGATCCAACTATCATATAGAAGGTATGCAATCTCATTGCAAATTTCAACTCTTGAAACTCCCGATATGGTTTTTACCCCTAACTGCTTATGACCTTGGCTATGGTCAACATATCATAAGCACTAGTCAAGTTCTACCCATCATTTCGTGATTAATTAGGCCCACCCATATGACCCTCGGCTATGGTCGACATAATCATGTGACTGTCCTAACTAATCGCATCATATGCGGTGTAGGAAGACATCACTTAGCTACCGTACACTACGCCTCGGCTATAGTCGACATACGCAGCAAGAATACTAAATACTCTGCTTCCTAAAATGACGGAGGTTTACAGATGGTTTTTATGAAAACCTTTAACGCTTTGAACTTGATCTCGTTGTAGAATTAAAACAGTTTAGAAAAGAGTGGCTTAAGCTCCGCATCTTTTGAAACTTGCATTTTTCATAAAAATCCCGAGTGGGTTTCAAATATGATTCTACAACATCTTTAGGTTTCTTTTGCTTTACATTAATTTCATTAATGTAGTCCCATCATTTAAGTTCCTAATCCATCACAGAAAAGAAATGAAAATAGAACGTATACTTATACCATCTGCATTCTTCACAGTGTCCCGTTATGCACCGTTACGTTACTTAACTAACGGCATAGCGGGGCGGGACTAGCGCGGGTGTAAAATATAAGCAACGTTTATTATATATCATATATATAATAATAATCCATTCGTTTCAGATACTAAGTAATCACATTACAGAATATCAACAGCAGCAGAAGCACATATGAAAATAAAAAGGATATTTAGGAGTTCCGTATTTTGTATTCAGCCAGCAATAGAAAATACGGATTCCACGGTCGCGATGAATAGCCAAGCCCACACCCCTAGACCCCTACGAGAGCGGCAAGTGATCCTGCCAATTCTAGATTTTAGGAGACCCGGTCTCGACTCCTCGAGATGGCCTCCCACTGAACCCTAGAACCCGATCACTTGTGCTCCCCTCCTTGGGTCAATCCTAATGCGGAAAAGTAAATAATATATAATAATGGTGACATCATCCTCAACCCGGAAGTGCCCTAAATAAAAGAATATTACATACATTTAACTTTTACATGAATAAAAATAAACACTCTTATCTCATATAAAACCCCCGGCTATTCGATCGTGACAATCCTGCATCATATCTCAGCAACACATAATATCTCATATCATCAGCGTAAGCAAGTATGTGTATCCCGATTGTCGTTGATGTATAGCAACGAAGCCAGCGATACACCATATACTACTCTTACGGTCGCAGAAAAGAAAATGAAAAACAACAATTGCAACACAGAAATCAAGACGATGTTTAACGTTTCGATCGAATCAACAAACAACCACGTTTTACCCAAAGAGCTCAACACTTGAGCAAAATTACAAATACTCAAAATCGCGCCACAGTGTCTTATGGTCCAGCCGTAGAAGGAGTTAACCAACGCCTCACCTATGACACCCCAGTACTACGGCAAACCTGAAGGTTCGTTCGCGGTTCCATGGGCATAGAATCGAGTTAAGGTTATTTTGATCTTCTAGAAGGTCCATAGGATACTTGCGCTACTATTGAATATAAAGTTAACTTAGGAAAATTACAACACTTGGAAATTTCAGCGGGGTATAAAGTGGGGTGTCCGATGTTCGTTCGAAATGCTAAAAATAGTCTAGGTTACCAATTTTAGTGTTAAAGAAATACGACTTCGAAGTACTACGAGTTAGCCCCAAGTCTAAACAATCATCACATGAAAATTTTGTAAGTCCACGTTGCCATCCCCGGTACTTACGAGGAGGCGGAAACGGTATAACAATCAAAATTTGTCATGAGGAGCAACATAGACTAAACAAGGTCGGGATCATGTCTAAACTAAACTAGCAAGCATACAAAGAAGCGTTAGCTACTCGGATGAAAAGTTATACCTAACTTGAACTCCTTCTTCTTGAAACCTTGTAGAGGTTTATGGTTCTTGCCTCGTAGCCTTCTTCCGTCGAAGATGGATCCACCTGAGGGTTCAACCTTCGGGCTCTTACTCGAACTTTGAGTGAACTAGGATCTCCGGCTTGCTAAACCTTGAACCCTAGAGAGAGTAGAGAGTATCTAAGGGGTGTTTTTCTTTTAAGGTGAGGGATTCTCAACACATGAGAAGGATTCACCTTGAGCTTGAGGAAGAAGAAGATGAAATGAGGAGAGAGAATGATTATCATAGAATGAGCTCTTTTCTTTTGCAACCATCACTAAAAGAAAAGGAATTATCTAATTAATAATAATAATTGAAAATGAAAATAGTTGATGGTTGTATTTGGAATGACCACTATCATCACTTCATTAAATGAGTGTAAGCTAGAATCAAGGAGTATCCTTGCAAAGCAATGATGGTGATCAACATTCAACCATGGTCAACAAGTCAACCATGGTCAACAAGTCAACAAAATCAACCATAACAATATTTCATTTAATTACTATTATTAATTGATATTTCATAAATCTATTAGGGTTTGGAAAATGACGACTGTCAACTGTGCATACGCACCCGTTCCGAAACCCTAAAGAAAAACCTCATCCTCCGCCTCAAGCAACTGTGCATACACACCTGTATTCTCGTTCCGAGGAACAAGAATACCGAGATATAAAAGCAACCCCAAAACATATACCAGTATCTAGCTCAAACCAGAGCCCGCCAGTATAATCCGTCCGGACTCCAAACGTGCACAAGTGCGCGGATGAGAACGAACCCTGCCGCAAAACCATGCGACCTCTACTCTGTTTTGCCCAGAGGCGAATACCCTCTGTGTGGGACTCTAAAGACTCGACACTACGCTGGCAGTGGGTTTAACCACAGACCGCAAGCGGCACTAGCTGTGCGTAACGGTCCCCAGGTAGACGCCGACAAGAAGGCTGACGAGGTGAAACCCCATCTGAACTCCTACTGAGTCTGAATGTGACAGTCTCCGTACAGTCCGGTCTGTTCGTCTAATACATCGCATGTCGGGCCTAGGGGGCGGTAAAACGCCAGTCCCCTAATAGCGGTACAAGTCGTGTCGGAGTGAAGCCCAAAACACCCTGAGACAACACTGGAAGCCTACCAGTATATCTCGCTTGCCCTGGCCAGGGACTACTCGTGTAATGGCTCTCCTAGACACAGCGCGATGTCAACCCCCAATACCGGGAGAGACGAATCCTGTCTAACCGTCACTGCCTCCAAGTGCTTCGGGACTGCACCCAACCACCACCTGTTTGCACGACTCCTTTGAGCCGTGGTAGGATAGTGATCAAAGTGCAGTGGGAACACACTCGAGGCGAAGTGGCAGTGTCAAGTCAGCGGACTAAGCTGTACTCATGTCACCTGGGAACTGATAACTGACGATAGGTATAATACCAACATGTCAGTTCCCGACGAGTCCTGTCCAGTGTACTCATAACCCAACGAGCACCCGTATACTATCTCCAGTACGACGTACTGATGGCTGTGGGACAGACCATCTCCCACACTGGGATGAGAAACGCATACGCTAGTCTACTCCGGAGTATCGATGCCCTGTCTCGATAGTCCTGCGACTAGGGACCTGTATAAGGATGTGCTTATAGATTACCCAGCCCCCACTAGTGTGACTGCCATCACAACGCTGGTAATCAAGCAAAGATCCTAAGGGCTCCACTAATGCGTATAAGTGATATACTGAAATAAACACAAGTACATAATGAAGTAGAAACAAACCAAGTAGCATACTACTATATTGAGCAAGATTGTTTATACAAGGTGAATATCCCAAGCTTCCATTAAGTAATATACAAACTAGTATGATACAGTAATGGCCTCTAGGGCATATACACTAACAATCTCCCACTTGCACTAAGGCCATGTACTGGCGTATCGAAGACCTATCATCTCGATCAGCCGCTCGAACTGAGTCTGGGGTAAGGCCTTGGTGAATGGATCTGCAGTGTTTTCTTCTGAAGCAACCCTCCGAACCTCGATCTCCTTGCGATCCACGATCTCCCTGATCAGGTGATACCGCCTCAAGATGTGCCTGGATCTCTGATGGGACCTGGGTTCCTTCGCTAAAGCTATAGCCCCGTTGTTGTCGCAATACAGAGGTATTGGGTCAACAATGGACGGAACCACCTGAAGTTCTTTCAAGAACTTCCTCATCCAGACAACTTCTTTTGCGGCATCAGAAGCAGCGATGTATTCCGCTTCCATAGTCGAGTCTGCAACGGTTTCCTGTTTGGAACTCTTCCAACACACCGCCCCTCCATTGAGGGTAAAGACAAAACCCGACATGGACTTGGAATCATCCTTGTCACTCTGGAAGCTGGAGTCAGCAAAGGCCTCGATCTGGAGGTCTTTTCCGCCATACACCAAGAACATCTCCTTAGTCCTTCTCAGGTACTTGAGAATGTTCTTTACCGCTATCCAGTGTTTCTCCCCAGGGTTTGACTGATACCGGCTTACCACACTCAGTGCATAAGCTACATCCGGTCTGGTACACAACATCGCATACATTATAGAGCCTACCGCAGAAGCGTAGGGTATAACAGACATGCGATCCCTCTCCAAATCAGTCTTGGGGGACATCTCTTTAGAGAGGGCGATCCCGTGACAAGCCGGTAGGTTACCGCGCTTGGAATCTTCCATACCGAACCTTTTTAGTACGGTGTCGATGTACCTGGACTGTGAAAGTCCTAATATCCTCTTGGATCTATCACGATGGATCCGGATCCCCAGGATGTATGAGGCATCACCCAGGTCTTTCATGGAGAACCTGTGTGACAAGAACCCCTTGACAGATTATAGCATAAGAATGTCATTTCCTATTAAGAGAATGTCATCCACGTATAAAACGAGGAATACTACAGTTCTCGCTACAAATCTACTATAGATGCATGGTTCATCTGGATTTTTGATAAAGCCAAATTCCTTGACCGTCTCATCAAAACAGATGTTCCAACTCCGCGATGCCTGCTTTAGTCCATAGATGGACTTAAGCAACTTGCACACCTTTCCGCTGCTCCCACTCTGAATGAAACCCTCTGGCTGATCCATATAGACACACTCCTCTAAATTTCCATTTAGAAAAGCTGTCTTTACGTCCATCTGCCAAATCTCATAATCGTGGAAGGCAGCAATGGAAAGAAGGATCCGAATGGATTTCAGCATAGCCACTGGAGAAAAGGTTTCGTCATAGTCCAAGCCAGGTCTTTGACGGAAACCCTTTGCTACAAGTCTAGCTTTATAGGTCTCAACCTGTCCATCTACACCAATCTTCCTTTTGAAGATCCACTTGCATCCTACGGGTTTTACCCCATCTGGAGCAATGTCCAACGTCCATACTTTGTTGGTGTACATGGACTCCATTTCGGTTCGCATTGCATCCAGCCATTTTACCGAGTCAACGCTCTGAATGGCCTGCTGGAAGCTAGTAGGCTCATCATAATCTATGATGCAATCCTCTCTATCCCCGTCTATGAGAAAACCGTAGTATCTCTCGGGCGGATGAGACTGCCTACTACTCCTGCGGAGCGGCGTAGGAATGTCCTGTTCTTTTGAACTTACTGGCTCTTCCAAGCTTTCAGTAATAGCTTGTGGTTCTGGAATTTCTTCCAGTTCTATTGCGTTCCCACTTATCTGGGTTTCCAAAAACTCAGTTTCCAAGAAGCGGGCATGTTGAGAAACAAAAACCTTTTGTTCCTCAGCGGAATAGAACAGATACCCCCTGGAGTTCTTTGGGTATCCCACAAACTTACACTGTACTGAGCGTGCCTCGAGCTTGTCCGCATGCTGCTTTTTTACAAAAGCTGGACATCCCCATATCTTAAGGTACTTAAGACAGGGTTTCTTCCCACTCTACATCTGATATGGAGTGGTAGGCACAGTCTTGGTGGGAGCCTTGTTCAAGAGATATGCAGCTGCTTCTAGTGCATAGCCCCAGAAAGATCGCGGTAACTCAGCCTTACTCATCATGGAACGAACCATATCCAATAGGGTTCGATTCCTCCTTTTCGATACACCGTTATGTTGCGGAGTGTATGGAGGAGTACGCTGAGAGAGAATTCCATTCTCTTTTAAATAGTCCAGGAACTCGGCACTCAAGTATTCACCACCTCGATCCGATCTTAGAATCTTAATACTTTTTCCTGTTTGTTTTTCAACTTCATTCTTGTAATCCCGAAATTTCTCAAAGGCCTCGGATTTGTACTTCATTAAGAAGACATGTCCATACCTAGAGAAATCGTCTGTGAAAGTAATGAAGTATGAATAACCGCTTCGCGCATGTGTAGACATTGGACCACACACGTCACTGTGTATGAGTCCCAAGAGCTCGCTCGCTCTTTCTCCGTGTCCAGTGAACGGAGTCTTTGTCATCTTTCCCATGAGACAAGATTCACAAGTGGCATAAGACTGATACTCGAACGGATCCAAGTATCATTCTTTATGTAACTTAGTCAACCGTGTCTCATTGATGTGACCCAGTCTACAATGCCATAAGAAAGCCTGATTGATATCTGGAGACTTTCTTGTGTGTGTATTCTGGACATTGAAAATCTGTGGTTGGTTTAACACGTATATACCATTGCTCAGTGTACCTGACCCAATCAGAACTTGATTAAGGTGAATGTTCACAACATTACTTACAAACGCAAATTCATAACCTTCTTTAGAAACCAAAGATACAGAAATGATATTACAAGTTGCGTTGGGTACAAAAAAGCAATTACGCAAAACCAAAACATGCCCATCTGACATTCCCAGGTGATAGTCCCCCACGGCTTTAGCATCCATGCTATCTCCGTTCGCAACTCTGAGGGTCATGTCACCTGCCTTCAAAAACCTACGGTTTCTCAACGCCTGCAAAGAATTACAGATATGAGATCCTGATCCGGTATTCAATACCCAGGAAGTAGAGTTTATCGATAGACAGTTTTCAATAACATACACACCTGAAGCTGAAGCCGCAACCTGCTTCAGTTCCTGTGTCCTGGCTTTCCAAGCCCTGCAATCTTTCTTCCAGTGTCCACTTTTGTGACAATAGAAGCATTCCTCCTTTCCCACAAGCTTCCCCGCAATCATTGTTGCCTTTTCCTTTCCCTTCATACCCACTTTACTAACACCGCCTCTTGGTTTGGCGGGGGCTTTCTTCCTCTTTCCCTTGGCTTTCGCCTTGGACCTAGAGGAAGAAGATCCTCCTACAAACAAAGCGGGTGTTTCCCTACCTTTCTGTAGGGTGCCCTCTACGCTCCTCAGCATGTTGAGGAGTTCTGAAAGTTCAACTTCCTTTTCTTGTAAGTTGAAGTTCAGTATAAACTGGGCGTAAGTGGATGGAAGGGACTGGAGAACTAAATCCGTATAGAGTTCACTTTCCAACGTGGTCCCAAGTTCCGCGAGCTCCTCAATGTAGCCAATCATCTTAAGCACGTGGTCCGCTACCGATGATCCGACGGCCAGCTTTGCCGAAAATAACTTCTTCGACACTTCGTATCTTGCGATACGAGACTGCTCTCCATACAGTTCTTTTGTATGAAGAAATATGGATTCCAAATCCATATTCTCGTGCCTCCTCTGGTGTTCGTTGTCCATAGAGGCAAGCACGAGGCACTTGGCCTTCGCGCAATCAATCTCCCAAGTCTTACGGATTTCCTTATCCGCGACGCTGGAGGTGGGACCTGGGACGGGGGGAGCTTTGGTGGTAAGAAGATACCCCAGCTTGTCGTAAGTGATTGCCATTTTGACATTCCTGAGCCAATCTTTGTAGTTTGGCCCTGTCAGTATGTTTTTATCTAGAAGTAACTTAAGTCCAGTCATTTCGATTTGGTTGCTGCAGGGGGGAGAGAAGGAACACTTTAGCACGATGCTCTTGCAAGTTTAGAATGGTTTTTAATTTGTCTAAACGGGATGGCTCCCACTGTCTCTCGAATCCCTCCTCAAACCACAAAGGAAGAATTAGTCGGGATCAATCCCACCGCACAATACTTGCTTAACCGTTCAGCCAGGCCAGTGTCGGTACTTCGAGGGAGGTTTTCCAACGCTTTCGCGAAGTTCCTTAATTAGAGAACCTCTTTTCCCTGGGGTCGTAGCCCCGCTAACACCTTTCTAGACACCTACTAGGTTTATAGCATTGATCGTTTAGTGAAAAATTTCCCGAGGAGTAGCATATACTCACAGTAGGATCGGGATCCAAATATCATCGCGTGACGAAACTGAAGGAATCCTTCCAGAATCACCACACTCCAAATGGTATGCAAATCTAGCAAGTTTCAGTACTTATGAAACTCCCGATGTTGATTTTTGCCCCATGCTCTTATGACCTTGACGAAGGTCAACAAATCATAAGTCACATGTCAAGTTCTGCCCGTCATTTTCCAGGTTAATTTGAACCCATCCGTATATACCCTTGACGAAGGTCAACAAGGCAATGCGACTGTCCCAAACCAACGCATCTATCTATGCTACATATGAACACCCAACAGCTACCAATCTCTATGCCTTGACGAAGGTCAACAAACATAGCTTGAATACTATTGAATATTCATACGAAACGACGGAGGGCGACGAATGGTTTTGCCGAAACCGTGAACGTAGTGAACTTGATATAATCGATGGAACGAGATAGCTTTTAGAAGTAGTGGCTCAAGCTCCGCATTTAAAAGTTAGTTTTTGAAAAGAACCGAGTGGTTTTTCGAAAGTGTTCCAACGACTTTAACTTGGTTTATTATCTTGCATTAGTTCTTTTAATGCGTGATATTCTTGCATTAGTTCTTTTAATGCGTCCCATCATTTAATCCTACCATTGCAGAAAACAACCAAAATATGACGTACGCTTATGCCATATGCATTCGCCACGGGGCCCCATCATCACCCGTTAGGTTACTTAACTAACGACAGAGCGGGGCTGGGCTAGCGCGGCTGTAAAACATAAGCAACGCCTAAATAGAAAGCAATGATAGACATTACAGATCACAGATGAATACATTGGATATACTAGCAATCCGCAATCCTTTCGAGCCTGCAACGAAAAGCGGATTACACGGTCGCGGTGAATAGCCAAATACCCCACCCAAGACCCCTATGGGTGCGGCAAACTACCCGCCAAGTACTCGGCAGTTTGTGCACCCCTCCATGGGTCTATCCTAGGAGCAAAAAGAGTAAAAAGAATTATACAATGACGGCTACAACCCCGACCCGGTTGTGCGGCCAAACAAATAATAATATTACATCAATTTACATTTACAATGAATGAAAGAAAAACAAAAGCTCATCTCACATCCACCCCGGCTATTCACCCGCGACAGTCCAACACATTCATATACACATTCCAATATCAAACACAGATCACAGAGATGTATAACCCCGACTAATCGACTTATAGCGATTAGCCGACGTTCAATACATGCAAACATTACAGATATAACCAATATAGACAAAGTGTAGCGAAGTTCGAAAAAAAATACGGATTTATAGGACCCCAAATGCAAATTTCTGTTCTGGAAAAACTGGGCACATATAACATATTTGAAAAATCCCAAAACCCTACCAGAAGAACACTGCACAAAACACGATCACATGAAGAGCCTAAACGGCGGCGGATCCGCGGCGATAAGAGTAGCTGGGGCCGCGGAAGGGCGGCGGTTTGAAGGATTCATGGGATCGTTTTTGGTGGGTGTTCTCACAAAACCCTGAGCCGATTTTAGGAGTATAAATTTTTTCATTTAGAGCAAAAAAAATTTCAACAGAAACTTAGGGTTTTTGTTTTTCCGGTTTTGCGATTTTTCGGTTTCGAACTTCCATACACTTTTCTACAAAGCTAGTTTAAGTTTAGTTAGGCTCTGATACCACTGTAAGTCCACGTTGCCATCCCCGGTACTTACGAGGAGGCGGAAACGGTATAACAATCAAAATTTGTCATGAGGAGCAATATGGACTAAACAAGGTCGGGATCGTGTCTAAACTAAACTAGCAAGCATACAAAGAAGCGTTAGCTACTCGGATGAAAAGTTATACCTAACTTGAACTCCTTCTTCTTGAAACCTTGTAGAGGTTGATGGTTCTTGCCTCGTAGCTTTCTTCCGTCGAAGATGGATCCACCTGAGGGTTCAACCTTCGGGCTCTTACTCGAACTTTGAGTGAACTAGGATCTCCGGCTTGCTAAACCTTGAACCCTAGAGAGAGTAGAGAGTATCTAAGGGGTGTTTTTCTTTTAAGGTGAGGGATTCTCAACACATGAGAAGGATTCACCTTGAGCTTGAGGAAGAAGAAGATGAAATGAGGAGAGAGAATGATTATCATAGAATGAGCTCTTTTCTTTTGCAACCATCACTAAAAGAAAAGGAATTATCTAATTAATAATAATAATTGAAAATGAAAATAGTTGATGGTTGTATTTGGAATGACCACTATCATCACTTCATTAAATGAGTGTAAGCTAGAATCAAGGAGTATCCTTGCAAAGCAATGATGGTGGTCAACATTCAACCATGGTCAACAAGTCAACCATGGTCAACAAGTCAACAAAATCAACCATAACAATATTTCATTTAATTACTATTATTAATTGATATTTCATAAATCTATTAGGGTTTGGAAAATGACGACTGTCAACTGTGCATACGCACCCGTTCCGAAACCCTAAAGAAAAACCTCATCCTCCGCCTCAAGCAACTGTGCATACACACCTGTATTCTCGTTCCGAGGAACAAGAATACCAAGATATAAAAGCAACCCCAAAACATATACCAGTATCTGGCTCAAACCAGAGCCCGCCAGTATAATCCGTCCGGACTCCAAACGTGCACAAGTGCGCGGATGAGAACGAACCCTGCCGCAAAACCATGCGACCTCTACTCTGTTTTGCCCAGAGGCGAATACCCTCTGTGTGGGACTCTAAAGACTCGACACTACGCTGGCAGTGGGTTTAACCACAGACCGCAAGCGGCACTAGCTGTGCGTAACGATCCCCAGGTAGACGCCGACAAGAAGGCTGACGAGGTGAAACCCCATCTGAAGTCCTACTGAGTCTGAATGTGACAGTCTCCGTACAGTCCGGTCTGTTCGTCTAATACATCGCATGTCGGGCCTAGGGGGCGGTAAAACGTCAGTCCCCTAATAGCGGTACAAGTCATGTCGGAGTGAAGCCCAAAACACCCTGAGATAACACTGGAAGCCTACCAGTATATCTCGCTTGCCCTGGCCAGGGACTACTCGTGTAATGGCTCTCCTAGACACAGCGCGATGTCAACCCCCAATACCGGGAGAGACGAATCCTGTCTAACCGTCACTGCCTCCAAGTGCTTCGGGACTGCACCCAACCACCACCTGTTTGCACGATTCCTTTGAGCCGTGGTAAGGTCGTGATCAAAGTGCAGTGGGAACACACTCGAGGCGAAGTGGCAGTGTCAAGTCAGCGGACTAAGCTGTACTCATGTCACCTGGGAACTGATAACTGACGATAGGTATAATACCAACCTGTCAGTTCCCGACAAGTCCTGTCCAGTGTACTCGTAACCCAACGAGCACCCGTATACTATCTCCAGTACGACGTACTGATGGCTGTGGGACAGACCATCTCCCACACTGGGATGAGAAACGCATACGCTAGTCTACTCCGGAGTATCGATGCCCTGTCTCGATAGTCCTGCGACTAGGGACCTGTATAAGGATGTGCTTATAGATTACCCAGCCCCCACTAGTGTGACTGCCATCACAACGCTGGTAATCAAGCAAAGATCCTAAGGGCTCCACTAATGCGTATAAGTGATATACTGAAATAAACACAAGTACACATTGAAGTAGAAACAAACCAAGTAGCATACTACTATATTGAGCAAGATTGTTTATACAAGGTGAATATCCCAAGCTTCCATTAAGTAATATACAAACTAGTATGATACAGTAATGGCCTCTAGGGCATATACACTAACAAATTGGGCTAAGCAAACAATACCACAAAACCTAAAATGAACCCAAAAGAGCACTGGAGCAATACGGGTGGTTCTGGGTGTAGGGGGCCGGCCTGGCCGGAAATATGGCTATGGTGGCCGGTCTAAAACCGATGACCCCCTTCCCCCCCCCCCCATATTTCACATGTGTGCTTATGTCTGTCCAAATATGACTCTGTACCTGTTTGAAAAAATTTTAGACGACTTTTAAAAAAATTTCCAGTGAGCATATCAAGGGTTCCGTAATATCGTATTTTCGTAGTCGGTTTCATTTTCGTATTTATTATAACACCAAGTCCAGAATTCTAGCTTGGCTCTGATACCATTGTTGGGTTACACTAGCACCTACTTATGAATATGGAAGCATCACACATGGCACTTTAAAATTTCTAGAGGTGCTAAGCAAACTAAGCATGGATCTTTAACTAGAATACTAGAGTAACATCACAAGTATCACATACAAAAACTATATTTACACTAAGTGAAATGAATACAACCTTTGTAGTCCTCTTTGTAGTGACTCCTAGGATTTTTGAGAGTTGTGAAAGCTTGCTAGTAAGCTCCTACGTCCATGATGATCCACCCGAAGTTCACTAGCTCCAAGCTCCTAGCTTCAAATGATCAAACAAGATGATAAAGCTAAACACTCTAAACTAATTGGCTAGATTAGAGTAGAATGATGAAGTGGTGAGTTTTCTTTTGTCAAAACCCTTTCTTTTTATCTCTCACTCACTATGGAAAAACCTAGAGAGCAAGGAGAAAGAAGAAGATGAAGGCAAAAGCTTTTTATGAAGTGATAAGCCTATGAAAGAAAAATAGAAAATATAGTATATATATTTTCTATCTCTCTCTCAACCATGGTTGCTATAATATCTAGATATTTAGTAAATGGGTTAAAAGCCAAAAGAAAACTTAATCCATGGTTAAAAAGTGGGCGAAGAATGGTTTACTTTGGAAGTGTGTAGAATAATAACCATGAATTAATCTTTTCTTTTCCTTTTGTTATAAAACAAATACATATAAATATCCATATATTATAGTTCCATGTAAGTCTTATATTGCCTCCAAGTGTGTGTCATCAACCATGATACATTTGTATGCATGTATTCATGCACATCAACATGTGCATGCTTGCACATTAACATGTGCATACATGCATGCATTCTTCCTCTTTTATAAAAAAGGTTTGACTAAAGAATTAAAATAAAACTAAAAGTCAAAATGTTAAATCAACAATTGATTTAACAATCCGGTCATATCACATACGACCTGACCAATAGAAAATGCCCGATTAACATACGGTATCACATAGTCGTATTCAATCGGGTCCCCGCGCATATCTCATATGCACACCACATCTTTTCGCCTGGGCTAGGAAACTTCTGTATGGGACTCTAAGACTCATCAATGCGCCGGCAGTGGGTGATGATCATATCAAACACCCACAAGCCGCATGCGGTCAGCTAAACGTAACGGCCACCCGGGTATTGAACGATCAGAAGGAAACCAGCAAAGCTGTCAAAACTCCCGTCGAGCCATCTGGCAACACTTACCGTACAGTCCGGTCTCCTCGTCAAATATGTTGCATATCAAGTTTGGGGATGGTGTCGTCAACCCCAATAACTCAATAATTCATGCCAGTATATAGCTGATAACAGATCGAGAAACTACTGATAACGCTTATCAGCAAATCTCAATAGCCCCGGCCAGGGACTTCCTGTTATAGCCAATCAAGTATAGCACAACATCAACCCCCAATACAGGGAGAGACGAAACCCCTTCTATCGCTCATCGCCTCCATGTGCCTCGGGACTGTACCCAAAGAACACCTGTTTGCATGACTCAGTAGAGCCGTGGTAGGGTGGAGATCAAAGTGCAGTGGGAGTACACACAAGACTCTATGACGATCTCGGGTCTACAGATTAACCTGTACCAGTGTCACCAGAGAACTGCTATCCGGCGATAGATATAATACCACATAGGAGTTCTCTGTGAGTCTGTTCAGTGTGCTCAGTCTCTACTGAGCACCCGCATACATTCTTTGGTGTCACCTCACCAGATGGATATAGGAACATCCATCGCCCATCATATGGGACAAGAATAGTATACGCTAGTCTACTCTGGAATATCGATGCCCCGTCTCGATACACCTACGACTAGGAACAGTTCAAGGATATGCTTATAAACTACACGTGCCCCACTAGTATGATCTGCATCATAGTCATAGTAGTCAAGCAAATATCCTCAGGGCTTTATCAACATGTGCAAATGAATAAAAGCATGATCAAGTCAACATGTCAGATAAAGTAAACCAGATAGCATACTATCATGTCGAACAAGAAAGTAATCTATATATATACATGTCCAAGCATCCACTATACTTATAATGGCCTCTAGGGCATACATATATCCTACACTTCTTCAGGTCTTTCTAGGGCAGGAGTTCATCAACTCGACATCTCAATTGCAATAAAGGCCGAGATGGCTGCAATCACATGGAAACTGGAAGCAATTGAGAGCAAATTCTCATCTCTTTCTCCTGCCCCTGCTCTTCCCCTTGTACCATTTGCGCTTGTTATTCGGATCCATCTCATTTGACCGAAGAGTGTCCTTACAATCCACCATCTCAAGGACAGGATCAGGTTAATGATGCATTTCAGCAAAGACCAAAAACGTTCCACACTCTTCTACATACAATTCCGGTTGGAGGAACCATCCCAATTTTGCCTGGAATTAGAACCAGCATCAGTTCTAAGGCCACAACAACTTCTAGAGGCCTCCTCCTCAACAATAAGCTCAACAACAAACTCAACAACAATTTCAGCAGCCTTTTCAACCCCAACCTTTTCAGAATCCGACGAACAACTTTGCACCCTACAACAATTCTTTTCCTCAAAACAACTTTGTTCCTTCAAATAACGATAAGGTTTCCTTACTAGAACGGAGTCTAGAGGCTTTTTTAAAGCAATCGACTCAATCCACCGCCAACATCCAGTCTTCTATTCAGTCTCTGGTGCAACACACCGCTGCACACGGCCAAAGCATCAAGACTATCGAAGCCCAGATTGCACAGCTGAACGCAGTTTTAAGCGAGCGAGAGAAAGGGAAGGTTCCATCTCAATCACTCCCAAATCCTGGTCATCCACATAATGTACATGTTGCTCTTGGACAACAGAACCATAATGTGAGTGCCGTGACTACGTTGAGATCTGGAAGGATGTTGTACAACAATATTTGCATATGGATAGATGATGACACCCCGCCGTTTCTTCTACTCCTTCTTCTTCTGAGCCTATTCTCCATTCTTCAAAAGGCTCTTCTTCTTCTTCAATTGCTGCTCCAAACAGATCCACATCTCACTCCACTCAAACTCCAGTTTTGGGATCCGTTCTAACTCCACAATCTTCTATAAGTATTGGACTCAACTAATTTCAAAAACGTTCCATTTCCAAACAGGTTGAGGTCCAATAAACAAAATCCACAAATGGAGAAGATTCTGGAATTGTTCAAACAGGTTAACATCAATATTCCCCTTTTAGATGCAATCCAACAAGTCCCCTCCTATGCAAAAATCTTGAAAGACTTGTGCACTAAGAAGAGAAAATCTCAAGTACCAAAGAAGGTTTTCCTAGCTAGTAACGTGAGTGATTCTATTACCCAAAATTTACCACAAAAACGGTAGGACCCTGGCTATCCTACGATTTCAGTAACCATTGGGGATAAGAATATCAACCGCGCTCTTTTGGATCTTGGTGCCAGTGTTAATCTATTTTCTTATTCTGTATATGAGCAACTAGGTGTAGGAGAACTGAAAAATACACATTGTACTCTTCAAATAGCCGACCGATCTATCACCCATCCTAAGGGTGAGCTAGAAGATGTGTTAATAAAGGTTGGGGACTTCATATTCCACGTTGGCTTCATTGTTTTAGATATGTAAGTCTACGGCAGCGCCCAGGCCGTCAATCCGAGGCCAAATGCGGAAACAAAACTTTTTAAGAAACCGGCGCTATCGTAGTCTATCACCCGGATCAAACTATTAACGCTAAACTAGCTAACTACAAATAAGTGAGAGTGGCTATACTGATCGATCCGTGTCCTTCGGTCTTTGGCCACCATCCTAAGCTCCTCCGGCATCTCCGATTCCCGGTCTCCTCGTCGGAAGGGCACCAAATCAATGAGTCTTTTACGGGCTCCCGCTTCATCCGAAGCAACTCGGACATGAAGTTTGCTAGCCGACGTATCCAAGGTGATGTAAAGAATTTGTGTGAAAACTTTGTCTCAAGCATCCATTGATTCTCAACACATGAGAGTGTATGGATGGAGGTTGAAGATGATTCCATTGGTGGAAATGGTGAGCTAGAGGAGGAAGAAGAAGAAGAGGCTTTCTTTTTCTATTGTGTTGTATTGATAAAATAAGAGCAAGAATAATAATACAAGAGAAAACCCCAAGCCTATGGCTGCCCTCTCACTCTCCATCCATCAATTCAACACAATAAACAAATCTTAATGTGACATTAGCACAAATAAAGAGACCATGAGTCACTAAACATGTCCATGTTACATTAAATGTACCTCATCATGAACTAAGCTCATAATTTCCACCAAAATAAACATTAACCCAAATGTTTAGTCCAACAAAAAGATACGGCAACATCTAAAGTAAACTCGTGACGCATCACAAGGATACTCCTCACCTGTATATATATACCTGCATCCGCATTCCGACTGAATGCGAATGCGATGAGACTAAAGTAATCCAACAAATCTAATACTAGGATCCGGCTTAAACCAAAGCCCACTAGTATGATCCGTCCGATCATGATCCGTGCACTACTGCACGTATATGATCGAACCCTGCCATAATACCATACGGCCCCTACAACGTTTCGTCCGAAACTTGAGAAACTGTCTGTGGGGGACTCTAAAAACTCTTCAATATTTTGGATGTGGATTTAACCACTAGCATGTCAGTAGTACTAGCTATACATAACGGGCTACCAAGTATTGACCAAAAGGGAGGTCGTTGAGCGAACTCATCCTGACACCCTACTGAGCCTGTCAGTGACAATATCCGTACAGTCCGGTCTGTTCGTCTATGAGTATCGCATGTCGGGCCTAAGGGGTTGGTAAAAGTCAGACCCCCAAAAGCGGTACAAGTCATGTCGGAGTGTAGCCCAGAACATCCTGAGATACTACTGGAATACCTACCAGTAAATCTCCTGCCTTGGCCAAGGACTTCGTGTAATGGCTCTCCTAGACACAGCGCGATCTCACCCCCAATACCGGGAGAGACGAAACCCCTGCCAATCCGCTCACTGCCTTCATGTGGCTCGGGACTGTACCCAACTAAAACCTATTTGCACGACTCCTTTGAGCCGTGGTAGGGTAGTAATCAAAGCACAGTGGGAACTCACATGAGACAATTGACGATCTCAGGTCGATGAACTAACCTATACACATGTCACCAGGGAACTGCTATCTAATGCTAGGTATAAACCAACTAGCATATTCCCGGCGAGTCCTGTTCGGTGTACTCATAACCCAATGAGCACCTGTATACGTCTTAGGTGAACTAACTGACACCAATGGCTTGTGAGACCAGCCACCGCCCCTCGTCGGGGTCTCGATCCGTATACACTAGTCTACTCTGGAGTATCGATGCCCTGTCTCGAAACTCCCTCGACTAGGGACCTTCTAAGGATGTGCTTATAGATCCCAGCTCTCACGTATATGATCTCCATCATATTGCTGGCCGTCAAGCAAGAATCTTAAGGGCTCTATCAACGTGTAATAGTAATCTGTAATATCACCTAAAGCATGTACACGATGATAAAGATAAACCAGATAGCATACTATCATCTTGAGTAAGACTGTCCTACCGGCATAGGTCCTCCCTCAATCATTGCAATCAAATGCCTGCGATCCAATAATTGACTTTGAGGGCACTATATCCAACAAGATACACAACCTGTAGCTAACCCCCGGAATCAAATTTCGGTGATACTCGGTCGCCCATTCCTTGCAACCTCAAATGTTGTGATCAATTGTCGAAATGGTTCGATGAACCTATCTTTTAGCAACATGACAATTGAACTCAACATTTTTAGGTTAGGGAATCAGCCATCCGAACCAAGTGCTCATATACTAGATGTTTGTTCCATCCAAGAGATCACCCCCGAGGACTGTGAATTTGAGGAATTCTTGTTTGATCACAGTGATCTTGACGCCACTAGTGCGTCCCTCTTTGAACCTGCTGCTTCCTCTCCCGACAACGATTACGAGTACTTCACGTTTTCGAACAATCTTGGCTTGTCGCCGCCCGAGTTTGAATCTTTTGAGTTTTCAGATCCGTTAGTTGAACCATCCGAGTCGGTCGCATACACTCACTTTGAGCCCCTGTTGGAATCTTTTGAGTTCGAGACATTTTCTCCAATCTTGCCTTCAGTCATTTCACCTCCCATGCTCAAACTCAAGCATCTGTCGTCTCACCTCAAGTATGTTTACTTAGGTGAAAACGAGACCCTCCCAGTCATCAACTCGGCTTCTCTAGCTCTAGAGCAAGAGAAAGCCCTTCTCACGGTCTTGCAATCCAATCGGCAAGCTTTCGGCTGGACGATGGCGAACATCAAGGGGATTAGTCCCCTAATCGTTGAACATCATATTCACCTGATGGATGATGCCATACCAGCTAGGGATCCACAGAGGCGATTAAATCCAGTCATGAAGGAGGCCGTGAAAAAGGAAATCGTCAAATGTTTGGATAGTGGTATCATTTACCCTATTTCAGACAGCCAATGGGTCAGTCCTATATACGTTGTCCCTAAGAAGTCGGGCATTATGATCATCACAAATGAGGCGCATGAGTTGATCCCTACTCGCACCCAGACCGGGTGGCGAGTATACATTGATTATCGAAAACTCAACGCCGCAACGCGGAAGGATCACTTTCCGCTGCCATTCATTGACCAAATACTCGAAAGATTAGCTGAACATGAGTATTACTATTTTCTGGACGGTTACTCAGGCTACAACCAGATTTCCATTTCCGAGAAAGACCAGGACAAGACCACTTTCACTTGTCCTTTCGGCACGTTCGCATATCGCCGCATGCCCTTTGGGCTATGCAATGCTCCCGCTACCTTCCAGCGGTGCATGATGGAAATTTTCTCTGACATGGTTGAGAAATTTTGGAGATATTCATGGATGATTTCTCCATCTTTGGCTATTCTTTCGACGAGTGTCTGCAACATCTTGACGCTGTCCTTACCCGATGTAAGGATAAAAATCTCACTTTAAACTAAGAAAAATGCCACATCATGGTACGTGAAAGTATTGTCTTAGGACATATCATTTCGAGAAATGGCATCGAGGTTGACAAAGCAAATATTGATGTCATTTCAAACCTCCCAGCTCCCAAATGCGTCAGAGATATCCGATCTTTCCTTGGCCAAGCCGGTTTTTACAGACAGTTTATCAAGGACTTTAGCAAGATTGCTAGACCCTTGACTCTTCTTCTGGCCAAGGATACCGCGTTCAACTTCGACTCATGCTGTTTGACTGCTTTTGAATCACTAAAAAGCTCACTCACCACTGCTCCCGTTCTTTCTCCACCTGACTGGACGCATCCATTTGAGATTATGTGCGATGCATCCGACTTTGCTATCGGTGTGGTCCTAGGACAACACATCGATAAGATGCCGCACGTAATCTACTACGCGAGCCAGACCCTGAATGACGCCCAAATGAATTACACAACAACCGAGAAAGAGTTCTTGGCTGTTGCGTTTGCTTTAGAGAAATTCAGACCCTTTCTTATTGGCTCCCCAGTTGTTGTCTACACCGATCATTCAGCTCTGCGACATCTTTTTGCGAAAAAGGATGCGAAATCTCGGTTAATACGTTGGATCCTCTTACTTCAATAATTTGACCTTGTCATTAAGGAAAAAGAGGATGTCAAAATGTGTAGCCGATCATCTTTCACGACTTCCTTCTTCGCCGACGCTTCCTCTCCCAATCGATGACACTTTCCTTGATGAATAATTCTTGACAATATCTTGCGAACCCTGGTTCGCAGATATTGTGAACTACCTAGCGACTGGACTCATACCTGATGATTGATCAAGTCAGGACAGACATAGATTTTTATCCAAAGTAAAACACATTTACTGGGACGAGCCCTACCTGTTCAAGTACTGTCTAGACCAAATCATCAGCTGGTGTGTTCTGGAAAACGAATTCAAGAGTGTGTTGTTTATTTGCCACGATCAAGCATGTGGCGGGCACTTTGGCCCAAGAAAGACAGCTGAGAAATTCTTGCAATGTGGCTTTTACTGGCTAAAACTTTTCAAAGATGCATATGAATACTGCAAGACTTGCTCCCGGTGCCAACATTTGGGTCGGATTTCCAGGAGAAATGAGATGTCGCTCCAACCAATCTTGGTTGTTGAGATGTTCGATGTTTGGGGAATTGACTTCATGGGCCCGTTTCCCAACTCTTTTGGGAACCTATACATTCTCTTGGCTATTCATTATGTCTCCAAATGGGTCGAGGCAGTACCGAGCCGGACTAATGACAACAAGGTTGTCATTAAATTCCTTAAACAAAACATCTTTTCCCGGTTCGGGCACCCTCGCGCTATCATTAGCGACAATGGGACGCATTTCTGCAATAAGTCTTTCGAGGCCTTAATGCGGAAATACTCAATCAATCATAAGCTATCCATGCCCTACAACCTCCAAACATGTGGGCAAGCCGAAATTTTAAATCGGCAGATCAAGCAAATTCTGGAGAAGACGGTTTCCAAGAACCGTAAAGATTGGTGTTTGAAATTAACCGATGCCTTTTGTGCATTTCGAACTGCTTATAAGACTGATCTAGGCATGTCTCCCTATCGGCTTGTGTACGGAAAGGCTTGCCACCTCCCTATGGAAATCGAATATCGTGTTATTTAGGCGATCAAAGAGCTGAATCTCAATCTTGAAGATGCGGGCAGCTATCGGAAGCTGCCACTGAACGAACTAAACGAGCTTCGGGATGAGGCTTACGACAACGCGGTTGTTATAAAGACCCGAACGAAGGTGTTTCATGATAAACACCTTACGTGCAAAACCTTCACGCCTGGACAACAGATACTTCTTTATGACACCCGACTCCATTTCCATCCCGGTAAGCTTCGATCTCGCTGGAAGGGACCTTTTCTTGTGCGGTGTGTGTACCCGCACGGCACAGTGGATTTGGAGAATCCAAAGGACGGTTCATTTTTCAAAGTAAACGGACACAGATTAAAACCGTTCCTTAGTGCAGAACCATCAGAGGAGCTCCTGATATTGCAGGAGCCGGTTTACCCTGCATAATCTTCCTCTGTTTACCACCAAACTTCGGTTATCCAGCCATAAACAGTAGAAACACTGTTTCAAATAAGTTTGGGGGTATGTATATACTAATTTTTGGTGTATATATATATGGATATTCTTGTCTTGTGCATATCTATTTTTCTTTTTTACGAGCAATCTTGTCTGGTGATGCTCGGTCTTTGTTCATAAAAGAAAATATACAAAAAAAAATCAGGGAGAACCGCCGCTTTTGACCCTTCAACAATTTTCCCCTCTTGATGTACATTGACAGTGAGGGCACTGTCCAGTTTAAGTTTGGGGGTATGCTCGGTAAGTTTTCTCCTTTCGCATTCATTTGTATATTCTGCATTTGCATACATATTTAAAAACCCATAAAAATCGAAAAATATTTACAAAAATATAAAAACTTTGTCATCAAGTTAGCTCGTGGGAGAACTTAGATTTGATATTTCGACAGTTTTGTTTGATAAGTTAGGAACAACTAAATCCTATTGTTAGATTTTGAAAACCTGAAAGATAACCCTCATTTGAGTTTAACTATAGCTAATATACGTCTTTACATCACACTACACGTGTCGTGAGTTTTGAAAATTATATAACAAGTCTAATATGTTTGAAAACTTTTTAATTGATAAACTAATTTTTGAGGATCAAATAGGTTTATTCTGAATAAGTAATATAAAGAATGGTTTTGAAAGTGAAGTGGATATGAAGGGATATTATAGATACCTTAATAGGAACTAATTCTGAAGAATAACCCATCTAGAACTTGATTGAAGTGATTACACACCTGATCCACTAAACAAATCTTTATCTCAAAAATAATTGAACAACTGGTTATATCTCCGTTCGCATTAAATCGTCATGATTTTCATGCTAAAATTGGTCTTTTGTATTAGGGCCTAGGTAACTTGAGCAATTAAGTCCGCCGGGGTGTCTCTACACCTAATACCCTAAAACCAACTGGTTTGGGAGTATTGGCCCAAAGCTTGCTAAGAAACCTCAAAAGTCCAAATTAAAATAAACTCAAGCAAGTGTTCTCTCCGAGTTAAAATTCCTAACAGTTCTTTGTGTGAGAATAATCTTGACAAAAGACAAGTTTTTATAAAAATATTTTTAACGGAGATATGAAGGTTTTATCCTATGATGAAGACTATTGCACCACGTTCACGAAGATGTGTATGAAACGAAAACAAGTAAAAGGTGGAGTGAAAAATAAGACCTAGTTTCCTATTAAGGAAAATAGAAATTCTGAATTTAAAACCTAACTAGAAAATGAAACTTGAGAAGTACTTAACTCTTTATAAAACTTGTGTGATCTTTTTTAAGTTTTTTATCTGGGGTTTATTTTGTGACATGACGACTTTAATCGATCATTTTTAAACATAACCACACTATTTGCACCAGACGTAAAGACATATAGGATCTTAAGTTATATAAGAAGCGATGTGTGAAAAATAAAGGTTCGATATTTCTAATTTAGGATAATAGAATTGCTAGCTTTGAAACAAAACCTTAGAGTTAGAATCATAGCTATTTTGAAAAACTAGCTTGACGGGATTTTGTGGGTGAAATCCGCTGAAAACCATCAGGAGACAACACTCCTCATACTAGGGACACCTAGAGGTTTAACGGCTTGTTGCACGAGCTTGGTGCAACCGCGTTCCCTGCGAAAATGAGGTCAGGAATTTTTCGTTTCGCTCGGGACGAGCAAAAGATAAGTTTAGGGGTATTTGTTCATCACAGAAAACTGCATTTCAATACCACTCATTCATTATCTGTTTTGTTATATATCAGTATTATTAACCAGTGTTTACACGGTAAATACAGATTGCAGATATCCGTGACATACCACTGGAACCACACTCAAGATCACGGATATAACGTTGTGAGCCAACACTGCAACCGGAACTACAAACCGATCGATATCCAAAGAGTTCTTTTGCAACAAATAAATGTGTATACAATTTTGGTCCAACACAATACAAGTGTGCACACAACTCTTTGATGCTTGGACCTAGGTGGGGGCTGCCCAATGCCCAAGTGAGTGTGATGTGTAATAAATGCTACAAGATATGATGTGATTTAAAACATCAAGTTCCCTACAAAACTACTGAGTATAACCCAAGCTGAAATGAAGAAATCAAACAATGCTAGTAGACTTGTGGAGTGCACATGAGACCACCACACCAACACGAGCCAACTTGCTCGGACCAAGCCCGGCGAGATGCTTTCAAAAACCGGCCCCGCCGGTTTTATTAGCCCCAATTAGCCTCATTTTTGTTCTGGCTATCCCTTGCAGTCACATCATCTTATTTTTATTACTTGTTTAATTTTCTTTTGTGCCCATAAATACCAGATCAATGGGAAAGGGGAGGGGATACTTTTTCTCTAGTTTTTCTATAGAACACTTGTAATTTGTAACTTGCTTTTTCTTGAACTCTTGAGCTCTTGCCCATTTGTCTTGATCTTGCAACTTCTTCATTGAACTTGCAAGCTTAAGATTTAGGTTCTTGAGTCCAAAATTAGTTGTATCTTATTTGAAATTCAATAAAGTTCTCCTTTCATCACATATGTCTTGCTTTCTACTTACTTTGAACTTGTGAAATCATTGCTTTATTTTGATCTTTCAACCTCTTAAGTGAGCTTGCAAGTTTAAAGTTTGGTATTTTGATTTCACATTAGTACGGGATTAAAGAACAAGTGAAAATATTTGCACATTGAATTGACCGGTTCTTAACTTTCTAACTTTAACTTTGTTTTTCTTGCTATTTTTTGTTATGTTATCTTACTCTTTTCTTTTTCTATTTTGGTATCGTAAATATGTGTGAGTAATCGATTCACTTGTTAAGAGTACAATATGATTAGTTTGTGTTAGGAGATATTTTTTCTAAAACCATAAAAACTTTAACTTTACAATTGAAACTCCGAGCAAACCACTCGCAATTCCGCTCCGTTAGGCATCCTATCCTACCACGATAGTGGTGAATCCTAATCGTGACCGGATTGCAACTGGTTTGCCGAAGGCTAAGATCAAGAGACATCAACGGAAGAACAAGGGACAAGAAATACAGATTTAGCTCAAAATCGCAAATACCGTATTTCAAGTTCCCTAATCCACGTTGTTGCCTATTGCCTTAGTGTCAATATTAAAATTGGGTCTATAAAGAACCAGCAAACATCATCCTCACACAAGATAACCTAAAACTACCCTTAACAAGTATTTTAATTGAACATATCCTAGTTACAACACTTAGCATAAACAACAACTCAAAACACGGTATTAACTCGTTAAAACAAGCAAAAAAAGCCTACCATCTCCCTGCGGATGACCCGTACTCATCGTGGCTCGGTACACGCGACACCATCTTTGATTGCAGTAATTTCAAATTCTTTCTAAATACGATAAGGTAAAAACGTATCAATCAACGAACAAAGTATGGATTTTAGAAGTTGCTCCTGAAGGGGTAAAACATATCAGAAGCAAATGGATCTTTAAGAAGAAAATTGGTGTAGATGGAAAGGTTGAGACCTACAAAACTAGACTGGTAGCAAAAGGTTTTCGTCAACGACCAGATGTCAATTTTGATGAAATCTTTTCTCCAGACGCTATGCTTAAGTCCATCAGGATCCTACTTGCCATTGCTGCATACCATAACAACGAAATCTGGCATATGGACATCAAGACCGCTTTTCTAAATGGAGATTTAGAAGAGAGCGTGTACATGACTCGACCAGAGGGCTTCGTAGACAGTGGGAGCAGCAGAAAGGTGTGCAAACTGCTTAAATCAATTTACGGATTAAAGCAGGCATCGCGAAACTGGAACATCTGTTTTGATAATGCGGTAAAAGAGTTTGACTTCATCAAAAACGTAGATGAACCTTGTATATCAAGAGTACGTTGATGACATACTCTTGATAGAAAATTATGTTCCTATGCTGCACTCAGTCAAACTCTTCTTATCACAAAAGTTCTCCATGAAAGATCTAGGTGATACCTCCTATATCCTGAGGATAAAGATCTATAGAGATAGATCTAAGAGGATGTTGGGATTGTCCCAATTCAGGTACATAGACACCATATTAAAGAAATTTAGTATGGAAAGCATGGTAATTTACCCGCTTGTTGAGGAATCACTCTCTCCAAAGAGATGTCTCCCAATACTGATTTGGAGAGGGCTCGCATGACAGTGATACCCTATGCTTCTGCAGTTAGGTCTATCATGTATGCGATGTTATGTACCAGACCGGATGAAGCTTACACACTAGGTGTAGTGAGTAGGTATCAATCAGATTCTGGGGAAAAGCACTGGACTACTGTGAAGAACATTCTTAAGTACTTAAGAAGGACTAAAGAAATGTTCTATGGTGAACTCCAGGTGGAGTTCTTTACCAATTCAAGCTTCCAGAGTGATAAGGACGACAGTAAGTCGGTCTCGGGTTTTGTCTCCACCGTCAACGGAGGGGCGGTATGTTGGAAGAGTTCCAAGAAAGATACCGTAGCAGACTCGACGATAGAGGCTGAATACATCGCTGCCAATGATGCTGCCAAAGAGGTTGTCTGGATGAACAAGTTCATTGCTGAACTTGGTGTGATTCCATCCATTGAGCATCCAATACCTTTGTATTGTGATAACAATAGAGCCGTGGTTTTGGCCAAGGAACCCCGGTCCCATCAGAGATCCGGATATATTCTTAGGCGGTATCACCTGATCCGGGAGATAGTATATCGACGGGTGATCGAGGTCAGGAGAGTTGACACGAAGGATAACAAAGCGGATCCACTCACGAAGGCCCTCCCCCAGACGCAGTTTGAGAGACTTTTTGGGATGTTGGGTATGAGATACTACAACAACTGGCCTTAGTGCAGGTGGGAGATTGTTAAGAATATATATGCCCTAGTGGCCATTATTGTATGATATAGTGGATGCTTAGACATATATAGAGAGGACTTTCTTGCTCGACATGATAGTATGCTATCCGGTTGCTCTTTATCTTTAAATGTATACTTGTATTATTATACTGTCTCTCTGATACATATTGATAAAGCCCTTAGGATGTTTGCTTGACTACCAGGACTATGATGCGGATCATACTATTGGGACTTGTGTAGTCCAAAAGCCCATCCTTTAACTATTCATAGTCGAGAGAGTATCAAGACATGACATCGATATTCCAGAGTAGACTAGTATGTACGTTTCTTGACCCTGTAGGGGGTGATGGTTGATCTCATAACTATTGGTGTTTAACATCAAATATTGTACACAGGTGCTCATTAGAGAATGGGTACACCGAATAGGACTCGTCGAGAACTCATAGATGGTACCATACCTATCGTCAGATATCAGTTCTCTGGTGACACTGGTACAGCTTAGTCTGTAGACCCGAGATCGTCATAGTGTTTTGTGTGGTTCCCACTGTGCTTTGATTTCCTCCCTACTACGACTCAAAGGAGTCGTGCAAACAGGTGGATTTTGAGTACAATCCCGAGTCACATGGAGGTAGTGAGCGATAGGAGGGGTTTCATCTCTTCCGGTATAAGGTGTTGATGTTGTGCTATACTCGATTGGCTATAACAGCAAGTCCCTGGCCAGGGCTGATAAGATTTACAGGTAAGTATTATCAGTAGTTTCTCAAACAGTTATAAGTCACACATCGGCATGACTTACCAAGTTACTGGGGTCTGATATTTCCACCCCCAAACTCGATATGCGACATATCAAACGAAGAGACTAGACTATACGGTAAGTGTTACTTATAAACTTAATGGGAGTTTGGACAAGCTTTCTTGATCTTTTAATCGCTCAATACCTGGTTAGCCATTATGTCCAGCTAGTACCGCTGATGGCTTGTGGATAACTGATATGATCGTTATCTACTTCTGGCGTATTGACGAATTTTTAGAGTCCCACACAGAGATTTCCTAGTTCAAACGAATCGAAGTAGGGCACATATGCTGATATGTGCGGGAGCCTGATTAAATACGAGTATGTAATACCGTATTCTAATCTGGCGACATTTGATATCGGTTAGCTTATATGTGATATAACCAGATTATTGAATCAAGTGTTGATTTGATAATATGATATATAGATAAATGATATTAGTCGATTATATATGATATAACCGGATTATTAAATCAAGAGTTGATTTAATAATATGATATATATTTATATATTAACTAATAATAATGATCACTAATTATTTTCTTCTCTCTCTCTCTCTCTATATATATATATATATATATAGATATATATATATATATATATATATATATATATATATTTTCTATTTTGAGAAAATAGAAATATTAGGTGGAAATTGGAGGGATATTATGGGTATGGGTGAAACATGGCTTTTTCCATTTGTTTATTAGTCTTCATTCACTATTGAAACATGGTTGGATTTATTTATGTGTAAATAATCAATGTTTCAATAAGTGAGGTTGATATGAGTCATTCTACACTTGTGAAATTATCCTAGCACATTTTCTTTCACTCTCTTCTTTTTCTTCCACCAAACCCTAACACTCACATGAGATGTGAATCCTAGGGCTTGTGAGAATTCTTAGTCAACTTAAAACCCTACTTCATGATCCTACTCTAAATTAGCCATTTAGATTAGGGTGTTTTCTTCACTAATGATAGATTAGTGAAGAGGTTGCTTGAGTTAAAGAGGCTTCAAGGTGAATCATTTTCGACACGAAGATCGCGAAGTAAGCTTGATCCTTCTTCAAGTGGAGCCAAGAGGAATCGTAGGGACTACTACTCGGAGTTTTAGAAGAGAAAAACTTGGTCTAAAAAGGTTGTAGTCTTTTTCTCTTAGCATGGTTCTTGTTTTATATCATGCTTAAACCCAAATACTCTAGTTAGATTCTAGATTAGGGTAGCTCAGCACTCAAGAGTTTTTAAAATTGCATACTTGGTGCCGGTAAAAACCTAGTGGTGCTGCTAAGAAACACTTTCAGACACGTACCAAGACGTGTTGGATGCTAGAAAACATCTAATATCTAGCAATGTAAAGGATATTTTAAATCTATCATCCCCATGGGGGTCTATCTTGCAATTGTTGTTGCAAATACACCAATGGTATCTTTCCATCCACCATAATACAATATTCCTATCTTTATTTTCTGCCAAATTTATACTACTAAGTTTGACATAGTCACCATCATGTGTTAGACCCATTATATAATTAGCGTCTTCACTACTTATTGAAACAACACGTCCATTAACAAAAAAAACTCAAACCATTTAAATTCATGTTACGACCTATGTAAACAAGTTTTTGTCGACCTCAATATTATTTACAAAAAGAATACCCCGAAAGCTTATTATTACAATGGCCTCGAGTTGCTTATAGTTCAATAAATCAAACATTTTTCTTAGCTGGATAGAGAAGCACCGAGCACATGCATCATCCATAGATTTCCTTCCAAATTAAGTAAACATAGTAAGTAGGAATAATTTATGTTGATACAAATAAAAGAGAACAATTACAATATGCTTCAGAATTAAATCTGCAAATATTCAAGGGGTTTCAGCTAAATGCGTGTCTTAATGTTAAAAGATGTGTCCCTAAACAACAACAAAAAGAATTGAACTTTTACGTTTTGATTCACAACCTAAAGTTATAACCAACTAAGACTTCTTAAATTCATTCAAGTACACATTATGTTTTGCTTTAAAAATATAATATCTATTAAACAGTAATTTATAGTATTGCAACTCAATTTATCAATAAAAAGGTAAAATAGACTACAGAAAATATACAAAGAATCTTCACTTTAAAGATCTTCCAATGTAAACAATGGTGGTTGAAAGATTAAAAAGCCCAATTTCAAAATTTCAAAAGAAGAAGAATAAATGACTAAAGAGAAATAAATAGGTTTGAGACAATGTATGTCTTTATTTTTAATTCTAATCTTTGACCAAAATTTTCACCATCACAACATTAAATTAACTAATGAGGGGATGTTATGTCCTCAATTAATACCGGTTTCTCTTGATATGATATTTCAGTGCGTCCATCATATGTTTTCTCGGTTCTGAGAGTGGCATGTGAAACCCGATTCGAGGAGCGGTAGGCACCGTCTGCGGGTACATGTGGACCCGGTGAGGTACCCCGGGGCAAGAAGACTCGTATATGTTGGATGGTAAGCCTGGCAGGAAAGCACTACCTACCAGTGATAGTATTTAGACTCGGCGGTTATCCGGAGGATACCGACCGGAGCAGCGAGATGGATATGAGGGCCGACCAGGGTGTGCGGCGCCTGAGTGCCGATCTGAGGATACGGTGCCTGAGATATATAAGGATTTACATGCCAATGATGGGCGCGGTTTTTATGATATTTTCGAGTGTCGATGCTAGACACTCAGGTTCCATGATTTTGATGTGTCGTGAGGGACACCGTTGATATATATCCTTATACTTTCATGCACACTCTTTTGTGATATTTACGTGCATACAAACATTGATTTTCGGTAGACGAGATCCACATGCATACATACCTAAATTATGGTTGGACGAGATCCATATTCATGCATTGATTGTTACTGTTGGATGTTATCCGCATGCATATAGGTATTGACTACCTTGTTGGCACATATACAGATCCGGTCACCCTATATATCATAGTATTACCTTTATGATATAGTTGACCTAGGAGTTGTTGTTTATTCGATTTCTATCTGTTGATATTTTTCTACTCACGAGTTGGCAACTCACTCCCATTGTGCCACAGTTCTTGCTGGTTGACCGCTTGGATCAGTAGCGGCTTCGCTGGCACACAGTTGCATTCGGGTGTTTTGCATTGGTAGGTGGGACATTTGTATCATTCCCACTCTTGTATCTATATTCTTATTGTATCTAGTTAACTCCATCAATTAAAACTTGTAAATTGTGTAAGTAATGAGACTTAGTGGGATTGTGGTTGCGAGACTTAGAGCGAGGGGATTTCCGCTACTTGTGATTTATATGTCTTTCTTTTCTTTTATTCTTTTGTGTGAACTTCGCCGTTGGGCATCGTATACTTATTTTTATCATCTTGTGTGGTTGTGATCCGCCGTTTGGCGAAGAGCTAGCTCCCGCTTGGGGATGCCATTATTCTTACTATGTATTTATGGTTTTGGATCAAAATATACAATGGAGGTGCTGCCGAAATTTTTAAAAGACGAAACATGTTTTCAAACTAGTAAATTTCACTTGCATCATTCATGTTCCTTTTCTATGCATTAAGAAAACTTGTTTTCATTATACCTTTATTTCAAAAACTCACCTCCTTTATTTTTCTAAAAAGATTTAGATTTCCAGGTTTCAGCTTACTTGAATTCCTTTACGCCTTTTGACGTTGCGTGATTCAAGTGCTGGTCACGAGCTAATATTTGGGTCATGACACTCCCACTTGCACTTAAGGCTAATTATTGCAGTATCCCATACGCACAGCTCGTGTGCTACCGAATGCCCAACTTCTCTACTAATCAGTTTCGCAAAACTCGTTTGAGAAACTTCCATGTTCGAGAAATAGTCTTAGTGAGTGAATCCGCTACAATGTTCCAACGTTCTCTCTCTATATCTCAACTACGTGGAGATCAACATTCTCCCGAACTGAGCGATAGCTCGCCTTAAGAATTTGTTTGGATACTTGATGGGACAAGTTCATAAATGAACAAGTTTATCCAATAAACTTCTTTGGTTGTATCCTCTATTGAGTTATAAGCAGCATCCTGCACCATGCCTACCTCAGTATCCTTATTGGAACCCTATCCAATATACTGTTTCTCAGAAGAGGGTAAACTCAAAACTCTGACAAGATCTTTATCATCCAGGTCACCTGAGAAGCTAGAACCGGTAACTGCCTCCTATAGGAGGCTGCTATTACCACACACCAAGAATATCCTTTTATGTTCTTCACTGCTTCATTTTGTTTATTCAGGATTGGATTAATATCTGCTTACTACAGCTAATGCAAAAGCAATATCTGGTATGGTTGTCATGCCCCGCTTCCCAAAATACGTAAACATGGCACGTGACAGAGCCAACCATACTACCTATGACGAGAAAAGATCCTTCCATAGTCATATTACGACTGTCAGTCAGATATCAAGAACAAGAACAGTAAACTACTAAATATATCTATCACATGTTTAATAGCCACAAAAACAATAACTGGAAAAGATAGCGGAAGAAATAAAAATCCAAGGAATAACTAACCTGCATAAGAGCTATATCAATGAGGTGGTCCTTACTGATCGGCGATCCTGTCAAATACTCACATGCTATGTCAAGTATCCGGGCCATGCAAAACCCAGACGTCAGTGCGTCATAAATATCAAAATAACAATAATAACAAGGATGTAACGATAAGTAAACATGAATATAATTGAGAACACAGATATGAAACAGTGAGGTGTAGGTATGTGACGTGTAACCTAAGATCTGTACTTCTAAGTTATCTATTCTAAAAGTCTTTGAAATCAATTTAATAGAATCGTCGATGCAACTCAATAGTATCCCGTGCATGCCCGGGATCACGGTCAAGATTCTCATGCTGAATCCAAGACGTGCCGCTAAGCAGTAAACAGATAACATGTACAGATGAATGATGTCAGCAGCAGCATCCCGGGGCTGGTCTACCCCGTAAAGACTAATCAGTATAAGTATCAAACTGTTGAGTTACAAGTTAGGTTTTATTATTGATTTCCCCTTACCCCCAAGGTTATGTGTTCAAGTCAGGTGTTTATAATATGAATCTAATGCCAGCACAGAATCAAGCAGGTAAAGGTTTTGTCAATGCAGATAACAAGTTACATCCATCAGGACAACAAGTCAAGATTGTTGGCATTAGTAACAAGATCAAGTAACGAGTCAGGTAGTGTGTCGTGAACATGTCATGTAATGCATATGTATCAAATGGATACCTAATGTGAAACTGTAATCGATTTCGGAATCACGGTAAATTGTGCTGATGTCAAGATGCATATGTATCTATCTGTAATAACATTTTATACGTCCATGACTATGTATGATGCAATCTAGATAGCCCGTTGTAATAATGTAATAGTATAATGTTATCTTGATGTTCCGGCGTGCAATTAGATATGCGATTATCAGTACGGATATTTTAAAACTGTAAAACTATACTATTTGTTGTATAATAAAACACTTGTATTAGTTTTATTTATATGGGAATAGATATATTAACATAGCATGTTGCAAGTTAAACTTGCTTCGGAAACAACGGTCGATATGCAGGCGGCTTGGTGCGACACGATACGACACGGTGCGTGAAATGGCACGACACGGTGTTGGGCCTTGTAGTGACACGGGACTGATGCGATGGTATCATACAAGTGGCATGAGCTGAGCACAAAGTGGGCATGGCGTGGCACAGGAGCAAGGCATATGGCGTGACACGGTCTGGGTACGGTGATGACACAGTCATGGCTTGGTCATGGCATGGTCTGGGTACAATGCATGGTCTGGTGGTGGTCTAGTCTGGGTCTGGTGCATGGTCTGGTTATGGTCTGGTCTGGGTCTGGTGCATGGTCTGGTGGTGGTCTGGTGGTGGCACGGTCATGGTCTGGTGGTGGCACGGTCATCATATGGAAATGGTGATGGTATGATTGTGGTATTGTGGTGGTACTGTGGTGATGGTATGGTTCGTCTGGATCGTCGGCGACGCGCGCAACTCCCGCGAGACGGCTGGAAAACTAAGAAAGAGAAGAAAGAAAGAAGGAAAGAAAGAAAAGAAGAAGAGGAATGGGCGTTTTTGCTCGGTTGGGTTTCTGGGGACAGAGAAAAGGGGAGAGACGACGGCTTAACGACGACGACGGTTGCTATCGGCGACAAGATTGCTATGGGTTTCTTGAGTTGCAGTTGATTGTTGGGGGTTGTCGAGGGTGGTGGTGGTGGTGTCGGGAGTTGGAGAGGGAGATGAGGATGGTGACGGGACAATGATGGGGTCGATAGTAGTGAGCGGCGGTGGACTCCGGTGATGAGGGTGGAGGTTTCTTGGTTGCTATTGGTGCAGGATGGCATCGTGGGTCATGGGGGTTGTGGGTCCTCGGGGATGGAGAGGGAGAGGATGTGGTGGTGATGAAGGTGGTGAAGAGGTGTAACGTTTTGAAAATCGTTTCGGTGAAATTTCGGAAAAATCGGTAAAATAAGTAGGTTTTCTGTAAAAAGTCAAAATACAAATATCTATATTATAAAATTAAATATACATATTCTAGCTATGTAATTGCTAGTATTTGGTGTTTATTGAGCCACTGGTAAAATTTCTAATTTTCTGAAAAATTTTCCGAAATTAATTATTTTAATATTATTTTAAACCGTCACTAATGCATTTAATTAGGGAAAATTACAAATTGGAATGAGTTGAAACAAATTTTGTGCATCATAACACATTAAACAAAATTTTAACATGTGGTTTTTGAAATGAAAGAAATTGTCAAGATAGTTCTTGAAATTTAAAGAAAAAGGTTAAATGGAAAAAGGTAAATAATAAAGAATTTGAAACATGGGCTTGTTGTTTAAGTTTTGGGATTTCTTTACATGGAAATTCTCCACTATTACACACACACACCCATTAATCCTAGTGTGGCCGAACCCTTGACAGCCCCAAAATTCTTGGTCCCCTCATTTCACCTCAATTGAAAAAGAATAAAGAAAGTAAACGAGGCATGGGATTAATAAAAGAAGTATGGAGTGGGCTTTGACTTAAAACACATTCTCTCTCCCCTTTCCCTAACCAAACCAGCAACCTCCCTCCCAAAATGCTCGGCCCCCCTGCTACAGCCAATCTCCCCCCTTCATCACTTCTTTTCTCCTCAAAAAATCATGCAAAATTGACCAAAATCCCATCAAAACTCACACAAACTCAAAATCCAAGCTTTACCCATTATTCTTCAGCCTATCTAGCTTGGATCTTGGAGCAAAGTTTGAATTTTGGGAGGCTAAGTTCTCATGTTGACCCACAATCTTTGAGGTATAAATCCCTAACCCATAGTTAAATTGTTGGTTGTTTCTTTAATCTAGATTAATTGGGAAATTAATTGTGGTTTTAATTTCAAGATTTAAAATTCAAGAAAGAGTTTGGATCAAGTTAGGGTTTTGAGTATTTGGATTAGGGTTGTGTGATGTAGGTTAACATCTTTAGACTTGTTAAAACTAATCTAGTTGCTAATTACTAATTGTTACATGTAAAATGTCCAAATCATGTTTTTTAGCAAACTAGGTTTTTATAAAGTGTATATATAAGTGAGATAAAATTCAAGTGAGGGTTTCTGGCATTAGATTATGGTTCTAATGAGTGATTAACATGTTAATTCTATCCAACTAACTAAACCTTGTTGCTTATTGCAAATTGTTCCAATTAAATTGTCCAAATTGCATAAATTGCAAACTAGGTTTTTAGAGTTAATGAAAATCGATGAGATTAAAATATAGAAATGGTTTGTATGACTTAATCAAGATATTTAGTGAGCATTGTAGCCACTAGAATTGTTAAAACAACTAGATTTGATCTAATTTCGCAATTGTTGCTTACTAGAGTTTCGGAAAAATAGATTTTAAAGCGAATTTGAAGTTTTGATGATTTAAACCCTATTTTATATATATATTTAGTGTGTTGTGAAACCACGAATGGTACGTTTGGGTTTTTCTCGATCAATCGGCGTTTGTACGCCGATGTCGAGGGCTTTTTGGTTCTTTTGCATGAGTGAACCATAAGTTTTGACCTATGTGAGATTCGCGTGTCGTTTTGGTCATGAGTCGGATCTTAATGCGATACGGTGGGTTATGACATGTAGGTGCCCCCTTGAGGACTTCGAGACGACAAGCAAGCGCGTGGCGACATCGATTTCGGCAAGCGAGGACCAAGTGAGTAGATTTATATCTACGGGAAGAAGTCGGGTGGATGGCGTATAGCACCCCTGCAGTTCGATGTATAGTATGTTATACATATATACTATATATTTATGATGGCTACCTTGTATGACTTGGATGTTTAAGGATAGGGTTACATGTTCATGGATAAATAGTGTTACTTGCGAAACCCTAGAATAGTTGTTGTACCTATACACCCATACACACTTGCATACATTCATTCTTTTACCTGTGCGTATATGGGGATATGTATGTATAAACACACACACACACACACATGGGTATGGGACTATATATATATATATATATATATATATATATATATATATATATATATATATACTGGATTTGAGGATAGTACTTGGGATTTGAGATGAGTCGATGAGATTTGATTTGAGACCGTGAGATCGGTGATGTGGCAGGGTTCGTATTTGAGATACGACATGACGTTGTAGCGGGTCCTTTAACGTAGTGTTTCACACACGTGCATGCATACATAGGCGGTATCAGTATTGTACTGGACGTAGATCAGTACCCCGATCATGATATTTGATAAAGAGGATACCAGATGAATAGTATGATGAATTTGATATTGACCCGTACCCAGATTTGGGATGCCGTATGACGGATTTACGTACGAGCTATATATTGATGTTTGATCCGCACTCTTGACTTGGGAATATCTGATTATAGACATGGTATCGGATGTGATATTATCGAGGCGGGATCACCGACTAATATATATATATATATATGTGTGTGTGTGTGTGTGTGTGTGTGTGTGTATGTGTGTGTGTGTGTGTGTGTGTGTCGACTCAGATGTTAGGCGGTTTCCTTACCTTCAGTTAGCTTGTTAGTTCAGCCGTATAGTTTAGTGTAGTTGTTAGACTAGGTTAGATTCCTACCTATTTCAAAACTAACGGTTCGTGGGTATTTTAAAAGACAGGTCAAGGGATTCTACGGGTATTTCAAAAGACGTATCTTTTCTTAAAAACATCGTAGCCCTTATTTTCAAAACCCCACGATTCGTGTTATTTCAAATGGCACCACTGTGGAACTCATATTTTATTAAATGCAGATTAGTTATCATTGTGTTTACTATTCAGCTCCCGCACATTATTGATGTTCGCTCCGCATCGCATACTTATTTTGTGATTCATATACCGTTATTGATATCATGTTGCTAGGACACCGGCACCATTACCGATGACGCGTATGTACCATGTACATTTACTTGCCGGCTCACACACATCTTCATCGGTAATTTCCATGTCACGATCACTTTAGAAAATACTATTTCATTGACATAGTTTGTTATCTAATAGTTTAGACATGATATTAGTGTACTTGCCTTATATGCTAGTTTAGACATGGTAGTTATTACTTACTACTTCATGCATATTATTATTCACTGTTATGCCGCATTCATGGATTTTTATGCATATATTCACTGTTTACATGCTATTGAGGATTTGGATTCGGATTTTCATGAGATTTCCTGGATTTGGGGGAAAACCGCAAAAACATTAATAAACTTCTTTTCTCTCTCTTTTTAAATGAAAGTGCGGTTTTCTCATGATGTATGAGTCGTCCACCATGAGTTTGCTGATGGATTTCGAGACCCGATTAGAGGAGTTGGATGAACCGTTTCGGATACATGGTGGGCCCGGTAAGGTACCCCGGGGCAAGAAGTTCGAGTAGTAGACGATGAGCCTAACAGGGGAAGACTACCTACCGGTGATTTTACCCGACGCGTCGGATATCTGGAGGATACCGTCGTGGTCTTGAGATTGATGGTAGGGGCCGGTCCGGACTGACGGTGCCCTAGATAGTGAGATTGAGACATTGAGATTTTGAGATATCGAGGTACTGAGATTGATGATCCAGGCCAGTCCGGATAGCCGGAGCCTGAGATATTGAGATATTGGGATTTATGTTTTGTGTCGATGCTAGACATTGTTTATGCTGATTTCATTTATGATACCTCATTTTGAAAATATAGAAATCTCACTAAATTATGAAAGCAGTTTCTTCATTTACATATATTCTGTTTTCATGCATTCATACCTCATCCATATAATATATTGCTACCTGAGGCACTGACACGAGCACTTGGTATTACCGTTGTTTAGAGGTATACCCTAGCCATTGTTATAGGCTGCAGATTATATATTTGAGGATATATTATGATCGTATGACTTAGGATTGTGTTGTTCATGCGATTTCTGTTCGTAGATGTTTTCTACTCACGAGTTGGCAACTCACCCCCGTTGTGCCACAGTTTCTTGCAGGTTTTGCCGTACAGGTTTTATTACGGCTTCGCTGGCACTGCTTCTTTTTCGGGTGACTTGCTAGTAGGTGGGTTTACTTGTATCGTACCCATCATTATACCTTGTATATTATTATTCTGTTGTATATAGAAGTTCCATCAACCAAACATGTATTTATTTCAGAAATAGAGACCAGTGATGTTTATTCTTTCGACCTTAGAGTCGCGCGTTGTATTTCTATGCATTTCTTACTGTTTTGAGTTTCCTTTTGAGTTTTGATCCTCGCTCTTGGTGTTGTATATTATATTGCTTGTGTGGTTGTGACCGTCGATTGACGAAGAGCTAGCTCCTGCTTGAGGATGCCTTTTTATTGATTTCGTATACTATTCATGTTGTATCCCGTTTGGGGGCCAGTATTTACAAAGGAGACTCTGCCGAAATTTTCCGAAAATACTTGATGTTTTTAAAACGCATAATTCGGCTTATGCTACTAAAACTACTTGTTTTAAGTTGGTTTTTCCTTCACTCTACTGCTTCTTTGGTTTTGATTTCTGGGTTTTGGCTTACTTAGATTACGTACGCCTCAAGACGTTTCGTAATTTAAGTGCCGGTCATGTTCCGTACCTTTCGGGTCGTGACAAAATTGGTATCAAAGCGTTAGGTTTTACCTTCGGAGCGTAGGATGACCCTTGGTTGATGGAGTAGGTGACTAAAGCAGAGTGGCGTACCATGGGTATGTTCCGCGGCATACTTACGATACGCTACTCCGCTTAAGAAGCCTTAGGATGTACATTTATTTGTTCAGTATTATATTCCTTCCTACGATATAGCCTCATCGGTACCAGTTATGGTTTGCTGCCATGATTTCGGGCAGGGAGAACTACGGCTGGAGTTGTGGTCAGCATGAGCTCGTCATGAACGAGGACTGACCAGGGCATAATTCCGGCGACACACGATTGCGGAGATGTGTCTTTTTATTGTGTTTTCGCGCCACGAGCGTTGATGGATCGCTGTATGAGATTACTCGGACGTGCAGATCGGCACCAGAGGATCGAGCCACTGATAGAGGCCAGCCAGATTTTGATGATCGTTGGTGTATTGCTTATTCATGATGATTGAGGTACTGTTCAACGTGCAGACGAGTGAGCCCGTTGTTGCTGTGAATGATGAGATATCGCCCCAGATGTTGGAGCTATTGCAGTACGAGTAGTAGTAAGAGATGATAGAAGGTCGCTAGTCACCGAGGATTAATGACTAGGACATGTGGTTCGTTCGCTACCCCGATGCGAGGTCATCAGATAGGTTGATTCCAGCTAGAGACGACTTCATGCGGAGACATTGAGAGTCGACAGAGGAGATCGAATGTCAGAAACCTATTATTCCAAGTTTAAAGTATTCGGAAAGACTTGCAGGAAATTCTATGGACTCTAGAAGAATGAAACCCTGACTCGACATAATGACCGTGTGAAAGCCTTTGAACCTTAGGGTTTGCGGCAGTTCCGCGGCGCCATTAGTGAGGCTTGGGTTTGCCCTTCTACGGCTGGACCATCGATGTTGTGATACGTACTCGATACTATTAAACTGTACCCAAGATGTTGAGCTCTTGGGGGATTATGAGGTTTTGACGAATCGATCGAATGGTTCGACTTCATTCGGATGCTAGGTGGTGAGATGCACTTCTTGGGAGACTCCAGATACGAGGATAGCCGTTGGAGATCAGTCCATGCAGCCATGACGAGATGAGTCCGAAGCAGTCGACATTAGAGAAAAATGGAGTAAGAGGTTCGTACAAGATCTGGATAAAATGACGTTCCACTCCGTCGACATCAGAGATGCGATATGCATGCTGAGGCATTGTACTTGGATTTATCTTCCAGAAGGAGTCGCGATGGGCATGTAGCCGTTCCGGAACCAGAAACAGATATAGCAAAGGATGATGACTTCCGGACAGTTAGACAGAGACGAGATTTGGGAGAGACCTCGACAAGACCGTTCTGGAATAAATTACGAGAAGACTTGGACCCAGGAGTGGTCATGTTACGTACACCAGTAGGCCAGATTTTAGGATCGTCGACGAGACATGCTATGAGTGACCACGACAGTTGTCCAGAGATTCTTGGAGAATGTGCTTGAGTGGGACTATTCCGCCATACATGATTTCGGTATTTTGGGCGACCTATTCGCATGACTGATTTTGATGATTGAGTTTCATGATATTATTTTCATGCACCATGGTTGCACCTACTGAATATTTATGATTTTTGCACAGTTGTTGCGCTTGATATCGTTTTCGTGCCTTGGTTTCTCATGTTTACGATTTTATGGGTTTCATACAGCTGAGTTGATTTCGTGCATATGTACGCACACGATTTGGTTTTTGCACTCGGTATAGTTCACATATGCTTGCAGTGCAGTGATTTGCATTTTGTGCACCACAGTAGCACTGGACTTCGATTTCGATTGTGATGTTCGATATTTGTTTTGTGCACCTTATGCACCTGATTGGATTTTGCGCATGTTCGTTGCTTGATATTGGATTTCATGATTTCGTGCATGATGGATGTGCCTGATTTGGGCTTTGCGCATGTTGGGCGTATGTTATGAGATGCGATTTTGGTGCACGCCAGATGCACTAAATCGAGGTTCTTCGTGCATGTCAGATTCATCTGTTTTTGCTGTCAGGCACACCTGCTGCTCTTGACAGATGTTTCGTCCACACCCGTTGCACCTAGATGTTGTTTCTGTGATCATGTATGGCACATTCATGGATTTTAATTTCCGTGCGCACCAGACGCACATAGTATTCATATGCATATTTAGGGATTGAGTTCTTATGGAGTAGTACGTTTTTATGATATTTGCTATGTGTTTTCGTACTGAGCAGGACTAGTCAGAGGACGGTACCTGAATATATTCTGCATGCATTGATAGTTATCGAAGGGATTTCCAAAAAGCGAGCTATAGTATCAGTATTTACCTATGTGTCTGATATGACACGAAACGTTTTAAATAAGGAAACCCTTCTAAATTGTTTCCAAAACGGCGGAACGTACACATTAAACAAAAGATATATATGTATATGGTTATTTTCTTATGATAGACGTCCGCCACTGTGCAGTGGTATGCGCATTGCACAGCGACTTTAAAAGATTTGGCATGCATTTCCTTCAGATATTTACATGTATAGATTTGATATTTACGTGTATAGCTCTGATTTATATCATATTGGTTTTGCTTTGAATTTGGCATTCGTGTCTTTACCATGACTCCGATGATTGCGAGATGCTTGACGGAGTTTCGATTTGGAGTTATCTGCTCATTACTCATGCGCATGCATTGCGCTATGATACGTTTTATGCATTGATGATTTCGGAGCCCCGACGACTTGGACTTTCATTTGAAATGTTTTAGAATTTGGGGGTGTAAATTTAAATTCGGGGACCGAATTTCTTTAAGGGGGAAAATTGTAACGTTTTGAAAATCGTTTCGGTAAAATTTCGGAAAAATCGGGAAAATAAGGGGGTTTTCTGTAAAAATTCAAAATACAAATATTTTTATTATAAAATTAAATATACATATTCTAGCTATGTAATTGCTAGTATTTGGTATTTATTGAGCCACTGGTAAAATTTCTAATTTTCTGAAAAATTTTCCGAAATTAATTATTTTAATATTATTTTAAGCCGTCACTAATACATTTAATTAGGGAAAATTACAAATTGGAATGAGTTGAAACAAATTTTGTGCATCATAATACATTAAACAAAATTTTAACATGTGGTTTTTGAAATGAAAGAAATTGTCAAGATAGTTCTTGAAATTTTAAAAAAAAAGGTTAAATGAAAAAAGGTAAATAATAAAGAATTTGAAACATGGGCTAGTTGTTTAAGTTTTGGGCTTTCTTTACATGGAAATTCTCCACTATTACACACACACACCCACTAATCCTAGTGTGGCCGAACCCTTGACAGCCCCAAAATTCTTGGTCCCCTCATTTCACCTCAATTGAAAAAGAATAAAGAAAGTAAACGAGGCATGGGATTAATAAAAGAAGTATGGAGTGGGCTTTGACTTAAAACACATTCTCTCTCCCCTTTCCCTCACCAAACCAGCAACCTCCCTCCCAAAATGCTCGGCCCCCCTGCTGCAGCAAATCTCCCCCTTCATCACTTCTTTTCTCTTCAAAAAATCTTGCAAAATTGACCAAAATCCCATCAAAACTCACACAAACTCAAAATCCAAGCTTTACCCATTATTCTTTGGCCTATTTAGCTTGGATCTTGGAGCAAAGTTTGCATTTTGGGAGGCTAAGTTCTCATGTTGATCCATAAATTTTGAGGTATAAATCCCTAACCCATAGTTAAATTGTTGGTTGTTTCTTTAATCTAGATTAATTGGAAAATTAATTGTGGTTTTAATTTCAAGATTTAAAATTCAAGAAAGAGTTTGGATCAAGTTAGGGTTTTGAGTATTTGGATTAGGGTTGTGTGATGTAGGTTAACATCTTTAGACTTGTTAAAACTAATCTAGTTGCTAATTACTAATTGTTACATGTAAAATGTCCAAATCATGTTTTTTAGCAAACTAGGTTTTTATAAAGTGTATATATAGGTGAGATAAAATTCAAGTGAGGGTTTCTGGCATTAGATTATGGTTCTAATGAGTGATTAACATGTTAATTCTATGCAAAACTAAACCTTGTTGCTTATTGCAAATTGTTCCAATTAAATTGTCCAAATTGCTTAAATTGCAAACTAGGTTTTTAGAGTTAATGAAAATCGATGAGATTAAAATATAGAAATGGTTTGTATGACTTAATCAAGATATTTAGTGAGCATTGTAACCACTAGAATTGTTAAAACAACTAGATTTGATCTAATTTGGCAATTGTTGCTTATTAGAGTTTCGGAAAAATAGATTTTAAAGCGAATTTGAAGTTTTGTATATATATATATATATATATAGTGTGTGTGTTGTGAAACCACGAATGGTACGTTTGGGTTTTTCTCGATCAATCGGCGTTTGTACGCCGATGTCGAGGGCTTTTTGGTTCTTTTGCATGAGCGAACCATAAGTTTTGACCTATGTGAGATTCGCGTGTCGTTTTGGTCATGAGTCGGATCTTAATGCGATACGGTGCGTTATGACATGTAGGTGCCCCCTTGAGGACTTTGAGACGACAACCAAGCACGTGGCGACATCGATTTCGGCAAGCGAGGACCAAGTGAGTAGATTTATATCTACGGGGAGAAGTCGGGTGGATGGCGTATAGCACCCCCGCAGTTTAATGTATAGATGTTATACATATATACTATATATTTATGAGGGTTATCCTGTGTGACTTGGATGTTTAAGGATAGGGTTACATGTTCATGGATAAATAGTGTTACTTGCGAAACCCTAGAATAGTTGTTGCACCTATACATGCACACACACTTGCATGCATTCATTCTTTTACCTGTGTGTATATGGGGATATGTATATATCTATACACACACACACACACATGGGTATGGGACTATGTGTGTGTCTATATATATATATATATATATATATTTATTTATATATATATATATATTGTTAGTTATATGTATGCCCTAGAGGCCATTACTATACATAGGATGTATATTGTAGTGGATGCTTGGACATATATATGGAGGACTTTCTTGCTCGACATGATAGTATGCTATCTGGTTGCTCTTTACCTTAACGTGTACACTAATTGTCTCTCTGTTACATGTTGGTAAAGCCCTTAGGATGTGTACTTGACTACCTGGACTGTGATGCGGATCATACTAGTGAGGACATGGTAGTCCATAAGTACATCCTTCAAGGTCCCTAGTCGTGGGTGTATCAAGACGGGGCATCGATATACCAGAGTAGACTAGCGTTTACCTTCTCGACCCATACAGATGGGCGATGGATGATCCCATATCCATTGGTGTTTGACATCAGAGATGATATACGGGTGCTCAGTGGAGACTGGGTACACTGGACGGACTCGCCGAGAACTCCCAAATGGTATTATACCTTACGTCAGATGGCAGTTCTCTGGTGACACTGGTACAGGTTAGTCTGTAGACCCGAGATCGTCATAGAGTCTTGTGTGATTCCCACTGTGCTTTGATTTCCACTTTACCACGTCCAAGAGGGCGTGCAAAATGGTGGTTTTTGGGTACAGTCCCGAATCACATGGAGGCAATGAGCGATAGGAGGGGATTCGTCTCTCCCGGCATAGGGAGTTGATGTTGCGCTGTGTTCGATTGTCTAAAACCGGAAATCCCTGGCCAGGGTTGCTGAGATTTATGGTAAGTGTTACCAGTAGTTTCTCGAACTGTTATAGACATCATATCGACACGACTTATCGAGCTACTGGGGTCTGACGTTTACCACCCCTAGGCGAGATATGCGACATATCAGACAATCAGACCGGACTGTACGGTAAGTGTTACTGGTTGGATTCACAGGAGTGTGAGCGGGCTTGCTCGTTGATCTTCTGATCGGTCAATACCCGGGTGGCCGTTATGTTTAGCAGACCGCTTGCGGCTTGTGGGTGTTTGATATGATCATCACCTACTGCCGGCGTATTGACAAGTCTTTAGAGTCCTACACAGAGGTTTCCTGCCTCAAGCAAAACGAAATAGGAGTGCATATGAGATATGTGCGGGACCGAGAATAATACCAGTATGTGATACTGTATTCTATTCTCGCGATTTGTATTATCGGACGGTTATATAAGATATAGCCGGGTTACCGAATCAAATGTTGATTCGATATATTGATACACTTGATATTAGTCGGTTATATGCAGTATGACCGGATCATTAAATCAAGTGTTGATTTAATGATTTAATGTATAATTATATATTTGATATATTACTTTACATTAACTAGTATTTGTTCACTTAAGACTATTTTTCTCACTGGATTGTGCACATTGTATATTTGATATATGTTTGTGCACTAGTTTGTATCATGTTTGATGGTACATGCAAACTTGGGTGTGTGTATGCCTTAAACCATGTTTAGGTTAATGGTTAGGTTTTATTTATTCTTTTTATTCATTTTGGTAAAAAACTAAATGGTGGCTTTTTGTTTCTTTGCTAGAAGCTTCATGATGCTTCATGCATCTTTGAAAAAGTCTTAACCATTTTGTTTTTTCCTTAACCTAACCATTACCTCTATACCCTAGTTTATTCTCTATATGTGTTACTTCACCCAGGGTTGCATTATGATAAGTATTCACTTGATTTATTATTTTCAAGAATAATTCATTTTCCTTCTTCTTCTTCATCTTCTTCAAGTGAAGAAAACCTTTCTTGAAAATTTTCAAGTGATGAAATCAAGTGAGAAATCCAAATCCAAAGTGAACCCACATCCTATTTCTTCATCCTCTACCACTTGCCATGTTGTATAGGGTGTTATCTTCACAAGTTTCATGACCTAGTGAAGATGGAGCTTGAGTTTGAGTCGCCTCGACGTAGATCATCTTCGGCATCGAAATCAACGACCTAGCCCGCTTATTTCTCCGACGAAACCATCGCTAGAGTCCGGGATTACGATGATCGCAGCGGAGGGACGTTAACATGGAGCTAAAGAAGTGGAGGACCGGATCTACAAAGGTTATAATTCCTTTCACTTAGTAGCAAAGTTGTTTGCTTGCTTGTAGTTTCGCCTATCCTCGAGTTAACGATCTTCATTAGGGTTTCTCGGCACATAAATTTTTGAATTTGGCATAGTTGATGCCTTGTGAAACCTCATGAGTGTGCCTAGGAACCCTATAGTGGTATCAGAGCCTAGCTAGAGCTTTAGGCGATTGGTAGACGATGTTAGAAATCCGATCGAACCCCGAAACCCTAAATTATACCCCTCTCTGTACAATTTTTGAAACTGTGGATTTTTCCTAATTAAAAATGCTCAGAAAATATAGCAGGAAATTCTAAGAAACACTGTACAAAACGAAGCCCTAACTCTACTGTAGCGTCGCGGAACCGCGGCCATTCCCTGCTTTTGGCGACGGTTCCGCGGCCGTAGGTAATGTTTACGGATTCCTTTTTATACAGTATTGCCCGTAGCAGTTTCCTCTGTTCTCTGGGAATTTTTAATCTGTACTCAAGAGTTGAGTTTTCTGGGTTGTTTTGGGGACTCGATGTTTCGATCGGATTGTTTAACTTTGTTTATTTTTTTCCGGGTATTTTAGAACATGTTAAAAAGTTCGACCGGATATAAATACCCAATTTTTCCCCTGCCGGGAAATTTCCAAGTGTTGGATTTTTTCCGTAGTTTAAAAACGTTCTAAGTAGTGCAAGTAACGCGATGGACCCTCTAGAAGACAACAAACCTTAACTCGATTATGTGACCGTCTTGAACTGCCCTTTGAACCTTAGGGTTTGGGGCAGTACGGCGTGCCACATGTGAGGCGTTGGCTTGACCCTTCTACGGCTGGACCGTTGGTACTGTGGCATGAAGTGAATGTTTTCAAACTTATTTCATGAGTTGAGCTGTTTCGGGAAAACTTGGGTGTTTGGTTGTTCGATCGGAAAGTTTAACTTTTTCTATTTATCTGGAACGTGATACAATATTTGGAATCCACAAATTGTTATGAGATAACCGATTTGAATGTTATAAACATAGCACTTTAGTCTCATTTGATCGGTTGCCACGGAATTTTGATGTGATCAAAAGTCCGTCGTAATCATGTAGTGTACGCGGATACTCGCCGGTAAACTTAATAGATAGCCACGCCCCATAGCCCCGACCAAGAAACTGTAGGAGAACCCCGTAGCCAAAAGCATCCGTTAGGGTTCGCGGCAGAGGTGTTCCGCCTTAGTACACTTCATCGACGGCATCCGGGGGTGCGGCCGTCTACTAAAGTTTACGACGAGCATTCGATCAAAATATCGGGAATCTTTTTGAATTGCCCGACTTGATATTGAAAAGAGTTTTCGATAATGAGACTAAAATGCGGGGTTTATAAATGTTAGGCATGCGATGTTTAAGGAATTCATTTGGTTAGGCATATGATGTCTAAGGTGGTTGCGGATTCCAACTGTTGTAGTTTTACATTTTCTTTTCTGCGACCGTAAGTGTAATATGTGATATCGCCGGTTTCGTTGCTCTATGTCAACGACAATTGGGATGGACATATTTACTTACGTTGATAACATGTGATGTTATGTGTTGCTGGATATGTTATATTGGATCGTCGTGTTTGAATAGCCGGGGGTTTTTATATGAGATGAGTGTTTTTCTTTTTCATTCACGTAAAAACTTGTATGTAATATTCTATTATTGGGGCACTTCCAGGTTGCGGAAGATGTCACCGTTGATATATATTATTTACTTTTCCGCATTAGGATAGACCCAAGGAGGGGAGCACAAGTAACCGGGTTCTAGGGTCCAGTTGGAGAACATCTCGAGGAGTCGAGTCCGGGTCTCCTAACCCTAGAATTGGTAGGGTTGCTTGCCGCTCTCTTAGGGGTCTAGGAGTGTGAGTTTGGCTATTCATCGTGAACGTGGAATCCGTGTTTTATAGAGGCTCAAAATAAAACACGGACGTCCTAGTATATCCAATATTTCATATGTTTCTTCTGCTGCGATATCTATGATGTGATCATTTGATGTGTTGTGATAAATGCTGTATATAGTATATATGATATATTATATAGACGTTGCTTATGTTTTACACCCGCGCTAGCCCTGCCTCGCTCTGTCGTTAGTTACCTAACCTAACGGTACAGACGGGACATCGAGGCGAATGCGGATGGCATAAGCGTACGTTATATTTATCTGTGATGTTTAGGTGGACTTAAATGATGGGACTTCATTAATATGATTAATGAAAGAAAAGAAACCTAAAAGATGTTGTGTAATGAATTTTCAAAAATAGGTAGCTACGGTTCTTGCTTTGCATCGCGGTGTTCCTTGTAGAACATCCTGCACATTATTCGATAAGGAAAGGGCCGAGATCCCTTCACCGGGAGTGACCCCTTTAGCAATAACTGGCAGATGCTACACCCCTCGGTTTGTCTTTTGATTGCTTCTATAGTTTCTGCTTTGCACAGTGATATATATGATATATCCCGCACCTCATTCGACGAGGAAAGGGCCGACGAACCATTCACCGGGAGTGACCCCTTTAGCAAAACTAGTAAAAGCCTCAAAAAAATTCCATTTTAAAATCATTTGATTCTACAACGATATCAAGTTCATTACGCAAGAGGTTTTCTGAAAAACCTGTCGTAGCCGTCCGTCATTTCAGATAAGTCCTACTTAGTATTCGTGCTACGTTTGTTGGCCTGCATTAAGGCGTAGTGTGCGGTAGCTAACTAGTATTTATCTGCTTATGCATATGATACAGATTGGATTAGGCTAGTCGTGTGACTTTGTTGGCCTGCGTCAAGGGTCGTGCGGGTGGGTTTGATTTAATCACGAAATGACGGGTTGAACTTGACTAGCGCACTATGGTTTGCTGGCCTACGTCAAGGTCATGGGACGCTAGGGGCAAAATTATCGGGAATTTCAAGTGTTGAAATGTGCAATGAGATTGCATACCTTCTATGAGATAGTTGGATCCCGATACCCACTGCGAGTAAGAGTTACTCCTGGGAGAGTTTTACACATTACAATTAGCCGATCAAGTAGGTGTCTAGAAAGGCGTTAACGGGGTTACGCCTCTGGGAAAACGAGGTTTACTTTAATTAGGTTCGTGCGAAAGCACGGGGGACCTCCCTCAAAGTACCGACACTGGCCTGGCTGAAAGATTGGCGAACTTGTAAGGTGTAATTAATCCCGGCTAATCTTTCCATTTAGGGTTTGAAGGAAGATTTGATAAAAAAAACAGTGGGAGACATCCTGATTAGATAAAATAATAACCAATCTGATCTTGCAAGAGCATACGCTGAGTATTTTCTTCTCTCTCTCTCCAGGTAGCGACCATATCACGCCTTAATCAAAATAATAATACGGATATATTGACCGAACCCGCTTGTTATACTGAGCTGGGGAACGTTGGTCCCGCTCCAACTTATAATTGTTATAAGACAGAGCAGGAAATTGGGGAATACCAGATTTCCCGTGCCGCCCAAATGAAGAAAGTGCATGCTGATGCATCTTCTTCGGGTGTGTTCATTACAGAGAACTGTTTCTCAGTATCCTTTACGTCCTGGGTATGAGATACCGGATCAGGATCCCGCATATGTAATCTGTTACATGGGCTACAGATAGGTAGAGAGCTGAGAACGGGTGATAAGTTTCATGAGACAGAAAACGGTGCAAGTGTTACAGCCAAGTCTATTGGTCACTGTCACCCTGTATTACCAGTACATTGATTCTGAACAAATGCTATTAGATACCGAACCTGATATACAAAATCATATCAATCTCTTTATTTATTAAAGAAGGATATAATTTTGTATTGTTGAATATTGTTTTGAACATTTCAAAAGTTGATAGGTTCAGGCACGTTATCTAAAAGTATTGACGTTCTAAATCAAACTACAGTTCCTAGTATACAGAACACACACAAGAGGAAGAGTTTAGAAATGAACGAATCCTTCTTAAGGCATTGTAGACTAGGTCAAATCAATGGGACCCGACTGGCTGAAGTTACATTTTAGATGCATGTTTAAATCAGTTTGAATTTACAACTTGTGAAACTTGCCAGTCATGTCACAAAGATAAGATGACCATAGCTCCATTTACTGGAAACAGAGAAAGAGTTAGTAAACTCTTGGGATTGATACATGTTGATGTATGTAAGGTCCCCTGTCTACACATGTCAGGACCGGTTATTTGTACTTCATTACATTCTCTGATGATCTCTTAAGATTCAGCCATATGTTCCTGTTGAAACATAAGTCCGAAGCTTTTGAGATATTCACAGAATATATAAGTTAGAAGTAGAGAACCAAATTACGGGTATAAGTATTATGTCCTATGATAAGATCAGGGAGGAGAATACTTGTGCATAGAATTCCTGGACTATTCTAAAGGAGAATGAGATTCTCTCTCCGTATTACTCCTCTGAATATACCACAGCACAACGGTGTATCGGGGCGGAGCAATCGCACCATATTAGATATGGTGTGCTCTATGATGAGTATTACTGAGTTACCTGTTTCTTTTAGGGGGTTATGCACTTGAGAAGCTGCATGCCTATTGAACTGGGTTCGAATCAAATCAGTGCCTACCACTCCATATAAGATATGGTATGGGAAGAGCCTATCTCTTAAGTAAGTTAAGATTTGGGATTGTCCGGCCTATGTCAAAAGCAAAATCCGGACAACATCGAGGCAGGGTCAGTTCTGTAGAACTGGAAAGGTTCCAGCTATACCAACTGTAGCTGATGATTTGACATAACCAAAGGATTCAATAGTCCCCGACGAACCTCAGCCTCTCCGCCGATCTAGTAGGGTTCCTCATCCGCCCGAGAGATACTTCGATTTCTCGATGACAGTGGGAGCAAGGATTGCATCATGAGATGATGACCCAACTAGTTTCGAACAGGCCATCAAGAGTATGGACTCTGTAAGAATGGCTGGATGCTTAGCGATCTGAGATGGAATCCATGTACACCAACAAAGTATGGACTTTGGTTGCTATATCTGAAGGGTTAAATCCCCATCAGGAGCAAGTATATCTTGAGAAGATTACTTGGTGTAGATGGAAAAGTTGAGACTTTCAAAGCTAGACTTGTTAAAGGTTTTCGTCATCAACCAGGCGTGGATAATGATGAAACCTTTTCCAGTGGCTATGCTTAAGTCCATCCGGATCCTACTTGCCATTGCCACATACCATGACTACGATATCTGGTGGTTGGGTGCCATGACTACTTTTCTAAATAATGATTTAGAAGAGAACGTCTATAAGAACACAGCCAGAGGGCTTCGTAGACAGTGGGAGCAGCGGAAACGTGTACAAGATGCTTTATAGGATAAAGCAGGCATCGCGGAGTTGGAACGTCTGTTTTGATATGGTAGTCAAAGAGTTTGACTTCATCAAAATAGTAGATGAACCTTGTATATACAAAAAGGTAGTAGGGAGTATGGTGATGATCCTCGTAGAGTACGTGGATGACATACTCTTGATAGGGAATGAGTTTCCTATGCTACGCTCGGTCAATCTCCGCTTATCACAAGGATTCTCCATAAAGGATCAAAGTGATACCTCCTAAATCCTGAGTTTTGATCTATGAGATAGAAGTAATTGGATGTTAGGATTCTCACTAGTTTTAGTGAGATGGTATCAATCGATCCTGGGGAAAATCACTGGAAAGGTTCCAGAGTGATAAGGACGACTGAATGTCGGTCACAGGCATTGTCTTTACCCTCAGTGGAGGGACGGTATGTTGGAAGAGTTCCAAGCTAGATACCATGACATACTAGACGATTAAAGGCAAGATACATCGTTACCAAAGAGGAAGTCTGGGTGTATATTAGTTCATGATATGAACTTCGTTCCTACCATTGTGAGACAATGGAGTTGTGGCTTATGCCAAGAAACGCCTGTCCAATCAGTGATCCAGACATATTCTGAGGCAGCATCACCTGATCATGGAGATAGTTGATCTCCAGGGTGATCGAGATTAGGAGAGTAGGCTCAGAGGACAATTCGGCGGATCCACTCACAAAGGATTTTTCCCAGAGAGAGACTTATATGGGATGGTTGAGTATTAGATACTGCAACCACTGCTACAGATGGCCCTAGAGCATGTGGGAGATTATTATATATGTATGCCCTAGAGGCCATTACTATACAAAGGATGTATATTGTAGTGGATGCTTGGACATATATAGGGAGGACTTTCTTGCTCTACATGATAGTATGCTATCTGGTTGCTCTTTACCTTAACGTGTACACTGATTGTCTCTCTGTTACATGTTGGTAAAGCACTTAGGATGTGTACTTGACTACCTGGACTATGATGCGGATCATACTAGTGGGGACATGGTAGTCCATAAGTACATCCTTCAAGGTCCCTAGTCGCGGGTGTATCGAGACGGGGCATCGATATACCAGAGTAGACTAGCGTATACCTTCTCGACCCATACAGATGGGCGATGGATGATCCCATATCCATTGGTGTTTGACATCAGAGATGATATACGGGTGCTCAGTGGAGAATGGGTATACTGGACGGACTCGCCGAGAACTCCCAGATGGTATTATACCTTACGTCAGATGGCAGTTCTCTGGTGACAATGGAACAGGTTAGTCTGTAGACCCGAGATCGTCATAGAGTCTTGTGTGATTCCTACTGTGCTTTGATTTCCACCTTACCACGTCCAAGAAGGCGTACAAAACGGTGGTTTTTGGGTACAGTCCCGAATCACATGGAGGCAATGAGCGATAGGAGGGGATTCGTCTCTACCGGTATAGGGAGTTGATGTTGCGCTGTGTTCGATTGGCTATAACCGGAAATCCCTGGCCAGGGTTGCTGAGATTTATGGTAAGTGTTACCATTAGTTTCTCGAACTGTTATAGACATCATATCGACACGACTTATCGAGCTACTGGGGTCTGACGTTTACCACCCCTAGGCGAGATATGCGACATATCAGACGATTAGACCGGACTGTACGGTAAGTGTTACTGGTTGGATTCACAGGAGTGTGAGCGGGCTTGCTCGTTGATCTTCTGATCGCTCAATACCCGGATGACTGTTACGTTTAGCAGACCGCTTGCGGCTTGTGGGTGTTTGATATGATCATCACCTACTGCCGGCGTATTGGCAAGTCTTTAGAGTCCTACACAGAGGTTTCCTGCCTCAAGCAAAACGAAATAGGAGCGCATATGAGATATGTGCGGGACCGAGAATAATACCAGTATGTGATACTGTATTCTATTCTCCCGATTTGTATCATCGGACGGTTATATAAGATATAGCCGGGTTACCGAATCAAATGTTGATTCGATATATTGATACACTTGATATTAGTCGGTTATATGCAGTATGACCGGATCATTAAATCAAGTGTTGATTTAATGATTTAATGTATAATTATATATTTGATATATTACTTTACATTAACTAGTATTTGTTCACTTAAGACTATTTTTCTCACTGGATTGTGCACATTGTATATTTGATATATGTTTGTGCACTAGTTTGTATCATGTTTGATGGTACATGCAAACTTGGGTGTGTGTATGCCTTAAACCATGTTTAGGTTAGTGGTTAGGTTTTATTTATTCTTTTTATTCATTTTGGTAAAAAACTAAATGGTGGCTTTTTGTTGCTTTGCTAGAAGCTTCATGCATCTTTGAAAAAGTCTTAACCATTTTGTTTTTTCCTTAACCTAACCATTACCTCTAAACCCTAGTTTATTCTCTACATGTGTTACTTCACCCATGGTTGCATTATGATAAGTATTCACTTGATTTATTATTTTCAAGAATAATTCATTTTCCTTCTTCTTCTTCATCTTCTTCAAGTGAAGAAAACCTTTCTTGAAAATTTTCAAGTGATGAAATCAAGTGAGAAATCCAAATCCAAAGTGAACCCACTTCCTATTTCTTCATTCTCTACCACTTGCCATGTTGTATAGGGTGTTATCTTCACAAGTTTCATGACCTAGTGAAGATGGAGCTTGAGTTTGAGTCGTCTCGACGTAGATCATCTTCGGCATCGAAGTCAACGACCTAGCCCGCTTATTTCTCCGACGAAACCATCGCTAGAGTCCGGGATTCCGAAGATCGCAGCGGAGGGACATCAACATGGAGCTAAAGAAGTGGAGGACCGGATCTACAAAGTTTATAATCCCTTTCACTTAGTAGCAAAGTAGTTTGCTTGCTTGTAGTTTCGCCTATCCTCTAGTTAACGATCTTCATTAGGGTTTCTCGGCACATAAATTTTTGAATTTGGCATGGTTGATGCCTTGTGGAACCTCATGAGTGTGCCAAGGAACCCTACAGTGGTATCAGAGCCTAGCTAGAGCTTTAGGTGATTGGTAGACGATGTTAGAAATCCGATCGAACCCCGAAACCCTAAATTATACCCCTCTCTGTACAATTTTTGAAACTGTGGATTTTTCCTCATTAAAAATGCTCAGAAAATATAGCAGGAAATTCTAAGAAACACTGTACAAAACGAAGCCCTAACTCTACTATAGCGCCGCGGAACCGCGGCCATTCCCTGCTTTTGGCGGCGGTTCCGCGGCCGTAGGTAATGTTTATGGATTCCTTTTTATACAGTATTGCCCGTTGCAGTTTCCTCTGTTCTCTGGGAATTTTTAATCTGTACTTAAGAGTTGAGTTTTCTGGGTTGTTTTGGGGACTCGATGTTTCGATCGGATTTTTTAACTTTGTTTATGTTTTTCCGGGTATTTTAGAACATGTTAAAAAGTTCGACCGGATATAAATACCCAATTTTTCCCCTGCCGGGAAATTTCCAAGTGTTGGATTTTTTCCGTAGTTTAAAAACGTTCTAAGTAGTGCAAGTAACGCGATGGACCCTCTAGAAGACAACAAACCTTAACTCGATTATGTGACCGTCTTGAACTGCCCTTTGAACCTTAGGGTTTGGGGCAGTACGGCGTGCCACATGTGAGGCGTTGGCTTGACCCTTCTACGGCTGGACCGTTGGTACTGTGGCATGAAGTGAATGTTTTCAAACTTATTTCATGAGTTGAGCTGTTTCGGGAAAACTTGGGTGTTTGGTTGTTCGATCGGAAAGTTTAACTTTTTCTATTTATCTGGAACGTGATACAATATTTGGAATCCACAAATTGTTATGAGATAACCGATTTGAATGTTATAAACATAGCACTTTAGTCTCATTTGATCAGTTGCCACGGAATTTTGATGTGATCAAAAGTCCGTCGCAATCACGTAGTGTACGCGGATACTCGCCGGTAAACTTAATAGATAGCCACGCCCTATAGCCCCGACCAAGAAACTGTAGGAGAACCCCGTAGCCAAAAGCATCCGTTAGGGTTCGCGGCAGCGGTGTTCCGCCTTAGTACACTTCGTCGACGGCATCCGGGGGTGCGGCCGTCTACTAAAGTTTGCGACGAGCATTCGATCAAAATATCGGGAATCTTTTTGAATTGCCCGACTTGATATTGAAAAGAGTTTTCGATAATGAGACTAAAATGCGGGGTTTATAAATGTTAGGCTTGCGATGTCTAAGGAATTCATTTGGTTAGGCATATGATGTCTAAGGTGGTTGCGGATTCCAACTGTTGTAGTTTTACATTTTCTTTTCTGCGACCGTAAGTGTAATATGTGATATCGCCGGTTTCGTTGCTATATGTCAACGACAATTGGGATGGACATATTTACATACGTTGATGACATGTGATGTTATGTGTTGCTGGATATGTTATATTGGATCGTCGTGTTTGAATAGCCGGGGGTTTTTATGTGAGATGAGTGTTTTTCTTTTTCATTCATGTAAAAACTTGTATATAATATTCTTTTATTGGGGCACTTCCAGGTTGTGGAAGATGTCACCGTTGATATATATTATTTACTTTTCCGCATTAGGATAGACCCAAGGAGGGGAGCACAAGTAACCGGGTTCTAGGGTCCACTGGAAGACCATCTCGAGGAGTCGAGTCCGGGTCTCCTAACCCTAGAATTGGTAGGGTTGCTTGCCTCTCTCTTAGGGGTCTAGGGGTGTGGGTTTGGCTATTCATCGTGACCGTGGAATCCGTGTTTTATAGAGGCTCAAAATAAAAAACGGACGTCCTAGTATATCCAATGTTTCATATGTTTCTTCTGCTGCGATATCTATGATGTGATCATTTGATGTGTTGTGATAAATGCTGTATATAGTATATATGATATATTATATAGACGTTGCTTATGTTTTACACCCGCGCTAGCCCTGCCTCGCTCTGTCGTTAGTTACCTAACCTAACGGTGCAGACGGGACATCGAGGCGAATGCGGATGGCATAAGCGTACGTTATATTTATCTGTGATGTTTAGATGGACTTAAATGATGGGACTTCATTAATATGATTAATGAAAGAAAAGAAACCTAAAAGATGTTGTGTAATGAATTTTCAAAAACAGGTAGCTACGGTTCTTGCTTTGCATCGCGGTGTTCCTTGTAGAACATCCTGCACCTTATTCGATAAGGAAAGGGCCGAGATCCCTTCACCAGGAGTGACCCCTTTAGCAATAACTGGCAGATGCTACACCCCTCGGTTTGTCTTTTGATTGCTTCTATAGTTTCTGCTTTGCACAGTGATATATATGATATATCCCGCACCTCATTCGACGAGGAAAGGGCCGACGATCCCTTCACCGGGAGTGACCCCTTTAGCAAAACTAGTAAAAGCCTCAAAAACATTCCATTTTAAAATCATTTGATTCTACAACGATATCAAGTTTATTACGCAAGAGGTTTTCTGAAAAACCTGTCGTAGCCGTCCGTCATTTCAGATAAGTCCTACTTAGTATTCGTGCTATGTTTGTTGGCCTGCGTCAAGGCGTAGTGTGCGGTAGCTAACTAGTATTTATCTGCTTATGCATATGATACAGATTGGATTAGGGTAGTCGTGCGACTTTTTTGGCCTGCGTCAAGGGTCGTGCGGGTGGGTTTGATTTAATCACGAAATGACGGGTTGAACTTGACTAGCGCACTATGGTTTGTTGGCCTACGTCAAGGTCATGGGACGCTAGGGGTAAAATTATCAGGAATTTCAAGTGTTGAAATGTGCAATGAGATTGCATACCTTCTATGAGATAGTTGGATCCCGATACCCACTGCGAGTAAGAGTTACTCCTGGGAGAGTTTTACACATTACAATTAGCCGATCAAGTAGGTGTCTAGAAAGGCGTTAACGGGGTTACGCCTCTGGGAAAACGAGGTTTACTTTAATTAGGTTCGTACGAAAGCACGGGGGACCTCCCTCAAAGTACCGACACTGGCCTGGCTGAAAGATTGGCGAACTTGTAAGGTGTAATTAATCCCGGCTAATTTTTCCTTTTAGGGTTTAAAGGAAGATTTGATAAAAAAAAACAGTGGGAGAAATCCTGATTAGATAAAATAATAACCAATCTGATCTTGCAAGAGCATACGCTGAGTATTTTCTTCTCTCTCTCTCCAGGTAGCGACCATATCACGCCTTAATCAAAATAATAATACGGATATATTGACCGAACCCGCTTGTTATACTGAGCTGGGGAACGTTGGTCCCGCTCCAACTTATAATTGTTATAAGACAGAGCAGAAAATTGTGGAATACCAGATTTCCCGTGCCGCCCAAATGAAGAAAGTGCATGCTGATGCATCTTCTTCGGGTGTGTTCATTACAGAGAACTGTTTCTCAGTATCCTTTACGTCTTGGGTATGAGATACCGGATCAGGATCCCGCATATGTAATCTGTTACATGGGCTACAGATAGGTAGAGAGCTGAGAACGGGTGATAAGTTTCATGAGACAGAAAACGGTGCAAGTGTTACAGCCAAGTCTGTTGGTCACTGTCACCCTGTATTACCAGTACATTGATTCTGAACAAATGCTATTAGATACCGAACCTGATATACAAAATCATATCAATCTCTTTATTTATTAAAGAAGGATATAATTTTGTATTGTTGAATATTGTTTTGAACATTTCAAAAGTTGATAGGTTCGAGCACGTTATCTAAAAGTATTGACGTTCTAAATCAAACTACAGTTCCTAGTATACAGAACACACACAAGAGGAAGAGTTTAGAAATGAACGAATCCTTCTTAAGGCATTGTAGACTAGGTCAAATCAATGGGACCCGACTGGCTGAAGTTACATTTTAGATGCATGTTTAAATCAGTTTGAATTTACATCTTATGAAACTTTCCAGTCATGTCACAAAGATAAGATGACCATAGCTCCGTTTACTGGAAACAGAGAAAGAGTTAGTAAACTCTTGGGATTGATACATGTTGATGTATGTAAGGTCCCCTGTCTACACATGTCAGGACCGGTTATTTGTACTTCATTACATTCTCTGATGATCTCTCAAGATTCAGCCATATGTTCCTGTTGAAACATAAGTCCGAAGCTTTTGAGATATTCACATAATATATAAGTTAGAAGTAGAGAACCAAATTACGGGTATAAGTATTATGTCCTATGATAAGATCAGGGAGGAGAATACTTGTGCATAGAATTCCTGGACTATTCTAAAGGAGAATGAGATTCTCTCTCCGTATTACTCCTCTGAATATACCACAGCACAACGGTGTATCGGGGCGGAGCAATCGCACCATATTAGATATGGTGTGCTCTATGATGAGTATTACTGAGTTACCTGTTTCTTTTAGGGGGTTATGCACTTGAGAAGCTGCATGCCTATTGAACTGGGTTCGAATCAAATCAGTGCCTACCATTCCATATAAGATATGGTATGGGAAGAGCCTATCTCTTAAGTAAGTTAAGATTTGGGATTGTCCGGCCTATGTCAAAAGCAAAATCCGGACAACATCGAGGCAGGGTCAGTTCTGTAGAACTGGAAAGGTTCCAGCTATACAAACTGTAGCTGATGATTTGAAATAACCAAAGGATTCAATAGTCCCCGACGAACCTCAGCCTCTCCGCCGATCTAGTAGGGTTCCTCATCCGCCCGAGAGATATTTCGATTTCTCGATGTTAGTGTTTATGCCCTAGAAGGCCATTACTGTATCATACTAGCTTGTATATTACTTAATGGAAGCTTGGGATATTCACATGTATATAACAGTCTTGCTAAACATGGTAGTATGCTACTTGGTTTTTCTATCTTAATATGTGAGTGTACGTATTGATAGAGCTCTTAGGATCTTGCTTGTCTACCAGCGTTGTGATGGCAGTCACACTAGTGGGGGCTGGGTAGTCTACAAGCACATCCTTATTCAGGTCCCCGGTCGTTGGATTATCGAGACAGAGCATCGATACTCCGGAATAGACTGGTGTGTACGCTTCTCATCCCAGTTGGGGAGATGGTCTGTCCCACAGCCATCAGTACGTTGTACTGGAGATAGTATACAGGTGCTCGTTAGGTTACGGGTACACCGGACAGGACTCACAGGGAACTGTTGGTTGGTTTGATACCAGTCGTCAGTGAACAGTTCCCAGGTGACATGAGTACAGCGTAGTCCGCAGACTTGACACTGCTACTTCGCCTCGAGTGTGTCCCACTGTTCTTAGATTGCTACCCTACCACGGCTCAAAGGAGTCGTGCAAACAGGTAGCAGTTGGGTGCAGTCCCGAGCACTTGGAGGCAGTGGCGGTTAGACAGGATTCGTCCCTCCCGGTATTGGGAGTAGATATCGTGCTGTGTCAGAGAGCCATTACGCAAAGTCCCTGGCCAGGGCAAGCGAGATTTGCTGGTAGGTTCCAGTAGTTTCTCAGGGTGTAATGGGCTTCACTCCGACACGACTTATACCGCTATTAGGGGACTGACGCTTGCCGCCCCCCTAGGCCCGATATGCGATAGTCTTGGACGAACGGACCGGACTGTATGGAGATTGTCACATAAGACTCAGTAGGAGTTCGGATGGGTTTTCTCATCGGCCTTCTTATCGACAACTACCTGGGGACCGTTACGTACAGCTAGTGCCGCTTGCGGTCTGTGGTTAAACCCACTGCCAGCGTAGTAGTCGAGTCTCTAGAGTCCCACACAGAGAGTTTCCTACTCCAGGCGAAACGATATAGAGGTTGCATGGTTTTGCGACAAAGGGTTCGGACGCATACGTGCGTTTACGCGCGTACGACTTTCGGACAGTTTTTACCAGTCGGCTTTGGTTTAAGCCAGTTACTGGTATCCGGTTATTGGATTTTTACAGTCTAAAGTTTTTCCGTATTTTTACGGATCGGAGGGGCGTTCTCGTAATTACTCGAGAAGCTTCTAGAAGATGTGACTAAGGAGGTTTCTTTTGGATAAGAGAGTGAGTCATTGTGGTGATTCATTCATTTCATTAATGCACATTTATTGCTTAATGACTCATGCTAATGAATCATCACTAGATATTTCATGAAGCATGCTTATTCATTTCTTTTTATTCATTATTGAAAAATAAGAATGCTTCATAATATTATGATACACTCTCTCTCTTCTCTCATTATCTTATCTCACATTCTCTCTCCTCAAGCTCTCATCTTCAAACCCTAATCCTTAATCCTCATGTGTTGAGATCCAAGGATTAGTTAGACTAAACAATCCATAACCTATACTCTACATCATCCTTTCATCTTTGATTAGCAATCAAAGTTGATTAGTTACCTCAAGTTAGAGGTTTAGCTTGGAGTTTCGCTCTCGGGTGGATCGTCTACTACCTAGAGAAGGTCGAGGAGAACAAAGGAGGACACAAAGACGAAGGACTAGTTTCGATCGGTATAATCCCTTAACACTATAGTTTAGTTTAGCTATGTGTTTAGTTATTATTTGTTTAGCTTCGATTCAAGCGGTTAGTCGATGTTCGTTGTTTAAACTTGATCATTTTTGAAAATTCCGCCTCCCCATAAGTACTGGGGTGTACTACATCGACTTACAGTGGTATCAGAGCCTCGCTAAACAATAAATAACTTAATCGCAAATTTGTACGAATTTCGAACGGAAAAACAAAGCCGCAAAACCCTAATTCTGCCAAGTTTCTGTCGAAGTTAAAATGAAGTCCTAAAATTTTTCTGGTGTGTTCAGAGAGCTTGACATGACCACAGGAGAACACCCAAGAAATTCGAGCGCATGATTCGACTAAAGCGCCGCGGAAGGGCGGCGGATCCCACCGATCCGCCGCGCTTCCGCGGCCGAGTTGCCGAGTCATGGGCTCATCTTTCATGGGTGGGTCCTCTCTGGTGTTTGGGGTTTTCTGGAATATTTAATTATTGCTCAGGTTACTGTTTAACAGAGCAGATTTTGGAGCAATATTGATGTTGTTTATTCGATCGAATTGTACAGTATTTGCGTATTGGATTATATCTGTGATTGTTTAATGTGTTCGTAAACCTCCCCTAACTGCTAGTATGTCGGTTGGCAGGGGGTTGCACATTTCTGAAATGGTTATATCTGTTTGTGCATATAAACTGTATTGGACTGTTGTGGTGTATAGCCGGGGTTAGCAATGGGTTATTGATTAATTCATTTGTTGTAAATGTAATTTGTTGTAATATTATTTTCGCGGGGCACTTCCAGGTTGCGGTCGAAGCCACCGTTGTATTATTTCATTTTACTGTTTTTTGCTCCTAGGACTGGCCCAAGGTGGGGTACACAGACTACCGGGTGGGTAGTTTGCCGTACCCGTAGGGGTCGAGGGTGGGGTAAACGGCTATTCATCACAACTGTGTAATCTGTCTTTTCTTGCAGGCTCAAAAGAAATACAGATTGCTTGCAAATCCAATATTGTTTATCTGTGTTCTGGAATGAATATCATTGCGTCAGACGAATGTAAAATATCTATATTATGATAGCTATTTAGACGCCACTTATGTTTTACACCCACGCTAGCCCAGCCCCCGCTCTGTCGTTAGTTAAGTAACCTAACGGGTGATGACGGGACCCCGTGGCGAATGCGGATGGCATAAGAGGACGTTGTATTTTCGTTGTTTTCTGCAATGATAGGTTAATGATGGGACGCATTATCTATAATGCAAAGTAAAACAAACCAAAGTTTAAATCGTTGGAACAATTTAAAAGAAACCACTCGGTTAATTTTAAAACAGATATTTTTAAATGCGGAGATTTAACCACTCCTTTTAAAAGCTATCAGGTTCCTTCGGTTATATCAAGTTCACTACGTTCACGGTTTCGCCAAAACCATTCGTAGCCCTCCGTCATTTCTTCTGGGTATTCAGTAGTATTCAAGCTATGTATTTTGACCTAACGCCAAGGCATAGTGTTTGGTAGCTGCTGGATATTCATTTGTTGCATAGATAGATGAGTTAGTTTGGGACAGTCGTATTATCATTTTGGCCGAACGTCAAGGATATATACGGATGGGTTCAAATTGACAAGATAATGATGGGTAGAACTTGACATGTGACTTATGACATTTTGACCTAACGCCAAGGTCATAAGAGCATGGGGCAAAAACTAATATCGGGAATTTCTAAAGAAACTGAAATTTGCAAAGAGATGCATACCATTTTGAGTTTGATGAATGTTGGTAGCATTCCTACAACATTATCAGACGATGATATTTGGATCCCGATCCTACTGTGAGTATATGCTACTTATCAGGATATTCGTCACTTAACGATCAATGCTATAAACCTAGTAGGTGTCCAGAAAAGTGTCAGCGGGGTTACGCCCCCAGAGAAAAGAGGTTACTTAATTAAGGAACTTCGCGAAAGCGTTGGAAAACCTCCCTCGAAGTATCGACACCGGCCTGGCTGAACGGTTAAGCAAGTATTGTACGGTGAGAATAGTCTTGGCTAATTCTTCTTTTATGGTTTGAGGAAGGATTCGAGAAACAGTGGGAGCCATCCAGTTTAGATAAACTAAAAACCACTCTAAACTTGCAAGAGCATCATGCTAAAGAGTTTTTCTTCTCTCTCTCCTAATTGCAGCGACCCTGAAAATGACTGGACTTAAGTTACTTTTAGAGAAAAATATACTGACGGGGCCAAACTATAAAGATTGGCTGCGGAATGTCAAGATGGCTTTGACCTATGACAAACTGGGGTACGTCCTCACCGCTACGGCACCTGCTGTCCCTGGTCCCAAATCCAGCAATACGGATAAGGAAATCCGCAAAACCTGGGATTTAGATTGCGCGAGAGCCAAGTGCATCGTGCTTGCCTCGATGAACAATGAACATCAGAGGAGGCACGAGGATATGTCCCTAGATGGCATATTTCTCCATACAAAGGAACTTTATGGAGAGCAATCTCGTATAGCAAGATACGAGACCTCTAAGAAATTGTTTCGAGCGAGGTTGGCTGTCGGGTCATCGGTAGGTGAACATGTCCTACAGATGATTGGCTATATAGAAGAGCTCGCAGACCTTGGGACGACTTTGGATAATGAGCTCTATACAGACCTTGTTCTCCAGTCCCTTCCTCCCACCTACGCCCAGTTTATCCTCAACTTCAATCTTCAAGGAAAAGAAGTTGAACTTGCGGAACTCCTGAACATGTTAAGGAGTGCGGAGGGCACCTTGCAGAAGGCAAGGGAAACACCCGCTATGTTTGTTGGCGGTTCATCTTCTTCCGGGTCCAAGGCTAGGGCCAAAGGAAGGAAGAAGAAGGCCGCACCCAGACCTAGAGGAGGTGTTAGTAAGGTGGGAGGGAAGGGAAAGAAAAAGAAAGCAGTACCGATAGTTGGTCAGGATGAGTGCTTCCATTGTCACAGGAAAGGGCACTGGAAGAAGGATTGCAAGGCGTGGAACGCCAAGAACCAGGAACCGAAGCAGGCTGTGGCTTCGACTTCAGGTGTGTTTGTAATTGAGAATTGTCTGTCGATCAACTCTACTTCCTGGGTATTGGATACCGGGTCAGGATCTCATATTTGCAATTCATTGCAGGCACTGAGAAACCGTAGAGTGCTGAAGGAAGGTGATATGATCCTCAGGGTTGCTAACGGAGCTAGCGTGGGAGCTGCGTCCGTCGGGGATTATCACCTAGGATTGACGAGTGGACACATTTTGGTTTTACATAACTGTTATTTTGTACCCAGCTTAACGTGTAATATCATATCAGTTTCCTTGTTATCAAATAAAGGTTATGATTTCACGTTTGTAAGAGATGTTGTCAACATCCACCTTAATCATGGTTTGATTGGGTCCGGTACTCTAAATAACGGCATATATGTGTTAAACCAACTCTAAATTTTCAATGTCCAGAACACACTAAAAAGAAAGTCTCCAGATTTAAATAAAGCTTTCTTATGGCATTGTAGACTGGGTCACATCAATGAGAGAAGGTTGACTAAGTTGCATAGAGAAGGATATTTGGACACGTTCGAATATCAAACTTATGACACTTGTCAATCTTGTCTCAAAGGAAAGATGACAAAGACTCCATTCACTGGACAAGGAGTAAGAGCGAGCGAGCTCTTAGGACTCATACACAGTGATGTATGCGGTCCAATGTCTACACATGCGAGAGGTGGTTTTTCCTATTTCATTACTTTCACGGATGATTACTCAAGATACGGATTCATTTATCTGATGAAACATAAATCCGAGGCTTTTGAGAAATTCCAAGAGTATAAGAATGAAGTAGAAAACCAAACCGGCAAAAGTATAAAGACACTTAGATCTGATCGAGGTGGTGAATACTTGAGTGCCGAGTTCCTAGGTTACCTAAAAGAGAAAGGAATTCTCTCTCAGCTTACTCCTCCGTACACTCCACAGCATAACGGTGTATCGGAGAGACGGAATCGAACCCTATTGGATATGGTACGATCCATGATGAGTAATGCTGAGTTACCGCGATCTTTCTGGGGACATGCGCTAGAATCAGCGGCATATCTTTTGAACATGGTACCTACCAAGACTGTGCCTACCACTCCATATCAGATGTGGAGTGGGAAGAAACCCCATCTACAGTATATAAAGATTTGGGGATGTCCAGCTTTTGTTAAAAAGCAGCATGTGGACAAGCTTGAGGCACGATCAGTAAAGTGTTTGTTTGTGGGATATCCAAAGCACTCCAGGGGATATCTATTCTATTACGCAGAGGAACAGAAGGTATTTGTTTCTCGTAATGCCCATTTTCTAGAACATCAGTTTTTAGAAAAGGAATCAAGTGGGAGCGAAATAGAACTGGAAGAAATTCCAGAACCACAAACTGCTACTGAAAGTTTGGTAGAACCAGAGGTTCAAGAAGAACAGAACATTCCCGCACCCCTCCGCAGGAGTAGTAGGCCGTCTCGTCCGCCTGAGAGATACTACGGTTTTCTCATAGACGGGGATAGAGAGGATTGCATCATAGATGATGATGAACCTACTGACTTCCAGCAGGCCATCCAGAGCGTCGACTCGGTACGATGGCTAGATGCAATGCGGACCGAAATGGAGTCCATGTACACCAACAAAGTATGGACTTTGGACTTTGCTCCAGATGGGGTAAAACCCATAGGATGCAAATGGATCTTCAAGAAAAAGATTGGTGTAGATGGACAGGTGGAAACCTATAAGGCTAGACTTGTTGCAAAGGGTTTTCGTCAAAGACCTGGTTTGGACTATGACGAAACTTTTTCTCCAGTGGCTATGCTCAAATCCATTCGGGTCCTTCTTGCTATTGCCGCCTTCCATGATTATGAAATCTGGCAGATGGACGTAAAGACGGCTTTTCTGAATGGAAATTTAGAAGAGAGCGTCTATATGGATCAGCCAGAGGGTTTCAATCAGAGTGGGAGCAGCGGGAAAGTATGCAAGCTGCTTAAGTCTATTTATGGACTAAAGCAGGCATCGCGGAGTTGGAACATCTGTTTTGATGAGACAGTCAAAGAATATGACTTTATCAAAAATCCAGATGAACCGTGCATATATAGTAAAGTTGTGGCCAGAAGTGTCGTATTCCTCGTCTTGTACGTGGATGACATTCTATTGATAGGAAATGACATTCCTATGCTACAATCTGTCAAAGGATTCTTGTCACAAAGGTTCTCCATGAAAGACCTGGGTGATGCCTCTTACATTCTGGGGATCCGGATCTATCGTGATAGATCCAAGAGGATGTTGGGACTTTCGCAGTCCAGGTATATCGACACTGTACTGAAAAGATTCAGTATGGAAGATTCTAAGCGCGGTAATCTACCGGCTTGTCACGGAATCACCCTCTCCAAAGAGATGTCTCCCAAGACTGATTTGGAAAGGGAACGCATGTCTATTATACCCTACGCTTCTGCGGTAGGCTCTATAATGTATGCGATGTTGTGTACCAGACCAGATGTAGCTTACGCACTAAGCGTGGTAAGCCGGTATCAGTCAGACCCAGGGGAGAAACACTGGATAGCAGTAAAGAACATTCTCAAGTACCTGAGGAGGACTAAGGAGATGTTCTTGGTTTACGGCGGAAAAGACCTCAGGTTGGAGGCCTTTGCTGATTCCGGCTTCCAGAGTGATAAGGACGATTCCAAGTCCATGTCGGGTTATGTCTTTACCCTCAATGGAGGGGCAGTGTGCTGGAAGAGCTCCAAGCAGGACACCGTTGCTGACTCGACGATGGAAGCGGAGTATATAGCTGCTTGCGATGCCGCAAAAGAAGCAGTCTGGATGAAGAAGTTCCTAACAGAACTTCAGGTGGTTCCTACCATAGTTGATCCAATACCTCTGTATTGCGACAACAACGGAGCTATAGCTTTAGCGAAGGAACCAAGGTCCCATCAGAAGTCCAGACACATCTTGAGGCGGTATCACCTGATCAGGGAGATCATTGATCGTCAGGAGATCGAGGTTCGGAGAGTTGCTTCAGAAGAGAACATTGCTGATCCATTCACGAAGGCCCTTCCTCAGATTCAGTTCGAGAGGCTACTCGAGATCATTGGTCTGCGATATGCCAGTACATGGCCCTAGTGCAAGTGGGAGATTGTTAGTGTTTATGCCCTAGAAGGCCATTACTGTATCATACTAGCTTGTATATTACTTAATGGAAGCTTGGGATATTCACATGTATATAACAGTCTTGCTAAACATGGTAGTATGCTACTTGGTTTTTCTATCTTAATATGTGAGTGTACGTATTGATAGAGCTCTTAGGATCTTGCTTGTCTACCAGCGTTGTGATGGCAGTCACACTAGTGGGGGCTGGGTAGTCTACAAGCACATCCTTATTCAGGTCCCCGGTCGTTGGATTATCGAGACAGAGCATCGATACTCCGGAATAGACTGGTGTGTACGCTTCTCATCCCAGTTGGGGAGATGGTCTGTCCCACAGCCATCAGTACGTTGTACTGGAGATAGTATACAGGTGCTCGTTAGGTTACGGGTACACCGGACAGGACTCACAGGGAACTGTTGGTTGGTTTGATACCAGTCGTCAGTGAACAGTTCCCAGGTGACATGAGTACAGCGTAGTCCGCAGACTTGACACTGCTACTTCGCCTCGAGTGTGTCCCACTGTTCTTAGATTGCTACCCTACCACGGCTCAAAGGAGTCGTGCAAACAGGTAGCAGTTGGGTGCAGTCCCGAGCACTTGGAGGCAGTGGCGGTTAGACAGGATTCGTCCCTCCCGGTATTGGGAGTAGATATCGTGCTGTGTCAGAGAGCCATTACGCAAAGTCCCTGGCCAGGGCAAGCGAGATTTGCTGGTAGGTTCCAGTAGTTTCTCAGGGTGTAATGGGCTTCACTCCGACACGACTTATACCGCTATTAGGGGACTGACGCTTGCCGCCCCCCTAGGCCCGATATGCGATAGTCTTGGACGAACGGACCGGACTGTATGGAGATTGTCACATAAGACTCAGTAGGAGTTCGGATGGGTTTTCTCATCGGCCTTCTTATCGACAACTACCTGGGGACCGTTACGTACAGCTAGTGCCGCTTGCGGTCTGTGGTTAAACCCACTGCCAGCGTAGTAGTCGAGTCTCTAGAGTCCCACACAGAGAGTTTCCTACTCCAGGCGAAACGATATAGAGGTTGCATGGTTTTGCGACAAAGGGTTCGGACGCATACGTGCGTTTACGCGTGTACGACTTTCGGACAGTTTTTACCAGTCGGCTTTGGTTTAAGCCAGTTACTGGTATCCGGTTATTGGATTTTTACAGTCTAAAGTTTTTCCGTATTTTTACGGATCGGAGGGGCGTTCTCGTAATTACTCGAGAAGCTTCTAGAAGATGTGACTAAGGAGGTTTCTTTTGGATAAGAGAGTGAGTCATGGTGGTGATTCATTCATTTCATTAATGCACATTTATTGCTTAATGACTCATGCTAATGAATCATCACTAGATATTTCATGAAGCATGCTTATTCATTTCTTTTTATTCATTATTGAAAAATAAGAATGCTTCATAATATTATGATACACTCTCTCTCTTCTCTCATTATCTTATCTCACATTCTCTCTCCTCAAGCTCTCATCTTCAAACCCTAATCCTTAATCCTCATGTGTTGAGATCCAAGGATTAGTTAGACTAAACAATCCATAACCTACACTCTACATCATCCTTTCATCTTTGATTACCAATCAAAGTTGATTAGTTACCTCAAGTTAGAGGTTTAGCTTGGAGTTTCGCTCTCGGGTGGATCGTCTACTACCTAGAGAAGGTCGAGGAGAACAAAGGAGGACACAAAGACGAAGGACTAGTTTCGATCGGTATAATCCCTTAACACTATAGTTTAGTTTAGCTATGTGTTTAGTTATTATTTGTTTAGCTTCGATTCAAGCGGTTAGTCGATGTTCGTTGTTTAAACTTGATCGTTTTTTAAAATTCCGCCTCCCCATAAGTACTGGGGTGTACTACATCGACTTACACTCGATGACAGTGGGAGCAAGGATTGCATCATGAGATGATGACCCAACTAGTTTCGAACAGGCCATCAAGAGTAGGGACTCTGTAAGAATGGCTGGATGCTTAGCGATCTGAGATGGAATCCATATACACCAACAAAGTATGGACTTTGGTTGCTATATCTGAAGGGTTAAATCCCCATCAGGAGCAAGTATATCTTGAGAAGATTACTTGGTGTAGATGGAAAGTTGAGACTTTCAAAGCTAGACTTGTTAAAGGTTTTCGTCATCAACCATGCGTGGATAATGATGAAACCATTTCCAGTGGCTATGCTTAAGTCCATCCGGATCCTACTTGCCATTGCCACATACCATGACTACGATATCTGGTGGTTGGGTGCCATGACTGCTTTTCTAAATAATGATTTAGAAGAGAACGTCGATAAGAACACAGCCAGAGGGCTTCGTAGACAGTGGGAGCAGCGGAAACGTGTACAAGATGCTTTATAGGATAAAGCAGGCATCGCGAAGTTGGAACGTCTGTTTTGATATGGTAGTCAAAGAGTTTGACTTCATCAAAATAGTAGATGAACCTTGTATATACAAAAAGGTAGCTGGGAGTATGGTGATGATCCTCGTAGAGTACGTGGATGACATACTCTTGATAGGGAAGGTGTTTCCTATGCTACGCTCGGTCAATCTCCGCTTATCACAAGGATTCTCCATAAAGGATCAAAGTGATACCTCCTAAATCCTGAGTTTTGATCTATGAGATAGAAGTAATTGGATGTTAGGATTCTCACTAGTTGTAGTGAGATGGTATCAATCGATCCTGGGGAAAATCACTGGAAAGGTTCCAGAGTGATAAGGACGACTGAATGTCGGTCACAGGCATTGTCTTTACCCTCAGTGGAGGGACGGTATGTTGGAAGAGTTCCAAACTAGATACCATGACATACTAGACGATTAAAGGCAAGATACATCGTTACCAAAGAGAAAGTCTGGGTGTATATTAGTTCATGAGATGAACTTCGTTCCTACCATTGTGAGACAATGGAGTTGTGGCTTATGCCAAGAAACGCCTGTCCAATCAGTGATCCAGACATATTCTGAGGCAGCAGCACCTGATCATGGAGATAGTTGATCTCCAGGGTGATCGAGATTAGGAGAGTAGACTCAGAGGACAATACGGCGGATCCACTCACAAAGGATTTTTCCTAGAGAGAGACTTATATTGGATGGTTGAGTATTAGATACTGCAACCACTGCTACAGATGGCCCTAGTGCAAGTGGGAGATTATTATATATGTATGCCCTAGAGGCCATTACTATACAAAGGATGTATATTGTAGTGGATACTTGGACATATATAGGGAGGACTTTCTTGCTCGACATGATAGTATGCTATCTGGTTGCTCTTTACCTTAACGTGTACACTGATTGTCTCTCTGTTACATGTTGGTAAAGCACTTAGGATGTGTACTTAACTACCTGGACTATGATGTGGATCATACTAGTGGGGACATGGTAGTCCATAAGTACATCCTTCAAGGTCCCTAGTCGTGGGTGTATCGAGACGGGGCATCGATATACCAGAGTAGACTACCGTATACCTTCTCGATCCATACAGATGGGCGATGGATGATCCCATATCCATTGGTGTTTGACATCAGAGATGATATACGGGTGCTCAGTGGAGACTGGGTACACTGGACGGACTCGCCGAGAACTCCCAGTTGGTATTATACCTTACGTCAGATGGCAGTTCTCTGGTGATACTGGTACATGTTAGTCTGTAGACCTGAGATCGTCATAGAGTCTTGTGTGATTCCCACTGTGCTTTGATTTCCACCTTACCACGTCCAAGATGGCGTGCAAAACGGTGGTTTTTGGGTACAGTCCCGAATCACATGGAGGCAATGCGCGATAGGAGGGGATTCGTCTCTCGCGGTATAGGGAGTTGATGTTGCGCTGTGTTCGATTGGCTATAACCGGAAATCCCTGGCCAGGGTTGCTGAGATTTATGGTAAGTGTTACCAGTAGTTTCTCGAACTGTTATAGACATCATATCGACACGACTTATCGAGCTACTGGGGTCTGACGTTTACTACCCCTAGGCGAGATATGCGACATATCAGACGATCAGACCGGACTGTACGGTAAGTGTTACTGTTTGGATTCACAGGAGTGTGAGCGGGCTTGCTCATTGATCTTCTGATCGCTCAATACCCGGGTGGCTGTTACGTTTAGCAAACCGCTTGCGGCTTGTAGGTGTTTGATATGATCATCACCTACTGCCGGCGTATTGACAAGTCTTCAGAGTCCTACACAGAGGTTTCCTGCCTCAAGAAAAACGAAATAGGAGCGCATATGAGATATGTGCGGGACCGAGAATAATACCAGTATGTGATACTGTATTCTATTCTCGCGATTTGTATCATCGGACGGTTATATAAGATATAGCCGGGTTACCGAATCAAATGTTGATTCGATATATTGATACACTTGATATTAGTCGGTTATATGCAGTATGACCGGATCATTAAATCAAGTGTTGATTTAATGATTTAATGTATAATTATATATTTGATATATTACTTTACATTAACTAGTATTTGTTCACTTAAGACTATTTTTCTCACTGGATTGTGCACATTGTATATTTGATATATGTTTGTGCACTAGTTTGTATCATGTTTGATGGTACATGCAAACTTGAGTGTGTGTATGCCTTAAACCATGTTTAGGTTAATGGTTAGGTTTTATTTATTCTTTTTATTCATTTTGGTAAAAAACTAAATGGTGGCTTTTTGTTGCTTTGCTAGAAGCTTCATGCATCTTTGAAAAAGTCTTAACCATTTTGTTTTTTCCTTAACCTAACCATTACCTCTAAACCCTAGTTTACTCTCTACATGTGTTACTTCACCCATGGTTGCATTATGATAAGTATTCACTTGATTTATTATTTTCAAGAATAATTCATTTTCCTTCTTCTTCTTCATTTTCTTCAAGTGAAGAAAACCTTTCTTGAAAATTTTCAAGTGATGAAATCAAGTGAGAAATCCAAATCCAAAGTGAACCCACTTCCTATTTCTTCATCCTCTACCACTTGCCATGTTGTATAGGGTGTTATCTTCACAAGTTTCTTGACCTAGTGAAGATGGAGCTTGAGTTTGAGTCGCCTCGACGTAGATCATCTTCGGTATCGAAGTCAACGACCTAGCCCGCTTATTTCTCCGACGAAACCATCGCTAGAGTCCGGGATTCCGATGATCGCAGCGGAGGGACGTCAACATGGAGCTAAAGAAGTGGAGGACCGGATCTACAAAGGTTGTAATCCCTTTCACTTAGTAGCAAAGTAGTTTGCTTGCTTGTAGTTTCGCCTATCCTCTAGTTAACGATCTTCATTAGGGTTTCTCGGCACATAAATTTTTGAATTTGGCATGGTTGATGCCTTGTGGAACCTCATGAGTGTGCCTAGGAACCCTATATATATATATATATATATATATATATATATATATATATATATATATACATACTGGATTTGAGGATGGTACTTGGGGTTTGAGATAAATCGATGAGATTTGATTTGAAGCCCTGAGATCGGTGATATGGCAGGGTTCGTATTTGATATATTACATGACGTTGTAGCGGGTCCTTTGACGTAGTGTTTCACATACGTGCATGCATACTTAGGCGGTGTCAGTATTGTACTAGACGTAGATCAGTACCCCGATCATGATATTTGATAAAGAGGATACCAGATGAATAGTATGATGAATGTGATATTGACCCGTATCCAGATTTGGGATGTCGTACGACGGATTTACGTACGAGCTATATATTGATGTTTGATCGGCACACTTCACTTTGGAATATCTGATTATAGATATGGTATCGGATGTGATATTATCGAGGCGGGATCACCGACTAATATATATATATATATATATATATATATATATGACTCCGATGTTAGGCGGTTTCCTTACCTTCAGTTAGCTTGTTAGTTCAGCCGTATAGTTTAGTGTAGTTGTTAGACTAGGTTAGATTCCTACCTATTTCAAAACTAACGGATCGTGGGCATTATAAAAGTCAGGTCAAGGGATTCTACGGGTATTTTAAAAGACGTATCTTTTCTTAAAAACACCGGAGCCCTTATTTTCAAAACCCCACGATTCGTGTTATTTCAAATGGCACCACTGTGGAACTCATATTTTATTAAATGCAGATTAGTTATCATTGTGTTTAGTATTCAGCTCCCGCACATTATTACTGTTCGCTCCGCATCGCATACTTATTTTGTGATTCATATACCGTTATTGATATCATGCTGCTAGGACACCGGCACCATTTCCGATGATGCGTATGTACCACGTATACTTACTTGCCGGCTCACACACATCTTCATCGGTAATTGCCATGTCACGATCACTTTAGAAAATACTATTTCATTGACATAGTTTGTTAGCTAATAGTTTAGACATAATATTAGTGTACTTGCCTTATATGCTAGTTTAGACATGGTAGTTATTACTTGCTACTTTATGCATGTTATTATTCACTGTTATGCCGCATTCATGGATTTTTATGCCTATATTCACTGTTTACATGCTATTGAGGATTTGGATTCGGATTTTCATGAGATTTCCTGGATTTGGGAGAAAACCGCAAAAACATTTATAAACTTCTTTTCTCTCTCTTTTTAAATGAAAGTGCGGTTTTCCCATGATGTATGAGTCGTCCACCATGAGTTTGCTGATGGATTTCGAGACCCGATTCGAGGAGTTGGATGAACCGTTTCGGGTACATGGTGGGCCCGGTAAGGTACCCCAGGGAAAGAAGTTCGAGTAGTAGACGATGAGCCTGGCAGGGGAAGACTACCTACAGGTGATTTTATCCGACGCGTCGGATATCCGGGGGATACCGTCATGGTCTTGAGATTGATGGTAGGGGCCGGTCCGGACTGACGGCGCCCTAGATAGTTAGATTGAGACATTGAGATTTTGAGACATCGAGGTACTGAGATTGATGATCCAGGCCAGTCCGGATAGCCGGAGCCTGAGATATTGAGATATTGGGATTTATGTTTTGTGTCGATGCTAGACACTGTTTATGTTGATTTTATTATGATATCTCGTTTTGAAAATACAGAAATCTCACTAAATTATGAAAGCAATTTCTTCATTTACATGTATTCTGTTTTCATGCATTCATACCTCATCCATATGATATATTGCTACCTGAGGCACTGACACGAGCACTTGGTATTACCGTTGTTTAGAGGTATACCCTAGCCATTGTTATAGGCTGCAGATTATATATTTGAGGATATATTATGATCGTATGACTTAGGATTGCGTTGTTCATGCGATTTCTGTTCGTAGATGTTTTCTACTCACGAGTTGGCAACTCACCCCCGTTGTGCCACAGTTTCTTGCAGGTTTTGCCGTACAGGTTTCATTACGGCTTCGCTGGCACTGCTTCTTTTTCGGGTGACTTGCTAGTAGGTGGGTTTACTTGTATCGTACCCATCATTATACCTTGTATATTATTATTCTGTTGTATATAGAAGTTCCATCAACCAAATATTATACATGTATATATAGAGCCTAGATGTGCACGGATCCTCTATACTATTAATTATATGATGTAATCTAGAATCAAGGTGGGTTTCAAGCATGCGGGTCAGGTCGGATACTAACCAAAGATACCAAATGCACTATCTGCACCCAAAATGATAATAATCAAGAAACTATCGCAAGATTTAGAAAATACTCAAATAAAATATGGTATATATGCACTAAAGTGTTACATTATACCCAACTACAAAAGAATTTCGTCTTCGAAATTTCCGGAACAAGAAAAGACAAAAAAACATGAATCTATGAAAAGTGGTATGGAAACTTCTGTCGAATCTCGTCTTCACATTCCCAAGTTGATTCTCAGTGCGAACGGTTCCCCCATGAAGCAAGTACTAAAGAGATAATCTTGTTCTTGAGAACCTTTTCTCGTCGATCCACAATTGCAATCGGTCTTTCTTCATATGTTAAGTCCTACCTTACTGTCAGTTCCGAGTGATCTAGGACGTGTGTCTTATCTCGAATATACTTGCGGAGTTGAGATACATGAAACACGTCATGAACACTTACCAAGGATGGTGGTAAAGTTAATCGATAAGCTACTTCTCCAACGCGCTCGATAATATAGAAAGGCCCTACGAATCGAGAACTAAGCTTTCCTCGACTACCAAATCGAATCACTCCTCTGGTCGGTGATATCTTCAGGAATACAAGATAACCAACAGCGAACTTCAGAGGTCTTCATCCTGTATCGGCCCAACTTTTATGTCGATCTTGTGCTGCCTTCATATAATTTCGAATCACATTGACTTTCTTCACTGTTTGCACGATAAGATCCCATCCCAATAATCTTCTTTCTCCAATATCGTCCCAACAATGGACGAGCGACACTTACGACCATGTAATGCTTCGAATGGAGCCATTTGTATAGTCATCTAAAAACTGTTATTATATGAAAACTCCACCAAGTGCAAATTATCCTCCCGTGAACCCTTGAAGTCCAACATACATGCTCTCAACATATCTTCAAAAGTTTGGATCGTTCCTTCGGACTGGCCATCTGTCTGCGGATGATAGACGGTGCTAAACTTCAATCGAGTCCCCAAACTTTCCTTTAGACTCCTCAAAAAGTGCGATAAGAATCGAGTATCATGACCGGAAACGATACTCACGGGTATTCCATGCAATGTCACAATTTCCTACATGTACTGCTCTGCTAAAGCTTCCAACGACTGACCAACTCGAAACGGTATAAAATGAGCTGTCTTAGTCAATCGATCAACAATCACCCAAACTGCATTATTGCCTTTGGACTCCGCGGTAAAACTGTCACGAAATCCATGGTTATATATTCCTACTTCCACTGAAGAATCGGAAGTGGTTGCAATAAACCAGCTACCCTTTGATATTCAGTCTTGACCTGCTGACACACCAAGCACTTCGATACATAGCGAGCAATCTCCCTTTTCATGCCTTCCTACCAGAAATGTTGTCGTAGATCTCAGTACATCTTTGTGCCTCCCAGATGTACGGAATATGCGGAACTATGAGCCTCCTTCAATACTTCTTCACGAATATCTCTTTTCGACACACATAAATGGCTCTCATAACAAACCATCTTCATGAATCAACAAGTCCGTTCGAAGTCCCGCTACTACCTATTCCCGAAACTTCTGCAATCTTGGACCGTGCGACTGTGCTGCTTTAATATTATCGATCAGGGACGACTATACTTGCAATTGCATCAACTATCCCGAAGAATGCGGTAATACGATCTCCAACTCGAATCTCTGAAACTCATTTATGATCTCCTTTTGTGCAGTCAACATCCGTATTGCTGGCAACTGACTTAAAGAATCCGGCACTATATTAACTTTCCCCGAATGGTATTTTAGATCAAGATCATAGTCAGCCATCAGCTCCAACCATCTACGCTGTCTCATGTTGAGCTCTTTCTGCATGAACACATACTTTAGGCTCTTATGATCGGTAAATACTTCTACCCTTTCGCTCAATAAGTAGTGTCTCTAAATCTTCAAAGCAAAAATCACTGCTGCTAGTTTCAAATCATGAGTTGGGTAGTTCTTCTCATGGGTCTTCTATTATCTCGACGCGTAGGTTATAACCTTCCCATGCTGCATTAGAACACATCCCAAGACTTTCCTAGATGCGTCGCTGTGAATAACCAACCCTCCGGAACCGTCCGACACTGTCAAGATAGGAGCGGTGATTAATCTTTGCTTCAATGCTTCAAAAGCTGACGCACATTTCTCCTTCCATACGAACGGTACCTCCTATCGTGTTAGCTTGGTCAATGGTTCAGCTATTCGAGTGAAGTTCTCCACAAACCTTCTATAGTATCCGGCAAGACCAAGAAAACTTCTGATCTCCCCTACATTCTTTGGAATTGGTCAATCATGAACAGCTACAATTTTTTTAGGGTCAACGGCAATTCAATCTCCGGATACGACATGACCCAAGAACTTCACTTCTTCAAGCCAAAACTCGCACTTGCTCATCTTAGCATACAACCTTTCTTTCCTCAACATTTGCAGTGTGATCTTCAAGTATTCTGCATGCTCTTCTTAGCTCCTCGAATAGACCAGAATGCCATCAATAAACACTACTACGAACTGGTCCAGATACGGTAAAAAGATTTGGTTCATCAAGTCCATAAATATTGTTGGTGTGTTAGTAACTCCAGATGGCATCACTAAGTACTCGTAATGCCCATATCGAGTTCGGAATGCCGCCTTGCAAATGTCTTCTGATTTCACCCGAACTTGATGATATCCGGATCGCAAATCCAGCTTCGAGAATACCCTCGCGCCACTGAGTTGATCGAATAGTTCATCGATGCGAAGGATTGGGTATTTGTTATTAATAGTCACCCGATTTAATTCTCGATAATCGATGCACATCCTCCGCGTGCCATCTTTCTTCTTAACTAGAAGAACTGGAGCTCCCCATAGTGAACCGCTGCTGCGAATCCAACCCTTCTCTAATAATTCGGCGACTTGTTTCTTTACTTCTTCTAGCTCAACTGGTACCATCGGATAATATGCCTTTGAAATTGGCGTTGTTCCAGGATTAAGGTCAATCGCGAACTCCATATCTCGTTTAGACGGTAAACTCGAGATTTCCTTGAACACATCCATGAAATCCTGAACTGCTATCAGCGCTTCATCTGCAACTTGTTTACGAACTTCACCCTTTAGTAAATGGTTCCCTTCATCGTGAATTTGCAAGTTTGTTCTGAGACTTGTGGGTTATTAGCCCACTACTCTTCCGCTGCGCTACTCTAATAAACTGAGGCGGGTTCGTTGGAACTCCTCAAAACATCCAGCATCTGAACGGTCTTGAAGCAGTCTGTACTACTGCAATCAAAAGTTTCTCCTTTGTTTCTCCTTGTTCTTCGAAAAACAAACTAATTGGTCACTACGGGACAAGGGGAAAGATAAAACGCAGTTGTTGGATTCAAGTTTATGATAAAACAAAAATTGGTACGCAAAACAAGATAATATAACGACCATAAGTCAAGAAAATGAATCAAAAAATAGGACTCCAAGTTACTTAAATAGAGTACTGTATTGTAACCATGCCGCGGTTCATAGTTACAATCACATAACTCCATTCAAGTCGCCCAAATCCTACAATCAGAATCGAAGGAATAAGAAGGGAGAAACAATAAGGAAACATGAGGATTCCAAGTTGAGATGCAAAGTCATTTCCATATCGTCAAGATAAAAGAATTAAGAGAAAGATAAGATTCAATAATCGAATTATAAGACAATAATGTGGCGGGACATGTTCCTAATTCCAGGTTTTCAAGTCAGTGTATCGGGTTTAATACCCAACTACAGAAGAACCAAACCCGATTAACCTAAATCATATGGCTGTGATACCAAACAAACCCTGTCACGCCCCACTTCCCAAAATACGTAAACACGGCACGTGACAGAGACAACCATGCAACCAATGGTGAGAAAAGCTCCTTCCATAGTCATATTACAGCTGTCAATCAGATATCAAGAACAGTAAACTATTAAATCTATCTATCACATGTCCAATAGCCACAAGAACAATAACTGGAAAAGATAGTGGAAGCAAAAAAGATCTAAGGAACAACTAACCCGCATAAGAGCTATATCAATAAGATGGTCCTCACTGATCGGCGATCCTGTCGAATACTCACATGATATGTCAAGTATCTGGACCATGCAAAACCCAGACGTCAGTGCATCATAAATATTAAAATAACAATAATAACCAGGATGTAACGATAGGTAAACATGAATATAAATAAGAACACAGTTGTGAAATAGTGAGGTGTAGATATGTGACGTGTAACCTAAGATCTGTACTTCTAAGTTATCTATTCTAAAAGTCTTTGAAATCAATTTAATGGAACCGTCGATATAACTCAATAGTTCCCATGTGTTCCCGGGATCACGGTTAAGATTCTCGGGCTGAATCCGAGACGTGCCGCTAGGCAGTAAACAGGTAACATGTACAGATGAATGATATCAGCAGCAGCATCCCGGGGCTGGCCTAGCCCATAATGACTTATCGGTATAAGTATCGAACTGTTGAGTTACAAATCGGGTTTCATTATTGATTTCCCCTTACCCCTAAGGTTATGTGTTCAAGTCAGGTGTTTATGATATGAATCTAATGCCAACACTGGATCAAGCAAGTACAGGTTTTGTCTATGCAGATAACAAGTTACGTCCATCAGGACAACAAGTCAGGATTGTTGGCATTAATAACGAGTCAGGTAGTGTGTCATGAACATGTCATGTGATTCATATGTATCAAATAGATACCCAATGTGAAACTGTAATCGATTTCGGAATCACGGTAAATAGTGCTGATGTCAGGATGCATATGTGTCTATCTGTAATAACTTTTTATACGTCCATGACTATGTATGATGCAATCTAGATAGCCCGTTGTAATAATGTAATAGTATAATGATATCATGATGTTCTGGCATGCAATTAGATATGCGATTATCAGTACGGATACGAACGGATATTGTAAAACTGTAAAACTATACTATTTGTTGTATAATAAAACACGTGTATTATTTTTATTGATATGGGAATAGATATATTAACATAACATGTTGCAAGTTAAACTTGCCTCGAAAACAACGGTCGATGTGCAGGCGGCTTGGTGCGACACGACATGACATGGTGCGTGAAGTAGCACGACATGATGCTATTCCTTGAGGTGACACGGGACTGATGCGATTGTGGCATACAAGTGGCATGAGCTGAGCACGTAGCGGGCATGGTATGACACAGGAGCAGGGCACATGGCGTAACACGGTCTGGGTACGGTAATGACACGATTATGGCATGGTCTGGGTACGGTGCATGGCACGGTCATAGCATAGTCTGGGTACGGTGCATGGTCTAGTGGTGGTCTGGTCAGGGTCTGGTGCATGGTCTAGCGGTGATCTGGTCTCAGTCTGGTGCATGGTCTAATGGTGGTCTGGCGGTGATCTGGTCTCGGTCTGGTGCATGGTCTAATGGTGGTCTGGTGGTGGCACGGTCGTGGTCTGGTGGTGACACGGTCGTGATATGGAAGTGATGATGGTATGATTACGGTATTGTAGTAGTACTGTGGTGATGGTATGGTTCGTCTGGATTGTCGGTGACGCACGCAACTCTGGTGAGACGGCCGGAAAACCAAGAAAGAGAAGAAAGGAAGAAGGAAAGAAAGAAAAGAAGAAGAGGAATAGGGGTGGTTGCTCAGTTGCGTTTCTGGGGACAGAGGACAGAGGAAAGGGGCGAAGCGACGGCTTAAAGACGACGAGAGCTGCCGTCGGCGACAAGGTGGTTATAGGTTTCTTGAGTTGTTGTTAATTGTCGAGGGTTTTCGAGGGTGGTGGTGGTGGTACCAGGAGTTGGAGAAGGAGGCGAGGATGGTGAGGGGACAACGACGGGGTCGATGGTAGTGAGTGGCAGCGAGTCTTCGGCGATGAGGGTGGAGGTTTCTTAGGTTGTTATTGGTGCAGGGTGGCGTCGTGGGTCGTCGAGGTTGTGGGTCCTCGGGGATGGAGAGGGAGAAGAGGTGGTGGTGATGAAGGTGGTGATGAGGTGATGAAGAGGCGAGGGGTTGCGACGACGAGGGCTTGGGTTTAGGTTTTCCTCGGGTGGGGAGCAGAGAAAGAAGTAGAGGAGAGAGAGAGATTGTGGTGTGTGTTTAATATATATGTAATATATATATATATATATATATATATATATATATATGTTTAGAGAGAGAGAGAGACCAAGAGTTAAAGAGAATATATTTAGTTAGTTATATTAGACCAAGAGTTAAAGAGAATATATTTAGTTAGTTATATTAGTTATAATATATATATATATATATATATAAACCGTTAGTATTAGATTATATAAAAGAATATTATAATATATATTCTAGGATTTTTTAGCTAATACAAAAATACTCCAAAAAATACCCGGGTCTCTTCTAAAATTCTAGTTTTAAAGTACGAATAATATACGTACAAGCCAAAACCATAATATGATACCCGGTTAACTAAAATGTATACCCCCAAGAACGGATACACGTAAAATCACGTAGCGATCCAAACGAGACTGTTTTAACAAACTGGACAGGAGCACGATGTATGGATGCACTCACAAGATATGGGGTATGATAACAGGCCATGTTAGATGTTAAAATATATATTTGGTCATAATTTGTATTATTTAGGTATTATTTAGAAGATATGCAGATGCCAAATATTATATATGTATATATAGAGCCTGGATATGCACGGATCCTCTGTACTAGTAATTATATGAAGTAATCTAGAATCAAGATGGGTTTCAAGCATGCGGGTCGGGTCAGATACTAACCACAGATACCAAATGCACTATCCGCACCCAAAACGATAATAATCAAGAAACTGTCGCAAGATTTAGAAAATAAGCAAATAAAATATGGTATATATGCACTAGAGTGTTACAATGGTATATGACATCGCATGATTGACTCAATTGCCTAAGTAACTGATATGTCATTCAAGCGAGTCTCTCTCCTCATCAATCTAGAAGACATCTCTTTAGAGTAGATGACTCCATCATTTGCAGGTAAACTACCATGTTAGGAGTCGTCCATTCTAAACCATTTTAGAATGATTTCTAAGTACCCGTATTGGGACACTTTCCAAATCTAGATAAATCTAGTTATCAGAATCTATAATATATTATCCATATCCAATATGGAGAAAACACTTGTGACAACCATAATTTGACCGATTGTAGTATAGAAATATCACTTTCTATCCGGAGTATGTCATCCAAATGTCAGGACAGTACTCCCTGCATCCTTCTCACTAGGTTTATCTATTGTTTTGATGAAGTCAAACAGCTTGACTGTCACATCAAAACAGATGATCCGTCTCCGTTATGCCTGCTTTAGTCTACAAGTAGATATATGCAACTTGCACACCTTCTGCTGCCCCCACTGACTACGATAACCCTCTGGCAAAATCATATACGCGTGTACTTCTAAATTCTCATTTAGAAAGACATTATAGTCATTCTTTTGCCAGATCTTATAGTCATGAATAGCAGCAGTGGAAAGTCATATTCATATGAACTTCAGTGTAGACACTAAAGTAAAGGTTTCATCACAATCCACACCAGGTATTTGATGAAAACCTTTACTACAGGTCTAGCCTTATTAGGTTACGACCTTTCCACCTGCACTGATCTCGAAAGATCTACTTGCTCCTAATGGGTTTTACCCCCTCAGGAGCACCTAGGAAATTCCATAATTTGCTGAAGTATGTGGAGTCCTACATGGATATAATGCATCTGGTCACCTGGAAGTTACCACTTCCTATAACATATTGACTACTAGTAAGGCTATCATAACCATGATGCTGACCTCCATGTCACCGTCTATGAGAAAAATGAAGTATCTTTCTTATGACTGAGCTTACCTACTAAAATATGCGGAGTGGCTAAGATTTGTCAGTTCCAATTGAATCTCCAGGTTCTATTAAATTTTCAGTAACCATTTGTGGTTCTGGAATGACTTCCAGTTCTACCATACTCCTACTAATTTGTTTTGCAAAAAGATTTCTTTTATAAAAATGTGGCGAGTTAAGAACAATATCACTATTGATCTTGAGAATGGTAGAAGCAAAACCCTTGCAGATGCTTGGAATAACCCACAAACTGCCATTACTGAAAAGTGCCTTGAGTTCATCCAGATTCTGCTTTTAAAAAGAACGGGATAACTCCATATCTTAACATTCTCAAGATATGTAATTATTATATTTCCACATAGAATCAAAGACAGTAATTTAGATGGAACAATATTCAATTGGCATGCATCTGTTTCCACTGTATATCACCTAAATAGAAAAATGGCATACAACATTACTCACCAAGGAGCGCACCTGCGGATGAGTAACCTGAGAGAGAATCGAATTCTCAATATTACTACGACGAACTACCTTGCATAAGCCTCTATATTTTTAATCACTTCGAAAAATTCTGATACTTCCAACGTTTGGTTCTCTAATTCAATCTTATATCTATAAATTTCTCAAAATCTTTAGACCTTGCATTTCAAAGAATGCATGTCTAAAACCAGAGAACTCATAGGTAAACTGAATAAAATAAAATTACCAATCCCTTGTCCTAAAGGAAACCGGACAGCATACATTATCATGTATAAGTCCCAAGAGTACAATAACTCGAACTCCGTATGTTGTAAGTTGAAAACTGTATTTTAGTTAAGAATGTCTTATACTGTTATTCAATACACCTTACCTTATCCTCAACTGATAAAGGTATATGTTTGGAACACAATTTTCAAAATTTATATCTCACTTTATAAAATAAAGATACATATGTTCAATTTTAAAAATTGGTGCATAACAACAGTTATTCGAAATCAAATATTTGTTGTTAAGCAAATCCAGGCAATTTAATCCAATATAACCAATTGCTCCGAATTCCGATATTGAGAATCAAATCACCCATTTCCTAATATTCTACTCTTTTTCAGTATTTGTAACGCCCTACAGATATGAGACTCTAATATGGTATATACATACTCTGGAGTCGGAATTAATTGAGAAAACGGTTTTCAATTATAACATCACCGAAATTCAGAAATATAAATGTTTCAAAGGGGTAGGCAGATATTCTTAGTAATTCCTTCTCCAACTATCCAGATTGTCGCAATTTCCTTTGGCCTCACTTCAGTCTCTTTATATGTCTCTATATCTTACCTTCTGTACACCACACTTAGACTAATTAGTTTTCCTTCCTTACCTTTTGGCACTAGTCTAAGGATTGAAAAAAGACTATCCAATAAGTGCAAATGGTGTACTCTCCTAATATAAGGAGCTCTCACAACCTGAAAGAAGGTAAAGAGAAGAGACAACCAAATAATCTTATTCAATTTCTTTAGAACCAGTGGCCATCCTTGGACTGAAACAGGTTTCTTTGAGTTCGTATATAACTATACGAGATAGCCTTTCCAAGTAATATGGATTATCGTAGTGATACAGAATGTTCTGGAGAAGGCAAAAGGAAAGTAGGAGTGGCAGGGATATATGTGAATTTGTCGTGAACCATGACAATCCAAAGCCAATGTGTGTCAGAAGGTTCGATTAATTTGGTTCACGGGTTTTAGTTTAAAGTTAGTCATGGTCGTGAACTAGAGAGAAAGAAAAGAAATACTCAGCGTGCGCTCTATCAAGATTAGATTGGTTAATCACTTTATCTAATCAGGATGGCTCCCACTATATTCTCGAATTCTCCTTCAAACCCTAAAAGGAGATCTAGTCGAGATCATGTACTGTCATGACCCAAAAATGGCACGTGACCGGCACTTGAATCGCGTGAAGTATATAGGACCCCATCGTAACCCAAGTAACCCGATAACCAGGAATCTAAACATTTTTAAGTAAACAATAGAGGTGAAGTATTGAAAAGGGTTATTTATGAAATCAAGTTCCACTTTTTAAAGAATAAATAAAGTTCGTTAAAAATACAGATGGATTGTCTACTAAAATTTGAAAACATTTTCTTCATTTGAAATTTTGGCAACACCTCCTTTGTAAATTTTGATCAAAACCAGTACATAAACAATAATAATATCAATATCCCCAATCGGGAGATATCTCATCGCCAATCAGCAGAATCACAACCACGCAGTATATACGATGCCCAGGGTGAAAATCAACACAAGAAAAAAGTAAAGGAAATATCAAAACGTTATCAAATCAACTATATCCAACTCAACATAAAGAATATAACACACAAGTCTCGTCTCTAAGTCCAAAAGAATATACAAGTTTGGTTTCTAGGTCCACAAAATATACAAGTCTGGTCGATGGAGTTTTGACTACATTACAAATGAATATAAATATATAAGCAGCGGTTACGATCTGTAATATAACCCACCTACCAAGCAATCACCCGAAGAAGAAGTGTGTCAGCAAACCGCTACTGATCCGAGCGGTTGGTCTTGCAAGAAAACTATGGCACAACGGGGGTGAGTTGCCAACTCATAAGTAGAATACATCATCAGGTAGAAATCGAATGCATAACGGTCTACCTAGGTCATACTGTATAATAATACCATGCTATATGGTAATGAAAGTGAACGTGTATATATATATATAATATAATATCGTGTCTGTATCAATATGTAGTAACATGTCATTCATAGCATGTTTATATATATATATATATATATATCATCCAATGGTGTCCATCAACAACACTTGAAATCATCATAAAATATTGAGTGTCCAACATCGACACTCGAAATCCTCATAAATCCGGTGTCCAATATCGACACTCAAAATCCTCAAATCTCAGGCGCTATCTCTCGGACCAGCTCTCTCTCAGTCGCCGTCCCATCGGATCGACCCTCATATCCATCTGTATCATATCACTTCGATCGGTATCCTCCGGATATTCGCCGAGTCCCATACTGTCACCGGTAAGTTGTGTTTCCAGCTAGGCTCAACGCCTTTCTATACGATCTTCTTGCCCCTGGGTACCGTACCGGGTCCACCATGTATCTGCAGACGGTGACTCCTCACTCCTCAAATTGGATAATACTCATAACTCATAACCGAGAAAACTCATATAGTGGACGCCAAAATATCATATCAAAAGAAAACCGCATTTTAAAAACATTCACAAGTTTTATAAAATCGTATCTGCGGTTTCTACAATCTCAGAAATCCCATAAAAACATTATCTCATAAAAATATGGCAATAATGGAATAACATGTAGGCACAGAACAGTAATGTAATGCATGTTGATGTTAATTGAGCAGCAATCTAAGGTACTGGAAGAAATATAGTACGATGTGAATAGCGTGGCAAGTGTGTTCATATAAGCGTGTTCATATAAGTAGTGTAAAGAAAGTACAATCTTCGGAACAGTACGTAATGCTGGGTACTAAACACTAATCTGTAATGCTAACAGGATATAGTGCGATACGGATGACATAGCAAGTTCTATATGTGGACGTGGCATAGAAATTACCGATGAGGTGTAGGTGTAACATGCGAGTATGTGCAAGTGCAACATGAATCATCGGTAATGGTGCGTGTATCCTAGCAAATGAAGTTAAATAGAGCTAATGGTATAAACGTGGTATATATCGTAACTAATCGGAGCGTGAACATATGCAGAAATAAGGATATCGAAATGCGAGCGTATGCAGAATAATGAAATCGTAACGTGAACAAGTATTAAAATATCCAACTTCTTATGAGCCATACAGTTATAGTTTAAAATAGCACGAAACGTTATTTTGGAAATAAGGGACTACGATGTTCTTCAAATAAATATCATTTGAAAAGTCATAGCGCACCCTTGAAGTTATCATTTAAAAATACGTAACGAATCGTTAGTTTTGAAAGTAAGTATGACTCTAAATATCATGAATTTCCACTTTGAATTATTAACAAGACTCCTTGAGTCGAAATAAATATCGGCCATAATCGACAATCAATTCTCATCATATCACATACGGAATATCTTTCGTACGATATTATCCAATCAATATGGTACGGATCTATAGTCACGTACATCAACTCATCTCATATCATATCATGTATACTTATATTGTATATATTCTCATGTCATATATGTACTTATATCATAATAAGTACTCGTGTGTGTGTGTGTATGTATACAGCTCAATGGCTATGAAATAGAACTAGGTATAAATTTTCTATTAAGTATAGAAATATACGAATATGGTATTCTAGCAAAACTTATAGGCTAAGTATACGTGAAGGGTTGTCTAGCACGGCAGCAAGGTTTCAGGAGGTATCGTCTATGCCAATTTCAAAAATTTGCCGTTCTAGTTAATCCTAACCATAGAATCTTTACTAGAAAATGCGACGAAACAACATGTAAACAACTTTACATCTAAGTGAATGAGGAATACAACCTTTGTAGACCAGTCTTTCACTTCTAATGCTCCGTGTAGTAGTCCCTTCGATGCAAGTCATGAACACCCGAACTCTAGAAAGGGTTCTCCCGGACAAATGAACAAGCTTGCTCGAAGTCTTCGAGGCCGAAGATGATCTACGTCGAGGAGACTCAAGCACATGCTACCTCTTCACTAATGGTGAAATTAGTGAAGCAGACACCATAAACTAAATGGCTAATAATAGAGGATGATGAAATAGAAAATGGGCTCACTTTAGCTTTCTTTTTCTCACAATATTTTCTCACTTTGAGAAAAGCTGGCAAGCTTTTCTCATGAGGAAGTAGAAGAACAAGTGAAGAATGATAATGAACTCATGAGGTGAGAACAACCATGGGTGAGTTAGTGTCATACACTAACCCATGTAGAGATTTGTTAGTGTGATATGCCCTAGAGGCCATTATTGTATAGTACTAGTTTGTATATTACATTTTGGAAGCTTGGGGTATATACACGGATTGACATTCTTGCTCGATATGCTAGTATGCTACTTAGTTTGTATCTATCTTAATATGTGTATGTATTTCTTTTGAAATATTGCTAATACATATTGATAGAGCCCTTAGGGTCTTTTGCTTGACTACCAGCGTTGTGATGGCAGTCACACTAGTGGGGGCTGGGTAGTCTATAAGCACATCCTTATACAGGTCCCTGGTCGTAGGATTATCGAGACAGGGTATCGATACTCCAGAGTAGACTAGTGTATACGCTTCTTATCCTAGGAGGGAAGATGGTCTGTCCCACAGCCATCGGTACGTCGTACTGGAGATAGTATGCAGGTGCTCGTTAGGTTACGAGTGCACTGGACAGGACTCGCTGGGAACTGTTGGTTGGTATTATACCTATCGTTAGTTATCAGTTCCCAGGTGACATGAGTACAGCTTAGTTCGTTGACTTGACACTGTCACTTCGCCTCGAGTGTGTTCCCACTGTTCTTAGATTACTACCATACCACGGCTCAAATGAGTCGTGCAAACAGGTAGTAGTTGGGTGCAGTCCCGAAGCACTTGAAGGCAGTGACGGTTAGACAGGATTCGTCTCTCCCGGTATTGGGAGTCGATATCGCGCTGTGTCTAGGAGAGCCATTACGCAAAGTCCCTGGCCAGGGCAAGCGAGATTTACTGGTAGTATTTCCAGTATTTTTCAGGGTGTTCTGGGCTACACTCCGACACGACTTGTACCGCTATTGTTAGTTGTATGTATGCCCTAGAGGCCAGTATTGTACAGATGCTGTATATTATATTGGATGCTTGGACATATATAGAGATGACTTTCTTGCTCGATATGATAGTATGCTATCTGGTTGCTCTTTATCTTAACATGTATACTTGTCTCTTTGTACTGTCTTATAGTTACATGTTGGTAAAGCCCTTAGGATGTGTACTTGACTACCTGGACTATGATGCGGATTATACTAGTGGGGACATGGTAGTCCATAAGTACATCCTTCAAGGTCCCTAGTCGTGGGTGTATCGAGACGGGGCATCGATATACCAGTGTAGACTAGCGTATACGCTTCTCAACCCATGAGATAGGCGATGGATGATCCCATATCTATTGGTGTTTGACATCAGAGATGGTATACGGGTGCTCAATGGAGACTGGGTACACTGGACGGACTCGCCGAGAACTCCCAGATGGTATTATACCTCACATCAGATGGAAGTTCTCAGGTGACACCAGTGTAGGTTAGTCTGTAGACCCGAGATCGTCAAAGAGTCTTATGTGATTCCCACTGTGCTTTGATTTCCACCTTAGCACGTCCATGAGGGCGTGCAAAATGGTGGTTTTTGGGTACAGTCCCGAGTCACATGGAGGCAATGAGCGATAGGAGGGGTTTCGTCTCTCCCGGTATTGGGGGATGATGTTGCGCTGTGCTCGATTGGCCGTAACAGGGAAGTCCCTGGCCATGGCTGTTTTAGAGATTTACTGGTAAGTGTTACCAATAGTTTCTCGACCCGTTATGGGCCTCACATCGGCATGACTTATCGGTTATTGGGGTCTGACGTTTACCATCCCTAGGCTCGATATGCAGCATATCTGACGAAGAGACCGGACTGCACGGTAGTGTTGCCGGTTGGCTCGACGGGAGTTGTAGCAGGTTCGCTTGTTCTCTTCTGATCGCTCAATACCCGGGTGGACGTTACGTTTAGCTGACCGCTTGCGGCTTGGGGGTGCTTGATATGATCATCACGCACTGCCGGCGTATTGACGAGTCTTAGAGTCCCACAAAGGAGTTACCTAGTCCAGGCGAAACGTTGTGGTGCGCGTATGCGATATGCGCATGGACCCGGTTAAAACGCGCGTATGAGATACCGTATATTGATCGGGCGGCTTGCTTTTGGTTGGGTCGTATGCGATATGGCCGGATTGATAAATCAAGTGTTGATTTATCATTGAACCATTAGTTTCTCACTAGAAATCCTTTCTTGTATTTTTTATGTATGCATGCATGTATGCATTCTTTCTTGATTCATGCACATATGGATGTGCATGCACACATACATACATATATCATCCTTCATGGTTGTATATACATAGAAAATGGTGGCAATATAAGACTCACACCATGGTTTTATATATATGTATTATTATTGTATTTGTTTTAAAACAAAAAGAAAAAGAAAAGGATAATTCATGGTTTGTTTCTACACTCTTCTTTGACCTAACCATGCTCACCAACTTTTAACCATGGATTAACTTTTCTTTTATGTTTTAACTCAAATTCAATAATATCTTTATCATTTAACCATGGTTTAAGATGAGAAGTGGAAAATATATATACATATATTTTCCATTTTTTTCATAAGTGATCATCTTTTACTCTTGTTCAAAAAGGCCATCATCTTCTTCCTCCATCTTCTTTTGCTCTCTAAATTTCTCTAGTGAGCAAATTACTCACCAAGTTAGGATTTTGAAGTGAGAAAAGCCACCACAACATCATTTTACACAAGTCTTGCCCACTTGTTTAGAGTGTTAGCTTCATTTCTTTCTCTTGATCAAGTGAAGTTGCAAGCTTGGACAAAGCGGACTCCGGGTGGATCATCGTGGACCTAGAGGAGTTCAAGCGGACCTTTTCCAAACCCCAAGTAGCCGAGGAGTCTAGCGTAGGGAGCTACAAAGGTTGTACTCTCAAAACCCTAGCTTTACCTACTTGTGATGATGTATTGTTTTTGAAACCTTAATTTCTCTAGTATAAGATCTTGCTTAGGGTTTTTAGGCACATAAAATTTTAATTTTGGCATGGTCGATGCCTTGTAGAGCCTTGTTAGTGTGCCTAGTAACCCTACAGTGGTATCAGAGCCTAGCTAGAGCATTAGGCGATGTGTTAACGAAGTTAAAACTCCGAACGAACCCGAATACGCAAATTTAACCCCATCTCTGGACTTTTTTCAAAATCTGTGATTTTTTGGAATTAAAAATACCTAAAAAATACAGCAGGGCTTTATTAGAAATACGGTGAAAATTGAGAGCGCAATCCGTACAAGTCGCCGCGGATCCGCGGCCGTACCTCCCTTGGGCCGCGGAACCGCGGCAGTAATGAAGATTTGTGCACTGAAATTTCCACTGTAATTAATAATTCTGTTATTTTTATTTTCTGGGTATTTTTAAATTAACTCAAGTGTTGAGTATTTTGGGGTTTATTTTGTAATCGTCAATTCGCTCGGAGAATTTAATTTTGTTATGTTATTCCGGATAATTTAGTAAGTATTAAAATGTTCGAACGGATATCATTAACTCAATTTTTCCCGGCACGAAAAATTTTCAAGTGTTGAATTTTTTACCGAGTTTGAATCTTTCGGAAAAACGTGCATGAAATGTGACGGACTGTCACGCCCCGCTTCCCAAAATACGGAATACGAGAGGTAGACAAGGCCAGCCATGCTCCTACGGTCAAGGAAATGTCCTGCCGTAGTCACACTTCGGCTTCAAGTTTTTCATGGTAAACAGTAAATGATGCGCAGGTAATGAGAAATGCAGTAACTGAAAGAAACAATGTAAAGAACTGACCTGAAGTGGAACAAACGAATGTAACTCTGAATAGCAAGTCAAGGTGTCTGTGATACACGTCTAGTTCTGGTCCAGGCTAAATCTTCTCCTCACATTGAGCATGCATACTCAGGTCGTCAGAGCGACACAATAGCAATATAATATATATAAAATCATGTAACAATTCTAACAGTGATCATAGGTATATATAACAGTAGATCAGTGGCAGTATGGATATGAACATGCAGTAATCAATGCAGCGGAACAGTAAAAACAGTAGAACGATATGCCGCGTATGTCAACACAGTAAGTAAGATATATCAATGCCAGTATCCCTATCAGTCTCTAAGTCTCACTGTACAGGTCACTAAGCCTATCGTCAGTCTAAGTGTGAGAGTCAACCACTCGTGAGTGTCCTCCACCCAAGGGTAGAACCCAAGGGCAAGGGACCACGGGCCCAACATGTATATCACGGTGATAATCACATACCCTGTAAATCTCCATATATCTCCCTAAATATATAAGCCGGCATGGGACTCCCGAGATTCTGTTGAACTCACACTTAAACTACCCCACACCCCGTGGTCTATATCAAACGTTAACCATAACCCTAAATACCAATCGGTCGGTGACAAGTCTGCACGAGAACTGGAGGCAGGACCTCCATCAAGCACGTCCCGACTAATACCTAAGATAAATGGCAGTGTCTGGTGCCTTATCTGTGACACCCGTGCAAGAGCTTCCATAAGTGTCCCATACCACTTATAGTCCCACGTACTCGTGTCCCACAGACGTCGACAATGCAAAATAATAATAAGGTTCACTGATTGTGTACAAGTACGTATCACTTTCACTTATTCACTGATACACGAACACTAACGTACTTGCCACAATCATCACTAATACCTAACACTGGGTAATGCACGTTATCACTATGTTATCAATGCAATGACATGTGTATAATATGATGCGTAACAGTATATAAAGCATGCTTAGGATATCATGAATCAGTAATCTACCACTTGAATAATATATAATAAATCATACGGTTACAATTTAGTGAACCGATGAATATGGAATTAATAGTATGTTCAGTTATCTATCCAGCGAATTTGATTTCATTCCAATCGGGTTCCCGGATCATTAGTGATAGCCATTTCATTTTAAGCGTTCACGGCTGGAAATCCGGTTTCAGAATCGGAAGTCCGTTTCGGAACGCATTTTAATCCCAATTGGGATCAGATTTTAGTAAGATTTTCAACGCAATAGACGGATCGTCAATCGAGTCTGTACGTCAGGAGTTATACACTATTCAATACCAATATGTCAGCTCTGATTCAGCTGAGACTGTTATACGTTCCCATCTTTTAAATTACAGATTAATTAACAAACGACAACGAATTAGGATGAAACTACTTGCGTTGTCTAGCTAACAGATTTTCCTATAATAAACAGTGGAGTTCCGCAACCTACGAGTTAAGGAAATCTTGTGGTACCCATTACGAAACAGCAAGCAACAATTGGAGTCGCCCTGGACTGCAATCCAGGGTCGCACTCCGATCCAAATATCGTCACAGTTTAATTATAGGAATATCTGGAAACTAGTATAGGGTTAAAGTTCGTCGAGTTGGCTTCGATTTGAGCCCTCGAGCGCGTCGTTCCAGTTTGTATACAATTTATGGTGATTTTAACGGTTTTCAGGTACAAGAAAATTCCAATTTTACTAGTAAACTCGGGGGTAGTCATTTTGGTCATTAACGGTCATATTATCCAACGAAATTCACACACTACATTCACGGCCATACGGGCCAGATTATACAATTGAGTTCCATCAAAATAGGTGAGTAATTTCATTGGGAACACACGTCGAACAGGTATGGCACACAATTGATCTAAAATTGTAACTTCATGATCTATGTAATTAAGTGTTGTAACTTGAGTATATAGCATGTAAGCAAGTAAAATACTTGCCTGGAATTGTCTCGGGGTTGCACGGCAGCAGTGGCGTCACGTGCATGGCACGGCGCAGCGAAGGCGACACGGTAGAGGTGGCAGCGACACGGTACCAGCACGGGCAACAGCAACGGCAGCAAGCTCGGTTGGGCTCGACTATCGGCGACTCCACGAGGTCTGTGGTGCTGGTGGTTGTTGAAGGTGGAGGGCGGTGATGCTCAGGTGGCTCAAGGCAATGGAGAGCAGGTGTTGAGGGTGGCTGGCTCGGGTAGCTCGTCGTGGCGAGGTCGGTGAGGTGTAGAGGCGACGGGGGTCGGAGCTCAGGTGAGGGTGCAGCGAACGAGGGTGTTGGGTTCGGTGTTGGGTGCTTGGAGCTCGCAGCTCGGAGGTGGCGAGCAAGAGTCTTAAGAATGTTTTTGACTTTATGAAGATATATGAGAGCTGCTCAAGACAGAGGGTAAATAAAAGAGTGCAGTTTATTTCTCCAGACTCTGCCCCCCCTGATGAACCATGCACCAAAATTGTAAACTTTTCTGGGATTTCTAAAGGGACCTGGCCTTTATTTTACCTGGGTGCTCCAATTTATCCTCTGCATATCATGACAGCATGTAATCCCCAAAAGTTAGTGCTTAGAAAAGTTAATGCTTTGCTGGCCAGATTCTTTTGGAATGGTTAGGGTTCTGAATGACATCATCACCGGATCTCTTGAAAGAGAATCTTGAACGCATCTGGGCAGTCTGAGGTAGGGAAAACGGAAGCTTGCACAATGATGATCAATTCTTGAAGTGGAGACCTTGGAACTCAATGACAGGAGCTTGTTGAAGGCGATTTCTTGCAAGGAGCTCTAATTTCTGAATGCCAATGAGCTATTTTGATGAGAAAAGTATGGAGCATGGTCATCATACATTAGATCTGAATGAAAGAGCTACTTTTGCACTCTTTAGAGACCCGTTGCGAACTTTATTGAAGTTTTGGATGATAAAAGGGGGGATTTTGCATGCTTAGCAAGTTCGAGGGAGAAAAGATAGAAGAAACTCGAAGCTGCTATGCACCGTTGGGGTGAGAGAGAGAGAGAGAGAGAGGAGTGAATTTGTGTGAGGTGGAGGAGCTCGGGGTGCTGGTGATCAAGGGTGGAGGTGAGGGAGACGACGTTGATGGTGGCGTTGAGATCAAGGAGGTGGTGGTCGGAGTTGAGGGTGATGCGGAAGGGACCAACGACGGCGAAGGAAGATGTCTGCAGTGGGTCGAGTGAGGAACGGGAAGGGAAAGAAAAGAGACAGGGAGGAGACATGGGGGAGAGAAGAAATTATGATAGGAGAGAGACGCGCGCCGTGGGGGTAACTGTGCTGCAACGTGGGCGAGAGCGCGGGCGTCGGCGGAGCCGAGGAGCGCGCTCGCGAGCGGGAATTAGGGAAAAGAGCCGTTGGAGGAAGATAGGAGACGAAGCGGTCCGGGTCGGGTGCGGGTGAGGAGATTGGGCCGGGCCGGGGTTTAATTTGAATTAAAGAAGTGGACTGAGGATAATGGGGCTGGGCTCGGGCCAAAAAATAAAAGGTTGCAGATGGGGTAAATAAGAAGCGGGCCGAGCAAAGTTTTGAAATGAAAATTAATTTAAATAAAAGGGTTTGGATGGGTTTTATTGGTAGAAGAAAAAATGGGGTTTTGAAGAAATAAATTTTTAAATAAAATTATAATTAAAAATAAATAGAATTCTAAAGTAACAAAATACAAGTTTGGTATAAAAGGGCTGGTTATTACATCATACCACCCTTACAAAAATTTCGTCCTCGAAATTTAAAATAAACAATAAGCTATACAAACATAGGCAAAAGCAATTTTATCGCAACTAACACATAATACTTTATTTAAAATAGGCAGATAACGAAATTTGAAGGTTTATATATGTAAGAACAACATACAAAGGTAAAGTCTAAATAAGTATAAGACAGGTACAACTACAAAGGTAACATATATGTATATAAGAATAGCAATAACAACAATAATGAACAATGATATTCGAGACGTACTCGATAAATCGTAACTCAATTATATGCACATGTAAGTATATCAAAAGTAGTACATCAGAAATAGTAAGTATAAGGCACAAACATTAATAATAGTAACCATAGGCACAATACTCGAAAATAAAGTAACGACAATAAAATAGTGAAGGATTTGTCGGTTAAAACATTTTAGGATGTGTATCGATCATATAACACAGAAAGCTCACATAGTGAAAACAAGGAACATGGAATGAAAATATGCGCGATATAAGGTTGCGGTACCGAAAATAATGGAGAAGCTAGTAGCGAAGTACTTGAAATGCGTAAAACGGGGATAGTCAATAAGACGCGCTTTTCAATAAATACCAAATAATGAAAACCAATCTTCGAATGATAAAGTCCCTAAATATATATAGGGTAATTGGAAAACACATAAAAATGTATAGGGCTAGCTAGGGTAAGGATTACAAGCAGATGTGGATCATTCAAAGGTTGGAGTATGGCGGCTTTAGGCTGAAGGTCAAGGAGAGTGGGATCGGGTCAGCACAGGATATAAGGGTGAACACCAAATGACTGCAAGGGGAGAAGTATGGGGAGGATAACGGTCGGTACATCCTATGAATTAAAAATTTGAAGGGCTAGTTAACTCGGAAATTCATAAGAAAGGTCCTCCTTCCAGAAGGATCTCAAACGGGGCGCAGACGAAGGATGAAGGGTGGACCTCTAAAAATCGGGTGTGGTACTAATGAATCTCAGTGAGGGTTAAGACAAGGTAAAGAGTAGGGGTGAACAGATCTCAGTAGGGAAAAATAATTATATAGAAGAAATAATCAAGTAGCAAGGGAACTAAGAAGATCGAAGGATTTGCGAACTCAGCAATTTATTTACAAAGCATTCTCAAAAAAACGAAATGTGGCCCTAAACTATACACAGATTTATTTGGCCAAAGAACACAACATCTAAAGGAAATTCCGTCAGTCGCGGTTGTGGAGATTCAGCAGGTTGCGGTAGGCTCGCGTGCTCAGGTAGGGGCGTCCATTCCCATATCGCCTCGTGGGCATCGCCATTGGAAGTTCTTCCACAGCAGGGCCTTGATCTTCCGGTCCTTCTTCCTCGGGTAGAGCTTCTTCATCGAGGTCCGATTCCATGGGATTCTCTTCTCCTGGATTCTCTTCCATGGGATTTTCCTCCGCTGGATTTTCTTCTATCGGTTCTTCCTCGGGATCTTCCTCCATCGGGTTCTCTTCAGGGTTTCCTTCTTCTTCGTCGGAATCAGCTATCATGTTAAACTCTGGGGTGGCTGCTCCTTCGTCTTCGGAATCGCTGTTTTCGCCAATGACCTGGGGACCGTCGATCTCATCGTCAGAACTCATCAGCGTGCGGTCTAAGGAAACGCATGACTGTGCATCCTCATCTAGACGCGGCGCTGCTCCGGGGTGGGCCATGACCTGAAAAGAAAAAGTCATGATTAGACAGTGGGATACATCAAGAAAATATCTAAGTGTACGAAGTATAGAAAGATATGCGGTGGCAGAAACTGAAAAATCAGGAAAATGCTGTGATAATGAATAGTATGAATAATGGGAAAGATAAGAGAATGATACATATATTACGATTCAAGTTTTCGTTTCATTCAACTAAAAGTTCGACGGGTACAAAGTTTCAAACGAAAAGAATTGTTTATAAGAGGATGACAACATTATTACTGAAATTAGAAAATAGGAAAATTCTTCTTTGATTGCTAGGCCGATGCATTCTCGTCACGCGAGTTGAAACCTGTGTTGGGTCTGCCTTATCTTCGAAATTCGAACTGTGCAGTAATCCTCACTTAGCAGAAGTAGGGAGTGTGGACGAGTCTCCTCCCTGTAGTTCTTTCCTTTCTGGGCAACCGTTGATGAGATGTTTGTTGGATCCTCATATGAGACATTTCCCTTGGGCGCGGCGACAATCCCTCTGAAGATGTCCTGGCCTCCTGCAGTATCCACAACATGGGGTCTTCTGCTGCTTCTGTCGCGGGGAAACAAATTGGCGCTTCATCTTCTTCTCTTTTCCTCGTCTAACGGGGATTCCTTTATGATTGGAGACTCTCGCTGGTGTCTGATTCACCTGCCTTCTCAGTTCTTCAGCCAACAAGTCGTTTGTTCGCTCCTGGGCTTCCTTTAGACCTTGCAGTACACTCAGAATCTCAATGGTCTGATTCTGGGGAGCGGATATAGACGAAGAGTCGTTGGAAGACATGATCCCGGGGTGATGAATTTATTACAAGTGGAGAATCAACTGTATGACTCCAAGTCACTTAAACAGAGTATGGTAGTGTAATCGTGATGTAGTTCACCATTACCACCACGAAACTTTGCCAAGTCACGTGAAACCCTAGCGAATGGATAGCTGAACACACGATGTGAATATGGATCAAGGATATCAAGTTTACAATCTAGACTGAGGGATGTCATAGATTGTCAAGCTCTACACGGAAAACTGCAATCCCAAACGAAGTAAAACCTGGCTCTGATACCAACTAAACCATGTCACGCCCCGCTTCCCAAAATACGGAATACGAGGGGTAGACAAGGCCAGCCATGCTCCTACGGTCAAGGAAATGTCCTGCCGTAGTCACACTTCGGCTTCTAGTTTTTCATGGTAAACAGTGAATGATGCGCAGGTAATGAGAAATGCAGTAACTGAAAGAAACAATGTAAAGAACTGACCTGAAGTGGAACAAACGAATGTAACTCTGAATAGCAAGTCAAGGTGTCTGTGATACACGTCTAGTTCTGGTCCAGGCTAAATCTTCTCCTCACATTGAGCATGCATACTCAGGTCGTCAGAGCGACACAATAGCAATATAATATATATAAAATCATGTAACAATTCTAACAGTGATCATAGGTATATATAACAGTAGATCAGTGGCAGTATGGATATGAACATGCAGTAATCAATGCAGCGGAACAGTAAAAACAGTAGAACGATATGCCACGTATGTCAACACAGTAAGATATATCAATGCCAGTATCCCTATCAGTCTCTAAGTCTCACTGTACAGGTCACTAAGCCTATCGTCAGTCTAAGTGTGAGAGTCAACCACTCGTGAGTGTCCTCCACCCAAGGGTAGAACCCAAGGGCAAGGGACCACGGGCCCAACAAGTATATCACGGTGATAATCACATACCCTGTAAATCTCCATATATCTCCCTAAATATATAAGCCGGCATGGGACTCTCGAGATTCTGTTGAACTCACACTTAAACTATCCCACACCCCGTGGTCTACATCAAACGCTAACCATAACCCTAAATACCAATCGGTCGGTGACAAGTCTGCACGAGAACTGGAGGCAGGACCTCCATCAAGCACGTCCCGACTAATACCTAAGATAAATGGCAGTGTCTGGTGCCTTATCTATGACACCCGTGCAAGAGCTTCCATAAGTGTCCCATACCACTTATAGTCACACGTACACGTGTCCCACAGACGTCGACAATGCAAAATAATAATAAGGTTCACTGATTGTGTACAAGTACGTATCACTTTCACTTATTCACTGATACACGAACACTAACATAATTGCCACAATCATCACTAATACCTAACACTGGGTAATGCACGTTATCACTATGTTATCAATGCAATGACATGTGTATAATATGATGCGTAACAGTATATAAAGCATGCTTAGGATATCATGAATCAGTAATCTACCACTTGAATAATATATAATAAATCATACGGTTACAATTTAGTTAACCGATGAATGGGGAATAAATAGTATGTTCAGTTATCTATCCAGAGAATTTGATTTCATGCCAATCGGGTTCCCGGATCATTAGTTAGAGCCATTTCATTTTAAGCGTTCACGGCTGGAAATCCGGTTTCAGAATCGGAAGTCCGTTTCGCAACGCATTTTAATCCCAATTGGGATCATATTTTAGCGACGTTACAGTTGGATGAAATCTATGGTTTTCAGCAAGGTTTTCAACGCAAAAGACGGATCTTCAATCGAGTATGTACGTCAGGAGTTATACACTATTCAATACCAATATGTCAGTTCTGATTCAGCTGAGACTGTTTTACGTTCCCATCTTTTAAATTACAGATTAATTAACAAACGATAACGAATTAGGATGAAACCACTTGAGTTGTCTATCTAACAGATTTTCCTATAATGAATAGTGGAGTTCCGCAACCTACGAGTTAAGGAAATCTTGTGGCACCCATTACGAAACAGCAAGCAACAATTGGAGTCGCCGTGGACTGCAATCCAGGGTCGCACTCCGATCCAAATATCGTCACAGTTTAAGTACAGGAATATCTGGAAACTAGTATAGGGTTAAAGTTCGTCGAGTTATCTTCGATTTGAGCCCTCGAGCGCGTCGTTCCAGTGTGTATACAATTTATGGCGATTTTAACGGTTTTCAGATACAAGAAAATTCCAATTTTACTAGTAAACTCGGGGGTAGTCATTTTGGTCATTAACGGTCATATTATCCAACGAAATTCACACACTACATTCACGGCCATACGGGCCAGATTATACAATTGAGTTCCGTCAAAATAGGTGAGTAATTTCATTGGGAACACACGTCGAACAGGTATGGCACACAATTGATCTAAAATTGTAATTTCATGATCTATGTAATTAAGTGTTGTAACTTGAGTATATAGCATGTAAACAAGTAAAATACTTGCCTGGAATTGTCTCGGGGTTGCACGGCAGCAGTGGTGTCACGCGCACGTCACGGCGCAGCGAAGGCGACACGGTAGAGGTGGCAGCGACACGGTACCAGCACGGGCAACAGCAACGGCAGCAAGCTCGGTTGGGCTTGGCTATCGGCGATTCCACGAGGTTTGTGGTGCTGGTGGTTGTTGAAGGTGGAGGGCGGTGATGCTCAGGTGGCTCAAGGCAATGGCGAGCAGGTGTTGAGGGTGGCTGGCTCGGGTAGCTCGTCGTGGCGAGGTCGGCGAGGTGTAGAGGCGACGGGGGTCGGAGCTCAGGTGAGGGTGCAGGGAACGAGGGTGTTGGGTTCGGTGTTGGGTGCTTGGAGCTCGCAGCTCGGAGGTGGCGAGCAAGAGTCTTAAGAATGTTTTTGACTTTATGAAGATATATGAGAGCTGCTCAAGACAGAGGGTAAATAAAAGAGTGCAGTTTATTTCTCCAGACTCTGCCCCCCTGATGAACCATGTACCAAAATTGTAAACTTTTCTGGGATTTCTAAAGGGACCTGGCCTTTATTTTACCTGGGTGCTCCAATTTATCCTCTGCATATCATGACAGCATGTAATCCCCAAAAGTTAGTGCTTAGAAAAGTTAATGCTTTGCTGGCCAGATTCTTTTGGAATGGTTAGGGTTCTGAATGACATCATCACCGGATCTCTTGAAAGAGAATCATGAACGCATCTGGGCAGTCTGAGGTAGGGAAAACGGAAGCTTGGACAATGATACTCAATTCTTGAAGTGGAGACCTTGGAGCTCAATGCCAGGAGCTTGTTGAAGGCGATTTCTTGCAAGGAGCTTTAATTTCTGAATGCCAATGAGCTGTTTTGATGAGAAAAGTATGGAGCATGGTCATCATACATTAGATCTGAATGAAAGAGCTACTTTTGCACTCTTTAGAGACCCGTTGCGAACTTTATTGAAGATTTGATGAAGTTTTAGATGATAAAAGGGGGGATTTTGCAAGCTTAGCAAGTTCGAGGGAGAAAAGATAGAAGAAACTCGAAGCTGCTATGCACCGTTGGGGTGAGAGGGAGAGGGGGGGAGTGAATTTGTGTGAGGAGGAGGAGCTCGGGGTGCTGGTGATCGAGGGTGGAGGTGAGGGAGACGACGTTGTTGGTGGCGTCGAGATCAAGGAGGTGGTGGTCGGAGTTGAGGGTGATGCGGAGGGGACCGACGACGGTGAAGGAAGATGTCTGCAGTGGGTCGAGTGAGGAACGGGAAGGGAAAGAAAAGAGAGAGGGAGGATAGGTGGGGGAGAGAAGAAATTATGAGAGGAGAGAGACGCGCGCCGTGGGGGTAACTATGCTGCAACGTGGGCGAGAGCGCGGGCGTCGGCGGAGGCGAGGAGCGCGCTCGCGAGCGGGAATTAGGGAAAAGAGCCGTTGAAGGAAGATAGGAGACGAAGCGGGCCGGGTCGGGTGCGGGTGAGGAGATTGGGCCGGGCCGGGGTTTAATTTGAATTAAAGAAGTGGGCTGAGGATAATGGGGCTGGGCTCGGGCCAGAAAATAAAAGGATGCAGATGGGGTAAATAAGAAGCAGACCGAGCAAAGTTTTGAAATGAAAATTAATTTAAATAAAAGGGTTTGGATGGGTTTTATTGGTAGAAGAAAAAATGGGGTTTTGAAGAAATAAATTTTTAGATAAAATTATAATTAAAAATAAATAGAATTCTAAAGTAACAAAATACAAGTTCGGTATAAAAGGGCTGGGTATTACACGGACCTTCTAGAAGACAACAAACCTTAACTCGATTATGCGACCGTCTTGAACTGCCCTTTGAACCTTAGGGTTTGGGGCAATACGGTGTGCCACATGTGAGGCGTTGGCTTGACCCTTCTACCGCTGGTCCGTTGCTACTGTGACGTCTTCTGGAATTTTTGAACTCCGCTCAAGTGTTGAGCTATTTAGGAAATCTTGGGTGTTTGATGATCTGTTCGGAAAGTTTAATACTGTCTATTTATCTGGAATGTGATACAATATGTGGAATTCACACAGGTTATGCATGAAATGCGAAATATGTGATATTTCGGATTTTCGATGTCCAAAGAGATTGTGGATTCCAAATGTTGTAGTTTTACACTTTTTTCTGTGACCGTAAGTGTAGTATGTAGTGGTATTGCCGGTTTTCGTTGCTATACGTCAACGACGATTGGTGTATGCATACTTACTTACGTTGATGACATGTGATGTTATGTGTTGCTGGATATGTTATATTGGATCGTCGTGTTTTGAATAGCCGGGGGGGTTTTATGTGAGATGAGAGTTTTTATTTTCATTCATGTAAATTAAATGAATGTAATATTCTTTTATTGGGGCACTTCCGGGTCGAGTTTGATGTCACCATTTGTATATTATTTACTTTTCCGCACTAGGATAGACCCAAGGAGGGGAGCACAAGTAACCGGGTTCTAGGGTCCAGTGGGAGACCAACTCGAGGAGTCGAGTCCGGGTCTCCTAACCCTAGAATTGGTAGGGTTGCTTGCCGCTCTCATAGGGGTCTAGGGGTGTGGGTTTTGGCTATTCATCGCGACCGTGGAATCCGTGTTTTATAGAGGCTCAAAATAAAACACGGACATCCTAGTATATCCAATGTTTCATATGTTTCTTCTGCTGCGATATCTGTGATGTGATCATTTGATGTGCTGTGATAAATACTGTATATAGTATATATGATATATTATAAAGGCGTTACTTATGTTTTACACCCGCGCTAGCCCTGCCTCGCTCTGCCGTTAGTTACCTAACCTAACGGTGCACGAGGGGACATCGAGGCGAATGCGGATGACATAAGTGTACGTCGTATTTATCTGTGATGTTTAGGTGACTTAAATGATGGACTTCATTAATGTAATTAATGAAAGAAAAGAAACCTAAAAGATGTTGTAGAATCAAATTTTTTCAAAAAGGGTAGCTACAGTTTTACTTTGCATAGCGATATATATGATATATCCCGCACCTTATTCGATGAGGAAAGAGCCGAGATCCCTTCACCGGGAGTGACCTCTTTAGCGAAATTGGCAGATGCTACAATACTCGGTTTGCTTTTGATTGCTTTTGGAGTTTTGCTTTGCATAGCTATATATATGATATATCCCGCACCTTATTCGATGAGGAAAGAGCCGAGATCTCTTCACCGGGAGTGACTTCTTTAGCAAAACTAATAAAAGCCTCAAAATCACTCCATTTCAAAATTCACTAGATTCTACAACGATATCAAGTTCATTACGCAATAGGTTTTCAGAAAAACCTGTCGTAGCCCTCCGTCATTTCAGATAAGTTGTATATAGTATTCATGCTACATTTGTTGGCTTTCGTCAAGGTGTAGTGTGCGGTAGCTATATGCTGCTTATCTGCTGCATATGATGCGACTGGATTAGGGTAGTCTTACGGCTTTGTTGGCTTTCGTCAAGGGTCGTGCGGGTGGGTTTAATTCAGTCAAGAAATGTACGGGTTGAACTTGACTAGCGGGCTATGGTTTGTTGGCTTTCGTCAAGGTCATAGCACGTTAGGGGCAAAATATTATCGGGAATTTCAAGTGTTGAAATTTGCAATGAGATTGCATACCTTCTATAAGATAGTTGGATCCCGATACCCACTGCGAGTAATTGTTACTCCCGGGAGAGTTTTACACAGGACAATTAGCCGATCAAGTAGGTGTCTAGAAAGGTGTCAACGGGGTTACGCCTCTGGTAAAACGAGGTTTACTTTAATTAGGTCCGTGCGAAAGCACGGGAACCTCCCTCAAAGTACCGACACTGGCCTGGCTGAAAGATCGGCGAAGTTGTAGGGTGTAATTAATCCCGGCTAGTCTTTCCTTTTAGGGTTTGAAGGAAGATTTGATAAAAACAGTGGGAGCCATCCTGATTAGATAAGATAATAACCAATCTGATCTTGCAAGAGCATACGCTAAAGTGTTTTCTTCTCTCTCTCTCCAGGTAGCGACCATGTCATGCCTTAATCAAGATAATAATATGGATGTATTGACCGAACCCACATGTTATACTGTGCTGGGGAACGTTGGTTCTGTTCTTTCTTATAAGAGTTATAGGACTGAACAGGACATAGAGGAATACCAGGATTCACATGCCACCCGAATGAAGAAAGTACATGATGATGCATTTTCTTCGGGTGTGTTCGTTACAGAGAACTGTTTCTCCATTTCCTCTACGTCCTGGGTATTGGATACCGGGTCAGGATCCCATATATGTAATCAGTTACATGGGCTTAAGAAAGGTAGAGAACTTGGAGAAGGTGATAAAGACATAAGAGTTGGAAATGGTGCAATTGTTGCAGCTAAAACCGTCGGGGAATATCACCTTGTATTACCAACAGGTAATACATTGATTCTGAACGAATGCTATTACATGCCGAACCTGATATGCAACATTATATCGGTTTCTTTGTTAAGTAAAGAGGGATATAATTTTGTATTACAGGATAATGTTATGAACATTTTCCGTAACCAAAAGTTGGTTGGATCAGGCACGTTGTGCAATGGCATTTATGTTCTAAATCAATCAACAGTTCTGAGCATAACAAACACACACAAGAGGAAAAGTTCAGAAATGAACGAATCCTTCTTGTGGCATTGTAGACTGGGTCACATCAATGCGACACGACTAGCTAAGTTGCATAAGGATGAATATTTGAAACCATTCGAATTTTCATCTTATGACACTTGCCAGTCATGTCTCAAAAGCAAGATGACCAAAACTCCGTTTACGGGACACGGAGAAAGAGTTACCGAACTCTTGGGACTGATACATAGTGATGTATGCGGTCCCATGTCTACACATGCCAGGGATGGTTTTAGTACTTCATTACATTCACTGACGATCTCTCAAGATACGGACATGTGTTCTTGATAAGACACAAGTCTAAAGCTTTTGAGAAATTTAGAGAATATAAACAAGAAGTCGAGAACCAAACCGGAAAAAGTATTAAAATCCTTCGATCTGATCGAGGAGGTGAATACTTAAGCAATGAATTCCTGGACTTCCTAAAAGAGAATGGGATTCTCTCTCAGCTGACTCCTCCATATACACCACAGCACAACGGTGTATCGGAACGGAGGAACCGCACCCTATTAGATATGGTGCGCTCTATGATGAGCACAGCTGAGTTACCTATTTCCTTCTGGGGGTATGAGCTAGAAACAGCCATACATCTATTGAATATGGTCTCCACCAAATCTGTGCCTACCACTCCATATGAGATATGGAAAGGGAAGAGACCATGTCTTAACTATGTTAAGATATGGGGTTGTCCAGCCTATGTCAAACGACAAAATCCGGACAAACTCGAGGCACGGTCTGTTCTATGCAAATTTATAGGATATCCCAAGAATTCACAAGGGTATATCTTCTACCATACTGAGGAACAAAGAGTGTTTGTTTCTCGGCATGCCACCTTTTTAGAAAAGGAATTTCTTGCTAAAGAGATTAGTGGTCATGAGGTAGAACTGGAAGAGGTTCCAGCTACAAAAGCTGCAACAAAAGATCTGGTGGAACCAGAGGATTCAGTAGTTCCCGATAAACCCCAGCCACTCCGCAAATCTAGTAGGGTTCCTCACCCACCTGAGAGATACTACGGTTTTCTCATGGATGGTGGGAGCGAGGACTGCATCATGGAGGATAATGACCCAACAAGCTTCGAGCAGGCCATCACGAGTAGGGACTCAGTGAGATGGCTGGATGCAATGCGGTCCGAGATGGAATCCATGTACACCAACAAAGTATGGACTTTGGAAGATGCTCCTGTAAGGGTAAAACCCATTGGGAGCAAGTGGATCTTCAAGAAAAAACTTGGTGTAGATGGGAAAGTGGAGACTTTCAAAGCTAGACTTGTTGCAAAGGGTTTTGGTCAAAGACCATGTGTGGACTATGACGAAACCTTTTCTCCAGTGGCTATGCTTAAATCAATCCGGATCATGCTTGCCATCGCTGCATATCATGATTACGAAATCTGGCAAATGGATGTTAAGATCGCCTTTCTAAACAGTGATTTAGAAGAGTGCGTGTACATGACTCAACCAGAGGGTTTTGTAGATAGTGGAAGCAGCGGGAAGGTGTGCAAGCTGCTTAAATCCATTTATGGATTAAAGCAAGCATCGCGGAGTTGGAACATCTGCTTTGACGCCGTTATCAAAGAGTTTGATTTCGTAAAAAACGTAGATGAAACTTGTATCTACAAGAAGGTGGCAGAGAGTAAGGTTGTCTTCCTCGTATTGTACGTGGACGGCAAACACTTGATAGGAAATGACATTCCTATGCTGCAATCGGTCAAGCTCTTCTTATCACAAAGATTCTCAATGAAAGATCTAGGTGATGCCTCCTGCATATTGGGAATCAAGATCTATAGAGATAGATCTAAAAGGATATTGGGATTGTCCCAGTCCAGGTACATTGACACCATACTAAAGAGGTTTAGTATGGAAGAATCCAAGCGTGGGAACTTACCCACGATCTCTGGAGTCACTCTCTCCAAATAGATGTCTCCCAAGACTGATTTGGAGAGAGCTCGCATGCAAGGGATACCCTATGCTTCGGCTGTAGGCTCTATCATGTACGCGATGCTATGTACCAGACCCGATGTAGCATACTCACTAAGTATAGTGAGCAGGTATCAAGCTGATCCTGGAGAGAGTCACTGGACAGCTGTGAAGAGCATTCTCAAGTACTTACGAAGGACTAAAGAGATGCTCTTGGTGTATGGTAACGGAGAACTCCAAGTGGAGTCCTTTACCGATTCGAGCTTCCAGAGTGATAAGGATGACTCTAAGTCGCAGTCGGGATTTGTCTTTACCCTTTACGGAGGGGCGGTTAGCTGGAAGAGTTCTAATCAGGAAACCGTGGCAGACTCGACGATGGAGGCAGAATACATCGCTGCCAACGATGCTGCCAAAGAGGCTGTCTGGATCAAGAAGTTCATTACAGAACTTGGAGTGGTTCCATCCATTGAGAATCCAATACCTTTGTATTGCGATAACAATGGAGCGGTGGCTTTGGCCAAGGAACCCAGGTCCCATCAGCGATCCAGGCATATTCTGAGGCGGTATCACCGGATTCGGGAGATAGTTGATCGCCGGGAGATTGAGGTCAGGAGGGTTGACACGAAGAACAACACAGCGGATCCACTCACGAAGGCCATTCCCCAGATACAGTTTGAGAGACTCTTCGGGATGCTCGGTATGCGATACTACAGCAGCTGGCCCTAGTGCAAGTGGGAGATTGTTAGTTGTATGTATGCCCTAGAGGCGAGTATTGTACAGATGCTGTATATTATATTGGATGCTTGGACATATATAGAGATGACTTTCTTTCTCGATATGATAGTATGCTATCTGGTTGCTCTTTATCTTAACATGTATAATTGTCTCTTTATACTGTCTTATAGTTACATGTTGGTAAAGCCCTTAGGATGTGTACTTGACTACCTGGACTATGATGCGGATCATACTAGTGGGGACATGGTAGTCTATAAGTATATCCTTCAAGGTCCCTAGTCGTGGGTGTATCAAGACGGGGCATCGATATACCAGTGTAGACTAGTGTATACGCTTCTCGACCCATGAGATGGGCGATGGATGATCCCATATCCATTGGTGTTTGACATCAGAGATGGTATACGGGTGCTTAGTGGAGACTGGGTACACTGGACGGACTCGCCGAGAACTCCCAGATGGTATTATACCTCACGTCAGATGGCAGTTCTCAAGTGACACCAGTGCAGGTTAGTCTGTAGACCCGAGATCGTCATAGAGTCTTATGTGATTCCCACTGTGCTTTGATTTCCACCTTACCATGTCCATGGGGGCGTGCAAAACGGTGGTTTTTGGGTACAGTCCCGAGTCACATGGAGGCAATGAGCGATAGGAGGGGTTTCGTCTCTCCCGGTATTGGGGGTTGATGTTGCGCTGTGCTCGATTGGCCGTAACAGGGAAGTCCCTGGCCAGGGCTGTTTCAGAGATTTACTGGTAAGTGTTACCAGTAGTTTCTCGACCCGTTATGGGCCTCACATCGGCACGACTTATCGGTTATTGGGGTCTGACATTTACCATCCCTAGGCTCGATATGCAGCATATCTGACGAAGAGACCGGACTGCACGGTAGTGTTGCCGATTGGCTCGACGGGAGTTATAGCAGGCTCGCTTGTTCTCTTCTGATCGCTGAATACCCGGGTGGCCGTTACGTTTAGCTGACCGCTTGCGGCTTGGGGGTGCTTGATATGATCATCACCCACTGTCGGCGTATTGACGAGTCTTAGAGTCCCATAAAGGAGTTACCTAGTCCAGGCGAAACGTTGTGGTGCGCGTATGCGATATGCGCATGGACCCGGTTAAAACGCGCGTATGAGATACCATATATTGATCGGGCGGCTTGCTTTTGGTTGGGTCGTATGTGATATGGCCGAATTGATAAATCAAGTGTTGATTTATCATTTAACCATTAGTTTCTCACTAGAAATCCTTTCTTTTATTTTTGATGTATGCATGCATGTATGCATTCTTTCTTGATTCATGCACATATGGATGTGCATGCACACATACATACATACATCATCCTTCATGGTTGTATATACATAGAAAATGGTGGCAATATAAGACTCACACCATGGTTTTATATATATATGTATTATTATTGCATTTGTTTTAAAAGAAAAAGAAAAAGAAAAAGATAATTCATGGTTTGTTTCTACACTCTTCTTTGACCTAACCATGCTCACCTACTTTTAACCATGGATTAACTTTCTTTTTATGTTTTAACTCAAATTCAATAATATCTTTATCATTTAACCATGGTTTGAGATGAGTAGTGGAAAATATATATACATATATTTTCCATTTTTTTCATAAGTGATCATCTTTTACTCTTGTTCAAAAAGGCCATCATCTTCTTCCTCCTTCTTCTTTTGCTCTCTAGATTTCTCTAGTGAGCAAATTACTCACCAAGTTAGGATTTTGAAGTGAGAAAAGCCACCACAACATCATTCTACACAATTCTTGCCCACTTGTTTAGAGTGTTAGCTTCATTTCTTTCCCTTGATCAAGTGAAGTTGCAAGCTTGGACAAAGCAGACTCCGGGTGGATCATCGTGGACCTAGAGGAGTTCAAGCGGACCTTTTCCAAACCCCAAGTAGCCGAGGAGTCTAGCGTAGGGAGCTACAAAGGTTGTACTCTCAAAACCCTAGCTTTACCTACTTGTGATGATGTATTGTTTTTGAAACCTTAATTTCTCTAGTATAAGATCTTGCTTAGGGTTTTTAGGCACATAAAATTTTAATTTTGGCATGGTCGATGCCTTGTAGAGCCTTGTTAGTGTGCCTAGTAACCCTACAGCTATTAGGGGACTGACGTTTACCGCCCCCGTAGGCCCGACAGGCGATACTCTTAGACGAACAGACCGGACTGTACGGAGATTGTCACATTCAGGCTCAGTAGGAGTTCGGATGGTTTCACCTCATCGGTCTTCTTATCGGCATCTACCTCGGGACCGTTACGTACAGCTAGTACTGCTTGCGTCCTGTGGTTAAACCCACTACCAGCGTAGTGTCGAGTCTTTAGAGTCCCACACAGAGGGTTGTTCACCTTTGGGCAAAACAGAGTAGAGGTCGCATGATTTTGCGACGGGGTTCGTTCACATACGCGCACTTGTGCACGTTTGGTGTCCGGGCAGTTATTACTAGCGGGCTTTGGTTTAAGCCAGATCCTAGTATTTGTTTTGGGATTGGTTTTGTCTCATTGTATTCATGTTCCTCGGAACACGGATGCGGGTGTGTATGCACAGTTGACAAAGGCAGAGGAACCCCATTAGGGTTTTTGACCATTGACTTTTTCTAAACCCTAATGAGAATGAGAAATATGATTATTAATATTAAGAAATATGATTATTAATATTAATTAAGGATAATTGTGCCATGGTAAGGGTTGGGTTGACCATTTGACTTGTTGACTTTTGTTGACCTTGATATTTTCTTAAGCAAAAGAAAGATGCTTCTTGAAGCTTGCATTAGCATTAAATATGAAATGATAATGGTCAAATCAACTAACCATCACAATTTTCTTAATTATTATTATTATTCTCATATCTCTCTCATATGAGAGCAAGGTTGGGATTACTCTCTCATGCTCTCTCTCTCTCTCTCTCTCTCTCTCGCATTGCACTCCCTCTTCCTCTCTCTCAAAGCTCTCTTGTTTCATGAGTTGAAAAACATAAGCTTTGTGAGATAAAACCATCAAGACAACTCTCTACTCATTCTAGGGTTCTTAGTCTAGCAAGCCAAGCACTCTAGTTACTTCTTGGTTGAGGTAGGAGCTCAAGGTAGAGGCTTTCGGGTGGATCTTTCTTCGGAAAAGATAAGACGACGAGGAGGAGCCGTCTACACCACTCCAAGGAGCTAGCAACAAAGAGGACCACAACAAGAAGAGAAGGAGTTCAAGAACTAGGTATAACCATCTTACCTAGTAGCTAGAACTTGTAGTTAGTTTGTTAGTTTTTATTTAGCAAAGATCTTTCATGGTTAGTCTATGTACCCTTGTGATAAAAATTTGATTTTTACTCTTTATGCCTCCCCGTAAGTACCGGGGTGGGTTACATAGACTTACAGTGGTATCAGAGCCTAGCTAAACAACAACTAACATGTTAGCAAAGTGTTTAGAATTTCGATCCGAAAAAAATCGCAAAATACATCAAAATTTAGTGTTTTCTGCTGATTTTTAAAACAGGTCTAAAAATATTTCCAGAGACCTGAAAAATATAAGCAGGCTTTTTAGAGAAAACTGTAGAAATTTGGGCGCCTGAATCGCTCATAAGACCGTGGATCCAAGGCCGAGTCAACTCGGCTGCGCACCAAATTTCTTCTGGGGTTCTCTGTGTTGGTTTTGTGTCTTCTGGGAAGTTTTGTTTCTGCCCAGATTTTTCAGAGTACTGGATTTTACTTGGGGTAGATTCAAATACAGTTTTTGATCGAAGTTATATAAACTTTAGCTAATTGGATTATTTCTGTAATGTGATATATGTACTGAACATCTGCTAATCGCTATACGTCGATTAGTAGGGGTTGTACATATCTGTGATCTGTGATGTTAGTTTGTGGATATGAACTTGTTGGATCGTCGCGATGAATAGCTGGGGATGTGAGATGAGGGTTTTCATTTTTCATTCGATGTAATAATTGTAAATTGATGTAATATTATTTATATGGCTGCACATCCGGGTTGAGATTGTAGCCGCCATTGTATATTATTTCTTTTATTGTTTTTGCTCCTAGGATAGACCCAAGGTGGGGTGCACAAACTACCGGGTACTTTGAAGTGCCAAGTGGCCTACTCATGTTATTGAGGGAGGTTGCTTCACTTCAGGTACTTAGCGGGTAGTTTGCCGCACCCGTAGGGGTCTAGGGTGGGGTTTGGCTATTCATCGCGACCGGGTAATCCGTCTTTCGTTGCATGCTCGAACGAAACGCGGATTCCTAGCATATCCAATGTGTTCATCAGTGATCTGGAATGGCTATCATTGCATCTAACGAATGTTTATATCTATATATGATATTTAGTAGGCGTTGCTTATGTTTTGCATCCGCGCTAGTCCAGCCCCCGCTCTATCGTTAGTTAAGTAACCTAACGGGTGATGACGGGGCCCAATAGCGAATGCGGATGGCATAAGCGTACGTCATATTTTCGTTGTTTTCTGCAATGGTGGGATTAATTGATGGGACGCACTATATTAATGCAAAGAAAATAAACCAAAGTTAAGTCGTTGGAACAATTTCAAAACCAATCGGTTTTTTCCAAAACAGAAAACTTTTAAAAACGCGGAGCTTACCACTCCTTTTAAAAGCTATCAGGTTCCTTCGATTATATCATGTTCACTACGTTCACGGTTTCGCCAAAACCATTCGTAGCCCTCCGTCATTTCGTATGGATACTCAATAGTATTTAAGCTATGTTTGTTGGCCAAAGTCAAGACATAGTGATTGGTAGCTATTGGATATTCATATGTATCATAGATAGATGCGTTGGTTTGGGACAGTCGTACTGCCTTGTTGGCCAAAATCAAGGGTAGGTACGGGTGGGTTCAAATTAACCTGGAAAATGATGGGTAGAACTTGACATATGACTTATGATTTGTTGGCCAAAGTCAAGGTCATAAGAGCATGGGGCAAAAATCCACATCGAGAGTTTCAAAAGAAACTGAAACTTGCTAGTGTTGCATACTATTTGGAGTGTGATGATTTTGGTAGGATTCCTTCAGTTTTATCACACGATGATATTTGGATCCCGATCCTACTGTGAGTATATTCTACTCCTCAGAAAACTTTCTCACTTAACGATCAATGCTATAAACCAAGTAGGTGTCTAGAAAGGTGTTAGCGGGGCTATGCCCACAGGGAAAAGAGGTTATTTAATTAAGGAACTTCGCAAAAGCGTCGTAAAACCTCCCTCGAAGTACCGACACTAGCCTGACTGAACGGTTAAACAAGTATTGTACGGTGAGATCAATCCCGACTAATTCTTCTTTTATGGTTTGAGGAAGGATTTGAGAAACAGTGGGAGCTATCCTGTTTAGACAAACTAAAAACCACTCTAAACTTGCAAGAGCATCATGCTAAAGTATTTCTTCTCTCTCTCCCAATTGCAGCGACCAAGCATCATGACCGGCCTTAAGTTACTATTAGATAAAAATATACAGACAGAGCCAAACTATAAAGATTGGCTCAGGAATGTCAAAATGGCAATCACTTATGACAAATTGGGGTATCTCCTTACCAATAAAGCCCCCGCCGTCCCAGGTCCAAAATCCAGTGTCGCGGATAAGGAAATCAGTAAGACCTGGGAAATTGACTGCGCGAAGGCCAAGTGCCTCGTGCTTGCCTCTATGGACAATGAACATCAGAGGAGGCACGAGAATATGGACCTTGAATCCATATTTCTCCATACTAAGGATCTTTATGGAGAGCAATCCCGTATCACCGGATACGAAACCTCGAAAAAGTTGTTTTCGGCGAGGTTGGCCGTCGGATCATCTGTAGCGGAACACGTGCTTAAGATGATTGGCTATATTGAGGAGCTCGCGGACCTCGGGACCACGTTAGAGAACGAGCTCTACACTGACTTGATTCTCCAGTCCCTTCCTTCCACTTACGCCCGGTTTATCCTGAACTTCAACATGCAAGGAAAAGAAGTTAAACTTCCGGAACTCCTCAACATGTTGAGGAGTGGAGAGAGCACCCTACAGAAAGTTAGGGAAACACCCGCTTTGTCTGTTGGAGGAACTTCCTCTTCTAGGTCCAAGGCGAAAGCCAAAGGAAAGAAGAAGAAGGCCCCCACCAAACCAAGAGGCGGTGTTAGTAAGGTGGATGCCAAGAGAAAGGCAAAGGTAGCAAAGGTAGTGGGACAGCTTGTGGGGAAGGAAGAGTGCTTTTATTGTCACAAGAAAGGACACTAGAAGAAAGATTACAGGGCTTGGAAGGCCAAGAACCAGGACCCGAAGCAAGTTGTGGTTTCGGCTTCAGGTGTGTTTGTTATTGAAAACTGTTTATCAATCAACTCTACTTCATGGGTATTGGATACCAGATCGGGATCTCATATCTGTAATTCTTTGCAGGCACTGAGAAGGCGTAGAGTTTTGAAGGCAGGTGATATGACCCTCAGAGTTGCAAACGGAGCAAGCATGGATGCTGAGTCCGTAGAGGACTATCACTTGGGATTGACAGATAGACATGTTTTGGTTTTACGCGACTGTTATTTTGTACCCAGTGCGACTTGTAATATCATATCTGTATCTTTAATGTCTAAATAAGGTTATGATTTTGCATTTGTAAGCAATGTTGTAAACATTCACCTTAATCATGTTTTGATTGGGTCGGGTACATTAAGCAACGGTATATACGTATTGAACCAACCACAGATTTTCAATATCCAGAATACACACAAAAGAAAGTCTCCAGAATTAAATCATGCTTTCTTATGGCATTGTAGACTGGGTCACATCAATGAGACAAGGTTAACTAAGTTACATAAAGAAGGATATTTGGACCCGTTCGAATATCAATCATATGCAACTTGTCAATCATGTCTCAAAGGAAAGATGACAAAGACTCTGTTCACTGGACAAGGAGTAAAAGCGAGCGAGCTCTTGGGACTCGTACACAGCGATGTATGTGGTCCAATGTCTACACATGCGCGAAGTGGTTATTCTTACTTCATTACTTTTACGGATGATTTTTCAAGGTATGGACATGTCTTCTTAATGAAGCATAAATCTGAAGCCTTTGAAAAATTCCAGGAATACAAGAATAAAGTAGAAAAACAAACAGGCAAAAGTATAAAGACACTGAGATCTGATCGAGGTGGTGAATACTTGAGTGCCGAGTTCCTGGATTACTTAAAAGAGAATGGAATTCTCTCTCAGCTTACTCCTCCATACACTCCACAACATAACGGTGTATCGGAGAGACGGAACCGAACGCTATTGGATATGGTACTTTCCATGATGAGTAACGCTGAGTTACCGCAATCTTTCTGGGGATATGCACTAGAATCAGCTGCATATCTTTTGAACCGAGTTCCAACTAAGTCAGTGCCTACCACGCCATATCAGATGTGGAGTTGGAAGAAACCCTATCTTAAACACTTTAAGACATGGGGATGTCCAGCTTTTGTCAAAAAGCAGCATGCGGACAAATTCGAGGCACGCTCAGTACAGTGCAAGTTTGTAGGATATCCAAAGAACTCCAAGGGATATTTCTTCTATTACGCAGAGGAACAAAAGATATTTGTTTCTCATCATGCCTGCTTCTTGGAAACTGAATTTTTAGAAAATCAGATAAGTGGGAGCGCAATAGAACTGGAAGAAATTCCAGAACCACAAGCTATTACTGAAAGCTTAAAAGAACCAAAAGGTTCGAAAGGACAGGACATTCATATGCCACTCCGCAGGAGTAGTAGGCAGTCTCATCCGCCCGAGAGATACTATGGCTTTCTCGTAGATGGGGATAGAGAGGATTGCATCATTGATAATGATGAGCCGACTAGCTTCCAGCAGGCCATTCAGAGCACTGACTCGATAAAATGACTGGATGCAATGCGGACCGAGATGGAGTCCATGTACACCAACAAAGTGTGGACTTTGGAAGTTGCTCCAGAAGAGGTAAAACCCGTAGGCTGCAAATGGATCTTCAAAAAGAAGATTAGTGTAGATGGACAGGTTGAGACCTATAAGGCTAGACTTGTTGCAAAGGGCTTTCGTCAAAGACCTGGTTTGGACTATGACGAAACCTTTTCTCCGGTGGCTATGCTCAAATCCATTCAGATCCTTCTTACCATTGCTGCTTTCCACGATTATGAGATTTGGAAGATGGACGTAAAAACCGCTTTTCTAAATGGAAATTTAGAGGAGTGTGTCTATATGGACTAGCCAGAGGGTTTCATTCAGAGTGGGAGCAGCAAGAAGGTGTGCAAGTTGCTTAAGTCCATTTATGGACTGAAGAGGCATCGCGGAGTTGGAACATCTGTTTTGATGAGACGGTCAAAGAATTTGGCTTTTTCAAAAATCCAGATGAACCATGTATTTATAGTAAGATTGTAGCACAAACTGTCGTATTCCTCGTTTTATACGTGGATGACATTCTCTTGATAGGAAATGGCATTCCTTTGCTACAATCTGTCAAAGGGTTCTTGTCACACAGGTTCTCCATGAAAGACCTGAGTAATGCCTCTTACATTCTGGGGATCCGGATCTATCGTGATAGGTTCAAGAGGATATTAGGACTTTCACAGTCCAGGTACATCGACACCATACTGAAAAGATTTAGTATGGAAGATTCCAAGCACGGTAATTTACCGGCTTGTCACGGGATCACCCTCTCCAAGGAGATGTCTCCCAAGACTGATTTGGAAAGGGATCGCATATCTGTTATACCCTACGCCTCTGCGGTAGGCTCTATAATGTATGCGATGTTGTGTACCAGACCAGATGTAGCTTATGCACTGAGTGTAGTAAGCCGGTATCAGTCAAACCCTGGGGAGAAGCACTGGATAGCGGTAAAGAACATTCTGAAGTACCTGAGAAGGACTAAGGATATGTTTTTGGTTTACGGCGGAAAAGACCTCCAGATCAAGGCCTTTGCTGACTCCAGCTTCTAGAGTGACAAGGATGACTCCAAATCCATGTCGGGTTATGTCTTTACCCTCAATGGAGGGGCGGTATGTTGGAAGAGTTCCAAATAGGAAACCGTTGCTGACTCGATGATGGAAGTGGAATATATCGCAGCATCTGATGCCGCAAAAGAAGCCGTCTGGATAAAGAAGTTCTTGACAGAACTTCAGGTGGTTCCGTCTATTGTTGATCCAATACCTATGTATTGTGACAACAACGGGGCTATAGCTTTAGCAAAGGAACCCAGGTCCCATCAGAAGTCCAGACACATCTTGAGGCGGTATCACCTGATCAGGGAGATCGTGGATCGCCAGGAGATCGAGGTTCGGAGGGTTTCTTCAGAAGATAACACTGTAGATCCATTCACAAAGGCCATTCCTCAGACGCAGTTCGAGAGACTATTCGAGATGATAGGTCTGCGATATGCCAGCACATGGCCTTAGTGCAAGTGGGAGATTATTAGTGTGATATGCCCTAGAGGCCATTACTGTATAGTACTAGTTTGTATATTACATTTTGAAAGCTTGGGATATATACACGGATTGACATTCTTACTCGATATGGTAATATGCTACTTGGTTTGTGTCTATCTTAATATGTGTATGTGTTTCTTTTGACATATTGCTAATACATATTGATAGAGCCCTTAGGATCTTTTGCTTGACTACCAGCGTTGTGATGGCAGTCACACTAGTGGGGGCTGGGTAGTCTATAAGCACATCCTTATACAGGTCCCTGGTTGTAGGATTATCGAGACAGGGCATCGATACTCCAGAGTAGACTAGTGTATACGCTTCTCATCCCAGGAGGGGAGATGGTCTGTCCCACAGCCATCGGTACGTCGTACTGGAGATAGTATGCAGGTGCTCGTTAGGTTATGAGTGCACTGGACAGGACTCGCTGGGAACTGTTGGTTGGTATTATACCTATCGTCAGTTATCAATTCCCAAGTGACATGAGTACAGCTTAGTCCGTTGACTTGACACTGTCACTTCACCTCTAGTGTGTTCCCACTGTTCTTAGATTACTACCCTACCACGGCTCAAATGAGTCATGCAAACAGGTAGTAGTTGGGTGCAGTCCCGAAGCACTTGGATGCAGTGACGGTTAGACAGGATTCGTCTCTCCCGATATTGGGAGTCGATATCGTGCTGTGTCTAGGAGAGCCGTTACACAAAGTCCCTGGCCAAGGCAAGCGAGATTTACTGGTAGTGTTTCAAGTATTTTCTCAGGGTGTTCTGGGCTACACTCCGACACGACTTGTAACGCTATTAGGGGACTGACGTTTACCGCCCCCGTAGGCCCGACATGCGATACTCTCAGACGAACAGACCGGACTGTACGGAGATTGTCACATTCAGGCTCAGTAGGAGTTCGGATGGGTTCACCTCATCGGTCTTCTTATCGGCATCTACCTGCGGACCGTTACGTACAGCTAGTACCGCTTGCGGCCTATGGTTAAACCCACTGCCAGCGTAGTGTCGAGTCTTTAGAGTCCCGGGTTGTTCACCTTTGGGCAAAACAGAGTAGAGGTCGCATGGTTTTGCGATGGGGTTCGTTCACATACGCGCACTTGTGCACGTTTGGTGTCCGGGCAGTTATTACTAGCGGGCTTTGGTTTAAGCCAGATCCTAGTATCTGTTTTGGGATTGGTTTTGTCTCATTGTATTCATGTTCCTCGGAACACGGATGCGGGTGTGTATGCACAGTTGACAGAGGCAGAGGAACCTCATTAGGGTTTTTGACCGTTGACTTTTTCTAAACTCTAATGAGAATGAGAAATATGATTAATAATATTAATTAAGGATAATTGTGCCATGGTAAGGGTTGGGTTGACCATTTGACTTATTAACTTTTGTTGACCTTGATATTTTCTTAAGCAAAAGAAAGATGCTTCTTGAAGCTTGCATTAGCATTAAATGTGAAATGATAATGGTCAAATCAACTAACCATCACAATTTTCTTAATTATTATTATTCTCATATCTCTCTCATATGAGAGCAAGGTTGGGATTACTCTCTCATTCTCTCATGCTCTTTCTCTCTCTTGCATTGCTTTCCATCTTCCTCTCTCTCAAAGCTCTCTTATTTCATGAGTTGAAAAACATGAGACCATCAAGACAACTCTCTACTCATTCTAGGATTCTTAGTCTAGCAAGCCAAGCACTCTGGTTACTTCTTGGTTGAGGTAGGAGCTCAAGGTAGAGGCCTTCGGGTGGATCTTTCTTCGGCAAAGAGAAGACGACGAGGAGGAGCCGTCTACACCACTCCAAGGAGCTAGAAACAAAGAGGACCACAACAAGAAGAGAAGGAATTCAAGAACTAGGTATAACCATCTTACCTGGTAGCTAGAACTTATAGTTAGTTTGTTAGTTTTTGTTTAGCAAAGATCTTTCATGGTTAGTCTATGTACCCTTGTGATAAAAATTTGATTTTTACTCTTTCCGCCTCCCCGTAAGTACCGGGGTGGGTTACATAGAATTACAAGATTAAAACATGGCTAACAATAATGGTTAGGTTAATAAATATCTACAAGTAAAACAAAAAGAGTGAACTTGGTCAATAGTTCCACAAGCTTCTACAAGTATCAACCATGTGACTTAATTCCACTAATTTTGATTTACTTTAAATAAATAAAACCTTAACATTATTATTAGTATGGTGTGAGTCTCATACACCCATGTAGCATGTGACATCAAGCATGACACAAAATATGTACATTAATATATATCACATATATACCAAGTGTACACTAGTGAGAAAAAGAATTCTTATGTGAGCTAATATTAGTTAATGTAAGTTAATATATCAAATATATAATTATACATTAAATTATTAAATCAACACTTGATTTAATAATCCGGCTATATCACATACAAATGACTAATATCAAATGTAACAATCTGTCGAATCAATACTTGATCCGATAACCCGGTTATAGCACATAAAACCGACCGATATCACATATCGCGAGAATAGAATGCGGTATCACATACACGCATTTATCTCGGTCCCGCACATATCACATATGTGCTTCTATTTCGTTTCGCATGAACCAGGAAACCTCTGTGTAGGACTCTAAAGACTCGTCAATACGCCGGCAGTAGGTGATGATCATATCAAACACCCACAAGCCGCAAGAAATTTGCTAACGTAACGGCCACCCGGGTTTTGAGCAATCAGAAGATCAACAACCAAGCCTGCTCATACTCCTGCGAATCCAATCAGTAACAATACCGTACAGTCCGGTCTCTTTGTCTGATATGTCGCATATATTGTCTGGGGGTGGTAAACGTCAGACCCCAATAACTCGATAAGTCATGCCGATGTGAGCCTCATAATGGGTTGAGAAACTACTGATAACTCTTACCAGTAAATCTCATAAACAGCCATAGCCAAGTACTTCCTGTTATAGCCAATCGAGCACAGCGCAACATCAACCCCCAATACCGGGAGAGACAAAATCCCCTCCTATCGCTCATTACTTCTATGTGACTCGGGACTGTACCCAAAAACCACCGTTTTGCACGTTCTCTTGAACGTGGTATGATGGAAATCAAAGCACAGTGGGAATTACACAAGACTCTATGATGATCTCGGGTAGACAGACTAACCTGTACCAGTGTCACCAGAGAACTTCCATCTGACATGAAGTATAATACCATTTAGGAGTTCTCGGCGAGTCCGTCCAGTGTACCCAGTCTCCACTGAGCACCCGTATATCATCTCTGATGTCAAATACCAATGGATATAGGATCATTCATCGCCCATCTACATGGGTCGAGAAAGTATACGCTAGTCTACTCTGGTATATCGATGCCCCGTCTCGATACACCCACGATTAGGGACATTAAAGGATGTACTCATGGACTACCTTTGTCCCACTAGTATGATCCGCATCATAATCCAGGTAGTCAAGTACACATCCTAAGGGCTTTATCAATATATAACAGAGAGACAATCAGTGTACATGTTAAGATAAAGAGTAACCAGATAGCATACTATCATATCGAGTAAGAAAGTCCTCCCTATATATGTCCAAGCATCCACTATAATATACATCATATGTACAATAATGGCCTCTAGGGCATACATATAACTAACAATCTCCCACTTGCACTAGGGCCATCATATAGCAGTGGTTGTAGTATCCCATACTCAACCATCCCATAAAAGTCTCTCTTAGGAGAAGGCCTTTGTGAGTGGATCCGCCGTATTGTCCTCTGAGTCTACTCTCCTAACCTTGATCTCTCTGGAGATCAACCATCTCCATGATAAGGTGATACTACCTTAGAATATGTCTGGATCACTGATGGGACGGGGGTTCCTAGGCATATGCCACAACTCCATTGTCACCAATGATAGGAATGAAGTTCATCTCATGAACTAATATACATCCAGATTGCCTCTTTGGTAGCATCCTTGGTAGCGATGTATCCAGCCTTTATCGTCTAGTTTGTCATGGTATCTTGCTTGGAACTCTTCCAACATACCATCCTTCCACTGAGGGTAAAGACAATGCATGTGACTGACTTTCAGTCGACCTAACCACTCTGTAAGCTATCCAGTGATTCTCCCCAGGATCGATTGATACCATCTCACTACACCTAGTGACAATCCTAACATCCACTTAGATCTATCTCATAGATCCAAAACCCAGGATTTAGGAGATATCACCTTGATCTTATATGGAGAATCAATGTGATAAGAGGAGATTGACCGAGTGTAGCATAGGAAACTCTTTTCCTATCAAGAGTATGCCATCCACATACAATATGAGGATGACCACCTTACTCTCTACTATCTTTTTGTATATACAAGGTTCATCTACCATTTTAATGAAGTCAAACTCTTTGACTACCATATCAAAACAGATGTTTCAACTCCGCGATGCCTGCTTTAACCTGTAAAGTAACTAGCACACATTTCCGCTGCTCCCACTGTCTACGAAGCCCCATGTTTGTATACTTATAGACGCTCTTTTCTAAATCAATATTTAGAAAAGCAGTCATGACACACAACCACCAAATATCATAGTCATGGTATGTAGCAATGGAAAGTAGGATCCGGATGGACTTAAGTATAGCCACTGGAGAAAAGGTTTCATCATAAACCACATCTAATCGATGACGAGAAGCTTTTGCAACAAGTCTAGCTTTGAAAGTCTCAACTTTTCCATCTACACCAAGTAATATTCTCAAGATATACTTGCTCCTGATGGGGGTTTAACCCTTCAGATATAGCAACCAAAGTCCATACATTGTTGGTGTATATGGATTCCATCTCAGATCGCTTAGCATCCAGCCATTCTTACAGAGTCCCCACTCTTGATGGCCTACTCGAAACTTAGTTGGGTCATCATCTCATGATGCATTCCTTGCTCCCGCTGTCATTAAGAAAACCGAAGCATCTTTCAGGCGGATGAGGAGCCCTACCAGATCGGCGGAGAGGCAAAGGTTCATCGGGAGCTATTAAATCCTCCGGTTCTGCCAAATCATCAGTTATAGTTTGTATAGCTGGAACTTATTCCAGTTCTACCTCATGACCACTAATTTCTTTCATAAAAAAATTCCTTTTCTAAAAAGGTGGCATGCCGAGAAATAAAACACATTTTGTTCCTCGGTGCGATAGAAGATATTCCCTTGCGAATACTTGGGATATCCAACAAACATCCACAGAACTGACCTTACCTCGAGCTTGTCCGGATTTTGCTATTAGACATAGGCCGGACAACCCCAAATCTTAACTTACTTAAGAGATGGGCTCTTCCCATACCATATCATATATGGAGTGGTAGGCACCTGATTTGGCTGGAACCATATTCAATAGGTATGCAACTTCTCAAGTGCATAACTCCCTAAAAGGAAACAGGCAACTCAGTAGTACTTATCATAGAGCGCACCATATCTAATAGGGTGTGATTGCTCCACCCCGATACACCATTGTGCTGTGGTGAATACGGAGAAGTAATGCTGAGAGAGAATCTCATTCTCCTTTAGAATAATTTAGGAACTCCATGCTCAAGTATTCTCCTCTCCGATCACATCGTAGGACATAATACTTATACCCGTTTGGTTCTCTACGTCTGACTTATATTTGTTTCCCCCAATCAGAGCAAAGCTCTGTTTGAATTTCAAAAATTCAAAAATTGAAGCAACTCTTCAGATTCCTTACGCTGCGCGCAACGCGCCACGTGTCAAAAGCAGATACGCCAGCGCTGCGCCCAAGACAGCACACCCAATCAGAGCAAGGCTCTATTTAAAATAAAAGTAAAGGAAGAAACGCTTCGGATGATCTGAGCTCTATGTTGCGCGACACGTGTCAGCGCAGTTGCGCTGCGTGATACGTGACACGTGTCAGCGCAGTTGCACTGCGCTCTGCGCTGTGCGACACGTGTCAAGCGCAGGTGCACTTGCGCCAACTGTGCCAGCAATAAAACAGAATTAAAATTCCAGAAAGATCTTTCTGATCTTGTTAAAACAAGAAGATTATCTTCTGTAAAACAGAAGCCCTTGGATCAAAGATCCAACGGTGGGGAAAAATCCCTAAATCACTCAAAGAAAGATCTCTTTAACTGATTTAACAAATCAATTGGCCCTATATAAAGGCCCCTAGACTCCAAGTCTAACACACATTGACACAGAGAAAGAGAAACCAGAGAATTCCTCTAAAATTTTGAGAAGAACTCAAAGAGAGAAAAGGTAAAACCTTTGGAAAAAAGAAGAATTTCTTCTAAAAAGATCGATAATCTAAGAACAAGATCAAGATCTTTAATAATAAAAATAATAAAAAAGAAGTAATTTACTTCTTTACTAGATCTTCTGATCTATATAAAGGCATCGCCTTTTGATGAACCACTGGTTCTTGAGATTTGAGGTAGAACCTCTCTGGAAAACAAGAAAAATTTGTTCCCTTTGATCTAATTTGATCCAAATATTAAACGGTGCCTTGCACTTTTGAGTTTGCAATGTTGCGCTCCTTGGATTGGCGCAAGCCACCAGGGAGCGCCACGTGTCAATCACAGAACAGCTGCACCTTGCGCTTCTAAAAACAGAACACTGCTCTCTTGGTTTGGCGCAAGTCATCAGAGCGCGCCACGTGTCAGCAGCGCGCTAGCGCAGCGCACTGCGCTAACAGACTTGCGCTCACCAGAGCGTGACACGTGTCACACCCACATGAGTTTGCGCCTTGCGCTCCTCAATCATAGCAAAGCGCCTGACAAGCCACGTGGCGCACTATCAAAATAATAAATGATCTGCATTATTAAAGAAGGGACAGAGCCCAATTAAAAGGCCTAACAGGCCTAATAAAAATGCAATGCATTATTAAAGGGCAGAGCCCAAATAAAGGTCTAACAAACCAATTTAGATGTTGTGCATCATTTAAAAAAGGGCAGAGCCCGATCAAAGGCCTAACAGGCCAAATGCAAATAAAATGTTGAACATTTTCAACTGGACTAAACCCAATACTGGCCATAAGTCCTCAAATTAAATTGAACTGAGCACGACTGCTCTCTCAAATCAATTTACACCCGGTTCAAGGGTACATCTCTGAACTCCTCTGATATTAGTCGTTGTAATCCTTCAACGTCGTCAGAGAGGTGACGGGTCCCGACGGCCATACATTAAATGGACCACTATGTCCTTAAACTGGCAATGGACCACTATGTCCCTAAACTGGAACAATAGAACCCCCAAATGCTCTTTTGTTGGATCTAAACGATCCCGTTAAGTTGATCTTAGTCTAAAATTAGGCTAACGTATCCTTAATAAACGTTTGAGTTGATCTTAGCCTCAAATATGGCTAACGTATCCTCAAACCAAAACCCCAAATCCAAATCTAAGAAAATACGGATTTGGACCAATCCATGTCCTACGGGTGACGACATAAATTAGTCTCCGTATACAATCCACGGGCAACCACAAACAAAAAAACACCCACGACACGAAGTGAAATTCTGGAGAAGGAGAAAATTGTTACCGCGATGCGGTAGCGTAATTAACTGCAGAGGCTTACGCCTGCAGGGAAGAGCGTCCCCACAATAAAAAAAAACCCTCAAGCGAGGGGGAATCTTACAAAGTCTACTACATCGGCCGCATCCGTCTAAACCTCTGATACACGGTGCCATAAATCAACTTGGCATCTTCGGAGAGGTGGACGGATGAAACCAAATAGCATCTGCCCCGAATCTCAGGCAAGACGTCCCTGTCTTGGCCGCCATTCGGAGGGGAACAGATTCTTGCACGCCCGGTGGGACCTCTTCCTCTTTTCACTCCACACTTCGTGTGTCGTGTTCGCGAACGAATCGCGGTTTGCAGTGGTTGCCTGTGGATTCGAGGTACTAAGATTTGGTGTCTTGCTCCGTGCAGAAAACAGAAGATCAATGGCTTCAAACTGCACTACCTGCAACTGCAACTCTCGCTCCGTCCTTGCTGGAGGAGTGACTTATGGGCCCTAAGCGGCCTCCATTTTCAAGATGCCGGTGGAGCAGGTAACTCAAGCCACCACTGGACTATTCTTCGGGACAATGATCCCACCAATAAGCTTCAGCGCTCCTGTACCATCGCAAGAAGCTCCGAAGAAGTCGGTTTTTGATCGGCTTACAACTACTTCGGCCCCTCTCAACGGGTCGCCCAAGTCCAATGCCTCAGTTTTTAACAGACTGGGCAAGAGCTCCAGCGGGCCCATGAAGAAGCCTACAATACCAGAAGGCGTTATCCCAAAACGGATAGCCATTCCTACTCCTGAAGTCCCTAAGGCGGCTTCTCCTGCTAAGGGGTCGGTCTTCACAAGACTGGCCGTTTCAGCTCATACTCCACGTGAAGTCATGAAGGTTGTTTCCCCTGTTCGAAAGTCGGCGTTCGCAAGACTGATTATCCCCTCTCAACGGACGTCAGTCTTCGACAGGCTAGCACCAATAACAGTCCCCCCTCAAAGCAGGGGGCATGAAGAAGCTTATCCAACAACGGAGGTGATCTCATCCGCACGGCATGATCGACGTCGCCACTGGCGCCAAGTGAGGAAAGTTGGGGGAAATTCCCCTTCTGGACTGACTCTGCCGGCTCCAGCGATGGAAGTTGACGCTGCTGTTCCAACCGGGAATAACTTTGAACTACTTAACAAGGTGCGCAGGAATTCGCCAACTGCTATGCTGAAAAGATCTCCTCCACCTATGGAGAAATCCCCAAAGGCGAACCTGGAGCAGCCCCCTCAACGGCTATCCTCTGAAATTTACAAAGTTTGGCAACGTGTCCAAGAGTCCGTGATTGATCAAGACTATCTCCGCCGACAGAAAAAGATGAAGGTTCGGCAGGAGAAGGATTACTCTGTCAAGCCACAAAAAGCAACAGCTACTTGGGTGCCCACTGCAACGGCTCCCTCAACTTCGACCACTCCAAAAAGAAGGAGGTCGGGGAAGATCCCTGTGTCTTTGGCAAATCGCAAAGACACTGAATCTAAATGCCCTAAGTCTGGGGGCATGGTGGTGCATACTGTTTATATGGCTTCCGGAAAGGAGGAAGGCCATGCTTCGACGGGTCACCGGCCGCTCACCCGATCCATGACAAAAGCCCAGGAGCAGCAATAGAAGCTTCAGGAAATGATGACTGCAATGGCCGCACTCACCTGGCCAAAAGAAAGCCCGGAGGCATCATCAGAGCAGCGTCACGAACAAGAAACTGATGCTGACTTCTTACGCAGAGTCCTCGAAAAGAAGGACAGAGAAGCCGCAGAGCAAGCGGCTAATATAAAGCAAATGGCGCTCCTCTTCCAAGATATGGTAGGGATGATGATCCAGCAAGATCCTCCTGCTGAAGATCCTCCGATTGTCCTTGAAGATGACAAAGGAGAGACATCGAATCCTCCACCGGCTCTGTCAACATCCAAAGAGGAAACTATCTCTAAAGCTGCCTTGGATGATTATATAGCTCAGCAAATACGAGCTCATCAGGCGAGTGAAGCGGCTGGGCAAATTGTTAGAACCGGACGACCCTACCCGGGGTGGTATGACCAAATCAATTACCCGCCAGGATATACGATCCCTAAATTCCATGTATACAAGGGGACAGGAAATCCACATCAGCATGTCGCTCAATTCAGGGCTCTTCGTAGCAACACTAGAGGTGACGACAAACTGCTGCTCCGCCAATTCGTCGGCAGATTAGCAGAAACAGCCTTTGAATGGTATTCGGAGCTACCTAACGGTTCTGTCAAAACATTTGCGGAGATGGAGCTACTGTTTACACAAAGATTTGCAGGCGCTAGTGAACGCACCCCAATAACCTCATTGATCAATGCCAGGGTGAAGCCAGGCGAGACGCGGGTTCAATACGCAACACGATGGCAGAATCTGTGGTCGAAATGCGAACAGCGCATCGAAGAAGCGCCAGCGGTGGGCATGTTCGTGGGCACCTTAGACCCTTATGCAACTATTTCACAGTTCATGATGTTCTTTAAACCGACCACATTCCAGGCTTTAACTGATAAGCTAGCCCAGATGGATCAAATGGGTCACAGACCGTCTCCTCCGAAGCCGGAATCCCGAAACGACAAGGGTAAAGGGAAGGCGACCTTCGTTGCGAACACCCGACAGCAGCCCAGTGCCCCAAAGCTAGTGGATCAAATGGAAGAGAGACGGCGGTATTATAATGAGAAAATGAAGCGCCCTTACTCATTCCCGCGGGATAAAACGAAGAGGCTGTTCGAGCTGGCGATGCGCAATAGGCTTATCTATCTCCCGAATCCAAGGAGACCACTGCAACCCAGCGAGGTGAATAATTCCAATTATTGCCCTTACCACCAAACGGTAAGTCACCCGATCGAGAATTGCTTCGTCTTTAAGGGATGGATCGAGGATCAGTACCCACAAGGCAAGTTTGCGCTGTCTGAAAAGTGGAAAGTAAACCCACCACAACCGCACACTCCAAAGAAGACGGGCACGCCGGGGGTAACTTGTTCTTTTGTTGAAGAAGCTCCATGGGAGGTCGTGCTTTTCGCCAAAACCAAAAAGATGCTGAATGATCTCCAGACATGCCCGGCGATCAGGTGGAAGAATCCGCTAGAACCCCAGATCATCGAAGGGATGCTGAAACCGCGTCCAACTCCAAAGGTCGGTGGTGATGGCCAAAGCACTCACACCCAACCGTCGAAATCTTCAAAGAAGAAGAAGAAAAGATCCAAAAAGCCCGTGAAACCTGGCGACAAGCGCACGGACTTACAGAAACAGATTGACGCGCTGGAAGAGTATAACCAGAAAGCGCGGACTCCCATCACGCTCCAAGAGTTCCTCAACCACGTCCTTGAAGACGGAGATGATAGAGAAGACTCATCAAATGGATCTGAGGATTACGTAGCAAACTGCCATGTGATCTCTCATTCATCACTAGACAATGAAGAAGCTCCTTGCACAGAGAGACCGGGGGCAGGTTCCAAAACGGAACTTCTATGGCCGTCAGATGAAATGATCAACGCATTCCTGAATGAGATTCGTCTGGAAAGTAAAGCCAATCGGGAGCGTGAGGTGGCCATATTTGAAAAAGCCAAACGTCGGCGACTGGACAAAAGAGTCGAAACACTCCCACCAGATCAAAGTACATCCGCCACAAATGAAAGCGGGATCAAGACAAGGAAACAATTCGCCGAGGCCATATCGATGGGGATGAAGCTGCCCTCTTTCAGAGAAAATTCTCCTGGTGGTATACATCTTGATGAAGCGGACGTGCATCCTAACTTTTGCTTATATCATCAGAAGATCGCATATCCTACTGAAGACTGCAACTCCTTTAAGTGTTGGTAGAAAGGGTATGTCGCTCACAGGCAACACTTCAACAGGACAAAGCATGAAGCTCGTAGACAGCGAAAAAATACGACAGATGAGCATAAAAGAATTACCGGCAATTGTCATAGGGTTGATCCAGAGGGATCGCGAGTTCTCACCTTCGGGAGCGACTCCGACGAAAAAGTAGCCCTCAACCCTCTCTTCAAGGAGTCCATCTCTGAAGAATTGAGGAATTGCGGGAACATTCAGCCGTGCAATTGCACGATACCCGGAAAGAATATCGGACCCACAAACAACGGAGCAAACAAAAAGGATAAAGGAAAGGAAAAAACGGCCTTCGTCGCCAACACTCAACAACAATCGAGTGGCCCTAGACCGGTTGTTCGCCAAAACAACAAGTGGCAACCCCTCTATGAGAGGTTGAAACGTCCTTACTCATTTCCCCAGGATGAAACAAGGAGGCTGTTCGAAGTGGCAGTGCGCAACAGGCTTATCACTCTACCGGAGCCGAAACACCAGCTACAACTGAATGATGTCAACAATCCTAATTACTGCCCTTACCACCAAGTATTGGGCCATCCGATCGAAAACTGCTATGTTTTCAAAAACTGGGTTGAAGACCAATACCAACAGGGCAAGTTCGCATTGTCTGAAAACTGGAAGGTGAGCCCGCCACAACCACATGCTCCGAGAAAGATGGATATGCCGGGGGTATCATGCTCATTCATAAGGAAAGCCCCATAGACCGAAAAGTCAGTAAACTAGAGATTCGCCTCAAATACGGCGACGGTAGCCCGCAATGTTCTAAAACTTGCAAATGACCGAAACGTCTTTAAACTACTGCCACAGCCTCCTCAGGCTGACGTGATAAAAAAAATGGTATGTCCATAAGAAAAATGGGCACGGATGAAAACCCGAAAGGGCTCCGTGAGTAAAAACAGCAGGGCTATCGGCGAGTGTTCGTGAAAACCCGAAAGGGCGCGACCTCGTTAGAAAAAAGAATAAAAAAAAGACGGTATGTCCATAAGCAAAATGGGTACGGATGAAAACCCGAAAGGGCTCCATGAGTAAAAACAGCATGGCTACCGGTGAGCGTTTGTGAAAACCCGGAAGGGCGCGACCTCGTTAGAAAAATAAAAAAAAAGGAATAAAAAGAATTAAAAAACGGTATGTCCATAAGCAAAATGGGCACGGATGAAAACCCGAAAGGGCTTCGTGAGTAAAAACAGCAGGGCTACCGGCGAGTGTTCGTGAAAACCCGAAAGGGCGCAACCTTGTTAAAAGACACTTGCAGGATCCTCTCGACCTTGTAAGGAGAAACCACCCGCGTGAGATCCTTACGACTCACAGGGAAGCAACACACTTAGGGATCCTCACGATTCCTAAGGAGAAATTACACTTGCGAGATCCTTACGACTCGTAAGGAGAACTCTCTTATAGGACCATCACGGCTCATAAGATTTGAAAGTCTTAAGTTACAGAGATCTGAACCTGTTCTTAAGCAACTCCCACAACCTTCGATATTGCCTTACAAACGGCTCAATATTGACCCTTGTATACAATCCACGGGCGCGAATAAACATTTCCCTAACCAAGTCCCACCTGTGGCTAGGGATATGTCCATATGGTAAACAACCCTTATAAGTCCTCTCGACTTATAAGGAGAAAACCCTTTTGTAAGATCCTTACGACTTACAGGGGAACATACACTTAGGAATCCTCACGATCCTTAAGGAGAAAACACACCTACGAGATCCTCATGACTTGTAGGGAGAACCTTTGTGAGACCCTTACGGCTCATGAAGTCAAAATCCTTAGTCGACAGGATCCTAACCCTGTTTACTAAGCCACCTTTGTTCAACATCGACAGAGGAAAATGATGATTCGCTCCTGGAAATATCCCAATTGTAGCGATGCTGATGCCTAAACTGGTATCAAATCCCAAGCCCTTTCATGGAAAATGATGATTCGCTCCTGGCAATATTCCAGTTGTAGCGATGCTGATGCTGAGATTGGCACCAGATTCCAAGTTCCACACTCGCGATAAAAAAAACGAGCCATTCATGCATACGAAATAGCCGAAATGATGGGGCAACTTGCAACTAAATCAGCAAGTAAAAAAATGTATGCATGCAAAATAGCCGAAATGATGGGGCAACTCGCAATAAAAAGCAGCGAGTGAAAATAAAATAAATAGCCAAAATGATTGGGCACCGCGAAAAATAGCCGAAATGATTGGGCAATCGCGACTTTCGCGATATAAAAGCTGAAATGATAGAGCATCGCAGAAAGAATAAGAAAATATATATAATGAAATTTATGCCCTACAAGCGATATCACAGCAATCCCTGTATACGATCCAGGGGCACAAACAAAGAAGGAAACACATCTTCCCTCCTCATGATCCATCAGAAAACGGAGCCAAGTCTTGACGGGAACTCATATAAAACCTGAAAGACGATCGGAGAGCATCTCACACCAGCGCGGAGTGGTCACCACTTCGACGTCCGTCTCAATACAACAGACGAGATGTCACGACTGCGTTCTTCCTCCAACGGGATTCGGACGTGACAAAGCAAACGAAGCGAAGACCAAATTCCTAGCTTCAGGGTCTTAACGGCAAGTCATATAAAGCCTGAAAGACAATCGGAGATCATCTTGCGCAAGTGCGGAGTGGTCACCACCTCGAAGTTCATCTCGATACAGCAGACGAGATGTCACCCCAGCGTTCTTCCTCCAATAGGATTTAGACGCGACAATCAAACATGGCAAAGTCCCTAGTTCCAAACCTCGACGGTTCATCAGCAACCTAGAGACAACCGCGACATTCGTTTCGATATAGAGGAAGCGATGCAAGCAAACGAAGCAAAGTCCAAATTCCTAGCTTCAGGGTCTTAACGGCAAGTCATATAAAGCCTGAAAGACTATCGGAGATCATCCCACACCAGCGCGGAGTGGTTATGACTCATCGGGGCTCTCCAAAATGAGCCTAACCTCAAGTAAAAAGTGACATGGAATATCCCTACGCTTGCTCTTTCGACGGTAATATTACCAGGAAGATTACTTGAAGACGTCTTGTCCAGCCCCCGAAGGGATTAGAGACACGACAATCGCAAGGCTACTCGAACAGCAAGATTGCCTATCGAGGAATATATCAGCCAACGTGACGGTACGACGGCCAAAACCCTAAGTACCACAGACCCTAACGGACCTCTGTCATAAAGAGCAGAGGTTAACTGTGACGTTAGGATATTCTTCCAAGAAGTGCTCGATTCGTCTCGACTCGTGAGGAAAAGCCTTAGGCGGCGTGGATTAAAAAAAAACCTGTGTTTCTAAGCACTGGGACCCTGCAAGTCGGTCCAAAATGGACTCTTGCATACTATTCACGGGTCACACTCTCCAAAGTCGAATCTCGACAAGGAGGGAAACAACCGCTTACGGGTCCTCTCGACTCGTAAGGGGGAAAATTCTCTTATAAGATCCTTACGACTTATAAGAGAAAACGCACTTAGGAATCCTCACGATTCCTAAGGAGAAAATACACCTACGAGATCCTCTCGATCCGTAGGCAGAAAAGTCTTTGTGAGACCCTCACGGATCATAAAGTTGAAAAGTCTTAGGCAGCAGATCTGAACCTGCCTCCTAAGCCATCATTACCTCTTGAAGAAGCCAAGACAGGATGCTCGCTCTATCATCTGTTAACCATGTTTACTAAGGCAGCATATTGATAATAAAAGAAGGAAGAAAGCGGAGAAATGACACAAGACATTGCGAGAAAAAAATGTGTGTATCATTATTCATGAGTTCAATTAAGTACAAGGCAAATCGTATAAAAGAATAAAGAATGGATACATATTATTCAAAGACTACAAGTGTATAAATGATACAAAATGTTCATGGAGAAGGAAGTGTCTTCAACAAATCCGCGAGCTGCTCTCGCACTTCCTTCAACGCCTCCTCCTGAGCGGTTGCCGCGGCCACTTCCGCTTCGACCTGGGCCCGCTGCTACAGGTAGGATGAAAGTTGCTCCTCAACTGCCTGCTGGGCTGCCTCCTGATTTGGCGCATCCCGCTCGACGACGTCAAGCTGCTGCCTCAGTGTTAACCCTTCGGAGATGCATCGCAGAAGGCTTTCAAAGATAACCTTCAGCTGTGCAGCGTTTGCATCCACCTGAGCATGCAGTTGGGCAGATTTGCTCGATGTCTCGCCGCGCTCCTTACGCCTTAAAGCAACTTCTTGTTCGAGATGGCAGAAGTAAGGAGCGCTCTGCTCGATCCATGCCGCCCGTTGAGTGCTCGCGGTCAAGATCTCGAGGGCAGGACGCATAGACTCTAGTTGATGCAGGCGGGCCTCGATCTCCCTGCAGTGATTAACCCAATACTCGACGACGCCTTCATTATGAAAATTTATAAGCGTCGCCAGCATCGGATTAATCTTCGCAGCGAAATCTGCGGCAGATGGGGGAGCGTCTGCGTTAAGCTCTTCGACGTATCCGCTCAGCATGCCCAAACTCATCGCAGCACCCTTTGAAGATGGACATCTCAAGAAGGGGCCTGCCGGCATTATGAGGCGAGACTCGAAGGGGGCCGGAATCGGAACGACAGATGAAAAAACAAAACACAATCAGATGACGGTTCAAGAAATATAAGAAAGTCATCAATGGGAGAGTTTACTATACCAGCTGCAGCAGGCGGCAAACCCGGGAGGGCCGGTGGCGCTACTGATCTTACATCTCCTCCTTCGATTTGTATCGCTGCAATTAGGGCGAGGAAGAATCAGAAATAATTTTATTATTGAAAAAGAAAGGGTATTAATTGAAAACTATACTCACCGGTGCCACTAGAGGAAGCAAGCTCCAACGGTAAGGAGAAGTGCGGGCGCAGCACCTGGTAAAGGTGATCAAAAAGTACTTCTGCAAAGACGCGATAGTACAACATCAGTACATGAATTATACGGCCGAGAAGTAAGACTAATGGGTTACAAATCCATACCTTCCAACATTTGCGACAGTGCGAGAGAAGGTATAGAGGTGGCCATCGTCAAGGCAGTAGTTGACGGCGCTCCCTCGAGCAATGAGGCATCAACACTGGCCGCACCTGCGTCAGAAACAAGATAAGCCCTGTCAGGAAAGGTTGCAGAATAAAAGAAGGACGGTAACCCGAAATTTACCTGATGATGATCTGGCCGAAACGGTGGCGTCTCCCTCCATTGACATGAGACCACCTCCCGACGCCTCATCGCCAGACTCTACGGGAGCCGTCGTCGTACTCGCGAGGCCAGGAGACGACGGAGGACCATAGGCGGGGAGAGCAATAATCGGAGCATTGCCAGACTCTTGAGAAAGAGCGGACGGCTCGTCCTCAGGAATCATGCCTGTCTCACCCGCTACTCCCTCGGGATTAGTGGTTGCGGCTGTCTTGTCCACCGTTGCCAGTCGTCAGTCTCAGCCGCTCCATCCGCTGCTGCCCCAGACCCGGCTGTAGCAGCCGTCTCATCCGCCGCTACTTCGGGCTCGGCATCGGCGACCTTCTCAGGCATAGTAGGCGTGACCGTTTCGTCAGCCACTAGCTCGGGTCCAGCAACCCCGGCTACGTCGCCCACCGTCGGCTCGGGTTCATCCAGTACCTCCCCCACTGTCCCCTTAGGCTCGACGGTTTCCGCCGCTCCTTCAGTTGGACTTGGCCCTGCAGGAAAAGATGTATGAGAACCGATAGTTGTACAACTTTTGCAACAAAGTCTTGAAAAACACATTACCTGAGGTGGATTGATCGTTAGCCTCCCGAACTGCACGCGCCGCCTATCTATGAGCAGTAGACAAGGCGACCGAAAACTCTTCCGAAGGAGTAGAAGCACGAGGAACGGTGCTTGGGCCCGCTCCCACGGCCAAAGCAGCTTTGCGCTCCTTCACCTCGCGCCTCAAGCACTTCCTCTCCTCCCGGGCTGTCACGACGGACCTCTTCGAAGCTTCCTTCATCAAGGCGTCTTCGTCCGCGTTCAGAGTTGCCTCCAGAGCCTTCAAGGCATCCCTCATCGGCTTTTCGAGTCGGGTCTCTCACGGCAGCCCCGAAGAGGCCGGGACTTCAGTAGCTGGCCCAGGAAGAGTCCCCACATCGTCTTGCACGGCCCCTGCAAAAAGACAAAGAAAAGATTAGATTGGCCATAAAAAGGAGAATAAAAAAAGAAACTCAGTGAGCCGAGACATACCAACACCCAATAGAGTGCGTTTCATCTCTTCCTCCTGGAAGGTTTTAAGGGAAGCAGCGATGGCTTCTTCGGTAGAGACGCCTGTTTAAAAAAGAAAAGCATTAGTCAAAGACAATGATAAAAATACGACGAAATGACAGAGAATATGACTAGTGATTACCTGATTGGCCGAGTTAAGCCAACCATGCTTCGAGCCTTGCCGATCGCTCAGAAGCCTCAATGGCGGCCGCCAGGTCGGTGTCTTCTGGTTTTACCAAGAAACCCTCATTGCTCCCGTATTCGCTTAAGCCTTCGGTGAGAGGGGCCTCAGGCTCTAAGCCGAGGACGGCATCCAGAGAAAGAACGGACTTCTTCTTCCTCTTTTGCGCGCGGGCCCCGGTCGCCGCCAAAATCATATTACGCTTCGCAGGCACCTTGGGACGGCGGGTCCCGATGTCCGAGCCCGCGCCAGACTCGGGCGAAACTACGTTCACCGTCTCCACTGGAGCACGGGGCACTGGGGGCGCATCCACGGTATCACGAGGCGGCAATCCGCGCGGAGGGCTCAGCACGCGCGGTGGCCCAGCTCCAGCATCTTTCAGCGGAGGAACGACCGGGGTCCTTGGCTTCAGGGGAGCCTTGCGGTCGCTGCCGGGAGGCGCACCCTTACGGTCAACCAACTTGCGCTTCTCTTCACGGATGACTGCACCCATGGCGTGCCCATACCAAGCCACGTACACGTTATGTACCCGTGGGACGCAGCTCGGCTCGCTGATAAGGAAGTAGGAGCCCGTATTCAGCCGCATAAAATGGTGCAGCGCACTGCGTATCCCCTCCCTGGTGGCCGCAGGCTCTTCCAAAAACGCCTCCAGCGGGATCCCTTGGTTGTAACTTGATTGTTCGGCGAACCGATGGGGGTTGTACCTCATGAAGAGTGCCATGTCGTTTTGCCTGAATACCAGGAAGCCCGGCCGGATGGAGTATAGGTGAACAATCTCCCGGGTTTTCAATACGGAAGCCTCGTCCTTAAAACCATCACACAGCGCCAACACTGCCTTGGAGGTCTCTGAGCCGATAGTCACGACTTTGTCCATGAAAGAAATCCTCGCTCTGACAAGGTGTGGACGAAAGAGCAACCCCCTAGCCTCCCGCGGAGGCGGATTCACATCGAGGCGCCAATCAGCTGCATGACTCTTGGGAGTTTGCACTTCTTGAAAAACGAGGGGCTCTTATGAATGCCGAATACCCCGAGCACATGCATTTCCATCCATGAAGTGAAGTAGTGCATCGGGAAATTGGCAGGTTGCACCCCAGGTTCATTTGCGTCCGCCGCCACACTGAGTCCATGGTATAGGTGGGCCAACCCGGCGATTCCGATCGACAACTGTATACCAGCCACCATCCGATGCACTGGGGCCTCATATAATGCGGGTGCATGGGGAGTGCGAACCAGCACAGCCACAACCCCAGAAACCCGAGGAAGAAGGTCTCCTCATCAATGCCCGGGGTGGCAATTTCTGATAAAGGCATGATGGCAGCATCGGGGAGATAGAAATCCTTTTGATCGTCTTCCGATAATGGTCGACGATCTAAGCCGAAGCCGAAAGGGTCGTCGAGCTTGGCGAACTTTTCACCCCGCTGCGATAGTGTAACACCTTAGGGTGTGTTTAGTGGCTAATTATATTTAAATAAAGGGTTTTTAATAAAAAGTTTACCAAATTGAATTTCAAATAATTTTCCAAATTTAATAAATATTTTTCTAGAATTTTCCTAGGCTTGCACACACTTGTGCATGTAAACTTGGGTTATTATGGGGCTAACCATGATTAGCAACCATGGTGGCTTTAAACTTGGGAATTTAGTTAATTAGGTTTTAATTAGGTTAGTTGATAGTTTTAATAAAAATGTTGTCTTATTATATACTTGAATTAATTTAAAACTTGTTGACTTGGTGAGAGAGAGTGTGAGAAGGGGCATCATGGCAAAGGCCATGCTTGTATTAAATGAAGAGAGAGAGAGGGGTTGACCACTTATGTCATCATTCTTTTCCTCTCAATTTTCCTTCTCACTTCACTCCCACTCACACACACACACACACACACACACACACACACACTTCTCCAGCAGCAGCAGCAGCCTCAGAAGCAGTAGCAACATCAGAAACAACAGCTGCAGAAGCAACAGCAGCAGCTTCATTAGTAGCATCAGCAACAACAGCACCATTAGCAACAGCAGCAGTAGCAGCCACAGCAGCTCTAGATCCCCTCCTTCTCCTTCCTCCTGCTTCCCAGGGTCGAGAGTGGGGTATACTTCTTAACCTTACGTCATAGTTTGCTTAGTTGGTGTGTTATAGCTTCGATTAGTGGTTAATTATGCGTTTTAGTGCTAAATGTGGTGATTAGTAGGAACTTTGATCAAGTGAAGTTTGTATTGGTTAAACTAAGTTAATTAGGTGTTGTTAGGGCCATGTTAACCTAGCTTAGCCCCCAATTTCACTAAAATACCACCAGGTTTCTGTTTGATGCAAAATTTACCGTTTTTAAGAAAATTTTAGCTTTCTGTAATCTGCTATCGACCCAGTGAGTTCAGAATAAATCTGAGTTAACTGGAGTATAGTTGTTAGGTGCTGATCCCTTAGGTAGAACACGACCCCCAGATTCCCTACTTTGGCCGCCGAAAAATTGATTCTGGCCGCAATTTGCGGCCAGATGGGGGGCATGGGGTTAAGGTTTTGCTCTGTAGGTTCCTGCTGCTATTCTAAGACTCATGGTATGTACAATTTTATTTAATTCTTTCTGTAGAAAAATCTGGAATCGATTACCCTATTTTCCGTATTTTTAAACCTTCGCGACACGCGTGATACGTATGTGGTTTGGGGGTTCTGCGTATCGCGACGCGTCGAGGTAGCTTCAGGCGCGTAATCACACGTTTTAGCGTATCGCGCGCACGCGCGCTTGGTTCGCGACGTGGGTTACTAGTTTGACCTTAAGATCGCGTTTTTGTATATTCGAGCTTATGTGTGATATTCTGTGAAATTCTAGGTTCGCAGGCGAGTACGACGGATGCCGCGAAGAAGGGGAAGCAAGTAGTCGGCTACACCTAGCGCGAGACTACGGTGAGTAGATTTAACATCTACGGGGATATCGCCCGCATGGCGTTATGCGTCAGGGCTGATAGGACCTTGTAGCAGCATATTGCATCTTTATATATTGACTGTTCATGGATACCATTTGTTGCATACCGCATTCCCTGCTATGTGTATATATAAACTTAGAATTGATAGAACACTGCACTATTACTAACGGTTCATGATGCACGAGCACTAATCTGCATGTTACACACACACCGTTAGTAATTGCCATGACACTCTCACTGTAGAATTGCCATGATCATTATACTGTAGTTCATCTCATATATGATTCGATATGATTTTCATAGAAATCGGAAGCCGCATGATGCCTCTTGAAAAACTGAAACTATTTTAAAAAGCGGTTTTCCCCTTTTACTTATAGTATGACTTGATACATATCACATCGCATTGACTTACACATTGGTTTTGGATTTCATGTGATTTCTGGTTTTGAGGACCGTGGAGTTATTTAAGAAAAGACGCACTATTTGAAAACCCGGTTTCCTCTTGATATGATATTTTGGTGCGTCCACCACGCCTTTTCTCGGTTCTAAGACGTGTGTTTGAAACCCGATTCGAGGAGTTGGATAATCCGTTTGCGGGTTCGTGGTGGACCCGGTATGGTTTCCCGAGGCGAGAAATGTTTTTCGTGGAGTAGACGATGAGCCTGGCAGGGTGGCGAGTACCTACCGGTGATTGGTTAGACCTGGCGGTTATTCGGAGGATACTGACCAGAGTCGATAGATGGTTGCGGGACGACCCGTACTGCCGGGGCCGAGGGCCGACACCGCAGACGAAACCCGTGGGCTGATCCGGACTGACGGAGCCTGATATATGAGGATTTGCGTGTCGATGCTGGACACGAGTATTTATGATATTTGAGTGCCGATGTTGGGCACTCGTGATTTTCAGAGATTTACAGGATTTGAGGGCCGAGGAGAGTGCCGGCGCCTGAGTTTTATTGGGATTTGGGTGCATTATTGGGCACCGATGATTTTTCCACGTTGATATTCCGTGTAGATGTTAGTTATCCCATGCTCAGCATTGATTATTACGCATCTCATCCTGTAGTTATTTTACCTGACAGAGCACTTGCATGATTATTGCACATACTGCTTATCGTATATAGATATCATCTGTTGGCGTATGATAGAGTAGCGCAGTACGTGCATGCTCGCGATTACCCTTATATGTTATCTCTATTCACGAGTTGGCAACTCACCCCCGTTGTGCCACAGTATTTGCAGGTTGCCCATCAGAGTAGTCGCGGCAGGCTGCCTTTTGCATCTTTTGGATACAGATACCACTACAGTTGGAGCGAGAGCTGTTTTGCGGTTAGGTGGGTTGTGGTATCTGGTTACTTCTTTTGTACACTCTTTTGTATCTATTATCCTCCATCTACCTTATATGTACTTGACTTAGAGACAGTGTGAGGACGATGATGTATGTTATTTGTATTCTGGTGTCGAGCTCGTGGGAGCCGACTTTATATATGCAGTTTTATTATTCTGTGATGTTTTTACTTATTGCTCATTTCTTCGCTACGGCATCGTATATTACTCTTGTGGTGATGGTTTCCGCCGTTTGGCGTGATTGCTCCCGCTTAGGGACGCTTTATTTTTCATTGTATATCATTTTCACTTATATCCTGTTTTATACCCGACTTCGGGGTTAGTTTTACAAAGGAAATGCTGCCAAAATTATTAAGATGATAACTTAACCTTAAAGAACTTCATTAAACTACTTAAGGTTTTCGAAATGTGTTAATCAAATGTTTTCAACACTCACTACTTTTAATAGTTTTGATTTCTGGGTTCGGCTTACTTAGTCGCGTTACGCCTGTAGACGTTGCGTGGTTAAGCGCCGGTCACAAGTCGAATTTCGGGTCGTGACAGATAGAATCTCCGGTCGAAGAAAGCGGGCGATGAAATCTGCAAAACTGACTCCCCGGACTCCCGATTCCAAATAAAGACCTTCATATATATTCAGCACCTTCACCAGACTCGGGAACTGGTGCTGAATAGCATTCTCGGGTGTTAGGCCCATCAAAAATGGCTTGGTGGCGAATACATACTCATCAGGAGGAAGCAGCTCCTCATAATGCTCCCCCCTCACCGGCAAACCCGAGATCTCAGCGAACTCTTCCAAGGAGATGGAGACTTCCCTGTCCGATAGAAGGAAGGTATGGGTGGGGATGTTCCATTGTTCTATGAATGCCCTAACCCACCACGTCGGAGGAACAGGGTACTCGAACAATGAGGCGTAGACAGCGGAGTACAGACCAATCTTCATCAGATGCGTCCTCTTCGCTGATAGGATGTATCTGGCCCACTGCAAATATCTGGCCGGTTGTCGAGGGGTCAATCCAATATTATAAGGTTGTCCCCAAGGGCGTGCCTCACCCTGGCATATGCACCGCCCCAAAATGTCCACGGCTGGCGGCGGCTGCATGGGAATGGCAGCAATCGAAGGCTGGAGAAAATCCTCTGAATTCCAGTTCACGACCTCCACGGCATACTTCACCGGGGGTTCATCCGCATAAAGAATCGACGAGATAGGCTCTGACGGCGTCGCGCAACCGAAGCTTCGGCGACCCTTGATGATTTCACTGTACCACCTACCCCACAAGTGAAGGTTCTTATACTCGGGGTCTTGATCCTTAATGAGAGCGAGCACCTCCCGGTCCACCGGCGCCTCAGGAAATCCTTCCTCTGAGCGAACAAATGGGAAAGACATATCAGAAGACATGATTGCCTGCAAAGAAAAACGAGATTCAGACATCAGTATCATGATTTAATTTTAAAAGCCCAACGCTTGGTACTTTTAAATTTGTACCACACTGAAATGCAGTGGAAAGGGGACCAAAAGTGGACCCACAAAATCTGGATGACAATGCATCAGTTAATAAGACAGCCCCATCATTGGATGGGACTATCAATTAATGAGGAGATCCCAAAAGAATACTCTGATTAAATGAGAAATCTCTAGAGACAAGGAGAAAATCTCCTCTTTCAGAGCAAAGCTCTGTCACATAGTGACACTTGTCAAACTCTGGTCTCAAGGGAATAAAATTCCTTAAAAAGATTAAAAGAGCCTAGCTCTGTAATATAATAATGGAAAAATCCATCAAAAGAAGATTAATGCCTAAAAAATTAAAATTAAAAATTTGGGATCTTAAGATCCATGAAAACTCTTAAGAGTTCTTCATTTTTAGATCAAAAAGATCTATGTTTTATCCATGAGCAAAGCTCTGTTCATGGGTTAAAAACCCTGAAACAAGATCTCTTTAGATCTATGGATTCTTGAGAGCAAGGCTCTGTTGGTGAAACCCCAAAGGGGTTTTCTTTAGATCAAAGATCTATGAGAGCAAGGCTCTGTCAATTAAAATTAATTTAATTTAATTTAAGTTAATTTTACCTAAAAGTTTTCTAGAGTTTAACTCTTAAGTTCTTGAAAGCAAGAGCAAGGCTCTGAAGTTCTGAGAATAAGAATTCTTGAAGATGATGATCATCTATTGAGGACCAAAGATCCTATTTATAGGCGCTTAAGCGCCCCTTCAACTCCTGAGTTGATCTGACGGTTGGGATCTTGCCACCGATGCACTCACGTGTGCGCCACGTGAGCGCAACGGTGGGGGGGCATTTGTTTCCCCCAATCAGAGCAAAGCTCTGTTTGAATTTCAAAAATTCAAAAATTGAAGCAACACTTCAGATTCCTTGTGCTGCGCGCAACGCGCCACGTGTCAAAAGCAGATACGCCAGCGCTGCGCTCAAGATAGCGCACCCAATCAGAGCAAGGCTCTATTTAAAATAAAAGTAAAGGAAGAAACGCTTCAGATAATCTGCGCTCTGCGCTGCGCGACACGTGTCAGCGCAGTTGCGCTGTGCTCTGCGCTGCGCGACACGCCAACTATGCCAGCACTAGAACAGAATTAAAATTCCAGAAAGATCTTTCTGATCTTGTTAAAACAAGAAGATTATCTTCTGTAAAACAGAAGCCCTTGGATCAAAGATCCAACGGTGGGGAAAAATCCCTAAATCACTCAGAGAAAGATCTCATTAACTGATTTAACAAATCAATTGGCCCTACATAAAGGCCCCTAAACTCCAAGTCTAACACACATTGACATAGAGAAAGAGAAACCAGAGAATTCCTCTAAAATTTTGAAAAGAACTCAAAGAGAGAAAAGGTAAAACCTTTAGAAAAAAGAAGAATTTCTTCTAAAAAGATCGATGATCTAAGAACAAGATCAAGATCTTTAATAAAAATAATAATAAAAAAGAAGTAATTTACTTCTTTACTAGATCTTCTGATCTATATAAAGGCATCGCCTTTTGATGAACCACTGGTTCTTGAGATTTGAGGTAGAACCACTCTGGAAAACAAGAAAAATTTGTTCCTTTTGATCTAATTTGATCCAAATATTAAACCGTGCCTTGCACTTTTGAGTTTACACTGTTGCGCTCCTTGGATTGGCGCAAGCCACCATGGAGCGCCACATGTCAATCACAGAATAGTTGCGCCTTGCGCTTCTAAAAACAGAGCACTGCTCTCTTGGTTTGGCGCAAGTCATCAGAGCGCGTCACGTGTCAGCAGCGCGCTGGCGCAGGGCACTGCGCTAACAGACTTGCGCTCACCAGAGCGTGACACGTGTCACACCCACATGAGTTTGCGCCTTGCGCTCCTCAATCAGCGCAAAGCGCCTGACAAGCCACGTGGCGCACTGTCGGAATAATAAATGCTCTGCATTATTAAAGAAGGGACAGAGCCCAATTAAAAGGCCTAACAGGCCTAATAAAAATGCAATGCATTATTAAAAAGGGGCAGAGCCCAAATAAAGGTCTAACAGACCAATTTGGATGCTGTGCATCATTTAAAAAAGGGCAGAGCCCAATCAAAGGCCTAACAGGCCAAATGCAATTAAAATGTTGAACATTTTCAACTGGACTTAACCCAATACTGGCCATAAGTCCTCAAATTAAATTGAACTGAGCACGACTGCTCTCTCAAATCAATATACACCCGGTTCAAGGGTACATTTCTGAACTCCTCTGATATTTGTCGTTGTAATCCTTCAACGTCGTCAGAGAGGTGACGGGTCCCGACGGCCATACATTAAATGGATCACTATGTCCTTAAACTGGGAATGGACCACTATGACCCTAAACTGGAACAATAGAGCCCCCAAATGCTCTTTTGTTGGATCTAAACGATCCCGTTAAGTTGATCTTAGTCTAAAATTAGGCTAACGTATCCTTATAAAACGTTTGAGTTGATCTTAGCCTCAAATATGGCTAACGTATCCTCAAACCAAAACCCCAAACCCAAATCTAAGAAAATACGGATTTGGACTAATCCACGTCCTACGGGCGACGGCATTAATTAGTCTCCGTATACAATCCACGGGCAACCACAAACAAAATAAACACCCACGGCACGAAGTGAAATTCTGGAGAAGGAGAAAGTTGTTACCGCGATGCGGTAGCGTAATTAACTGCAGGAGCTTGCGCCTGCAGGGAAGAGCGTTCCCACAATCAAAAAAACCCCTCAAGCGAGGGGGAATCTGATGAAGTCTGCTACACTCCGTCTAAACCTCCGATACACGGTGCCATAAATCAACTTGGCATCTTCGGAGAGGTGGACAGATGAAACCAAATAGCATCTGCCCTGAATCTCAGGTAAGACGTCCATGTCTTGGCCGCCATTCGGAGGGGAACAATATTCTTTGAATTTCTCAAAAGCTTCAAACTTGTGTTTCAACAGGAACATATGTCTGAATCTTGAGAGATTATCAGTGAATGTAATGAAGTATAATGAACCAGTCCTGGCATATGTAGACAGGGGACCTACATACATTATCATGTATCAATCCTAAGAGTTCAATAACTCTTTCTCTGTTTCCAGTAAACGGAGCTATGGTCATTTTATCTTTGTGACATGACAGACAAGTTTCACAAGATGTAAATTCAAACTGATTTAAATATGTATCTTAATGTAACTTAGCTAGTCGGGTCGCATTGATATGACCTAGTCTACAATGCCTCAAGAAAGATTCGTTCATTTCTGAACTCTTCCTCTTGTGTGTGTTTTGTACATTAAGAACTGTGGTTTGATTTAGAACGTATATGCTTTTAGATAACGTGCCTGATCCGATCAACACTTGATATAGGAAAAGTTCAAAACATTATCCAACAATACAAAATTATATGCTTCTTTACTAAATAAAGAGACCGATATGATATTGTATATCAGCTTTGGTATCTAATAACATTCGTTCAGAATCAATGTATTTGGTAATGCAGGGTGATAACTGCCAACATCTTGGCTGCAACAATTGCACCGTTTCAAACTCTTAAAACTTTATCACCCAATCTCAGTTCTCTACCTATCTGTAGCCCATGTAACAGATTACATATGTGGGATGCTGATCCAGTATCACATACCCAGGACGTAGAGGATATTGAAAAACAGTTCTTGGTAATGAACACACCCGAAGAAGTTGCATCATCATGCACTTCTTTCATTTGGGCGGCACGGGAATCCTAGTAATCTTCTATTTCCTGCTCGGTCGTATAACAACTATAAGTTGGAGCGGGACCAACGTTCCCCAGCTCAGTATAACAAGAGGGTTCAGTCAATACATCCGTATTATTATCTTGATTAAGGCATGACATGGTCGCTACCTGGAGAGAGAGAGAAGAAAACACTCAGCATGTGCTCTTGCAAGATTAGATTGGTTAGTATTTTATATAATCAGGATGGCTCCTACTGTTTTTATCAAATCTTCCTTCAAACCCTAAAAGGAAAGACTAGCCGGGATTAATTACACCCTACCAGTTCGCCAATCTTTTAGCCAGGCCAGTGCCAGTACTTTGAGGGAGGTTCCCCGTGCTTTCGCACGGACCTAATTAAAATAAACCTCATTTTCCCAGGGGCGTAACCCCATTGACACCTTTCTAGACACTTACTTGATCGGCTAATTGTAAAGTGCAAAACTCTCCCAGGAGTAACAATTACTCGCATTGGGTATCAGGATCCAACTATCTCATAGAATGTAGGCAATCTCATTGCAAATTTCAACACTTGAAATTCCAGATAATTTTGCCTCTAGTATCCTATGACCTTGACGGAGGTCAACAAATCATAGGCTACTAGTCAAGTTTAACCCGTACATTTCATAATTGAATTAAACCCACCCACACGACCCTTGACGGAGGTCAATAAGGTCGCACGACTACCCTAACTCAATCGCATCATATGCTTTTGCAAATAAGCATAAATAGCTACCGCACACTACGCCTTGACGGAGGTCAACAAACGTAGCACGAATACTATGAAGTACTTATCTGAAATGACGGAGGGATCCTACAGGTTTTTTAAGAAAACCTTTTGCGTAATGAACTTGATATCGTTGTAGAATCAAATGATTTAAAATGGAGTGTTTTTAAGGCTTTTGCTAGTTTCGCTAAAGAGGTCACTCCCGGTGAAGAGATCTCAGCTCTTTCCTCATCGAATGAGGTGCAGGATATTCACAATACCACTATGAAAAGCAAAGCAATCAAAAGACGAAACCGAAGGTTGTAGCATCTACCAGTTATTGCTAAAGAGGTCACTTCCAGTGAACGGATCTCAGCTCTTTCCTTATCGAATAAGATGCAGGATATTTTACAAGGAACACCACTATGCAAAGCAATAACTAGAGCTACTTGTTTTTGAAAATTTGATTCCACAACATCTTTAGGTTTATTTTCTTTCATTAATCTCATTAATGAATTCCCATCATTTAAGTTATCTAAGCATCACAGATAAATACAACATACGCTTATGCCATCTGCATTCGCCTCGATGTCCCGTCATGCACCGTTAGGTTAGGTAACTAACGGCAGAGCGGGGCAGGGCTAGCGCAGGTGTAAAACATAAGCAACGTCTATATAGTATATCACATATATTATATACAATATCTATCTCAACATATCAAGTGATCACATCACAGAATATCGCAGCAGAAATCAACATATGAAATATTGCATATATTAGGATTTCCGGGTTTTATATTAAGCCTGTATAAAACACGGATTCCACGGTCGCGATGAACAACCAAACCCACATCCCTAGACCCCTATGAGAGCGGCAAGCAACCCTACCAATTCTAGAGTTAGGAGACCCAGTCTCGACTCCTCGAGATGATCTCCCATTGGACCCTATAACCCGGTTACTTGTGCTCCCCTTCTTGGGTCTATCCTAATGCGGAAAAGTAAATAATATACATCAATGGTGACATCATCCTCAACCCGGAAGTGCCCTAATAAAAGAATATTACATACAAGCTTTTATATGAATGAAAATGAAAAACTCTCATCTCAAATAAAAAAAACCCGGCTATTCAAACACGACGATCCAATATAACATATCCCAGCAACACATAACATCACATGTTATCAACGTAAGTAAATATACGTATCCCAATTATCGTTGTATATAGCAACGAAACCGGCGATACACTACATATTACACTTACGGTCGCAGAAAAGAAAGTGAAAAACTATAACAATTGGAATCGTCACTGCCCTTAGACATCATAAACCCGGAATATCACATATTCTGGATTTCATGCCTAACAATGAAAATCTTACATTTAGGTCTCAACTATGAAAACACTTTTCAAAAGAAGTCGGGTAATTCAACAAGATTCCCGATTTCACCCGACCGAAATGTTAAACTTTCACGCAACTAAATAGATTCCAATTAATGTATCACAATCACAGATAGCTAGACGAAGTTAAATTTTTTGATTGAATAAGCAAGCAGCCAAAATTTCCCAACAAGCTCAACACTTGAACGGAGTTCAAAAAGTACCCAGAAACTGCCACAGCTCCTATGAACCATCCGTAGAAGGGCCGACCCATGCCTCACTCATGTCGCCACGGAACTGCGGTAAACCCTAGGGTATGACCGTGGTTCCGCGATCCAAAAAGTCGAGCTTGGGTATCGTTCTTCTAGAGGGTCCACAGAATCGCTTGCATGATTTTCTGAAAATTTTAAACTCGGAAAGATCCAACTATTGGAAAATTTCAGTGAGGGAAAATATGGATTATTGATATCCGTTCAAACTTTTTAATATCGTCTAAATAACCCGAATACATCTTAGAATTACGACTGCGAAACACTCCGAATTTCCTTTGCAGAAAGTTAACATCACATGCAAATTTAGCAAAAATAAACAACACCTGAAATATCAAAACCCAGAGACTGGAACACCATGAAAATTTAAAGACCAAACTCCAAAATTGACCCGAGCTTGCCGGTTTTAATGCTTATGTGGCCGGCCATATCATGCCCAAATTAGTCCAAATTTTCACAGTGTTCATGTTATATCTCATACAACATTCTGCAGTTGTTTAAAACAAAATTTGAAGACTTTTTAAAATCGACAGAAACCAAGTTTCTGTGTTTCAAGTTTCGGAGTCGTTTCAGTTTCGTAATCTAACAAACATTGTCTAATTTTCTACCATGGCTCTAATACCACAGCAAGATTGCCTAGCACGGCAGCAAGGTTTCGGGAGATATCGTCTATGCCAATTTTAAAAATTTGTCGTTCTAGTTAACCCTAACCATAGAATCTTTACTAGAAAATGCGATAAAACAACATGTAAACAACTTTACATCTAAGTGAATGAGGAATACAACCTTTGTAGACCGGTCCTTCACTTCTAATGCTCCGTGTAGTAGTCCCTTCGATACAAGTCATGAACACCCGAATTCTAGAAAGGGTACTCCCGGACAAATGAACAAGCTTGCTCGAAGTCTTTAAGGCCAAAGATGATCTATGTCGAGGAGACTCAAGCACATGCTACCTCTTCACTAATGGTGAAATTAGTGAAGCAAACACCATAAACTAAATGGCTAATAATAGAGAATGATGAAGTAGGAAATGGGCTCACTTTAGCTTTCTTTTTCTCACATTATTTTCTCACCTTGAGAAAAGCTAGTAAGCTTTTCTCATGAGGAAGAAGAAGAACAAGTGAAGAATGATAATGAACTCATGAGGTGAGAATAACAACCATGGGTGAGTTAGTGTCATACACTAACCCATATAGAGATTAAACCATGGCTAACAATAATGGTTAGGTTAATAAATATCTACAAGTAAAACAAATAGAGTGGACTTGGTCAATGGTTCCACAAGCTTCTACAAGCTTCAACCATGTGACTTAATTCTACTAATTTTGATTTACTTTAAATAAATAAAACCTTAACATTATTATTAGTATGGTGTGAGTCTCATATACCCATGTAGCATGTGGCATCAAGCATGACACAAAATATGCACATTAATATATATCACATATATACCAAGTGTACACTAGTGAGAAAAAGAATTCTTAAGTGAGCTAATATTAATTAATATAAGTTAATCTATCAAATATATAATTATACATTAAATTATTAAATCAACACTTGATTTAATAATTCGGCTATATCATACACAACCGACTAATATCAAATGTAACAATCTATCGAATCAACACTTGATCTGATAACCCGGTTATATCACATATAACCGACCGATATCACATATCGCGAGAATAGAATGCGGTATCACATACACGCATTAATCTCGGTCCCGCACATATCGCATATGTTCTCATACTTCGTTTCGCATGAACCAGGAAACCTCTGTGTAGGACTCTAAAGACTCGTCAATACACCGGCAGTAGGTGATGATCATATCAAACACCCACAAGCCGCAAGCAGTCTGCTAAACGTAACGGCCACCCGGGTATTGAGCGATCAGAAGATCAACAAGCAAGCTTGCTTATACTCCTGCGAATCCAATCAGTAACACTACCGTACAGTCCGGTCTCTTCATCTGATATGTCGCATATCCCGTCTGGGGGTGGTAAAAGTCAGACCCCAATAACTCGATAAGTCATGCCGATATGAGGCTAATAAAGGGTCGAGAAACTACTGATAACTCTTACCAGTAAATCTCATAAACAGCCCTGGCCAGGGACTTCCTGTTATAGCCAATCGAGCACAGCGCAACATCAACCCCCAATACCGGGAGAGACAAAATCCCCTCCTATCGCTCATTACCTCCATGTGACTCGAGATTGTACCCAAAAACCACCGTTTTGCATGTTCTCTTGAACGTGGTAAGGTTGAAATCAAAGCACAGTGGGAATCACACAAGACTCTATGACGATCTCGGGTCGACAAACTAATCTGTACCAGTGTCACTAGAGAACTGCCATCTGACGTGAGGTATAATACCATCTAGGAGTTCTCGACGAGTCCGTCTAGTGTACCTTGTCTCCACTGAGCACTCGTATATCATCTCTGATGTCAAACACCAATGGATATAGGATCATCCATCGCCCATCTACATGGATCGAGAAGGTATACGCTAGTCTACTCTGGTATATCGATGCCCCGTCTCGATACACCCACGACTAGGGACATTAAAGGATGTACTCACGGACTACCTTTGTCCCACTAGTATGATCTGCATCATAATCCAGGTAGTCAAGTACACATCCTAAGGGTTGTATCAACATGTAACAGAGAGACAATCAATGTATATGTTACGATAAAGAGTAACCAGATAGCATATTATCATGTCGAGCAAGAAAGTCCTCCCTATATATGTCCAAGCATCCACTATAATATACATCATATGTACAATAATGGCCTCTAGGGTATACATATAACTAACAATATATATATATATATCCTAATTGCTACGGTTGTGGGGGTGTTATACGCCATCCACCCGACTTCCTCCTTAAATATACATCTACTCACCTAAACGCCTCGCCATAGTCGAAAATGATGGATGCGTCGCCCTTCTTCGTCGTCTCGGAATTTCCCGCGATCGTACCTACAACCGAAACCATATCGAATCGCATAAAAATCCATATCAAAACTGATACGACGAGCAAAGAGTACATAGGTTAGAACCTATGGTCAATGCGTGCTAAATCCGATAAAATACTCCCGGCGTTGACGTACGAATGTCGAACGACTAAATCATAACATAGAAATCCGAAAACCAAATTTCAAAACTCGCAAAACATCGTTAAAAGCTAAGTAAAATAACTCCAGATTTTAACTAAAGAAATCTGGGGCAAAATAGCATATAAGGTAGGCTTAGTTATCAAGTGAGTGAGCTACAGAACAAACCCCACACCCTAAGCCATCAACAAGGCTGCAATTTGTGGCCAATAACATTAAATCTACTGTTTTTCTTAGGAGTTGGGGGCTCGGGCTTCGATGGTGGTCTTCTAGTTGTCCCAGATTCCAATTGAACATCAAAAACTCAATGAAAAACATGTTTGAAACTTAAAAACTCATTAACACCAAGGATACTAGCACTTACATGTCCCCATCTATCACTAAAGAGGTTATAATCACTAATTATCCCTCTACTATACCACCACTAATAATAGTATCCGCAATAACTCACTTTTGAATTTTCAAGACTAGAAAACATACACTTGAGCTCTAAATCTAGCGTGTGAAATGCAAGTAAACTTAAAACATGGCAAAAAGGGAGAATTTTATCTTTAGATGGGAATGAAGGAGATTTCCAAGCTTGAAAGATGGCCTCAAAATGGAGACTTGATCACATCATAATGTTTAGGATGAGAATATGAACATTTTTTGTGAAGACATCAATGTGTTTTGAGGGGTTTTGTGTGGTTGTTTGTGGTTGTAGTGGGAGATGGAGAAAGTGGAGAAGGAGAAGGAGAAGTGAAAGAAGAAGAAGATATGAGGAAATAGGATGGTTGCTAACCAAACGCCCCCCACCCCACCCCCCCACCCCCTCTCTCGCCCATACTTTATTTTAAATTACTACTATACCTCAATGTCTCTCTCTCTTTCTCATTTTCTTTTCTTTTCGTTTTTTTCTTTTGAAAATTATAAAACCATCATAAAAGCACAAATGAAATGTTACCCCCTTAAAAACATGTCATGCATACTAAGTATGGTTTAGCAAAAATAACTTGATTTAATGCATAATAGGAAAACACTAATTAAGTTTAATATTAAACTTGTATGAATATATTTACATGCTTATTTAAGAAAAGTTCAATTATATAAATGCTCACATAATTAATAATTCATTTTAAATTCCAATTATTTTACAAAATAGAGGTATATAATTATACCAATTTATGAAAACTCTAATCCATACTCGGTATAATATCCGTAAAACTCATTATTTTATTATTTATATTCTAAAATAATACTTTCAATTTTCTGAAATGTTACATGTACACTTTACAAGTTCGCTAAGCATTCAGCTAGGTCGGTGTTCCGAAGGAGGACTCTCGTGCTTTCGCACGGACCCAATTTAATAACCACGTTTCCGCAGAGGCGTAACGTCATTAACAATTTTTAGATACCTAATAGATTAGCTAATTGTGAATTGATATCCCGAAGAGTAATACATATTCATCAGTAGGAATCGAGACCCAACTATCGTTGTGTGATAACTTTGACGGAACCCGACCAAAAATTACCACACTCCAGAAGGTATGTGCAAACTTGGAAAGTTTCCCATATGTTTGAAACTCCCGATATAGATTTTGCCCTAAGCGTCTTATGACCTTGGTGAAGGCCAAAATGTCATTAGTCATAGGTCAAGTTCAACACGTTATTGTCCCAGTTAATCTAGACCCATCCGTACTAATCCTTGACGAATGTCAAAATAGTTGTACGAATGTCCTAAATTAATGTATCTCTCTATACTACAAACAAGCATCACCTAACTACCATACCCTATGCCTTGACGAAGGCCAAAATACATAGCATAAATACTATGTGCTACTCATCTGAAATAATGGAGGGCTACGGCTGATTTTTGGCAAAAAACCTTTAACATAATGAACCTGATATTGTTGAAGGAACTCGAGTGGATTTGAAAAGGTGTAGTTTAAGCTCCACTTTTTAAAACAATTAGTTTTGAAGAAAACCGAGTGTTTATAGTAAAATAAACTTTTGCTTAAGAGCGAACTCCACGTGGAGGGATCAAAGCTCTTTCCTCATCGAATGAGGTGCAGGATATTCCTAACAGAATACCATTATGCAAAGCAAAAGAATAAGACTATAGTTTTAAAAATTGGTTCCGACAATATCATTTAGGTTTATTTTCATTGCATATAATGCAGTCCCATCATTTATGTTTCTAAGCCATACCAGAAACAACCAAAATAGCATACTTTATATGTCATCCGCATTCATCACAGGGTCCCGGGTCTTCACCGAAAGGCTACTTAACTTATGGCAGGGCGGGGACAGGCCTAGCATGGATGCAAAATATATAGAAGCATCTAATATTATATATATATATATATATATCACCATAGACATGTAAAAACATCACAGGCATGCGGCAAACAAAATGGAATAGCGGATAAACTAGAAGTCCCGCATTTCATTTGAGCCCAAATATAATGTAACGTTCTCCGGTCGTGTGGATAGCCCGTAGAATATCGATCCTAGACCCCCTATGAGTGTGGCAAGCCACCTGAAAATTCTAGAAACTGGGAAGCCCACCCTCAATATCATGAGTCGGTCAACAGTCGCTTTATAGAATCCAGTAACTTGGGCACTCCTCCGCGAGTCGATCCAATAACCCCTACAAGGGCGGCAAGGAACCCTCCAATTTAGAGCGAGGCGATCCGGTCTCAAACACCATAAGACGGCCACCTACCGCACTCTAGAACCCAGCTACTCGAGCACTTCTTCTAGGTTAATCTTATTACAAAAAACAAATATATATACAGTGGTGGCATCGACCGCATCCTGGTCGAGCCCCAATAAAAGAATATATATCAAGCGGAAACGGCGGCCACAAGTTGGACGCTCGCCCCGAACAAATGAATATACAACAATTTAAATCAAAACTGTACAAACACATCGCACGAAGGGCTATCCAACATAACAATCCGGTTAAACCAACACAAGATATATATATATATATATATATATATATATAACAAGCAACAACATATGTGCAACCCCGTCTAATCGAACATATAGCAATTAGGCGACGTTTAATAACACATATAAACAAGTGGATCTGTAATGACTCTGTTTATAATGTACAAAATCTGTTTGAAGGAAAAGTACTAAATGGAGTATTTACAATCATGAGTATGCTATAAGTATTTAATTTGTTTAAGAACAGCAAGAAAGCACTTATAGCTCATTGGTAAAACCTTGCACTGCTGTGACGTAGCCCCTGTGTTCAAATCCCCTCAACCACATTATTTTTATTGATTTTTCTTTTAAATTTTTTGGAAGCCCAAAAGTTTACACGTGCAATATGTAGGGTTCCTAGGCACACTAATGAGGTCTCACATGTAAGTCCACGTTGCCCACCCCGGTGCTTACGGGGAGGCGGAAAACGGAATAAAAATCAAATTTTTATCAACTTAGGCAACATGGACTAGACAAAGAAGGATCTTTGCTAAACAAAAAAAAGCTAAAGCTAACTAGAAACTAGCTAAGGGTTAGAACGGTTATACGTAGGGCTTTATGTCCTTCTCTCCTTGCTCCTTGGAGTAGTAGAAAGAGGTCACCTTTATCGTCTTCTCATGTCGAAGAAGGATCCACCCGAAAGCCTCGACCTTTGGCTTCAACTCCAAGCTAGAAGTAACTAGAGTGCTAGAAGTGCTAATCCTAGAACCCTATATGAGAGTAGAGATTATCAAGAAGAGGTTTTTCTCAAGCTCAAGTGTTTCTCAACACATGAGAGGGGAGAGCTTGAGGGAGAGGAAGAACAAGAGAGAGAAAAATGAATGATAGAATGAGAGAATAATAACCATTCTCACATATATGTGTGAATTATTATAATTAGATAATTAGCTAGATAATTGTCATGGTTAATCAAGACATGACCATTATCATTTCATATTTAATACTAATTGCAAGGATCAAAGAGCATCTTTTATATGGAATGATGATGGTCAATATGTCAACTAAGGTCAACAAGTCAAGATAGTCAAATGGTCAACAACCATAACCATGCACAATTATATTAAGCTAATATCAATTAACCATAATACACACATAAGCATTAGGGTTAATAAAATGACAATGGTCATTAACCCTAATCAAAGTTTTCTCCCTCTGTCTCAAGCAACTGTGCATACGCACCCGTATTCGTGATCCGAGGAACACGAATACAATGAGATAAAACCAATCCCAAATCATATACTAGGATCTGGCTTAAACCAAAGCCCGCTAGTATAAGCTGTCCGGACAACAAACGTGCACAAGTGCGCGGATGTGAACGAACCCTGTCGCAAAACCATGCGACCTCTACTCATTTTGCCTAAAGGCGAATAGATCTCTGTGTGGGACTCTAAAGACTCGATACTACGCTGGCAGTGGATTTAACCACAGACCGCAAGCGGCACTAGCTGTACGTAACGGTCCCCAGGTAGATGTCGATAAGAAGACTGACGAGGTGAACCCCATCTGAACTCCTACTGAGCCTGTATGTGACAGTCTCCGTACAGTCCGGTCTGTTCGTCTGATACATCGCATGGCGGGCCTAGGGGGGCGGTGAACGTCAGTCCCCTAATAGCGGTACAAGTCGTGTCGGAGTGTAGCCCAGAACACCCTGAGATAACACTGGAAACCTACCAGTATATCTCGCTTGCCCTGGCCAGGGACTACTCGTGTAATGGCTCTTCTGGACACAGCGCGATGTCAACCCCCAATACCGGGAGAGACGAATCCTGTCTAACCGTCACTGCCTCCAAGTGCTTCGGGACTGCACCCAAAAACTACCTGTTTGCACGACTCCTTTGAGCCGTGGTAGGATAGTAATCAAAGTGCAGAGGGAACACACTCGAGGCGAAGTGACAGTGTCAAGTCAGCGGACTAAGCTGTACTCATATCACCTGGGAACTGATAACTGACGATAGGTATAATACCAACCAACAGTTCCCGACGAGTCCTGTCCAGTGTACTCGTAACCTAACGAGCACCCGTATACTATCTCAAGTACGACGTACTGACGGCTGTGGGACAGACCGTCTCCCACAATGGGATGAGAAGCGCATACGCTAGTCTACTCCGGAGTATCGATGCCCTGTCTCGATAGTCCAACGACTAGGGACCTGTATAAGGATGTGCTTATGGATTACCCAGCTCCCACGAGTGTGAGCGCCATCACAATGCTGGTAATCAAGCAATAATCCTAAGGGCTCTACTAATATGTATATCTGCGATATGCTAAAAGAAACACATGCACATATTAAAGCAGAGACAAACCAAGTAGCATACTACCATTTCGAGCAAGATTGTATATACAACTGTGAATATCCCAAGCTTCCATCAAGTAATATACAAACTAGTATGATACAGTAATGGCCTCTAGGGCATATACACTAACATCATAAGGCATCAACCAAGCCAAATTCAAAAATTTCCGGTGTCGAGAAACCCTAATGCGATCGTTGACTAGAGTTTAAGGCGAAACTAGCAATTAGTTAACAACTTAACTAAGAGTGAACGGAAAATACAACCTTTGTAGATCCGGTCCTCCACCTCCATAACTCCGTGATGATGTCCCCTCGCTGCGATCATCGGATCCCGGGCTCTAGCGTCGGCTTCATCGGAGAAATGGGCGGGCTAGGTCGTCGACTTCGATGCCGAAGATGATCTACGTCGAGGCAACTCAAGATCAAGCTCCAACTTCACCAAGTCATGAAACTTGTGAAGAAAACACCCTATACTACATGGCAAATGGTAGAGGATGAAGAAATAGGAAGTGGGTTCACTTTGGATTTGGATTTCTCACTTGGAATCATCACTTGACATTTTCAAGAAAAGGTTTTCTTTCTTCTTTCTTCAAGAAGAAGAAGAAGAAGAAAAAGAATATGTAAAAAGAATTCTTTCAAAAAGAAAATCCAAGTGATGGTTATCATATTGCAACCATGGTTTAGTGTAGAGAATAAACTAGGGTTAAGTTAAATGGTTAGGTTAAGGGTAAAACAAAATGGAAGACTTTTTCAAAGATGCTTTGAAGCTTCAAGAAGCTTCAAGCAAAGAAAGAAAAGAAAGCCACCATTTCATTATATTTTCAAAAAATAAATAAATAAAATAAAACCCTAAACCCTAACCATTAACTAAACATGGTTTAAAGCAAACACTAACCCAAGTTTGCATGTATCATCAAACATGATACAATCTAGTGCACAAAAATATATCGCATATACAATGTGCACATTCAAGTGAGAAAATAATCTTAAGTGAACCAATACTAGTTAATGTAAAGTAATATATCAAATATATATAATTATACAATAAATAATTAAATCAATACTTGATTTAACGATCCGATCATATCGCATATAACCGACTAATATCAATAGTAACAACTTATCGAATCAACACTTGATCCGATAACCCGGCTATATCGCATATAACCGATCAATGTCACAAATCACGAGAATCGAATACAGTATCACATACTGGTATTATTCTCGGTCCTGCACATATCTCATATGCGCTCCTATTTCATTTCGCTTGAGCCAGGAAACCTCTGTGTAGGACTCTAAAGACTCGTCAATACGCCGGCAGCAGGTGATGATCATATCAAACACCCACAAGCCGCAAGCGGTCTGCTAAATGTAACGGCCACCCGGGTATTGAGCGATCAGAAGATCGACAAGCAAGCCCGCTCACACTCCTGTGAATCCAACCAGTAACACTTACCGTACAGTCCGGTCTGATCGTTTGATATGTCGCATATCTTGCCTAGGGGTGGTAAACGTCAGACCCCAGTAGCTTGATAAGTCATGTCGATATGAGGTCTATAACAGTTTGAGAAACTACTGGTAACACTTACCAGTAAATCTCAGCAACCCTGGCCAGGGATTTCCGGTTATAGCCAATCGAACACAGCGCAACATCAACTCCCCATACCGGGAGAGACGAATCCCCTCCTATCGCTCATTGCCTCCATGCGATTCGGGACTGTACCCAAAAGCCACCGTTTTGCACGCCCTCTTGGACGTGGTAAGGTGGAAATCAAAGCACAGTGGGAATCACACAAGACTCTATGACAATCTCGGGTCAACAGACTACTATATACCAGTGTCACCAGAGAACTGCCATCTGACGTAAGGTATAATACCATCTGGGAGTTCTCGGCGAGTCCGTCCAGTGTACCCAGTCTTTACTGAGCACCCGTATATCATCTCTGATGTCAAACACCAATGGATATGGGATCATCCATCGCCCATCTATATGGGTCGAGAAGCTACACGCTAGTCTACTCTGGTATATCGATGCCCTGTCTCGATACACCCACGACTAGGGACTTTGAAGGATGTACTTATGGACTACCATGTCCCCACTAGTATGATCCGCATCATAGTCTAGGTAGTCAAGTACACATCCTAAGGGCTTTACCAACATGTAACAGAGAGACAATCAGTGTACACGTTAAGGTAAAGAGTAACCAGATAGCATACTATCATATCGAGCAAGAAAGTCATCCCTATATATGTCCAAGCATCACTACAATATACATCCTATGTATAGTAATGGCCTCTAGGGCATACATATAACTAACAATCTCCCACTTGCACTAGGACCATCTGATAGCAGTGGTTGTAGTATCTCATACTCAACCATCCCATAAAAGTCTCTCTCTGGGAAAAGGCCTTTCGTGAGTGGATCCGCCGTGTTGTCCTCTGAGTCTACTCTTTTAACCTCGATCCCCTGGAGATCAATCATCTCCACGATCAGGTGATACTGCCTAAGAATATGTCTGGATCACTGATGGGACGGGCGTTCCTTGGCATAAGCCACAACTCCATTGTCACACAATGGGAGGAACGAAGTTCATCTCATGAACTAATATACACCCAGACTTCCTCTTTGGTAGCATCTTTGGTAACGATGTATCTTACCTTTAATCGTCTAGTATGTCACGGTATCTAGCTTGGAACTTTTCCAACATACCGTCCCTTTACTGAGGGTAAAGAAAATGCCTGCGACTGACATTCAGTCGTCCTTATCATCCTGGAACCTTTCCAGTGATTCTCCCCAGGATCGATTGATACCAGCTGTCACGTCCCGAAAGTACGGAACATGACCGGCACTTAAACTACGAAACGTCTCGAGGCGTACGTAATCTAAGTAAACCGAAAACCCAGAAATCCAAACCAAGAAAAAAAGTAGAGTGAAGGAAAACAAATTTAAAACAAGTAGTTTTAATAGCATAAGCCGAATTATGCGGTTTTTAAGAACATCAAAATTTACTGAAAATTTCGGCAGAGTCTCCTTTGTAAATACTGGCTCCCAAACGGGATACAACATGAATAGTATACGAAATCAATAAAAAGGCATCCCCAAGCGGGAGCTAGCTCTTCGTCAATCGACGGTCACAACCACACAAGCAATATAATATACAACGCCAACGGCGAGGATCAAAACTCAAAAGGAAACTCAAAACCACCAGAAATATAACGAGCGACTCTAAGGTCGAAAGAAAAAAACAACACTGGTCTCAATCTCAATAAATACATGTTTGGTTGATGGAATTTACTAGATACAACGGAATAATATTATACAAGGTAATATAATGGGTACGATACAAGAAAAACCCACCTACTAGCAAGTCACCCGAATGAAACTGAGCCCGCAAAGCCGTAATGAAACCTGTACGGCAAACCTGCAAGAAACTGGGGCACAACGGGGTGAGTTGCCAACTCGTGAATAGAAAAATATCTGCGCACAGAAATCGCATAAATAACGCAACCTAGGTCAATGATCATAATATGTCCTCAATTATATGAATAACACGTAGCCTATAACAAGGCTAGGGTAAATATCTAACCCGAGTGTAAGCTCATGTGCCCGTGTCATTGCCTCAGGTAGCAATATATCATATGAATGAAGTATGAATGCATGAAAACAGAATACATGTAAATGAAGAACTGTTTTCATAAATTAGTGAGATTTCCTTTGTATTTTTAAACTGAGGTATCATAAATGAAATCAGTATCAACAGTGTCTAGCATCGACACAAAACATAAATCTCAATGTCTCAAAATATCAATGTCTCAATCTCAATATCTAGGGCGCCGTCAGTCCAGACCGGCCCCTACCATCCATCTCAAAACCACGACGGTATCCTCCGGATATCCGACGTGTCGGGTAATATCACCGGTAGGTAGTGCTCCCCAGCCAGGCTCAACGTCAACACCACATTCCTCTTGCCCCGGGGTACCATACCGGGCCCACCATGTACCCGAAACGGTTCCTCCACTCCTTGAATCGGGTCTCGAAATCCATCAGCAAACTCATGGTGGACGACTCATACATCATAGGAAAACCGCACTTTTTATTTTAAAAGAGAGAAAAGGTTTATTTATGTTTTTGCGGTTTTCCTCCAAATCTAGAAAATCTCATGGAAATCTGAATCCAAAACCTCAATAACACGTAAAATAGTGAATATATGCATGAGAATCCATGACTGCGGCATAACGATGAATAACAGTATGCATGAAGTGACAAGTAATAACTACAATATCTAAGCTGGCATATAAGGTAAGTACACTAATATTATGTCAAACTACTAGCTATCTAGCTAAGTTATGCAATAATATTTTCTAAGGTGTACGTGACATGGCAATTACCGATGAAGATGTGTGTGAGCCGGCAATTAAGTGTACGTGGTACCTACGCATCATCGGTAATGGTGCTGGTGTCCTAACAGCATGATATCACTAATGGAGTATGAAACATAAAATAAGCATGCGATGCGAAGCGGACCACAAAAATGAGCGGGAGCTGAAAACTAGACGCAACTATAACAATCTGCATTAATCTAATATAAGTCCTACAAATGGTGCCTTTTGAAATAACACGAATCAAGGGTTTTGAAAATAGGGGCTACGGTGTTTTTATGAAAAGATACGTCTTTTGAAATATCCGTAGGATCCCTTGGGCTGTCTTTAAGAATGCCCACGATTCGTTGGTTTTTGAAATAGGTAAGAAGTCTAATCTAATCTAACAACTACACTAAACTATACGGCTGAACTAACAAGCTGAACTACAGGTAAGGGAACCGCCTAACATCTAAGTCGATACATATACATACCTGTATATGTATAGTCGGTGATCCCGCCTCAATAATATCATATCCGATACCATATCTATAATCAGGCATCCCAAGTCAAGAGTGCGGATCAATCATCAATATAGCTCGTACGTAAATCCGTCGTACGGCATCCCAATCTGGGTACGGGTCAATATCACATTCATCATACTATTCACCTGGTATCCTCTTTATCAATTATCATGATCGGGATACTGATCTACGTCTAGTACCATACTGATACCGCCTACGTATGCATGGACGTGTGTGAAACACTACGTCAAGGACCCGCTACAACGTCATGTCGTATCTCAAATACGAACCCTGCTATATCACCGATCTCACGGCCTCAAATCAAATCTCATCGACTCAGCTCAATCCCAAGTATCATCCTCAAATCCGTATGTGAACACATAGTCCCATACCCATGTGAACCCATAACTAAAAAGAATCCCATGAGCACATATCAATAGGGATGTATGCAAGTATGTATGTGTGTATGTGTAGGGCAACACTACCCTAGGGTTCGCAACACTAAGGTAATCCAACACACCAATATCCATCCTAAGCAACGTTATTAATCCCAAATAACATATAATAAATGTTGGTGTGTATACGCATCCGTATACACCACCACGGACTGCGGGGGTGCTATACGCCATCCACCCGACTTCTCCCCGTAGATATAAATCTACTCACCTGGTCCTCGCTCGCCGGTGTCGACGTCGCCACGCGCTTGCTTGTCGTCTCGAAGTCCGCATGGGGTACCTACATATCATAACGCACCGTATCGCATTAAAACTAAATTCGAAATCGAAACGGCATACAAAAATCAAATCGGCACGCGTATCACGCATAGGTCCAAACCTATCGCCTACGCACGCAAGAATAGTCAAACCAACCCTCGATGTCGATGTACAAACGTCAAACCATCGATAAAAATCCAATCACACTCATTTGCACATTCACGAACACTAATTTTAATATAAACTAGGTTAAAACTCACAAAAACCCCAACTTTACTTAAAAAGTCACTTTTCCGAAAATCTAGCAAGCACAATTCGCCGTTTTTGTATAAAACAGGATGTTTAAATGAATGTAGCGGCCAATATATTTATTAAATATCTTAAATAAGTCATAGAAACAATTTCCAGAATTTAATCTCATTAAATTCCAAAAACCCTAATATTCTAGTTTACAAAATACCCTTTTTTTTTACAATTTCATAGCAAAAATGCACAAACTACAATTTAGGTTGGATTTCCATGAACTAAAGTGTTAAACTACACTTAATAAAGTTAATAATATGATAAAAACCCTAACCATATTTTTAATCTCACATATAAATGCATTTCACAAAACCCTAGTTTGCACAAAAAAGCTTAATTTGGACATTTTTCAAGTAACAACTTGTAATATGCAACTAGATAAATTTTAACAATTTTTCAAGATGTTAGCTCACATCACAAACCATGCACAAGTGATCACCACCCAATTTCAAAAAAAAACCCTAACTAGAATTCCTTAATCATACAATTGAACCCACATAAAACCAAATTAACACTTAATTAAGCTAACTACAAGCAATTAACAACAATTTAAGCAAAAGGGTTAGAATTTACCCAAACAAATTGAAGATCCCACAAGCACACATAGCCCTCCAAAATGCTCCCTTGTCACCAAAAATCCATGCTATACGGCTAGGCTAAAATGGGTAGGAGTCGGATCTTGATTTGGATTTTTGCTTGATTTTTAGTGGATTTTTCTTTGGATTTTCTTTGATGGAACAAAGAGAGGAGAAGAGGAAAAGGGGGCTGTTGGGGGTTGCTGGTTTCGGCCAGATTGTGGAGGGGTTGGGTGAGGGAGGAGAGAGAGTGAGGTGGAGAAAGTTAGTTCAAGTCAAAGTCAACTCAAATTATATCATTTTCTACTCTTTTCTTTTCTTTTCTTTCATTTCATTTCCTTTGAAATCCAAGTGGGGACAAAAGAGGGGGCTGCTGAATTCTTCAAGGGGATAAGTGAATGGGGGTGTGTGGGTGTGGGTACGGGTGTGGGGTGATAAAAAATGATAAATACAATACCCCAAACATCCATTTACGCTAAAAAAAAGCCTTTTTTCTTCAATAATTTCTAAACCGTTTTGGCAAATGATTTCGTTCCAAAAACCACATGATAAAATTTTATTTAATGTTTTATGATGCACAAAATTTGTTTCAACTCATTCCAATTTGTAATTTTCCCTAATTAAATGTATTAGTGACGGCTTAAAATAATAATAAAATAATATTTTTTTCAGAAAATTTGAAATTTCACCCGCGGCTCAATAAACACCAAATAATAGCAATTTCATAGCTAGAATATGTATATTTAATTTTTATAATAAGATATTTGTATTTTGACTTTTGACAGAAAACCCCCTTATTTTACCGTTTTTTCGAAATTTCACCGAAACGATTTTCAAAACGTTACACCAGCTCACTACAACTAGTGAGTATCCTAACATCTAATTAGATCTATCTCATAGATCCAAAACCCAGGATTTAGTAGGTATCATTTTGATCCTATATGGAGAATCCTTGTGATAAGCGGAGATTGACCGAGCGTAGCATAGGAAACTTCTTCCCTATCAAGAGTATGTTATCCACGTACTCTACGAGGATCACTACCATACTCCCTACTACCTTTTTGTATATACAAGGTTCATCTACCATTTTGATGATGTCAAACTGTTTGACTAACTCATCAAAACAGATGTTCCAACTCCGCGATGCCTGCTTCATCACATAAAACATCTTGCACACGTTTCCGCTGCTCCCACTATTTACGAAGCCCTCTGGCTGTGTACTTATAGACGTTCTCTTCTAAAACATCATTTAGAAAAGCAGTCATGGCACCCAACCGCCAGATATCGTAGTCATGGTATGTAGACATGGCAAGTAGGATCTGGATGGACTTAAGCATAGCTACTTGAAAAAGGTTTCATCATTATCCACGCCTGGTCGATGATGAAAACCTTTAACATGTCTAGCTTTGAAAGTCTCAACCTTTCCATCTACACCAAGTAATCTTCTCAAGATATACTTGCTCCTGATGGGGATTTAACCCTTCGGATATAGCAACTAAAGTCCATACTTTGTTGGTGTACATGGATTCCATCTCAGATCACTAAGCATCCAGCCATTCTTACAGAGTCTCACTCCTGATGGCCAGCTCGAAACTAGTTGGGTCATCATCTCATGATGCAATCCTCGCTCCCACTGTCATAGAGAAACCGAAATAACTCTCACGTGGGTGAAGAACCCTACTGGATCGGCGAAGAGGCTGAGGTTCGTTGGTTACTATTGAATCTTTCGGTTCTACCAAATCATCAGCTGCAGTTTGTATAGCTGGAACATTTCCAGTTCTACATAACAGACCTTGCCTCGAGCTTGTCCGGATTTTGCTTTTAGACATAGGCCGGACAACCCCAAATCTTAACTAACTTAAGATATGGGCTCTTCCCTTTCCATATCACATATGAAGTGGTAGACAACTGATTTGATTTGAACCCTATTCAATAGGTATGCAGCTTCTCAAGTGCATAACTCCCAAAAGGAAATAGGTAACTCAGTAGTACTCATCATAGAGCACACCTTATCATATAGGGTGTGTTTGCTCCGCCCCGATACAACGTTGTGCTGTGGTGTATTCGGAGGAGTAATGCTGAGAGAGAATCTCATTCTCCTTTAGAATAGTCCAGGAATTCCATGCACAAGTATTCTCCTCCCTGATCTCATCATAGGACATAATACTTATACCCGTATTTTGGTTCTTTACTTCTAACTTATATTCTGTGAATATCTCAAAAGGTTCGGACTTGTGTTTCAACAGGAACATATATCTGAATCTTGAGAGATTATCAGAGAATGTAATGAAGTATAAAGAACCGGTCTTGGCATGTGTAGACAGGGGACCTACATACATCAACATGTATCATCCCAAGAGTTCACTAACTCTTTCTCTGCTACCAGTAAACAGAGCTATGGTCATTTTATCTTTGTGACATGACTGGCAAGTTTCATAAGATGTAAATTCAAACTGATTTAAATATGCATCTAAATGTAACTTTAGCTAGTCGGGTCACATTGATCTGACCTAGTCTACAATGCCTCAAGAAGGATTCGTTCATTTCTGAACTCTTCCTCTTGTGTGTGTTCTATATACTAAGAACCGTAGTTTGATTTAGAACATCAATGCTTTTAGATAACGTGCCTGAACCGATCAACTTTTGATATAGGAAATGTTCAAAACATTATCCAACAATATAAAATTTTATCATTTCTTTACTTATAAAGAGACTGATATGATTTTGTATATCAGGTTCGGTATCTAATAACATTCGTTCAGAATCAATGTATTTGTAATACAGGGTGACAGTGACCAACAGACTTGGCTGCAACACTTGCCCCGTTTTCTGCCTCATTAAACTTATCACCCGTTCTCAGTTCTCTACCTTTCTGTAGCCCTATGTAACAAATTACATATGCGGGATCCTGATCCGGTATCAAATACCCAGGAGGCAGAGGATACTGAGAAACAGTTCTTTGTAACGAACACACCCGAAGATGATGCATCATATGCACTTTCGTCGTTTGGGCGGCACGGAAAATCTGGTATTCCTCAATTTCCTGCTCTGTCTTATAACAATTATAAGTTGGAGCGGGACCAACGTTCCCCAGCTCAATATAACAAGCGGGTTCAGTCAATACATTCGTATTATTATCTTGATTAAGGCGTGATATGGTCGCTACCAGGAGAGAGAGAGAAGAAAACACTCAGCGTATGCTCTTGCAAGATCAGATTGGTTATTATTTTATCTAATCAGGATGGCTCCCACTGTTTTTATCAAATCTTCCTTCAAACCCTAAAAGGAAAGACTAGCCGGGATTAATTACACGCTATAAGTTCGCCAATCTTTCAGCCAGGCCAGTGTCGGTACTTTGAGGGAGGTTCCCCGTGCTTTCGCACGGACCTAATTACAGTAAATCTCGTTTTCCCAGAGGCGTAACCCCGTTAACACCTTTCTAGACACCTACTAGATCGGCTAATTGTAATGTGTAAAACTCTCCCAGAAGTAACAATTACTCGCAGTGGGTATCGGGATCCAACTATCTCATAGAAGGTATGCTATCTCATTGCAAATTTCAACACTTGAAATTCCCGATAATTTTTTGCCCCTAACGTGCTATGACCTTGACGAAAGCCAACAAACCATAGCCCGCTAGTCAAGTTCAACCCGTCATTTCTTGATTGAATTAAACCCACCCGCATGACCCTTGACGAAAGCCAACAAAGCCGCACGACTACCCTAATCCAATCGCATCGTATGCAGCAGATAAGCAGCATATAGCTACCGCACACTGCACCTTGACGAAAGCCAACAAATGCAGCACGAATACTATATACAACTTATCTGAAATGACGGAGGGCTACGACAGGTTTTTCTGAAAACCTATTGCGTAATGAACTTGATATCGTTGTAGAATCAAATGATTTTAAAATGGAGTGTTTTTTAGGCTTTTCTAGTTTTGCTAAAGGGGGCACTCCCGGTGAAGGGATCGTCGGCCCTTTCCTCGTCGAATGAGGTGCGGGATACATCATATATATCACTGTGCAAAGCAAGAACTATAGGAGCAATCAAAAGACAAACCGAGGGTTGTAGCATCTGCCAGTTATTGCTAAAGGAGTCACTCCCGGTGAAAGGATCTCGGTCATTTCCCTATCGAATAAGGTGCAGGATGTTCTACAAGGAACACCGCGATGCAAAGCAAGAACTGTAGCTACCCATTTTTGAAAATTCGATTCCACAACATCTTAGGTTTCTTTTCTTTCATTAATCATATTAATGAAGTCCCATCATTTAAGTCACCTAAACATCACAGATAAATACGACGTACACTTATGCCATCCGCATTCGCCTCGATGTCCCCTCGTGCACCGTTAGGTTAGGTAACTAACGGCAGAGCGGGGCAGGGCTAGCGCGGGTGTAAAACATAAGTAACGTCTATATAATATATCATATATACTATATACAATATTTATCACAGAACATCAAATGATCACATCACAGATATCGCAGCAGAAGAAACATATGAAATATTGGATATACTAGGACGTCCGTGTTTTCAATACGAGCCAGTATAAAACACGGATTCCACGGTCGCGATGAATAGCCAAACCCACACCCCTAGACCCCTACGAGAGCGGCAAGCAACCCTACCAATTCTAGAGTTAGGAGACCCGGACTCGACTCCTCGAGTTGGTCTCCCATTGGACTCTAGAACCCGGTTACTTGTGCTCTCCTCCTTGGGTCTATCCTAGTGCGGAAAAGTAAATAATATACAATGGGTGACATCTTCCGCAACCTGGAAGTGCCCCAATAAAAGAATATTACATAAAAGTTTTTACATGAATGAAAATGAAAAACACTCATCTCACATAAAAAAAACCCGGCTATTCAAACACGACGATCCAATATAACATATCCAGCAACACATAACATCACATGTCATCAACGTAAGTAAACATGCGTATCCCAATTGTCGTTGATATATAGCAACGAAACCGGCGATATCACATATTACACTTACGGTCACAGAAAAGAAAGTGAAAAACTACAACAGTTGGAATCCGCAACCTCCTTAGACATCGCATGCCTAATCAAATGAATTCCTTAGACATCGCATGCCTAACAATTATAAACCCCGCATTTTAGTCTCATTATCGAAAACTCTTTTCAATATCAAGTCGGGCAATTCAACAGGATTCCCGACATTTTGATCGAATGCTCGTCGCAAACTTTAGTAGGCGGCCGTACCCCCGATACCGTCGACGAAGTGCACCAAGGCGGAACACCGCTACCGCGAGCACCCGAACGGATGCTTTCGGGGACGGGGTTCTCCTACAGTCACTTGGTCGGGGCTATGGGGCGTGGCTATCTATTAAGTTTTACCGGCGAGTATCCGCGTACGCTACGAGATTGCGACGGACTTTTGATCACATCAAAATTCCGTGGCAACCGATCAAGTGAGACTAAAGTGCTATGTTTATAACATCCATTCAGTTATCTCATAACTACTTGTGAATTTCAATTATTGTATCACATTCCAGATAAATAGAAAATGTTAAAATTTCCGATCGAACAGTCAAACACCCAAGTTTTCCCAAAACAGCTCAACACATGAAATAAGTCTAAAAACATCCACTTCATGCCACAGTAGCGACGGTCCAGCCGTAGAAGGGTCAAGCCAACGCCTCACATGTGGCACGCCGTACTGCCCCAAACCCTAAGGTTCAAAGGGCAGTTCAAGACGGTCACATAATCGAGTTAAGGTTTGTTGTCTTCTAGAGGGTCCATCGCGTTACTTGCACTACTTAGAACGTCTTTAAACTACGGAAAGATCCAACACTTGAAAATTTCCCGACAGGGAAAAAAGTGGGTATTTATATCCGGTCGAACTTTTCAACATTTTCTAAAATTATCCGGAAAAACACAGACGAAGTTAAACTTCCCGATCGAAATACGGAGTCCCCAATACAACCCAGAAAACTCAACTGTTGAGTATACATTAAAATTACCCAGAAAACACAGGAGTCAATTATAAACATTATTGTGCATAGTGTGGTCAAAGAATCAACAATATGGCCGCGGAACCGCCGCGCCACGTGGGGTACGGCCGCGGTTCCGCGGCGGTTTGACGAAGTTAGGACTCCATTTTGCACAGTAATTCATAAAAAATCCTGCTTAATTTTCTGCATATTTTTAATTAGGAAAAATGCACAGTTTCAAAAAATGTACAGAAAGGGGTGAAAATTAGGGTTTCGGGGTTCGATCGGATTTCTAACATCGTCTACACTTCGCCTAAGGCTCTAGCTAGGCTCTGATACTACTGTAGGGTTCCTAGGCACACTAATGAGGTCTCACAAGGCATCAACCAAGCCAAATTCAAAAATTTCCGGTGCCGAGAAACCCTAATGCGATCGTTGACTAGAGTTTAGGCGAAACTAGCAATTAGTTAACAACTTAACTAAGAGTGAACGGAAAATACAACCTTTGTAGATCCGGTCCTCTACCTCTATAGCTCCGTGATGATGTCCCCACGCTGCGATCATCGGATCCCGGGCTCTAGCGTCGGCTTCATCGGAGAAATGGGCAGGCTAAGTAATCGACTTCGATGCCGAAGATGATCTACGTCGAGGCAACTCAAGATCAAGCTCCAACTTCACCAAGTCATGAAACTTGTGAAGAAAACACCCTATACTACATGGCAAGTGGTAGAGGATGAAGAAATAGGAAGTGGGTTCACTTTGGATTTGGATTTCTCACTTGGAATCATCACTTGACATTTTCAAGAAAAGGTTTTCTTTCTTCTTTCTTCAAGAAGAAGAAGAAGAAGAAAAAGAATATGTAAAAAGAATTCTTTCAAAAAGAAAATCCAAGTGATGGTTATCATATTGCAACCATGGTTTAGTGTAGAGAATAAACTAGGGTTAAGTTAAATGGTTAGGTTAAGGGTAAACAAAATGGAAGACTTTTTCAAAGATGCTTTGAAGCTTCAAGAAGCTTCAAGCAAAGAAAGAAAAGAAAGCCACCATTTCATTATATTTTCATAAAATAAATAAATAAAATAAAACCCTAAACCCTAACCATTAACTAAACATGGTTTAAAGCAAACACTAACCCAAGTTTGCATGTATCATCAAACATGATACAATCTAGTGCACAAAAATATATCACATATACATTGTGCACATTCAAGTGAGAAAATAATCTTAAGTGAACCAATACTAGTTAATGTAAAGTAATATATCAAATATATATAATTATACATTAAATAATTAAATCAATACTTGATTTAACGATCCGGTCATATCGCATATAACTGACTAATATCAATAGTAACAACTTATCGAATCAACACTTGATCCGATAACCCGGCTATATCGCATATAACCGATCAATGTCACAAATCGCGAGAATCGAATACAGTATCACATACTGGTATTATTCTCGGTCCCGCACATATCTCATATGCGCTCCTATTTCATTTCGCTTGAGCCAGGAAACCTCTGTGTAGGACTCTAAAGACTCGTCAATACACCGGCAGCAGGTGATGATCATATCAAACACCCACAAGCCGCAAGCGGTCTGCTAAACGTAACGGCCACCCGGGTATTGAGCGATTAGAAGATCGACAAGCAAGCCCGCTCACACTCCTGTGAATCCAACCAGTAACACTTACCGTACAGTCCGGTCTGATCGTCTGATATGTCGCATATCTTGCCTAGGGGTGGTAAACGTCAGACCCCGGTAGCTCGATAAGTCGTGTCGATATGAGGTCTATAACAGTTCGAGAAACTACTGGTAACACTTACCAGTAAATCTCAGCAACCCTGGCCAGGAATTTCCGGTTATAGCCAATCGAACACAGCGCAACATCAACTCCCTATACCGGGAGAGACGAATCCCCTCCTATCGCTCATTGCCTCCATGCGATTCGGGACTGTACCCAAAAGCCACCGTTTTGCACGCCCTCTTGGACGTGGTAAGGTGGAAATCAAAGCACAGTGGGAATCACACAAGACTCTATGACGATCTCGGGTCAACTGACTACTCTGTACCAGTGTCACTAGAGAACTGCCATCTGACGTAAGGTATAATACCATCTGGGAGTTCTCGGCGAGTCCGTCCAGTGTACCCAGTCTCTACTGAGCACCCGTATACCATCTCTGATGTCAAACACTAATGGATATGGGATCATCCATCGCCCATCTATATGGGTCGAGAAGCTACACGCTAGTCTACTCTGGTATATCGATGCCCCGTCTCGATACACCCACGACTAGGGACTTTGAAGGATGTACTTATGGACTACCATGTCCCCACTAGTATGATCCGCATCATAGTCTAGGTAGTCAAGTACACATCCTAAGGGCTTTACCAACATGTAACAGAGAGACAATCAGTGTACACGTTAAGGTAAAGAGTAACCAGATAGCATACTATCATATCGAGCAAGAAAGTCATCCCTATATATGTCCAAGCATCCACTACAATATACATCCTATGTATAGTAATGGCCTCTAGGGCATACATATAACTAACACAATACACGTAAAAATGAAAAGTCTCATAAATCAAACATGTGCACTGAGATATATGAACAGACACTGACATCTAGCCTCAATCCAAGACCCCACAACCCTAGATTGGCCGGCGATAATCACTTTGGGGCCGGCGCCGCCGGGGTGATGCCTCCAAATTTTGTCCCAACACCCTTTGGCCTTCCCCCAACTTCTCCTCTTCTATTTGTTTTTCCTGCACATTAACAGAGGATTAAAATCACTCATTAATCCAATGATAAATACATTTTAATTCTCATTTTTAATTACCTAAACCCTAATTCAATCATATAAATACATCACAGCGTAGCCCTCTCTATTCTGAAATTTATCATCAAAACTCTCAAAATTTTCCAAGTCAAATAAGTTGTACTAGTGGAGTTAGCCCAAGGTCATCTTCCGGCGGCGACTTGAGACAAATTTGGCGACACCGCGACTCCACAACGCTTTCAAACCATTCCTATACCTCCCCTCTCTCTTCTTAACCAGTAAGTTCTCTCTCCTCTTCTCTCTTCTTATTCTGAAAAGTTCTCTTTTCAAAACTCGTCGGAAGTGGAGTTATTCCGACTTTCGATTCTAAAATTGTTTAAAACCCAATTTTTCTTAACAATAAATTAACCATTTCTTTATATATTGTTTAGCAACCATAAAAAAACATTTAGAACAAGTTTCAATTCAAAATACAATGTTATACAACTTTTATTTCAATTTTACGGTTAAATATCACAAACTTCATATTCGATATCTTTCATCATATTAGCTCATATTACCTTTAGAAAACCCTCACAAGGTAATGACCTACCTCATCACAACACTCATCATGACATAGCACGATTGCCTCTTTACAATATTTTGGGAAAAATACAATTTTATAATAAAATACCTTAAACTAATAAAACTGTATTGTTTAAAATTGTTTAAATTAAATTCCTTGTAATTAAGCCTCTACAACCCACTTTGGGGAACCCGATCAGGATGGTGCGGATTATCGCACGTCCTCGGGACTAGTAGAGCGAGATACAGACCTCCTTACGGTGCATCCAATCTCGATGGAATTTTTAATACAATTTTTAAGAATAATGTGATTTCTATTTAATAATAAATTCTATTTTTAATATATATATATATATATATAAACGTTATCAAAACATCTATTTTATATTTATAATAAATTCCATGTTTTCTAAACAAAACAAAAGAATCACAAATTTCATGAATATACCATCAAGAAACCATACAATTCCAATTTATACTAAAATACCATATACTACTCAATCTAGGTTTATATTCACTAGAATACTTCACATTTAAAAAATTACATCCATGAAAACCCCAAATACGATAAATAAATGCTTGAGATTTATTTTGAAAGTATACTAAAACTATTTTTCATAAAACCCCCTCAAGTAATATTAATTTACATTAAGAATTCTAGTAAATATAGATTTAAGAGGGACCAATTCTCTTGAGCCTCAGCGAGCCGGAGAAAGTGGGTGCTTGCCTATTTAAGGTAGAAAACTAAAACGGGGTTATCAATGGTAATTGGCTTGGAAAAAATCACAAATCCTGCCGTCCATGTGCAGCAGTTACCGATAACTCCAAAACCTAATTCAGGAATCAAATTCTGTTTAAGTGTCTGACTCAGACAGAGTCTTAGTTTAATCCGAATACAATTTCAATCTACATACAATCCAAATATAACTCCAATACTATATGAATCCATATATATTGGAACTTGAACATGAATACCAGAATATAATCAATATCAACATGACTTGAACTGACCGGACCATGGATATACATTGACTTGAATACATGACTATCCGTTTATATTGTTCAGTCGAAAATAGTGCACTTTTAACATAACAATTTCCTTACTTTTCTTAATCATCTAAAAGTATTTGTTATAAATATAACACATATTAGAAGTTCATCTGCAAAATATCATTTACCATGTGTTATACATTATAATCAACATTTTGAAGGAAATTGTATGTTTAATATTTTTACGCATAATATTTTGTATCTCACATTCTTCATTTAGATCTTGTGCAAGATTAGCCCAGATCAGATATCGGAATCAGAAATTCGCCGATAAAATACAGGAAATCAAAGAGTTAAATTCTGGCAGAGATTCAGTACAGATAAAAAGATTCCAAATATCAAATATAAACCCAGAGATCAACACCAGAAGATCACAGAAATTAGAAGCAATGAAGACACCATTCGGCCGAGGATCCACGGCCGAGTTAGCCCGAGTCGCTGCGGATCTGCGGCCGAGTTGGGGGCATTAGAGTCGGGAATTCTCCAGAAACTTCTTCTCAACTTCCTAACTTACTGAGGACGCTTCGTTGTGACAACCTCATTCTGGAAACTTCTCTACAACAACTTAGCTTGTTGATCAAGCTTCATAACCACCTAACTTATGAGGGAAGCTTGATTAGGGGCTATAAAAAGAGACCTAAGCCTACATTAAAGAGGTTGTTGGTTGTTGTTGATTAGCTGTTGATTTTTAGTTCGAAACTTTTTGATCCAAAAACCAAATCAAGATCCAATTCCAAATCAAGATCTAAGATCACGAATCGTAAGAAATTCATTGAGCATGATCATTCAAGATCCTTTACGCGAAGCCGATCGTCATCAACAAGCACGTGATCCTCGATAGATCCAAGCCTTATGGTGATCGAGCAAAGCGAAGATCGACGGAGAAATTACCACTTCAAGGGAGTGATCGAGAGCGAATTTTCTTGTAATCTCGGATTGAAGAAGTTATAATTTGAAGTTGAATAATAAATGTGATCATTACTTTTAATCTCGCTCTCTTTAAATTTTCGCATTATGAAATCTCTATTTGTCGATTCTTCTATTTTCATAATGTGTGAGTAAATCTCCGCTTGTTAAGAATTCGAAGGAATTTGGTAGATCTAATGGTGAGAGAATTCTATATTCATCTTAAGTCTTATGGAGATTATAAATTTTAGCAAAAAGAATCATTAATGTCCAAATTGTGAGTGAGATCAATTTATTCAGAATTTCATCACAATTTGGGAATTATATTGATGATCCTTCTTGTTAAAGGCTAGATATGAATGACAATTAATGAAAGGACAAGGGGTAATGAAGGAGAAACCCTAGTTTCTTCAAAAGATCCCTAATTCTCATTAATAGAAATCGATCTAGTAGTAATTCTACCAATAGATAAGATGAATCATCTTGAATCATCATCCATGTCTACTAATTTTGTTCGAATCCTACAAGCCTTCTTCAATTTTCTTGATAACTATATCTTGAATACTTTCTTGAAAGCGATTTCTTAAATTTCTTGAAATGATTACTTCAACCAAATCTTAAACAATTTCTTGAATTTTCCTTACTATTTCTTTTGACTCAACTAAAGCAAGAATTTACGAGTTCCACGAATCCCAGAGGACGACCCGTACTCACTAACGCTCGCTGCACGCGACACCGTTATTGATTGCGGTTACTATACGACTAAAACATTTCATCGCCTCTTTACTACATCTTTTCTTTAAAATCAAAGAGGTGAGAATTCAAAAATAAGATAAATCAAATGGCGTCGTTGCCGGGGATCCGTGCGTAATTTGTTCTTTCTTGCTATTTGAGTTGAAATATTATTATTCCATCAAAATATAAATCAAGAACACATCTTGTGCTTAACAATTAGTGTGTGATTTTTTCGAGGGGATCTGGAATCATTGTAGCAGGGAGATAAGGATTTGGAGCAATTCATCAAGACCAAAGGAGCAAAGGTAACGACCATACCAAAAATATTTTCAAGAACTCTCATAATGGCCGCGGAATCGCGGCAAGAAGGCCATTCTCACGGCGGAACCGCGGTGGGATTGGTGAATTAGAGCTTCATCAATCTCTGGTATATTTTCTATCTTCTTCTCTCTCCTCTGAAAAGTCCAATAACAATTTTTATGCAGGATTCTTTGCAAAAATTCGCCGCTTAAAAAAAATTCTTGTTGAGTGTTTTGATATTGGTTATTTTTGTATATTGTAATACGGAAAATTAAGAGGCAAAAACCAAATTCAAATTAGGTGGGGAGTTCATTACCCTTCCTAAGCCCCAAAAAGTACAAAACTAGCATCTGCATCACCCTTCATTAATTAAAAAATATCTAGACAAGACTCTAAGGACTGTCTCGCTCAATTAGGACAGAGGAAGGTCGTGGGTAATCTACTGCTTATCCGCATTTCTTTTGTGGTGTCTAAGGCAGGTGGTTACTTAATTAAGCCCGCTATTTACATAGTGGATATCTCCCACTTACCTGGCACTTTCCTGGCCACAGGAGGGATAAAGAGGTAGTAGAGGATTTATCCTGCAATTTGTCTTCTGGATGTCTAGGAGCGGTCTAGTGACTTGACCTAGGTGACCTTAGATCTAGAGTTGATTGTATATTTTTTTGTGATTTGTCTAAATCCTTCTTTTTCAAAAACAAACCTTTCTTTTAATTTACACATACGCTGCCACTTGCGCTAAACCCGCTTAGTGCATGCTTGGCTAGACATGGGATTCTAGTGCCCGTCTTGTCCGCGTTTTGTCTATCGACTCCGAAGTCAGTATTTCTTCATCTTCTTTTTCCTCACCACAAACCACATCCATCGAGATGGACGGTTCTCCATCAAATTTTAATAACACCACTCTGCCGCCACCCGCAGGTGCGCAGAATCTACCGCGTATATCTCTCCAAGAGAGATGCTACCCTATACGTGGTCCTCTTTCTACTTGTCTTTCTATTCCACCAGCCAATGGGGATAATTTTGAAATCAAACCACATTATATCAATCTTTTGCCTAAATTTCACGGTCTAGAGTCTGAAGACGCATACATTTTTATCACCAAATTTGAAAACGTATGTGCTATGATTGGCACTTCACAACTTTCTGTGGATGCTATGCGTTTACGTCTTCTCCCGTTTACTTTATGCGATTTAGCCGAAAAGTGGCTTTATAACACACCCGCACACTCTATTTCCAACTAGGATGAATTCGTTATGGCATTTCTCAAGAAATTTTATCCCAATCATAAGATCGCCCGTGTCAGGAGTGAAATCAACCAATTTTCCCAGCTTCCCAATGAACCATTTTGGAAATGCTTTGAACGTTTCAAGGATTTGCTTGTCCAATGTCCTCATCACGGAATCCATAGATGGGATCTGTGCCGAATTATATATAAGGGCATTAATCCAACGACAAAGAAGATACTTGAAACCATGTGTCAAGGAAATTTCATGTCTAAAGATGATGATGAAGCTTGGAAATTTTTGGAAAATTTTGCTGAAAACGCTTTACAATGGGAAAGCATTAGTACATCATCTAGGGGTGGTATCCATCAACTTGATGTTTCCATAGCCGTAAAAGTCGAAATGGCAGCAATGCAAAAGAAACTTGAAGGTATGGAAAACAAATTTTTATTAGCCTCCCTAAACTAGGTGACGCTCCCTAAAACCGTGTGTGGATGTTGTTCAGATCCACACATCTGACGGAAGAATGTCCTTTGAATTCTCCGTTTCAAGGTCAAGAATACACTAATGCTGCTTTTCAGCAAAGACCGAGAAACGATCCTTATTCTTCCACATATAATCAATGTTGGAGAAATCATCCTAATTTTGCTTGGAACCAACACCAAACTCAAAATACGGTTCCAAACCAAAATAACATTCAAAGGGTTCCTCCATAGCAACAGCAACCACCACAGATTCAGCACCCCTTTCAACCACAAACTTTTCAAAATCCAGCCAACAATTTTGCACCGTATAATAATTCTTTCCAAACAGACAGTACCGAAAACTCCTCTGCACTCGAACGAACCTTAGATTTGTTTATGAAACACACCATGCAAATGTCGGCTGATATAAGGTCTTATATCGACACTATAAAGCATGACTCCGCCTCCCACAGTGAGAGTATAAAAGCGATAGAAGCACAAATTGCACAATTAAATGTCGCGATGAGTGCTAAAGAGAAAGGAAAACTTCCAGCTCAACCCCTACCGAATCCTGGCTACTCGCATCATAATGTGAGTGCTATTACCATGTTGAGATCTGGAAGAGTGCTAAACAACCATGTTGGTGAAGAGATTGATAATGAGGAATCAATTAATAATACCCCGGCTTCCACTTCCACTTCTTACCCTATTTCGTCTACTCTACCTTCTTCCGAGCCTATTCTCCATTTTCCTCAAGGCTCGAACCCTCCACCCACCTCCTTGAGTCCACCTATAACGATCCCTACTCCAATTCTGGGATCCGTTCCACCTCCTCAGTCTTCTCTAAAGTTGGACCCAGCTCTTATTGATAAAGCTCCTTATCCAAGTAGGTTGAGGGCCAACAAACCTAATGCACAAATGGAGAAAATTATGGAAATGTTTAAACATGTTAACATAAATATCCCTCTCCTAGATACTATCCAACAAGTTCCGGCTTATGCGAAAATACTTAAGGACTTGTGCGCTAGGAAGAGAAAGACTCAAGTGCCGAAAAAAGTGTTCATGACGAGTAATGCTAGCACAGCCTTTACCCATCAGTTACCAAAGAAACAAAAGGACCCTGGCTGTCCTACAATCTCTATTTCTATTGAGGGTAAAAATATTAATTGTGCTCTACTCGACCTTGGCGCTAGTGTTAACCTGCTTCCTTACTCTGTCTGCGAGCAGTTAGTGTTAAGTCCACGTTACCTCTCCCGGTTCTTTCGGGGTTGCGGAAACAGTGAAAAACAATTTTTAGGGTTTTGATAACATGGACAAGAAAACCCGAATCTTTGCTAAACAACACACTAGCAACAACTACGAGCTTTACCTACTCGGTTAGGGGGTTATACCTAGTCTTGAACTCCTTCTCTTCTTATTGTTCTTCTCCTTGCTAGCTCCTTTTAGTAGCTTGAATGGCTCCTCCTCCTCGTCTCCTCTTTGCCGAAGATAGATCCACCCGAGGGCCTCGAACTTGAGCTCCTACCTCAACCTTGAGGTAACTAAAGTAGTAGGCTTGCTAGACCTTCAACCTTAGAATGAGTAGAGATGAGTTTTGGTGTTTTATCTTGAAGGCAAATGGTTCTCAACTCATGAGAGGGATTTTGCCTTGAGAGAGAGGAAGAGGATGAGAGCTATGGATGAGAGAGAAAATGCAAGTAAGAATGAATCAATTTTACAACCATGCTCTCATATTTTAGAAAATGATAATAATAATAATAATTAACAATTTATGATGGTGAGTTGATGAATGACCATTATCATTTCATTCATTAAATGCTTTGTGCAAAAAATAAGAAGCATCTTTGAAAACAAATGATGATGGTCAACAAGTCTACTTTGGTCAACCGGTCAACTAAAGTCAACAAAAGTCAAGAATTCAACTTAACCATGGCACAATAATTGTTAACTAATATTATTAATCATATTTCCTATTCTCATTAGGGTTTGGAAAATGACAACAGTCAACTGTGCATACACACCCGTATCATAACCCTAATGAGAATCCTCTGCCTCTGTCTCAGTCAACTGTGCATACACACACGCATCCATGTTCCGAGGAACATGGATACAATGAGATAAAACTAACCCCAAAACATATACTAAGATCTGGTTTAAACCAAAACCCACTAGTAATAACTGCCCGGTCACCAAACGTGCACAAGTGCGCGAGTGTGAACGAACCCTGTCGCAAAACCATGCGACCTCTACTCTGTTTTGCCCAAAGGCGAGTAACCCTCTATGTGGGACTCTAAAGACTCGACACTACGCAGGCAGTGGGTTTAACCACAGACCGCAAGCGGCACTAGCTGTACGTAACGGTCCCCAGGTAGATGCCGATAAGAAAACTGATGAGGTGAACCCATCCGAACTCCTACTGAGCCTGTATGTGACAATCTCCGTACAGTCCGGTATGTTCGTCTGAGAATATCGCATGGCGGGCCTAGGGGGTGGTAAACGTCAGTCCCCTAATAGCGGTACAAGTCGTGCCGGAGTGTAGCCCAGAATCACCCTGAGATATCACTGGAAACCTACCAGTATATCTCGCTAGCCCTGGACAGGGACTTTGTGTAATGGCTCTCCTAGACACAGCACGATATCAACCCCCAATACCGGGAAAGAAGAATCCTGTCTAACCGTCACTGCCTCCGAGTGTTTCGGGACTGCACCCAACTACTACCTGTTTGCACGACTCAGTAGAGCCGTGGTAGGGTAGTAATCAAAGAACAGTGGGAACACACTCGAGGCGAAGTGACAGTGTTAAGTCAGCGGACTAAGCTGTACTCATGTCACCTGGGAACTGTTAACTGACGATAGGTATAATACCAACCAACAGTTCCCAACGAGTCATGTCCAGTGTACTCGTAACCTAACGAGCACCTGCATACTATCTCCAGTACGACGTACTGATGGCTGTGGGACAGACCATCTTCCCTGCTGGGAAGAGAAGCGTATGCACCAGTCTACTCTGGAGTATCGATGCCCTGTCTCGATAATCCTACGACTAGGGACCAGAATAAGGATGTGCTTATAGACTACCCAGCCCCCACCAGTGTGATCGCCATCACAACGCCGGTAGTCAAGCAAAGATCCTAAGGGCTCCATCAATATGTTTTAGCGATATGTTAAAAGAAACATATACACATATTAAGATAGAAACAAACCAAGTAGCATACTACTATATCGAGCAAGACTGTCGTAAAACCGTATATATATATATCCCAAGCTTCCAAAATGTATTATACAAACCAGTACTATACAATAATGGCCTCTAGGGCATACATATCTAACAGTTAGGTATCGGAGAGTTAAAACCGTCGCACTGCACTCTCCAGATGGCAGATCGATCTATCACCAAACCTAGGGGTGAGCTTAAGGATGTGTTGATAAAAGTTGGGAAATTTATATTCCCTGTGGATTTTATTGTTCTAGATACACAACCTGTAGCGAACCCACGGAATCAAATTCCGGTGATTCTAGGTCGACCATTTTTAGCCACTTCCAACGCTGTAATCAACTATCGAAACGGCTCTATGAACCTATCATTCGGGAAGATGTCAATTGAGCTGAATATTTACAAGTTGGGAAGTGAACCCTCCGAACCTTCTGCTCAATTATGTTTTGTCGAATTAATGGATGTCCTACAGCGAATTTGAACAGCTTCACGATACTGATCTAGACTCCCTCAATACGTTATTGTTTGACCCAGCTATTTGTTATACACATACGGACTTATCTATCGAGCTGTCCGGGTCAATATCTAACGCTGATTATGAACCTTTTATGGAGTCTGAGTATCATCCCGTTCTTTCTGATGAGATTATTCTTCGGAATATCGATGAAAGCTTTGGAAAAAAATTCGCTGATGAACTCGCATTTTTAGAAAACATGGGAGTTGTGATGAATAAACCCTAAAACAAAGAAGTTGAACCAACACCCATTCTTCTTGAAAATAACGAGAATGCAAGTAATCCATCATCATCATTGTGTCATCTCTCCAAATTGAGATGCAAACCCGTTCTATTACACCACTTATCTCTTCCCCACTTCTTCTTGGCTCTATATAACATGTTCTTCCACTAACCGGTGTGTTACATCGATAAAATCTTTGAATAGTTGGTGTTGACTTTCGGTCTTTGTAAAGCTTTGCGTTGACCCATAACTTTACCCCCTTTATGATTTTAAAAGCTTGATATTGTTTAACTCAAGTTTGGGGGGGTATATTTTTGGCTCTTGAAAATAAAATTTGTGCACAAAATTATAAGCCAAAAATAAGTTTGGGAGAGGTTTTCACGTTCATTTATTCTTGTACTCCGTTAATAAATTTTCCTCCCAAGTATACAGGTTTTTGAGTTTTAAAAAATGACAACAGTGAGGACACTGCTGTATACAGGTTTGGGGGAGGTTTGTGCTTATTTACGCATTACTTTGCATTACACTTTGCATAAGCACAAAATTTTTAAATTTTTAAATTTTTTTCTTTTATAATGAAAGGTTAGAAAGTGAAAAATTACATTTAAAAGATTGGAAAAATTTAAGAAAACCAAGAAAGTTAGATATTTTCTTAAACGAAACTAGTAATAAGTAGTTATGAGCCGCTGTCCCAATGGTTAGTAAGATGAAGGAAGTCATTAATCTGAACATAAAAATAAGTCTGAAAAATAGTTCATATTCTTGAAGCCAAACATTTGAATGCTGATACCCTACTATACGCACTTACACACGTCTTGAAACTCGGGATAGTAGAGGATAGCTTGAAATGCTCTTGTCTAAAAGCCAAAGTACGAAGAAAATAAATTTAAATGAAGCATAAAAGTATAAAATGGTAAAAAAAATGAACACTGGTTTTGTAATCACCAAAGCAGCATAAAAAAATATAGCGATAGTGCTTCATCACCTAGTGCCTTAGACCAACTGGTTTGGGAGTCACTGCTAAGCCTTAGGTGTTGCAAGACGAGAAAATTGCTAATTACGCCTAATATGTGAGCACATTTAGTACTTGGTCGGTTAGTACCTCAAGAAATATTAACGGTCGCATGAAGAATGTGTGAGCAATTTCATCTAAAATATTCACCGACTAAAAAGTACTGAGGTAGATGGACAAGAGTATGATAGCTTGAATTGAATTCTTCGAGTGTAGGGATGTTCTTTACACACACGTAGGGGTATATGATCGGTGTTTAGAAGAAACGTAGGGATGAAGAATAAAAGCGGTGTTTTATTAAAGGATGATGTGATTTCTAACATCTTTTTATGACTATTAAGATAGGGCTCATGACAACCGAAAATCTAGTGTAGTTGAAAACTCCGATAAGTTTTTTCTTTTATAGTTCTTATTTTTATATGTGACTTTCACAGTCTTTCTTTTATTATAGGATTTTGTGAGTGCGGTCCGCTGAAAACCCTCAGGAGACAACACTCCTCCTACTAGAGACACCTAGAGGTTTAAAGGCTTGTTGCATGTGCTCAGTGCAATCGTGTTGCCTAGGAAAGTGTGCTAGTTAGTATTTTTCTTTTTCTTTCTATTTTTCTCCTTCTCTTGAATAAATAAAATTTGCTCAAGACGATCAAAGTCAAGTTTGGGGATATTTGTTCAGTCGAAAATAGTGCACTTTTAACATGACAATTTCCTTACTTTTCTTAATCATCTAAAAGTATTTGCTATAAATATAACACATATTAGAAGTTTATCTGCAAAATATCATTTACCGTGTGTCAACATTATGAAGGAAATTGTATGTTTAATATTTTTACACATAATATTTTGTATCTCACATTCTTCATTAAGATCTTGTGCAAGATTAGCCCAGATCAGATATCGGAATCAGAAATTCACCGATAAAATACAGGAAATCAAAGAGTTAAATTCTCGCAGAGATTCGATAGAGATAAAAAGATTCCAGATATCAAATATAAACCCAGAGATCAACACCAGAAGAATTAGAAGCAATGAAGACACCATTCGGCCGCGGATCCGCTGCCGAGTCAGCCCGAGTCACCGCGGATCCGCGGCCGAGTTGGAGGCTTTGGAGTCGGGAATTCTCCAGAAACTTCTTCTCAACATCCTAACTTACTGAGAACGCTTCACTGTAATAATCTCATTCTGTAAACTTCTCTACAACAACCTAGCTTATTAATCAAGGTTCATAACAACCTAGCTTATTAGGGAAGCTTGATTAGGGGCTATAAAAAGGGACCTAAGCCTACATTAAAGAGGTTGTTGGTTCTTGTTAATTAGTTGTTGATTTTTAGTTCGAAACTTTTTGATCCAAAAACCAAATTAAGATCCAATTCCAAATCAAGATCCAAGATCAAGAATCGTGAGAAATTCATCAAGCGTGATCATTCAAGATCCTTGACGCGAAGCCGATCGTCATCAACGAGCACATGATCCTCGATAGATCCAAGCCTTACGGTGATCGAGCAAAACGAAGATCGATGGAGAAATTACATCTTCAAGGGAGTAATCGAGAGTGAATTTTCTTATAATCTCGGATTTAAGAAGTTGTAATTTGAAGTTGAATAATAAAGGTGATCATTACTTTTAATCTCGCTCTCTTTAAATTTTCGCATTATGAAATCTCTATTTGTCGATTCTTCTATTTTCATAATATGTGAGTAAATCTCCGCTTGTTAAGGATTCGAAGGAATTTGGTAGATCTAATGGTGAGAGAATTTTATATTCATCTTAAGTCTTATGGAGATTATAAACTTTAGTAAAAAGAATCATTAATGTCCAAATTGTAAGTAGGATCAATTTATTGAGAATTTCATGACAATTTGGGAATTAGATTGATGATTCTTCCTGTTAAAGGCTAGATATGAATGACAATTAATAAAAGGACAAGGGGCAATGAAGGAGAAACCCTAGTTTCTTCAAAGGATCCCTAATTCTCATTAATAGGCATCGATCTAGTAATAATTCTACCAATAGATAAGATGAACCATCTTGAATCATCATCCATGACTACTAATTCTGTTCGAATCCTACAAGCCTTCTTCAATTTTTTTGATAATTAAATCTTGAATACTTTCTTGAAAACGATTTCTTAAATTTCTTGAAATGATTACTTCAACTAAATCTTTAACAATTTCTTAAATTTTCCTTACAATTTCTTTCGACTCAACTAAAGCAAGAATTTATGAGTTCCACGAATCCCAGAGGACGACCCGTACTCACTAACGCTCGCTGCACGCGACACCGTTATTGATTGCGGTTATTATACGACTAAAACATTTCATCACCTCTTTACTACGTCTTTTCTTTAAAATCGAAGAAGTGCATGAAAAAGATAGATCATACATCCTTATCCATTTATATAAACAACTGATATCATGGTTTCGGCAAGTCTTATAACTATAATCAATACAAGATACATTACGAGATTTTTAAAGGGGTAGACTGGTACAGAATGCGTTAAAAGTGGCACGAGACGGTCACTTTAATACACCTAACCTGAATATCCATTGCCATTGTCCCGTGGGTTTTGACGGGGCCTTGTACTCCATATACCATAGTACACGGGGTAAGTTGGACTCCTCTCGTATACTCTGGCACATTCTGTACCAAGCTACAAACAATTGCACTAACATAATAATCATAGATTATACCAGATATATTCTCTTTACATGTTCATTCTATTTCTATCTCTCTTTAGGACTTACCGAGCGATTTTTCGCTGACTATATTTTTTTCTATTCTTTCTTTGAAATGCTGTTAGGAGGACCTGACTTTTTGGAGATTGAGCCCAGCTCAGAAGACTTGGAGCAGTTCACAAAAGACCCAGAGTTTTAGTCACTTGTATATACTTTTACTTTCTGTTCATGCCATTGTTTAGGCATTACTTTCCGCATTGTATTTACTTTCCAGTTGTATTGTAAAGAATGTTTAATAAATAAAAAGTTGTTGTTCATTTACATCTCATGTCATTCTTGTGTACATGTATATTATATTGCTTAGTTACGCTTAACGAGTTTACTTCTGAGTAAATATGTCGCGTGCCCCGTCGCGTCTCCTTATCTGTACACCAGGAAGCGGGGCGTGACAGGATCATAAATGATGCAAAAATTTCGATCGAAAGTTTTTCGTATTTCCCCAAGCACAAATAAAAAAAACTCGAGGCAAAAACAGATGGTATCAAAAATCAAGTTTCATCAATTCCAAGCAACCACCAAAACCCAGGGACCAAAGGACAATTTTAGGAAGTAAATAGCGGCCAAAATAAATATTTCGGTGGCCCAAGTTTTGAGTTAGGTTCTCGGGTTTTGTGCTATATTTTCATACCTCAAAACAAGTCCACTAACATACTCTAAAAAAATTTCAGGTGTGCTTCTAATAAATGGACAGAAACTTGGAATTCGAAACTCGATCTGGCAAAACTTTCGGCGTCGAAACTAAAATATTGTCTACAACTAGTTCTAGTGTTTGGATGGTTCTGATACCATTAAAAGTTTCTAATGCCCTTGTCGCTACAACCGCGGCCGATGCTGAAATGAATTTTTTTTTTACAGAGAGCACTATAAACTAATCCCTAGCAATCGTTCCAAACACTAAACTGGCAACTAAGCAAGCAAAGTTATAGAAACTACAACCTTTGTCGCGTGTCCACCCAATCGTGGAAGACCCCTCCAAACTCCTCATAGGCTGTCGGGAATGTGTTTGAGAGGAGACCGGCCTTGCCAAAGATGATCCACCCAAGAGAAACCGATCTAAGTTTTAGCTTCACCCAGTGAAGCAACCGACACTCCAAACTTGCTAGAAATGGAGTGTGAAGATATAGGAATTTTTCACTCTCTAAAATCTCTCTTTTTATCACTCAAGAGAGTGAATAAGAAGGAGGAGGAGGATGAACAGCAATAGCTCTCATAATCAAAATGGCCAAGTGTTGAGATTGAATGAGAGAAAATGACTCTTTTATTTTCCACCACTAAAAATCATGTCATAAACAATAGAAGTCCATCTCTCTCTACATACTCTCAACCATACCTCCAAAGTCATATCATTTCTTTGAATATTCATAAATGAATATTCACAAATAAAGTGTCCCCCTTCTAGAAGTATTATGTATAAATACAAAATACAAGCCTGGTATATGTATCAAAATACAAATACGCATATCTGTATAAAATACGAATAGCTTAGAAAAAGAAAATGAATAATGAATATAATACTAGAATATATATATATATATATAATTAAATCAATACTTGATTTAATAATCCGGCTTAATCCTAAACCGACTACTATTATCAACTTTCCGATTAAAATCTATGTAGCCAGTATACGGATTTAATCGAACCCCTGCACGTATCAATATAGAGCCTCTACATCATATCGTCTGAACCGGGAAAACTCTCTATGTGGGACTCTAAAAACTCGATAATACACAGACAGTGAGTTACTGGATAAATCCATAACCACAAGCACGTCAGCGGCACTAGTTGTACGTAACGGCTACCCAAATATATGTCGAAAGAAAGGTCGACAATCACGTACGTCCGTACCCTACTAAGCCTGAATATGACAATCTCTGTACAGTCCGGTCTTTTCGTCTAAGAGTATCGCACACCGTGTTGTTCATATCATAATTTTGCATTATTATATTCCCCATTCTTATTCATTTTACAAATAAACAGGTGCTTTTGATCCATGTCTGCTACATAGTTGCAGGTTACAGGTTCTCGGAACAAAAACAGCGAAAATGATGAAAAGACGATACAAAAGTAAAACTACGACCAACAAATGAAAGAATCTTGATCATGCCTACAGTTTCAAAAATAAACGAAGATAAATGGACAAATTCATAAAGCACAAAGGCAGCGCAAGGTTCAAGACTTCAACACGAAGCAAAGGGTAAAAGTCCACGACATTATGCACTGTGGAAATCTGGAAGAGAACTAGAAGACAATCTGAGAAACCAAGTGAAGAAACAAGAATCCAAATGCAACCAGAAAAACACCAGAAGATTTCAGCCACCAAGCCCTCTATATGGCCGCGGATCCGCGGCCAAACATAGCTTTTGGCCGCGGTTTCGCGGCCATAATAAGCCCGTGTCGGTGAAAATTCTTAGCGGTATGGCGGTGCGTTGACTAGTCTTCATTAAGGTAAAATTGTAAATGCAGATGTGAATCGAATATAACCCTAGGGTTTCTATGATCTATAAATAGAAATCCTAAACCTCTTTTTGAGGTATGCCTCTTTTTATTCATCTATTTCAGAATTTTAATTCACTGTAAATGTTTGAAGAGAGCATCAAATAAAGTAAGTTTTTCATTTCTATGCCCTAGTTAATTTATTTTCTGCTGTAGTTTAGCAATTTTATTATCTGCCCTAGTTAATTAGTTAGAAATTTTATTCATTTGCCGTAGCTTAGATAATTAGGTTGTTGAATTAAAAACTCATAAAAAAATGTATGTTTTTATCAATTCCCTAATGAGTGAGTAGTTCCTCACTTGTTAGGGTTAGGAATAGGGAAGATTTGAGAGATGAAAAATCTCTAACCCCTTTCTTTCCCATCATACAATTTTTATAGGACTCCATGCATACATACACACACCGCTCACTATGGAACCCTATCCCACGAGGTAGCGATGATACCGTAGTTTAAAAGACCGGTTGTGTATGTTTTCCATGAAGGTTAAGGTAAGAATTAAGAAAGGAAAGACAAGGGCCTAGAGGAAGAAACCTAGTTTCTTCCCGATCGTCCTAATCCCCTTTATTAATTATTACCATAACACCTAAATAGATCTTAATTAGGGCATAGAAAGCGGTGAGGAAAATATTGAATTTCCAAACTTAACCTAAACCTAAACCTAAACCTAGCAAGGTTTTAATCCTAGTATAAATCAACCTTAGTTTTTAGTAATAATCCAATCCACCACAATTGAAATTAACTCGTTAGAACAAATAGAAAAGACACAAAATCCCTGTGGACCAACCCATACTCACCGGCTAGCTACCAAACGACGCCGTTCTTGATTGCGGTAAAAGAATTCTTTGATCACAAAACATCGTACAAAAATCAAATGGCGCCGTTGCCGGGGATGGCGTAGTTATTTTCTTTTTGCAATTTCGGGTTAATATAAAATTAAAAAATCATAAAAACTGAAAAATATAAAAATATAAAAAAAATTATCATCTTGTTATTTTTTGAAGGGTATTTTCTTTTGAATTGTGCAGGATCAACGAACGGATTCAGATCTAGAAAATTCCAGAAAGCGAAACAGAAAACAGCAGATCTGAACAACAGAGGAAAATCACAATAGAGGAGAAGAAGAAGTTTGGAGGCTTGAACTGCTTGAAGCACCGCGTTTCTGCCGCCAGAAGCTTCTCTTTGCCGCGGAACCGCCGCTCTCTGCTGACATCTGCAGACCAGAAACCCCTCTGTAAGCTTCTTTTCTTCTTCTTTGCAACCCCATTATGTCCTCTGTGAAAATTTTCCTGCAGGATTCTTTACGCAAAAACTTCTCCCCTTCTCCAATAACTTGATCTTATGCAGGATTTTTTGCGCCGCGCTAAAAAAAAAAAAAATTTGCAAGTGATTGTGTTTACTGCTTTGCATATTTAAATTGACTTTAAGGGGCTTGAACACCAATCCAGATTGGGTGGGGATTTCATTACCCTTCCCAGGACCCCAAAAATCATATAAAGCATATTGCATTGACCATCAAGTTAATTAAAAAAGATTAGACTTAGCCCTAAGGACTTCGACCTCAATAGGACAAAGAAATAGTTGTAGGCATCGACCGTTGATCCTAACCTGACTTTGCGGTGCCTAGGCTAGACAGGTATGGAAAGGTAACTTTAAAAGGCCCGTCTCACGGTGATTCGTGAGCGGATCTCTCATTTCCCTACTTGTGCTTACCTAGCCACAATTGGCGGAGAAGAGGCGGTTTGAGGTCCTCACATCTTGCACTTTGGAACAGTTAGGAGCTGTCTAGCTGACCTAGGTGACCCTAGATCTAGACGTGATTATGCATTTGTGATTGATTGAACGTGTGTCTAAACCTTTTATTGAAAATTTCTTTGCAAAAAGCTCCTTATAGAAAAAAAAACAAAAAGGAAAAAATTTTACAAAAACTTGCAACTTGTCGCAAAGAAATCCGTGCACCCCACTTACACCCACTTTCTTCTCATTGACGTTTTCCTACCCCCACCTTCTGTTTTTCACCTTTTTTACTACACTACCTCTTTAGTGTATGTCCGGTTGGACTAGGGACACTAGTGCCCGATTAGTCCGTGTCTCGTTAGTACCGAATGACGACGCTTTCGACTCCGAAGTCGAAATTCCTTCCACTTCCTTACCTTCACCTTCACATTCTTCGTCTTTTAAGGAGATGTCGAGATTTAATCCTAACAACCCCTTACTCGCGGGACTGATTCTACCTCCGCTAGGTGAGAACAACCCACAACACCCACCTGTTGAAGCGCCCCAACGAATCGCGCTCCAAGATCTTTTCTACCCTATCTGCACCGCCTTACCTACTTGTCTTTCACTCCCACCGGCAAATGGGGACAACTTTGAGATCAAACCCCACTTCATCAACATGTTGCCAAAATTTCACGGACTGGAATCCGAAGATGCCTATATCTTCATAAACAAATTCCAAAACGTTTGCGCAATGATGAAGACTGTTGGAGATAGTGCCCTCATAGTCAATTATTGGATCGCAGGTACGTGATTGCAATGATTGCGGAGGACCTATACCGGTAGGACAGTCTTACTCGAGATGATAGTATGCTATCTGGTTTGCCTTTATCAGTTGTGTACATGTTCAGGTGACTGATTACATGTTACACTTTGATAGAGCCCTTAGGATCTTGCTTTACCACCAACAGTATGATGGCGATCATATACGTGAGAGTTGGGTGGTTTATACGCATATCCTTAATTGTGGTCCCTAGTCGTGGGAGTTTCGAGACAGGGCATCGATACTCCGGAGTAGACTAGTGTGTACAGTCGAGACCCCGACGAGGGGCGGTGGCCGGTCTCACAAGCCACTGGTGTCAGTTGGATCACCTAAGATGTATACAGGTGCTCATTAGGTTATGAGTACACCGGACAGGACTCGCCGGGAATCTGCTAGTTAGTACTATATCTATCGTCAGATAGCAGTTCCCTGGTGACATGTGTACAGGTTAGTTCATCGACCTGAGGTCGTCATTTGTCTCGTGCGAGTTCCCACTGTGCTTTGATTTCTACCCTACCACGGCTCAAAGGAGTCGTGCAAACAGGTAGCTTTTGGGTACAGTCCCGAGCCATATAGAGGCACGTGAGCGGATCAGCAGGGGATTCGTCTCTCCCGGTATTGGGGGCGAGGTCGTGCTGTGTCTAGGAGAGCCATTACACAAAGTCCATGGCCATGGCAGGAGATTTACTGGTAGGTACTCCAGTAGTATCTCAGGGTGTTATTGGGCTTCACTCCGACACGACTTATACTGCTATTGGGGGTCTGACGTTACTAGCCCCCTAGGCAGATATGCGATACTCATAGACGAACGGACCGGACTGTATATACATTGTCACTGTTAGGCTCAGTAGGGTTTCTGGATGAGTTCGCTCATCGGCCTCCCTTGAGGTCAGTCCATGGGCAGCCGTTACGCATTGCTAGTGCCGCTGACGGTTTGTGGTTAAACCCACTGCCAGGGTACTGACGAGTCATTAGAGTCCCCCACAGACAGTTTCCCAAGTTCGGGCGAAACGTTGTAGAGGCCGTATGGTTTTATGGCAGGGTTCGGAAAATGCACGTGCGTTTACGCACGTGTTATTTTTCGGGCAGATGATACTGGTCGGCTTTGGTTTAAGCCGAATCCGAGTATTATATTGAGTAGGTATAATATCTTTGTCTCAGTTGCATTTGTATTCGGTCGTAATACAAATGCGGGTATATTTATACAGTTACGGGGTTATCCTGAAAGTCGTTTCAGGATCACTTTTGGAAGTTGCCAGTTTCCAGTTTTCTATCAGCCGTCTTTTAACGTTCGGTTAAAGACGGATTTGTCTTTTCTTGAGATGAGTGTGGATTCTTCTAGAAGGTTCTAGATGTGGTGAGGTGTTTAGTGACTCGGTGACTAGGTTATTAAAGGTTCAATGTATTAGTGACTCATTGTTTTTTCATTAATGATAAAGATAAGTTTCATTCTTTATGGTCACCCCCTTCTTGCTCCTACCATCACCTCCCTCTTCTACTTATAGTGGCCGGCCATTCTTTGAGTGAGAGAGAGAGAATGATTTCATTTTAGAGAGAAAAGACTACGGTTTTAGGTGTATGGAAATTTCATATCTCGTTTTGTTCCATCACCCGATTAAAATGGCAACTTCTTTAACCGATCGTCCACGGACTTGGACGAAGTGAGACAAAGTCATCTACTCATTCTCTACATCATTCTTGGTCGTCTCTTTTAGCAAACTTGACGATCGAGTTGCCTCAAGTCAGAGGCGGGAGCCCGTTTAAAGAATCGTCGACGTGGTGCCACCTCGACGAGGATATCGGAGATCGACGAGATCGGAGCAGCCGCAACGGAGCGTGGGATGATGGTTGAAGAACAAAGGACTCGGATCGTTCGGTATAACCTTTCGACACTCTTTACAGTTTGTTAGTTTAGCAATAATGGCAGATCCGGGTTAAAGTATACGATAGCGCCAGTTAAAAAGTTTTTGTTCCGCATTTGGCGTCTGTAGACGGCCGGGGCACTACCATAGACTTACAGTGGTATCAGAGCCTAACCATTTTGCTATGCTAACTTGTGCTAACGCGTTTAAAACATCGATCGAACCGGAAATCGAAAATTGCAAAATTCAAAGCTCACAGTTTCTGTCGATTTTAAATGGTCTCCTAAAATTTTTCTACATGTCTCAAAAATCTGTGCAGGCTTTTCTAAGAACACGGACCAAATTTGGGCACGTGATCCCACCAAGACGCCGCGGAAACGCGGCCAAACCCATGTTTTGGCCGCGGATCCGCCGCCACTTAGTGAGATCATGCTCCCAAAATTGAACAGTATGTTCTTCTTTGGATTTTGTGGTTTATGATATATATCATTTGGGCCCAGGTTTTGTTACTGTTCACCAGTAAGTCGTGGGGCCCACTTCTTGATATTTGGTCGATCGAAATTTAAACATGTTAGTTTACAGTGCTTACATTATATCTCCGACCGGGAATGTCATTTGATCGGTAAACCGCGTCTGATTGCTATAGTTCTTTTAGACGGGTTTGCGAACATGACATTCGCGTTGATGTTCTGTGTTGTGCTGTGTTGTTGCGGATTTGTCATGGTGGATAGCAGTGTGCAATGATAGTACAGTTTGTGTTTATTTGTACATTTGATATTGCGGGGCGAGCGTTCAACTTGTGGACTGCCGTCACTGCCTGTTGTATAATATTCTTTTGGGGAACGACCAGGTTGCGGTCGATGTACCTATTGTGCTATTTTTCATTACTGTACTAGGTTTTGCCTCGAGACGGAGTGCACGGATAGCCGGGTTCTGAGAAGCAACGGGTCCGCATCTCATGGCTTTGAGAGGCAAAGGGGTCCCACTCTAGAATTGGCAGACTATTCGCCGCACTCGTAGGGGGTACAGGTTGACCCAAGGAGGGGTGCCCATGATTACCGGATTCCATGGAGTGCTGGGTGGTCCATTCACTATGCTGTAGGGGGCTGCCTCGCTTCAGGTTTTGGCGGGTAACTTGTCGCACCCGTAGGGGTCTAAGTTTCATTGCACAGGCTATCCACACGACAGGGGAACGTCGGGTTTCAGCAGCGGCTCTGTGAAACCCGGGGATCCCAGATTATCTGTATTGTTCTGTGATGCTTATTACTTTTCTGTAATGTTGCATATTATCACGCCTGGAGCGATTATTGTATATTGGTTTATATACTATTAGATGTTGTATATGTTTTACACCCGTACTAGTCCAGTACCCACTCTGTCGTTAGTTAAGTAACCTAACGAGTGATGACGGGACCCAGTGACGAATGCGGATGGCATATACGTACATTTTATTTTCATTCTTTTCTGGTGTGATCGATTGATGGGACTGCGTTGATTCTGATCAATGCAAAGTAAAGCAAACCTGTTTGCAGTTGTTGGAACAAATTTAAAAAGTGTTATTGCAAAGACGTTTCTTTTGTTATGCATAGAGGTATTCAGTGGAATATCCTGCACCTCATTCGACGGGGCAAGGGCCGATATCCCTTCACCGGGACCGACCCCTTGGACAGAAGTTTGCGTAAGGGTAATAACTTCACTATAGTCAATTACAAGTTGCTTTGCATAGCGGTATTCAGTGGAATATCCTACACCTCATTCCACGAGGAAAGAGCCGAGATCCCTTTACCGGGAGTGATCTCTTTAGCAAAAGGTTTTCGCCACTATATTTTAAAAAGCTATCAGGTTCCTTCAGCGATATCAAGTTCACTACGTTAAAGGTTTTTTCGCCAAAAACCAGTCGTAGCCCTCCGTCGTTTCTTATGGATGGTCAGTAGTATTCAAGCTATGTTTGTTGGCTTTCGTCAAGGCATAGTGTTTGGTAGCTGCTGGGTATTCATTTGTTGCATAGATAGATGAGTTGGTTTAGGACAGTCGTATTACCTTGTTGGCTTTCTTCAAGGGTATGTACGGGTGGGTTCAAATTAACAAGATAATGACGGGCAGAACTTGACATGTGACTTATGATTTGTTGACTTTCTCCAAGGTCATAAGAGCATGGGGCAAAAATCATATCGGGAGTTTCTAAAGAAACTGAAACTTGCCAAGTATGCGCATACCCTCTGGAGTATGAGTAACGTGGATGCATTCCATCACGTTATCATGCGATGAGAGTTGGATCCCGATTCCCACTGATGAGTTGGTTTACTCTTCGGGCGATCCCGATTGATTCTTCTTTAGGTTTGGAGGAGAATTTGACAGGACAGTGGGAGGTTTCCGGATTAGATAAAGTGATGACCATTCTGATCTAGGTTAGAGTGCACGCAGAGTGTTTCTTTTCTCTCTCTCTTTGGCAGCGACCTTTGACCGATCCTAGACTATGACTCAGTGACCAGGTTGACCGAACCTTCTTAAAATACTGATTTTTTGGATTGTCTGAGTTGCATAAGTCATTGACACTCCTTCTTTTACCCTTTGAATTTCTCAGAACACCCGTATTATTACGGATATCCACTTCCATTGGATAGATCCATCGTATGGTTATATACGAACTCGAAGGGACTTCTTCGAGGATGGATCCAGGTTCAGGAGAAATAGAATTGGTTTATTCAGTTGTCTTTTATTATCACCTTCTCTCAGGTTGCGAGAGCTCCTTGGTTTAGGAGAGTACACCTATTACGCTTATTGGATAGTCTTATTCCAAACCATAGGCTGGTGCCGAAAGGTAGGGAATGAAGAAAACCAATTAGCCTAAGTAGGGTGTGCAGAAGGTAATATGTAAAGACAAAATAAAGGGATTAGAAAGAGGGAAAAGTAAATTGCGACTGATATCATTCACGACCAAAACCGCGTACTTCATCGCCACTCCTATTTTCACCTTTAAAAGAATAAGGTATTATTCAGTTGTCTTTTATCATCACCTTCTCTCGAGATGCGAGTACTCCTTGGTTTAGGAGGGTACACCTATTATGCTTACTGGATAGTCTTCTTCCAAACCATAGGCTGGTGCCGAACGGTAGGGAAGGAAGAAAACCATTTAGCCTAACGATGGTGTACAGAAGGTAACGAGTAAAGACAAATAAAGGGATTTGGAGAGATGGCAATAAAATATACGGTTGAAGTCATGAATTGGATTATGGAAGAGGCATTGCTATGAATACCAGGATACCCCTACGAAACATTTTCATGTTTCAGTGCATTGTTAAAGAAAAACTGTTTTCCCGATTAGACACTTACTCCAAGGGTATGTATTTACCATGTTTCATTCTCATATCTGTATGGTTTTACAGATGATGAGTGGGAGTAAGTTATTGGGAATTAGGTGATTATCCTCATTATATCGGAATTCTTTGTAATTGGTGATATTTGAGAAAATCGCCAGGGTACAGTTTTCAACCTACGACGCACAGGTTTTGAGTTGTTTAACTCAGCGGACTTATACAGAGTATTGTATGTTGTCCAAGTGTCCATCAGGACAAAGGGGTAGGTCCTCGTACTATGTTCTGTTTACTTATAACTTCTCTAGTATTTAGACGAGTGTTTCGTAGAAATACAAGGTCTAAGTTTTGAGAAGTTGTGGGTATAAGAATAAAGTAGAGAACCAGGTATCACAAGTATCGGGATTCTTCAAAGAGATCGAAGATGTAGATTCTTGTGATTGGTATTCAGATGATAGTGATGGTTTTGAGAAACGTGTTTCTCTTTCAGGTTGCTCATAATTGGATGGATTCCTAAGTTGAGTAATGCTGATTAGCCTTTTTCCATTAAGTTGATATGCACTGGAGACAGCTGCATGATTTGAATATGGTTCTAATTAAATAAGTGCCAAAGTTTCTGTATTGGATATAGAATGGATCGTACCTTAAAAGATATTAAGGTACGGGGAGTTGTCCAGCTTATGCTTAAAACCAGACTCTTGATAACTCAGGGCACGTTTCTGTAATGGCTGTTTGTGGGTTGACCCTGGCTATGACGAGGGTTGATATTCTACCATTTGGAAGATCAATAGTGATATTGTTCTTGACTCGCCACAGTTTTAGTAAAATAGATCTTTTTCAGAAAACAGTAGTGGGAGTATGGTAGAACTGGAAGTGATTCCAGAACCGCGAACGATTACGGAAAATTTAATAGGACCTATATATTCAATCAGGTTTGACATTCAAATAGCCACTCCGTAGATATGGTAGGTAACCTCAGACACCCGAGAGGTACTCCAGTAGCCTCAAGGACGGTGACAGGGAGATTCTTATCTACCCAGACTTGACACTACTGTTGTTCCAGGCTATGAGACCCGGTAGGAGGGTTGTCGTAGTCAGTGGGAGCAGCGGAAGCATAGTGGGCAAGATGCTTATATCTATTTATAGACTTGAGCAGTTATAGCGGAGATAGATCATCTAATTTTGATGTGACAGTCATGGTTTTGACTTCAATCAGGATAGGGGATGGATCTGTTAAGAAGGTAGTAGGGTATGATGTCATGGTATCTGGATGACATACACAGAGTAGGAAGTAAAATTCCTATACTACGATCGGTATTACTATGGTCGTCACACAGTTGTTTCTCCAGACAGGATATGGATATAATATTTGACATTCCGGTTTCTAGATCTATGGTTTTAGATCTGGATTTGGGTAGTTTCCCAATGTGGGTACTTTGACAGATAATCTAATGGTTTTTGGAATAGTTGACTCCTAGCATGGTGGTGTACCTGCAGGTGATGGAGTCACCCTCTCTAAAGGTGTCTTACAGACTAAAGGGGAGAGGGATGTGCATGATTGGCAGATCACTTGCTTAGGCAATTGAGTCAATCATGAGATGTCAAGTACCACACCAAATGTTGGTATTGCACTAGATGCAATAAGTTTGTATTAATCCAATCCTGAAGAAACATAAGGAAGCAGTTTTAGAACATAAGTACATGTTCTACGGATTTGATGACGGCAGCCTCCTTCGGGAGACGGTTATCATTCCAGGCTTCAAAGGTGACATGGATGACAGAGTGATTGTCAGAGTTATAGTTTTCCCTCTGACGAAGAGGGACAGTATTATGGACAGGTGGTCCAAGAGGATACTGTGGGTGGCATGGTGCCCGATACTGATTAGGTTCAGTGATCGATACAGTCTAAGAAGTTTGGATTTGGAGTTCATTTATGAACTAGGTCCCATCAGATATCCAGACATATTTTAAGACAGGTATTACTCGATTCGGGAGATGGCTTTCTCCGCGAACTTGAGATTTAGAGAGATATAGAAAGAAACATCTAGGCGGATCCACTCACTGAGGCTATTTCTCGAACACAATAGTTTTACAAACGGGCTTTGTGAAACTGATTAGTAGAGGAGTTGGATGTTCGGTTTCACACGGGCTGTGAGTAGTCGACGTTGCAATAATTAGCCTTGAGTGCAAGTGGGAGATTGTTGGAGATAGTGCCCTCATAGTCAATTATTGGATCGCAGGTACGTGATTGCAATGATTGCAGAGGACCTATACCGGTAGGACAGTCTTACTCGAGATGATAGTATGCTATCTGGTTTGCCTTTATCAGTTGTGTACATGTTCAGGTGACTGATTACATGTTACACTTTGATAGAGCCCTTAGGATCTTGCTTTACCACCAACAGTATGTTGGCGATCATATACGTGAGAGTTGGGTGGTTTATACGCATATCCTTAATTGTGGTCCCTAGTCGTGGGAGTTTCGAGACAGGGCATCGATACTCCGGAGTAGACTAGTGTGTACAGTCGAGACCCCGACGAGGGGCGGTGGCCGGTCTCACAAGCCACTGGTGTCAGTTGGATCACCTAAGATGTATACAGGTGCTCATTAGGTTATGAGTACACCGGACAGGACTCGCCGGGAATCTGCTAGTTAGTACTATATCTATCGTCAGATAGCAGTTCCCTGGTGACATGTGTACAGGTTAGTTCATCGACCTGAGGTCGTCATTTGTCTCGTGTGAGTTCCCACTGTGCTTTGATTTCTACCCTACCACGGCTCAAAGGAGTCGTGCAAACAGGTAGCTTTTGGGTACAGTCCCGAGCCATATGGAGGCACGTGAGCGGATCGGCAGGGGATTCGTCTCTCCCGGTATTGGGGGCGAGGTCGTGCTGTGTCTAGGAGAGCCATTACACAAAGTCCATGGCCATGGCAGGAGATTTACTGGTAGGTACTCCAGTAGTATCTCAGGGTGTTATTGGGCTTCACTTCGACACGACTTATACTTCTATTGGGGGTCTGACGTTACTAGCCCCCTAGGCAGATATGCGATACTCATAGACGAACGGACCGGACTGTATATACATTGTCACTGTTAGGCTCAGTAGGGTTTCTGGATGAGTTCGCTCATCGGCCTCCCTTGAGGTCAGTCCATTGGCAGCCGTTACGCATTGCTAGTGCCGCTGACAGTTTGTGGTTAAACCCACTGCCAGGGTACTGACGAGTCATTAGAGTCCCCCACAGACAGTTTCCCAAGTTCGGGCGAAACGTTGTAGAGGCCGTATGGTTTTATGGCAGGGTTCGGAAAATGCACGTGCGTTTACGCACGTGTTATTTTTCGGGCAGATGATACTGGTCGGCTTTGGTTTAAGCCGGATCCGAGTATTATATTGAGTAGGTATAATATCTTTGTCTCAGTTGCATTTGTATTCGGTCGTAATACAAATGCGGGTATATTTATACAGTTACGGGATTATCCTGAAAGTCGTTTCAGGATCACTTTTGGAAGTTGCCAGTTTCCAGTTTTCTATCAGCCGTCTTTTAACGTTCGGTTAAAGACGGATTTGTCTTTTCTTGAGATGAGTGTGGATTCTTCTAGAAGGTTCTAGATGTGGTGAGGTGTTTAGTGACTCATGGTTGCATTAATGGTTCAATTAATGCTTTTGGTGACTAGGTTATTAAAGGTTCAATGTATTAGTGACTCATTGTTTTTTCATTAATGATAAAGATAAGTTTCATTCTTTATGGTCACCCCCTTCTTGCTCCTACCATCACCTCCCTCTTCTACTTATAGTGGCCGGCCATTCTTTGAGTGAGAGAGAGAGAATGATTTCATTTTAGAGAGAAAAGACTATGGTTTTAGGTGTATGGAAATTTCATATCTCGTTTTGTTCCATCACCCGATTAAAATGGCAACTTCATTAACCGATCGTCTACGGACTTGGACGAAGTGAGACAAAGTCATCTACTCATTCTCTACATCATTCTCGGTCGTCTCTTTTAGCAAACTTGACGATCGAGTTGCCTCAAGTCAGAGGCGGGAGCCCGTTTAAAGAATCGTCGACGTGGTGCCACCTCGACGAGGATATCGGAGATCGACGAGATCGGAGCAGCCGCAACGGAGCGTGGGATGATGGTTGAAGAACAAAGGACTCGGATCGTTCGGTATAACCTTTCTACACTCTTTACAGTTTGTTAGTTTAGCAATAATGGCAGATCCGGGTTAAAGTATACGATAGCGCCAGTTAAAAAGTTTTTGTTCCGCATTTGGCGTCTGTAGACGGCCGGGGCGCTACCATAGACTTACAAAGACAACACATCTTTCAGATGATGCTATAAGGCTACGTGTCATTCCATTCACTTTATGTGACCTAGCCGAGAAATGGTTATATAGCACAGCATCACACTCGATTAAAAATTGGGAAGAGTTTGTTAAAGCTTTTCTAAAAAAGTTTTACCCACATCACAAGACCGCGAGAATTCGCAATGAGATTTTTCATTTTTCCCAGCTTCCTTCCGAACCCTTTTGGAAGTGTTTTGAAAGATTTAAAGACCTACTTGTTCAATGCCCTCACCACGGTATCGAGAATTGGCAACTTTGCCAAACTTTATACGAAGGATTGAACCCAGCAATGAAGCAGTTGTTGAAAACCATTTGTCAAGGTCACTTTCTAAAAAAATCTAGCGAGAAAACTTGGCAGTTTCTCGACGATCTTGCTGAAAAAACACTTCAGTGGGAAAGCACTAAGACCACCTCATCTTCTTCAACAGGTCAGTCTAGGGCAGGCATACATCAATTAGATATGTCGATTGCAATGAAGGCCGAAATGGCCGCACTTAAGAAAAAGGTATGAGCAATTAAGACCAAAATTTCATCACCTTCTCCTGCCCCTGCTTTACCCCCACGAACTTTTTGTGCTTGTTGTTCAGATCCATCCCACCTTACTGAAGAGTGTCCTTACAATCCACCTGTTCAAGGACAAGATCAAGTCAATGCTGCCTTTCAGCAAAGACAAAGAAATCCTGGTTGGAGGAGCCACCCAAATTTTGCTTGGAATCAAAATCAACAATTCCAAGGAAACAACAACTTTCAAAGGCCTCCTCCTCCACAACAACAAGCACCCCAACAAACTCAATACCAACAACCTTTTCCAACCACAACCTTACCCAAACCAAATGAACAATTTTGTGCCCAATAACTCTTATCCTCAAAACAATTTTGTTCAACTAAATAATGATAAGGTTATCTCGCTAGAAAGAAATCTAGATGCGTTTCTAAAACAATCTACACAATCCGCAGCAAGGTTGGAGACTTTCATTCAATCTTTGGTGCAAAACAGTGCTTCACATGATCAAAGTATCAAATCAATTGAGGCCCGAATTGCACAACTAAATGCTGCGTTGAGCGAGCGTGTAACACCCGAGTTCATTTATACCAATTTCAGTTTCCGTATTTACTTATCCATGGTTTATTCTTGATTTATCGTGTTTGGGTCAAATGGTAGTTACTTGGTGCATTGCATTCGACTCGACCCGCTTACTTGAACTTGTTTGATTTATATATATAGTTTACCCTGACTCGTTGCTTTGACAGGTGCATCTAGTATAAACTGCATATCGGCATTTCATCTGGCATCGCATGTTATAACATATAACTTTTAGTCACTGAAAATATTCATTAAAATACATTGCATGGCCTGCTTGATACCCCTAACCTTGTGGTAGCGTCCTTGCATCGTGTTCTCGTCCCGTTCAGTGAAACGGACGTGTTTGGATGGCTACGCGCACGTGCGTGCGTCCGTTCTTGGGGGTATGCATTTCTTTCGTATAGTCTTTCATTTTAAATTTTGAAGCTGGCTAATAATTTTCATATTTCAAATTCAAAACTTTGGACCCGACCCGGGCGCATTTCTGATATATTTTGTAGTCCGCCTAAATTCAAATTAATTATTTTATTTTTATTTATTTATTTTAATTTGCTGTAAACTGGGGAACTGATTGTATCTCTTAGTTAAGAAAATCTTTTATAAATTTTATCAAATTTTTCCAACTGAGCCAATCAGAGTTCTCTCTTTTGTGCTCCTGGCCCCACCGTCATTCTCTCTCTCTTCTATCCCTTTCTTTTTATTGTTCCCTCAACCAATCGAATTCCTCCTCTCTGTCACCGGGCCCCACACGTTTATTTTCCTATCTCTCTCCCAAAATCTTTCTCCCTTTCATTCTCTCTCTCTCTCTCTCTCTCTTCCCTTTCTCTCTCCTCTCGCGTCCCTTCTCTCTCCGCTTGCGATTACTGCTCATTTCTCGATTCTGGTCACCCCCGAGCGCTATGGTCACCTCCCTTCGCTGAATCCTTCTTCCTCCATTGTGAAAACCGAGCACTCCTCCCTTAACCCATCAATTCTTCAACCCTAACCCTAGAACTCCCTACTTCATCAACTCCATCTCCCTCACAGAGCCTCCCCTTCCTCCTTCGCCAACTCCTTCTTCTTCAACCTCCACCACTCCTTCTCTTCAAACACCAACCGCGACCTAGCACCCCATTATCGCCTCATCGTTATCCCGACCATCACCACCGATCACCAAGCCTCGCCGGAGACTTCACCGTCACCCTAACCCCGGCCTTCACCTCGTTTCCCTCTCCATACCCGATCACCCTGCAACCCCGACGACGCCAAGAACCCTACAACCTACCACCAGCCTTACAAACCTGAACCCATCGCCTGCACCCTCCTCTGCCGACGAACCCACCTCGTCATCACAACCCCTTCTCCTCTCCTCCTCAACCTTGCTCTCACCACCCTTCAAGCGTCGACCAGAACCCTCAACCCCCGAGCTCCTCTTCTTCTTGCATACCCAGAACCCTAGCACCCGCAGAACCCAGCATGCCGGCTACCCCATCGCCGGAGACTTCATCGATGGCACCCCCTTGCCGCCTCGTCCTTGACCCCAAAACCGAGAATAGTAACCCCAGTCTTCTTCTTCTTCTTCTTCTTCTCTTTCTATTGGGTTCGTGGCTGTCGACCATCGCCGGGAAACCTCACGTCGGCAACCCTTGTCGTCGACACCCCATGCCAACTCCCCTCTGCAACCACAGAACGCAGCTACGGTAAGCTCTCTCCAATGGTTTCATTCTTCCATTATTCTCTCCATTCTTTCTTCTCTTCTTTATGTATTGTTCTCTTGATTCATTGTTGTTTCTCGTTTGCCGGGATCCAACGTGCCGATGACTATTCCGATGACCCAACGTGGATACCTGACCCGTGTGTTTCCATCGTGCGTGGTTTGGACTCATTCCGTGCACCGTGCGCGCGTCGTGACTTTTCCGCCGACGCGTAACATTCCGTTTACCGTATCGTGATCCGATCAAGGCAAGTTAATCTTGTTGCATGCTATTTGAATCATTCTATACCTATTCTATATATATAACATACCTGTAGTTTGAATTTAGCACCCCAGGCATCGTTTATAACATTTCGATGTTCTGTTTGCATCTGTTTATATTATTTCACATCTAGAACTTGAAAGGTAACCATTGCATTTAGTTACTAAGCATACATAATCACATTTAAATGTTAAATCACATAATCACCATTGTTTATTAGTTATATTACCCTTTTTGCAGTTTTGCCCTATCGGACGATCGATTGCATACCTTTAGTCTTATTCACATTCAATTGCATCTCTAAATTGTTTTAATACATATTAATATGATTTTATCATACACACGTGTTATACTGCATCCCTGAAACGTTAAAAGTATTCCTTAAGCCAAACTGATAACTGTGCAACTGAGTAGTTAAATTGCACCTATTGCTATCATGTTACTGTGCCCGTTTATTGCTCTGATAGTACCATGCTTGTTTATTCATAGCCATGATTATGCTAGCTGCTTATGAGCGCACACATGATATCTTTCACAACCTGTTATGACTTGCTACACTACTTGACTTGACCTGATGTACCATGGCTCGACCTGTTACCTGATCTTATGCCAACAAACTTGACATGTAGTCCTCATGGACCGTTCCTGTTGTCTATCCAGACAAACCTGCTCTTACCTGATCCTGTGTTGGCATTAGTTCTTGATTACGGAATACCTGACTTGACACATATAACTTGGGGGCATGGGGAAATCAATGATGAAATCCTGACTTGTAACTCGATAGTTGCTCGCTTATACTGATCAGTTTTAGAGGCTAGGCCCGCCTCGTGACGATGTTGCTGACATCGTTGGTCTGTACTCCTTTCCTGTTAGTGCCTAGCGGCACGTCTCGGTTTCAGCCCGAGAGTCTGTAGACCGTGGTCCCGGGCATGCACGGGATACTATTGAGTTACATCGATGATTCATCAAATTGATTTCAAAGACTTGAGAGTAGAAAACTCAATAGAACAGTTTAGTTTACTCACTGCACAATACCCTTCACTGCCCTGATTTATATTACTGTTACACCTGCTTTTCATTCATGATTATATTTGCATTGCCTGTTATCATGTTTATATTTTATTGCTTGATGTTATGACGCGCTAACGTCTGGGTTTTGCATAGCCCAGATCCTTCTACCTTGTTGCAGACTGATCAGGAGTATTGCCGCTGTTAGACCGAGCGATGAAGTTCCTGTCGGTATGTAGTTTCACTTCCAGGTGTTTCATTTATTGTACCTTTTGGCTTCCGCACATTGTTATTTCTTGACTCTTTTACTCTGGCTTATGGACATGTACTAGATAGTTAGTTTACTTTCCTGTTCTTGATATCTCTACAGCCGTAATGTGACTGTGGAAGGATTTTTCCTATCCACAGGTAGCATGGTTGGCTATGTCACGTGCCCATCTTAGAGTACTCTGGGAAGCGGGGCGTGACAGAGCGAGAAAAGGGAAAGCTTCCATCTCAACCATTGCCAAATCCTGGTCACACACACAATGCACATGTTGCTTATGAACAACAAAATCATAATGTAAATGCTGTGACCACGTTGAGATCTGGAAAAGTGTTGCACAATAACGTGGGTATTAGTAATGACACCCCTGCCGGTGCTTCTTCTTCTTCTTCTTCTTCATCTTCTTTGTTAAAGCCTATTCTTCATTCTTCACAAGGCTCTACTTCTTCTACTTCTAACGAACCCACATCTCACTTCACGAACACACCAACACTGGGATCCGTTCCAACTCAGCAATCTACTCCACAAATATTGGACTCAACAAATTTTCAAAATGTTCCTTTTCCAAACAAGTTGAGATCCAATAAACCAACTTCACAAATGGAGAAGATTGTAGAGTTGTTCAAATAGGTTAGCATAAACATACCTCTTGGATGCAATCCAACAAGTTCCTTCTTACACGAAAATCTTAAAGGACTTATGCACCAAGAAGAGAAAATCACAAGTACCAAAGAAAGTTTTTGTGGCTAGTGCTGTTAGTGATGCTCTTGTCCAATTTTTACCCCAAAAACATAAGGACCCCGGCTGTCCTACAATTTCGATAACAATTGGGGATAAGAACATCAATAGAGCACTTTTAGATCTTGGTGCTAGTGTCAATTTGCTACCCTATTCAGTATACGAACAATTAGGCGTTGGAGAGCTTAAACCCACTCATTGTACTCTCCAAACGGCCGACCGATCCATCACCAATCCTAGGGGTGAGTTAGAGGATGTGTTAATTAAAGTAGGGACTTCATTTTCCCCGTTTATTTCATTGTTATGGATACACAACCTGTAGCTGACCCCCGGAGTCAAATTCCGGCGATACTCGGTCGACCATTCCTTGCGACTTCTAATATGGTGATCAATTATCGTAATGGTTCAATGAACCTATCTTTTGGAAATATGACAATTGAACTCAACATTTTTAAGTTGGGGAATCAGCCCTCCGAGCCTAATGCTAGTGTACTTGATGTTTGCTCGATCCATGAGATCACACAGGAGGACTGTGAGCTCGAAAAATTTCTGTTCGATCACAGCAGTCTTGACGCCTATAGTGTGTTCCTCCTAGAATCTGACACAGCTTTCACGCCGGAAAATGACTATGAGTGTTTCACTTTTTTGGACGATTTTGAAGACTCGCCATCCGAATTTGAGTCTTTTGATTTTTCAGATGAGTTAGTTGAACCATCCGACTCGGTTGCTTACACTCGATTTGAACCATTGATGGAACCCTTCGAGTTTGAAATAGTTTCACCAATGTTACCTTCAATTGTTTCACCTCCAAAACTCGAACTCAAGCTTTTGCCGTCGCACCTTAAATATGCTTACCTAGGTGAGAATGAGACCCTTCCCGTTATCATATCGGCCTCTCTAGCCCTCGAGCAAGAGAAAGCCCTTTTAATGGTCTTACAAAACAACCGGCAAGCTTTTGGCTGGACTATGGCGGACATCAAGGGGATTAGTCCCCTCATAGTTGAATATCATATACATATGATGGATGATGCCAAGCCAGTAAGGGATCTACAAAGACGCCTCAACCCCATTATGAAGGAGGCCGTCAAGAAGGAGATTGTCAAATGTCTTGATAGTGGTATCATTTACCCTATGTCAAATAGCCAGTGGGTTGGCCCCATTCATGTTGTCCCAAAGAAATCAGGCATAACGGTCATAACCATTAAGACGAATGAGTTAATACCTACTCGCACCCAAAATGGGTGGCGAGTTTGCATCGACTATAGAAAACTCAACGCCGCAACACGGAAAGACCACTTTCCGTTACCTTTTTTTGACCAAATGCTAGAACGATTGGCTGGGCACGAATTTTACTGCTTTTTGGATGGCTATTCCGGCTATAATCAAGTTCCCATCGCCGAAAATGATCAAGACAAGACCGCATTTACTTGTCCTTTCGGTACTTTCACTTACCGTCGCATGCCCTTTGGGTTATGCAATGCACCCGCTACATTTCAGCGGTGTATGATAGGGATCTTTTCTGACATGGTGGAGAAATTTTTGGAGATTTTTATGGATGATTTCTCCAATTTCGGTGACTTCTTCGATGAGTGTTTGCAACACCTTGACGCAGTTCTTACCCGCTGTAGGGATAAGAACCTCACTTTAAATTGAGAGAAGTGCCACTTTATGGTACGAGAGGGTATTGTCTTAGGACATGTCATCTCGCAAAATGGCATAGAAGTTGATAAAGCCAAGATTGAAGTCATTTCCAATCTTCCTCCTCCTAAATGCGTCAAAAACATCCGAGCCTTCCTTGGCCACGCCGGTTTTTATAGACGGTTCATCAAGGATTTTAGCAAGATAGCTAGACCCTTGACTCTTTTATTGGCCAAGGACACAACCTTTGATTTTGACTCAACTTGCATGGAAGTGTTCGAGGCATTAAAACACTCACTCATTTCTGCGCCCATTCTAATATTTCCCGACTGGACGCATCCATTTAAAATTATATGCGACGGATCGGATTTCGCCATTGGTGTTGTTCTTGAACAACACATTAATAAGATGCCGAACGTAATTTATTACGCTAGCCGAACATTAAATGAGGCCCAATTGAATTACACAACAACAGAAAAAGAACTTTTAGCCGTTGTGTTTGCACCTGAAAAATTCCGGCCCTATTTAATCGGCTCTCCAGTGATTGTCTACATGGACCATTCAGCTCTTCGCCACCTTTTTGCGAAGAAGGATGCTAAATCGCGGCCAATACGTTGGATCCTCTGTTAGTTATATGTATGCCCTAGAGGCCATTACTGTACATATGATGTATATTGTAATGGATGCTTGGACATATATAGGGAGGACTTTCTTACTCGACATGATAATATGCTATCTGGTTGTACTTTATCTTAACATGTACTCCGATTGTTTCTATGTTACATGTTGATAAAGCCCTTAGGATATATACTCAACTACTGGGACTATGATGAGATCATACTAGTGGGGCCACGGTAGTCGACGAGTACATCCTATAACTGTTCCTAGTCGAGGGTGTATCGAGACAGGGCATCGATACACCAGAGTAGACTAGCGTATACGCATCTTAACCCATATGATGGGCAATGGATGATCCCATATCCATTGGTGTTTGATATCAGAGAAGGTATACGGGTGCTCAGTGGAGACTGGGTACACTGGACGAACTCGCCGAGAACTCCCAGATGGTAATATACCTCACGTCAGATGGCAGTTCTCTGGTGACACTGATATAGAGTAGTCTGTAGACCCGAGATCGTCATAGAGTCTTGTGTGATTCCCACTGTGCTTTGATTTCCATCATACTACGTCCAAGAGGGCATGCAAAAAGGTGGCTTTTGGGTACAGTCCCGAATCATATGGAGGCAATGAGCGATAGGAGGGAATTCGTCTCTCCCGGTATAGGGAGTTGATGTTGCGCTGTGTTCGATTGGCTATAAGGCCAGGGTTGCTGAGATTTACTGGTAAGTGTTATCAGTAGTTTCTCGGACTGTTATAGACCTCATATCGACACGACTTATCAAGCTACTGGGGTATGATGTTTACCAACCCTAGGAGAGATATGCGACATATCAGACGAAGAGACCGGACTGTACGGGAGTGTTACTAATTGGATTCACGGGAGAAAGTACAGGCTTGCTTGTTGATCTTCTGATCGCTCAATACCTGGGTGGCTGTTATGTTTAGCTGACCGCTTGCAGCTTGTGGGTGTTTGATATGATCATCACCTACTGCCGGCGTATTGGCGATTCTTTAGAGTCCTACACAGAGGTTTCTTGGCTCAGGCAAAACGGAGTAGGAGCACATATATGATATGTGCGGGACCGAGAACAATACGTGTATGTGATACCGTATTAGATTCTCACAATATGAGATATCGGCCGGGTATATGTGATATAGCCGGGTCATCGGATCAAGTGTTGATTCGATGAACTGATACAGATTATATTAGCGGTTATTTGTGAAATAACCGGATTATCGGATCAAGTGTTGATTTGATAATTTAATTATAATTATATATTTGATATATTAAATTACATTAACTGATATAAGCTCACTAAAAGATTCTTTTTCTCACTCGGGTAATACATTGATATATATGCGATATATGTTAATTGTATTATTTTATTTTGTTACAATAAATTTTGTATATGTGAAATATAATATTGTAACATGTTAGGGTTATTAATGCAACATGTTTAGTGGACATTAAACGAGATTAGGGTTTGATTTGGGTTAAACTTTTCTAGAAACTTTTAGAAGCTTTTATTTTGTTTCTTGCAAAGATATTTAGTTTAGATATTTTGCAAGATATTCTTTAACCTAACCCAAACCCTTAACCCTAGTAAACTCTCTACAATGGTTAAGTCTTCTCACTTGAACCATGGTTGCATTTCTAACCTCACATCACTTTCATTATTCATCACAAAAGGATTACTATTCTTCTTCTTCTTCCTTGAGTTTTTGAAAAGCTTTCTAGGTTTTTCTTATGTGATGAAAATGAGTGAGATTAAGAAAACAAATGAGAGCTAAAATCCTACTTCATCATCCTAATCTATCCTAGCCATTTAGATTAGGGTGTTCACTTCATTTAATGAGTGAGAGCTTGTGTTAAAGAAACTTCAAGGTAGATCATCTTAGTTATCGAAGATCGGAAGCAAGCTTGCATTTTTCTCTTCGTGGAGCCTCTCTACAGTCCGGATTCTCGATGATCGCAGCGAAAGGACCTCAACATGGAGCTTTAGAAGTGAAGGACTGGACTACAAAGGTTGTAATCCCAAACTCTTAGATGTTAAAGTGTTTAACATGCTTTGTTTCGCCTAATCTCTAGTTTAAAGATCTTGGTTAGGCTTGTTCGGCATGTCTAAATTTTAAATCGGGCATGATTGATGCCTAGTAGACCCTTGTGAGAGTGCCTAGTAACCCTACAGTGGTATCAGAGCCAAGCTAGAGCTTTAGGCAAAGTCTAGGCGAAGTTTAAAGTCCGATCGAACCCCGAAACCCCGACACGGACCCCTTCTCTGGAAATTTTTTAAAATGTTGATTTTTTCGTATTAAAAATACTCAGAAAAATAAGCAGGAAAATCTAAGAATTACTGTGAAGTACAGACCACCAAGTCGATCACGTGACCGCGGAACCGCGGATAAACCACGCATGTGGCAGCGGTTCCGCGGCCGAACAGTGTCGTTGGGGCCCACTGCTTCACAGTATTATTCCTGGGTTCTTTTGCATTATTCTGGGAATTTTTAATTCCACTCAAGTGTTGAATTTTCTGGAAAGTATTGGGAGCTCGTTGATTCGATCGGAAAGTTTAACTTCGTTTAAGTTTTTCCAGATAATTTTAGAACGTGTTAAAAAGTTCGAACGGATATCAATAACTCACTTTTTCCCCTGTCGAAATTTTTTTCAAAAGTTGGATTTTTTCTCGAGTTTGAAACTTCCGGAAAATCATGCAAGTAACGTGGTGGACCCTCTAGAAGAACACAAACCTTAACTCGATTATGTGACCGTCTGAACCGCCTCTGAACCTTAGGGTTTGGGGCAGTACGGCGTTGCCACATGTAAGGCGTTGGCTTGACCTTTCTACGGCTGGACCATTGGTACTGTGGCATGTGATGGATGTTTTTAAACTAATTTCATGTGTTGAGAACTTTTTGGGAAATCTTGGGTGTTTGTTTATTCGATCGGAAAGTTTAACATTGTCTGTTTATCTGGAATGTGATACAATATTTGGAATCCACATGTAGTTATGAGATAACTAATTTGAATGTTATAAATCTAGCAGTTTAGTCTCAGATGATCGGTTGCCACGGGATTTTGATGCGATCAAAAGTCCGTCGCAATCACGCAGCGTACGCGGATACTCGCCGGGTAAACTTAATAAATAGCCATGCCCCATAGCCCCTACAAAGTGACTGTAGGAGAACCCCGTCGCCAAAAGCATCCGTTCGGATGCTCGCGGCAGCGGTGTTCCGCCTTAGTGCACTTCGTCGACGGCATCCGGGGGTGCGGCCGTCTACTAAAGTTTGCGACGAGCATTCGATCAGAATGTCGGGAATCTTGTTGAATTGCCCGACTTGATATTGAAAAGCGTTTTCGATAAAGAGACTAAAATGCGGGGTTTATAATTGTTAGGCATGTGATGTCTAAAGAATTCATTTGGTTAGGCATGAGATGTCTAAGGAGGTTGCGGATTCCAACTGTTGTAGTTTTACGCTTTCTTTTCTGTGACCGTAAGCGTAGTATATGGTGTATCGCCGGCTTCGTTGCTATACATCAACGACAATCGGGATACGCATACTTGCTTACGTTGATGATATGAGATATTATGTGTTGCTGTGATATGTTATATTAGATCGTCGTGTTCTGAATAGCCGGGGGTTTTATGTGAGATGAGAGTTTTTCTTTTTCATTCATGTAAAATTCATTTGTATGTAATATTCTTTTATTGGGGCACTTCCGGGATGATGATGATGTCACCATTGTATATTATTTACTTTTCCGCATTAGGTAGACCCAAGGCGGGAAGCACAAGTAACCGGGTTCTAGGGTCCAGTGGGAGACCATCTCGAGGAGTCGAGATTGGGTCTCCTAACCCTAGAATTGGCAGTGTTGCTTGCCGCTCTCGTAGGGGTCTAGGGATGTGGGTTTGGCTATTCATCGCGACCGTGGAATCCGTGTTTTATACAGGCTCGTATTAAAACACGGACGTCCTAGTATATCCAATATTTCATATGTGTTCTTCTGCTGCAATGTTCTGTGATGAAAACATATTACTGCCTGAGACGAATGTTTATATTATATATATGAGATATATGTTATATTGCAGATTTCGTTTCAAATGTGATGCTTGTGAAGCATAATAAAATGGGACTTCATTAATGAGATTAATGAAACTAAAAGAAACCTAAAAATGTTGTAGAAACTTGTTTAAAAATTGATAGCTCTAGTTCTTGCTTTGCATAGCGGTGTTCCTTATAGAACATCCAGCACCTTATTCGATAAGGAAAGAGCCGAGATCCTTTCTCCGGGAGTGACCTCTTTAGCGAAACTGGCATATGCTACAAACTCGATTTGTCTTTTAATTGTTTTTTTAGTTTTTGCTATGGATAGTGATATTTGTGAAACATCCTGCACCTTATTCGATGAGGAAAGAGCCGACGATCCCTTCACCGGGAGTGACCTCTTTAGCGAAACTAGTAAAGGCCTCAAAAACACTCCATTTAAAATCACTCGATTCTACAACGATATCAAGTTCATTACGCAAAGGGTTTTCTTAAAAACCTGTCGTAGCCCTCCGTCATTTCAGATAAGGACTGTTTAGTATTCGTGCTGCGTTTGTTGGCCTTTGTCAAGGCGTAGTGTGCGGTAGCTGAATAGTACTTATCTGCTTATGCATATGATGCAGATTAGATTAGGGTAGTCGTACGACCTTGTTGGCCTTTGTCAAGGGTCGTGCGGGTGGGTTTGATTCAATCAGGAAATGACGGGTTGAACTTGACCAGTAGTCTATGGTTTGTTGGCCTTTGTCAAGGTCATCGGAGGCTTGGGGTAAAATATTATTGGGAATTTCAAGTGTTGAAATTTGCAATGAGATTGCATACCTTCTATGAGATAGTTAGATCCCGATACCCGCTGCGAGTAAGAGTTACTCCTAGGAAAGTTTTACGCATTACAATTAGCCGACCAAGTAGGTGTCTAAAAAGGTGTTAACGGGGTTACGCCCCTGGAAAAACGAGGTTTATTTTAATTAGGTCCGTGCGAAAGCGCGGGGAACCACCCTCAAAGTACCAGCACTGGCCTGGCTGAAAGATTGGCGAACTTGTAGCGTGTAATTAATCCCGGCTAGTCTTTCCTTTTAGGGTTTGAAGGAAGATTTGACTAAAACAGTGGGAGACATCCTGATTAGATAAATTGATAACCAATCTAATCTTGTAAAAGCGCACGCTGAGTGTTTTCTTCTCTCTCTCTCCTGGTTACGACTATGTCACGCCTTAATCAAGATAATAATACGGATGTATTGACCGAACCCACTTGTTATACTGAGCTGGAGAACGTTGGTCCCGCTCCAACTTATAAATGTTATAAGACAGAGCAGGAAATTGGGGATTACCAGAATTCCCGTGCCGCCCAAACGAAGAAAGTGCATGCTGATGCATCTTCTTCGGGTGTGTTCATTACAAAGAACTGTTTCTCAATATCCTTTATGTCATGGGTACTTGATACCGGATCAGGATCCCACAAATGTTATTTGTTACATGGGCTACAGATAGGTAGAGAACTGAGAACGGGTGATAAATTTCATGAGATAGAAACGGTGCAAGTATTGCAGCCAAGTCTGTTGGTAGTTATCACCCTGTATTACCAGAATACATTGATTCTGAACGAATGTTATTAGATACCGAACCTGATATACAACATCATATCAGTCTCTTTATTAGTAAAGAAGGATATAATTTTGTATTGTTGGATAATGTTTTGAACATTTCCTATATCAAGAGTTGATCGGTTCAGGCACGTAATCTAAAAGCATAGACGTTCTAAATCAAACCACAGTTCTTAACGTACAGAACACACACAAGAGGAAGAGTTCAGAAATGAACGAATCCTTCTTGAGGTATTGTAGACTAGGTCATTTCAATGCGACCCGACTAGCTAAGTTACATAGAGATGCATATTTAAATTTGTTTGAATTTACATCTTGTGAAACTTGCCGGTCATGTCACAAAGATAAGATGACCACAACTCTGTTTATTGGAAACAGAGAAAGAGTTAGTGAACTCTTGGGATTGATACATGATGATGTATGTAAGGTCCCCTGTCTACACATGCCAGGACCGATTCTTTGTACTTCATTACATTCACTTATGATCTCTCAAGATTCAGACATATGTTCCTGTTGAAACACAAGTCCGAAACTTTTGAGATAATAACAGAATATAAGTTAGAAGTAGAGAACCAAAAACCGGGTATAAGTATTATGTCCTTTGATGAGATCAAGGAGGAGAATACTTGAGCAAGGGATTCCTGGACTATTCTAAAGGAGAATGAGATTCTCTCTCAGCATTACTCCTCCGAATACACCACAGCACCTCGGTGTATCGGGGCGGAGCAATCACACCCTATTTGATATGGTACGCTCTATGATGAGTACTACTGAGTTTCCTATTTCCTTTCTGGAGTTATGCACTTGAGAAGCTGCATACCTATTGAATAGGGTTCCAATCAAATCAGTTGCCTACCACTTCATATGTGATATGGAATGGGAAGAGCCCATATCTTAAGTATGTTAAGATTTGGGGTTGTCCAGCCTATGTCTAAAAGCATAATCCGGACAAGCTCGAGGCAAAGTCAGTTCTGTAGAAGTTTGTTGGATATCCCAAGCATTCGCAAGGGAACATCTTCTACCTAACCGAGGAACAAAAGATGTTTTGTTTCTCAACATGCCACCTTTGTGAAAGGGAATTTCTTGTGAAGGGATTAGTGGTCATGAGGTAGAACTGGAAAGAGTTCTAGCTATACAAACTGCAACTGATGATTTGGTAGAACTAAAGGATTCAATAGTTTCCAATGAACCTCTGCCTCTCCGCCGATCTAGTAGGGTTCCTCATCCACCTGAGAGATACTTCGGTTTTCTCTATGACAGTGGCAGTGAGGATTGCATCATGAGATGATGACCCAACTAGTTTCGAGCTGGCCATCAGGAGTGGGACTCTGTAAGAATGGCTGGATGCTTAGTGATCTGAGATGGAATCCTTATACACCAACAAAGTATGGACTTTGGTTGCTTTATCTGAAGGGTTAAATCCCCATCAGGAGCAAGTATATCTTGAGAAGATTACTTGGTGTACATGGAAAAGTTGAGACTTTCAAAGCTATGCTTAAGTCCATCCAGATCCTACTTGCCACGGCTACATACCATGACTACGATATCTGGCGGTTGGGTGTCATGACTGCTTTTCTAAATGATGATTTAGAAGAGAGCGTCTATAAGTACACAGCCAGAGGGCTTCGTAGACAGTAGGAGGAGCGGAAACGTGTGCAAGATGTTTTATGTGATAAATCAGGCATCGCGGAGTTGGAACATCTGTTTTGATGTGGTAGTCAAAGAGTTTGACTTCATCAAAATGGTAGATGAACCTTGTATATACAAAAAGGTAGTAGGGAGTATAGTGGTGATCCTCGTAGAGTATGTGGATGACATACTCTTGATAGGGAAGGAGTTTCCTATGCTACGCTCGGTCAATCTCCGCTTATCACAAGGATTCTCCATATAAGATCAAGGTGATACCTCCTAAATCCTGGGTTATGGATCTATGAGATAGATCTATTTGGATGTTAGGATTCTCACTAGTTGTAGTGAGATGGTATCAATCGATCCTGGGGAGAATCACTGGAAAGGTTCCAGGGTGATAAGGACGATTGAATGTCAGTCGCAGGCATTGTCTTTACCCTCAGTGGAGGGACGGTATGTTGGAAGAGTTCCAAGCAAGATACCGTGACTTACTAGACGATTAAAGGCAAGATACATCGTTACCAAAGATGCTACCAAAGAGGCAGTCTGGATATATATGAGTTCATAAGATGAACTTCGTTCCTGCCATTGTGTGACAATGGAGTTGTGGCTTATGCCAAGGAACCCCCGTCCCATCAGAAATCCAGATATAATTCTTAGGCAGTATCACCTGATCATGAAAATGGTTGATCTCCAGGGAGATCGAGGTTAGGAGAGTAGACACAGAGGACAACAGCGCGGATCCACTCACAAAGGCCTTTTTCCCAGTAGAGACTTTTTATGGGATGGTTGAGTATGAGATACTTCAACCACAGCTAATTGTTGGGTATGTGATACCACAACAGATGGCCCTAGTGCAAGTGGGAGATTGTTAGTTATATGTATGCCCTAGAGGCCATTACTATACATATGATGTATATTGTAATGGATGCTTGGACATATATAGGGAGGACTTTCTTACTCGACATGATAGTATGCTATCTGGTTGTACTTTATCTTAACATGTACTCTGATTGACTCTATGTTACATGTTGACAAAGCCCTTAGGATATGTACTCGACTACTGGGACTATGATGAGATCATACTAGTGAGGCCACGGTAGTCGACGAGTACATCCTATAACTGTTCCTAATCGAGGGTGTATCGAGACAGGGCATCGATACATCAGAGTAGACTAGCGTATACGCATCTTGACCCATATGATGGGCAATGGATGATCCCATATCCATTGGTGTTTGATATCAGAGAAGGTATACGGGTGCTCAGTGGAGACTGGGTACACTGGACAGACTCGCCGAGAACTCCCAGATGGTAATATACCTCACGTCAGATGGCAGTTCTCTGGTGACACTGGTACAGAGTAATCTGTAGACCCGAGATCGTCATAGAATCTTGTGTGATTCCCACTGTGCTTTGATTTCCATCATACCACGTCCAAGAGGGCGTGCAAAAAGGTGGCTTTTGGGTACAGTCCCGAATCACATGGAGGCAATGAGCGATAGGAGGGGATTCGTCTCTCCCGGTATAGGGAGTTGATGTTGCGCTGTATTCAATTGGCTATAACTAGAAATCCCTGGCCAGGGTTGCTGAGATTTACTAGTAAGTGTTATCAGTAGTTTCTCGAACTGTTATAGACCTCATATCGACACGACTCATCAAGCTACTGAGGTCTGATGTTTACCACCCCTAGGCGAGATATGCGACATATCAGACGAAGAGACCGGACTGTACGGGAGTGTTACTGATTGGATTCACGGGAGAAAGTACAGGCTTGCTTGTTGATCTTCTGATCGCTAAATACCTGGGTGGCTGTTACGTTTAGCTGACCGCTTGCAGCTTGTGCGTGTTTGATATGATCATCACCTACTGCTGGCGTATTGACGATTCTTTAGAGTCCTACACAGAGGTTTCTTGGCTCAGACAAAACAGAGTAGGAGCACATATATGATATGTGCGGGACCGAGAACAATACGTGTATGTGATACCGTATTAGATTCTCGCGATATGAGATATCGGCCGGGTATATGTGATATAGCCGGATCATCGGATCAAGTGTTGATTCGATGAACTGATACAGATTATATTAGTCGGTTATTTGTGAAATAACCGGATTATCGGATCAAGTGTTGATTCGTTAATTTAATGTATAATTATATATTTGATATATTAAATTACATTAACTGATATAAGCTCACTAAAAGATTCTTTTTCTCACTTGGGTAATACATTGATATATATGCGATATATGTTAATTGTATTATTTTATTTTGTTACAATAAATATTGTATATGTGATATATAATATTGTAACATGTTAGGGTTATTAATGCAACATGTTTAGTGGGATTAAACGAGGTTAGGGTTTGATTTGGGTTAAACTTTTCTAGAAGCTTCTAGAAGTTTTTATTTTGTTTCTTGCAAAGATATTTAGTTTAGATATTTTGCAAGATATTCTTTAACCCAACCCAAACCCTTAACCCTAGTAAACTCTCTACAATGGTTAAGTCTTCTCACTTGAACCATGGTTGCAATTCTAACCTCACACCACTTTCATTATTCATCACAAAATGATTACTATTCTTTTTCTTCTTCCTTGAGCTTTTGAAAAACTTTCTAGGTTTTTCTTATGTGATGAAAATGAGTGAGATTAAGAAAACAAATGAGAGCTAAAATCCTACTTCATCATCCTAATCTATCCTAGCCATTTAGATTAGGGTGTTCACTTCATTTAGTGAGTGAGAGATTGTGTTAAAGAAACTTCAAGGTAGATCATCTTAGTTATCGAAGATCGGAAGCAAGCTTGCATTTTTCTCTTTGTGGAGCCTCTCTAGAGTCCGGATTCTCGATGATCGCAGCGAAGGGACCTCAACACAGAGCTTTAGAAGTGAAGGACTGGACTCCAAAGGTTGTAATCCCAAACTCTTAGATGTTAAAGTGTTTAACATGCTTTGTTTCGCCTAATCTCTAATTTAAAGATCTTGGTTAGGGTTATTCGGCACGTCTAAATTTTAAATCGGGCATGATTGATCCTAGTAGACCCTTGTGAGAGTGCCTAGTAACCCTACATCCTCTTGCTACAAAAGTTTGACCTTGTCATAAGGGACAAAAGAGGATGTGAAAATGTAGTTGCCGACCACCTTTCACGACTTCCTTCTTCGCCTACACTTGAAATTCCAATTAAAGATGTTTTTCCCGATGAGCAGCTCTTGATCGTGTCATGCGAACCTTGGTTCGCTGATATAGTAAACTACTTGGCCACCGGACTAATACCAAAAGATTGGTCGAAACAGGACAAACTCCGATTCTTGTCCCAAGTAAAACATTTTTACTGGGATGAACCGTATCTCTTTAAATACTGTTCCGACCAAATTATTTGTCGGTGTGTACCTGAAAACGAGTTTAAGAGTGTGATGTCTTTTTGCCACGATCAAGCGTGTGGCGGGCATTTTGGCCCTAAGAAGACAGCAGAAAAGATCATGCAGTGTGGCTTCTACTGGTCACGACTTTTTAAAGGTGCATACGAATACTGCAAGACATGCTCCCGGTGCCAACACTTGGGCCGGATATCGCGGAGGAATGAAATGCCGCTCCAACCAATTTTGGTTGTTGATATCTTTGATGTTGGGGAATAGACTTCATGGGACCATTTCCCAACTCCTTTGGGAATATGTATATTCTTTTGGCTGTTGACTATGTGTCAAAATGGGTCGAGGCTGTGCCTAGCCGAACGAATGACAACAAGGTTGTCGTTCGATTTCTTAAAGAAAATATCTTTTCTCGGTTTGGGCACCCTCGAGCGATTATAAGTGATAATGGATCTCACTTCTGTAATAGGACTTTTGTGTCTTTAATGCGCAAATATTCCATTACTCACAAATTGTCAACACCATATCATCCCCAAACTTGTGGGCAAGCCGAAGTTTCAAATCGGCATTAAACAAATTTTGGAGAAAACGGTTTCTAGAAACCGTAAAGATTGGTCACACAAACTGATTGATGCACTATGGGCATTTCGTACTGCATACAAGACCGATCTTGGTATGTCTCCATACCGGCTTGTTTATGGGAAGGCTTACCACCTCCCGGTTGAAATTGAGCACAAGGGATTTTGGGCGATTAAAGAGCTGAACTTATCAATGGGAGATGCGGGCAGCAATAGAAGGCTGCAATTGAATGAACTAGATGAGCTGCGGGATGAGGCCTACGAAAATGCGGTAATTGTTAAAAACCGAACGAAGGTGTTCCATGACAAACACCTTATGCGCAAAATATTCAAACCTGGCCAACAGGTTTTGCTCTATAACACTCGGTTACACTTCCACCCCGGCAAGCTCAAATCTAGATGGAAATGGCCGTTTTTGGTACGCACCGTATATCCGCATGGTGCAATAGATCTTGAAAACCCGGAGGACGGTACTTTATTTAAAGTAAACGGACATCGACTGAAACAGTTCCTTACTGCGGACCCATCGGAGGAGCTCCTGTTTTTGCAGGAGCCGATTTACACTGACTGATCTTCCTCAATTTTACCCCCAAATTTTTGATCATCTAGCCAAGACTTTGTTTCACACAAGTTTGGGGGTATGTATCATTTGTAAATATATAATTACAAGATAAAAAAAATTATAAAAAATTATAAAAAAAAATTTTGGGTATTTTTGTAAATTTACAGATTAAATAAATAAAATAAAAATTTTATTTGCAAATAATTTTCTCTTTTTAGAGGGGTTTATTTGCAAATATCCATCATTTCCCCCCTATATAAAGAACCCGACCACCCTGTTTGCACAAACCCTAATTTTAATCCTCTTAGAAACCCTATCGCCGCCACCGCTTCTTCTGCAGAAAGATCTCGTCGCGCCGCCGCCGATCCGCCGCGATTCCGCCGCACGAAGCACCTTCTGGCCGCTGATCCGCCGCGTGTCTGTCTCTTCGCCCCCTGAATTTTTTAGGGGAGGTTCGATCTTTCCATACCCTCTCTGTTTTTCAATTTCTAAATCTGTTGAACACCTGATGGCACACAGCATACAACTTGAACGCGATTTTTCGCAAGTATTTTCACACGAGGTGTACGGTAGTTATTTTGCGAACGAAATAGCGCGTAGGGGTTGGAACTTTCTGATTTATAATCACCCTAACGCTTATGCATTGCCGGAATTAGTCACTCATTTTTACGAGTGTATGGAGGATGGGTGTCTCACCCAATTCGGGTTTATTAAATTGCAATGGGGTGAGAGGGAAATTATCATCGATAAGGATATCATACACGAAGTCACACTAATCCCTCGCATACTCGCACATGACCAAGCTTTACAATTTGAGGATTACATGCCCTTGATGGGCAACGATTGCTCAAGGGAGCCGCGGAAGGGGATCCAAGTGAGAACTCTTTTCGCAAATATTTTAACTGTGTGCCGATGGGCACAAAATAATATTTTCGGTAGCTCCCACAACACAACATTTTTTACACCCTCATTGCATATTGTGCATACCCTTATGACAAGAAACCCCCGTTTCGACATGTGCACAGTTTTGTTAAACTCCATAGGTGCGGGCAAACGAGCCGCAAATTACCCTTGCCCCATGCTTGTTACACAACTCTGTCGATATTTCCTCCCCGTGGAGGAGTTCGAATTTTACATGCATGGAGGCATACCTATCAGGCCTCTTATTGATGGCGTTTCTACGTCCTATTCACGATTGACAGATGTATGGTCGAGGACAGAACCGGTGGAGCATGTGCCCGCCCGCACACCTAGCTCTAGCTCGACCATGAGCGAAGGAGAAATGACCCCTCTAGAACATACACAGTTGATGCGGAGAGCTGTGAGGGACATAGAGGAGTTGAGGGAGACATCGAGGGCGCACGACCAACGGTTGACGGAGGTTGAGCAGGGGATTCGAACCCTGCTGGGTAGGGCTGAGCATTCCTGTTCATGCTCGAGAGCACGGCGTGGGGCCGAGCAGTGAGGGCACTGCTTTGGGTAAGTTTGGGGGAGTTGGTGGTTGTATATAGTTATCTTTTGCATTTTTTAAATTTTTGTATATATTTCCTTTTGCATTGCATGTTTAAATTCTGCATTGCATCCTTATATAAAAATTATAAAAATTGAAAAAATTGAAAATAAAAAAATATATAAAAATATAAAAATCAAATAAAAACTGAAAAATTTGAAAAATTATAAAAATTAAAACATTCAATATTGGCCATAATTAACTTGAGTTTGACAAAAAGATTAATTAGCTAGGAATAACTAGATCTTAGACTTAGTAAATTAAAAACCCTAAAAATAACCTTTCTAAAAATTTAACGGTAGAAAGTATATGTCTTTGTAGTTTATTTAGAATTAGGCAAATTTCGATTTCACTTCTTGGGCCATGTTAAAACAAGGAAAAAGTATTGATATTTTTATTAAAGTATAAATCTGAAAAAATAATTGCTAAGCTTAAGTCTAAATTCTGAAAATATATACCCTACAAATTGCACAAACACGAATTTTGAAACTTGGAATAGTAGAAGAGACCTTGAAATACTCTTGTCTAAAGTCCTTAGTATAAAGGAAAATAAAATAAAAATACAAGTGTGAATAAAGAGATAAAAAAATGAATACTGGTTTTTGTAATTACTTAAGGCTGCATAAATAGAGAAAAAAAATTTAGCAAGGGTGCTTTATCACCTAATGCCGTAGACCAACTGGTTTGGGAGTCACTGCTAAAGCCTTAGGTGTTACAAGACTAGGAATTACGCTTTAATGTCCAAACACATTTTGTAATCGGTCGTTGGTACCTCAAGAAGTATTAACGGTCGCATGAAGAATGTGTGAAAAAATTTATCTAAAAATTCACCAATTGAAAAGTACTTTGGACGATGGACAAGAGTATAATAACTTGATTTGAATTTCCAAGTGTAGAGGTGATATATACACACACGTAGAGGTATGTGATTGGGGTTAGATGAGAGATAGAAATGAAAAATAGGATTTATATCTTTAGTAGAAATGATAAAAATTCCTAAGTTGAGATGAAACCCTACAAGGAAAACTCAAAAGATGTTAAAAACTAAGTAAATCTACAAAACATATATAATCTTAAGTTAAATAATAAGGAAGCGTGAAAAATACGGGTTGATAATTTCTGAATTGAAGATAATAGAGTTTCTTGTTAGAAAACCTCATTGGAGAATAAAAGTCAATAGGCCGAATTGATAGAATTTTGTGGGTAGTATTCGCTGAAAACCCTCAGAAGACAACACTCCTCCTATTAGGGACACCTAGAGGTTTAACGGCTTGTTGCACGAGCTCAGTGCAATCGCGTTTCCCTGCGAAAGTGAGGCTGGGTCTTTTTCGAGAATAAAACTAGTTTTGCTCGAGGACGATTAAAAGATAAGTTTGGGGGTATTTGTTCATATCGTAATTTTGCATTATTATATTCCCCATTCTTATTCATTTTACAAATAAACAGGTGCTTTTGATCCATGTCTGCTACATAGTTGCAGGTTACAGGTTCTCGGAACAAAAATAGTGAAAATGATGAAAAGACGATACAAAAGTGAGACTACGACCAACAAATGAAAGAATCTTGATCATGCCTACAGTTTGAAGAATAAACGAAGATCAATGGACAAATTCACAAAGCACAAAGGCAGCGCAAGGTTCAAGACTTCGACACGAAGCAAAGGGTAAAAGTCAACGATATTATGCACTGTGGAAATCTGGAAGAGAACTAGAAGACAATCTGATAAACCAAGTGAAGAAACAAGAATCCAAATGCAATCAGAAAAACACCAGAAGATTTCAGCCACCAAGCCCTCTATATGGCCGTGGATCCGCGGCCACCGTGGCCATAATAAGCCCGTGTCGGTGAAAATTCTTGGCGGTGTGGCGGTACGTTGACTAGTCTTCTTTAGGGTAAAATTGTAAATGCAGATGTGAATCAAATGTAACCCTAGGCTTTCTATGATCTATAAATAGAAATCCTAAACCTCTTTTTGAGGTATGCCTCTTTTTATTCATCTATTTCAGAATTTTAATTCGCTGTAAATGTTTGAAGAGAGTATCAAATAAAGTAAGTTTTTCATTTTTATGCCCTAGTTAATTTCCTTTCTGCCGTAGTTTAGCAGTTTTATTATCTGCCCTAATTAATTAGTTAGAAATTTTATTCATTTGCCGTAGCTTAAATAATTAGGTTGTTGAATTAAAAACTCATAAAAAATGTATCTTTTTATCAATTCCCTAATGAGTGAGTAGTTCCTCACTTGTTAGGGTTAGGAATAGGGAAGATTTGAGAGATGAAAAATCTCTCACCCCTTTCTTTCCTATCATACAATTTTTATAGGACTCCATGCATACATACACATACCGCTCACTACGGCATCCTATCCCACGAGGTAGCGGTGATACCGTAGTTTAAAAGACCGGTTGTGTATGTTTTCTATGGAGGTTAGGGTAAGAATTAAGAAAGGACGGACAATGACCTAGAGGAAGAAACCTAGTCTCTTCCCGATCGTCCTAATCCTCTTTATTAATTATTACCATAACACCTAAATAGATCTTAATTAGGGCATAGAAAGCGGTGAGAAAAATATTGAATTTCCAAATTTAACCTAAACCTAACCCTAATAAGGTTTTAATTCTAGTATAAATCAATCTTAGTTTTTAGAGATAATCCAATCCACCACAATTGAAATTAACTCGTTAGAACAAATAGAAAAGACACAAAATCCATGTGGACCGACCCGTACTCACCGGCTAGCTACCAAGCGACGCCGTTCTTGATTGCGGTAAAAAAATTCTTTGATTCGTCTTTTAAAAGCGAAGCACGCATACAAAAAATCACAAACAATCACGTGTCTAGGGGTAGATAACGTCAGACCCCTAATAACCCGATAAGTCGTGCCGGAGTCAAGCTCATTACCAACCGAGAAACTATTGAACTTGTATAAGTAAATATCATCCACCGTGGCCATGAATTTATGGTGATGGCTAACCGAATATAGCGCGACATCGACTCCTAATACCAGGATAGATGAATCTCTGACAATCGCTCACTGTCTCCATGTGGTTCGGGACTGTACCCAACTAAAAGCTATTTGCACAACTCCTTTGAGCCGTGGTAATGTAGTAATTTAAGTACAGTGGAAATTCATATGAGACAAATGACGATCTCAGATCAAAAAACTAATATATACTCATGCCACTAGAGAACCGCTGTCTGACGATAAATATAATATCATTTAGAAGTTCTCGGCGGGTCCGTCCGGTGTACTCACCTTCAGTGAGCACCTGTATACTATCTTAGGTGACAAAAACACCAATGGCTTGTGAGACCGGCCACTGTCTCTCGTCGGGGTCTAGAAACGTATACAGCATTCTACTCCGGAATATCGATGCCCAGTCTCGATACTCTCTCGACTAGAGACTTTTAAGGATGTACTTATGGACTATCTAGCTCTCACGTATATGATCGCCATCATAATGCTGATAGTCAAGCAAGAATCCTACGGTCTTCATCATTATGTATTAACGACGCATAATAACTAGTAAAACGTATACACATCAATAATAAAAACAAATCAGATAGCATATTATCATTTCGAGTAAGACAGTTCAACCTGTATAGGTCCTCCTTCAATTATCATAATTGCCTACCTACAATTACAATAATTACCTTGAAGTCATTATAGCCAACAAAATCTAACTTAATTAACTCCAAAAAATCCGGGATCATGTTATTCTTTTTTTGTTAATTATAATTTTTTTCTTTCTTTATCTGAGTTTTTGCTTAGTTTGAGTTTTGGATTGGTTACAACATAACTAATCATCAAGATAACAGTTATGTGGTAACCACCATAAAATTTCTTTAAAATAACAATCGTTCTATCATTTTAATATGATTATATATCGGTTGTATTATTTTTATTTACCCAAACTTATACATTAGTAATTAGTAATTAACTTTATATTAGGAATTTATAAGTAAATCAATAATAGTAGCATAAAATCGGATAATATAATAATTAATTATTATTTTGTAAATCCGATAACAACTTCGATTTTATCTATTACATGTGCTTAAACTCTTATATAAAATTTAAATAAGAATAACAGGGGAAGAGGCAACATAAGGGAATTTTCTTCTGTAGCGTCAATAAAAACCAATCTTCCATCATTTTACTTTGTTATGTATTTATCTATATAAATCATTTTATTCAATGATCTGCACCCATCACCTCCATCTTTATCATCTATTACTTTGTTACTTATCTATCTAAATAGTAATTAAAGATTTCAGTATTTTATTACGGAAACTAATTTAAATTTTACAAAATTAGGAGTTTGAGCATTCGTACATATAATAGATAAATCCAAGTAGTTATCAAATTTTACAAAATAATAAATAATCATTATAATATCTGATTTTAGTGGTGCTATTTTTATTTATTTACTTACAGTTTCTAATATAAAGTTAATTATGAATTACTAAGGTAGTATAAGTTTGCGTAAATAAAACTAATACTACCAATTTATCATCTTATAAAAATAGTAGAACAGTTGTCACTATAGATCATTTTGAAAGCGGGTTTCATATGAAACATGGCTATGAGAATTTTCCAGTAAAATAGCTATATTTTATATTGTCATGAACTAAATTACATATGTTGGTGATCCCTATTAAACAAATGTTCCATGAATAAAAGGATGTGAATGTGTGCAAAATTGGTTCTACCAAACCAAACCGAGTCATTATGGTGTAGGCCTAGGCCAAGAGCCAAACGTTGAACCAGACCGAAAAAAGATGTGAACAAGATAATTATGTTGTTATTGTGTGTGTATAAGTAATTTTCATATATGACGTTTAATAAATTGTTATTTTTTCTCATTTCAGAAACAAATATCCAAGAAATTTGCGAGCTGTGTGCCTACGCCCGATGATAAATCTAAGATATTATGCTGCAATAAATATTTATGTCTTATGCATAGACTTCAACTTATAACTATATGTTGTCGTGAAATTTTACTAGTTAACTACTAATGATGAAGATATTTAGAAATGTGGAATTACTAGTTAACTACTAATGATGAAGATTATACGAAAACTGAAAAAAGGTCACTGTATTCTTTGCATACGGATGAACATTTTCTCAGTTTACAACCATGACTTGTAATAAATAAACTAAACTCATTATCTATTCCCTTAGTTGCAATTACGGATGTAGAAAACACTCGAGACCGAAAGCAAATCCAAAGCATCAGTAGAGATCATCGAAGATGATATATCAAAACACACATTCAATCTATATATGAATCTAGAAGATTTAGAAGCAGTAATTAATAATACAAGTGGAGCACACTTATTATTTCACAAACACTCATCATTTCTCTCTCTCCATTCTTCTTTCCCAACCGAAACTCTCCAGTTCAAAAATAAACAGAGATCTTGGATTCTTGGACTCGACCCGTGCTTGCTCCGCTCCAACAGTCGTGACCACGCCTACACCTCTTTCAGCCTCCATCGCCCGCAGCTTCACTCTGGCAGCATCTCTTTCACCCTCCATCAACAAATAAAATTCAAGATTAGAACACACAATCTTCCGATTTAGTTCGGACACCTTACAATTAGGCAATTGGTATATTGGTTATTTTATATTTTTTTATTTTTTTTTGAAATTTTTATATGCAATATTTATATGAATAATTTGATAGCCGCAAAATCCTACTAATTCGAATATTCACCGAATAAATCGGATATTTTTTATTCGCCAGCCAACCGAACAAACTCTGAATCCGTTCTTTACTATATTAATTAAATTTATTGTACTGCTATCCAATCAACTTCCTAGAGCAATTTTTAAAGTTCAATTACCAAAGATGTCTTTAGTCATGGTGTCCTACACCAGTTGAACAATTTGATTTTCCATTGTTATCTTCGTATAGTATAAAGTATCAAATAATTTATAATTTAACAGATTTTTCATCTATGAAATCCTCTAATTTAAAAAATTAAGAATTAGGGTTTTTTTTACAGAAACGCCCTCCAAAGTTTTCTATTTACAAAAAAGTCATCCCATTCTTTTAAGTTCCACAAAAAAAAACAGCCATCCAAAAAGATAATATTCTGCAAACTATGTTAATTTTTAATGGTTTTTATTTATTTTTTATTTCAAAATAGTTTAACTTATAATTAAAGTATTTAAAATCAATAAAAAATAGAATATTGGGGATGGGGATTGCAGGCGACGAGACGGGTTGGGCCATGGAGCTCGTGGGAGTCGAGGATAGGTTCTATAGGCGGTGAAGTTGGGGCGCAAATGAGGGCATTGAATGAAGATTAACAGAAAATAAAGTGGATTTTTTTTATTTTATTTGGGGATTTGAGTATAACCGATTCAAGATCGATAATCTCATGGAGGTACGCTCATCTCCATTTTATAGGCATTTCTCCTATACCCTTCGCCCCTGTTATCTTGCCTTATCCCTACGAACGAAATTCGCGAGATACTCTGTAACATTTCAGGAAATAAAATATTATTTTAGAACTTAAATAATTAAAATAATAAATTTCAGGATATTATTAAGTACAAGGATTGGTTTTAATGAAAGGGTATAGCTATATACCGATAGTTTGGAAAATTTATATAAATTATTAGTTTTGAAGGTATTTATGTGATTTGGGCATTTGATGAGCTATTAAACAATTAATTGTGTATGGGTTATTACTAAACTCGATTAGTGTTTACTAATTTTTCCTTAAGTATGATATGTGCATGGTATGCAACATAATATGTTGCATAATACTTGTTACACTTTTTAATTTGTTTGAAAACCATGCTTCATTTCTTTTATTACTTTGTTTTTTTTTTTTGTTTTTGGATTGAAATTAAAAGAATAAGAGAGATATTTTGAATGTAGGGACAAGAAAGTATGGGCAATGAGAGAGAGGGGGGTGAGGGGTCTTTTGACCATGGCTCATTGTTTTTTCACTTCATCTTCATCATTCTTCTTCTCTTTCTCCTCTTCATGGCTGCCCTCTCCTTCCACCTCCTCTACCTCCTCACAACATCCACATCAAAACCTTATATCCCCTTCATTAAAATTATGCACAAGCTCACTACAAGCATGGTGGACCAAGCAAATTAAGATTTTGAAGACTAGGGGCAACTCAAGAATTTTCTTGAGTTGTCAAATGGGGTATTTCTTTCACCATTAGTGTAGTAATTGAGTTCCTTTAGTTTCTATTTTAGTTTACAATTGATTTAGTGAGTTTTAGTGATCTTGGAAAATTCCAAGAAGAAGTTTAGGGGATTCTTGAGTTGTGATGGTGCAAGTGAGTGTAATTGGTGACTACAACCCCCTTTTGTGTTAAAAACCTAGATCAAACCAGAGCCTAGGCCATGAAACTTGAGTTAGAAACTTTCCGTGTCGGTTTTTGTGGTTTGTGATGCCTACAGGAAATCTGGAGTGACCTGAGACCTTTACAGGAAAAATAAGCAACTCTATTGACCTAGATTAAGCACTAGAAGACCACCCTGAAAAGTCGAACCCAAACCAAGCCATCAAAACCGGCCAGGCCGGATTTTGGGTTGATGTCGCCGGGAAAATTGTGGGTAATGGTGTCAAGGTTGGGTCTGTAGCTCAGTTACCTCATAATCTGGCCTCTGTAATTGTTTATTTAGCCTAATTTTACCTGAGACTAAATATGGAACCATTTTTCTTGAGTCGCTGTTTTGTTTTGTGACTTTTAATGACTTGAACTTTAGATATTGTGTTTTGTATCGGTCACTTGACGTTTGTACGTCGATAATCGGAAGTTGTTTGGTTATTCTTGCATGCGTAGACCATAGGTTTTAACCTATGTGTGATTCGTGTGCAGTTTTGGTTTTCGTGCGCGATTTTTGTTTACGATACTATGTATTTATATATGTAGGTATCCTCACGTAGACTTTGAACAAGGAAGAGCGTGGCATAATTGACTTCGGCAAGTAAGGATCAGGTGAGTATATGTATATTTACGGGAGAAGTCGAGTCGATGGCATATAGCACCCCCGCACTTAATGTGTTATTGTGAGATGTGAATACTTAACAAGAAAGTGCTTTTAGTTTAGTTTCTTAGTCGCGAAACCTTAGAGTAAAGGTTGACACACATACACATGCACACACGGGATATGATTATGTGTGTGTGTGTGTGTATGGAGATGCGTTGGTGTGTGTACACACACACATATATGCGTATACACGGATGATGAGCCCAGTATATGATACTTGAAGATGAGCCGATATGATCGGGCATGATGCCGTGAGATTGTGTTATGTGATTGGGTCATGAAATGATATACGGCATGATATTATAGTGGATCGATGGGCGATGTGTTTTCATACACACGAGGATATACGTTTGATGATATTGGAATGCACTAGACTTTAGAGCGGTACTCCTAATTCATGATTTTACGATAATGATATCATATGAATAATGAGGTATATGTGATATTTGACCCGTACCCCGATTTTGGGATGTCGTACGAGGGATTTTACCGTACGAAATATAGATATGATGATTGATCCACACTCTTGACTCGAGAATGTCATACTATATATTTCTACCGTACGTGACGCTATTGAGGCGGGATCGCCGACTACTAGATATATCAACTCGGATTTTAAGTCGATTTCCTTACCCTTTCGATTGGTCTCTTAGTTCAGTCATGTAGTTGATTAGGTAGATGATACACTGGGCTTGAGTCATACTTATTTTCAAAACTAACGAATCGTGAGTATTTTTAAAGACAGTCCGAGAGATACTACGGATTTTTCTAAAAGACATATCTTTTCTCAAAGACTCCGTAGCCCCTATTTTTTCTAAAACCACGATTCGTGCTATTTCAAACACCAAAAAACTGTATGACTCGTATATAGGAATGTATATTCTTCAATGTTGCGGTTACATCTTTTTCCGTATATTCATGTTGTTCTCGTCGCATTGCATACTTATACATGTGTTTTCTTTGTTATTATGAACCCTTGTTGTCAGGACACCAGCACCATTACCGATGATGCGTATGCTCCAGGTACACTTGCTTGCCGGCTCACACACATCATCATCGGTAATTTCCATGCCACGTACACATTAGAAAACATTACTTCATTGGTATAAATTGCTACCTGGTAGTTTCAACATAGTACTAGTACGCTTGCTTTCATATGCTAGTTTAGATATTGCATTTCTTACTTAGATACTTCATGCATTTATACATTCATTCTGTTATGCAATATCGTGGGGCTTTATGCCGGCATTCACTGTTTATTGACTCTTGATTATGGGATTTCGGATTTTCCATGAGGTTTCTGGATTTTGGGGAAAACCGCAAGAATTTTATAAACTTATTATCCTTTTAAATAATGTAAGTTGTGGTTTCGTCGTGATATGATGTATATGTCGTCCACCATGAGTTTTCCTGATTTCTGTTGGTCGTCGAGACCCGATTCGAGGAGGAGGATGAACCGTCTCGGGTACATGGTGGACCCGGTATGGTACCCCGCGGCGAGAGTATTTTTATGGGGATGACGATGAGCCTGGCAGGGGCGGACTACCTTCTGGTGATGTCGGGCGCGGCGGATATCTGGAGGATACCGACGTAGTCGAGAGATTTAATGTGATGGGCCGATCCGGACTGACGGAGCCCGAGATTTGAGTATTATGTGTCGCTGTCGGACACAGACTTCGTGATGTTTTGAGTGTCGGTGCTAAGCACTCGGGTTTTATCATGATTTGTGTGTCGTTGCTGGACACACGTTGGATGGTGCATTAGTACATATCACGTATCGATATATTATTTCTCTTGACACGGACACGAGTACTTGATATCATACTTATGATATGTTGTCACCCTTGTTGTAATATTGTGTATTTTATTATATAACCTGGGAGAGAGTCATACATGCGATTTCTTCTCGGTGATGTTTTCTACTCACGAGTTGGCAACTCACCCCCGTTGTGCCACCGTTTCTTGCAGGTTTTGTCATACAGGTTTTCTTGGCGGCTTGGCTGGCACACCACTTCTTTCCGGATGATTGCTTGGGTAGGTGGGTTCACTTGCATCGTGGCCACCGTTGTACTTTTATTTATTTCAGTTGTATCTAATAACCTCCATCAACCAGACTTATAATATTTGATAGACTTAGAAAACCAGTTGTTTATTCTTTCGACCTTAGAGTCGCGTGTTTGTATTATTATGATTCTTCTCTGGATTTCTTGAGGATATTGGGTTTCTTTCTGAGTTTGATCATCGCCTTCGGCGTTGTATATTTGTATTGCTTGCGTGGTTGTTTCCGCCAATTGGCGAAGAGCTAGCTCCCGTTTGGGGATGCCTTTATTCATTACTTATGTATATTCCTATTTGTACCCGTTTAGGCCAGTATTTACAAAGGAAACTCTGCCGAAATTTTTGGGGAAGACTTGATGCTTTTAAAAATGCTTACTACGACTTTCAAAGTGATTTATATGTTAACTTTTAAATAAGTATTCCTTCACTCATTCTTTTAAATGGTTTAGATTTCTGGGCTTTTGGCTTGTTTAGATTTCGTTATGCCTCCAGACGTTTCGTAATTTAAGTATCAGTCATGTTCCGTACCTTCAGGTCGTGACAAAGTTGGTATCAGAGCGCTAGGTTTAACCTTGGTTCGAGTCTAGGTTTGACTATACGGAGTCTAGAGCGTATATATATATATATATATATATATATATATATATATATATATATATATATATATATTCGGAACTTGGGCTTGACCTTACGGAACTTAGACTTGGTCGAGGGGGTATTAGACCCGAACTTTTGTCGCGTAGGTTAACTTTGGTTGATGGAGTAGGTGACTTAAGTAGAGTGACGTACCGTGTGTATGTTCCGTGGCATACTTACGATACGTTAATCCGCTTAAGAAGCCTTTGGATGTACATTTCTTTGCATCGTATTCTATTTGTTCCTTTGATCTATCCTCATCGATGTCGGATGGTGGTTTCTGTTACCACGGTTGCACGGGCAGAGAGAGCTGCGGCTAGAGTTGCGGTCAGCTTGAGCTCGTCTTGGACGAGGACTGACCATGGCGTAAACACACGATTGCATAGATATGTCGTTTTATTGTGTTTTTCGCGACATGAGCGTCTTGATGGATTGTTTTTACTAAGATTTCTCGAACGTGCATATCAGCACTAGAGGATTGGGCCACTGCTAGAGGCCGGCTAGAATGTGATGACCGTTAATGTATCGTCTATTCTTGAGGATTGAGGCATTGTTTAGCGTGCGGACGAATGAGCCAGTTGTTGCCGCGACTGACAAGATATCGCCCCAGATGTTTGAAGCTATTGCAGCACGAGTTTGTACTTAGGGATATGATAGAAGATCGCTAGTCACCCATGGATGAATGACTAGGACATGTGGTTCGTTTGCATACCCCGATGCGAGGTCATCAGATTGATAAATTTCAGCTAAAGAAGACTTCACACAGGTGTTAGTTGTATGTATGTCCTGAAGGCCATTATTGTACATGAGATGTATATTATAGTGGATGCTGGGACATATATTGGGAGGACTTTCTTATTCGACATGATAGTATGTTATCTGGTTGCTGTTTATCTTAACATGTGCACCCACTGTCTCTCTGTTACATATTGATAAAGCCCTTAGGATGTGTACTTGACTTCCAGGATTATGATGCAGATCATACTAGTGGGGCCTGGGTAGTCCATGAGTTCATCCTTCAATGTTCCTAGTCGTGGGAATATCGAGACGGCGCATCGATATTCCAGAGTAAACTAGCGTATATCTTCTCGACCCATGTGATGGGCGATGGATGATCTCATATCCATTGGTGTTTGACATCAGAGATGGTATACAGGTACTCAGTGGAGACTGGGTACACTGAACGGACTCGCCGAGAACCCCTAGATGGTATTATACTTCACATCAGATAGCAGTTCTCTGGTGACACTGATACAGGTTAGTGTGTCGACCCGAGACCGTCATAAAGTCTTGTGTGTCTCCCACTGTGCTTTGATTTCTACCCTACCACGGCTCTACTGAGTCGTACAAACAGGTGGTTTTTGGGTACAGTCCCGAGTCACATAGAGGCAATAAGCGATGGGAGGGGATTCGTCTCTCCCGGTATTAGGGGTTGATGTTACCCTATACTCGATTGACCATAACTGGAAATCCCTGGCCAGGGTAGATGAGATTTACTGGTAAGTGTTATCAGTAATTTCTCGACCCGTTATGGACCTTATATCGGCATGACTTATCAAGCTATTGGAGTCTGACGTTTACCACCCCTAGGCGAGATATGCGACATATCAAACGAAAAGACCGAATTGTACGGTGGTGTTACTGATTGGATTCGCAGGAGTATGAGCAGGCTTGCTTGTTGATCTTCTGATCGCTCAATACCCGGTGGTTATGTTTAGCAGGCCTCTTGCGGCTTGTGGGTGTTTGATATGATCATTACCTACTGCCGGCGTATTGACGAGTCTTTAGAGTCCTACACAGAGGTTTCCTGGCTCAGGCGAAATGAAGTAGAAGCACATATGAGATATGTGCGGGACCGAGATTAATATGAGTATGTGATACCGTATTCTATTCTCGCGATTTATGTTATCGGTCGGTTATATGTGATATAGCCGGGTTATCGAATCAAGTGTTGATTCGATAAATTTATACACATAATATTAGTCGGTTATATATGATATAGCCGGATTATTAAATCAAGTATTGATTTAATAATCTAATGTATAATTATATATATTTGATATATTAATTTACATTGACTAGTATTAGCTCACTCAAGATTGCTTTTCTCACTTCATTGTGCACAAAGTATATATGTGATATGTATTTGTGTACATTAGCTTGCATCATGCTTGATGATATATGCAACATGGGTGGGTGTGTGACTTACATCATGCTTGTAATAATGTGAGGGTTTTAATTTCTTAGTAATTCAAAATTGGTAAGAATTTGTCATGCTTGGAAGTTTGGAGAAGCTAGAAGCATCTTTGACAAAGTCCACTTGTTTTGTTTTACATAAGATATTTATTAACCAAACCATTATAATTAGCCATGGTTTAATCTCTATAATGGTTAGTATATGATACTAACTCACCCATGGTTGCCATTCACCACTTGATTTTATTCTTGAGTTGTTTTCTTCCTCTCCTTCCTCTAGCTCTCTAGCTTCATGGAAAATGGTGAAAATGAGTGAGAAAAATAAATCTAAAGTGAGCTCATTTCAAACTTTATCATCATCTACTACTTGCCATTTAGTTTAGGGTGTTCTCTTCACAAAGTTCATCACCTAGTAAAGAGGTAGCTTGGATTTGAGTCTCCTCGACGTAGATCATCTTCGGCCTCGAAAACTTCGAGCAAGGTTTCATTTCTCCAAGGGAACCCATACTAGAGTTCGGGAGATCTCCACTTGCAGCGAAGGGTCTTCTATACGGAGCTTTAAAAGTGAAGGACCAGTCTACAAAGGTTGTATTTCTTGTTCACTACTTGTAATATTTGATTACATGTTTTGATTGTCTATTTACTCTAGCTTGATCCTATGTTAGGGTTCTTTAGCACCCATGAATTTTTGAAATTGGCATGGTAGATGCATTGAAAACCCAGTAGGGTGCTCAGGAATCCCAACAACAGACACGTTGAGAGTCGATAGAAAACGGACGAATAAAGAGTATTCCTCCGACGATTTGGAAGAGTTTCTGAGGGCGTAGTTAGCCAGATACTTACCACAAGATATTGAGCTGTCGAGTTCGTAGTTTCGAAATGGAGACTCTAAATATGAGTATAGCCGTTTGTAGCGCAGTCCATACAGCTACGAAGAGACGAGTCCGAATCAGTCCACATTAGAGAAAAGTGGAGTAGCAGGTTCGTACGAGATTTTGACGAGATAGCGTTCCACTCCGTTGACATCAAAGATGTGATATGCATTCAGAGGCGTTGAATATGGATATATCTTTTAGAAGAAGTTGTGATGAGTATGCAACTGTTCCGGAACAAGGAATGGATTTAGTAAAGGGTGATAACTTCCAGGCAGTTCGGCAGAAACGGGATTTGGGAGAACCCGACAGAATCTTTCTAGAATACTAAACGAGAAGACTTGGACGCAGGATCGGTCGTATCACGCACACCCAGTATGCCAGAGTTCGGCATCATCGACGAGGCATGTTATGAGTGACCATGATAGTTGGGCAGAGATCTTTAGAGGATGTGCCAGAGCGGAACTGTTTCCGCCATCATTCCATATTGGGCCGTTGAGCCGAGAAGTTATGTAACTGGCAATCCGCAGTGAGAGACGAGAGCCAAGGGCACAAGACGCCAGACCATGAATAGAGGGCAACTAGATATCTTGCTCTGCTAGCTTTGGATGCACCGACACCTTCTCGACTTTGAAGGAAGGACATATCGACGACAGTGTTTACAATTTGCAACTTGGTGATTCGAATATCACGTGTCCGTCATTTTTATTTCAGTATTTTTGACGATTTATTTGCATGATTGAGTTTTCGTGCACCACAGTTGCATTCGATTTCAATTTGATATCGTTCGAGATGTTTGATTTTGATTTCATGCCTATGGTATGTATGTGATTTGACTTGTGCCTTCGGTGTAGTTTTCATGCACTTTTAGTACTTGATTCGATTTTGTGCACGCTGATACACGTGGTTGTGAGATTATATACCACGATATACCTGATTTGGTTTGAGGTATGTTGTATACCGTCGATTTCGATTGTGATATTCGATATTTGTTTTCGTACACCTTATGCACTTGATTTGGATTCTTACGCATACGTGGCGCGCTTGATGCGATTTTGGTGCACACCAGATGCACTAAATCGGGATTCTTCGTGCATATCAGATGCACCTGATATTGTTGTCAGGCACACCCGTTGCCCTTGACAGGTGTTTTCGTGCACACCCGTTGCACTTAGATTTTGTTTCTGTGCACATGTATGGCACATTCATTGATTTCGATTTATGTGCACACCAGACACACATGGCATTATTATATATACTATTGAGTGTGATTTCCTTTGAGTAGTACGTTTTTATGATATTTACTATTTGGTTTAATAACCGAGCAGTAATGTTCTGAGAACAGTACCTAGGTGTTTTTGCATACATCGATAGTTACCGAAGGGATTTCCAAAAAAGAGCTACAGTCTCAATATTTTTCCTATGTGTCCAAGATGACACCAAACATTTTACAAAGGAAACCCTTCTAAATCATTTCAAATGGTGGGACGTGTATATTAAACAAAGGATATATATATATATATATATAGTTATCTTTCTTACAATAAACGTCCGCTACTTGTGCCGTGATACGTGCATCGCACAGCGACTTGAAAAAGGTTTGGCATACATTTCTTTTCAGATATTTTGACGAGTTTACAACGATGCGTACTATGTACATGTTATAATTTTGAGTATATAATGTTGGTTTTCGTATTGGACTTTGACATTGGTATCTTTACCATAACTCCGATAATTACGTGATGCTTGACGGAGTTTTGATGTTGAGTTATATACTCGTTTTCATGCGCATGCATTGCGCTAAGATATGTCTTAAGTATTTATGATGTCGGAGCCCTGACGACTTAAGTGTTTTGCTGAAATGTTTTAGTATTTGGGGGAATTTTAATTTAAATTCAGGGGCCGAATTTATTTAAGGGGGGAAGATTGTAACATTTCAGGAAATAAAATATTATTTTAGAACTTAAATAATTAAAATAATAAATTTCAGGAATATTATTAAGTACAAGGATTGGTTTTAATGAAAGGGTATAGGTATATACCGATAGTTTGGAAAATTTATATAAATTATTAGTTTTGAAGGTGTTTATATGATTTGGGCATTTGATGAGCTATTAAACAATTAATTGTATATGGGTTATTACTAAACTCGATTAGTGTTTACTAATTTTTCCTTAAATATGATATGTGCATGGCATGCAACATGATATATTGCATAATACTTGTTACACTTTTTAATTTGTTTGAAAACCATGCTTCATTTCTTTTATTACTTGGTTTTTTTGTTTTTGGATTTAAATTAAAAGAATAAGAGAGATATTTTGAGTGTGGGGACAAGAAAGTATGGGCAATGAGAGACAGAGAGAGAGAGGGTGAGGGGTCTTTTGACCATGGCTCATTGTTTCTTCACTTCATCTTCATCATTCTTCTTCTCTTTCTCCTCTTCATAGCTGCCCTCTCCCTCTCTCCTCACAACACCCCGAAATCCACATCAAAACCTTATATCCCTTTCATTAAAATTGTGCGCAAGCTCACTACAAGCATGGTGGACCAAGCAAGTTAAGATTTTGAGCACTAGGGGCAACTCAAGAATTTTCTTGAGTTGGCAAATGAGGTATTCTTTTCACCATTAGTGTAGTAATTGAGTTCCTTTAGCTTCTATTTTAGTTTACAATTGATTAAGTGGGGTTTAGTGATCTTGGAAAATTCTAAGATGAAATTTAGGGGATTCTTGAGTTGTGATGGTGCAAGTGGGTGTAATTGGTGACTACAACCCCTTTTAGTGTTAAAAACCTAGATCAAACCAAAGCCTAGGCCATGAAACTTGAGTTAGAAACTTTCCGTGTCGGTTTTTGTGGTTTGTGATGCCTACAAGAAATCTGGAGTGGCCTGAGACCTTTACAGGAAAAACAAGTAACTCTATTGACCTAGATTGAGCACTGGAATATCACCCTAAAAAGACGAACACAAACCAAGCTATCAAAACCGGCCAGGCCGGATTTTGGGTTGATGTCGCCGGGAAAATTGTGGGTAATGGTGTCAAGGTTGGGTATGTAGCTCAGTTACCTCATAATCCGGCCTCTGTAATTGTTTGTTTAGCCTAATTTTACCTGAGACTAAATCTGGAAACATTTTTCTTTAGTTGTTGTTTTGTTTTATGACTTTTAATGACTTGAACTTTGGATATTGTGTTTTGTTTCGGTCACTTGACGTTTGTACGTCGATAATCGGGAGTTATTTGGTTATTCTTGCATGCGTACACCATAGGTTTTAATAGATTTTAACTTATGTGTGATTCGTGTGCCGTTTTGGTTTTCGTGCGCGATTTTTGTTTACAATACTATGTATTTATATATGTAGGTACCCTCATGTGGACTTTGAACAACAAAGAAAAGCGTGGCGTAATTGACTTCGGTAAGCAAGGATCAGGTGAGTAGATGTATATCTACAGGGAAAGTCGGATGGATGGCGTATAGCATCCCCGCACTTTCGTAGGGTAGGATGCGAATATTATATATATACATATAAGTTATTGTGAGACGTGAATACTTAGAAAGAAAGTGCTTTTAGTTTAGTTTCTTAGTCGCGAAACCCTAGAGTAAAGGTTGACACACACACATGCACACACGTGATATGATTATGTGTGTGTGTGTATGGAGATGTGTTGGGGGGTGTTTGTATATATATGTATACGTATACACGAATGATGAGCCCAGTATATGATACTTGGAGATGAGCCGATATGATCGGGCATGATGCCGTGAGATTGTGTTATGTGATTAGGTCGTGATATGATATACAACACGATATTATTGTGGATCGATGGGCGATGTGTTTTCATACACACGAGGATATATGTTTGATGATATTGGAATGTATTAGACTTTAGGACGGTACCCCTAATTCATGATTTTACGATAATGATACCATATGAATAATGAGGTATATGTGATATTTGACCCGTACCCCGATTTTGGGATGTCGTACGAAGGATTTTACCGTACGAGGTATAGATATGATGATTGATCCACACTCTTGACTCGAGAATGTCGTACTATGTATTTTTACCGTACGTGACGCTATTGAGGCGGGATCGCCGACTACTAGATATATCGACTCGGGCTTTAGGTGAATTTCCTTACCCTTTCGACTGGTCTCTTAGTTTAGTCCTGTAATTGATTAGGTAGATGATAGACTGGGCTTGAGTCATACTTATTTTCAAAACTAACGAATCGTGAGTATTTTTAAAGACAGGCCGAGAGATACTACGGATTTTTCCAAAAGACGTATCTTTTCTCAAAGACCCCGTAGCCCCTATATTTTCTAAAACCACGATTCGTGCTATTTCAAACACCAAAAAACTGTATGACTCGTATATAGGAATGTATATTCTTCAATGTTGCGCTTACTACATCTTTTTCCGTATATTCATGTTGTTCTCGTCGCATTGCATATTTATACATGTGTTTTCTTTATTATTATGAACCCCTGTTGTCAGGACACCAGCACCATTATCGATGATGCGTATGCTCCACGTACACTTGCTTGCCGGCTCATACACATCATCGGTAATTTCCATGTCACGTACACATTAGAAAATATTACTTCATTGGTATAAATTGCTAGCTGGTAGTTTCAACATAGTACTAGTACGCTTGCTTTCATATGCTACTTTAGATATTGCATTTCTTACTTAGATACTTCATGCATTTATACATTCATTCTGTTATGCAATATCGTGGGGCTTTATGCTGGTATTCACTGTTTATTGACTCTTGATTATGAGATTTCGGATTTTCCATGAGGTTTCTGGATTTTGGGGAAAACCGCAAGAATTTTATAAACTTATTATCCTTTTAAATAATGTAAGTTGCGGCTTCCTCGTGATATGATGTATATGTCGTCCACCATGAGTTTTCCTGATTTCTGTTGGTCGTCGAGACCCGATTCGAGAAGAAGGATGAACCGTTTCGGGTACATGGTGGACCCGGTATGGTATCCCGGGGTGAGAGTGCTTTTGTGGGGATGATGATGAGCCTGGCAGAGGCGGACTACCTACCGTTGATGTCGGGCACGGCGGATATCCGGAGGATACCGACGTAGTTGGGAGATTTGATATGATGGGCCGATCCGGACTGACGGAGCCCGAGATTTGAGTATTATGTGTCGCTGTCGGACACGGACTTCGTGATGTTTTGAGTGTCGATGCTGGGCACTCGGGTTTTATCATGATTTGTGTGTCGTTGCTGGACACATGTTGGATGGTACATTAGTACATGTCACGCATCGATATATTATTTCTCTTGACACGGACACGAGTACTTGATATCACACTTATGATATGTTGTCACCCTTGTTGTAGTATTGTGTATTTTATTGAATGACCTAGGAAAGAGTCATACATGCGATTTCTTCTCGGTGATGTCTTCTACTCACGAGTTGGCAACTCACCCTCGTTGTGCCACAGTTTCTTGCAGGTTTTGCCACACAGGTTTTCTTGGTGGCTTGGCTGGCACACCACTTCTTTCCGGGTGATTACTTGGGTTGGTGGGTTCACTTGCATCGTGACCACCATTGTACTTTTATTTATTTCAGTTGTATCTAGTAACCTCAATCAACCAGACTTGTATTATTTAGTAGACTTTAAAAACCAGTTGCTTATTCTTTCGACCTTAGAGTCGCGCGTTTGTATTATTATGATTCTTCTCTGGTTTTCTTGAGAATGTTGGGTTTCTTTCTGAGTTTGATCCTCGCCTTCGGCGTTGTATATTTGTATTGCTTGCGTGGTTGTTTCCGCCAATTAGCGAAGAGCTAGCTTCCGCTTGGGGATGCCTTTATTCATTACTTATGTATATTCCTATTTGTACCCGTTTGGGGCCAGTATTTACAAAAGAAATTCTGCCGAAATTTTTGGGGAAGACTTGATGCTTTTAAAATGCTTACTACGACTTTCAAAGTGATTTATATATTAACTTTTAAATAAGTATTCCTTCACTCCTTCTTTTAAATGGTTTAGATTTCTGGGATTTGGCTTACTTAGATTACGTTACGCCTCTAGACGTTTCGTAATTTAAGTGCCGGTCATGTTCCGTATCTTCGGGTCGTGACATACTCGTTCCCACGATCTCAACTCTCTCACGCTTGACGCGGTCGCGAGTGAGGAATCGAAACGAACGCGTTTTCTGTTTCTCAACACCCATTAATTGGGTCGGGTCAGATATTTGGCCACAACCGCTTACATCTCCCACTTGGCTAAAATGGCAAAATGATTTCCAAGCACACTCCCACTATTCGTGAGATGTGGCTCAAGATTTAATTACGCATACTCTTACTATCTGTGAGATATGTGCACTTTTCATGAAAACCGAGATTATCATTATCCGTGATTTGTCTCCTTTTTATTATTCATGAAATTTTTTCGATTTAGACAAATTCTAAATCCCATCTCACCAACATATTTGATGAATATTTCAGCTGGGATGCCCTTCGTCAAGGGATCAGCTATCATGTCACTAGTAGGAATATGAGTCACGTTGATTTCTTCCTTCTCCACAATATCACGAATATAATGATATTGTACTTCAATATGTATTCCTTTTGAACTGTTTTCACCACTTTGAATGAAGCTGATGGCGGGTTGATTATCACAGTAAATCTCAATTGGTCAATTCATCAGATTGAGATCCAAGTCCTCAAGAAACCGTCTAATCCAGATTGCATGGGTAGTTGTCATACTATAGACTATGTACTCAGCTTCTTGTATGTACCTAGATACATATCCATGTTTCTTGCTACCCCTAGAAACAGTTGCACCTCCAAAGATGAACAAATATTCCGAAGTGGACTTTCCGTCATCTTTGTCTCCTCCAAAGTCAGCATAGGAGTAACCAAGAATCTCAGGTGAGTTTGCTTGATAAACTAACTTATGGTGCACAGTACCCTTCAGATACTTCAAAATCTTCTTAACAGCTTTCCAATGTACTGGACCAATATTATTTTGGTATATAGTAACTAGACTCACTGAGTACGCGAAGTCGGGTCTAGTACAAAACATTGCATATATCAAGCTTCCAACTGCTTAAGCATTTAGGGCATTAAGCGATTTCTTCCCTTCTCCATGTCATTGTTCTTTACTCAACCGCTTTCGCATAACCAATGGTGTAGATACCGGATTGCAACTCGGTATCCCAAATCTACTAAGTATTGTGTGTAAATACTTTTCTTGGTTTAAACTTAACATTCTAGACTTTCTATCTCTAAGGGTTTGTATACCAAGAACATAAGATGCATTTACTATATTCTTCATCTCAAATTCACTACTAAGTGCTGATTTGATCCTATTCGACACTTCTATGCCATTTTCAGCGAGTAAAATATCAACCATATACAAATATAATATTGTAAAACTGCTCCCACTCTTAAAGACATACACACAATTATCCAATTTGTTTGCGACGAAACCAAGTTGGACAATAATATTGTGAAATTTAAGATATCATTGTCTAGATGATTGTTTTAAATCATATAAAGATTTCTTCAATCTATATACCTTATCCTCTTGTCCTTCTACCTGAAGTCCCTCAAATTGTCACACATATATATATATATATATATATATATATATATATATATATATATATATATAGCTTTCTTCAACTCTTCGTTGAGAAATACAGTTTTGATATCCATTTGAAAAAGTTCTAAGTTAAGATGTGCAACGCTTGCTAAAACCATCCTGATGGATGCAAACTTTGCTACAGGAGAGAATATGTCTCTTGATAATGCATACCTGCCTTCTAATTAAAACCTTTTGCAACTATCCGAGCTTTGAATTTATCAATGGACCCAGCAGCACGTTATTTCTTCTTTAGTACTCATTTGCACCCTATCGACTTCCTATCTTCTGGTAAGTCGCATAGTTCTCATACCTTATTCCTTTCTATAGAATCAAGTTCTTCTTTCATGGCCTTTAACCATAATTCTGACTGATGCGATTTCATCGCATCAATAAATGTCATGAGATCTGTATGTTCATCAATGTCCAAATCAACTAAGAAACATGACGGTTCATACGAGTACATGTAATAGTCATCTATTCATGCTGATGACGTTCTAGCTCTTTTGGTGTTTCTTAGATTTGCAGGTTGAACATGTTCATTTTGAACAGATTCGGGTTGTATATCTACTATAGGCGTATCATCAATTATAGGTTCATCTTCTAAAATGGGATGATCTATCTCGTCTCTAGCAAATGGGTCATTTACCAAAACATTATTGTAATAGTCATCATCTATTATAACCAGATATTCTATTTCCTCCTGAACTTGTTCCTTTTTCTCTAGATTTTCTAAAACTGTAGCATGTCTAATTTCAATGACTTTTCTTTATGGAAAAACCTATATTCCTTTAATTTTTCTGGATACCCTATAAATTTACATCTCAAACTTCTAAAATCCAACTTACATTAAGTTGAGATGGAATAAGAACATGGACTACACAACCCCACATCTTAAGATGACTCAACTCGAATTTGTGCCCATTCCAAAATTCATATGGTGTTGATTCTACTGATTTAGCGGGAATTCGATTGAGAATATAATTTGCACTCAACACTGCTTCTCCTCAAAATTTCTTGGAGAGGCCAGAATGTGATAACGAACATCTTACTACATTCAACAATGTTATGTTCTTCCTTTCATCCACACCATTCTGTTGTGGCGAATAAGGCATTGTTGTATGCATTTAATTCCACATTGAATGCAATAGTTATCAAAATCTTTTGAATTGAATTCCCCATCCCTATCAGTTCTCAATATTTTAATATTCCTTCTAATTTTACATTCTATTTCAGCCTTATATCTTTTAAAACATTCAAAATCTTCCAATTTTCTGTTTAAAAGATATACAAAAGTAAATTTGGAATGATCATCTATAAATGTTAAGAAATACTCTTTGTTACTGTGAGTCTTAACACTTGAAGGCCTAAAAATATCCGAATGAACTAAACCCAACAATTCATTTGCTCTTTGACATCCTAAAAATGGTTTTCTAGTCATTTTTCCGATTAATCAATGTTCACAAAGTAATGTTCTTAGACCTGTAAAGGTTGGTAACATGTTCATTTCAATTATCTAATTTATCTTAGATATACCTGGGTATCCTAATCTCATATGTCAAAGATTATAATCAGATAAATAACACAAGAAATAATTTAAATCAGAAACTTTATTAATTGCTTCATCGGTTTCTATAAGGAGACAATAAATCAGGTTCAGGTACAAATTTGCCCATGGCAAAAACTTTCTTATTCTTCCTTATTGACACTCGATTATTATAGAAATAGGCCTCCAGTCCATTTTTCAGCAATGCAGCAACTAAAACCAAATTATACCTAATACCTGACGCATAGTACATATTTTTTAGGACCATAACACTGTCCCCAAGATGCAGCCTATATATTCAAATATCTTCAACATCTAGATAGGTATTATTTCCCATATAAATGCGTTCTTCCTTCTTCAGTTCCTTTATATTTGATAATCCTAACCAGGTCTTTGCAATGTGTCTAGTAGCACCCGAGTCAATTCACCAGCCATCAGTGTCAACAATTGCAGCATTACACTCGATCACTCCTACAAACTCATGCTTATGTGATGTTTTATTTCCAGAATGCTTTGATGTACCCGAATTAGCTTGTTTTCCTGGACAGTCATTCTTGAAGTGACCAAACTTTCCGCAATTATAACAAGCCCCTTTAGGTACTTTCATTCGAGTGCCTTGCTACTTGAATCTCCTGAACTGAGGTTTTGTAGTCCCCATATTCCAGTTCTTGTTCTTATGTGCATCACGTGAAGGTCTATTCTGCATAACATTCGGCTCTTCACCCTACACAAAATTCATTTCGAGAACTTTCCTTCTGGCTACTAAATCCTACTCTATTGCTAATTAAGATGGCAAGTCAGTGACGCATTTAATGGTACCATTCAATCTAAGTATTGTTACGGCCATATCAAGTGATGGTGGTAAACTATTCAGAATTGTTGCTATTTGCATTTTCTATGGAATTTCGGTTCCAACAGTAAATAAATCTTTAGCCATGATAATCATCTTCTTACAATGTTTAATTACATTATCACCTTCTTGCATGCGAGAAGACTTATATCTATGTAATAAAAGTTGCATGTTCACCTCAGATATAGTGTCATATTTTTCCTTAATTGCATTCCACAATTCTTTTGCACTTTCATAAATCTCAAAAACTTTTATCAAGTCATCTTCCATAAACATTAACATAAGAATTTTAGCTTTCTTGTCATTTAAATTCCACAGCTCATATTCCTTCTTTTGTTCCACAGTAGGATCATCTCTGAGAATAGGAGCAGTGCCTTTTATGACGTTATCTACGTTGTCATGGATAAGACCAAATCTAATCTTCCTATACCACATATCATAATTGGTACCATTAAAAAGCTCTATCTTGATCAATTCAGAAGTAATTAATTTACTAGCCATTCTGGTAAGGTTTTGAAATATTATGCAAAATGATTTAATTTGGTGAGAAATTGTTTTGAAAACAAGTAATAATATTAAAAAAAATTGATCATGACGGCTAAAGAAACAAGTGTAGGAGTAAGTAAACTATGTTAAGGTATAACACTTTATATTTAAAAAAATTAAAAATAAATGCAGGGAGAGAAAAATCAACTGCGGGTTGGAACCTGAGCTAAGGGTATTTTGTCATCTGCCTAAAAGCTATGGGCCTATAAGCCATCAAAAAAATTATAATTACCGAAAAGAAAATATACTGAGATTCGAACCAGAGAGCTAAGGGTACGCGTAAATGCTACAAGATTAGGAGCTGCCAATTAAGTTATGTATTTACATGTTCTAAATGGTAAAAATAAAACAATATAAAGAGTGTTATCCTACTATTCTATAAAGTCCAAACAAAAGGTTCACTGTCAACTATCTTCTTCCTCACACAGCAAAAGAGAACAAATCTCTTTATTTACTTTTGATCCCCCCAAAAAAATTATCGGGTAATACAGAAAATAAAATTCCAAAAAATAAAATAAATTTTGCGATGTTACCTCATCTACAAAAGGAATACCTAATGAGCGAAGAAAAAAATGAAGCGAGATCAGGATAGCAACGAGAGGAAGCTATAGCGGAGGAAAACGAGATCGGATCGAAGAATCGAAGCACTATAATGGAATCAGTGAAGAATCGAAACGATTTCAGGCAGCAACGAGCGTCATCGAGATCAAGTAGCAACGAACGTCATCAAGATCGGATCGAGTTGCTCTGATACCAGTGAAGATTAATAGAAAATAAAGTGGATTTATTTTTTATTTTATTTGGGGCTCCGAGTATAGCCGATTCAAGATCGATAATCTCAAGGAGGTACGCTCATCTCCATTTTATGGGTATTTCTCTTATGCCCTTCTCCTATGTTATCTTGCCTTATTCCCTACGAATGAAATTCGCGAGATACTCGTTCCCACGATCTTAACTCTCTCGTACTTGACGCGATCGCGAGTGAGGAATCGAAACGAATGCATTTTCTGCTTCTTAACACCCAATAATTGGGCCGGTCGGATATTTGGCCACAAGGCCACAACCGCTTACATTGAAGAGGTCGTCAAGGAGGAGGTGACGGGAGAATTTAAAGGAGAGGAGGACACGAAAGGCAGAGGAGGGGGAGCAGCGGCGCAGGAGGAGATGGAGGGTCATGGAGGAGTCGCGAGGGTCGAGGGGGAAGGCTGAGGTGGCGGCAAGGGTGAGGAAAGAGTGGGACGGCGAAGGAGGGGGGAGGGAGAAGAGAAAAGAGGAGGCAAAGGATGGGATTGTGGGGGGCGGCAGCGAGGTCATGGGGGAAGGTGGAGGCGAAGGGAGCGATGAGGGGATGGTGATGGTGGCAGTGAGGTGGGATTGGCAGTGTGGAGGCTAGGGAAAGAGTTAGGTTAAACTTATGAGTGCGGATTAGCATAGGGGAGGATGAACATGAAGGGAGGTCAGGGAAGGATGGAGGAGGTCGAGCGAAGGTCGGGAAAGAAAGAGAAGGTCAATGACAGCAGGGGAAGGTCGAGCGGAGGTCGGTAAAGAAGAAGATGATGGCGGTGGTGATGGGGATCGGGGGAGGGGTGGGGAATGAAGAAGATGGCGATGGTGATGATGAAGATGGTGATCAAGAAGCAGAGATGGGATGCGGGATGATGAAAATGATGATCAAGGAGGAGAAAAGGGGGCAAGGAGGGGGAGGCAGAGGGAAGAGGTCGGGGTGATGGTGGTGGCGATAAAGTCGAGAGAGTGGAAGGCCATTAGGGTTAGGATTTGATAGGGGTTAAAATTTATTAAGTGGGTTTAGGATTAGTTAATTAAATTTTTAGTGATTAACTTTTTTGAGGATTTAAAAATAAAAAAATAAAACAAATGGATGAAAACCGACAGAGCGGGCATTTTGTGGAATTTAGAACTTTTGGGGAGCTTTTTTGTGGAATTTAGAACTTTTGGGAGGCCTTTTATAATTCGGTAAATTTGAAGGAGGCTTTTTTGTAAATAGCTAACTTTGGAAGGTGTTTCTGTAAAAAAAACCTAAGAATTATAATTTAGATTTTAATATAGAAACAAAAGCAATATGTGGTCACTAAAAGTTAAATTGATGCTTTGTTATATAAAAATCATTTTTCATGTCATAACTCATGCATTTTCTTTTCAAAATGACAGAACGTCGATTCATTCCTAAAAAGCTCGCATCCAAAAAAGACTATACATTATTGAGATTTACATATTTAAGTTTGTTTGCAAAATAAGTTACATATTTAAGTTTTTTACAGAAATATTTAAATATCTATTTAGATGCTATGCATAATAGTTATTTTTACTTAGCTTTTGATTTCATTTTTTTCAACTCGATCAGTAGATCGGTATAAACTATCTAAAAATATATATCTTGCATAAAGAAATCTTTCAATCTAACGTTACATTTTAGCTTTATAGCTCTAGTCCCCTCAACAGCAACCATATACTGAACCCTCAGCTACATAAACCTCAGGATGCTCATCAGGCAGCATCGTAATCTACAAAAAATAAAAATAAAAACTAAAATAATCCCAATGAACAAACTCAAAGATCAAAACTGCAAGAAGAAATCACCTGAACAATCGCATTGATCCCTAAGATTCAATAAATGACGTTGTCAATCCCTAACTCGCCGCAGATCGCCGTTCGCGAAACCCATTAAGGCGAGGGTTTCGATTTGGGCGAGATTTCAGGGGTTAGGGTTTCATTTTGAATCGAAACAGCAGCAGCAAAAGCTAAGGAAATCGAAGGAGAGGAAGAGGAAGAGAGCGATGATGAGAGAATTTGGGTTTTGCCAAATGGGGGCGCACGATCGAAACTTGCGGGAGAGAATTGAGAAGCGAAGGATTATGAAAGGAGAAGCACGAAAAAATATTAAAGACGACAACATTTATTTTATTTGTTTCCAAGAATTATTTGGACTGTCCAATTAAAGATGAAACAAACTGAACGGTTGAGATTGATTTAGATGATGGGCCATTTGGAAGGCCTATTTCCTTGTGACAGGCCTGATTACAAACGATGGTTTGAGTCACTGCTCATAATTGTTGGTTATTCACATATTTGATGTGAATTAGATTTCAATAACTGGAAGACATGACAAAATAAAATTTATTTGAACTAATTACATTTTGGGATTTTTTTCATGTCACCCCCCAAAATAAAGGCAATTCCATATCCCCCCACCAAAAAAAAAGTTTGAACTTTCACATTTCTCCCCAGAAGTCGTAAGTTACCCAAAATACTTATGTTGGTTATTTTTACACAGCTTCCGTTATATATACGTTGAGTAAAAAATATTGATTAGAAGAGAGAACACAAGTCCCAACTTATTATTGTGCAACCCACATTAGAAAATCATAACGTGAGTTATATTTTGAAGGAAGAGTACATAATGAGGGTATTTTTGGTTAACTATGGGGGTGAAATCTGAAATTTAAAACTTTTGGGGATGATATATGGAAATACCTAGGTTTTGGGGGTGATATGTGAAAAAAAATCATACAATTTATGCCCAAGACTGAAAATATTACACACAAAAAAACTAAAAGATTTCATGATTCTCTCTCGCAAATAAACCTGAGTTTCCGGGTGGAGCGTATATGATAATGAGTAAAGATGTTTCGATTAGTTTTTAACTAAGTTAGATAGTTGTATTTGTGTTAAGTGCCAAGGAGGCATGCTGTTCTCTCCTTGCAAATGCCCCTGCGAATTGGGTTAAGACAAGAGGGTCGAGTGATCCTACTGAAGCTTGTCGGAACCAACTTACAGTCCCCGATGGAGCTCCTTTTCGGGCCTCCATCAGATGTTGTCTTCCGTTGATCTCGCGGTGAGTTTAGCTGATTATTCTTCGTTGCGTGTGGGTCTCAAAGGGTTTTTGGAGGAAGAGGTGAGGTGAGGAAGTTGCTGCCGAGTACCTGCAAAGAAGTTCCGGGGTGATTTGGTACCACCAAGGACCCTCCGACACTCAAGTTAGTGATGAGATTCGAGCAGAGTAACGGCGTGAAAGTGTAAAAATGGCTTCCCCGACCCCTCTGTGATGGGGTTTTTTATAGCGACGGCTGCACGCAGCAGCAGGCGCGAGAATCTCGCCGGCAGTTACGCTCCCGACGTCACGCCCGCGTAAAGAGCAAATCGCCCATTAATGGGGATCGTGATGGCGTGGAACGTGGGACGTTGCTGGCGGAGAATCTATGCGTGGCGAGATTTGCGGAGCGGCGGTTATGCCTGTGAGTGGTGGAGTTGGTCGGTCGGAGGGACCGAGGAAGACGACCTCGGCTGGGGAGCTCGGAGACGAGCAAGAGGGCCGAGAGGGCCGAGAAGTCTTGGTCCTGTGGCAGCTTAGGGCAAGCTGAGAGGCCGAGGAGGCCAATTCGCAGGGGGGCCCGAGGAGGGGCCAGCTTGGGCTTGCTGGTCGGGCACGGGATGGCCTGATCGGTCCCTGCGGGCCCATTCTTCTGAGTTCTGTGACACGTCACCTGCCACGTGTCGTGATCTTGGGGTCGCCAATATCGAGCATTACATTAGCCCCCCACTCTTGTCCCGACCAGATAGTGGTCGGGTCAGGAACGGATTACCGGGCTTCCCGAAGTGAGATCTCTTCTATGGTTTCGTCAGGGCGAGCCCTCGGGCCGTCGGTTGTCTTTTCCTCTAGCGAATCAAGGCGAGATCTTTGCATCTAAAGGAGGTGCGCCAGTTCGTGTTCCCTGCAGTCGAAGCGACCGTCCACGTGTCGAGCGTCGATTAGCCAATGCGACGTGCACAGGTCCGCGGCATCTGATGGGACACGGTCCCGCGCTGGGCTGCCACGTGGAATGATCGGAGCCACTGGGCGCGAGGATCCGTTTTGGCGGGAGACGATGGACGCCGTTGGATGCGGCCGTACGCGGTGATAAAACAAGGGCAGGGCCCGCCTCAGGGCCCCCAACCTTTCATTTCCCTTCTTCCTTAAAAGGCTGTCGTTCAGCGTTCTTCTTCCTTTGGGATACATAGTTCTCTCCCACTCTTCGGGTGGCCCATGCTGGGAGGAAGCTAGTGGCGTAGACGAGCCCCCGGCCAGCTCGCGCCCTCCGCCGGATCCTCTTCCGGCGGCAGGGCCGTCCATTTCGTCGACGGCATCTGGTGGTTTCTTTGGCGGCGGCCAGAGTCGTCAGCAGTTGCCCGAGTCCCAGGCTAGGGACGGGGAGAAGGGCAAGGGCATGCGCCTTCTCAAGAGGAAGAGGACGGTTTCTCGCGCGCCGTCGAAGGCCTCTGAAGGGATTCCCGTGCAGGAAGGGGGCTCCGTCTTCACAATTCCGACTGGGCTTTCTGTCGCCGCCGGCCTGCTCGCCAGGATGGAGGAGTCGGCCGGGGGAAAGTTCCCGTGTGGCTCCTTGAGGAATCAATTGGAGGCCATGGCGCAAGGGGCGGTCCAGGTACGAATCCCTCCACTCGTATTCGTCTCGATATGCCTCCCCTTGGTTCGGGTGCTTCCTGGTTTCTCATCGGCTTTTTGTCAGGTTCTTCAACACTGCGCCCTTGCCACTCGTATGGAGGCCGAGGGGGCGTTCCACGCCCCGAGACCAGTGGAGGCGTTCCCTTCGGAGGTCGAGATTTTGCAACGCGGCCTGTGCCGGGAGAGGGAAAAAGCTGACGTTGTGGCGGGCCGGGCGGAGGCTGCGGAGCTTGCCAACTCGGCGACCCAGGGTGCTCTTCGTCGTCTGAACGCGTCTCTTCGGGTTGCCGACAGGAAGCTGGCGGACATGGACGAACACTTTGCGGCACTGGAAAAAGAGAGGGATGCCAGCAGGGGAGACGCCGAGGCGGCGCTGCTGAAGGCCCAAGTTGCCGAGGCTCGGGCTAAGAAAGCTGTGGTCGAGTATAAAGTATCAAAGCAGTTTTACACCGAGCTCGGGGAGTATTCTGCCGTCGCGTGGAACAAAGCTCTGGACGCCGTGAAGGAACAGCTTCCTGAGTTCAACGATGGTGAACTCTATGCTCGGGTCCCGCTTCTGGCGGCGAAGCCTCCGGTGAGAGATGGCGAGGGGAGCAGGGCGTGCCCCTGGTGGCAAAGTCTCCGGTGGTAAGGCCTTGGGCCATAACGCCGACGATGAAGTGGCCGAAGTAAGCTTCCGGGCAGTTTGTAGGGATGGGGGGCCCTAGAATACCCTTTGTAAAGACCTTGATTTTGGCAATAAAAGAAAAATCCTTGATTCGTCGGTTTGCATTTTGTCTTTTGTGTGTGAAGGACGTTCGTAGGATATCCTTGCTTGTACTGTCGTGTTTTCGTGTCAGGTTGGCCATTTGTCTGGCGATCTCCTGTCGAGTTAACCCCAATCACCAGCCGGCGAATGTGTCAAGTGCTATCGCAGAGGTATCCTCATGTATATGTCGTGTTTCCGTGTCAGGTTGGCCATTTGTCTGGCAATCTCCTGTCGAGTTGACCCCAATCACCAGCCGGCGAATGTGTCAAGCGCTGCCGCGGAGGTATCCTCATGTATGGCCTCTGAGGTCGATGGGAGATCGTTCAAACTTGAATGAACCTGTCATCCTTCCGGGGATCCCGGATCCTCATGTATGGCATAGGGCTACCGGCCGGGCTTGGCCGAGTAAGTTGGTTGCGTGGTTGCCTCTTGATGAGGGCTTTGATCTTTGGCGTCGTGGGTAGGCAACTACCAGCCTGGGATAAATGAGCGGGGTAGCCGCTCCGGTACCTCTTGTGAGGGCATTTGATCCCTGGCGTCGGGGGTAGGGAGCTACCAGCCGGTGTAGACCGAGCAGGGTTGCTGCTCGGTTGCCTCTTGCGAGGGCTTTGATCCTTCAGGACGGGGACTGAGCAGGGTTACTTCCCAGTGCCTCTTGGCGAAGACTTTGATCCCTGTCGGTTATGGTAGGAAGCTACCAGCCGGGGATAGCCGAGCAAGGACCCGACTGCCTCTGGGAGGACTTTGGTCCTTGGCGCGGGAAGAGCTATAAGGCTGTAAGAAGCCTACCAATGACCCTTGGCCGGGTAGGGTTACCGCCCGGTGCCTCTTGGCGAGGGCTTTTGTCCTGAAAAGATAGCCGAGCGAGGGGACCTCGGGCTCGACTGCCTCTGGGAGGGCTTCTTGATCCTCTGCGTTGCGGCAGAGAAGCTGCCCGCAGGGGATAGCCGAGCGAGAGAGCCTCGGGCTCGACTGCCTCTGGGAGGGCTTCTTGATCCCCTGCGTTGCGGCAGGGAAGCTGCCCGCAGGGGATAGCCGAGCGAGGGAGTCTCGGGCTCGACTGCCTCTGGGAGGGCTTCTTGATCCCCGGCGTTGCGGCAGGGAAGCTGCCCGCAGGGGACAGCCGAGCGAGGGGACCTCGGGCTCGACCGCTTCTGGGGGGGGCTTTTCCGTTGTACAGGGGGAACTCTACCGGGGAAAAAGATTAGAAGTTTCTTTATTCATATGGGTAGGAATTCTAGACAACGCTTTAAATCTTCTTGTTAAAGGGAAATCTCGAGTGGTAGCTGGGGTGCAACGCTTCGCTAGCTTTGACCTCATTGGTATAGCTTGAGCTTCTCGGCGTTGTAAGGCCAAGGGAAGTTCCGTCCGTCCGCGTCCTGTAGGCGGTAGGCTCCGCCGGGGAGCGTTTCGGAGACTAGGAAAGGACTTTCCCACTTTGGGGAGAACTTGTGAAGCCTTCCTTGGTCGATGAATTCGTTCCGCCGCAGGACTAGGTCCCGGTCCTGAAGGAGCGATGTTTTACCCGAGCGTTGTAGTATCGGGCTGTCTACTGTTGATAGGCGGCGGCTCTGATCTGGGCCCGATCCCTTTTCTCCAACAGTATGTCGAGGTTGGTTTGTAGTGCCGTGGTGTTTGCGTCATCGTCGAAGTGCTAGACCCAGTGACTGGGTAGCCCGATCTCCGCTGGGACCATCGCTTGGGTCCCGTAGAAGAGGCTGAAAGGGGTCTCCCCGGTGGGAGTCTTTTTTGACGTGCGTAGGGCCCATAAGACCCGGGGTAGCTCCTCGACCCAACTGCCTTGCATCCCTTCCAGGCAGGTTCGGAGACCCCGGAGGACGTCCCGGTTAGCGACTTCGGCCTGCCCGTTACATTGGGGATGTGCGACCGCGGCGAACTTCATGAGGATATGGTATTCTTTGCAGAAGTCCCTTACTTTCTCATTCTCGAAGTTCGTCCCGTGGTCGGTGATGATGCACCTTGGGATACCGAACCGGTGTATCAGGTTGTTTTGGAGGAACTTGATGGTTGTGGCGGCGTCCGGTTTCCTGATGGGAACGGCCTCAATCCACTTGGTGAAGTAGTCCACCGCGACGAGGACGTATTTATGCCCGCCAGTTCCGGTGAGGAACTAGCCGATCATATCCAATCCCCATTGGGCGAATGGCCACGAGGACGTCAGGGCAGTTAGCTCGGTAGCCGGGAGGCAGGGAATACTGCCGTGGAGTTGGCAGCTCTTGCACCTCCTGACCATCTTCGGGGCGTCCTCGTGCATGGTGTGCCAGTAGTACCCCTGGAGTAGTGCCTTTTGGATCAAGGTTCGAGCCCCCTGGTGTGCGCCGCCCACCCCTTCATGGATTTCCCGCCGGACGTAGTCGGCTTCGTGGGGGTCAACGCACCGGAGCAGGGGCTGGGTGAAGGCCTTCTTGTAGAGGTTCCCGTTGCTCCAGCCGAAGTGGGTGGCTCTGGCCCGGAGGCGGCGGGCGGCCTCTCTGTCCTCCGGGAGCATGCCGTCCTTCAGGAATTCCACGAGGGGCCTCCTCCAATCCCGGTCGTTCTCCTGCACCGTGTAGACTTGGAGCGTCGCCGCCTCGTCTCCCACGCTGGGTCGGGTCAAGGTTTCGAAAAGTATTGACCGCCTATTGCTGGCCGAGTATGATGAAGCCAGCTTGCTCAGGGCGTCTGCTTGAGCATTCATTTGCCTGGGTATTTGTTCCACCTGGATTTCGTCGAAGTTTTATCGGAGATTCCTCACCTCGTCTAGGTACTTTATCATTAGGGGCTCCCGAGCCTCGAAGTAGCCAGTCACTTGGCCGACAAATAGGGCCGAGTCGCTGCAGACTCGGATGATCTTCAGCCCCAGCCCGACGGCCATGCGCAGTCCGGCTAGGAGGGCTTCGTACTCCGCCGTGTTGTTCGACGCTTTGAAACCGAGCCTCAAGGAATACTCCATCTCGGCTTCGTTTGGGCCCCGGATAATGAGGCCGGCACCGCAGCCTTCCTCGGTAGAAGACCCATCGACATAGACGACCCACTCCGGAGCTGAGCTAGGGCCTTCCCGGACGGGATGCCGGGCTGTCAGGGGCGGCGCGGAATCCGGCTTCCTGCTAGGGATGGTGCATTCAACGATGAAATCGGCCAGGGCCTGCGCCTTGATGGCTTGCCTCGGGCGATACCTTATGTCGAATTGAGATAGCTCCCATCTCCATTTCTCTAGACGGCCTGAGGACTCCGGTGATGCCAGGATACCCCCCAATGGGCGCTCAGTGAGGACAGTGATCGTGTGTGCTTGGAAGTAGTGCCGCAGTTTCCGCGAGGTTACTACGAGGGCCAGCACAATCTTCTCTATGGCAGGGTATCTCGTCTCCGCGTCCTTGAATACATGGCTCACATAGTACACTGGCTTCTGTGCCCCCTCGGCCTCTCGGACGAGCACCGAGCCTGCTGCCTGGTCGGATACTGCCAGGTACAGCGACAGCTCGTCCCCTTCCACGGGCCGGGTGAGCAGGGGCGGTGTCGCGAGGTGCCTCTTTAGTTGGTCGAAGGCGGCTTGGCAGTCTTCCGACCACTCGAACCTCGGAATTTTCCTCAGCGCTTTGAAGAACGGGAGGCATTTCTCCCCCGTCCTGGACATGAAACGGCTTAGAGCGGCGACCTGCCCTATGAGCCGCATGATCTCGACGTTGGTCTTGGGTGCGGTCATGCTCAGGATGGCGTCGATATTCTCCGGGTTAGCTTCAATTCCACCGTCAATGACCATGAACCCGAGGAATTTCCCTCCGGTGACTCCGAACGCACACTTGGCGGGGTTCAGCTTCATGTTGAATTCGCGGAGCACCCCAAACGCCTCGCCCAGGTCCTTGACATGGTCGGCCGACGAGATGGACTTGACGAGCATGCCATCAACGTAGACTTCCATGTTCCTGCCGATCTGTGGCTTGAACATGCGGTTGACCAGCCTCTGGTGTGTGGCCCTGGCATTCTTAAGGCCGAAGGGCATCACCCTGTAGCAGTACACCCCCTGGTCTGTTGTGAATGCGGTCATGTCTCTGTCATCAGGATTCATGCGGATTTGGTTATAGCCGGAGAAAGCGTCCATGAAGCTCAGAAGCTCGTGCCCGGCCGAGCTGTCGACGAGCTGATCTATGCGGGGGAGCGGGAAGTTGTCCTTGGGGCAGGCCTTGTTGAGGTCGGTGAAGTCGACGCACATACGCCACTTCCCACTCGACTTCTTGACCAGGACCACGTTTGCCAGCAACTCCGAGTAGGGCACATTCCTGATGAAGTTGGCGGCGAGGAGCCGGTCAACTTCCTCTTCGATAGCCTTCTGTTTGACCGGGGCGAAGCTTCTTTTCTTCTGCCTGACGGGTCGGGCCGTAGGATCAACTCCGAGCTTGTGGGAGATGATTTTAGGGTCGATCCCAGGCATGTCTGCCGGTGCCCAGGCGAAGACGTCGGAATTGCTTCGGAGGAACTCGATCAGGTCATCCCGCTGAATTCCCGTCAGGAGTGACCTGACCTGGACGGTCTTTCCTGGGTCTCCTTCCGCTAAGGACACCTCGGTCAGAGGCTCGACCGGTGCCCCACGAACCTCCTTCCGCTCGTCCCGGGTGTCCAGGGACCCTTTAATGTCACTGCATGCATCGGCGCTATCAGTGTGCTGCTCGGGAGAAGATGCCCCTGTCAGGCCTACCTCCGCGACCCGCTGGCTCCCATATACCCGGCCTACCCCACCCTGATCGAGGGGGAATTTTATCTCCAGGTGGTATGTCGAGATCTGGGCCTGGAGGGAGTTCAGCATCGGCCTGCCAAGGAGGACGTTGTAAGCCGATGGGACCTAGCCACAATGAAGTCCACAGGCAGTGTGCGCGTGCGGCCGGGCTCCCCGATCGTGAACTGCAGGGTGACCACCCCTTGTGCCGGGACGGAATGGTTGGTGAACCCCGAGAGGACGTGGGAGGTCGGTCTCAGGTCCGCTGGGGCCAGCCCCATACGCAAAAAGCAGTCGTGGAAGAGGATGTCCGTCGAGCTGCCCGAATCGATGAATATTCGGTGGACCTCGTGTCGGTGAATTTGCGCTATGATCACCAACGGATAGTTGTAGGCACGGATATGCCGTGTAGATCTTCGTCACCAAAGGTGATGGGCTCTTGGCCCCTAGCCCTTTTGCTCGGGCGGCCGCCGGAGCCTGTGAGACGACAGCTAGCGGGGAGACCGACGACCTTTGGCGAGGGTTCGCCCGCATCTCCGTTGCGAGGGAGGCGACAACGGGCGTTTGGATCTTTAGGGGAATCGGTGGTCATGTGGGCGGAGATCGGAAGGCCAACTTTGTATTTTGTGGAGTTATTGTTCCCACAGACGGCGCCAACTGATGGAGCTCCTTTTTGGGCCTCCATCAGATATTGTCTTCCGTTGATCTCGCGGTGAACTTAGCTAATTATCCTTCATTGCGTGTGGGTCTCAATGGGTTTTTGGAGGAAGATGTAAGGTGAGGAAGTTGTTGTCGAGTACCTGCAAAGAAGTCCCGGGGTGGTTTGGTAACACCAAGGACCCTCCGACGCTTAAGTTAGTGATGAGATCCGAGCAGAGTAACGGCGTAAAAGTGTAAAAATGGCTTCCCTGACCCCTCTGTGATGGGGTTTTTATAGCGGCGGCTGCACGCAGCAGCAGGCGCGAGAATCTCGCCGGCAGTTACGCTCCCGACGTCACGCCCGCGTAAAGAGCGGATCGTCCATTAATGGGGATCGTGATGGCGTGGAACGTGGGACGTTGCTGGCGGAGAATCTGCGCTTGGCGAGATTTGCGGGGCAGCGGTTACGCCTGTGAGTGGTGGAGTTGGTCGGTCGGAGGGACCGAGGAAGACGACTTCGGCTGGGGAGCTCGGAGACGAGCAAGAGGGCCGAGGAGTCTTGGTCCTGTGGCAGCTCAGGGCAAGCTGAGGGGCCGAGGAGGCCAATTTGCAGGGGGGCCCGAGGAGGGGCCAGCTTGGGCTTGCTGGTCGGGCACGGGGTGGCCTGATCGGTCCCTGCGGGCCCATTCTTCTGAGTTCTGTGACACGTCATCTGCCACGTGTCGTGATCTTGGGGGTCGCCAATATCGAGCACTATCAGTCCCCATTCGCTTGAGGTGTGCAGGGCTATGCTCGAAGGCCCCATCTCTTCTGGTGTAAAATATATATGTTAAAATCAAAATTTGTTATATTTCCTACTTTGGTCTTATAAATAGAAACTTCATAGCGTGGGCTGCACGTGTACATATTTTAAACAACAGATATTATTGATGGAAAAATTTTATCCTAAAACTTACCTAGGATATCTATAGTTTTTCTAAATTTAAATTAAATTCATGTGGTTACTTTAGAATCGAGAAATTTATGATGTATATACAAAATAACAAAGATATAAGTACTTGTGTATAAATTTGTAAGACTTTTGACCATGAAACGGAATGTATAATGAATGAGAGAGAAAGAGTGTTGCCGACCTTTCATATTCTTATTTTTGTCTTTTGTGGTGAATGTGGTGGACTTCTTCAATTTTCAATTTTAGCTAATGGAATTTTGTCATTTTTCTTATATATTATTTTGTTGATTAATGAGTACATTTTGTGTTTGCTCAAGTTAAAAAGACATGAGTTGCAGAGTGCATCTAAATCGAATGTTTGAACCGTTTGTTCAAACAAAAGTATGAAACTGTGCTGTAGATATGATTCTCATGGTGAGATTGAAAACAAGATTAATTCCCCCTAAACACAAAATAAATTAATTGATAATTAGGAAAATGAGAGAGAAAAGATGTGGCAACTACAACTTGTTTTTATCATAAAAAATAAAAACACACTGATCAAGTCAAGCTCCAATCCAAGCCTGTTAGGGCGACTTGAGTGATCTTTTATTTTTGGGTAAATTGTTGAAAACCCCGGGCCTAAAAAAAGACCTGTCAAAAAATCCATGGGATTTTTCATCATGTGAAAACCCTTCAGAACCCACCACTTATTCCATGCAATACAAACTGTAGCCATATGTATTTTAGTATACCCCAAAAATACCCTTAGAAACCCATGTGCCTAAGTACAAGTTGATAACTGCAAGTTTTTGAGGAAAATTTCTGATTTTAAGTAACATGTAACTTCTATTAGGTTGCATGTAACTTTTATCCTGAATTGTGTTTTGTTGATTTTTTCTTAAAATACTAAACATTAAATACTTTAACCAAGCCATCCCCCCCCTAAATATTCATCACTTTTCCTCCCAAAAACCCTATGCTGCCAACAGAATAAAAATTATCCCGTTCATTTTCTCCATTATCTATTATCTTCTCTCTTTTACTACACTTTCATTTACTACCAACAAACTAAATCTTCATTTACACTCTTATTCATTGAGGTGGTCTAAATTTGGATATTAATGTGTTTTGTGAGTGGAACCAATGGGAAAGATTCGGTCTTACCCATCTCGGAGGCGACAACATGATTCGAATTGAAAGGAATAATCCGTTTGAACTTGATATACCGGTTGATAAGCTAAAACTTTCATACAAATAGAGAAATATGGAGACCATATGGTTAAGAAGATAACCGAAAATGATTATGTAAATATAGTCTGTATCCATCAAGAGACGAACGAGAAGGTCATTCATATGCAAGCATCTGTTAATACTCTAGCCATTATGAGCAGTTTGTTTTTATTTGACTTGATTTTTTTTAGAGAAATATATAAGACAGTTTTCTGCAACCTGTATGCTATTTCCTATAACATTTAAGCACTTACTTATAACATCTAAACACCTGCCTCTAATTTCTAAGCGGTTGCCTGTAATTTGTAAGAACTTGCCTTTAATTTGAAAGCAGCTGCCTGAAATTTCTAACCGGTTGTCTGTAACTTCTAAACAGTTGCATGTAATTTCTAAGAAGTTGCATTTCCCAAATATTTAAGAAGATCTGTCTTTAATATCTAATAAGTTGCTTGTAATATTTGCATGGATGCAAGTAATAATATGTTAAGAAAAGCGTTTTCTGTGTAACAGTCAACACGCATCATCATCTTCCGCTCTAGCAATTACGCATGACCGAGTACTTGAATTGGAGTCAAGATTGCCACCGGTGAGGCAAGATAATCAAATAATGAGGAATAATATCCCGGTTGCGTGGCATGACACAATTCAGGACATATCTCAAATATTCAAGGGCTCTTACGAAGTTAGAATGGCTCTTTACCAATTAAGCTATTGCGAAACAATTCAACTTCGATTACATAAAGAACAATGGCATCTGAATGTTGGTTGTTGTGTATTTTGTTTTATATTTATACATCCACTCTCAAGTTTCGTAAACCTTTTGTACTAAAATATTACGATATTCGTTATAATTTTGCTATAAATTTTTCTATTGATTAAGTAAGCATCTGAATAAAATTTAGAAACTATTTTATGAATCCTTTTATTTGCAGTTGCTTATAATATCTAGGCACTTGCCTGTAGCTTCTGATTAATTTCATATAATTTCTATGCATTTGCCTTCAACTTCTAACCACTTCCCTGTAATTTCTAATTAGTTACTTGTAATTTCTAATATGTTGCCTGTAACTTGTAAGCACTTGCCTATAATTTCTAACAACTTACATGTAATTTCTAATTAGTTGACTGTAAATTTTAATTAGTTGCATGTAACTTCTAACTATTTGCCTATAACTTATAATTAGTTGTATGTAATTGCTAAGAAAAAAATTTGGAGTTTAGCTCCTCGGAGTACTCAGGGGTCTTATCAGAAGGCGCCCGGGTTCTCGGGGTACCTAAGCCCCTTCTCAGAAGGTGCCCACGTACCCTGCTTTACAGATAGAGCCAGTCTCTGTCTGCAAGGGTTCTTCCACATCGGTTTCGCCCTTTTTTGATCTCTTCCACTGCCCCTGTGTCTGCCATACCTTCAACATCGGTTATATAAAACTGATAATATCAATAAAAATATCATTCATATCACAGTATCGGCGATCATCGGCTATATAAAACAGATAATATCAACAAAAATATCATTTGTATCACAATATCGGCCGATATCGGCAATATTAAAGTAAATACGTAAACATTTTTTTACAATCATTAGACAAACCAGTAACATATAAGGAATTTGTCATTCTAACTCAAAATAAGTAATAATATCTACGAAAATCGACTATATACAAATAGATGAATACATGTACGAATGACAAAGAGTTCAAATTTCGGCCAAACAAAAACAGAAACAATATCAAGCCATTTCTTCCTCGTTCGCCAATAGAATTTGTGTCGTACGTATCGGCCGCTACTGCATCAACTCTTTTCCTTCCAAGGCATCCGGAATCCGCCGACACTCGATCAATACCTTCATGAATAAGTAGACGAACAAGCCGCAATCAGAACTGTTAAATAACAACGTTAACAAACACATATTGTTATAACCCTTAACAATCAGAAATGTTAAAACAAAACTTCTAAATAAAGGAAATACTGCTTATGAATTCTTTTGTATTTGGCAAGGGACACTAGTAAAGTGAAATGCATTGAAAGCCCCATACTTGTCGAATTTCTTTGTCTCAAAATTGAGTAGGTACCGCAAATATATCTTAACCCCTTACTCCCAATGAGGGTCACACGCAAGTAAAGAATAATGCTGCAATTCTTTTATGGCAAAATCTATAATGAGCAACGTCCAATGAGAGTTATGACACATCGGGGTCATAATATGAGTAGAGGGGGAATGTCATGCATCGTCAACGTATATATTACATCCACTACTATTGAAGTACACCTTTCCAGATTCATCAGGATCAACAATTATCCCCTGCCATAAATATTTAACTTGTTAATAAATTGATGAATGTAATCTGGAGAACCGGATAAAATGAGTATGCATTACCATTGTCCACGGCCTCATGAAGGCAAATAGAGGTACTATTGTGTCAGGGGCCAAAGACTTCATCAAGTTATCTGCCATCTTGACAAAATAGTCCATCACCAATAAAGAGTTTACATATTTATAAGTTTCCTGTAACATCTATTAAGTTGCCCGTAATTTCTAATAAGTTACCTGTAATTTCTAACCACTTACCTGTAAGTTCTTGTAAGTTGCATGTAACTTCTAACTATTTGCCTGTAACTTTTAGGAATTTGCTGTAATTCCTAATAAGTTGCATGTAATTTTTACTAAGTTGCCTGTAACATCTATGAACCTGATTATAATTGTTGGATATAGGTGTTCTCAAGGCGATTATCGTAATTACAAGATGACAATTATTGTAATTGAAGGAGGACCTATACAGATAGAACAATCTTGCTCGAAATGATAATATGATATATGGTTTGCTTTTATCTTTCATGTGAATACATTTTACTCGATATCACGTATCGCTAATACATGATGATAAAGCCTATAGGATTTTTGCTTGACTACTAGGATTGTGATAGGGATCATACTAGTGGGGTCTGGGTAGTCCATAAGCACATCCTTAAATGTCCCTAGTCGTAGCATTATCGAGACTGGGCATTAGTACTCTAGTTTATACTAGTGTATACGTTTCTTGATCCCTACCGGGACAATGGTTGATCACATATCTATTGGTGCTTGACATCGAAGATTGTATACATGTGCTCATTGGGAATGCGTTACACTAGACGAACCTGCCGAGAATTCTTAGGTGGAATTATACCTATTATCAAATAGCGGTTCTCTGGTGACAATAGTACATGGTAGTCCTTTAATCTGAGCTCGCCATAGTGTCTTGTGTGTGTTCCCACTATATTTTGATTACTATCCTACCATGGTTCTACTGAGTCGTTCAAACAGGTTTTAGTAGGGTATTGTCCCGATGCACATGGAGGCAGTGAGAGGTCGAGGGGATTCGTCTCTCCCAGTATATGGAGTCGATATCGCGCAGAGCGGGACATGACTATAACCATAAGTCTGTTTCCACAGTAAGTGAGATAAACTAATAAGTGTTATCATTTGTATCTCCGTTGGTTATGAGTTCGATGTCTGCATGACTTATTGGGTTATTAGGGGTGTGATAGTTCCACCCCCAGATCTGGTATGCAATACTCTTTGACTAAGAGACCAGACTGTATGGTATTCGTCGCTTATAGATTTTGTCGGTTCCCGATGAGTTTGCTCGTCGACCTGCCTTTATCTTGATCATACTTGGGTAGCAGTCATGTGTAGCTAGTACCGCTGACGAGCTTGTGGGTTAACCCGTGAGGGGATTGAATATGAAAGTGTTTCAGATTCAATCGGATATGATCATGTTTAATCTACTGTCAGCTTATTGACAAATCTTTAGAGTCCCGCAACGAAAGTGCATGCCCAAGCGAAATGATGATGTGGCATGTGTATTGGATACATGCGGGAGTTCTATTAAATGCGTGATTTAATCGAACGTCCAAAGATACTAGCCGGTTTAAAAGCCGGAATATTAAGTTAAGTATTGACTTAATAATTGTATATGAGATTGTGTATATGATACACACACTCTCTCTCTCCAGTATATGATACTTATAGTTTATTGTGTATTTGATACATGATGTGTATGTGTATAGGATATATATACTTCCTTTTATATATATATATATATATAAACCATGTGATGGTGGCGTCCTCCATCCCTCTCTTTGCATGACAACAAATAGGAGAGAGAAAGGGAATGAGAGAAGTCTTTTAAATAAAGAGAAGGGAAAAAGAAATTACAAGGATAATTTCTTTTTCTCGCCATCTTCTTCCTTCTTCTTCCTCTTCTTCCTCACTGGTTTTTGGGGGATGGAGATTTAGAGAGGGAAATTGATAAAGAGAGAGTTTTCCACCGCTATCATCCTACCTCTTTAGCCTAGTAAGTTCAAAAAGTTAGTCACTCCACTTGTTGATAGAGTTGGAGTTTTTGGCGGGTTTTTTCACCGTGGATCATCTACGGCGAGGTGGTAGGCCTCCACACTCATCCAAGAGTTTACGGGTCTAACTAGGGTCTTCCGATAGGCGATCGGAAACACTACAAAAGTTGTAGCTCTCTTGACTTTGTGATTGCTCTCTTGTGTTCCTTGTTTTTGTAATTAGTGTAGTAAATGTTGATATTATGGTGGGAATCGATAGGTATTGCCACTAATATTTTCATTGTGTGGTTCCTCCGGTCCGCAAATGTTACGATCCTAGCGCTGATTCCTATAGTAATATCTACTAAGTTACATGTAATATCTACTGAGTTGCCTATAACATCTATAATAATTTCCTGCATTTTCTAATAAGTTGCCTGTAACATCTATAAAAGTTGCCTGTAACTTTTAAACAGTTGCATGTAACCTCTAATAAGTTGCCTATAACAACTAAAATGTACCATATCTCCCGCTTGCTGCCCGGTTAAGAAATCAAAGAGTTCAAAACGGAAAATCAAAATGCGGTTCGTACGGTTAAAGGGTATTGCCTTCAACGAAATATGCTCATTCAAAAAAGCGTCAACGGCTTCCCTATGCATCTTCCCGAGCTCATCGATGTGTTCTATTATGAGATAAGCAGCAAATTTCTCATCGATGTGTTCTATTAGATTATTGCATATTGTACATATTTAGCCTAAGCGGAGAATGGAAAATTATGAGGCGTTTTCACGATTAATACTTAAAGAAACTAATTTAAGGAGGTGATATGATATATAAAGGTTCCAAACTAATCTTATGACAGAAGATAGATATGATAAAATCCGTATACCGATCCAAAAAATAGAATCCATAGATTCCATTATTTACAATAGATATAATCAACAAACATAAAAAGGAGCTGTCCATTTTTTAGTTTTTATTAAGTAATTACCGTACCTTTATATTACATTCACATTTCGAATTTGTTCCGATGGCGGCTTAAAAATATCTAAATTAACTTGGTGACAAATGCCTTTAAGAATTTATTTAGTCCTCAGGAAGAACAAAAGAACAATCTGTTATTTATATATTGGTTGTCAAAATGAACTTTTTCATTCCATTAAGTGCTTTATGTCACAAGTGCAAGCTATATACTTCCCATAAAAAAAATTAACAATAATTTGGATTAAAAAGGATGATTATAAACAACTTCAACCCTAGAGGAGGTGAAGCAATTATAACAGAAATATTGCAACATTAAAATTGCATAACACTATCATCACACCCTTTAATTATCACACCCTTTAATTATCACAAATCTGTAGAATCTATTGTACTTGGAGGCCATCAAAAGTATATGCTTATACCCTAAATTTAACCCCATTCCCCAATAAGCACAGTTAACCCTAATTCAAAAAATACAAAGAGGGAAAAAAGGAAAAAGAAAAAGAAAAAGATAAGTCTCTGATGGAGGTCTGGATCTCCTTCAGATGTTACCTTCCGTGAATCTGCTGCAAGCGATGATGGACGGTTGAGATTGAGTTGGAGGTTGCCTCCTGAAGCGTGTGGATCTCAATGGGTTTGAGGTGGTTGAAGCCGAGCTACCTGCAAGGAAGTCCCGGGATGGTTGTATCACCGAGGACCCTCCGACAATCAAGTTAGACAGGATATTCGAGCAGAGTAACGGCCTAGTGAGGAAAGAATGACTTACTTGAACCGTCTCAAAGAAGGGTTTATATACCCGGTAGCAATGGGCAGGCGATCGCGAGAATCATGCCGGCTGTTACGCCCCCGGCGTCACGCCCGCGTGATAGGCGGGATCCCGCATTAATGACGAGACAGGTTCGTTAATGGGGGATCGTGATGGTGTGGAACGCGGGATCGTGGGCGGCGGATATCTCGCGCATGGAGAGATTCGTGGAGCTGTGGCAAAGGTGCCTGTGATCAGCACTGCGGGTCCGTCGGTGAGACCGAGGAAGATGAGCTCGGCGGGAGGCTCGGGGACGAGCGAGAGGTCGAGGTATCTTAGTTCTGCGATAGCCCGAAGGCGAGCTAAGAGGGCCGAGGAGGCCAATCATGCAGGGGGCTCGGAGGCGAGCCAGCGGTTGTTTGATAGGCGGGCGTAGGAGTGGAGTGGTCGATCGCAGAAGGTCGGCTACGTCCATGGGTCGCAGACCCGGGTATTCTTCCGACGTACCGTTCTTGCTCCTTTCTTGCAAGCTTCGGGACACGTCGTCTGCCATGTGTCACGATCTGGGAGATCACCGATATCGAGCATCATCATTAGCCCCCCACTCTCGTCCCGACCCGCTCACTGGTCGGGTCGAGAGTGGTCTGCCGGGTCATCCGAGGTGAGCTCCTTTTCGAAGACATTGTAAGCGCGCATTCCCGGACAATTAGCTGTATTTTCTTGATGACGTCAGCGAATCAGGGGTCAGATCTTGCATTAAAGAGGAAGCGCCGGATCGTACGTATGTTCGTCGAAGCGACATCCCACGTGTCAGGCATTGATTGGCTGACGTGACGAGCCATAGGTCTCCCGCGCCCGATAGGACGTGACCAATGCGTGCGAGACAGGTGGAGCGACGGTGGCCGTCGAATGCGAAGAGTCTTTTTGGAGGGAGATGGCTGTCGCCGTTGGATGTGTACGCCGGCAACTATAAATAGAGGTGGGGTCCCCGTCAGGACCCGTACCTCTTCATAATTTCCTCGTCTTGAGTCTCGTTAGCTCGGCGCTCTCCTTCTTAGGTCGGGATATCTGCGTTTTGCTCTTCCGAGGACTCATCCCCTCCATCAGGTTAGATGTCTTCTTGTGAAGAGTCTGTAGAAATAGCTCGGGTAGAGTCTAGGGAGCCCCCTGCAGATTCTTCTTCTTCTTCTTCTTCCGCTTCTTCATCTTCTGAGTCGGAGTCCTCCCGAGAAGTTAGGGTCAGATCCTCTTACCGGGGTCGCGCGACGGGGGTGGTCCCCAGAGCGGAGGTTGCGGATGCCCCTGGCATGTCATCCACGGTGAGCTATGAGGATGAGCTCGCCACCGCTCGGGCCCGTTTCCACATTCCTCCCAGCTATACGCTACGTTTGGCCGAGGAAGGGGAGAGGGCAGATCAGGTACGGGGTAAGGAGATTGCCCTGTACCTAGAAGCCTTTTGGGCCGGAATGCGCTTGCCCTTCTCTCCCGAGGTTATTATGGCGCTAAATCATTTTGGATTAGCCCCGGGCCAGCTCGTGCCGAACTCCTAGAGGATTCTCCTTGTGTTCCTGATCCGTTTAAAGTTGCACCTGATCCCTTTCAGGTCGAGCACCCTTACTTCTTCTCTCTGTTACAAAAGTCACCCCAGCACTCGCACGGGCGAGCCGAGGTGGGTATACATCTCCTTTAGGAAACAGCGGGGAAGTGCTGCCGGGTCGGGGGTCGTCGTCGTACCTTCTTCCATCCACGATTAGAAGAAGAAGTTTTTCTTTGTTGGGCCGCCCAAGGGTGAGGACTGGCCCATGCCCACCCAATGGTCTAGGGATAGTTGCCGGCGGAAGAGTCAGTCGAACGATCCCGACGCGGCGAAAGTGATGGAGTGGGAGCCCATTCCCCGGGCTGACGTGCTGCTTTCTGAGCAGGCCCTTAGTTGGGCTGGGCTCAGTCCCGCCCAGTTCGCGGGTAAGTTAGGATTTTACAGGAGATTTGTTAGACTTGCGTTTATTTTCATTTTTACTTGCGTTGCTGACTCCATTGTACATTGTCTTGTGCAGAACACATGGACGTGAGCAAATTCCGAGCGGCCATGCACGAGCAGAAGAAGGGATAGAGGGCTGGAGGTGCCAGCTCCTCCCGTCCGACGTCGGCCTCGGCTCCATCGGCAGCCACCCCACCTATTCATTCGAGTGCGGCCCGTGTCCCAGAGTCCAGCCAAGCCCCGAGCCAAAAGCGGGTTCGGGAACAAGAATCCCGGGCTTCGGAGATAGAGACTGGCTCCCCGGCGTCGTCTCTCAAGAAGTTTCACCGGATGGTTCCGCGCACCCCGACCTCCCCGGTCTTTGTGGATGAGGGGGACCTCCGCTTTGAGGTGTCCTCGGGTCTCTCCATTGCTGACAGCCTGCTGACAGAGATGGAGAGGTCGGCCGGGGGAAAAATCCCTCGGGGGACTCCCAGGGCTTAAATGGCGGCCATCGCCCAAGAGGCCGTGCAGGTTAGTGCTCGCACCTTACTTGGTTTTTCACTCAGCGTCTTACTATTCGTGAGATTTGGTGCCTCCATTTTATTTCTGACCCCCTCTGATTTCTTCAGGTCCTCCAGCACGCCGCCCTCGTCGTCCAGATGGAGGACGAGGAAATTGCCCCGACGATGCGAGCTGCGGGCGACTTCTCCTCGCTGGAGGAGAGCTCAATGTTGGAGCTGGAGGCGGCTATGGCGAGGGTCGATGTCCTCAAGGACGAGGTGGCGGTCGGGAAGCAGGAGGTGGCGGTCGGGAAGCAGGAGGCCGCCAGGCACCGTGACGCCGCCCTGGTCGCCGAGGCTAAGCTTCAGGACTCCAAGGTGCTCGTCGGCACCCTAAAGAAGTCGGCGAGCTCCCTCCGGAAGGAGATGGAGGTGGCGATAGAGGGGATGAAGTGAGTCGAGCTCAGAGCGTCGAAGGCGGTGGAGAACTATAAGAAGTCAGACCATTTTTATGCCGACCTAGCCGCAGCCTCTACCCTCATCTGGCACGATGCCCTCGACGCCGTTAAGGCTCGGATGCCGGAGTTCTCTGATGAAGAGCTTCGGGATGAATATCCTCGCGGGGATGATGCGCAGGAGAATGCCCCCGGAAGCGCTGCCGGGGAAGAGGCTCCCGGCAAGGGCAGCGCCGAGGCTCCTGCGATGGGCACCGATCCTCAAGACGCAGCCCCGGTCGTGGTGGACATTGAGCTCCTCGGGGATGCGCCCGGCCCTGAGGCCTGAAACCCCTCGTCTTCTTATATCTTTTCTTTTGTTGCTTCGGGAATCTTGTAAGCCTCCGGGCGTTTTTGTAAGGCCGGGGCCAACAATACCTTTGTAAAGACTTTTGAATGAAGCATTTTTTTGCAGTGTTGGGCACAGTTTTTCCTTTTGCTTGTTGTTAAATCTCTGTTTGCATGGTGCTGAGCTTAGAGAATTTCATTTGGCGACCGCACGTCGAGTTGAATTTAACCATTTTTCCAATTGCCTAAGTGTGCAAAGACCGGTGAGAGGTCGGTATCTTCGTGGCCCCGAAGTCGACGTGGGGATCTCGTAATGAAGATACATCGGGGTTATCCTCTAAGGTTGGACCGAGCAGGGGTGTTGCCCGGTTGCCTCTTGGCGAGGGCTTAGATCCCTGGCTTTATGGGGTAGTGAACTGCCGGCCAGGAATAACCGAGCAGGGTAGCCGCTCGGTTGCCTCTTTGTGAGGGCTTCGATCCTTAGCGTGGGAGGGACCGTAAGAGGCCTGCTAAGGATGGACCGAGCAGGGTTGCTGCCCGGTTGCCTCTTGGCGAGGGCTTGGATCCTTAAGGACGGGCCGAGCATGGTTACTGTCCGGTGCCTCTTGGCGAAGGCTTAGATCCATGGCGTTGTGGGGGTAGGGAACTACCGGCCAGGGATAGCCGAGCAGGGTAGCCGCTCGGCTGCGTCTTGGCGAGGGCTTCGATCTTTAGCGCGGAAGGGGCCGCAAGAGGCCTACTAAGGACGGGCCGAGCAAGGTTGTGCCTCTTGACGGGGGCTTTGATCCTTAAGGACGGGACGAGCAGGGTTACTGCCCGATGCCTCTTGGCGAGGGCTTAGATCCCTGGCGTTGTGGGGTAGGGAATTACCAGCCAGGGATTGCCGAGCAAGAGCGAGCCCGGTTGCCTCTTGGTGAGGGCTTTGATCCTTAGGGCGGAAGGGGCCGTAAGAAGCCTTCTAAGGACGGGCCGAGCAGCGTTACTGCCCGGTGCCTCTTGGCGAGGGCTTCGATCCCTGGAGTTGCGGGGTAGGGAACTACCAGCCAGGGATAACCGAGCAAAGGCGAGCCCGGTTGCCTTTTGGTGAGGGCTTTGATCCTTAGCGCGGAAGGGGCCGTAAGAGGCCTGCTAAGGATGGACCGAGCAGGGAAGCTGCTCAGTTGCCTCTTGGCGAGAGCTTAGATCCCTGGCGCTGTAGGATAGGGCACTACCAGCCAGGGATAACCGAGCAAGAGCAAGCCCGGTTGATTCGTGAGGCTATGTCCGACCTTTCCGGTATGAGTATCAGGAAGAGGGACAGTCACGGGTGACACGTGTCATGAACGCGTAGGGGAGGCGAAGTGCCGGAGCCGTGTTGTTTTGATCTCGCTGAGAAAGGCTCGATGTCTGCCGCGTGGCGGTACAGTTGTGTGTGAAACGAGCGACTGTTGGACTCCTGGGGCATTGTGGGCTATAAAACGGAGGGAGCATTGATCACTCCTTCCTTCACATCCAAAACATAAGAATGGAGGACAGTTCATATCAGAAAACTGTATTCTAATACCGCCCATTTATTATCTATTTATTGTATTTATCGGTATTATTAACCAGTGTCTACTCAGTATTACAGATTACAGGTATCCATGACAAAATACTGGAACTGCATCCAAAAGCACGGATATATCACTTGAGGGAAGACACTGCTACCAGAAACGCAAACCGACCAATACTTCAGGAGTTCCTTTACGCAACAAGTTGTGTACACATTTTTTTTTATCTAAATGGTCCAGCACAACAAGTGTGTACACAAGACTTTTAAGCACATGTGGATATGATTTTATATGCATTCAAGGAGATGATTTTATATGCATATGATTTTATATGCATTCAAGACTAAAAAGCATGTGTTCAAATCAAAAGGAATCAAACAAATCAGCATGAGCCATAATGGGGCAGCCATGAATCAAGCCACATGTGGGAATGGAGTAATGAGCATTTAATGGTGAAGATTATGTGTGTGATTTAAAGATTCAAATTTCCTTCCAAAACTGAGTGCAAATCAAATTCAAATAGACAAATCAGCATGGACCATGATGGGGAAGACAAGAATCAAGGCACAAATGGACATGAAGTAATGTGCTTTCAATGCTAAAGATTTTGTGTTGATTTAAAAATTCGAATTTCCCTCCATTCTTTGGAGCCTATAAAAGCAGGCAGTGGGCAAAGGTTCAAGGTCATTGTTTAGTCTTGGATTGTCATTCTTTGTCCAAGTTTTCTATTCTCCTTTCTTGTAAATAGCGTAGTCCCCTTGAGTTCTTAACCTTCTCTTGATCCTTCAACCTCTTCATTGAGCTTGAAAGTTTAAGGGTTGGTTATTGATCTCAAGGGGTTGTATCATTCTTGAAGTTTAATAAAGTGTTCTTTTGTGCTTCCTTCACCATGAGTTCTTTGCCCTCTCTTGATCTTGCAACCTCTTTATTGAGCTTGCAAGTTTAAGTTTGGGTTATTGAACCCATGTCTTGCAATATGTTTTTTGGTTCCTAATCTTTTACTTACTTGCATTTTATTCTTGCTCTTTTAATTCTCGCACTTAAATTCCATGCACTTTAATTACTTGCTTGTAATCTTTTCTTTTCTTTGTTCTTCTCTTTTGTTATCTTTTTTTGGTTTGTTTTGTGAATGGTGTGAATATTGTTTTTAGGAAAAGAGAAAGATTTTGTAAGTTAACGTTTCGTTTTTCATTTCCTTTTCCCGTCTTTTCCATTTGAAACTCCGCCCAAACCTTACGCAAGCGCTCCGTCAGGCACCCTACCCTACCAAGGAAAAGGTGATTCCTAACCGTGACCGGTTGCATTCGGTTTGGCCGGAGGCAAAAGCAAGAGACAAGAACGGACGGACAAGGGTCAATAAGCCGGATTCCATGAATACTGTGCTTAAGTCCCCTAATCCACGTTGTTGCCGATTGTTCTAGCTTCATTGGTTAAGTTCGGCTCAAAGTAATTGAATACGGAATCCATTAACTTACACTATCCTATCGTTTCCTAACAAGCCTTATACTTGAATATAACACATAGGTTAGATAACGAACAAATCCGCCACGTGCATTAACTCGTTAAAACAAGAACTTAAAACGCTCCGTCTCCCTGTGGATCGACCCTTGCTCATCGCGGCTAGCTGCAAAGCGACACCGTCCTGATCGCGGTTAAACTTTAGAACTTTTAAATATCCGACACGCTTTTGGCGTGCGATCAAATAGCGCCGTTGTCGGGGAGACGGTAACGTTTTTGTTTTTGTTATTTCGGGTTAATCTTGTTAATATCCATCTAACCCTATTTTCTAAAACAAACTAAAAAAATTCAAAATTTCAAAACCAAACAAAAAATTAACACAAGATAACCATTTTGTTCTCTGGATTTTATACCTTCTTGCACTCTGTAACTAAAATAAAAAGATAAACAATACCAGTGTGACATTAGTGAAACACTGAGACTACTGTTGAAATTTGGAGCCCTACCTCATCAAGTTGGCCGGCGACATCATCACCAAATCCGGCGACGCCGACCCTTTCACCACCTCTTGCCTCCAATTTCTCCTCTGAGCTCCAGTGTTCTATTTTTGTCTTATTTGTATTGTTTGTATTTTATAATTTTTAGTTTGCAGGTATTTGGGCATTCGTATCGTTTTTCCGCACTAATATCCATTTTTTCCCGACATTTCAGATTTTGCAGATTTGCGAACAGCGGGCGTGGGGAGCAAAGTGCACATTCAAAATCAAGGTGGTTACGAAGAACAGTGCCAAAGATCCGGGTAGTTTGACCCGCGCAAGCGAACTTTTCAAGCTTACCGGATTCGATTCAACGGGGGTTTCCTAACCCAAAAACTTAACGGTACATATTTCACAAACACCTTCTTCTCAAATCCGACGCTTCCAATATAATATCTTTGCAGGATTCTTTGCAAGTTCGCTAGCAAACGCCAAAAATTGACTAACCCGTATTTGTTGCAGTGCTGTGCTTAAAGTAAAAAAAAAACGATTGTTTGATTCTTTATAGAATTTTTATTGAATTACGTATTGCATATATTAATACGGACTTAAGGGAAAGCGAACCCCACAACATACGGTAAAGGATTTCATCACCTTTTTTCCGTGGCCCACAAATCACGAAACTGTGCATAAATGTTTACCCGCACAAATTTTAAAAGAAATTAGACTTTAAGCCTTAAGGACTTCGCGCTCACTAGAAGAGGTTAATTGTGTTTAGAACACCGTTTAACGGTATATTGTTTACGGGGTGTCTAGGAAAGTGTTCACGGCGAAACCGCCAAAAGAGAAAGGGTTATTTAATTAAGGACCTTCGCGAAAGCGTCGGAAAACCTCCCCTTATCTCTGCACTTACCTGGCCTCGTGATCGGTGTATCTTGAGCCTGTTTCTCGACACAGTTTTACCTCGCCATTCAAGTTCTTGAGCAGGTCTAGTTGACCTAGGCGAATCCTAGAACGATTAGGTGTGTGGTATTTTTGTGTCGTGATTATTTTTGGTCCAGATTCTTTTTGTGTGTATATTTCATTCTTTTGTTAATAACTAACAAATAAATAAAAATAAAAAAACCCACATTCTTTTCCCCTTCTTTTCTCTTATTCTTCTTCTCTCTTCATATCATGGGTACCCCACCTCGAAAAACCCTTGCTGAACTTTGGTACCCACAACCAGACATAACTTCCTACGATTCTTGTTTTGGCAGAACGTCGAACGATCCATCCATGCCAAAAATTTCATTGAAAGATCGCATAGACGCGTCTAGGACAAACACTTGCACTCCGCTATCCACTTTGTATCAACCTTTTCAACCTCCCCCACTCTCTTATGTTGATACCCCTTTCGCAATTCGTCCTTTGTCCCTCGCTGAACATATTGAACAATCCCGTAGCCGATCTTTCACTCCTTTCACCACTACAAATTCTATGGATCAACAATTCCATTCACCTTCTTATTCGTATGTTGATCCTACCCCTGTCCAGCCTTTCAATTCCTATCAGTCCTACCCGACTTGTACACCTTCCCTAGAAATTGCTTCTGAACCGTCATTTGGGAGTTTCCGGTATCAAAACAACTTTGAATCTTTTACTGAAACCCCTTCATAACCCATGTCTAGTCTAGACCAGTTGTTGGAAGATTTTAGGGTAGCGTCATGCCAACAGATGGTGGATTTGAATGCGTCTATGGCCGCCCTCATACAACCTAGTGATCCGGTAGCTAGTTTTCAACTAGCTCCACATTTTACAATGTATGATGTGGCGGTAGGACATGATGAGAATTTGAGTAGTGAAAGTGAACTGTACACCCTTCCTAATCAAACATGCCCATTGCAAATTGAATCACACAACTCCAGTTTTGAATGTCTATCTAGTGTCCCAAAAGATTTACCGATTAAAGATAGAACGTTTAATGAGTTGTGCGATTTTGTAGTGTTTGATTTACCAGATTGTGAAGGGTCCATTCCAAGTGAAACCAATCCTAAACCTTTTGACCTCTACACTTCCATCTTAGAACCAGAATCGATTGAAATCCATCCTTTTGATGAGGAGTCTGAGAATATTAATTTTCACTTGATTGAGGATATTGACGCAGGGAGTATTTTGGATGATGAACCCGTAGATTTGACTGAAATTTTCTCTCCAATTCATCATCCCGAGTCATTAAATGTTTCTCCCGAATTTCATATGCGTCTTGATTTTGATGAGATTTGCATGGATGAGATAATTTTTGAGGAGAATTATGAGGATAGTATTGAGGATGAACCATTTTTGTTTGATGTGTCGGATTTTCCAATTCATCCTCCTGAACCTTTAACTGTTATACTTCCTAAATCACCCTCCATCCTTTCCATCGTTTCGACCACGCAAAAGATCATGTAGGAGGACTGTGAGTTTGAAAAATTTCTGTTCAATCACAGCACATTTGACGCCACTAGTGCGTTCCTCCTTGAATCTGACACTCTTCTCACAGCCGATAATGATTACGAGTGTTTCACTTTTTCAGACGATTTTGAAGACTCACCACCCGAGTTTGAGTCCTTTGAATTTTCAGATGAGTTAGTTGAACCATCAAACTCGGTTGCTCACAGTCAATTTGAACCATTGATGGAATCTTTCGAATTCGAGACAGTTTACTTAGGTGAGAATAAGACTATCCTTAAATCACTCCCCTTCGTCCCTTCCATCGTTCCGACCTTGCACGAAACTGTATCACTTTCATTTCCTATGTCTGGTTTACCGAGTTTGGCGTACCCATGTTTTCTGAAGAATCTTGAGGGATTTGACCCAATCTCTCGACGGGTTGATAGATTAGCACAATCGCTTTTTACACATCGGTCATTACATATTGTGCTAATTATTCACTCCATTTTCACCCTCAAGTTCGTACACCATTTCTTTTTCCCTTTCACCATTCTTCCTCTCATATACCGACACCGTATCCCGCTTCTATCTCCATACGGTCTCGCGTATTCTCCATTTCTTTTCTCTTCATCTTCTTTCACCAACCCGCAAATTATCATGATAGAATTTTTGAATGGTTGGTGCTCACTTTTAGCCTTTGTAAGGCCTTGTATAGCTTGATATTGTTCTTCCCCCCTAAACTCTGAACTTTACCGCTTAAACAGTGGAAACACTGTTTCACTTAAGTTTGGGGGGAACCTTTAGGTGTACATATTTTTTGGTTTTTATTTTTGTATAGAATTTGTTTTTGGGGAGGTACCGACAATTTTGACCCTCTTAGTGTAGCCTGACAGTGAGGGCACTGTCAAGTTTAAGTTTGGGGGTGTGCTCGGTAAGCTTTCTACCTTCGTATTCATTTGTATATTTTGCATTTGCATACTTACTTAAAAACCCATAAAAATCAGAAAATTTTCTAAAAAATATAAAAACTTTGTCGTCAAGTTAGCTAATTGGAGAACTTAGATTCAATATTTCGACGGTTTTGTTTAATAAGATAGGAACAACTAAATCCTATTTTTAGATTTTGAAAACCTGAAAAATAACTCTCCTTTGAAGTTAACCAATGCTGATATATGTATTTATATCACTGTTCCCGCCAAATTTCTGCGCAAAAGAGTCCAAAGTATCAAATGGCAGCGATACGCTTAAGGAAATGCGAGCCAGTATCTTCCGGGCTGTTTTTTGATAAATTCCCGAAGGAGGAACAACTAAATTCTGATGATATTGGAAGCAGCTCGAAAAACCCTTCGATTTGATATATTATGGGCTTCATAATTCATCCGGGATCAAAAGTTATGAGGCATCACGTGTCCACACGTGATGGACCTTTAAGAACCCGCTGGAGGAGTTAAAAGATATAATAAAAACTTATAAAAGACCCCAATGGGGCATCACGTGCTCACACGTGACCATGAGTCACGTGCAGACACGTGATGGGCTTTTAAGGCCTCTAAAATAATGAATAGAATTAAATTCTAAAATCTGTTCCCTGATTAAAAATCAGGAAGTACCTCAACGAGGTATCACATGCTCACACGTGACCAATGGTCACGTGTTGACACGTGATGGTTAAAACAACAACAAGCGGCTGTTAAAGGAACCAATTTGGGGGTCACGTGCTCACACGTGACCAAGGGTTACGTGCCAGCACGTGACAGGCTTTGAAAGCCTTACAGCTTAATAGAATTAAAATTCTAAATTTCTCTAAAATCTTTCGAAATAGAATTAAAATTCTAAAATCCTCTAAATCTTTCCAAATGGAAAAGGATTATGGGGACCGTCGGATTAAAGATCCAAGGGTGGTTAAATATCACCAATTTATGGAAAAATCCTAGACAAGGAAAGATTTCCCCAAATCTCACCGGAAATAACAAAAATAATATCTTTGGATTTAAAATCCAACGGTAAATAAAATTCACTGAATGATCTAAAGGATCATATTAATGATGAAATCAAATCAAATCTTTCAATGAGAGATTTGCTGAACAAATTGATTCTTTTCCTTCTCCCATAAATAGGAGCCAAGAAAAGAAGAGAGGGGATTGACCTTTTTGGAGAGAAAAACAGAGAGAGGAGAATTTAATTCTCAAGAGGGAAGAAAAGAAAGGAGAATTTAATTCTCAACAAAGAAAACCCTAGGTGAGAAAAGGGAAAAAGATCAACTTCGAAAAGAGAATTCAATTCTCAAAATTTAAGAGTTTAACTCTTCTGCAAATAAAGAACTTAGTTCTTCTTCTGGTTAAAGATCTGTACAGAGCACATCTCCCCATAGGATGAGAATTTAATTCTCATCGGGTCGAGATTCTGCCATGCAGATCCTAAACTTAGAAGGGGAATTGAGTTTTGAGAATTTAATTCTTCCAAACTCACAGGAATTTAATTCCTCGTAAAATGAAACTGGGGTTTAACCCTAATCAAGAATTTAATTCTTTTACATATCTGGGAATTTAATTCCTTTAAAAAGAAATTAGGGTTTTGCCCTAAATAAGAATTTAATTCTTTCATAATAGGAATTTAATTCCTTCAAAACAAAATTAGGGTTTAACCCTACAGAGAATTCAATTCTTAAAAGATCTCTGTTCATGAAAAGAACTAGGGTCACGTGCCCCCACGTGACCCTTGAAAAGATCCCCTGCAAAGAACTTTGAAGCATCACCTCACGTGCTCCCACGTGACTCCCAAAACGCAGAAAGAAAAAGCAAAGGAAATGAAAGCTTTGGGCGCTCTCATGTGTTATCACGTGACCCCTCAGCAAATGCTTTAACAATTGGCGCACAGATCCCCATCACGTGCCAACACGTGATGCTCTAAAATAAAAATAAAAGTGTTTAACACTTATTCGCAGATTTGAGGATAAACCAAAAGGAGATCTGGCTCCACATTTAGGGCGCCCTCACGTGTCCCCACGTGACCCCTAACGAATCCCTTTAATATCGAATGGATGGATGCCTATCACGTGCCCACACGTGATGACCAGGAAATTAAAAGTGTTAAACACTTACCTGCAGAATAAAATAAGGGAAATCAGGACGCTCTCACGTGTCCGCACGTGACCCCTCCCTCCTTAGTGTTTAACACTAATTGGAAAACTCTAGCTGCAGTGTTTAACACTGATTTTCTTAGTGTTTAACACTAATTTGGAAAACTCTATTTGCAGTGTTTAACACTGATTTTCTTAGTGATTAACACTAATGTGAAAACTCTGTTCCCGGTGTTTGACACTGATTTGCTTTAGTGTTTAACACTAATTTGAAATCTATGCTACCAGTGTTTAACACTGATTTGCTTTAGTGTTTAACACTAATTTGAAAGCCCCGTTGCTAGTGTTTAACACCGATTATCTTTTAGTGTTAAACACTAACTTGCTAATCTTAATTCCAGTGTTCAACACTGTTGGTCTTTAATGTTTAATACTAGCTTTAGCCCAATTGGCTAAGTTTCTAGAGGCAAAGCCTCTCCTTCAATGAGCCAACAAAGGGCCGGTATTTCAAACATAATTGGACTTAGCCCAAACTGGCTATAAGTCCTCAAATCATCTTGAACTGAGCACATCTGCTCTTTCAACCAACTCATTGGTTCAAGGGTACATCTCTGAACTCCTCTGATATTTGTCGTTGTACTCCTTCAACGTCGTCAGAGAGGTGACGGGTCCCGATGGCCATGCATGCAATGTCGGATCTAAACGATCCCGTTAAGTTGATCTTACTCTCAAACTAGACTAACGCATCCTTAACAAACGTTTAAGTTGATCTTAGCCTCAAAAATGGCTAACGTATCCTTAAACCAAAACCCCAAACCCAAATCTAAGAAAACACGGATTTGGACTAATCCACGTCCTATGGGCGACGACATAAATTAGTCTCCGTATACAATCCACGGGCAACTACAAACAAAACAAACACCCACGACATGAAGTGACCAGCTGGAGAAGGAGAAAGTTGTTACCGTCATGCGGTAGCGTAATTAACTGCAGGGGCTTGCGCCCGCAGGGAAGAGCGTCCCCACAATCAAAAAACCCCTCTAGCGAGGGAGAATTTGACGAAGTCTGCTACATCGGATGCATCCGTTTAAACCTTCGATGCATGGTGCCATAAATCAACTTGGCATTTTCGGAGAGGTGGACGGATAGCACCCATTAGCATCTGCCCCGAATCTCAGGCTAGACAGTCCATGTCTTGGCCGCCATTCGGAGGGGAACAGATACTGGCATGCCCGGTGGGACCTTTTCCTCTTTCCACTCCACACTTCGTGTGTCGTGTTCGAGAACGAATCGCGGTTTACTGTGGTTGCCTGTGGATTCGAGGTACTAAGATTTGGTGTCTTGCTCCATGCAGAAAACAGAAGATCAATGGCTTCAAACTGTACTGCCTGCAACTGCAACTCTCGCTCGGTCTTTGCTGGAGGAGTGACTTATGGGCCCCAAGCGGCCTCCCTTTTCAAGATGCCAGTGGAGCAGGTAACTCAGGCCACCACTGGATTATTCTTCGGGACCATGCTCCCACCATTGAGCTTCAATGCCGCAATGACGTTGTAAGAATCCCCAAAGAAGTCGGTCTTTGATCGGCTTACCACTGCCGCGACCCCTCTGAACGGGTCGCCCGACTTCAATACCTCAGTTTTCAACAGATTGGGCCAGAGCGTCTACAAGCCCGCGATACCCGAAGTTGCCATCCCAAAGCGGATAGCCATCCCGACTCAAGCGGACGAAATCATTGGAGAGGCTTCTCCTTCCAAAAAGTCAGGTTTTACAAGGATGGCCATTCCGGCTTCTGCTCCAGGCGAGGTCCTCAAAGCTGCTTCCTCTGCCCAGAGGTCTGTCTTTGACAGATTAGACATTGCTTCTCAACAGGTGTCAGTCTTCGACAGGCTAGCACCAATAACAGTCTCTCCTCAAAGAAGGGGGCATGAAGAAGCTTATCTAACAACGGAGGTGATCTCATCCGCACGACATGCTCAACGTCGCCACTGGCGCCGAGTAAGGAAAGATGGGGGCAATTCCCCTTCTGGACTGACTCCGCCGGCTTCATCGATGGAAGTTGACGCTGTTGTTCCAACCGGGAACAGCTTTGAATTGCTGAACACTGTGCTCAGAAACTCTCTTACTGCGGTGTTGAAACGAACTCCTTCACCTGTGGAGAATACTCCAGAGAAAAATCTAGAGCAGCCCCCTCAATGGCTGTCCTCTAAAATTGACAAAGTCTGGCGATAGGTCTAAGAGTCGGTATTTGATGAAAATTATCTCCGCCGACAGAAAAAGATGAAGGTTCGGCAGGAGAAGGGTTACTCCGTCAAGCCACAAAAAGCAACAGCTACATGGGTGCCCGCTGCAACGGCTCCCTCAACGTCGATCACTCAGAAAAGAAGGAGGCCAGAGAAAGCCCCAGTAAACGTGGCAGACCACAAAGACGCTAAGCCCAAACGCCCCAAGTTTGGGGGCATGGTGGTGCACACCGTATACATGGCTTCTGGAAAGGAGGAAAGCCGTGCTTCGACGGGTCACCGACCGCTCACCCGATCCGTGACGAAAACCCAGGAGCAGCAACAGAAGCTTCAGGAGATGATGATTGCAATGGCCGCACTCACCGGGCCAAAAGAAAGCCCGGAGGCATCATCATAGCAGCGTCACGAACAAGAAACTGATGCCGACTTCTTACGCAGAGTCCTCGAAAAGAAGGACAGAGAAGCCGCAGAGCAAGCGGCTAATATAAAGCAAATGCCGCTCCTCTTCCAAGATATGGTAGGGATGATGCTACAGCCGGACCCTCCAGTTGAAGACCCTCCGATCATTACTGAAGACGATAGAGGAGAGACATCTAATCCTCCTCCGACTCTTTCAACAGCCAAAGATGAAACCATTTCCAAGGCTGCGCTGGATGACTATATAGCTCATCAAATATGGGCTCATCAAGTGAATGAAGCGGCTGCGCAAATTGTTAGAACTGGACGACCCTATCCGGGCTGGTATGACCAAATCAGTTACCCGCCGGGATATACGATCCCTAAGTTCCACGTATATAAAGGGACATGGAACCCACATCAGCATGTCGCTCAATTCAGGGCCTTATGCGGAAATACTGGAGGCGATGACAGACTGTTGCTTCGACAATTTGTCGGCGGCTTAGCGGAAACGGCATTCGAATGGTATTCGGAGCTACCTAACGACTCTGTCAAAACATTTGCGGAGATGGAGTTGCTGTTTACACAAAGATTCGCGAGTGCTAGTGAACGCACCCCGAAAACAGCACTGATCAACGCCAGGATAAGGCCAGGCGAAAAGTGGGTTCAATACGCAACACGATGGCGGAATCTGTGGTCAAAATGCGAACAGCGGATCGAAGAAGCACCTGCGGTAGGTATGTTCGTGGGCACTCTTGATCCGCAAGCAACCATCTCGCAATTCATGATGTTCTTCAAACCGACCACGTTCCAGGCTTTAATTGATAAGTTGGCCCAAATGGATCAGATGAGTCACACACCATCTTATTCAAAGACGGATCCTCGGCATGAAAAGGGGAAAGGGAAAGCAACTTTCGTCGCTAATACTCAACAACAGTCGAGCAACTTGAAGCCGGTTGTCCGTCAAAACAATATGCGTCCACGCCCATCCCTCGAGGAGAGACTGGGACGTCCTTACTCGTTTCCTCAGGATAAAACGAGAAGACTGTTCGAGCTGGCAGTGCGCAACAGACTCATCAATCTGCCGAGTCCAAAGCGTCCGTTGCAGCCAGGCGATGTCAACAATCCTAATTATTGCCCTTACCACCAAACGGTAAGCCACCCGATCGAGGATTGCTTCGTTTTTAAGGGATGGATCGAGGATCAGTACCTACAAGGCAAGTTTGCGTTGTCTGAGAAGTGGAAAGTAAACCCACCACAACCGCACACTCCTAAGAAGACAGACACACCGGGGGTAACTTGTTCTTTTGTTGAAGAAGCCCCATGGGAGGTCGTGCTTTCATCCAAAACCAAAAGGATGCTGAGTGATCTTCATACGTGCCCGGCGGTCAGATGGAAGAACTCGCTAGAGCCCCAGATCGTCGAAGGGATGCTGAAGCCGCGCCCAACTCCAAAGATCGATGGTAAAGTCCCCAGCACTCACACCCAGCCGTCAAAATCTTCAAAGAAAAACAAGAAGAAATCCAAGAAGCCCGTGAAGCCCGGCGACAAGCGCACGGATTTGCAGAAACAGATTGACGCGCTGGAAGAGTATAACCAGAAGGCGCGGATTCCAATCACGCTCCAAGAGTTCCTCAGCCACGTCCTCGAGGACGAGAATGATGGAGAAGACTCATCAGATGAATCTGAGGACTACGTAGCAAGTTGTCATGTGATCTCTCACTCATTGATAGATGATAAAGAGGCTCCTTGCACCGAGAAACCAGGGGCGGGTCCTGAACCAGAACTTCTGTGGCTATCAGACGAGATGATCGATGCCTTCCTGAACGAAGCCCGTCTTAAAAGCAAATCCGATCGAGAGCGCGAGATGGCCATATTCGAGAAAGCTAAACGCCGGCGACTGGAAAAAAGGGTCGAAACACTCCCACCGGATCAAAGTATACCCGACGCAAATGAAAGCAGGATCAAGACAAGGAAACGATTCGCCAAAGCGATATCGATGGGGATGAGGCTGCCCTCTTTCAGAGAAAAGTCTCCTGGTGGCATACATCTTGATGAAGCGGAAGTACATCCTAACTTCTGCTTATATCATCAGAAGATCGCACATCCTACTGAGGACTGCAACTCCTTTAAGTGTTGGTGGCAAGGGTATGTCGCTCACAGGCGACACTTCAACAGGACAAAGCGTGAAGCTCGTAGACAGCAGAAAAATGCGACAGATGAGCGTAAAAGAATTGCCGGCAATTGTCATAGGGATGATCCCGGGGGATCGCAAGCTCTCACATTCGAGAGCAATTCTGAAGAAGAAATGACTCTTAGCCCTCTTTTCAAAGAATCCACCTCAGGAAAAGAGGAAGAGAAGAAGAGCTGCGAGAACGTTCAGCTGCGCAATCGCACGCTACTCGAAAAGAATCTCGGACCCGCAAACAAGGGATCGAACAAAAGGGATAAGGGGAATGGAAAAGCGACCTTCGTCGCCAACGCTCAACAACAGCCGAGTAACCCGAACCGTTTGGTCGTCAAAACAACAAGCCGCGATACCTCAATGAGAAGTTGAAACGTGCTTACTCATTTACCAGAGATAAAACAAAGAGACTGTTCGAGCTAGCGGTGCGCAGTGGGCTCATCACTCTGCCGGATCCAAAACGTCCGTTGCAGCCAGGTGATGTTGACAATCCTAACTATTGTCCCTACCACAGAGTAATGGGTCACCCACTCGAAAATTGCTATGTCTTCAAAGACTGGATTGAGGATGAATACCAACAGGGCAAATTCGCGTTGTCTGACAACTGGAAGGTGAGCCCGCCACAACCACATGCTCCGAAAAAGATGGACATGCCAGGTGCATCGTGCTCTTTCATAGAGAAAGCCCCATGGACCGAAAAGTCCATAAACTAGAAACTCGCCTCAAATATGGCAACGGTAGACCGAAATGTCGTTAAACTAACGATGGACCACTATGTCCTAAAAGTGGCTGTGGACCGAAACGTCGTTAAACTAACGATGGACCACAATGTCCTAAAAGTGGCTGTGGACCGAAACGTCGTTAAACTAACGATGGACCATTATGTCCTAAAACTGGCTGTGGACCGAAACGTCCTTAAACTAACGATGGACCACTATGTCCTAAAACTGGATAATGACCGAAACGTCGTTAAACTACTACCAACCCGCGGCATCCCCAGGCTGACGTGGTTAAAAAAAAAACAAAAAAAAACAAAAAAAAACGGTATGTCCATAAGCAAAATGGGCACGGATGAAAACCTGAAAGGGCTCTGTGAGTAAAAACAGCAGGGCTACCGGCGAGTGTTTGTGAAAACCCGAAAGGGCGCAACCTCGTTAGAAAAAAAAAATAAAAAGAATAAAAAAACGGTATGTCCATAAGCAAAATGGGCACGGATGAAAACCCGAAAGGGCTCCGTGAGTAAAAACAGCAAGGCTACCGGCGAGTGTTTGTGAAAACCCGAAAGGGCGCAACCTCGTTAAAAGACACTTACAGGGTCCTCTCGACCTTGTAAAGAGAAACCACCCGCGTGAGATCCTTACGACTCACAAGAGAGCAACACACTTAGGGATTCTCACGATTCTTAAGGAAAAATTACACTTGCGAGATCCCCACGACTCGTAAGGAGAACTCTCTTATGGGACCCTCACGGCTCATAAGATTTGAAAGTCTTAAGTTATAGAGACCTGAACCTGTTCTTAAGCAACCCCCACAACCTCCGATACTGCCCTACAAGCGGCTCATATTGACCCTTGTATACAATCCATGGGCACGAATAAATATTTCCCTAACAAAGTCCTATCCGTGACTGGGGATACGCTTGTACAGCAAACAACACTTGTAAGTCTTCTCGACTTATAAGGAGAAAACCCTTTTGTAAGATCCTTACGACTTACAAGAGAATATGCACTTAGGAATCCTCACGATTCCCAAGGAGAAAACACACCTACAAGATCCTCACGACTTGTAGGAAGAAATACCTTTGTGAGACCCTTACGGCTCATGAAGCCAAAAGCCTTAGCCGACAGAACCCTTAACACTGTTTACTAAGCCACCTTTGTTCAACATCGACAGAGGCAAATGATGATTCGCTCCTGGCAATATCCCAGTTGCAGCGATGCTGATGCCTAAACCGGTATCAAATTCCAAGCCCTTTCAAGGCAAATGATGATTCGCTCCTGACAATATCCCAGTTGTAGCGATACTGATGCCTAGACCGGTATCAAATTCCAAGTCCTTTTACGGCAAATGATGATTCGCTCCTGGGCAATATTCCAGTCACAGCGATGCTGATGCCAAGATTGGTATCAGATCCCAAATCCCCTACTCGCAAAAAAAAATAAAATCAGCGAGCCAAAAAAAATGCATACAAAATAGCCGAAATGATGGGGCAACTTGCAAACAAAATCAGCAAGTAAAAATGTATGCATGCAAAATAGCCGAAATGATTGGGCAACTCGCAATAAAAAACAGCGAGTAAAAAGAAAAATAGCCGAAATGATTGGGCAACTCGCAATAAAAAACAGCGAGTAAAAAGAAAAATAGCCGAAATGATTGGGCACCGCGAAAAATAACCGAAATGATTGGCAATCGCGATTTTCGCGATATAAAAAGCTGAAATGATAGAGCATCGCGGAAAGAATAAAAAAAATGAAAGAATGAAACTTTTTGCCTTATAGGTGAAATAACATCGATCCCTGTATACAATCCAGGGGCACAGATAAAGAGGGAACCATACCTTCCCAACAGGCTCCATCAGAAAGCGAAACCAAATCTCGACGGTTCATAGACAACCTAGAGACAATCTCGACAATTGTCGCAATATTACAGACACGATGTCAACAAATGAAGCAAACGAAGATCCCGAGCTTCAGGGTCTCGACGTCAACATCGACAACTTAGAGATCACCAACGGCGTTTCTCCTCACTCCAACCAGATACAGACATGACGTCAACAATCGACCTCAGAGTCGCAACGAAACGGAACTATGGCAAAGTCCCTAGTTCCAAATCTCAATGGTCACATCTGCAGCCCGAAGACCAACAACGGTGGGCCTCCTCATTCCAGCATGACATGGATGTTACACCATCAAGCGGAGCGACGGCAAAATCCCAGCTCCACCTCAGCATTCGTCTCAATACAGCAGACGAGATGTCAACAATGGCGTTCCTCCGCAGTCCAGCAGGATGCAGGTGCAACGTCAACAAAAGACCTCACGGTCGAAACAAAGCGGAGCGACGACAGAATCCCAGCTCCACCTCAACATTCGTCTTGATACAGTAGACGAGATGTCAACAATGGCGTTCCTTCGCAGTCCAACAGGATGCAGAAGCAACATCAACAAAAGACCTCATGGCCGAAACAAAGCGGAGTGACGGCAAAATCCCAGCTCCACCTCAGCATTCGTCTCGATACAGCAGACACAGTCAAAGCAAACGAAGCGAAGGCCACATTCCTAGCTTCAACGTCTTGACGGTAACTCATATAAAACCGAAAAGACAATCAGAGATCATCCCACATGGAGTGGTCACCACCACGACATTCATCTCGATACAGCAGACGAGATGTCAACAGCAACGTTCTTCCTCCAACAGGATTAGGACACACCAAAGCAAACGAAGCGAATGCCAAATTCCTAGCTTCAACATCTTGACGGTAACTCATATAAAACCGGAAAGACAATCAGAGACCATCCCACATGGAGTGGTCACCACCACAACATTCGTCTCGATACAGCGGACGCGATGCCAGCAAACGAAGCAAAGGCCAAATTCCTAGCTTCAGGGTCTTAACGGAAAGTCATATAAAGCCTGAAAGACTATCGGAGATCATCCTACACCAGCGCGGAGTGGTTATGACTCATCGGGGCTCTCCAAAATGAGCCTAACCTCAAGTAAAAAGCGGCATGGCAAATTCCTAACGCTTGCTCTTCCGACGGTTAAACTGCCAAGGAGGATTGCTTGAAGACGTCTTGTCCAGCCCCCGAAGGGATCAGAGACACGGCAGTCGCAGGGCTACTCGAACAGCACGATTGCCTATCGAGGAATATATCAGCTCATGCGACGGTACGACGGCCAAAACCCTAAGTACCACAGACCCTAACGGACTTCTGTCGTAAAGAGCAGAGGTTGACTGTGACGTTAGGATATTCTTGCGAGATCTGCTCGATTCGTTTCGACTCATGAGGAAATTGATGTCTTTGCGAGAACTTCTCGATTCGTCTCGACTCGTGAGATAAAGCCTTAGGCAGTAGGGATTAAAAAACCTGTTTCCTAAGCACTGGGACCCTGCAAGTCGGCCTAAAACGGTCTCTTGCATACTATCCACGGGTCACACTCTCCAAATTCGAATCTCGACAAGGAGGGAAACAACCACTTACGAGTCCTCTCGACTTATAAGCGGGAAAATTCTCTTGTGAGATCCTTACGACTTTCAAGAGAAAACACATTTAGGAGTCCTCACGACCCCTAAGGAGAAAATACACCTGCGGGATCCTCTCGACTCGTAGAGAGAAAAGTCTTTATGAGACCCTCACGGCTCATAAAGTTGAAAAGTCTTAGGTGGCAGATCCTAACCCTGTCTCCTAAACCATCACCGCCCTGCAAAGAGGTCAAGATGGACCATCTATGAGCCACACTCGCTAAAGCTACATGCCACTGAAATGGAAAAGCTACTCATGAGCATATAAACTACTTCACGCCGGAGTAAGATATACAGAGATAGAAGGATGCGGCTCATGGAGTTAAGCGTTTGGAACTATATCTCTTAAGAGTCGAGATATGAGTCAATGATGAATAACGACGCTTGTGTCCGCTCGTTATCTTCTCAGATTAAGATTATGAAAGTAATATACCAACCCAAAACTGGTCATACGCTATGCATTACTCTGCACTACTTCACCCACGTACATACTTACGTGGGCAAAGTAGTGGGGGGCATTTGTTCCTGCCAAATTTCTGCGCAAAAGAGTCCAAACTATCAAATGGCAGCGATACGCTTAAGGAAATGCGAGCCAGTATCTTCCGGGCTGTTTTTTGATAAATTCCCGAAGGAGGAACAGCTAAATTCTGATGATATTGGAAGCAGCTCGAAAACCCTTCGATTTGATATATTATGGGCCTCATAATTCATCCGGGATCAAAAGTTATGAGGCATCACGTTTCCACACGTGATGGACCTTTAAGAACCCGCTGGAGGAGTTAAAAGATATAATAAAAACTCATAAAAGACCCCAATGGGGCATCACGTGCTCACACGTGACCATGGGTCACGTGCAGACACGTGATGGGCTTTTAAGGCCTCTAAAATAATGAATAGAATTAAATTCTAAAATCTGTTCCCTGATTAAAAATCAGGAAGTACCTCAACGAGGTATCACATGCTCACACGTGACCAATGGTCACGTGTTGACACGTGATGGTTAAAACAACAACAAGCGGCTGTTAAAGGAACCAATTTGGGGGTCACGTGCTCACACGTGACCAAGGGTTACGTGCCAGCACGTGACAGGCTTTGAAAGCCTTACAGCTTAATAGAATTAAAATTCTAAATTTCTCTAAAATCTTTCGAAATAGAATTAAAATTCTAAAATCCTCTAAATCTTTCCAAATGGAAAAGGATTATGGGGACCGTCGGATTAAAGATCCAAGGGTGGTTAAATATCACCAATTTATGGAAAAATCCTAGACAAGGAAAGATTTCCCCAAATCTCACCGGAAATAACAAACATAATATCTTTGGATTTAAAATCCAACGGTAAATAAAATTCACTGAATGATCTAAAGGATCATATTAATGATGAAATCAAATCAAATCTTTCAATGAGAGATTTGCTGAACAAATTGATTCTTTTCCTTCTCCCATAAATAGGAGCCAAGAAAAGAAGAGAGGGGATTGACCTTTTTGGAGAGAAAAACAGAGAGAGGAGAATTTAATTCTCAAGAGGGAAGAAAAGAAAGGAGAATTTAATTCTCAACAAAGAAAACCCTAGGTGAGAAAAGGGAAAAAGATCAACTTCGAAAAGAGAATTCAATTCTCAAAATTTAAGAGTTTAACTCTTCTGCAAATAAAGAACTTAGTTCTTCTTCTGGTTAAAGATCTGTACAGAGCACATCTCCCCATAGGATGAGAATTTAATTCTCATCGGGTCGAGATCTTGCCATGCAGATCCTAAACTTAAAAGGGGAATTGAGTTTTGAGAATTTAATTCTCCCAAACTCACAGGAATTTAATTCCTCGTAAAATGAAACTGGGGTTTAACCCTAATCAAGAATTTAATTCTTTTACATATCTGGGAATTTAATTTCTTTAAAAAGAAATTAGGGTTTTGCCCTAAATAAGAATTTAATTCTTTCACAATAGGAATTTAATTCCTCCAAAACAAAATTAGGGTTTAACCCTACAGAGAATTCAATTCTTAAAAGATCTCTGTTCATGAAAAGAACTAGGGTCACGTGCCCCCACGTGACCCTTGAAAAGATCCCCTGCAAAGAACTTTGAAGCATCACCTCACGTGCTCCCACGTGACTCCCAAAACGCAGAAAGAAAAATCAAAGGAAATGAAAGCTTTGGACGCTCTCATGTGTTATCACGTGATCCCTCAGCAAATGCTTTAACAATTGGCGCACAGATCCCCATCACGTGCCAACACGTGATGCTCTAAAATAAAAATAAAAGTGTTTAACACTTATTCGCAGATTTGAGGATAAACCAAAAGGAGATCTGGCTCCACATTTAGGGCGCCCTCACGTATCCCCACGTGACCCCTAACGAATCCCTTTAATATCGAATGGATGGATGCCTATCACGTGCCCACACGTGATGACCAGGAAATTAAAAGTGTTAAACACTTACCTGCAGAATAAAATAAGGGAAATCAGGACGCTCTCACGTGTCCGCACGTGACCCCTCCCTCCTTAGTGTTTAACACTAATTGGAAAACTCTAGCTGCAGTGTTTAACACTGATTTTCTTAGTGTTTAACACTAATTTGGAAAACTCTATTTGCAGTGTTTAACACTGATTTTCTTAGTGATTAACACTAATGTGAAAACTCTGTTCCCGGTGTTTGACACTGATTTGCTTTAGTGTTTAACACTAATTTGAAATCTATGCTACCAGTGTTTAACACTGATTTGCTTTAGTGTTTAACACTAATTTGAAAGCCCCGTTGCTAGTGTTTAACACTGATTATCTTTTAGTGTTAAACACTAACTTGCTAATCTTAATTCCAGTGTTCAACACTGTTGGTCTTTAATGTTTAATACTAGCTTTAGCCCAATTGGCTAAGTTTCTAGAGGCAAAGCCTCTCCTTCAATGAGCCAACAAAGGGCCGGTATTTCAAACATAATTGGACTTAGCCCAAACTGGCCATAAGTCCTCAAATCATCTTGAACTGAGCACATCTGCTCTTTCATCCAACTCATTGGTTCAAGGGTACATCTCTGAACTCCTCTGATATTTGTCGTTGTAATCCTTCAACGTCGTCAGAGAGGTGACGGGTCCCGATGGCCATGCATGCAATGTCGGATCTGAACGATCCCGTTAAGTTGATCTTAGTCTCAAACTAGACTAACGTATCCTTAACAAACGTTTAAGTTGATCTTAGCCTCAAAAATGGCTAACGTATCCTTAAACCAAAACCCCAAACCCAAATCTAAGAAAACACGGATTTGGACTAATCCACGTCCTACGGGCGACGACATAAATTAGTCTCCGTATACAATCCACGGGCAACCACAAACAAAACAAACACCCACGACATGAAGTGACCAGCTGGAGAAGGAGAAAGTTGTTACCGCCATGCGGTAGCGTAATTAACTGCAGGGGCTTGCGCCTGCAGGGAAGAGCGTCCCCACAATCAAAAAACCCCTCTAGCGAGGGGGAATTTGACGAAGTCTGCTACATCGGACGCATCCGTTTAAACCTTCGATGCATGGTGCCATAAATCAACTTGGCATCTTCGGAGAGGTGGACGGATAGCACCCATTAGCATCTGCCCCGAATCTCAGGCTAGACAGTCCATGTCTTGGCCATCTTTCGGAGGGGAACAATCACACTACACGTGTCGTGAGTTTTGAGAATTAGATGACAAGTCTATTATGTCTAAATTTTTTTTTGGATAAACTATTTTCTGAGGATCAAATAGGTCTGTTCTGAAATAAGTAATATCAAGACTAGTTTATAAAGAGAGGTGGATATGAAGGGATATTATTGACGCCTTAATTGGAACTAATTCTGAAGAATAACCCATCTGAATCTTGATTGGAATGATTACACACCTAATCCACTAAACACGTCTTATATCCAAAAAAATAATTGAACTACCGGTTATATCTTCGTTCGCATTAAATCATCATTGTCTTTTGTTTTTGGGCCTAGGTAACTTGAGTAATTAAGTCCGCTGGGGTGTCTCTACACCTAATGCCCTAAAACCAACTGGTTTGGGAGCATTGGCCCAAAGCTTGCTAAGAAGCCTAGAAAGTCCAGATTAAAACAAAGTCAAGCAAGTGTTCTCTCCGAGTTAAAATTCCTAACGGTTCTTTGTGTGAGAATAATCTTGACAAAAGACAGGTTTTTATAAAAAAGTATTTCTAGCGGAGATATGGAGGTTTTATTCTATGATAAAGACTATTGCACGTTCACAAAGGTGTGTATGAAATGAAAACAAGAAAAAGGTGGAGTGAAAAATAAGACCTAGTTTCCTGTTAAGGAAGATAGAAATTCTGAATTTGAAACCATACTGGAAAACGAAACTTGAGAAATACTTAACTCTTTTTAAAACATATGTGATCCTTTTTAAATCTTTATCTGGGCTTTATTTTGTGACATAATGATTTTTCGATCCTTTTGAAACTTAACGGCACTATTTGCACTACACATAAAGACATATAAAATCTTAAGTTAAAAGAGAAGCGTGGTGTGAAAAATAAAGGTTCGATAGTTCTAAATTTAGGATAATAGAATTTTTATCTTTTAAACAAAACCATAGTGTTTGAATCATAGTCATTTCGCAAAACTAGATTGACGGGATTTTATGGGTAGTATCCGCTGAAAACCCTCAGGAGACAACACTCCTCCTACTAGGGACACCTAGAGGTGTAACGGCTTGTTGCACACGCTCAGTGCAATCGCGTTCCCTGCGAAAGTGCGGTTAGGATTTTCTTTTGTGAATAAATGGTTTTGCTAGGGACGAGCAAAAGATAAGTTTTGGGGTATTTGTTCATATCAGAAAATTACATTCTAATACCGCCCATTCATTATCTATTTGTTGTATTTATCGGTATTATTAACCAGTGTCTACTCAGTATTACAGATTATAGGTATCCATGACAAAATACTGGAACTGCATCCAAAAGCACGGATATATCACTTGAGGGAAGACACTGCTACCAGAAGCGCAAACCGACCAATACTTCAGCAGTTCCTTTACGCAACAAGTTGTGTACACATTTTTTTTTATCTAAATGGTCCAGCACAACAAGTGTGTACACAAGACTTTTAAGCACATGTGGATATGATTTTATATACATTCAAGGAGATGATTTTATATGCATATGATTTTATATGCATTCAAGACTAAAAAGCATGTGTTCAAATCAAAAGGAATCAAACAAATCAGCATGAGCCATAATGGGGCAGCCATGAATCAAGCCACATGTGGGAATGGAGTGATGAGCATTTAATGGTGAAGATTATGTGTGTGATTTAAAGATTCAAATTTCCTTCCAAAACTGAGTGCAAATCAAATTCAAATAGACAAATCAGCATGGACCATGATGGGGAAGACAAGAATCAAGGCACAAATGGACATGAAGTAATGTGCATTCAATGCTAAAGATTTTGTGTTGATTTAAAAATTCGAATTTCCCTCCATTCTTTGGAGCCTATAAAAGCAGGCAGTGGGCAAAGGTTCAAGGGTCATTCTTTAGTCTTGGATTGTCATTCTTTGTCCAAGTTTTCTATTCTCCTTTCTTGTAAATAGCGTAGTCCCCTTGAGTTCTTAACCTTCTCTTGATCCTTCAACCTCTTCATTGAGCTTGAAAGTTTAAGGGTTGGTTATTGATCTCAAGGGGTTGTATCATTCTTGAAGTTTAATAAAGTGTTCTTTTGTGCTTCCTTCACCATGAGTTCTTTGCCCTCTCTTGACCTTGCAACCTCTTTATTGAGCTTGCAAGTTTAAGTTTGGGTTATTGAACCCATGTCTTGCAATATGTTCTTTGGTTCTTAATCTTTTACTTACTTGCATTTTATTCTTGCTCTTTTAATTCTCACACTTAAATTCCTTGCACTTTAATTACTTACTTGTAATCTTTTCTTTTCTTTGTTCTTCTCTTTTGTTATCTCTTTTTGGTTTGTTTTGTGAATGGTGTGAATATTGTTGTTAGGAAAAGAGAAAGATTTTGTAAGTTAACGTTTCGTTTTTCATTTCCTTTTCCCGTCTTTTCCATTTGAAACTCCGCCCAAACCTTACGCAAGCGCTCCGTTAGGCACCCTACCTTACCAAGGAAAAGGTGATTCCTAACCGTGACCGGTTGCATTCGGTTTGGCCGGAGGCAAAAGCAAGAGACAAGAACGGACGGACAAGGGTCAATAAGCCGGATTCCATGAATACCGTACTTAAGTCCCCTAATCCACGTTGTTGCCGATTGTTCTAGCTTCATTGGTTAAGTTCGGCACAAAGTAATTGAATACGGAATCCATTAACTTACACTATCCTATCGTTTCCTAACAAGCCTTATACTTGAATATAACACATAGGTTAAATAACAAACAAATCCGCCACGTGCATTAACTCGTTAAAACAAGAACTTAAAACGCTCCGTCTCCCTGTGGATCGACCCGTGCTCATCGCGGCTAGCTGCAAAGCGACACCGTCCTGATCACGGTTAAACTTTAGAACTTTTAAATATCCGACACGCTTTTGGCGTGCGGTCAAGGACTTCCCTTTTACCATCCCCGACATCGTAAACTTCGAGGATGTGTACCTCTACGATCAGCACTGCACCGAGGACACGGTGCAGTTAGTGATAGGCTGCATTGAGGATCATTTCGGCTGACTGCTTCCTGGCGCTCCCCCCCGCTCCAGCTGTTGATGTACTCCATTTGGAGGGCATCGCCGGGGCTCTACAACCCCTTGTCCGAACAGCTGAAGGACGAGGCGGTTGGTAAGCTAAAGTCTTTGCAGCGCTTTGGTCTGATCTCCACTGGTCGGCGGGATCGCTCGGTGGCGCTCATCCTTGAGTGCTACCATTTGAGGCACGATGCCGACGTTCGCGGGCGGCATCAAGGGCAGAGGTCTGAGGCCGCGAAGGCTCGGCTAGCGGAAATATCCTCGGAATACCACGAGCAATGTTCTCTGCACCCCCTTCCCTCGCTACTGTAATTTTTCTTTTTTGATGTACGGCTGAGGAGCCTATAGTACCCTTTTGAATAAACAAAACTCTTCTTTTTGTAATGTTTTATTGATATCTTCTTATTATATAAACAAAAAAGATCTTGAGAAAAGTTTACAATGCCTTAGTAAAAGAAGTACATGCTAGCAGATGTTCTTTTTATTGGTACGGTTTGAGCTCCCTCGGATGTCTGTTGGCCTCCACGGACAGCGTGGGGTGCTGAGTCTCGTAGGTACTCGACGTACCCCCCGCCGACATGACCATGATTCTTGATGAGCCCCGGTTCCTTTCGATGATGTTCCTTAGGTCCCCTGGCGAGGTAGTCTTCGAGCTTCTGTGACGAGTCCCGTCCGCGCGTCCCCGTCGAGGGAGGGGGCGTCGGTCATGCCTGGGCGCAGGCGAGCTGATCGACACCTCCTCGGGAGGGACAGGGGCATGATGGGGCTCGGGGCGAGGCGCTCTTGCGACGGACCTTGGTGTTGAACTGTGGGACGCCCAGCGAGTGATAGAATATGTTGGCCCGGGAGACCTACGGCCGTGGGAGGCAGCGAGGCGGTGGTCGGCTGTTCCGACGCGGGCAGAGTCTTCTCTCCCTTTGTAAGGGTCATGGTCCCGAGGTGGGGGAGCAGCGACCTGGGGAGCTTGCCCTGCCGCTTGGACACGGACGAGCGCATCCATGACGGACGCGAGTCGATCTATTCGTGCGGCTAGGGCATTGATGGCGTTCGGGGGAGGATATTCGTCCGTGCCTCCGTTGTGGGGGAGGCAACGGCTAGTGCTTGGATCGTCGTGGTGATCGCTCGCCATTGGGTTGAGATCGGAAGATGAACTTTGTTTAGTGGAATCAAGAAGTTTCCCACAAACGACGCCGGCTGATGGAGGTCTGGATCTCCTTCATATGTTACATTCCGTGGATCTGCTGCAAGCGATGATGGACGGTTGAGATTGAGTTGGAGGTTGCCTCCTGAAGCGTGTGGATCTCAATGGGTTTGAGGTGGTTGAGGACGAGCTACCTGCAAGGAAGTCCCAGGGTAGTTGTACCACCGAGGACCCTCCGACGATCAAGTTAGACCAGATATTCGAGCAGAGTAACGGCCTAGTGAGGAAAGAATAACTTACTTGAACCGTCTCAAAGAGGGGTTTATATACCTGGTAGCAATGGGAAGGCGATCGTGAGAATCACGCCGGCCGTTACGCCCCCGGCGTCACACCCGCGTGATAGGCGGGATCCCGCATTAATGACGAGACATGCTCGTTAATGGGGGATCGTGATGGCGTGGAACGCGGGATCGTGGGCGGCGGATATCTCGCGCATGGAGAGATTCGCGTAGCCATGGCTAAGGTGCCTGTGATCAACGCCGCGGGTCGGTCGGTGAGACCGAGGAAGATGAGCTCGGCGGGAGGCTCGGGGACTACGAAAACAGAGCGGAGTCCAATTCCAAGTATTCAACGTGAAGTTAAGTTAAGTTCTTCATTTCTTTGTCTAGCCGAGGTATCTTGGTTCTGCGATAGCCCGGAGGCGAGCTGAGAGGGCCGAGGAGGCCAATCATGCAGGGGGCTCGGAGGCGAGCCCGTGGTTATTTGATAGGTGGGTGTAGGAGTGGAGTGGTCGGTCGCAGAAGGTCGGCTACGTCCATGGGTCGTAGACCTGGGGTATTCTTTCGACGTACCGTTCTTGGTCCTTTCTTGCAAGCTTTGGGACACGTCGTCTGCCACGTGTCATGATCTGGGAGATCACCGATATTGAACATCATCAGTCTCCTTGGTTTGAAAATCAGTAGCCCTAGCTTCGGCCCGAAACCCCGAGCTCACTGCCTCCTTAAACTTGCCCTTCAGCGAAAGCGACGAGTCGACGACGACGACCTTTGATCCGATGATGATGAGGATCTGATTGAGGGTAGGGCCCTTCGATCCAGCGGCGATGAGGGCGAGGATCACGTGGAGGGAGATCGAAGAGAAGGAGAGATTATAATCTCCGCCAACAGCAGAGAAAGGGGAGGCGGACGCGTAGCAGGGGAGGATTTCAGGCTCTTGCTCCAGGACATTGTCATTGGGGTGGGTACTGCCGGCGATCGATGATATGAGAGGATGTTGATCGTGGTGGTGATGATGAGTATGGCGATCTTCTTCTCCTTCTTCATCGTCTTCATCATCTGCGGGATGAGAGTATTGAGAAAGTGGAAAATTTTCTAGCCAGTTGTGAGGAGAAGGGCATTTTGGTCACTCCATCCCAATCGTATAATGGCAGGCCTGATTTAGATGAGGCCCAGGGGGTTTTTACAAACTTTTGTAATAGTAGGCCCTTTTTCCTATTTTGAAAATGCCAGAGGTTTTCTCATAAGTTTGGACTGGGCCGGGTTCTTTTTGACAACTTATCCTTTATTTTTTTATGTGGGAAAATGTCACACCATACATAAGCAGCCTCTAAAGCCTAAAAAACAAACACACCGATTAATACTCTGTTGGGAAAAAATAAAAGAGCTACCACGGCTTGTTCACTAGTTCACTTAGTCAAGCCCAAACTCACGAAAACAATGTCTCTCGCATTTATAGGAGAAAGAATGATAGTTTTCAACTGAGGGCGAAATCATTTTGAACCAATCGTTGTCCATGTGGTTGAACATACTCAAATGATTTATAATCGAATTTTATCTTTTAAATTCTCTTTTATATTGTTTAAAAAACAACTTTGCTTCTAATTTTTTTAGAAAACCCAATCAAAGAACATAGAAAACATGCAACCAAATATAGCCCAAATAAGCTAGTCGGTCTATCCAAGTCATTTTAGGACGCGGATTAGGTCAATGCTGGATTTGTAATTTTTTTTGTCAAAGCTGGTTATCAACCGTCCGTGGTGTAATAAACGGACGGCTGAGATTGAAATAAAATAAAAATCTTATTTTTCAAAATATATTAATTTTCTTACTAAATCTTAACTGGCTGTTTATTACACTAAGGACAGCGGATAACAAGTTTGGACAAAAAGACTTCAAATCCAGCTTTGACCAGATCCGCATCCGTCATTTTACATACTCCGTAAAAAAAATTTGAAAGGAAAAAGCAGGAGAAGACATCCTACTATGTAAACTTTGATTCTATTGTTGGCTTATACGTAAGATTTGATAGCTCGTTTACTACGTGTGCTTTCTCTCCCATTTTAAGAAGGAATTTGATAAGAAGAAACATCCCGTCCTCACAATTGCTCGCTATCATATTTATGCAGAGTGAAGCTAATGCACATATCTTAGCTTGGTTCATATCCATCAAGTTACACATAAGTAGGATCTGAAACATATTGATGATACTCGTAAGTAAGGATTCCTCATATCGTGGCATGTAGCAGATTTCGTGTCGTCTACATAAGCCTAGTAGATTTCTGAAGGCTACGGAACTGGAATAAGTATAATGCAATGAGGACATATCTCGGTGCCTTGCCTCAGAGGTAGCATCCGACCTTTGGGGGGGGGCCTTCCCTGAGTATGTTCCCTTTTCGCCTAACCACCACCCAATAGCTCGTCTTCGAGCAATCATAGAGCTGAGCCTCCTCAGCTTCCTTGCTCGTCTCCGAGCTATCTTATGGCTGAGATTCCTCAGTGTCCATGTTTGACCGGGAGCATGGAGTACGAACGTTCTCATAATGTGTCCGTGTATCCTGCCACGATAAGATCTCCGCCGCTCCACGTCCTGTATCACACGCTAGCATATCTCGCCATTAATACGAACGTAATGCATAGGTGGAACTGACGACGAGGATCTCACAACAACTCGCTCTATGTGATTCCTATATAAACCCCTCCTCCAGACAATTCAGATAAGACAAACTCATTCCAATACGCCGCTACTCTGTCTAAATATTCCCCGGTACTTACTTGATCATCGGAGGATCCAACGGTGGTTTTCCACCCTGGGACTTCTTTTACAGGTAGCCTGACATCAACAACAACCATCTAACCCATTGAGATCCACACGCTCAATCTTCCATAACAAATCTTAGCCCTTCAGCCCCGCTGGCTACAAGATCGACGAAGGACAACATCTGAGGGAGATTCCGACCTCCATCAGTTGGCGCCGTCTGTGAGAATTTAGAAATTTTTCCACCAAAAAGTTGATCTTTCACCTTCGATTCGAACGAAGATCATAGTACGAGCCATCCCATGGTTCACAACAGAGGCAGTGGTGGTTCCACTCCTTCTCCCAATATCGTTGAAGCCCTAACAGCACGGATCGACTGGCAACGATGGTGGACGCGCTCTCTCATGTTCAAACTGCCAGCCATGCACAGTAAATTGCTACCCTGCTTCTCAGAACGGAGGCAGGTAGGAGACGGAAGACGGACGCACTCAAGTCCTCGGCCTCGCTCGTGTCAATCCAGACACCATGGAACACCGGCGTGCCGATTCCGGCAGTCACGACCCCCATACGAGGAATGATTCCATGACTTATTGGGCGCTGAACTGTCTAACGCCGAGGTCTCGGGACCAACCGAACTATCGCTTCAACGCTCACCGCGCTCTCTCACCCTCTAAGGTGATGCCGGTCAGGCCGCTTGGTTCCAGGGAAGACCAACGTCACCGTAATCACCGAGACCGTGCACCTGGTACCCGCCGGGAAGAGCCACGAACGGTTCATCTCGAGGATCTGAGGAATATGATAGAGCGAAACCGAAGCCGTTCTGCCACCCAAGCCCGAAGAAGGGACGACAGGAACTTCGATTATGAAGAATCCTCGAGGTACTAGCAGCGAATCGAGATCCTCGAGAAGAAGATCAAGGACAAGCAGCCTACCACCCGTTCGCCCGATGGGTCGGCAAAGTATTCCGCAGACTCTCTCACGAAGCCCTTCACCAAGCAGTTGCCGAGAAAGCGGGTCTCTTCCCGGAACAAGACGCCCAAAGTGGCACTTTTCGACCGGAAGTCTGACCCAAAAGACCACTTGGACGCGTTCATCGTGGGCATGAGCTTTCAAGATAACTCGGATGCGGCTCAGTGCCGAGCATTCCCTACCACTCTCATCCGGGCTGGGCGAGATTGGTTCCGTGGCCTGACTCCACGCTCAATCTCAACTTTCAATGAATTAGCCACTCAGTTCCTTGGCCATTTCATCGACAACCGACGGCATAAGAGGTCGATCGACTATCTGTTCACTATCAAGAGTGAGGACAAAGAATCTTTCAAGTGCTATATTACTCGGTTCTACAATGCTCTCCTGGACTGGAGGTACCCGAGCACCGGGATGAGACAATCATTACCGCCCTGAGATCCAGTCTTAGGCACAGAGAGTGGCTCCGCTCTTTTGCATTGGCGCAACCTAAGACCATGGCCGAGATAAAAGTTTGGATCGAACGGGAAATCCAACTCGAGTCGGAGGTAAATATTAATCTTTCTCGGGATGACAGGACAAACAGAAGAAGAGGGACCAGGAAGAGAAGAAAAAGGCTGATCGTTCAAAACTTTATTCCCCGAGGTTTCACGAATAGACGCTTCTAAATGTCTTGCAGGCCGATCTGCTAGAGGAGGCGAAGAGCGAGAGATTCTTCAAGCTGCCACCGATGATACAAAGGCCGGGCAAGCAACTCTGCGGCCCGTATTGTGCCTTTCATCGGTCACAGGGACACCTGTTCACACCATAATATTGCATTTTATATTCCCCATTCTTATGCATTTTACAATAAAAACAGGTGCTTTTGACGCATGTCTGCTACATAGTACAGGTTACAGGTTCTTGGAGCAAAAGCAGTGAAAAAGACAAAAGACGACACAAAAAGGGACTTTTGACCAACAAATAGAAGGATCCTAGTCAAGCCTAGACGAAGAACAGTTCACAATCAACAAGGCAGAGCAAGGTCCAAAATGTCAACGGTTAAAAGACCGCTACAAGTTTTCACTGAAAGATCTGGAGAAGAATCAGAAGCCAAACAGAGAAATGAACTGAATAAATAACAAGCCCAACTAACCATGATGCAGCCCAGGAAAGATGGTGAGCTGAACTCACCAAAGGGCCGCGGAACCGTGGCCCAAGGCCTACCCATACCGCGGTTCCGCGGCCGTCCTATGCCCGTACTCGGTGAAATTTTTACCAAAACCTATGGCGGCTCTGAAAAGATTTTCTGAGGGTATATTTGTAATTGTAGACATGCGGATCAATTGTAAACCTAGGGTTTCTATGTCCTATAAATAGAACCCAAACCCTTGTATTTTCTCATGCCTCTATTCATCAATAAAATTCTGTTTTCTTTGAAGTTTGGAGTGCATCAATCGTAAGTAGGTATTTTTTCTTGCCCTAGTTCTAGTTTTTTATATCTGCCCTAGGTAAATTCTTTCCTTGCCCTAGTTTAATTTAGTTTAGAATTTTATTAACTTGCAATAGATGTTTCTTCTCTTTAATAAAAACAAAACAAAAATTATGTCTTTCTTAATTCCCTCAATGAGCGAGTAGTTTCCTCGCTTGTTGGGGTTAGGAATAGAGAAGGGTTTGAGAGATAAAGATCTCTCATCTCTTTTCTTTGCCAATCTATTATGAACATTAGGACTCCATGCATACTCTCATCTTCCGCTCCCTAAAGCACCCTACCCTCGAGATAACGGTGATCCGTAGTATAATAGACCGGAGTTGTGAGTTTTCCATGGAGGTTAGGGTAAAGGTTAATAAAGGAAGGACAAGGATCTAGAGGAAGAACATCTTCCCAATCATCCTAATCCCCTCTATTAAAATTTACCATAACCCCTAATATCAAATCTAAATTAAGGCATTGAAAAGAGGTGTGGATCTTTGTTTACCAAACTTTGCCTAAACCTAATCCTAGCAAGTTTCTAATCCTAGTAGAACACAACTTCGTTCTAGATCTAATTAAAAGACCAAACACCATTTGGAATTAGCTCGTAAGAACTTTAAGGAAAATTACAAAATCCCTGTGGACCGACCCGTATTCACCGGCTAGCTTCATGCGACGCCATTCTTGATTGCGGTAAATATTTTTGATCGACAAAACATCTTTAAATCGAATGGCGCCGTTGCCGGGGATGACGTAAAATTTCCTTTTTGTAATTTCGGGTTAATATAAAATATAAAAAACCATAAAAATTTGAAAAATCAAAAAATATAAAAATTCTATCATCTTTTATTGTTTGAAGGGTTTTCTTTGTGGATCTTTGCAGGATTGACGGATCTGAAACAACACAGAAGGAGAATCAGGAAAGGGTACATCAGAACAGTGGTAGATTGCTACAGAAGAGCCGTAGAAATTTTTTCAGAGCTCGATCTCTTCTTCTCACCGCGAAACCGCGGTCTGGAGGTGGTGTTTGCGGCGGAACCGCGGTCCGGTGGAGTCCTCTCTGCACGAAATTTGCTTGGTTTGTTTCCTCATTCTCCCCTCTGCAAATCCCCATATATCTTCTGCCAAATCTTCTGCAGGATTCTTTGCGCTAAAAATCTTCTTCCCCCTTCCAATAATTGATTTTCTGCAGGATTCTTTGCGCCGCGCTAAATAGCAAATTGATTGCAAGTGATTTACTGCTTTGCATATTTTAATCTGACTTTAAGGGGCTATTGACCAATTCAGATTGGGTGGGGATTTCATCACCCTTCCCAGGACCCCAGAAATCATTTAAAGCATTTGCATTGACCACTCTTAATTAAAAAATATTAGACTCAGCCCTAAGGACGTCGCGCTCAATAGGACAGAGGACTAGTATAGGCATCAGCCGTTTGTCCTAACCTGTCTTTGCGGTGCCTAGGCAAGTGTGTCAAGGCTAGTGGTTTTTAATTAGGCCCACAGTGTGGTTCCTTCCCACTTACCTGGCACTTACCTGGCCGCAATTGACGGTGAAGAGGCGGTTTGATGTTCTATCTCTAGCCCTTTGGAACAGTTAGGAGCTGTCTAGCTGACCTAGGTGACCCTAGACCTAGGCCTGATTATGCATTTGTGGTTGATCGCATTTGTGTCAAAAGTCTTTTCAAAAATCTTTTTGCAAAAGCTCACATAAAAAAAAAGAAAAAGGAAAAATCTTTTCAAAACTTGCAACTTGTCGCTAAAGAAATCTTTGCACTCACTTACACCACTTCTTCTCATTGACGTTTTCTTACCTCCACATTCTGTCTTTCATCTTTCGGCTGCACTAACCCTTTTAGTGTATGTCCGGTTGGACTAGGGACCCTAGCGCCCGATTAGTCCGTGTTTCGTTGGTACCGACCGACGAACCTTTCGACTCCGAAGTCGAAATCCTGTCCACTTCTTCACTTTCACCATCACATTCTTCTTCCGAAGGTATGTCGGGATACAATCCTAACAACACCTTACCGACGAGAATGATTCCACCTACGTTAGGTGCGAATAACCCGAATAACCCGCCTGTTGAAGCGCCCGCACGAGTCGCACTCCAGGATCTTTTCTACCCCATCCGCACCGCCCTTCCTACTTGTCTTTCCCTCCCACCGGCTAATGGGGACAATTTTGAGATCAAACCCCACTTCATCAATATGCTGCCTAAGTTTCATGGTTTGGAATCCGAAGATGCATATATCTTTATCAACAAATTCCAAAACGTTTGCGCCATGATAAAAACTACCCAATTAAGTGATGACGCTATAAGGCTAAGGGTCATTCCTTTCACCTTATGTGACTTAGCCGAGAAGTGGCTATACAGCACAACATCACATTCAATTAGAAATTGGGACGAGTTTGTGAAAGCTTTTCTTAAGATGTTCTGCCCTCATCACAAAACTGCTAGAATCCGTAATGAGATTATACAATTTTCACAGCTTCCTTCCGAACCATTTTGGAAGTGTTTTGAAAGATTCAAAGACCTACTCGTTCAATGCCCTCATCATGGGATCGGAAGTTGGCAACTCTGCCAAACATTATACGAGGGATTGAATCCGGTAATGAAGCAGTTGGTAGAAACCATCTGTCAAGGTCACTTTCTAACCAAATCAAGTGAGGAAGCGTGGCAGTTTCTTGAGGACCTTAGTGAACAAACAATTCAATGGGAGAGCACCAAGACCACACCATCTTCTTCTAGTGGTCAATCTAGGGCAGGCATACATCAATTAGATATATCGATTGCTATGAAGGCCGAGATGGCCGCTCTCACGAAAAAGCTAGAAGCGCTTGAGACCAAAATCTCATCGCCTTCTCCTGCCCCCATTGCGCTCCCACGAACTGTTTGTTCTTGTTGTTCGGATCCATCACATCTCACCGAAGAGTGTCCTCACACTGCATCTACTCAAGGACAAGATCAAGTCAATGCTGCCTTTCAGCAACGATAAAGAAATAATCCATACTCTTCGACATACAATCCGGGTTGGAAGAGTCACCCAAATTTCGCTTGGAACCAAAATCAACAATCCCAAGGAAACAACAATTTTCAAAGGGCTCCTCCTCCACAACAACAAGCACCTCCACAAACTCAATTTCAGCAACCTCTCCAACAGCAACCTTACCCTAATCAAATGAACAATTTTGTACCCAACAATTTTGTTCCCCCTCAAAATGCTTTTAGCTCGCTCGAAAGAAGTCTAGAAGCGTTCCTAAAGCAATCTGCACAGTCCACAGCTAGGATAGAGACTTCTGTTCAATCTTTGGTGCAAAACAGTGCCTCACATGATCAAAGCATCAAAGCTATTGAGGCATAAATTGCACAACTCAACGCAGCATTGAAAGAGCGAGAGAAAGGAAAGCTTCCGTCTCAACCACTCCCAAATCCCGGTCACGCACATGTTGCATATGAACAGCAGAATCATAACGTAAATGTTGTGACCACGTTGAGATCCGGAAAAGTGCTGCAAAACAATGTGGGTATTAACCATGACACCCCTGCCGGTGGTCCTTCTTCATCTTCTTCACCTTCTTCTTCTTCTTCTTCTTCGTTAGAGCCCATTCTCCATCCTTCACATGGCTCTACTTCTTCTAGCTCGAACGGACCCACTTCTCACAACACGAACACATCTGCACGGGGTTCCGTTCCAACTCAACAATCTGATCCGCAAAAATTGGACTCAACAACCTTTCAAAATGTTCCTTTTCCAAATCGGTTGAGATCCAATAAACCAACTCCACAGATGGAGAAGATTGTAGAGTTGTTCAAGCAGGTTAGCATAAATATCCCTCTTTTGGATGCAATCCAACAAGTTCCTTCATATGCAAAAATCTTAAAAGACTTATGCACCAAAAAGAGGAAGTCACAAGTACCAAAGAAAGTTTTTGTGGCTAGTGCTGTTAGTGATGCTCTTGTCAATTCTTTACCCCCAAAGCACAAGGACCCCGGTTGTCCTACTATTTCGATCACAATTGGGGACAAGACCATCAATAGAGCACTATTAGATCTTGGTGCTAGTGTCAATTTGCTACCTTATTCGGTGTACGAACAATTAGGCGTTGGAGAGCTTAAGCCCACTCATTGTACTCTCCAAATGGCCGACCGATCAATCACCCATCCTAAGGGAGAGTTGGAGGATGTGTTAATTAGAGTAGGGGATTTCATTTTCCCCATTGACTTTATTGTTATGGATACACAACCTGTCGCTAACCCCCGTAATCAAATTCCGGTGATACTTGGTCGACCATTCCTCGCGACTTCTAACGCGGTAATCAACTGTCGTAACGGTTCAATGAATCTATCTTTTGGTAATATGAAAGTTGAACTCAACATTTTCAAGTTAGGAAGTCAGCCTTGCGAGCCTAATTCTAGCGTACTTGATGTTTGCTCGATCAATGAGATCGCGGAGGAGGACTGTGAGTTCGAAAATTTTATGTTTGACCACAGCAATGTTGACGCCGCTAGTGCGTTCCTCCTAGAATCCGACACAGCTTTCACGACGGACAAGGATTATGAGCGTTTCTCCTTTGTTGACGATCTTGAAGACTCTCCACCTGAGTTTGAGTCTTTTGCTTTTCCGGATGAGTTGGTTGAACCATCCGAGTCGGTAGCGTACACTCAATTTGAACCTTTGATGGAATCCTTCGAGTTTGAAACAGTTACTCCATTGTTACCATCTATTGTTTCACCACCTAAACTCAAACTAAAGCATTTGCCGTCGCACCTAAAATATGCTTATCTAGGTGAAAATGAGACCTTACCCATTATCATATCTGCCTCTCTAGCTCTCGAGCAAGAGAAGGCTCTTTTAATGGTCTTACACAATAATCGGCAAGCTTTCAGATGGTCTATGGCGGACATCAAGGGGATTAGTCCCCTCATAGTCGAACATCATATACACTTGATGGATGATGCCAAGCCGGCAAGGGATCCACAAAGACGCCTCAACCCCATTATGAAAGAGGCGGTCAAGAAGGAGATTGTTAAATGTCTTGATAGTGGTATCATTTATCCTATCTCGGATAGCCAATGGGTTAGCCCCATTCATGTCGTGCCAAAGAAATCGGGCATCACGGTCATTACCAATGAGGCAAATGAGTTAATTCCTACTCGCACCCAAACTGGGTGGCGAGTTTGCATCGACTATAGAAAACTCAATGCCGCGACAAGGAAGGACCACTTTCCTTTACCTTTCATTGACCAAATGCTAGAACGATTGGCGGGGCACGAGTTCTACTGCTTTTTAGATGGCTATTCCGGTTATAACCAAGTCCCCATAGCCAAAGAGGATCAAGACAAGACCACATTTACTTGTCCCTTTGGCACTTTTGCTTATCGTCGCATGCCCTTTGGGTTATGCAATGCACCCGCTACATTTCAGCGGTGTATGATAGGGATCTTTTCGGACATGGTGGAGAAGTTTTTGGAAATCTTTGTGGATGATTTCTCCATTTTCGGTGACTCCTTCGACGAGTGTTTACGACATCTTGACACAGTTCTTACCCGCTGTAGGGATAAGAACCTAACGTTAAATTGGGAGAAGTGCCACTTTATGGTACGAGAAGGCATTGTCTTAGGACATGTCATCTCGCAAAATGGCATAGAAGTTGATAGAGCCAAAATTGAAGTCATTTCTAATCTTCCTCCTCCTAAATGCGTCAAAGATATCCGAGCTTTGCTTGGCCATGCCGGTTTTTATAGACGGTTCATCAAGGATTTTAGCAAGATTGCTGGACCCTTGGCTCTCTTATTGGCCAAGAACACAATATTTGATTTCGACTCAACTTGCATGGAAGCGTTCGAGTCTTTGAAACACTTTCTCATTTCTGCGCCCATTCTTTCATCTCCAGACTGGACGCACCCTTTCGAAATTATGTGCGACGCATCAGATTTTGCCATTGGTGCTGTTTTTGGACAGCACATTAATAAGATGCTTCACGTGATTTATTACGCTAGCCGAACATTAAATGAGGCCCAATTAAACTACACAACAACAAAAAAAGAGTTTTTAGCGGTTGTGTTTGCACTTGAAAAATTTCGGCCTTATTTAATCGGCTCTCCAGTTATTGTGTACACTGACCATTCAGCTCTTCGCCACCTTTTTGCGAAGAAGGATGCTAAATCGAGGCTCATACGTTGGATCCTCTTGCTATAAGAATTTGACCTTGTCATAAGGGAAAAAAAAGGATGTGAAAACGTAGTGGCCGATCACCTTTCACGACTTCCTTCTTCGCCTACACTTGAACTTCCTATCACTGATGCTTTCCCCGATGAGCAACTCTTGACCGTTTCTTGCGAACCATGGTTCACCGATATTGTAAACTACTTGGTCACCGGCTTGATACCTAACGATTGGTCGAAACAGGATAAACTTCGATTCTTGTCCCAAGTAAAGCATTTTTACTGGGAAGAACCTTATCTTTTTAAATACTGTTCCGACCAAATCATTCGTCGGTGTGTGCCGAAAAATGAGGTTAAGAGTGTGCTGTCTTTTTGCCACGATCAAGCATGTGGCGGGCACTTTGGCCCAAAGAAGACAGCCGAGAAAGTTTTGCAGTGTGGTTTCTATTGGCCACGACTCTTCAAGGATGCATATGAATACTGCAGGACTTGCTCCCGGTGCCAACACTTGGGCCGGATATCGCGGAGAAACGAAATGCCGCTCCAACCAATTTTGGTTGTGGATATTTTTTATGTTTGGGGTATAGACTTCATGGGATCATTTCCTAACTCTTTTGGAAATGTGTATATTCTTTTGGCTGTTGACTACGTTTCAAAGTGGGTCGAGGCTGTGCCTAGTCGAACGAATGACAACAAGGTTGTCGTTCGATTTCTTAAAGAACACATCTTTTCAAGATTTGGGCACCCTCGAGCGATAATAAGTGATAATGGTTCTCACTTTTGCAATAAGACTTTTGAGTCCTTAATACGCAAATATTCTATCACCCATAAGCTGTCAACGCCATACGATCCCCAAACATGTGGGCAAGCCGAGGTCTCGAATCGGCAAATTAAGCAAATCTTGGAGAAAACGGTTTCTAAAAACCGTAAAGATTGGTCACTCAAATTGATCGATGCACTATGGGCTTTCCGTACTGCATACAAGACCGATCTTGGTATGTCTCCATACCGGCTTGTTTACGGGAAGGCTTGCCACCTCCCAGTAGAGATTGAGCATAAGGCATTTTGGGCTATCAAAGAGCTGAATTACGCGCAGCAACCGAAAGCTGCAGTTAAATGAACTAGAAGAGCTACGGGATGAGGCATATGATAATGCTGTGATTGCTAAGAACCGAGCTAAGGTGTTCCACGATAAACACCTTTTGCGAAAGACATTTAAACCTGGTCAACAGGTTTTACTCTATGATACTCAGTCACATTATCACCCCGGCAAGCTCCGTTCTAGATGGAAAGGACCTTTTGTAGTCCGCACCGTTTATCCGCACGGTGCGGTTGATCTTGAAAATCCGGAGGACGGTACGCTATTCAAAGTAAATGGGCATCGATTGAAACCGTTCTTCACAGCGGACCCATCGGAGGAGCTCCTGTTTTTGCAGGAGCCGATCTACACTGATTAATTTTCCTCCACTTTCACCCCCGAACTTCCAATCAATTTTTTTTTCCAAAACATTATTTCAAATAAGTTTGGGGGTGTGTATAATATGTAAATATAATTGCCAACATTATCGACCCACTTGGTGCAGCATGACAGTGAGGACACTGTCCAGTTTAAATTTGGGGGTATGCTCGGTAAGTTTGATTTCTTCGCATTCATATGTATACTTTTGCATTGCACCTTTATATAAAAATCATAAAAATTTGAATAAAAAAAAATTAGAAAATGAAAAAACCCATAAAAATTGAAAAATTTCAAAAACTATAAAAATTAATGTATTCAATTTTGGTTAATTGACTTGAGTTTGATAAATAGGTCAACTGGCTAGGAAAAACTAGATCTTAGACTTAGTAAATTAAAAGCCCTAAAAATAACCTTCCTTAAAGTCTAACGGTAGAAAGTATATGTCTTTGTAGTTTATTTAGAAATAGGAAAATTTTGGGTTCACTTCTTGGGCTAAGTCGAAACGAAGGAAAAGTATTGATATTTTATTAGAGTACATGTTTGAAAAATAGTTCCTAACTTAAGTCTAGATTCTGAAAACGTATACCCTACAAATTGCACAATCACGCACCTTGAAACTTGGAATAGTAGAGGAGACCTTGAAATGTTCTTGTCTAAAGTCCTTAGTACAAGAAAAATGAAAAGAAAAAAAAAAGTGAGTAAAGGAAAAAAATGGACACTGGTTTTTGTGATTACTTAAGGCTAAAAAATAGAAAAATATTTAGCGAGGGTGCCTCATCACCTAGTGCCTTAGACCAACTGGTTTGGGAGTCACTGCTAAAGCCTTGGGTGTTGCAAAACTAGGAAGTACGCTTTAGAGTGCTAACGCATCTTGTAATCGGTTGTTGGTACCTCAAGAAGTATTAACGGTCGCATGAAGGATGTGTAAGCAAAAATTCACCAATTAATAAGTGCTTTGGACAATGGACGAGAGTACGATTTCTTGATTTGAATTTCCAAGTGTAGGGGTGATATTTACACACACGTGGGGATATGTGATTAGAGTTTAGATAAGAGAAAGGAATGAAGAATAAAACTTGTATCTTTAGTAAAGTTGATAGAAATTCCCAAGTGGAGATGGAACTTTAGAAGGAAAACTTAGGAAATGCCGAAAGCTAAGTAAGTCTATAGAATATATATAATCTTAAGTTAAATGATGAGGAAGTGTGAAGAATATGGGTGGATAATTTACGGGTTGACGATAATAGACTTCCTTGTTAGAAAACCTAATTGGAAAACAAAAGTCGAAAAGCCAAATTGATAGGATTTTGTGGGTAGTATTCGCTGAAAACCCTCAGGAGACAACACTCCTCCTACTAGGGACACCTAGAGGTTTAACGGCTTGTTGCACATGCTTAGTGAAATCGCGTTTCCCTGCGAAAGTGCGGCTAGGTTAGATTTTTATCGAGAATAAAAAAAATAAGTTTACTCGAGGACGAGCAAAAGATAAGTTTGGGGGTATTTGTTCACACCATAATATTGCATTTTATATTCCCCATTCTTATGCATTTTACAATAAAAACAGGTGCTTTTGACGCATGTCTGCTATATAGTACAGGTTACAGGTTCTTGGAGCAAAAGCAGTGAAAAAGACAAAAGACGACACAAAAAGGGACTTTTGACCAACAAATAGAAGGATCCTAGTCAAGCCTAGACGAAGAACAGTTCACAATCAACAAGGCAGAGCAAGGTCCAAAATGTCAACGGTTAAAAGACCGCTACAAGTTTTCACTAAAAGATCTGGAGAAGAATCAGAAGCCAAACAGAGAAATGAACTGAATAAATAACAAGCCCAACTAACCATGATGCAGCCCAGGAAAGATGGTGAGCTGAACTCACCAAAGGGCCACGGAACCGCGGCCCAAGGCCTACCCATGCCGCGGTTCCGCGGCCGTCCTATGCCCGTACTCGGTGAAATTTTTACCAAAACCTATGGCGGCTCTAAAAAGATTTCCTGAGGGTATATTTGTAATTGTAGACATGCGGATCAATTGTAAACATAGGGTTTCTATGTCCTATAAATAGAACCCAAACCCTTGTATTTTCTCATGCCTCTATTCATCAATAAAATTCTGTTTTCTTTGAAGTTTGGAGTGCATCAATCGTAAGTAGGTATTTTTTCTTGCCCTAGTTCTAGTTTTTTATATCTGCCCTAGGTAAATTCTTTCCTTGCCCTAGTTTAATTTAGTTTAGAATTTTATTAACTTGCAATAGATGTTTCTTCTCTTTAATAAAAACAAAACAAAAATTATGTCTTTCTTAATTCCCTCAATGAGCGAGTAGTTTCCTCGCTTGTTGGGGTTAGGAATAGGGAAGGGTTTGAGAGATGAAGATCTCTCATCTCTTTTCTTTGCCAATCTATTATGAACATTAGGACTCCATGCATACTCTCATCTTCCGCTCCCTACGGCACCCTACCCTCGAGGTAACGGTGATCCGTAGTATAAAAGACCGGAGTTGTGAGTTTTCCATGGAGGTTAGGGTAAAGGTTAATAAAGGAAGGACAAGGATCTAGAGGAAGAACATCTTCCCAATCATCCTAATCCCCTCTATTAAAATTTACCATAACCCCTAATATCAAATCTAAATTAAGGCATTGAAAAGAGGTGTGGATCTTTGTTTATCAAACTTTACCTAAACCTAATCCTAGCAAGTTTCTAATCCTAGTAGAACACAACTTCGTTTTAGATCTAATTAAAAGACCAAACACCATTTGGAATTAGCTCGTAAGAACTTTAAGGAAAATTACAAAATCCCTGTGGACCGACCCGTATTCACCGGCTAGCTTCATGCGACGCCGTTCTTGATTGCGGTAAATATTTTTGATCGACAAAACTTCTTTAAATCAACACCCGATCGAGAAATGCAAACAGCTGCGCGATTACATCGAGAAGTTGATCCGCTCCGGTTACTCAGAAAAATACCTGCGAGACAAACGTCAAGCAGATAGGGAGCAAGCCGACTAACCTTCAACCGGAGAGTCGATAGTCGGACAGATCATGGACGTCTCCGTTGGCTCGACTCCGAGCAACGAAGACACCCGCTGTATCCTGCCAATCATGACCTTAGATGCTCCCCCTTCTAAGAAGTACAAGAAGGTTACCCCCATCACCTTCACCGACGAGGACCTGCATGGCATATTGGTCCTGCACCATGATCTCCTAGTGATTATGGCATGGGCAAATAGGTACGAAGTCAGGAGAATCCTCGTTGATTCGGGAAGCTCAGTGGATATCCTATTTTATGACTGCTTCTAGCGTATGAGATTAAACTCGTCCGATCTCCAGCTTATCTCGCATGTTCTCTCCGGGTTCACTAACCACTCCGTTCAAGCGGAGGGAACGATCACTCTCCCTATCAACATTGGGGAGGTCGTAAGAACCAGAACAATATCGGCGAGTTTCCTCATCGCTCGGGTTCCTTCTTCTTATAACAACCTCTTGGGTCGCCCTACTTTAAATGCCTTTCAAGCTCAAATCTCGACCTACCACCTTGCTTTCAAGTTTCCTCTGAGCGATGGTGGGATAGGCCGATCTTATGGAGATCAGCAAATCGCTAGGGTATATCTTGTTACGACAATTCCCAAGGACAAAGAAGTTGATCTGACCGACGGACCGTGCGATCCTCGGGAGTCGCTGGATACACTTGATGACAAGAAGGAGATCCGAGCTTCCCCGGTAGAAGCCTTTTCCGAAGCTCCCCTTAAAGAGATAGATAGCAGCCGGACTATCCTGATCGGCTCTCTCTTGACCGGAGGAACTTGGGACAACCTTATCCAGTTCCTCTGAGACAACTCCAACGTGTTTGCTTAGACTCCCGCGGACATGCCGGGGACCCCAAGGTGATCTCCCATAACCTTGGAGTTGACTCGAAAGCCCGGCCGGTCCGACAGAAGAAAAGAAGCTTCACGCCTGTCAAGTAGAAGGCGACTGAGGAGGAAGTGGACCGACTGCTCACGGCGGACTTCATCAGAAACCTGGACTACTCAGCTTGGCTGGCCAACGTAGTCATGGTCAAGAAAGCGAACGGGAAGTGGCATATGTGCATCGACTTTACTGATCTAAATAAGGTATGCCTAAAAGACAATTATCCGCTTCCTCGGATAGATCAACTGGTGGATAGCTCGGCCAGTCATGAGCTACTGAGCTTCAAGGACGCATTCTCCGGTTATAATCAAATCTGGATGGACCCAGCCGACGAAGAGCTCACCGCTTTCACCACTGATTGAGGGGCTTATTGCAACAAGGTAATACCCTTTAGCCTCAAGAATGCTGGCGAAACTTATCAACAGCTGGTCACCAATCCGTTCAAGCCACAGATTGGGCGAAATATGGAAGTCTACGTTGATGACATGCTTGTGAAGTCCACCCAGACAGCCGGTCATACTACGGTCCTTGGCGAAACTTTCGGGGTTCTATGAAAGTACAAAATGAAGCTGAATCCGGCTAAGTGTGCTTTTGGCGTCACAGGCGGAAAGTGTTAGGAGTATGTATGCCGTAGAGGCCATTATTGTATATTATAGTGGATGCTTGGACACACACACACACACACACACACACACACACATAGAGAGAGAGAGAGGGGGGGGGGGACTTTTTTGCTCGACATGATAGTATACTATCTGGTTGCTCTTTATCTTAACATGTACACTTGTATTATTATACTGTCTCTCTGATACATATTGATAAAGCCCTTAGGATGTTGGCTTGACTACTAGGACTATGATGCAGATCATACTACTGGGACTTGTGTAGTCTATAAACACATCCTTTAACAGTTCCTAGTCGAGGGGATATCGAGACAGGGCATCGATATTCCAGAGTAGACTAGTGTGTACGTTTCTTGACCCTGTATAGGACGATGGTTGATCCCATAACCATTGGTGTTTGACATCAAAGATTGTGCATAGGTTCTCATTAGAGAATGGGTACACCGAACATGACTCGCCGAGAACTCCTATATGGTACCATACCTATCGTCAGATAGCAGTTCTCTGGTGACACTAGTACATGTTAGTCTGTAGACCCGAGATCATCATAGTATCTTTTGTGGTTCCCACTGTGCTTTGATTTCCTCCCTACTACGGCTCAAAGGAGTCGTGCAAACAGGTGGATTTTGGGTACAGTCCCGAGTCACATGGAGGCAGTGAGCGATAAGAAGGGTTTCATCTCTCCTGGTATTGGGAGTTGATGTTGCGCTATACTCGATTGGCTATAGCAGCAAGTCCCTGGTCAGGGCTGACGAGATTTACTAGTAAGTGTTATCAGTAGTTTTCTGAACCATTATGAGCCACATATCGGCATGACTTATCAAGTTACTGGGGTCTGACGATTCCACCCCTAGACTTGATATGCGACATATCAGACGAAGAGATCGGACTGTATGGTAAGTGTTGCTTATAGGCTTCATAGGAGTTTAGACAAGCTTGCTTGTTGATCTTCTAATCGCTCAATACCTGGGTAGCCGTTACGTCCAGCTAGTACCGCTGACAGCTTATGGATAACTGATGTGATTATTACCTACTGCTGGCGTATTGACGAGTCTTTAGAGTCCCATACAGAGGTTTCCTAGCTCAAGCGAAACGAAGTAGGGCACATATGCTGATATGTGCGGGAGCCTGATTAAATATGAGTATGTGATACCGTATTCTAATTTGGCGACATTTGATATCGATTGGGTTATATAGGATATAATCGGATTATTGAATCAAGCGTTGATTTGATAATATGATATACAGAAAAATGATATTAGTCGGTTATATATGATATAACTGGTTTATTAAATAAAGTGTTGATTTAATAATTTGATATATATTTATATTTATATATTAACTAATATTAATGCTCACTAATTATTTTCTTCTATTAATATATATTTATGTATATATATGTATATATGTATATATATATGTATATGGATTATCTATTTTAGAAATAGATATATGAGGTGGAAAATGAGGAGATATTTTGGGCATGGGTGAAGCATGGCTTAAAACATTTGTCTAATTGTTTGTGATCACTATTGAAGTATGGTTCATTATTTTTATTGTGAAATAATAGATGCTTCAATAAGTGAGATGAGATGATCATTGAGCTATTCTTCACTTTCTCACTATCCTAGCTCATTTGCTTGCTCTCTCCATTTTCTTCTCCTTCTTCCTCCATGCCCTAACCTTCATATGAGTTGTGAACCCTAGGGCTTTTAACAATTCTAAGTGAGTCAAAACTCCTACTTTATTAACCTATTCCAAACTAGCACTTTGGTTTAGGTTGTTTCATCCACTAATACTTGATTAGTGAAGAGGTAGCTTGACCTAGAGAAATTTCAAGGTGGATCATCTTCGGTCTCGAAGATCGCAAAGCAAGCTCGATCCTTTCTTCAAGTGGAGCCAAGAGGAGTCGTAGGGACTACTACTCGGAGCTTAGAAGAGAAGGACTTGGTCTACAAAGGTTGTAGTCTCCATCACTTAGGGTAGATCTTGCTTTATCATATGTTAAACCCTAATACTCTAGTTAGATTCTAGGTTAGTGTAGCTTAGCACCCCAAGATTTTTTAAAATTGCATACTGATGCTAGAATTAACCTAGCGGTGGTACTAAGACACGCTTTCATGGTATCAGAGCCAGGCTAGAGCATTAGACAATGTATAGAAATTGCAAAACCGAAACGACTCCGAAAACTGTAATCCAAAATCCAAGTTTCTGTAAATTTTAAAAAGTCCTTGTTCCCCTCCGAACACGGAGACGCGACCGCGTAGGTCTGTCTTGCCTGAATTCAGGGCAGATGCTAATTGGTGCTATCCGTCCACCTCTCCGAAGATGCCAAGTTGATTTATGACACTATGTATCGAAGGTTTAAACGGATGCGGCCGATGTAGCAGACTTCGACAGATTCCCCCTCGTTGAGGGGTTTTTGATTGTGGGGACGCTCTTCCCTGCAGGCGTAAGCCCCTGCAGTTAATTACGCTACCGCATCGCGGTAACCACTTTCTCCTTCTCCAGATGGTCACTTCGTGTCGTGGGTGTTTGTTTTGTTTTTGGTTGCCCGTGGATTGTATACGGAGACTAATTTATGTTGTCGCCCGTAGGGCGTGGATTAGTCCAAATCCGTATTTTCTTAGATTTGGGTTTTTGGTTTGGGTTTAAGGATACGTTAGTCTCATTTGAGACTAAGATCAACTTAAACATTTGTTAAGGATACGTTAGTCTAATTTTTAGACTAAGATCAACTTAACCATTTGTTAAGGATACGTTAGTCTAATTTAGACTAAGATCAACTTAACAGCTTGTTAAGGATACATTAGTCTAATTTTAGACTAAGATCTACTTAACAGGATCATTTAGATCCAACAAAAGAGCATTTGAACACTATTGTTTAGTTTAGGAACATTGCGGTCTATTAGTTTAGGGACATTACGGTCCAAGGTTAAGGACATCATAGTCCGTGGGTTTAAAGGGACTCCACAGTCCGAGGTTAAGGACATCATAGCCCATTGGCTTAAGGACCCCACAGTCCGAGGTTAAGGACATCATAGTCCATGAAATGTATGGTTGTCGGGACCCGTTACCTCTCTGAAGACGTTGAAGGATTACAACGACAAATATCAGAGGAGTGAAGAGATGTACCCTTGAACCAAGGTTGGGAGATCTATAGTCCAATTTGGGACTAAGATCAAAGATTTATGAGCATGTGGGCTCAATTAATCTGAATTGAGGACTTATGGACAATCTTGGGCTAAGTCCAATCAAATTAAAATGTTTAACATTTATTTTAGGCTGTTGAGCATTTATTTGGGCTTGGCCCTTTTAACAATGCTGAGCATTGACTTGCATTCTGATAATATTTTGACTTTTATTGAATGCTGAGCATTCATCATAGCTCTGGGCTTATTTAAGAACAACTTATGTTCTATCAGCGCACACGTGAAGGGTACGTGGTGCGCTTGGCGCTTTGCGCCAATCAAAAAGCGCAGTGCACTTCTGCCGAGTAGCGTACACATGAGTGACACGTGGTGCGCTTGGCGCTGAGCGCCAGTCCATGAGCGTGTTGTGCCGATTTATGAGCGCTTAGCGCTCTTTGTTCATTGGCGCACACGTGAGGAGCACGTGGTGCGCTTGGCGCTGAGCGCTAGTCCATGAGCGCAAAGCGCTAGTTCAAGAGCGTAAAGCGCTAACTGTTGAGTGGCGCATACATGAGTGACACGTGGTGCGCTTGGCGCTGAGCGCCAGTCCAATAACGCAGAAGCGCATTTGATCAATTTTATGATCTAGGAAATAAGCTCTCCCTTAGAAGAGACTTTGTCTCAAGATCTTAAGAACAAAAGTTCTTACTTTATAAGAGATGCTTCAATCTCTCGCATTGATGAAAGACTTTGCCTTTATGGATCTATGATCCTTAAGAGAATTAAATTATTCTCTCCCCGTTTATTTTATAATGAGATGTTCATGATCTCTTTTTGTAAAAGGCAATTTGCCTTATAGATCTATGATCTGTTAGAAACATTATGTTCTTCTTTTTTTTATTTTATGATGAGATCTCTTGATCTTTTTGTGAAAGACCTTGGTCTTGTAGATCTATGATCTTTAAAGAAGTAAATTCTTCTTTTTAATTAAAAGATGATTTCATCTCTCTGTTCTTTTACCTTGAAGAAAAGAAGTTCTTCTATTGAGAGCTTGACTTTCTTTCTGAGATTCTCTCAAAGCTTATGGGAGAGTTCCTCTCTATACTCCTGTATATCTTCTCTCTCTGAGACTTGAAGTCTAGAGGCCTTTTTATATGGCAAGCTGATCAGTTCAATCAGTTAAGGAGATCTTTTCTCCAATTGATTTGGGGAATTTCCCATCGTTGGATCTTTGATCCAAGGGCTTCTGATTTACAGAAGGTAATTTTCTTATTATTAACAAGATTGGGAAATCTTTTTCATACAGAATTTATTCTGTATTTTGGTGATTTTTAATCACCAGTAGATCATTGATCCAACGGTGCTCTGATTTACAGAGCACAAACTTGTTTTTTGGAAAGATTTTGAGGAATCTTTCCTTAACAGAATTTAATTATGATTAATTAATGATTTATCATTATTATTGGATCTTTGATCTGAAGGTGGGGAGCTTTTAGTTCCAGCGCTAGCGCACCCGTGCTTTGCACGTGATGCGCTGCTTAGAGCGCAGCGCACCTTGCGCTAGCGCACACGTGCTTTGCACATGGTGCACTGCGTAGGGCGCAGCGCACTTGGCGTTGCTTTTGAAGTATTGCTTCATTTCAAAATTTGAATTTTAAACAGAGCTTTGCTCTGATTGGGGGAAACAAATGCCCCCCTACCGTTGCGCTCACGTGGCTCACACGTGAGTGCAGCGGTGGCAACATCTCCACCATTAGATCAATTTAGAAATTGAAACGGCACTCGGTGCTTTAAATAGGACCCTTGGCCCTTGAGATGATTTCTATTCATCTTCTTCCTTCTGAGAATTTTCATTCTCTTGCAGAGCATAGCTCTTTTGCTTAAGAACTTCCTTAAGGACAGAACTCTGTCAAAATTTTTAGGTAAAGATTAAATCTTTTAAAGAACCTTTTAATAATCTAGGGTTTCACCCATTAACAGAACTTTGCTCTTCATAGATTTTTGATCTAAAGAAAACCCTTTAAGGGTTTCATCAACGGAGCTTTGCTCTCTTGAACCCATAGATCTAAAGAGGTCTTTTCTTGGGGTTTCTTAGCCCATGAACAGAGCTTTGCTCATATAGAACTTTTAGAGTTTGTTCATAAATCTTGAAGATCTCAGAATTTTTCATTCATTAAAACTCTTATTTTAAATTTACTGATGGTTATTCCATCGTTTTTACAGAGCGAGGCTCTTGAGAAATTTTTATTCCTTCATCATTAGAGTTTGACAAATGTCACTCTGTCACAGAGCACTGCTCTCAATGGGAGATTTACTCCTTAGCCCGAGGGGTTATCATTAAATGAGAATCAATTGAGGATTTCCTCATTTAATTGACAGTCTCATCAAATGATGAGGCAGTTCTATAAATGATGAACTGTCATCTAGATTTTGTGGGTCCCCTTTTGGTCCCTTTTTACTGCATTGCAGTGCGGTACGAATTTTTAAAGTACCAAGTGTCAGAATTTAAATTATAGCACTGACGGTTGACTTTTGTTCTTTTTCGCGCCGGTGACATGTCTTTCGATAGTTCTTTCCCATTTGTTCGTTCAGAGGGAGGATTCCCTGGAGCGCCTGTGGACAGGGAAGTCTTAGCATTGATTATAGATCATGATCCGGAACATAAGAATCTTCATCAATGGGGGACATGGTACAATCAAATCGTTAAGGGTCGGCAGAGCTTTTCGTGCGCGGTACCCTCAGAGCCTATCATGGCGATCCACTACGCCGACTCACCTCCGGTGAACTATACCGTGGAAGAAGTCAACTGGATTTCGGGAGGTCTTCTTCAGCCTGCTATGACTTCGATACTCGTTCAGCCTCCAATGGCTTTGGACACCCTGGGGTGACTTATTTGTCAAGGCGAGTCGCGCCCGTGGGGACAACCATATATGATCGGCCTAACTCCTCGTCATCCAGCTGGCTATCTGCAATGGGCCCGCTATATTCTGTCAGCGAAGAAGTCGCAGTTGCTGAGGCTTGAGTTGTATCCCGCAATTTATGCTTCTCTTTTTCAGTATTCTACGCTTCCAGCCTGGTGGGTTAAGGCCTTTCTGGAGCAGTGGAATATTCCGACTCACACCTTCCTTTTGCTGGATCGAGAAGTATCAATCTCTTTAGAGGAATTTGCAGAAGTTTCTGGCTTACCGGTTATAAGGGAGCATTATGAGGAACTGCTTTCTATAGATGAATACGTTTTTGGTGCCAAGTCAGTCATGACAGGCCTTACCCCGGAGAATGCCATTCAACACCAATTCCCTAGTTTGATCAAAGTGTTGAATATTTATGAGGGCCTTTTCCTCGAATTTGGGAGTCGTGGGGTTAATTTCACGGATTTCATCGCTCGTTTTCTCCATCCGGAAGTCCTTTCGAAGGAGGCCGCTAAATTCGTCAAACTTGACGATCCTTTCGGCTTAGGTTTGGACAACCTGCCAACAGCGGAGGCAGATCAGAAGAGTTTCTTCCTCCCCAACATCCCGGTCATTTCTTTTGCAGAGGTTGCAGTTCCTGGGATCGACGAGGAAACGTTCTTTTTGGGGTTTCTCGGGTTATGGCTAAGCTGGTTTGCGCTTCCGATGCACCCTCGCCGTATGAGGCCGTCTGTCTTCTACCTAGCTCACCGAATAGTTATCGGGGTGAAAGTAGCTGTCGGGGTCACTGGGTTAGCTCATTTGTATTACGGCCTCAGCCAAGCTGCGGATACTACTGAACCAGGAGTGCAGCATGTGAACTTCTCGATGCATTACTTCATGTCATGGCTCGAGCTATATGTACTTGGTGTTTTCGGTATCCATAAAAGGCCTTCCTTCTACGACAGGTGTGGCTTCCCCCGGATTATGCGGCTAGTTGACGTATCCATTGTAAATCCGTCACCGCGGGAAGCTAGGGGTTTGCTCCTTCATCCTCGCACGGTTGGAGATGGCATGACCTTTACCGACAAGATTCTAACTATCGGCAAATAGTCCGCAACAACGGTGTAGCCATTGTGCGACATTTTTAAAGACGGAGCCTCTGTTTTGAAAGCTCGGGAAATTCTTCATTTATATTCCATCAGGCCGGGCTTTCTCGTGTTTAGGAAAAATGATGCGACGTTGTTCATGAGGTACAACCCGCATCGTTTTGCCCAGCAGTTAAGCTACAATCAAGGCGTCCCGCTCGAGGCCTTCATGTCAGAACCACCTGCAACTGAAGAGGGTATTCGGAACGCAATGCACCATTTTATGCGCCTGAACACAGGGTCCAATTTTTTCATTAGTGAAACGAGCTGCGTTCCTAAGGCCCTGAATGTGTATGTGGCGTAGTATCAACACTCGATTGGCACCGTCATTAGAGAGGAGAAGCGATTGCTGCTTGATCGCAAGGGCACCGCTCCGGCTGGTAATCCAAATGTTCCTCTGAAGCAACGGACCATTGTCCGTCCTCCCTTAAGAGGAGTTGCTGTGATCGAGGTCCCGAGTGATGTGCCTAAGCTACCGATACCCCGTGCTCCTGTGAAAGAGGTGACTGTAGCGTCTCCCGAGTCTAGCGTGGGTTCAGATATCGGGACTCGTCATCCCAAGGTGCCCACCAAGCGTAAGCTTATGCTAGCGACGACCGGTACTCGATCGCAGAAGAGGAAGAAGAAGTCAATTCTCTCTGCCGACGTTTTACTCGGCCAGGAGCCTCATGCTCCTTTTATCTGATTGCAGGGATTACTTCCACTCAGGTCAGGCCCAGTACAGTGCCAATCCCGCAGGGTGATGCAGAGATGCTTCTAGGGCCAGCTATCGAAGTCCCGGCCTCCTCAGCATTGCCAAAAGAGGCTTTACTTAAGCAACCGATGACGGATGCCGTAACGGCTCCAGAGGTAGCTCCTGGCGTGGACGATGACGTCCCCTTGACGGAGGCCCTGAGAAGATCAGCTCTGATGGCTCGGGCGGAAAGGAAGCGCAGGAGGCGTGTAGCAAAAGAACGCAACGCCGCCTTAGCCATGGGTGCAGGCTCGAGCACTGCTTCCCCTGTTCCTGTTTCTTCACAGGGTGCTCCGGGCACCCTGTCTACTGCTCACAGACAGGCGGCACGTGCAACTCGGGAAGCAATTGAAAAGCCGACCCAAGGTAACGTAACACTGAGCCTTTTTTTTCAAAGATTTAATCTTTAGATTCTCATATATCTTATCCTGCAGGGCCAAGTCCTGGTGAAGAGATGGCGGGTGAGATGACTGCAACTGTTGAGCCCAAAGCGGCTACTCTTTCCCAGGAGTCCGGGACTGCTCTGATTTCCGCTCTTTCCGCCTGCGGTTCCCTTCTATCTCCTGGCGTCGCGAGTGTCACGACAGCTCTCGTGGAATCAGTGGATGAAGCTACGGATGGCGAAACCATTCCGATGGAGGAGGGTGAAGCAGTCGCTGCACCCAGTGACGCCCTTGTCGCGGTTTCGACCGGCGACTCACCAGGTAGATTTTGGGTCATTGCTTTCTTTTTCATTCTGCAATCCCCTTCAATCTTCTCTAACAGTATTTCTGTCGTTTCTAATGCAGGTGTGTCGAGCGTTGAGGTTGTGCCACCCGAGAAAGTATCATCAGTTGTTGCTTTGACGGTGGTCGCCCCTTTGCCTTCTCTCGTGTCCTCCCAAACGCTGGAAGGTACATATTTGTGACTTATTGGTTTCATCGTAGGCAATATACTTTACGTACTGACATTGCATTATTACATCCTTGCAGGAGTCCTTTTTGATCACTTGTATCAGGTGCTGAACCCGCACTTCTCCTTCCAGTCAGAGATTAGTCCGTCTGCTGGTGTCGGTGAGTATTTTTTCTAACCGACGTATTTTCTTTTCTTTAACGGGCAGTCACGTTATTGCTAATTCTTCTTTGCATTGCTCGTAGACTTACAAATTGAAGGAGGAGATGAAAGAATAGTTGCACCACCGGTACTCCCGGCCTTGCCACCTGTTGCAGCCAGTATAATAGACTCTTTTGTTCATGTATTTTTCTTTATTTCTTAAACCGACATCTGATTGTGATTTGTTTTGCAGCGGTCACATCGACTCCAGCTCCGTTCGAGTCTCGCGTTATAATGCTGGCAGGGCCCTTTTCCAGACGTCCGCCTTCAAAAGGCGCTGTGACCAGTCTGCGTATGTTGGGCGATTACATCGAGGAGCTTGACGTATAGGCCCCTACATTTGCTATAGATTTTGCTGCCGAAGTTAATCCAATGCTGGAGACACTTATGAACTTCCATAACGAAGGCGTCGTTGAGTCATGGGTTAACCACTGCAGGAAAATTGAGGCTTGCCTGCTTGAGCTTGAGCTTATGCGTCCTGCTCCTGAGATTCTGGCTGTGAACTCCCAACGAGCTGCATGGGTCGAGCAGAGTGTGTCCTTCCTCCACTATTTTGAACAAGAAGCGACCTTGAGGCGGAAGGAACGCAAGGAGGTTTCAGATGAATCCGCCCGGCTGCACGCCCAAGTTAAAGCGAACGCCACGCAACTGAGAGCCACTTTTGACACCTTGCAGCAATGTATCTCGGACGAGCTTGTATTGAGGCAGAATATGGACTCTAGTGAGCAGGTTTCGCAGAGTCGCGAAGCTGCCCAACGGGAAATCGATGAAAAGATTTTATCATGCTTGCAGCAAAGGGCTCGAATTGAAGCGGAGCTGGCCGCGACAGCTGACCACGAGAAGGCACTGAAAGGAGTGCGAGAGCAGCTTGCGGACTTGTTGAAAACGCTTCCTTCTCAGTAGCTGTTTTGCTTGTAATCTTTGAATAACATGTATCCATTTTTTATTCTTTCATATGATTCAACTTGTACTCCATTGAATTCATGAATAAAAGATACATATTTTTTTTGTTCTATTACTGCTTTCTTCTCTTCGCCGTGTCATTGCCATGTAATTTCACCAAATGTGGCCTATAGATAGTAAGTGATGGTCCCTCTTAGACTCTTTGCAGGGTAACGATGGCTTAGGAAACAGGTTCAGGTCTGCTGCCTAAGACTTTTCAATTTTATGAGCCGTGAGGGTCTCATAAAGACTTTTCTCCCTACGAGTTGAGAGGATCTCGTAGGTGTATTTTCTCCTTAGGAATTGTGAGGATTCCCAAGTGTGCTTTCTCTTGAGAGTCGTAAGGATCTCACAAGAGAATTTTCCCTCTTACAAGTCGAGAGGACTTGTAAGTAGTTGTTTCCCTCCTTCTCGAGATTCAAATTTGGAGAATGTGGTCCGTGAATAGTATGCAAGAGTCCATTTTAGACCGACTTGCAGGGCCCCAGTACTTAGGAAACAGGTTTTTTAATCCCCACTGCCTAAGGTTTTTCCCTATGAGTCGAGACGAATCGAGAAGTTCTCGCAAGGACGCCCTAACGTCACAGCTAATCTCTGCTCTTTACGACAGAGGTCCGTTAGGGTCTGTGGTACTAGGGTTTTGCATGTCGTACCGTCGCGTTGGCTGATGTATCCCTCGATAGGCAATCTTGCTGTTTGACTAACCTTGCGACTGTCGTGTCTCTGATCACTTCGGGGGCTGGACAAGATGTCTTCAAGCAATCTTCCAGGTAGTTTGACCGTCGGAAGAGCAAGCGTTAGGAATTTTGCCATGCCGCTTTTTACTTGAGGTTAAGCTCATTTTGGGGAGCCCCGATGAGTCATAACCACTCCGCGCTGGTGTGGGATGATCTCCGATAGTCTTTCAGATTTTATTTAAGTTGCCGTCAAGACCCTGAAGTTAGGAATTTGGCCTTTGCTTCATTTGCTGGCATTGCGACTACTGTAACGAGACGAATGTCGCGGTTGTCTCTAGGTTGCGGGTGAACCGTCGAGGTTTGGAACTAAGGATTTTACCGTGGCTCCGTTGTTTGATTATCGCGTCTGAATCCTGCTGGAGGAAGAACGCTGTGGTGACATCTTGTCTGCTGTATCGAGACGAACGTCGAGGTGGTGACCATTCCGCGATGGTGGGGGATGATCTCCGGTAGTCTTTCAGGTTTTATTTGAGTTGCCGTCAAGACCCTGAAGTTAGGAATTTGGCATTTGCTTCGTTTGCTTTGGCGTGTCCGAATCCTTGTTGGAGGAAGGACGGTGTAGTGACATCTCGTCTGCTGTATCGAGACGAACGTCGAGGTAGTGACCACTCCACGCTGGTGTGGGATGATCTCCGATAGTCTTTCAGGTTTTATATGAGTTGCCGTCAAGACCCTGAAGCTAGGAATTTGGCCTTTGCTTCGTTTCTGGCATTGTGTCTGCTGTATTGAGACGGATGTCGCGGTTGTCTCTAGGTTGCGGGTGAACCGTCGAGGTTTGGGACTAGGGATTTTTCTGTGGCTCCGTTGTTTGATTATCGCGTCTGAATCCTGCTGGAGGAAGAACGCTGTGGTGACATCTCGTCTGCTGTATCGAGACGAACGTCAAGGAGGTGACCACTCCGCGCTGGTGTGGGATGATCTCCGATAGTCTTTCAGGTTTTATATGAGTTGCCTTCAAGACCCTGAAGCTAGGAATTTGGCCTTTGCTTCGTTTGCTGGCATTGCGTCTGCTGTATCGAGACGAATGTCGAGGTGGTGACCACTCTGCGCTGGTGTGGGATGTTCTCCGATAGTCTTTCAGGTTTTATATGAGTTGCCGTCAAGACCCTGAAGCTAGGAATTTGTCCTTCGCTTCATTTGCTTTGGCATGTCCAAATCCTGTTGGAGGAAGGGCGCTGTAGTGACATCTCGTCTGCTGTATCGAGACAAACGTCGAGGTGGTGACCACTCCGCACTGGTGTGGGATGATCTCCGATAGTCTTTCAGGTTTTATATGAGTTGCCGTCAAGACCCTGAAGCTAGGAATATTGCCTTTGCTTCGTTGTTTTGGCGCGTCCGAATCCTGTGGGAGGAAAAACGCTGGGGTGACATCGCGTCTGCTGTAACGAGATGAATGCTGAGGTGGAGCTGGGATTTTGCCGTCACTTTGCTTTGCTGACGTTGTGTCTGCTGTAACGAGACGAATGTCGAGGTAGTCTCTAGGTCGTCTGTGAACTGTTGAGATTTGAAACTAGGGACTATGCCGTGGCTCCGTTTGGTGATGTTGCATCTGAGTCCTGCTGGAATGAGGAGGAACGCTATTGTGGGTCTCCAGGCTAGAGATGTGGCCGTCGAGACTTGGCTCTTTTTCTGATGGAGCATGGTGGGATGATATAGTTCCCTTTTTGTTTATGCCCCTCGATTGTATACAGGGATCGATGTGATCTCACCTGTAGGGCGAAAAGTTTCATCCTATATATTTTTCTTTCCGCGATACTCTATCATTTCAGCTTTTATATTGCAAAAGTCGCGATTGCCCAATCATTTCGGCTACTTTTCACGGTGCCCAATCATTTCGGCTATTTGTTTTTATTTACTCGCGGCTTTTTATTGCGAGTTGCCCAACCATTTCGGCTATTTTGCATGCATATATTTTTACTTGCTAATTTTGTTGCAAGTTGCCTAATCATTTCGGTTATTTCATATGCATTTTTGGTTCGCTGGTTTTTCGCTGCGTGTTTGGGATAGGACACCGATTTCGGCATCAACACCGCTAAAACTAGGATATTTCCAGGAGCGAATCATCATTTGCCTCTGTCGATGTCGAACAAAGGTGGCTTAGCAAACAGGGTTAAGATCCTGTCGACTAAGGCTTTTGACTTCATGAGCCGTAAGGGTCTCATAAAGGTATTTCTCCCTACGAGTCGTGAGGGTCTCATAGGTGCGTTTTCTCCTTAGGAATCGTGAGGATTCCTAAGTGTATGGCTTCTCGTAAGTCTTAAGGATCTTACAAGAGTGTTTTCTCCTTATAAGTCGAGAGGACTTACAAGGGTTGTTCTCTGTGTAAACATATCCCTAGTCGCGGGTAGGACTTTGTTAGGGAAATGTTTATTCGCGCCCGTGGATTGTATACAAGGGTCAATACTGAACCGCTTGTAGGGTAGAATTGGAGATTATGATGGCTTAAGAACAGGTTCAGATCCCTGTAACTTAAGGCTTTTGAGCCCTATGAGCCGTGGGGGTCTCAAAAGGGAATTCTCCTTACGAGCCGTGAGGATCTCGTAAGTGTAAGTTCTCCTTAGGAATCATGAGAATTCCTAAGTGTGTTGCTCCCTTGTGAGTCGTAAGGATCTCACGCGGGTGGTTTCTCCTTACAGGGTCGAGAGGACCTTGCAAGTGTCTTTTAACGAGATTGCGACCTTTCGGGTTTTCACAAAACTCGCAGGTAGTCCTGCTGTTTTTACTCACGGAGCCCTTTCGGGTTTTCATCCGTGCCCATCTTTCTTGTGGACGTACCCATTTTTTTTAATCAGCCTGGCGATGCCGCGGGTTTGCAGTAGTTTAAAGACGTTTCGGTCATAGGTCCAAAATTTTTATGGCAACGTACGATTACGCTGCTAGATTTTCTCGCAAGTCTTCGCATATTTTGTGTCGGAGGTGGATTCCGTGAAGAGGGGGCTGAGGGCGATTTCTTTGTCCGAGTCGCTTCCAAAGGTGATAACTTGCGATCCCTTGGTGTCGGCTATGTGACAGTTGCCAGCGGCTCTTTTGTGTTCATCTGTCGTGCTTTTCTGTTCCCAACGAGCCTTGCACTTCACTCGTTGAACGTGTTGTCGGTGGGCAACATATCCCTGCCACCAGTTTTTAATGGCTATGCACTCATCGGTAGGGTGTGCAATCCTCTGATGGTATAAGTAGAAGTTAGGATGTATGTCCGCTTCATCAAGATGTATACTGCCAGGAGAATTTCCTCTGAAAGAAGGCAACTTCATTCCTATTGACAGGGCCCTAGCGAATCGTTTCCTTACTTTAAGCTTGCTTTTTCTGGCGATAGGGGTGCTTTGATCCGGTGGTAATGTTTCAATCCTTTCGTCTAGTCGCCGGCGTTTGGCCTTTTCAAATATGGCCATCTCGCGCTCTCGATCAGCTTTGATTTTCAGAAGAGCTTCGTTCAGGAATGCGTCAATCATTTTGTTTGATGGTCCTAGAAGTTCCGGCTCAGAATCTTCCCCCAATTTCTTTACGTCAGGGCCTTCTTCACCGTTTATCAACGAGTGAGAGATCATATGGCAGCTTGCCACATAATCCTCAGGTTCATCCGACGAGTCTTTTCCATTGTCATCATCTCCATCCTCAAGGACGTGGCTGAGAAATTCTTGGAGTGTGACTGGGGTCCATGCCTTATTATTATATTCTTCCAGCGCGTCAATATGTTTTTGCAGTTCCGTTCGCTTGTCATCAGGCTTGACGGGCTTTTTGGTCTTCTTCTTTTTCTTCGAAGACTTTGACGGCTGGGTGCGAGCGTTTTGACTATCACCACCAATTTTTGGAGTTGGGAGCGGCTTCAACATTCCTTCAATGATCTCGGGTTCTAGCTGATTTTTCCATCTAATCGCCGGGCATGTTTGGAGATCCTTCAGCATTATTTTTGTTTTGGTTGAAAGAGTGACCTCCCACGGAGCTTCCCCTATGAATGAATACGATGCCACCGGCATGTCCATCTATTTCGGATCATGTGGTTGTGGCGGGTTCATCTTCCAGTTTTCAGACAGCGTGAATTTGCCAAGTTGGTATTGGTCTTCAATCCAGCCTTTGAAGATGAAGCAATCTTCGATTGGATGGCTTACTGCTTGGTGGTAAGGGCAGTAATTAGGATTGTTAACATCACCTGGCTTCAACGGACGTTTTGGATCCGGCAGATTGATGAGTCTGTTGTGCACTGCCAGCTCGAACAGTCTCCTCGTTTTATCCTGGGGAAACGAGTAAGGACGTCCCAGCCTCTCTTCGAGGGATGGGCGTGGACGCGCGTTGTTTTGGTGAACAACCGGCTTTAAGTTGCTCGGTTGTTGTTGAGTGTTGGCGATGAAGGTTACTTTCCCCTTCCCTTTTTCGTTTCGCGGCTCTGGCTTCGAAGAGGAAGGCCTGTGGCCTATCTGGTCCATTTGAGCCAGCTTGTCAATCAAGGCCTAGAAAGTGGTCGGCTTGAAAAACATCATGAACTGGGAGATGGTCGCCTGCGGATCAAGAGTACCCACGAACATGCCTACCGCAGGAGCTTCTTCGATGCGCTGCTCGCATTTCGACCATAAATTCCGCCACCGTATCGCGTATTGTGCCCACATCTCTCCAGGCTTCACCCTGGCATTGATCAGTGCTGTGATTGGGGTACGTTCGCTAGCGCTTGTAAAACGTTGGGTGAACAGCAATTCCATCTCTGTAAAAGTTTTGACGGAGTCGTTGGGCAGCTCCGAATACTACTCAAAGGTTGTCTCCGACAAGCTGCCAACAAACTGGAGGAGTAGTAGTTTATCATCACCTCCAGTGTTGCCGCACAGAGCCCTGAATTGAGCAACATGCTGGTGTGGATTCTCTGTCCCCTTATATACATGGAATTTGGGAATCGTGTATCCCGGCGGGTACTTTATTTGGTCATACCAACCCGGATAGGGTCGTCCAGTCTTGATGACATGGCCAGTTGCTTCATTTGCTTGATGAGCCAGTATTTGCTGAGCTATATAATCATCCAGGGCAGCTTTTGAGATGGTCTCCTCTTTGGATGCTGAACAAGCCGGAAGGGGATTTGACGTCTCCGCTTGGTCTTCTTCGAGGATAATCGGAGGATCTTCAGCTGGAGGGTCCGGCTGGATCATCATGCCCACCATATCTTGGAATAGAAGAGTCATTTGCTTTATATTGGCCGCTTGTTCCGCGGCCTCCTTATCCTTCTTTTCCCGCATTCTCCGAAGGAATTCAGCATTAGTTTCCTGCTCACGGCGCTTCTCCGAGGATGTCTCCGGGGTTACTTTCGGTCCCGTAAGTGTGGCCATAGCTGTTAGCATATCTTGAAGTTTTTGCTGTTGTTGTTCCTGAGCCTTTGTTATCGATCGGGTAAGCGGTCGATGGCCCTTAGAAGCACGGCTTTCCTATTTTCCGGATTCCATGTAGACGGTATGCACCACCATGCCCCCAGACTTAGGGCGTTTAGGTTCAGTGGTCTTGCGATTCATCGCAGACTCAGGGATTTTCTCCGGCCATCTCCTCTTATGAGCGGTCGAAGTTGAGGGGGCCGTTGCAGTGGGCACCCAAACAACTGTCGCTTTTTGTGGCTTGACAGGATGGTTCTCTTCTCGCTAAACTTTCACCTTTTTCTGTCGGTGAGAGTAATCTTGATCAATCACCGATTCCTGAACCTGTCGCCAAAATTTATAAATTTTAGAGAACAGCCGCTGAGGGGGCTGCTCTAGCTTCGCCTTTGGGGCATTCTCCACAGGTGGAGGAGATCTCTTCAGCACGGCAGTCGGAGAGTTTTTGCGCACCCTCCTTACCGGTTCAAAGCTGTTTCCAGTTGGAGCAGTAGTATCGATTTCCACCGTTGGAGCCGGCAGAGTCAGTCGAGAAGGAGAGTTGCCCCCAGCTTTCCTTACTCGGCGCTAGTGGCGACGTCGAGCGTGTCGAGCCGTTTGGATTGTCTCAGCTTTAGGGGTGACTTCCTCATGCCCCCTGTGTTGGTCAGAAGTTGTCATTGTCAGCCTATTGAAGACTGATGTCCGTTGAGAGGGAATAGCTAGTCTGTCGAAGGCAGACTTCCGAGCAGGTGAAGCAGCCTTGACGATTTCGCCTGAAACGGGAGCCGGAACGGCTAGCCTTGTGAAGACTGACTTCTTGGGTGAAGAAGCCTCTCAGATAATTTCATCCGCTTGAGCTGGGTTGGCTATCCGCTTAAGGATGGCTGCTTCAGGTATCGCGGGCTTGTTGGCGTTCTGGCCCAGTCTGTTGAAAACTGAGACAATGGAGTTGGGCGACCCGTTGAAAGGGGCCGCGGCAGTGGTAAGTCGATCAAAGACCGACTTCTTTGGGGCTTCTTGCGACAGCAGCGGGGCATTGAAGCTCATCGGTGGGATCATGGTCCCAAAGAACAACCCAGTGGTGGCCTGAGTTACTTGCTCCACTGACATCTTGAACAGGGAGGCCGCTTGGGGCCCGTAGGTTACACCTCCGATGAGGTGGAACGGGAGTCGCAGTTGCAGCTGGAGCAGTTAGAGGCCATTTCATTTTTCTGCATGAGAGAAAAACCAAATCTTAGTACCTCGAACCAAGGGAAACCATATCAAACCGCGATTCGTTCGCGAAACACGAAGTGTGGAGTGGAAAGAGGAAAAGGTCCCACCGGGCATACCAGAATCTGTTCCCCTCCGAACACGGAGTTGCGACCGCGTAGGTCCGTCTTGCCTGAATTCAGGGCAGATGCTAATTGGTGCTATCCGTCCACCTCTCCGAAGATGCCAAGTTGATTTATGACACCATGTATCGAAGGTTTAAACGGATGCGGCCGATGTAGCAGACTTCGTCAGATTCCCCCTCGTTGAGGGGGTTTTGATTGTGGGGACGCTCTTCCCTGCAGGCGCAAGCCCCTGCAGTTAATTACGCTACCGTATCGCGGTAACCACTTTCAACTTCTTCTGATGGTCACTTCGTGTCGTGGGTTTTTGTTTTGTTTTTGGTTGCCCGTGGATTGTATACGGAGACTAATTTATGTTGTCGCCCGTAGGGCGTGGATTAGTCCAAATCCGTATTTTCTTAGATTTGGGTTTTTGGTTTGGGTTTAAGGATACGCTAGTCTCATTTGAGACTAAGATCAACTTAAACGTTTGTTAAGGATACGTTAGTCTAATTTTTAGACTAAGATCAACTTAACCATTTGTTAAGGATACGTTAGTCTAATTTTAGACTAAGATCAACTTAACAGCTTGTTAAGGATACGTTAGTCTAATTTTAGACTAAGATCTACTTAACATGATCATTTAGATCCAACAAAAGAGCATTTGAACTCTATTGTTTAGTTTAGGGACATTGCGGACTATTAGTTTAGGGACATTATGGTCCAAGGTTAAGGACATCATAGTCCGTGTGTTTAAAGAGACCCCACAGTCCGAGGTTAAGGACATCATAGTCCGTGGGTTTAAAGGGACCCCACAGTCCGAGGTTAAGGACATCATAGTCCATAGGCTTAAGGACCCCATAGTCCGAGGTTAAGGACATCATAGTCCATGAAATGTATGGTTGTCGGGACCTGTCACATCTCTGAAGACGTTGAAGGATTACAACGACAAATATCAGAGTAGTGAAGAGATGTACCCTTGAACCAAGGTTGGGAGATCTATAGTCCAATTTAGGACTAAGATCAAAGATTTATGAGCATGTGGGCTCAATTAATCTGAATTGAGGACTTATGGCCAATCTTGGGCTAAGTCCAATCAAATTAAAATGTTTAACATTTATTTTGGGCTGTTGAGCATTTATTTGGGCTTGGCCCTTTTAACAATGCTGAGCATTGACTTGCATTCTGACAATATTTTTTCTTTTATTGAATGCTGAGCATTCATCATAGCTCTGGGCTTATTAAAGAACAACTTATGTTCTATCAGCGCACACGTGAAGGGCACGTGGTGCGCTTGGCGCTTTGCGCCAGTCAAAGAGCGCAGTGCGCTTTTGCCGAGTAGCGCACACGTGAGTGACACGTGGTGCGCTTGGCGCGCGTTGCGCTGATTTATGAGGGCATAGCGCTCTTTGTTCAATGGCGCACACGTGAGGAGCACGTGGTGTTCTTGGCGCTGAGTGCCAGTCCATGAGCGCAAAGCGCTAACTGTTGAGTTGCACACACGTGAGTGACACGTGGTGCGCTTGGCGCTGAGCGCCAGTCCAATAACGCAAAAGCGCATTTGATCAATTTTATGATCTGGGAAATAAGCTCTCCGTTAGAAGAGACTTTGTCTCAAGATCCTAAGAACAAAAGTTCTTACTTTATAGGAAATGCTTCAATCTCTCGCATTGATGAAAGGCTTTGCCTTTATGGATCTATGATCTTTAAGAGAATTGAATTATTCTCCCTCCTTTTATTTTATAATGAGATGTTCATGATCTCTTTTTGTAAAAGACAATTTGCGTTATAGATCAATGATCTGTGAGAAACATTATGTTCTTTTTTTTTTATTTTATGATGAGATCTCTTGATCTTTTTGTGAAAGACCTTGGTCTTGTAGATCTATGATCTTTAAAGAAGTAAATTCTTTTTTTTAATTATGAGATAATTTCATCTCTCTGTTCTTTTACCTTGAAGAAAAGAAGTTCTTATATTGAGAGCTTAGCTCTTCTTTCTGAGATTCTCTCAAAGCTTATGGTGTAGTTCCTCTCTATGCTTCTGTATATCTTCTCTCTCTGAGTCTTGAAGTCTAGGGGACTTTTTATAGGGCAAGCTGATCAGTTCAATCAGTTAAGGAGATCTTTTCTCCAATTGATTTGGGGAATTTCCCATCGTTGGATCTTTAATCCAAGGGCTTCTGATTTACAGAAGGTAATCTTTTTGTTATTAACAAGATTGGGAAATCTTTTTCATACAGAATTTATTCTGTATTTTGGTGATTTTTAATCACCACTGGATCATTGATCCAACGGTGCTCTGATTTACAGAGCACAATCTTGTTGTTTGGAATGATTTTGAGGAATCTTTCCATAACAGAATTTAATTCTGATTAATTAATGATTTATCATTATTATTGGATCTTTGATCTGACGGTGGGGAGCTTTTAGTTCCAGCGCTAGCGCACCCGTGTTTTGCACATGGTGCGCTGCTTAGAGTGCAGTGCACTTAGCGCTAGCACACCCGTGCTTTGCACGTGGTGCGCTGCTTAAAGCGCTGCGCACCTAGCGCTAGCGCACCCATGCTTTGCACGTGATGCGCTGCTTAGAGCACAGCGCACCTAGCGCTAGCGCACACGTGCTTTGCACGTGGTGCGCTACTTAGGGCGCAGCGCACTTGGCGCTGCTTCTGAAGCATTGCTTCATTTCAAAATTTGAATTTTAAACAGAGCTTTGCTCTGATTGGGGGAAACAGTCCTCTGGAATTTTTTTAAACAAGTGCAGATGCAACATGTGATGTAACTAGAACACCATAGAAAAACGAGCCCCAAATGTTAATTTTTGGCTGGCCAAACATGCCAAATTCCCGGCGTGGTCGGTTTTTGAAAAGAGTTAGGGTTTGGGTTTTTTATGGTGTTCTTAACTCTTGGATTTATGGTTTCAGGATATGTTTGTTTTTGCCCAGATTGCATGTGATGTTATCTTTGAGTTGGGGCAATTTAGAGTGTTTCGAAGTCGTGGGTTTAACATCGTTTCGTGTTTAAGTTATTGTTCCTTCATGGGAATTAAATAAAATACAGATACAACAACAGAAGAAAAAAAGAGAATTTAATTCTCTAGAGAGGAAAGAAGATTTCTTCAGAAAAGAAAGAAACCCTAGGTAAGAGAGGGAAAGAGATCATCTTATAAGTTCCCACAAAATAAAAAGAGAATTTAATTCTCAAACTAAGAGTTTAACTCTTCTGAATAAGAACTTAGTTCTTTCTTTGGCTGAAGATCTGCAGAAGTAGATCTCCCCATAAGTTGAGAATATAATTCTCATCGGGGGGATTCTGCCATGCAGATCTAAAGCCTAAGGGAGGACCTAAGTTCAGAGAATTTTATTCTCCCACAAAAGCACATAGGAATTTAATTCCTCCAACAAAGATAGGGTTTAACCCTTAATATAAGAACTTAGTTCTTCTTCATGGTTGAAGATCTGCAGAAATAGATCTCCCCATAAGTTGAGAATTTAATTCTCATCGGGGAGATTCTGCCATGCAGATCCAAAACTTAGAGGGAAAATTGGGTTTAAAGAATTTAATTCTTCCAAATATATAGGAATTTAATTTCTCTAAACAAAACCAGGGTTTAACCATATAAAAAAATTTAATTCTTAAAAAAGGGACTTTTCATGCACGTAAAAAGATCAAGTACCCAACCTGATCACGTGGCAACACGCGACCTTCCCCTCAATGGTCAAAAGAGAATGAATGAGATCGGGTTACGTGCTCCCATGTGACCCTTGAACAAACTTCTCAAAAATAAAGGCGGAACAGACTTTGGGCATCCTCACGTGTCCCCACGTGACCCCTGACAAACACCTCTTAAAAAAAGAGAAGATGGAAAGAACTGAAGGATTAAAATCCAATGCATGGGCGCCCTCACGTGTCCCCACGTGATCCCTAGCAAATCCTTTTGAAATCCAGTGCATGGATACCCATCACGTGCCCACACGTGATGGCTGTGAAGACTAAAGTGTTTAACACTTACCTGCATATTCTGAGAATAAAATAAAAGAAGTTCGGGCCCAACACTGTTTTGTGCGCTGCATCCTTAGTGTTTAACACTTTTTTTAGTGCATCACGTGGGAACACGTGATCGCCAGATATGTGCTAGTGTTTAACACTATATCCAAAACAGTCTTAGCCCAAATTGTCCAAGTCTTCCAGAGGAAAGACTCCCCTTTGACTGAATCTCAAACACACTTTTGTCTTCCAAAATTGTTCATCTCATGTGACATTCAAAGTAGAACCCAGAACCTTTTAGACAACTTTGGTTCAAGGGTACATCTCTCCACACCTCTGATGCATGTCGTTGTAATTCTTCAACGTCTTCAGAGAGGTGGTGGGTCCCAATGGCCAATAACTATCTGGTGCATTTCCAGATCCATGTTGGAATCTGAACTTGGACCGCAATGTCCCTAAACTAAACAATAGAGCCCAAATACTCTTTTATTGGATCTAAATGATCCTGTAAAGTAGATCTTAGTCTAAAATTAGACTAACGTATACTTAACAAACATTTAAGTTGATCTTAATCCCAAACGAGATTAACGATCCTTAAATCAATCCAACTACAAATTCCCCAACCAATATTCGTTCAAGGGTACATCTCTTCACTCCTCTGATATTTATCGTTGTAATCCTTCAACGTCTTCAGAGAGGTGATGGGTCCCGCCAACCAGACATTTCACGGACTGTAGGGTCCTTAAACTCATGGACTATGATGACCTTAATCTCGGACTGTGGGGTCCTTAAACTCATGGACTATGATGTCCTTAACCTCGTACTGTGGGGTCCTTAAACTCATGGACTATGATGTCCTAAACCTCGGACTGTGGGGTCCTTAAACTTATGGACTATGATGTCCTTAACCTCGGACTGTGGGGTCCTTAAACCCATGGACTATGATGTCCTTAACCTCGAACTGTAGGATCTTTAAACCCATGGACTATGATGTCCTTGACCTTGGACTGTGGGGTCCTTAAGCCCATGGACCGAGATGTCCTTAAACTAACATTGGACCGTAATGTCCTTAAACTAACAATGGACCGCAAAGTCCCTGAACTAAAACAATATAGCCCAAATGCTCTTTTGTTGGATCTAAATGATCATGTTAAGTTGATCTTAGTCTGAAATTAAACTAACGTGTCCTTAACATACGTTTAAGTTGATCTTAGTCTCAAATGAGACTAACGTATCCTTAAACCCAACCCCAAACCCAAATCTAAGAAAATACGGATTTAGATTAATCCACGCCCTACGGGCGACAACATAAATTAGTCTCCGTATACAATCCACGTGCAACCAAAAATAAAACAAACACACACACACACGCACACGACACGAAGTGACCATCTGGAGAAGGAGAAAGTTGTTACCGCGATGCGGTAGCGTAATTAACTGCAGGGGCTTGCGTCTGCAGGGAAGAGCGTCCCCACAATAAAAAACCCCTCAACGAGGGGGAATCTGACGAAGTTTACTACATCGGCCGCATCCGTTTAAACCTCCGATACATGGTGCCATAAATCAACTTGGCATCTTCGGAGAGGTGGACAGATAGCACCAAATAGCATCTACCCTCAAAGTTCAGGCCGGACGTCCCAACATCCTGGTCACGTCTTTTGGCGGAGAACAGATTCTTGCACGCCCGGTAGGACTCTTTCCCTTTTTCCACTCCACACTTCGTGTGTCATGTTCGCGAACGAATCGCGGTTTGATATGGTTGCCCTTGGGTTCAAGGTAATAAGATTTGGTTTTGCTCCCGTGCAGAAAAGAGAACATCAATGGCCTCTAACTGCTCCAGCTGCAACTCCCATTCCGCCTCATCTGGAGAAGTAACCTACGGGCCTCAGGCGGCCTCCATTTTTACAATGCCGGTGGACCAGGTGACTCAAGCCACCACTGGGCTATTCTTCGGGACCATGCTCCCACCGATGAGCTTCAACGCCCCTGTACCATTGCAAGAAGCTCAGAAGAAGTCGGTCTTTGATCGGCTTACCACCACTGCGGCCCCTCTTAACGGGTCACCCAAACCAAGCGTCTCAGTCTTTAAAAGATTGGGTCGAAGCTCCAATGGGCCTGTGGAGAAGCCCGCGATACCGGAAAGGGTTATCCCGAAGAGGATAGAAATTCCTGCTACTGAAGCCGCCAAAGCGGCTTCCCCTGCTAAGGAGTCAGTCTTTGCAAGACTGACTGTTTTGACTCTCGTTCCAAACGAAGTCACCAAGACTGCTCCTGCTCGAAAGTCTGCCTTCGACAGGTTGGCTATCCCCGCTCAACGGACGTCCGTTTTCAATAGGCTGGCGCCAATAACAGCACCTGACCAGAACAGGAGGCACGATCAAGCCACCCCTATAGCTGAGCCAGTACCGTCGGCTCGACACGCTCGACGTCGCCACTGGCGCCGAGTAAGGAAGGCTGGGGGAAATTCCCCTTCTGGATTGACTCCGCCGGCTCAAACGGTGGAAATTGATGCTGCTGTTCCAACTGGGAACAGCTTTGAACTACTTAACAGGGTGCGCAGGAATTCGCCAACTGCCGTGCTATAAAAGTCTCCTCCTCCTGTTGAAAAGATCATAAAGGCGAAGCCAGAGCAGCCCCTTCAGCGGCTATCTTCTAAAGTTTACAGGGTCTGGCGTCAAGTCCAAGACTCGATGATTGATCCAGATTACTCCCGCCGACAGAAAAAGATAAAGTTTCGGCAAGAAAAAGACCACCCTGTCAAGCCACGGAAGGCGACAGCTACTTGGGTGCCCACTGCAACGGCCTCCTCAACTTTGACCGCCCATAAGAGGAGAAGGCTGGAGAAAATCCCTGAGTCTGCGACGAATCGCAAGACCACTAAACCCAAACTCCCCAAGTCTGGGGGCCTAGTGGTCCACACTGTTTATATGGCATCCGGGAAAGAGGATAGCCGTATCTCTACGGGTCATCGACCGCTTACGCTATCCGTGACAAAAGCCCAGGAGCAGCAACAGAAGCTTCAGGAAATGCTAACGCAAATGGCCGCAATCACTGGGCCAAAAGAAAGCCCGGAGGCATCATCAGAGTAGCGTCATGAACAGGAAACCGATTCTGACTTCCTCCGTAGAATCCTCGAAAAGAAGGACAGAGATTAGAGGAACAAGCGGCCAATATAAAACGAATGGCGCTTCTCTTCCAAGACATGGTCGGGATGATGATACAACCGGATCCTCCGGCTGAAGACCCTCCGATTGTCCTTTAAGATGACATAGGGGAGACATCGAACCCTCTTCCGGCTTGTTCAGCAGCCAAAGAGGAGACCATCTCCAAAACCGCCCTGGATGATTACATCGCTCAACAGATATGAGCTCACCAGGTGAATGAAGCGGCCGGTCAGATTGTTAAGACTGGACAACCCTATCCGGGTTGGTACGACCAAATAAAGTACCCACCGGGATATACGATCCCTAAATTCCATGTATATAAGGCAACGGGAAACCCGCACTAACATGTTCCACAATTTAGAGCCTTGTGCGGTAATACTGTAGGTGATGATAAACTACTGCTCCGCCAGTTTGTTGGCAGCTTGTCGGAGACAGCATTCGAGTAGTATTCGGAACTCCCGAATGACTCTATCAAGACATTTGCAGAGATGGAGCTGCTATTCACCCAACGTTTTGCGAGCGCTAGCGAACATACCCCAATCACGGCGCTGATCAATGCCAGGGTGAAACCGGGAGAGACTTGGGTCCAGTACGCTATACGGTGGCGGAATCTATGGTCGAAATGCGAACAACGCATCGAAGAGGCTCCTGCAGTGGGCATGTTTGTGGGAACCCTCGATCCGCAGGCGACCATATCCCAATTCATGATGTTTTTCAAGCCGACTACCTTCCAGGCCTTGATTGACAAGCTAGCCCAAATGGACCAGATGGGCCATAGGCCTTCCTCTTCAAAGTCGGAGCCTCGGAATGAAAAGGGCAAAGGGAAAGCAATCTTCTTCGCCAACGCTCAACAACAACCGAGTGGCCCGAGACCGGTTGTTCGCCAAAGCAACAAGCGGCAGTCCCTCGATGAGAAGTTGAGACGTCCTTACTCATTTCTCCGGGATAAAACAAGGAAACTGTTTGAACTGGCAGTGCGCAATGGGCTCATTACTCTACCAGAGTCGAGACACCCACCGCAACCGAACGACGTCAACGATCCTAATTACTGCCCCTACCACCGAGTATCGGGACATCCGATCGAAGACTGCTACGTCTTCAAAAATTGGGTTGAAGACCAATATCAACAGGGCAAGTTCGCGCTGTCCGAAAACTGGAAGGTAAATCCCCCACAACCACATGCTCCGAAAAAGATGGACAAGCCGGGGGCATCGTGCTCATTCATAAAGGAAGCTCCATGGGAAGTTGTTCTTTTGGCAAAAACTAAAAGAATGCTGAAAGATCTTCAAACATGTACGGCGATCAGGTGGAAAAGGCCGCAAGAGCCGGAGATCATCGATGGGATGCTGAAACCACGCCCAACATCGGGAATTAATAGCAATGGGCAAAACACCCAGGCACAGCCGTCACAGTCTTCAAAGAAAAATAAGAAGACTAAAAAGCCTGCGCAGTCTAACGACAAGCGTATGGATTTGCAAAAGCATATTGACGCGCTGGAAGAATATAACTAGAGGGCGCGAACCCCATTCACGCTTCAACAGTTCCTCAATCACATCCTTGAGATTGAAGATAACGACAATGATGAGGGTGAGGGAGACAACTTGTCAGAAGAATAAGAAGATTATATGGCAAGTTGCCACATGACCGCTCATTTGTCGCTAAGTAACAAAGCAGCTCACTCGGCGTTAGGAGATAACGTAGAGGAGCTGGGGGCAGGAGCAGTGCCAAAATCCTTGGATTATGTGACAAAGTCTATCAAGGAGAAACCTATTTATTCATAAAGCATCCGGCGAAACTTCGCCTCAAAGCTACTATGGACCGAAACGTCCCCGAAATGTCCTAAACCTAACGACGGACCGAAACGTCCTAAAACTAACGACGGACCGAAACGTCCTAAAACTAACGACGGCCCGAAATGTCCTTAAACTAACGACGGACCAAAACGTCACTAAACTAACGATGGACCGCAATGTCCTAAAACTTGCAGCTGACCGAGACGTCTATAAACTACTACGGACCACAGCATCCCAAGGCTGACAAAAAAAACGGTACGTCCATAAGCGAGATGGGCACGGATGAAAACCCGAAAGGGCTCCGTGAGTAAAAACAGTAGGGCTACCGGTGAGTTTGTGAAAACCCGAAAGGGCGCAATCTCGTTAAAAGACACTTGCAAGGTCCTCTCGACCTTATAAGGAGAAACTACCTGCGTGAGATCCTTATGACTCACAAGGGAACAACACACTTAGGGATCCCTATGATTCTTAAGGAGAAGTTACACTTATGAGATTCTCACGACTCGTAAGGAGAATTCCCCTTTGAGACCCTCACGGCTCATAGGATTCAAAAGCCTTAAGCTACAGGGATCTGAACATGTTCTTAAGCCATCATAACCCACAGACTGCCCTACAAGCGGTTCAATGCTGACCCTTGTATACAATCGACAGGCACAAATAAATGTTTCCCCAACAGAGTCCCACCAATGACGAGAGATATCTTCATATAGAGAACGACACTTGTAAGTCCTCTCGACTTATAAGGAGAAAACACTCTTATAAGATCCTTATAACTTATAAGAGAACACACACTTAGGAATCCTCACGATTCCTAAGGAGAAAATACACTTATGAGATCCTCACGACTCGTAAGGAGAATTCCCTTTTGAGACCCTCTGTCACGACCAGAAAAGTACCGAGCGTGACTGGTACTTAAATTACGAAACGTCTCGAGGCATACGTAATCTAAGTAAGCCAAAACCCAGAAATCAAAACCAAGTAAAGCAGTAGAGTGAAGGAAAACCAATTTAAAGCAAGAAGTTTAACAACATAAGCTGAAGTATATATTTTTAAAATCTCTAGTCTTTTCTGAAAATTTCGGCAGAGTTTCCTTTGTAAAAACTGACCCCAAACGTGTACAAAACCTGATAAAGTATATATAATGAATAAGGCATCCCCAAGCGGGAGCTAGCTCTTCGTCAATTGATGGTCACAACTACGCAAGCAATATAATATACAACGCCGAAGGGCGATGATCAAACTCAGGATAAAAATCCAACATCATCAAGAAAACCAGAGGAAAACCATATAATACAGCGCGCGACTCTAAGTCAAAAGAATAAACACCGGTCTTCTATGTCTATCAAATATACAAGTCTGGTTGATGGAGTTTTACTAGATACATCTGAAATAACAAATATACAAGGGTAGTCCTGAAACAAAAGAACCCACCTACCAAAGCAATCACCCGGAAGGGACAGTGTGCCAACGAAACCGCAACGAAACCTGTGCGGCAAGACCTGCAAGAAACTGTGGCACAATGGGGGTGAGTTGCCAACTCGTGAGTAGAAAACATCTACGAGTAGAAATCGCATGCATGACGCTATCCTAGGTCATATCAAGTAATATCCTCAAATAAATATATTCATCCATCTATGTAAAAGTGTAATACTACATGCTCATGTCAGTACCTCAGATAGCCACATATCAGATATATGATGTATGAATGCATGACGAATGGAAACAGAATACATCATGAAATCAACAGAGAGGTCAGTGTCAAGCATCGACACAAAACATAAATCTCAGTATCTCAATATCTCAGTATCCCAATATCTCAAATCTCAAAATCTCAGTGTCTCAAATACCAATATCTCAATATCTAGGGCTCCGTCAGTCCAGATTGGCCCATATCATCAAATCACATGACCACGGACGGTATCCTCCGGATATCCGCCGCGCCAGGTAAAATCACCGGTAGGTAGTGTTCCCCTGCCAGGCTCATCGTCTGCAACTCGAGCTTATTGCCCCGGGGTACCTGTTGGAGATAGTGCCCTCAGAGTCAATTATTGGATCACAGGCACGTGATTGCAATGATTGAGGGAGGACCTATCCCGGTAGGACAGTCTTACTCAAGATGATAGTATGCTATCTGGTTTACCTTTATCATCGTGTACTGCTTTAGGTGACCTTACAGGTCACTATTGCACGTTGATAAAGCCCCTAGGATTCATGCTTGACTGCCAGAAGTATGAGGGCGATCATATACGTGGGAGCTGGTAGTCTATAAGCACATCCTTAAAAGGTCCCTAGTCGTGGGAGTTTCGAGACAGGGCATCGATACTCCAGAGTAGACTAGTGTATACATTCGAGACCCCGACGAGGGGCGGTGGCCGGTCTCACAAGCCACTGGTGTCAGTTGGATCACCTAAGATGTATACAGGTGCTCATTGGGTTATGAGTACACCGGACAGGACTCGCCGGGAACATGCTAGTTGGTCTTATACCTGACGTCAGATAGCAGTTCCCTGGTGACATGTGTACAGGTTAGTTCATCGACCTGGGGATCGTCATTTGTCTCGTGTGAGTTCCCACTGTACTTTGATTACTACCCTACCACGCTCAAAGGAGACGTGCAAACAGGTTTTAGTTGGGTACAATCCCGAGCCACATGGAGGCAGTGAGCGGATCTTCAGGGGTTCGTCTCTCCCGGTATTGGGGGTGAGGTCGCGCTGTGTCTAGGAGAGCCAGAACATGAAAAGTCCTTGGCCAAGGCAGGAGATTTACTGGTAGGTATTCCAGTAGTATCTCAGGGTGTTCTGGGCTGATCTCTGATACGACTTGTACCGCTTTTGGGGGTCTGACTTTTACCAACCCCCTAGGCCCGCCATGCGATGCTCATAGATGAACGGACCGGACTGTACGGATATTGTCACTGACAGGCTCAGTAGGGTGTCAGGATGAGTTCGCTCATCGACGTCCTTTTTGGTCAATAGCTGGTAGCCCGTCACGTATGGCTAATACCTCTGACGTGCTGGTGGTTAAATCCACAGCCATAGTATTGACGAGTCTTTAGAGTTCCCCACATTCAGTTACTCAAGTTTCGGGCGAAACGCTGTAGAGGCCGTATGGAGATATGGCAGGGTTCGATCAGATACGTGCGGTATTGCACGGATCAGGATCGGACGGTTAGTACTAGAGGCCGTATGGGTATATGGCAGGGTTCGATCAGATACGTGCGGTATTGCACGGATCAGGATCGGACGGATAATACTAGCCGGCTTTGGTTTAAGCCGGATCCTAGTATAGTACAGTGTATATTTTGTCTCATTGCATTTGTATTTCGGTCGGAATACTGATGCGGGTGTGTATACATAGTATCGGGGTTTTCCTATAATTTATTACGGGTCTAGTTTTCTGGAGTTGCCAGTTTGCTTTCCGTTTCGGCCATATTTCTTTGTATCTTTCATTAGCCGAAGATTGGTGGAGGAGGGCTTATTTGCATTTGTGCAAATAAGCATTTGTGGAGGGTGTTCTATGCATATTATTGTATCATGATAATTGCACCATCATTTGACTTCTTTTGACCATGATGGCTTGACTTGTGGTTTCATGATGGTTGTGGTGGAGTGTTGGTCTTAGTTTGTTATCATGCTTGTTGATGATGAAGGGTTATGATGTTTGATGTGAGACTTGCCTTTTTCCCTTTTACACTCTACCTTGCATTATTCTTATCCCTTGGGATTATTTCCTCTCTTCACTCCATTCTCACCCCACCACCAAGCATGGCCGGCCATAGTGGGAAGGGGCTGTCCCATATTTTTGTGAGGGGATTTTTGTTCTTTTGGCTTTGTAAAATCCCCAAGTTCCTCCACAAAAGTTGATATATCATTCTCCTCCACAAAAAGGCAACATCCACTACCCCAAATGAGACATGGCTTCTACACTACATTTTACAGCAAATCTTGGGCACGTCGACTCGCCAACTTCGTGCCCGAGTTGCCTCGGTATAGAGGTGGGAGCCCGTAAAAGAAGCCGGCGACGTGGTGCCCTTCCGGCGACGAGGTGGAGACCGGAGATTCCGCGAGGAGATCGGGACGACGACGAGAAGACCGAAGGACACGGATCGCTCGGTATATTTCTCTACCCGCTCTCTAGATAGCTAGGACTAGATTAATGGCACGATCCGGGTTTATAGTGCGCGGTGGTGCCAGTTTGAAAAGTTAAAGTTTAGCACCGCTTCCGCATTCCGGCGTCGGTTTGACGGCCGTGGCGCCGCCGTGCACTTACAGTGGTATCAGAGCCTCGCCATTAAGCTAGTCTAGCTTGGTCTAACGTGTTTACATTTCCGATCGAACAAAAATCCCAAAACCGCGTTTTCATGCATATCAGTTTTCTCTCGAAATTTTTTTGGCTCCAAAAATTTTTTAGGTTATTGCAGAATGATGTGCAGGGAATCCTAAGAACACTGTAAAATTTTGGTGACCTGATCATTCCATACGACCGCGGAACCGCGGCCATAACCCCTCTTTGGCCGCGGTTCCGCCGCAGGAATTTGGCTTCACTTCACCAATTTTTTGCAGTGGGCTTTTGCGCTGAAAATAGGGGTTCTGGTGTACTTTGTTTGGGCCCAGAATTTCTGTGAGTGCTACAGTATTGCTTGGGGGCCCACTTGGTAATATTTAATCGATCGGATATTTTAAACACATTAGTTCATAGTATTTACATTATATCTGCGACCGTGAATGTCACTCGATCGGTAAATCCTGTCTAACTGCTATAGCCCGGTTAGACGGATTTGCGAACGTGACATTCACGTTGATGTTCTGTGTTATGCTGTGATGTTGCGGATTGGTCGTGGGGGATAGCCTGGATGCAATGATAGTACAGTTTGTTGTATTATGTACATTTGATATTGCGGGGCGAGCGTCCGACATGTGGACTGCCGTCACTGCCTGTTTGTATTATTCTTTTGGGGCACGACCAGGTCGAGGTCGATGTACCCGTTGTATGTATATTTTACTTTCTGTACTAGGATTACCCCAAGGTGGGGTGCATGGATAGCCGGATTCTAGAAGGCAGCAAGCCCGCATCTCATGGCATTGGGACGGAGGGGGCTTCACTCTAGAATTGGCGGGCTATTCGCCGCACTCGTAGGGGGTACAGGTTGACCCAGGAGGGGTGCCCAAGTTACCGGATTCCGTGAAGTGCCGGGTGGTCCATTCACGTTGCTGAAGGGGGCTGCCTCGCTTCAGGTTTTGGCGGGTAACTTGCCGCGCCCGTAGGGGTCTAGGATTTCATTGCACAGGCTATCCACACGACCAGGGGAACGTCGGGTTTCAGTAGTGGCTCTGTGAAACCCGGGGATCCCAGATATCTGTATTGTTCTGTGATGCTGTACATTTCTGTGATGTTGCATTTTTTTCACACCTTGAGCGAAATATTATATATTGATATATATATACTAGTAGATGTTGTATATGTTTTGCATCCACGCTAGTCCAGTCCCCGCTCTGTCGTTAGTTAGCTAACCTAACGGGTAATGACGGGACCCAATGGCGAATGCGGATGGCATATACGTACGTCATTATATTTCGTTCTTTGTGGTGTGATCAATTGATGGGACTGCGTTGATTCGGATCAATGCAAGTTAAAAACAAACCTAATCTGATGTTGTTGGAACACTTTTGAAAAAGCTGTTATTGCAAGGACGTTCTCTTTTGTTTTGCATCGTGGTATTCAGTTGGAATATCCTGCTTCTCAGTCGATGAGGCACGGGCCGAGATCCCTTCACCGGGAGTGACCCATTGGACAAAAAGTTTGCGTCAGGGCAATAACTTCACTATAGCCGATTACTTTTGCTTTGCATCGTGGTATTCAGTTGGAATATCCTGCACTTCATTCTACGGGGAAAGAGCCGAGATCCCTTCACCGGGAGTGACCTCTTTAGTAATGGTTTTCGTCACTATATTTTTATAAAAGCTATTCAGTTCCTTCAACGATATCAAGTTCACTACGTTAAAGGTTTTCGCCAGAAACCATTCGTAGCCCTCCGTCGTTTCATATGGGTGGTCAATAGTATTCAAGCTGTGTTTGTTGGCCAAAGTCAAGGCATAGTGTTTGGTAGCTGTTGGATATTCATATGCAGCATAGATAGATGCGTTGGTTTGGGGCAGTCGTATAGCCTTGTTGGCCAAAGTCAAGAGCTTGTGCGGGTGGGCTCAAATTAACCTGGAGAATGATGGGTAGAACTTGACATGTGACTTATGATTTGTTGGCCAAAGTCAAGGTCATAAGAGCATGGGGCAAAAATCACATCGGGAGTTTCTAAAGAAACTGAAACTTGCCAGATATGCGCACCTTCTGGAGTGTGATGAAGTGAGCGGATTCCGTCACGTTATCATGCGATGATAGTTGGATCCCGATTCCCACTGATGAGTTGGTCTACTCCTCGGGTGATCCCGACTAATTCTTCTTTTAGGTTTGGAGGAGAATTTGACGGTACAGTGGGAGGTTTCCAGATTAGATAAATCGGTAACCATTCTGATCTAGGTTAGAGTGCACGCTGAGTGTTTCTTTTCTCTCTCTCTTTGGCAGCGACCATTGACCCGACCCTAAGACTATGACTCAGTGACCAAGTTGACCGAACATTCTTAACACTGGCTTTTGGATTGTCAGAGTTGCTAACCTCATTGCCACTCCTACTTTTACCCTTTTCTCCAGGACACCCCGTATTACTACGAACATCCACTTCCATTGGACAAAACCATCGTATGGTTATATACGAACTCGAAGGAACTTATTCGAGGATGGTTTCCGGTTCTGGAGAAAACGGATAAGATTATTCAGTTGTCTTTTCCTTTTACCTTCTCTCAGGTTGCGAGTACTCCTTGGTTTAGGAGATAGTACACCTATTACGCAAATTGGATAGTCTTCTTCCAAACCATAGGCAGGTGCCGACCGGTAGGGAATGAAGAAAACCAATTAGCCTAACGATGGTGTACAGAAGGTATTAAGTAAAGACATAACAAGGGATTAGTAAGAGGGCAAAGTAAATTGCGACTGCTATTCACGACCAAACCGAGTATTTATTCGCCAATCCTAAATCACCTTTGTATTTCTCCAAAACACTCCATATCACTACGAAGATCCACAGTTTATTGGATACTCCATCGTATGGTTATATACGAACTCGAAAGGAACTTGTTCCAGTTCGGGGATGGATTCTGGTTCAGGAGAAATAGGAATAAGGTTTATTCGGTTGTCTTTTATCTTCACCTTCTCTCGCATTGCGAGTGCTCCTAGGATTAGGACAGTACACCCATTATGCTTATTGGATAGTCTTCTTCCAAACCATAGGCTGGTGCCGAACGGTAGGAAAGGAAGAAAACCATTTGGCCTAAAGGGGTGTACAGAAGGTAATGACTAAAGACATAGAAAGGGATTTGGAAAGATGACAAAGAATTACACGGTTACAGTTGTGAATCTGGATAATGGAAGAGGCATTACTAGGAATACCAGGATACCCCTACGAAACATTTCAATGTTTCAGTTTCACTGTGTACTGTTAAAGGAAAACTGATTTCCCGATTAGATACTTGCTCCAGGGTATGTATTTACCAGGTATGATTCTCACATCTGTATGGTTTTACAGATGATGAGTGGGAGTAAGTTATTGGGAATTAGGCGATCTTCCTCATTATATCGGAATTCGTTGTAATTGGTGATATTTGAGGAAATCGCCTGGGTTGTTTGCCGGTCGGCAAATATTTTGGTTTTGAATATCCGCTGTTATGCACCAATTTCAAATTGATATATCTGTACGTCTATTTTTATAGAGTGAGATTTACCTTTTTGAAATTATGTCCATGACATTTACCTATATCAGTGGATGATTAGGTAAGGAGCATTGAATAGCGGTGTAATTCTTCATAACCATAAGTACAGTTTTCAACCTACGACACACAGGGATTGAGTTATCAGACTCAAGGGACTTATACAGAGTATTGTATGTTGTCCAGGGTCCATCAGGACAGAGGGGTTGGTCCTCGTACTATATTCGGTTTACTTATGACTTCTCTAGTTTTTAGACAGGTGTTTCGTGGAAACACAGGGTCCGAATTTTGAGAAGTTATAGATATATGGATAAAGTAGAGAACCAGGTATTGCAAATATCGGGATTCTTCAAAGTGATCGAAGATATAGATACTTGTGCATGGTATTCAGTTGGTAGTAATGGTTAAGAGAACTTGCTTCTCTTACAGGTTACTCATAATTGGAAGTGCTCCTAAGTTGAGTAATGCTGATCGGCCTTTTTCCATTTAGTTGACATGCACTGGGGACAGCTGCATGATTTGAATCTGGTTCAATTAAATCAGTGCCTCTGGTTCTATATTGGATATAGAACAGTTCATATCTTAACGATGTTAAGGTACGGGGAGTTGTCCGGCTTATGCTTAAAACCAGATTCTGGATGACTCAAGGCACGTTTCTGTAATGGCTGTTTGTGGGTTGACCCAGGCTATGACGAGGGTTGGCATTCTACCATCTGGAAGATCAATAGAGATATTGTTCTAGACTCGCCACAGTTTTAATAAAAATGGATTTTTCAGAAAACAGTAGTGGGAGTATGGTAGAACTGTAATTGATTCCAGAACCGCAAACGATTACTGAAGATTTGATAAGGAACCTAAAGATTCAATCTGGCTTGACATTCCATTGGCCACTCCGCAGATACGGTGGGTAACCTCAGGCACTCGAGGGGTACTCTGGTAGCCTCAAGGACGGTGACAGGGAGGTTCTTGTTTACCCACACTGGCCATTGCTGTTGTTCCAGGATACGAGACCCGGCAGGAGGATGAGTATAGCGTCGTTCTAAACTAGCTTTAGAAGTGTACGTGTATATGACTCTACCAAAGGGTTGTCGTAGTCAGTGGGAGCCGCGGAAGCATTGGTGGACAGGTAGCTTATGTCTATTTATAGACTAAAGCAGATGTAGCGGAGATAGATCATCAATTTCTGATGTGACAGTCATAGGTTTGACTTCATCAGAATTGGGGATGGATCTGTTGAGAAGGTAGTAGGGTGTGATGTCATGGTATTTGGATGACATACACAGAGTAGGAAGTGATATTCCTATACTACGATCGGTTATACTTTGGTCGTCACACAGTGTTTTCTCCATATGGGACTTGGACATTATATCAGACATACTGGTTACTAGATCTGTGGTTTTAGATCTAGATTTGGCTGGTTTCCCAATCAGGGTACTTAGACAGCATTCTAAGAGTATTTAGAATGGACGACTCCTGGCACGGTAGTGTACCTGCAGGTAATGGAGTCACCCTCTCTAAAGGTGTCTTACAGACTAAAGGGGAGAGGGATGTGCATGATTGGCAGATCACTTGCTCAGGCAATTGAGTCAATCATGAGATGTCAAGTACCACACCAGATGTTGTTCTTGCACTAGATGCAATATGTTGAAATTGATCCAATCCTGGAGAAACAGTCGAAAGCAGTTTTAGAACATAAGTGGATGTTCTAGGGATATGATAACGACAGCCTCATTCGGGAGACAGTTATCATTCCAGGCTTCCAAGGTGACCTGGACGACAGGAAGGTTGTCAGAGTTATAGTTTTCCCTCTGAAGAGGGGCGGTATTATGGACAGGTGGTCCAGAAGGATACCGAGGGAGGCATGGCGCAGGATACTGATTAAGTTCAGTTGACGATACAGTCTAAGAAGTTTGGATTTGGAGTTCATTTATGAGCTAGGTCCCATCAGACATCCAGACACATTCTAAGACAGGTATTGCTCATTTTGGGAGATGGTTTTCTCCACGAACTTGAGATATAGAGAGACATAGAAAGAAACATCAAAGCGGATCCACTCACTAAGGCTATTCCTCGAACGCAATAGCTTCGCAAACGAGTTTTGTGAGACTGGCTAGTAGAGGAGTTGGGTGTTCGGTATCACACGGGCTGTGAGTATGCGACATCGCAATAATTAGCCTTGAGTACAAGTGGGAGATTGTTGGAGATAGTGCCTTTAGAGTCAATTATTGGACCACAGGCACGTGATTGCAATGATTGAGGGAGGACCTATCCCGGTAGGACAGTCTTACTCAAGATGATAGTATGCTATCTGGTTTACCTTTATAATCGTGTACTGCTTTAGGTGACCTTACATGTCACTATTGCACGTTGATAAAGCCCCTAGGATTCATGCTTGACTGCCAGCCATATGAGGGCGATCATATACGTGGGAGCTGGTAGTCTATAAGCACATCCTTAAAAGGTCCCTAGTCGTGGGAGTTTCGAGACAGGGCATCGATATTCCAGAGTAGACCAGTGTATACATTCGAGACCCCGACGAGGGGCGGTGGCCGGTCTCACAAGCCACTGGTGTCAGTTGGATCACCTAAGATGTATACAGGTGCTCATTGGGTTATGAGTACACCGGACAGGACTCGCCGGGAACATGCTAGTTGGTCTTATACCTAACGTCAGATAGAAGTTCCCTGGTGACATGTGTACAGGTTAGTTCATCGACCTGGGGATCGCCATTTGTCTCGTGTGAGTTCCCACTGTACTTTGATTACTACCCTACCACGCTCAAAGGAGACGTGCAAACAGGTTTTAGTTGGGTATAGTCCCGAGCTACATGGAGGCAGTGAGCGGATCTTCAGGGGTTCGTCTCTCCCGGTATTGGGGGTGAGGTCGCGCTGTGTCTAGGAGAGCCAGAACATGAAAAGTCCTTGGCCAAGGCAGGAGATTTACTGGTAGGTATTCCAGTAGTATCTCAGGGTGTTCTGGGCTGATCTCTGACACGACTTGTACCGCTTTTGGGGGTCTGACTTTTACCAACCCCCTAGGCCCGCCATGCGATGCTCATAGACGAACGGACCGGACTGTACGGATATTGTCACTGACAGGCTCAGTAGGGTGTCAGGATGAGTTCGCTCATCGACGTCCCTTTTGGTCAATAGCTGGTAGCCCGTCACGTATGGCTAATACCTCTGACGTGCTGGTGGTTAAATCCACAGCCATAGTATTGACGAGTCTTTAGAGTTCCCCACATTCAGTTACTCAAGTTTCGGGCGAAACGCTGTAGAGGCCGTATGGAGATATGGCAGGGTTCGATCAGATACGTGCGGTATTGCACGGATCAGGATCGGACGGTTAGTACTAGAGGCCGTATGGGTATATGGCAGGGTTCGATCAGATACGTGCGGTATTGCACGGATCAGGATCGGACGGATAATACTAGCCGGCTTTGGTTTAAGCCGGATCCTAGTATAGTACAGTGTATATTTTGTCTCATTGCATTTGTATTTCGGTCGGAATACTGATGCGGGTGTGTATACATAGTATCGGGGTTTTCCTATAATTTATTACGGGTCTAGTTTTCTGGAGTTGCCAGTTTGCTTTCCGTTTCGGCCATATTTCTTTGTATCTTTCATTAGCCGAAGATTGGTGGAGGAGGGCTTATTTGCATTTGTGCAAATAAGCATTTGTGGAGGGTGTTCTATGCATATTATTGTATCATGATAATTGCACCATCATTTGACTTCTTTTGACCATGATGGCTTGACTTGTGGTTTCATGATGGTTGTGGTGGAGTGTTGGTCTTAGTTTGTTATCATGCTTGTTGATGATGAAGGGTTATGATGTTTGATGTGAGACTTGCCTTTTTCCCTTTTACACTCTACCTTGCATTATTCTTATCCCTTGGGATTATTTCCTCTCTTCACTCCATTCTCACCCCACCACCAAGCATGGCCGGCCATAGTGGGAAGGGGCTGTCCCATATTTTTGTGAGGGGATTTTTGTTCTTTTGGCTTTGTAAAATCCCCAAGTTCCTCCACAAAAGTTGATATATCATTCTCCTCCACAAAAAGGCAACATCCACTACCCCAAATGAGACATGGCTTCTACACTACATTTTACAGCAAATCTTGGGCACGTCGACTCGCCAACTTCGTGCCCGAGTTGCCTCGGTATAGAGGTGGGAGCCCGTAAAAGAAGCCGGCGACGTGGTGCCCTTCCGGCGACGAGGTGGAGACCGGAGATTCCGCGAGGAGATCGGGACGACGACGAGAAGACCGAAGGACACGGATCGCTCGGTATATTTCTCTACCCGCTCTCTAGATAGCTAGGACTAGATTAATGGCACGATCCGGGTTTATAGTGCGCGGTGGTGCCAGTTTGAAAAGTTAAAGTTTAGCACCGCTTCCGCATTCCGGCGTCGGTTTGACGGCCGTGGCGCCGCCGTGCACTTACAGTGGTATCAGAGCCTCGCCATTAAGCTAGTCTAGCTTGGTCTAACGTGTTTACATTTCCGATCGAACAAAAATCCCAAAACCGCGTTTTCATGCATATCAGTTTTCTCTCGAAATTTTTTTGGCTCCAAAAATTTTTTAGGTTATTGCAGAATGATGTGCAGGGAATCCTAAGAACACTGTAAAATTTTGGTGACCTGATCATTCCATACGACCGCGGAACCGCGGCCATAACCCCTCTTTGGCCGCGGTTCCGCCGCAGGAATTTGGCTTCACTTCACCAATTTTTTGCAGTGGGCTTTTGCGCTGAAAATAGGGGTTCTGGTGTACTTTGTTTGGGCCCAGAATTTCTGTGAGTGCTACAGTATTGCTTGGGGGCCCACTTGGTAATATTTAATCGATCGGATATTTTAAACACATTAGTTCATAGTATTTACATTATATCTGCGACCGTGAATGTCACTCGATCGGTAAATCCTGTCTAACTGCTATAGCCCGGTTAGACGGATTTGCGAACGTGACATTCACGTTGATGTTCTGTGTTATGCTGTGATGTTGCGGATTGGTCGTGGGGGATAGCCTGGATGCAATGATAGTACAGTTTGTTGTATTATGTACATTTGATATTGCGGGGCGAGCGTCCGACATGTGGACTGCCGTCACTGCCTGTTTGTATTATTCTTTTGGGGCACGACCAGGTCGAGGTCGATGTACCCGTTGTATGTATATTTTACTTTCTGTACTAGGATTACCCCAAGGTGGGGTGCATGGATAGCCGGATTCTAGAAGGCAGCAAGCCCGCATCTCATGGCATTGGGACGGAGGGGGCTTCACTCTAGAATTGGCGGGCTATTCGCCGCACTCGTAGGGGGTACAGGTTGACCCAGGAGGGGTGCCCAAGTTACCGGATTCCGTGAAGTGCCGGGTGGTCCATTCACGTTGCTGAAGGGGGCTGCCTCGCTTCAGGTTTTGGCGGGTAACTTGCCGCGCCCGTAGGGGTCTAGGATTTCATTGCACAGGCTATCCACACGACCAGGGGAACGTCGGGTTTCAGTAGTGGCTCTGTGAAACCCGGGGATCCCAGATATCTGTATTGTTCTGTGATGCTGTACATTTCTGTGATGTTGCATTTTTTTCACACCTTGAGCGAAATATTATATATTGATATATATATACTAGTAGATGTTGTATATGTTTTGCATCCACGCTAGTCCAGTCCCCGCTCTGTCGTTAGTTAGCTAACCTAACGGGTAATGACGGGACCCAATGGCGAATGCGGATGGCATATACGTACGTCATTATATTTCGTTCTTTGTGGTGTGATCAATTGATGGGACTGCGTTGATTCGGATCAATGCAAGTTAAAAACAAACCTAATCTGATGTTGTTGGAACACTTTTGAAAAAGCTGTTATTGCAAGGACGTTCTCTTTTGTTTTGCATCGTGGTATTCAGTTGGAATATCCTGCTTCTCAGTCGATGAGGCACGGGCCGAGATCCCTTCACCGGGAGTGACCCATTGGACAAAAAGTTTGCGTCAGGGCAATAACTTCACTATAGCCGATTACTTTTGCTTTGCATCGTGGTATTCAGTTGGAATATCCTGCACTTCATTCTACGGGGAAAGAGCCGAGATCCCTTCACCGGGAGTGACCTCTTTAGTAATGGTTTTCGTCACTATATTTTTATAAAAGCTATTCAGTTCCTTCAACGATATCAAGTTCACTACGTTAAAGGTTTTCGCCAGAAACCATTCGTAGCCCTCCGTCGTTTCATATGGGTGGTCAATAGTATTCAAGCTGTGTTTGTTGGCCAAAGTCAAGGCATAGTGTTTGGTAGCTGTTGGATATTCATATGCAGCATAGATAGATGCGTTGGTTTGGGGCAGTCGTATAGCCTTGTTGGCCAAAGTCAAGAGCTTGTGCGGGTGGGCTCAAATTAACCTGGAGAATGATGGGTAGAACTTGACATGTGACTTATGATTTGTTGGCCAAAGTCAAGGTCATAAGAGCATGGGGCAAAAATCACATCGGGAGTTTCTAAAGAAACTGAAACTTGCCAGATATGCGCACCTTCTGGAGTGTGATGAAGTGAGCGGATTCCGTCACGTTATCATGCGATGATAGTTGGATCCCGATTCCCACTGATGAGTTGGTCTACTCCTCGGGTGATCCCGACTAATTCTTCTTTTAGGTTTGGAGGAGAATTTGACGGTACAGTGGGAGGTTTCCAGATTAGATAAATCGGTAACCATTCTGATCTAGGTTAGAGTGCACGCTGAGTGTTTCTTTTCTCTCTCTCTTTGGCAGCGACCATTGACCCGACCCTAAGACTATGACTCAGTGACCAAGTTGACCGAACATTCTTAACACTGGCTTTTGGATTGTCAGAGTTGCTAACCTCATTGCCACTCCTACTTTTACCCTTTTCTCCAGGACACCCCGTATTACTACGAACATCCACTTCCATTGGACAAAACCATCGTATGGTTATATACGAACTCGAAGGAACTTATTCGAGGATGGTTTCCGGTTCTGGAGAAAACGGATAAGATTATTCAGTTGTCTTTTCCTTTTACCTTCTCTCAGGTTGCGAGTACTCCTTGGTTTAGGAGATAGTACACCTATTACGCAAATTGGATAGTCTTCTTCCAAACCATAGGCAGGTGCCGACCGGTAGGGAATGAAGAAAACCAATTAGCCTAACGATGGTGTACAGAAGGTATTAAGTAAAGACATAACAAGGGATTAGTAAGAGGGCAAAGTAAATTGCGACTGCTATTCACGACCAAACCGAGTATTTATTCGCCAATCCTAAATCACCTTTGTATTTCTCCAAAACACTCCATATCACTACGAAGATCCACAGTTTATTGGATACTCCATCGTATGGTTATATACGAACTCGAAAGGAACTTGTTCCAGTTCGGGGATGGATTCTGGTTCAGGAGAAATAGGAATAAGGTTTATTCGGTTGTCTTTTATCTTCACCTTCTCTCGCATTGCGAGTGCTCCTAGGATTAGGACAGTACACCCATTATGCTTATTGGATAGTCTTCTTCCAAACCATAGGCTGGTGCCGAACGGTAGGAAAGGAAGAAAACCATTTGGCCTAAAGGGGTGTACAGAAGGTAATGACTAAAGACATAGAAAGGGATTTGGAAAGATGACAAAGAATTACACGGTTACAGTTGTGAATCTGGATAATGGAAGAGGCATTACTAGGAATACCAGGATACCCCTACGAAACATTTCAATGTTTCAGTTTCACTGTGTACTGTTAAAGGAAAACTGATTTCCCGATTAGATACTTGCTCCAGGGTATGTATTTACCAGGTATGATTCTCACATCTGTATGGTTTTACAGATGATGAGTGGGAGTAAGTTATTGGGAATTAGGCGATCTTCCTCATTATATCGGAATTCGTTGTAATTGGTGATATTTGAGGAAATCGCCTGGGTTGTTTGCCGGTCGGCAAATATTTTGGTTTTGAATATCCGCTGTTATGCACCAATTTCAAATTGATATATCTGTACGTCTATTTTTATAGAGTGAGATTTACCTTTTTGAAATTATGTCCATGACATTTACCTATATCAGTGGATGATTAGGTAAGGAGCATTGAATAGCGGTGTAATTCTTCATAACCATAAGTACAGTTTTCAACCTACGACACACAGGGATTGAGTTATCAGACTCAAGGGACTTATACAGAGTATTGTATGTTGTCCAGGGTCCATCAGGACAGAGGGGTTGGTCCTCGTACTATATTCGGTTTACTTATGACTTCTCTAGTTTTTAGACAGGTGTTTCGTGGAAACACAGGGTCCGAATTTTGAGAAGTTATAGATATATGGATAAAGTAGAGAACCAGGTATTGCAAATATCGGGATTCTTCAAAGTGATCGAAGATATAGATACTTGTGCATGGTATTCAGTTGGTAGTAATGGTTAAGAGAACTTGCTTCTCTTACAGGTTACTCATAATTGGAAGTGCTCCTAAGTTGAGTAATGTTGATCGGCCTTTTTCCATTTAGTTGACATGCACTGGGGACAGCTGCATGATTTGAATCTGGTTCAATTAAATCAGTGCCTCTGGTTCTATATTGGATATAGAACAGTTCATATCTTAACGATGTTAAGGTACGGGGAGTTGTCCGGCTTATGCTTAAAACCAGATTCTGGATGACTCAAGGCACGTTTCTGTAATGGCTGTTTGTGGGTTGACCCAGGCTATGACGAGGGTTGGCATTCTACCATCTGGAAGATCAATAGAGATATTGTTCTAGACTCGCCACAGTTTTAATAAAAATGGATTTTTCAGAAAACAGTAGTGGGAGTATGGTAGAACTGTAATTGATTCCAGAACCGCAAACGATTACTGAAGATTTGATAAGGAACCTAAAGATTCAATCTGGCTTGACATTCCATTGGCCACTCCGCAGATACGGTGGGTAACCTCAGGCACTCGAGGGGTACTCTGGTAGCCTCAAGGACGGTGACAGGGAGGTTCTTGTTTACCCACACTGGCCATTGCTGTTGTTCCAGGATACGAGACCCGGCAGGAGGATGAGTATAGCGTCGTTCTAAACTAGCTTTAGAAGTGTACGTGTATATGACTCTACCAAAGGGTTGTCGTAGTCAGTGGGAGCCGCGGAAGCATTGGTGGACAGGTAGCTTATGTCTATTTATAGACTAAAGCAGATGTAGCGGAGATAGATCATCAATTTCTGATGTGACAGTCATAGGTTTGACTTCATCAGAATTGGGGATGGATCTGTTGAGAAGGTAGTAGGGTGTGATGTCATGGTATTTGGATGACATACACAGAGTAGGAAGTGATATTCCTATACTACGATCGGTTATACTTTGGTCGTCACACAGTGTTTTCTCCATATGGGACTTGGACATTATATCAGACATACTGGTTACTAGATCTGTGGTTTTAGATCTAGATTTGGCTGGTTTCCCAATCAGGGTACTTAGACAGCATTCTAAGAGTATTTAGAATGGACGACTCCTGGCACGGTAGTGTACCTGCAGGTAATGGAGTCACCCTCTCTAAAGGTGTCTTACAGACTAAAGGGGAGAGGGATGTGCATGATTGGCAGATCACTTGCTCAGGCAATTGAGTCAATCATGAGATGTCAAGTACCACACCAGATGTTGTTCTTGCACTAGATGCAATATGTTGAAATTGATCCAATCCTGGAGAAACAGTCGAAAGCAGTTTTAGAACATAAGTGGATGTTCTAGGGATATGATAACGACAGCCTCATTCGGGAGACAGTTATCATTCCAGGCTTCCAAGGTGACCTGGACGACAGGAAGGTTGTCAGAGTTATAGTTTTCCCTCTGAAGAGGGGCGGTATTATGGACAGGTGGTCCAGAAGGATACCGAGGGAGGCATGGCGCAGGATACTGATTAAGTTCAGTTGACGATACAGTCTAAGAAGTTTGGATTTGGAGTTCATTTATGAGCTAGGTCCCATCAGACATCCAGACACATTCTAAGACAGGTATTGCTCATTTTGGGAGATGGTTTTCTCCACGAACTTGAGATATAGAGAGACATAGAAAGAAACATCAAAGCGGATCCACTCACTAAGGCTATTCCTCGAACGCAATAGCTTCGCAAACGAGTTTTGTGAGACTGGCTAGTAGAGGAGTTGGGTGTTCGGTATCACACGGGCTGTGAGTATGCGACATCGCAATAATTAGCCTTGAGTACAAGTGGGAGATTGTTGGAGATAGTGCCTTTAGAGTCAATTATTGGACCACAGGCACGTGATTGCAATGATTGAGGGAGGACCTATCCCGGTAGGACAGTCTTACTCAAGATGATAGTATGCTATCTGGTTTACCTTTATAATCGTGTACTGCTTTAGGTGACCTTACATGTCACTATTGCACGTTGATAAAGCCCCTAGGATTCATGCTTGACTGCCAGCCATATGAGGGCGATCATATACGTGGGAGCTGGTAGTCTATAAGCACATCCTTAAAAGGTCCCTAGTCGTGGGAGTTTCGAGACAGGGCATCGATATTCCAGAGTAGACCAGTGTATACATTCGAGACCCCGACGAGGGGCGGTGGCCGGTCTCACAAGCCACTGGTGTCAGTTGGATCACCTAAGATGTATACAGGTGCTCATTGGGTTATGAGTACACCGGACAGGACTCGCCGGGAACATGCTAGTTGGTCTTATACCTAACGTCAGATAGAAGTTCCCTGGTGACATGTGTACAGGTTAGTTCATCGACCTGGGGATCGCCATTTGTCTCGTGTGAGTTCCCACTGTACTTTGATTACTACCCTACCACGCTCAAAGGAGACGTGCAAACAGGTTTTAGTTGGGTATAGTCCCGAGCTACATGGAGGCAGTGAGCGGATCTTCAGGGGTTCGTCTCTCCCGGTATTGGGGGTGAGGTCGCGCTGTGTCTAGGAGAGCCAGAACATGAAAAGTCCTTGGCCAAGGCAGGAGATTTACTGGTAGGTATTCCAGTAGTATCTCAGGGTGTTCTGGGCTGATCTCTGACACGACTTGTACCGCTTTTGGGGGTCTGACTTTTACCAACCCCCTAGGCCCGCCATGCGATGCTCATAGACGAACGGACCGGACTGTACGGATATTGTCACTGACAGGCTCAGTAGGGTGTCAGGATGAGTTCGCTCATCGACGTCCCTTTTGGTCAATAGCTGGTAGCCCGTCACGTATGGCTAATACCTCTGACGTGCTGGTGGTTAAATCCACATCCATAGTATTGACGAGTCTTTAGAGTTCCCCACATTCAGTTACTCAAGTTTCGGGCGAAACGCTGTAGAGGCCGTATGGAGATATGGCAGGGTTCGATCAGATACGTGCGGTATTGCACGGATCAGGATCGGACGGTTAGTACTAGAGGCTGTATGGGTATATGGCAGGGTTCGATCAGATACGTGCGGTATTGAACGGATCAGGATCGGACGGATAATACTAGCCGGCTTTAGTTTAAGCCGGATCCTAGTATAGTACAGTATATATTTTGTCTCATTACATTTGTATTTCGGTCGGAATACAGATGCGGGTGTGTATACACAGTATCGGGGTTTTCCTGTAATTTATTACGGGTCCAGTTTTCTGGAGTTGCCAGTTTGCTTTCCGTTTCGGCCATATTTCTTTGTATCTTTCATTAGCCGAAGATTGGTGGAGGAGGGCTTATTTGCATTTGTGGAGGGTGTTCTATGCATATTATTGTATCATGATAATTGCACCATCATTTGACTTCTTTTGACCATGATGGCTTGACTTGTGGTTTCATGATGGTTGTGGTGGAGTGTTGGTCTTAGTTTGTTATCATGCTTGTTGATGATGAAGGGTTATGATGTTTGATGTGAGACTTGCCTTTTTCCCTTTTACACTCTACCTTGCATTATTCTTATCCCTTGGGATTATTTCCTCTCTTCACTCCATTCTCACCCCACCACCAAGCATGGCCGGCCATAGAGGGAAGGGGCTGTCCCATATTTTTGTGAGGGGATTTTTGTTCTTTTGGCTTTGTAAAATCCCCAAGTTCCTCCACAAAAGTTGATATATCATTCTCCTCCACAAAAAGGCAACATCCACTACCCCAAATGAGACATGGCTTCTACACTACATTCTACAGCAAATCTTGGGCACGTCGACTCGCCAACTTCGTGCCCGAGTTGCCTCGGTATAGAGGTGGGAGCCCGTAAAAGAAGCCGGCGACGTGGTGCCCTTTCGGCGATGAGGTGGAGACCGGAGATTCCGCGAGGAGATCGGGACGACGATGAGAAGACCGAAGGACACGGATCGCTCGGTATATTTCTCTACCCGCTCTCTAGATAGCTAGGACTAGATTAATGGCACGATCTGGGTTTATAGTGCACGGTGGTGCCGGTTTGAAAAGTTAAAGTTTAGCACCGCTTCCGCATTCCGGCGTCGGTTTGACGGCCGGGGCGCCGCCGTGCACTTACAGTACCTTACCGGCCCCACCATGTACCCGAGACGGTTCATCCTCTCCTCGCAACGGGTCTCGAAATCTAACAGCAATCATGAAAACTCATGGTGGACGACTCATACATCATGAGAAAACCGCAACTTGCATTTTTAAAAGGAGGGAGGGAGAGAGAGAAATTTATAAATATTCTTGCGGTTTTCCCCTAAATCCAGAAATCTCATGGAATCCGAAATCCAAAAATCAAGAGTAAGTAAACAGTGAATATCGGCATAAATCTCCGTAATGCTGCATGACCAATGAGTATATATGAATGCAACTGCTATCATGCATTGAATGCAATAGTTAAATGAGCATATGAAGTTATGACACATTGCAACTATCCGCTAGTAAGTTATGTCAATGAATAGTATTTTCTAAAGTGTACGTGACATGGCAATTACCAATGATGATGTGTGTGAGCCGGAAAGCAGCTGTACGTGGAACATATGCATCATCGGTAATGGTGTTGGTGTCCTGACAACAGGGTTTTATGATAATTACAGATAACATATGTACAAGCATGCAATGCGATGAAACATCATGAATATACAGAAAGTGATGCAGTAGCAGCAACACTGAAAATATACCTACCCAATATACGAGTCATACAGTTTGGTATTTAAAATACTCACGATTTTCCACTTTTGAAAAATGAGTATGACTCGAGCCCAGTCAAAAGGGTAAGGGAAATCCAACTAAGTCTGAGTCGATATATATATATATATATATATATATATATATATATATATATATATATATATATCTAGTAGTCGGTGATCTCGCCTCAATAGTATCACGTACGATACAATAAATAACATGACATCCTCGAGTCAAGAGTGCGGATCTAATCATCATAAATATATCTCGTACGGCAAATCTATCGTACGGTCTCCCAAATCTGGGTACGGGTCAAATATCATATTTATCTCATTATTCATCTGGTATCCACATCATCACCTATCGTGAGCAAGGGTACTGATCTAAGTCTAGTACAATATTAATATCATCAACATAATCATGATCCGGCTACTGATCTACAGCCTCATACAATCCGATGTCATCAACACATATCATCATATAGAAGTATACATCGCCCAAGCGATCCATTATAAATAACTTAACATATCTTATCTCATATCAAAATCACATGTCAACTATCATAAATATATCATCAACATAGTATCGTTGTCCAACGACCCTCTATAACGTCATGACATATCTCGGTCGTGTATTAAATATCACATGGCATCATACCCGATCAGATCGACTCATTTCCAAGTATCATATAACATTCTCGTCATCCGAGCAGATGACTACCAATACACACACACACACACACACACACACACACACACACACACACACACACACCCAATACGCAAAAGGAAATAAAAGTATGCGAGTATGTGTATGTGCCTGTATGCAAATCTTTACTCTAGGGTTTTCGGGACTAAGAAATCGACTAGAGTCCTTTCATCCGTTCTCGCTAACACTAACCCCTAATCTCCTAAAGCTTTCTTGCTAAGGTTCATATCACACCCTAACATATAAAAGTATATATATCATATCACATCATTTCTCACAACTTTGCAGGGGTGCTATACGCCATCCACCCGACTTCTCCCCGTAGATATAAATCTACTCACCTTGCTTCTTGTGTGCCGATGTCGATGTCCCCATCTTCATCTTCAACGTCTCGACATCACGTGGGGTACCTACGCATATAATCCAATCGCAAATGTGTATTAAAATCACATCGGAAAACCAAAACGACACGCTAAAGGCGTATAGGTTAGAACCTATGGACCACGCCTTCAAAACCACCACCAACCCTCGATATCGTCGTACAAACGTTAAGCGATCCAGGTAAAACACAGATACAACAATCCAGAATTCAAAATACGAGAAATGAAACCCCGAATCAAAACAACAACTCTTGAAAATGGTCCCAGAATTTACCCTAGGTCAAATCAGCCAATTTTGCATATGCCAAGGGTCTAATTTAATGGAGATAAAGCCCTGGAACAAAAACGAGTCAACTCCTCACTGCTCTGGTCGCAAATTGCAGCCAGAAAGAATTTATTTATGCCCTGGTTAGAGAGTTAGGGGATAGGGTCTTGGGTGATGCTTCCTAGGTGCCTGCATGTATCATTGTCTTTGCTAATTAATTTTCAGAGGCTCCGGGTGTTAGCAGATTTCCAATTACCATCATATTTTCATAGTTTTTCCGATATCGGTTTTCTAAGTTCGCGTTCCGGGGTTCTAGTCTCTGGTTTAGGTCTCCAATCAATCACCACAGGGGTTTTAAGGTCACTACTGCACTCAATTTCACCTTTGGATTAAATTCAAAACCCTAACCTCATCTAGGGATTTTCTAAGTTCACAAAACCACTCGATATCGATACTAAACATATATGGATACATAAGGAATTGAAATGCTAATCTAAAGGTGCAGAAATTACCTCATTTGGCAACTCAAGAATTTTCTTGAGTTGCTCAAAGTCTTCAAAATTCAATTTTTTCTTGGTCCAATGTGCTTCCCTTGAGCTTGAGCATGTTTTTTGTGAAAAGGAGATGGGGTTTTGGGCTGTTTTTTATGGTGTTTTGAGGTGTGTAGTGGAGGTGGAGGAGGGGTGCAGCCATGAGAGGAGAAGATGAAGAAAAGATGAAGAAGATGAAATGAGAATAATGGCCCATAACTATGGTTGACCCCTCACACCCTCTCTCTTTCATGTCCATGCTTTGCCTCATGATTATGTCCCCTTTCTCATCATTTCCTTTCTTTTTTCCTTTTCTTTTCTCTTTTAAAACCAAATCATAATAATACCCACAAAACAACACAAATGCAACAATATGTAACCAAATGCAACACGCCATGGTGCACTAGCCATGAAAAACTGTAAAAACACGGATTTGGCCTAATCGCGATTAGCAGTGCACTGATCAGATTTTCATTTAAACTGCATATAATAAATCTTAAAAATGCCAAATCCTCTAAATATATTTTAAAATGAATAAATCATTTTAATTTCCATTTATTTCACAATTATTGGTATATATTTATATCCTTTTTCGAAAACCCTAATTTTGCAAATCGGCAGTTTTCGGGAAAAATATTATTTTAATATTAAATTCCAAAAATAATATTTTATATTTTCTGAAATGTTACACCCTCACGGCTCATAGGATTAAAAATCCTTAAACTACAGGAATCTGAACCTGTTCTTAAGCCATCACAACCCACAGACTGCCCTACAAGCAGTTCAATGCTGACCCTTATATACAATCCACGGGCACAAATAAACTTTTCCCCAACATAGTCCCACCACTGACGAAGGATATCTTCATATGGAGAACGATACTTGTAAGTCCTCTCGACTTATAAGGAGAAAACACTCTTGTAAGATCCTTACGACTTATAAGAGAACACACTGTTCTCTACCGAAAGACGCGACCGAGACGTTGGGACGTCGGGCCTGAAATTCGAGGGCAGATACTAATTGGTGATATCCGTCCACCTCTCCAAAGATACCAACTTGATTTATGACACCATGTATCGAAGGTTTAAACGGATGCGGCTGATGTAGAAGACTTCGTCAGATTCCCCCTCATTTGAGGAGTTTTTGATTGTGGGGACGCTCTTCCCTGCAGGCGCAAGCCCCTACAGTTAATTACGCTAACGCACCGCGGTAACCACTTTCCCCTTCTCCAGATGGTCACTTCGTGTCATGGGCGTTTTTTTTTGTTTTTGGTTGCCCATGGATTGTATACGGAGACTAATTTATGTTGTCGCCCGTAGGGCGTGGATTAGTCCGATTTGGGGTTGGGGTTGGGTTTAAGGATACGTTAGTCTCATTTGAGACTAAGATCAACTTAAACGCTTGTTAAGGATACGTTAGTCTAATTTTAGACTAAGATCAACTTAACGGTTTATTAAGGATACGTTAGTCTAATTTTAGACTAAGATCAACTTAACGGGATCATTTAGATCTAACAAAAGAGCATTTGGGGCTCTATTGTTTAGTTTAGGGACATTGCGGTCCATTACCAGTTTAAGGACATGGTGGTCCAGTTTAAAGACATCATAGTTTATAAAGGTTAAGAACATCATAGTCCATGGGCTTAAGGTCCCCACAGTCCGAGGTTAAGAACATCATAGTCCATGTGCTTAAGGACCCCACAGTCCAGTTTAAAGACGTCATAGTCTATGAAATGTATGGTTGTCGGGACCTGTCACCTCTCTGAAGACGTTGAAGGATTACAACGAAAAATATCAGAGGAGTGAAGAGATGTACCCTTGAACCGATATTGGTTGGGAGATCTATAGTCTAATTTGGGACTAAGATCAAAAATTTATGAGCATATGGGCTCAGTTAATCTGAATTAAGGACTTAAGGCTAAGTCCAATCAAGTTAAAATGTTTAACATTTAACAATGCTGAGCATTGATTTGAGTTCTGACAATGTTTTTGTCTTTTATGGAATGCTTAGCATTCATCATAGCTCTGGGCTTTATTTTAAAGAACAATTTATGTTCTATCAACGCATACGTGAGAAACACGTGGCGCGCTTGGCACTTTGCGCCAGTCAAAGAGCGCAGAGCGCTTCTGCCGGGTAGCGCACACGTGAGGAGCATGTGGTGAGCTTGGCGCTAAGCGCCAGATAAAGGGCGTATTGCGCCAGTTTATGAGCGCAAAGCGCTATTTTATTAGCGCAAAGCGCTATTTGTTCAGTGGCGCACACGTGAGGAGCATATGATGCGCTTCACGCTTTGCACCAGTCAAAAAGCACAGTGCGCTATATTTGGAGCGCGAAGGCTCTGCAGCGCTTTGCGCTAGTCTTGAGCGCAGAGCGCTAATTTGTGAGCGCGGTGCGCTATTTGTTCAATAGCGCACACGTGAGGAGCACGTGGTGCACTCGGCGCTGAGCGCCAGTCCATAAGCGCAAAACGCTATTTTATGAGCGCAAAGCGCTATCTGTTCTGTAGCGCACACGTGAGGAGCACGTGATGCGCTTGGCGCTTTGCATCAGTCAAAGAGCGCAGAAGCGCATCTGATCAATTATATGATCTGAGAAATAAATTCTCGTTTATAAGAGATTTTGTCTCAAGGTTCCAAGAACAAAATTCTTATTTTGTAGGAGATGTTTCAATCTCTTATTTTGGTGAAAGGATTTGCCTTTATGGATCTGTAATCCTCAGAGAATTGAAGTATTATCCCTCCTTTTTATAATGAGATACTATGATCTCTTTGTATAAAAGACCTTAGTCTTAAAGATCTATGATCTGTGAGAAGAATTGTGTTCTTCTTCTTGTTTTATGATGAGATCTTTTGATCTCTTTGTGAAAGACTTTAGTCTTGTATATCTATGATCTTAAAAAAAGAAGTGAATTCTTCTTTTTAATATGAGATGATTTCATCTCTCTGTTCTTTTACCTTGATGAAAAGTTGTTCTTCTATCGAGAGCTTGGCTCTTCTTTATGAGATTTCTCAAAGCTTATGGGGGATTCCTCTATTTGTTTTCTGTCTCTCTGAGACTTGAAGTCTTGGGGCCTTTATATAGGGCAAGCTGATTTGTTCAATAAGTTAAGGAGATCTTTTCTCCAATTGATTTGAGGATTTCTCCACCGTTGGATCTTTTGATTCAAGGGCTTCTGATTTACAGAAGGCAATTTTCTTATTTTTAACAAGATTGGAAAATCTTTCCATACAGAATTTATTCTGTAATTTTGGTGATTTTTAATCACCTTTGGATCATTGATCCAACGGTGCTCTGATTTACAGAGCACAACCTTTTTGTTTGGAAAGATTTTGAGGAATCTCTCATTAACAGAATTTTATTCTGGTTAATTAATGATTTATCATTATTATTGAATCTTTGATCTGTCGGTGGGGAGCTTTTAGTTCCAGCGCTAGCGCACCCGTGCTTTGCACGTGGTGCGCAGCTTAGAGTGCAGCGCACCCGTGCGCTGCTTTACAGCGCACTCAGCGCTAGCGCACCAGTGCGCTGCTTTGCAGCGCATTCAGCGCTAGCGCACACGTGCTTTGCACGTGGTGTGCTGCTTATAGCGCAGCACTCTCAGTGCTAGCGCGCATGTGCTTTTGCACTTGGTGCGCTACTTAGGGCGCAGCGCAATTGGCGCTGCTATGAAGCGTTGCTTCATTTCAAAATTTGAAATTTTAAGCAGAGCTTTGCTCTGATTGGAGGTAACAAATGCCCTCCCACCGTTGCACTTACGTGGCCCATATGTGAGTGCAGCGGTAGCAACATCTGTACCCTTGTATCAACTCAGAAGTTGAAACGGCATCTCAATGCCTATAAATAGGACCTTTGGCCCTTAAGATGATTTCTGTTCATCTTCTTCCCTTTGAGAATTTTTATTCTCTTGCAGAGCATAGCTCTTTGGCTTAAGAACTTTCTTAAGGACAGAACTATGTCAAATTTTAGGTAAAGATTTGAACTTTATCCATAGAGTTTTGCTCTTTCTCAGATCATAGATCTCAAAATGTTTTGTAAGGTTTTACACATTAACAGAGCTTTGCTCATCATAGATCTTAGATCTAAAGAAAACCCTTTTAGGGTTTCACTTACAGAGCTTTGCTCTCATAGATTTAAAGAGATTTTTCTTGGGGTTTCTTAGCCCATTAACAGAGCTTTGCTCTCTTGAATAATGAAGATTTGTTAATCTCCTATGAAGAACTCTTAAGAGTTTGTTCATAGATCTTGAAGATCTCAGAATTTTAATTCATATATAAAAATTGATTTCAATTTTTCCGATGGATTATTCCATCATTTTTTCAGAGTAAGGCTCTTGAGGAATTTTTATTCCTTCATCATTAGAGTTGACAGATGTCACTCTGCCACAGAGCACTGTTCTCAAGGGAAGATTTACTTCTTAGCCCGAGGGGTTCTCATTAAATGAGTATCAATTAAGGATTTCTTCATTTAATGACAGTCTCATCAAATGATGAAACTGTTTTTATTAATGATGAACTGTCATCTAGATTATGTGGGTCCCCTTTGGTCCCTTTCTACTGCATTGCAGTGCGGAACGAATTTTAAAGTACCAAGTGTCAGAATTTAAATTATAGCACTGACGGTTGACTTTTGTTCTTTTTCACGCAGGTGACATGTCTTTCGATAGTTCTTTCCCATTTGTTCGTTCAGAGGGAGGATTCCCTGGAGCGCCTGTGGACAGGGAAGTCTTAGCATTGATCAGAGATCATGACCCGGAACATAAGAATCTTCATCTATGGGGAACATGGTTGTTCCCCGCCGAACACAGAGACGCGACCGCGCAGGTTCGTCTTGCCTGAAATTCGGGGCAGATGCTAATAGGTGCTATCCGTCCACCTCTCCGAAGATGCCAGGTTGATTTATGGCACCATGTATCGAAGGTTTAAACGGATGCGGCCGATGTAGCAGACTTCATCAAATTCCCCCTCGTTTGAGGGGTTTTTGATTGTGGGGACGCTCTTCCCTGCAGGCGAAAGCCCCTGCAGTTAATTACACTACCGCATCGCGGTAACAACTTTCTCCTTCTCCAGATGGTCACTTCGCGTTGTGGGTGTTTGTTTTGTGTTTGGTTTCCTGTGGATTGTATACGGAGACTAAGTTATGTTGTCTCCCGTAGGGCGTGGACTAGTCCAAATCCGTATCTTTCTTAGATTTGGGTTTGGGGGGTTTGGGTTTAAGGATACGTTAGCCTCATTTGAGACTAAGATCAACTTAAACGTTTGTTAAGGATACGTTAGTCTAATTTTAGACTAAGATCAACTTAACGGGATCGTTTAGATCCAACAAGAGAGCAATTAGGCTCTATTCCGGTCGATAATTAGTTTAAGGACATTACGGTCCATTGTTAGTTTAAGGACATCTCGGTCCAATGTTATTTTTAAGACATTGCGGTCGAGGTTAAGGACATCATAGTCCGTGGGTTTAAGGACCCCACAATCCGATGTTAGTTTTAAGACATCACGGTCGAGGTTAAGGACATCATAGTCCGTGGATTTAAGGACTCCACAGTCCGATGTTAGTTTTAAGACGTCACGGTCGAGGTTAAGGACATCATAGTCCGTGGATTTAAGGACTCCACAGTCCGATATTAGTTTTAAGACGTCACGGTCGAGGTTAAGGACATCATAGTCTATGAGTTTAAGGACCTCACAGTCCGATGTTAGTTTAAAGACATCATGGTCGAGGTTAAGGACATCATAGTCCACGAGTTTAAGGACCCCACAGTCCGATGTTAGTTTTAAGACGTCACGATCGAGGTTAAGGACATCATAGTCTATGAGTTTAAGGACCTCACAGCCCGATGTTAGTTTAAAGACATCACGGTCGAGATTAAGGACATCATAGTCCGTGAGTTTAAGGACCTCACAGTCCGATGTTAGTTTAAAGACATCACGGTCGAGATTAAGGACATCACAGTCCATTAGTTTAAGGACCCCACAGTCCAATGTTAGTTTTAAGACATCACGGTCGAGGTTAAGGACATCATAGTCCATGAGTTTAAGGACCCCGCAGTCCAATGTTAGTTTTAAGACATCACGGTCGAGGTTAAGGACATCATAGTCCATGAGTTTAAAGACGTCATAGTCTGTGAAATGTGTGGTTGTCGGGACCCGTCACCTCTTTGACGACGTTGAGGAATTACAACGACAAATATCAAATGAGTGAAGAGATGTACCCTTGAACCAAAGTGAATTAAATGATCTGTAGCCCAGTTTGGAACTAAGACCAATTAATTATATTATGAGCACAATAGCTCAGTTAAGTCTGAATTGAGGACTTATGGCCAATTTGGGCTAAGTCCAATCAAGTTAAAATGTTTAACATTCGTTTTGGGCTGTTAAGCATTTGTTTGGGCTTGGCCCTTTTAACAATGCGGAGCATTGATTTAAATTCTGACAATGTTTGTCTTTTCTTGAGTGCTAAGCATTCATCATAGCTCCGGGGCTTATCCAAAGAACAATTTATGTTCTGCCCAAGCGCACATAAAAGTATATAGCGCGCTTGGCACTAGCGCCAGTCGATGAGCGCAGTGAGCTATGGTTAAAGCGCTAATGCGCTTGGCGCTTTGCGCCAGATGTTAAGCGCTGATGCGTTTAGCGCTTTGCGCTGAGTGAAGAACGCAGATGCTTTTAGCGCTTTGCGCTAAATGAAGAGTACTGATGTGCTATAATTGAAGCGTTGAGGCGCTTGGTGCTGATGCTGTTAGTGTTTATGCCCTAGAAGGCCATTACTGTATCATACTAGCTTGTATATTACTTAATGGAAGCTTGGGATATTCACATGTATATAACAGTCTTGCTAAACATGGTAGTATGCTACTTGGTTTTTCTATCTTAATATGTGAGTGTACGTATTGATAGAGCTCTTAGGATCTTGCTTGTCTACCAGCGTTGTGATGGCAGTCACACTAGTGGGGGCTGGGTAGTCTACAAGCACATCCTTATTCAGGTCCCTGGTCGTTGGATTATCGAGACAGAGCATCGATACTCCGGAGTAGACTAGTGTGTACGCTTCTCATCCCAGTTGGGGAGATGGTCTGTCCCACAGCCGTCAGTACGTCGTACTGGAGATAGTATGCAGGTGCTCGTTAGGTTACGGGTACACCGGACAAGACTCACAGGGAACTGTTGGTTGGTTTGATACCAGTCGTCAGTGAACAGTTCCCAGGTGACATGAGTACAGCGTAGTCCGCAGACTTGACACTGCTACTTCGCCTCGAGTGTGTCCCACTGTTCTTAGATTGCTACCCTACCATGGCTCAAAGGAGTCGTGCAAACAGGTAGCAGTTGGGTGCAGTCCCGAGCACTTGGAGGCAGTGGCGGTTAGATAGGATTCGTCCCTCCCGGTATTGGGAGTAGATATCGTGCTGTGTCAGAGAGCCATTACGCAAAGTCCCTGGCCAGGGCAAGCGAGATTTGCTGGTAGGTTCCAGTAGTTTCTCAGGGTGTAATGGGCTTCCCTCCGACACGACTTATACCGCTATTAGGGGACTGACGCTTGCCGCCCCCCTAGGCCCGATATGCGATAGTCTTGGACGAACGGACCGGACTGTATGGAGATTGTCACATCAGACTCAGTAGGAGTTCGGATGGGTTTTCTCATCGGCCTTCTTATCGACAACTACCTGGGGACCGTTACGTACAGCTAGTGCCGCTTGCGGTCTGTGGTTAAACCCACTGCCAGCGTAGTAGTCGAGTCTCTAGAGTCCCACACAGAGAGTTTCCTACTCCAGGCGAAACGATATAGAGGTCGCATGGTTTTGCGACAAAGGGTTCGGACGCATACGTGCGTTTACGCACGTACGACTTTCGGACAGTTTTTACCAGTCGGCTTTGGTTTAAGCCAGTTACTGGTATCCGGTTATTGGATTTTTACAGTCTAAAGTTTTTCCGTATTTTTGCGGATTGGAGGGGCGTTCTCGTAATTGTACGAGAAGCTTCTAGAAGATGTGACTAAGGAGGTTAAGGTGACATAAGCTTTGGATAAGATTAGTGAGTCATGAGGGTGATTCATCATGATCACTAATGCACCATAAATGCTTAATGACTCATGTTAATGAATCACCTCTTTTCATTTATGAAGCATGCTTATTCATTTCTTTTATTCATTATTCTTTAATAAGAATGCTTCATAATATATTATGATACACTCTCTCTCATCTCATGATCTCATCTCACATTCTCTCTCCTCAAGCTCTCATCTTCAAGAGACTAATCCTTAATCCTCATGTGTTGAGATCAAAGGTTTAGTTAGACTTAAACATCCATTACCTTCACTCTATATCATCCTTTCTTCTTTGATTAGCAATCAAAGTAGATTAGTTACCTCAAGTTAGAGGTGTAGCTTGGTGTTTTGCTCTCGGGTGGATCGTCTACTACCTAGAGAAGGTCGAGGAGAACAAAGGAGGACACAAAGATGAAGGACCGGTTTCATTAGGTATAATCCCTAAACACAATTGAAATGAAACTCTTTGTGTACGGTTATTTATAGTTTAGCTTCGATTCAAGCGGTTAGTCGATGTTCATTCTTTAAACTTGATCGATTTTGAAAATTCTGCCTCCCCACAAGTACTGGGGTGTACTACATCGACTTACAGATGCCATATAATGAGCGCGAAGCGCTTTTAGTAATGCAGCGCACACGTGAGGAGCACGTGGTGCGCTCAGCGCTGAGTGCTAGCCAATGAGCGCAGTGTGCTGTTGTTTGAAGTGCTATAGCACTGCAGCACTTTGTGCTAGATGAAGAGCACTAAGGCACTTTTAAATTAGGAGCGCTAAGGCTCTTCTTAGGTTAACTTTGCGCTCTGAAAATTATCTTCTTTGATGAGAGACTTTGTCTCAAGATTCCAAGAACAAAGTTCTTAACTTATAGGAGATACTTCAATCTCTTTTTGATGAAAGGCTTTGCCTTTATGGATCTGTGATCCCAAGAGAATTGAATAAGTCTCCCCCCTTTATAATGAGATGTTCATGTTCTCAGAAAGACAATTTGTCTTATAGATATATAATCTGTGAAGTAAGTACTTCTTTGTTTTATGATAAGATCTTTTTGATCTCTTTATAAAAGACCTTAGTCTTTGTAGATCTATGATCTTTTAAGAAGAGAATTCTTCTCTTTAATTATGAGATGGTTTCATCTCTTTGTTCATCACCATTCTTTTTACCTTGAAGAAAAATCTTCTTTTGCCGAGAGCTATTTCTTCTTCTTGAGATTTTTTCAAAGTTTATGGGGGGGGGGGGGGTTTCCTCTTTTTTAGACTTGAAGTTTTGGGTCCTTTATATAGGGGAAGCTGATTTGTTGAATCAGTTAAAGAGATTTATTCTCCAATTGATTTGGGAATTTCCCCACCGTTGGATCCTTGATCCAAGGGCTTCTGATTTACAGAAGATAATTTTCTTGTTTTAACAAGATTGAGAAATCTCTCCTTCTTTACAGAATTTGTTCTGTATTTTAGTGACTTTTAATCACCATTGGATCATTGATCCAACGGTATTCCAAATTCAGGGCACAATCTTTTCTGTTTGGAAAGATTCAACAGAATTTTATTCTTGTTAATTGATGATTTAATCATATCCGTTCGATATTTGATCCAACGGTAAGGAACATTTAGTTCCAGCGCTAGCGCATATGCTCTCTGCCCATGGTGCGCTTTTCCCATGGTGCGCTAATTGGAGCGCAGCGCTCCTAGAGCTAGCGCCTATGTGCTTTGCACGGGGTGCGCTAGTTGTAGCGAAGCGCTTTTATAAAAGCGCAGCTTTAATTCAAATTTTGAATTCTGAACAAAGCTTTGCTCTAATTGGGGAAACAAATGCCCCCCCACTGTTGCGCTCACGGGGCCCACACGTGGGTGCAGCGGTGGCAACATCTAGACTCTTGGATCACCCAAGGAATTGAAACGGCGCTTAGTGCCTATAAATAGGACCTTTGGTCCCTTAGATGATTCCCATCTTCTTCTTAAGAATTTTCTCTTATTCAGAGCATTGCTCTTCAATTTAAGAACTTTTCAAGAGTAAAACTCTGTCAAAACTTAAGTAAAGTTTAAAAACTTTTAATAAATTAGGGTTTTACCAATTAACAGAGCTTTGCTCTTCATAGATCTTTGATCTAAAGAGAACCCTTTTAGGGTTCCATTAATAGAGCTTTGCCCTCTAAAAGTTTTTTACTTATGATTTCTTAATTCATTAATGGAGCTTTGCCCCTTTCAAATCATATAGAAGAACTTTTAAGAGTTTGTTCATGGATCTTGAAGATCAAAAATGAAATTTAATTTTTGATGGGTTATATCTTCTTAGAACAAGGGTCTCAGCGTTTTCGGGGAATTTCCTTAAATTCTCCCCATAACCGATTTTGACAGGTGTCACTCCTGTCTGCAGAGCATTGCTCTCGAGGAGTTTAACTCCCTGTGTTTGTTTTTCCTCATTGTTAATCTTCCAATGATGTTTCTTTCAGGCACTATGGCTGTTCATTTATACAGTCTAAACGATTTCATTAATTATGAGGATATCCGCGTACAGGGCCGTCACCAAAACCAAGAGTTTACAGATGCCCAGTGTGCGGAGATTATGGGTCATTTGTATACACGCGTTGGTTGGTTGCTTCCTCGTCGTTCTGCTCTTTTGAAAGTCATACTAGGAGCAATTTGGAGAGCACTTCCGAGGTTTCATGAGGCCATGCCGCTTAATGTGCTGGATGACGCCGAAGACAAGGTGCATTCAGTGTATCTGTCGGGGCTGATCTCGAAGAAACGGCGAGATAGCCTCATTGATATTTTGCATCAAACTTTTCAACAGACGGCGATAATTGCTGCTTATCAAAGGATGGAGGGCATTGCCGAAGATCTTGACACGCATGAGCGCGAGAGGATGCACACAAGAATGGTCAGAAAGGCCAGAAAGACTCTAGACGGCCTTACTTTCGACTTCCTCAATCCATGCCCTGGATCCGAGGTTATACCCTTGTAAACATTTCAATAATGCTGCTTTTGTTTATTGTCTTTATTGATGTAAGAATTTTCCGAGTATGAATGACAAATCTTTTGCCTCCTTCCTTTTATTTTCTGCTTTGTTATTGGCATATTCCTTAAGTAAGCGTAGCCTGTAGGTGATATAGAACATTCCATCTTGAATACTTCGAGAAGTAGTGATGACTTAGGAAGCATGTTCAGATCTGCTACCTAAGGTTTTTCAACTTTATGAGCCGTGAGGGTCTCATAAAGACTTTTCTCCCTACGAGTCGAGAGGATCTCGTAGGTGTATTTTCTCTTTAGGGGTCATGAGGACTCCTAAGTGCGTTTTCTCTTGAGAGTCATAAGGATCTCACAAGAGAATTTTCTTCCTTACAAGTCGAGAGGACTCATAAGTGATTGTTTCCCTCCTTGTCGATGTTCGACTTCGGAGAGTGTGGCCTGCAGATAGTCTATCTTGACCTCCTTGTAGGGCACCGATGGCCTAGAAAACAGGGTTAGGATCTGCCACCTAAGACTTTTCAAATTTATGAGCCGTGAGGGTCTCATAAAGACTTTTCTCCCTACGAGTCGAGAGGATCTCGTAGGTGTATTTTCTCCTTAGGGGTCGTGAGGACTCCTAAGTGCATTTTCTCTTAAGAGTCGTAAGGATCTCACTAGAGAATTTTCCCTCTTACAAGTCGAGAGGACTCGCAAGTGGTTGTTTCCCTCCTTGTCGAGATTCGACTTTGGAGAGTGTGGTCCGTGAATAGTATGCAAGAGTCCGTTTTGGACCGACTTGCAGGGCCCCAGTGCTTAGGAAACAGGTTTTTTAATCCCCGCTGCCTAAGGCTTTTCCTCACGAGTCGAGACGAATCGAGCATTTCTCGCAAGAATATCCTAACATCACAGTTAACCTTTGCTCTTTACGACAGAGGTCCGTTAGGGTCTGTGGTACTAGGGTTTTGTCCATCATACCGTCGCGTTGGCTGATGTATCCCTCGATAGGCAACCTCGCTGTTCGAGTAACCTTGCGACTGTCATGTCTCCGATCCCTTCGGGGGCTGGACAAGACGTCTTCAAGCAATCCTCCTAGGCGGTTTGACCGTCGGAAGAACAAGCGTTAGGAATTTTGCCATGCCGCTTTTTACTTGAGGTCAGGCTCATTTTGGAGAGCCCCGATGAGTCATAACCACTCCGCGCTGGTGTGGGATGATCTCCGATAGTCTTTCAGGTTTTATATGAGTTGCGTCAAGACCCTGAAGCTAGGAATTTGGCCTTTGCTTCGCTTTGCTGGCATTGCGTCTGCTGTATCGAGACGAATGTCGCGGTTGTCTCTAGGTTGCTGGTGAACCGTCGAGGTTTGGAACTAGGGATTTTGCCATGGCTCCGTTGTTTGATTGTCGCGTCTGAATCCTGCTGGAGGAAGAACGCTGTAGTGACATCTTGTCTGCTATGTCGAGACGAACGTCGAGATGGTGATCATTCCATGCTGGTGTGGGATGATCTCCAATGGTCTTTCCGGTTTTATATGAGTTGCCGACGAGACCCTGAAGCTAGGAATTTGGCCTTCGCTTCATTTTCTTTGACGTGTCCGAATCCTAATGGAGGAAGGACGCTGTAGTGACATATCGTCTGTTGTATCGAGGCGAACATCGAGGTGGTGATCATTCCGTGCTGGTGTGGGATGATCTCCGATGGTCTTTCCGGTTTTATATGAGTTGCCGTCAAGACCCTGAAGCTAAGAATTTGGCCTTCGCTTCGTTTGCTTTGAAGCGTCCGAATCCTGTTGGAGGAAGGGCGCTGTAGGGACATCTTATCTGCTGTATCGAGACGAGAGTCGAGGTTGTGGTGGGATTTTGCCATCACTCCGCTTTGTTTCGACCGTGAGGTCTTTTGTTGACGTTGCATCTGCATCCTGCTGGACTGCGAAGGAACGCCGTTGCGGACGTTGCGTCTGGTGTAATGAGACGAATGCTGAGGTGGAGTTGGGATTTTGCCATCGCTCTGCATTGTTTCGACCATGAGGTCTTTCGTTGACGTTGCATCTGCATCCTGTTGGACTGCGAAGGAACGCCGTTGTGGACATTTCGTCTGCTGTATCGAGACGAATGCTGAGATGGAGTTGGGATTTTGCCGTCACTCCGCTTTGTTTTGACGTTGCGTCTGCATCCTGCTGGATTGCGAAAGAACGCCGTTGTTGACATTGCATCTGTTGTAACGAGACGAATGCTGAGGTGGAGTTGGGATTTTGTCATCACTCCGCTTTGTTTTGACGTTGCGTCTGCATCCTGCTGGATTGCGAAGGAACGCCGTTGTTGACATTGCGTCTGGTGTAACAAGACGAACGCTGAGGTGGAGCTGGGATTTTGCCGTCACTCCGCTTGGTGATGTTGCGTCCGAGTCCTGTTGGAATGGGGAGGATCACCGTTGCTGATTTTTAGGCTGTAGATATTGCCATTAAGATTTGGAACTAGAGACTATGTCGTGGCTCCGTTTCTTTGTGTCGCTTCCGTGCCTTGCTGGCATAAGGAGGAATGTCGTTGTTGGTCTTCTGGGAGGCGGATGTGACCGTCGAGACTTGGCTCTATTTCTGATGGAGTCTGATGGGATGATATAGTTCCCTCGCGTACCAGTCAAAAGCGACACCAGTCAGGCTATTGACAAACTGATGAATAAGGACCGCATCATTGCCCCCTGTATTTCCGCATAATGGTTTGGAGTGGGCGACGTGCTGATTTGCATTTCCCGTTCCGTCAAATCTTCCGAACTTAGGAATGACGTAGTCGCTCGGGAACTCGATCAGATCATACTGTGCGGGATATGGCCGCCCACTACTGCCAATTTCTTTCTGAGCTTCAGCTTCGGCCACCAATGTTTTAACCTTGCTGGTGACCAAATCCATTATTCGATCTTGTGTTAGCGGGATAGTGTTATCTGGAGCCAAGGCGTCCCCAGAAGCGGAATATGGCGGGCTTTCGTGCGGTTCGATGAATCTTGGACCCAAAGGGATAGGCATTGGCCGCTTTGGATTGTCATCATCCGGCTCATGAGTAGCGACTTGTGCTTGATTGGGAGGCGCTCGAGCAATTTAAGCCGTAAGCTGCATCACAACGTTCGTTAGGTCGTCAATTTTCGAATAGAGCTTGGCCATCTCTTTATGTTTGCTTTTGAGCTGTTTTCGAAGCTCTTGAAGCAGCTCTTGCTCTGCGGTCCTGGGGCAGAAAGTCGGCTCTTCCTCGCTGTCCGAGCTTAATTCTGCATAGACTGAGGGGTCTTTCTGCCTATCATCCTCGTCGAGGGGGTTTTCATCATCCAGCGGAGGCGGCTATTCTTAGGAAGCGGCAACCACATTCAAGCCAGATTGGGCTTGGGATGTGGTGGCCCCATCCTTGCTTTTGCTGCGAAGGTTGTCGCTGGGGCGCCCGCCCGCCATATGGACCGTATGGAAAATATATCCACTCATCTTTTTATTATCGGCGGCTAATTTCACAGATCGCTGTCTTGACCCCCCTGTTTCGGTAGCGGGCAGTCGACTGAAGGCGGCTGGCCTGGCCAGATTCTTGAATGGTGCTGACGCTTCCTTTTTAGTTTTGCCCCGCTGTTTTCGCGCAGCACAGAGCGCCTGATAGACTCTTGGATAGACAGTGTCATACTTTTTCTGTTGGGGTTGGGACACGTCCCTTTGTGGCATTGTTCGGACTGCTGTCTTCTTGATCCTAGCGGTCATGGCATTTCTCTGAACCCACATCATAGGTTCGAAGGAATTGCTGATTTTTATGGCCGACTCAGCCGTCGTCGCAGGATGACTCTGCTCTTGGAACCTCACAAGATTCCACATGGCCGGAGTCCTGGCCCTCTTGTTGGCTCGATACCTGAGCCGCTTCTGTCTCAGCCTTTCTGTTTTGAGCACTTGGCTAGCTATGGATCTTCGGGAAGCCGCCGTAGATCGGGCGATGGAGGACTTTGGAGATATGCCCGATTGTGCATTTGTTGCAGCCATCATCTGAGCTCGTATGCAACATTTGATGTTGCCCTTTGGACCAGAAGTCTTGCCCCCAGCTGGAGCACAAGAGAGTCGTTCAGACACCGTCTTAAGTTTCGGTTGTGGCGCCTTAGCGATCACAACATTCGGCCTCTTGCCCCTTGAGACAGGCTTGGCCACCTGTTTTGCCGGGATTTCTGCCAGATGAGCGCTTCCGACAGGGTAGATGACGACGGAACCAAACTGGCGGGGCAGTTCCTCCCACTGTCGACTGAGGCTTGCGGGGAGAACCACACGAGCGTTGATCTTGACCACGTACGGAATCAGGTTCGCGTTGGAAGCTGAATTCATCTTGGGAGACATTGTCATTGAAAGTTGATTGCTGCACGAAAAAAAAAACATTATTTTAGTACAAACATCGGTATGTATATTGATTGAGTTCGCATGAACGCTTAACCCGAAATATGGGAGGAGAGAAAGGTCCCACCGGGCGTGCCAGAATCTGTAGGGTGTTTTTCGTCACCCCATTAAGAAGGGAATGCGTGCGCGATTGGCAGGCGCATTACAGACCCCCCTGCTTAGGGTAGGCTGGGGTTTATTGATTGCGGGGATCCAAATCTCCGGCAGCCGCGGACTAAGCTGCCATTAATTACCCCTCTCCTTTGGAGCGAGAGAACCTCCGATTAACGGGTCAAACAGGTCATGCGAACTCAATGTGCAGTGTATGTGTGTCGTGTTTTGAAAGGGGTTTTTGGATATATCGGGGGTCCTGCTACCCGGATAGCGAGCTGGGGGTGAAGGGGGCTAGCAGCCCCCTTGCGGGGTGTGGGGCAGCGCCCCGTTAGAAATTTTTTTCTAACAGGAACAATGTCGTGGAGTATGTGTGTGTGTGTGTGTGTGTATATATATAAGAAAGGGAAAGGGCATCCAAAGGATGCGTGGGAAAAAGCGCCAGCGCTTTGAGCGCAAGAGTGCTAGCGCTTTGGGCGCTAGTGCCCCACGTGCCATGCACGTGGACGCTCGGGCGCTAGCGCTTTGGGCGCTAGCGCTTTGAGCGCTAGTGCCCCACGTACCAGGCATGTGGACGCTCGGGCACTAGCTCTCTGGGCGCTAACGCTCTGAGCGCTAACGCTCTGAGCGCTAGCGCCCCACGTGCCAGGCACGTGGGCGCTCGGGAGGCAAAAGGGACTTGGTCCCTTCAATGAGAGTTGTACTCCCAGAAAGGAGCACTTATTATTTTGTATATATGTATATATATGAGGAGTTGAACTCCTAGGATAATTTGAAGCTGATGAAGGGGCTTTTCCCCTTGAGCCCTGGATCTTCCCCAAAGTGGGGTTTCTGGAGATGGGTTTTCTTCTTCTTCCTGTTGTTTGGCCAGATCTTGGAGAAAGGGGTGAGATTTAAAAATCTCCCCTTTTTGAGATCTAATGGAAGATCCAAGCTCCCCTTTGTGGGTTTTGTGGTGAAAAACTATTTAGTTTCATAAAAGGAAGAGTAAAACTCTTGATTTAATTCAAAAGAAAGAAGAAGGTTTTAGAACCTTGAGGAAGGAGAAAGATCACAGATCTGGATTTTTTTGGAGAGAGAAAAAGTTGTTGAGATATTTTCATTATCTTTGCCTTTATAGGCTATACACTTTATATATAACCCCTTGGGCTTTACAAAAATGGCATTTTGCCCATCCCATGCCTCGGTGCTATTTCTTTTTGCACATAAGCCATGGGCTTTAAAAAAATTTGGCTTTATGCCCATTTTTCTTACATTTATTCATAAAATAAAATAAAAGAAAAATACACCAAAATTATTTATTACAAAAATTTTATCTTGGCATGGGGGAGCCGGTAGCTTCGTATTCGGGCACGACTTGGGCATTGGCCCATTTAACCTGGGCTTGGGACCACTTGGCCTGGGGTTGACTTTGATTTTGACTTGGTCAACCGGGGTATAAATTTTTACCCCAACAAATTGCCCCCCATCAATAAATGCACACCACATATGTGGGTCGTGTGCATGAAATTGATGGAGCTTCTTTTACTTGGAGGCGACTTGATTTGGTTCCCGCTTTTTGGGAAGCTGGCACTGCCCTTTTTACGACATGGACGGTCGGTGCTGCCCTTTTGGCAACTTAGATGGTCGGTGCTGCCCTTTTTACGACGTGGACGGTCGGTGCTACCCTTTTTATGACTTGGATGGTCGATGCTGCCCTTTTTGCGACTTGGACGGTCGGTGCTGCCATTTTAGCGATGTGGACGGTCGGTTCTGCCCTTTTTATGACTTGGACGGTCGGTACTGCCCTTTTTGCGACTTGGACGATCGGTGCTGCCCTTTTAGCGACTTGGAGGGTCGATGCTTCCATTTTAGCAATGTGGAAGGTCGATGCTGCCCTTTTAGCGACTTGGACGGTCGGTGATGCCCTTTTTGCGACTTGGACGATCGGTGCTGCCCTTTTAGCGACTTGGATGGTCGATGCTGCCACTTTAGCGATGTGGACGGTCGGTTCTGCCCTTTTTGCGACTTAGACGGTCGGTGCTGCCCGTTTTGCGACTTGGACGATCGGTGTTGCCCTTTTAGCAACTTGGACGGTTGATGCTGCCACTTTAGCGATGTGGACGGTCGGTTCTGCCCTTTTAGCGACTTGGACGGTCGGTACTGCCCTTTTTGCGACTTGGACGGTCGGTGCTGCCCTTTTTGCGACTTGGACGGTCGGTGCTGCCTTTTTAGCGACTTGGACAGTCGGTGCTGCCCTTTTAGCGACTTGGACGGTCGATGGTTGTCTTGCTGATTTGATGTGAATTAGGTTGACATCAGCATCACTACACTGGAATATGGTACCAGGAGTGAATCATCATCTGCCATGAGTGATTTGGGGATGTCCATCGTTTCTAGTTTAACGACTTAGGGGTCATATGTTCCCAGTTTAACGACTTAGAGGTCATCTGTTCCCAGTTTAACGACTTAGGGGTCATCTGTTCCCAGTTTAACGACTTAGGGGTCTATTGGATTGGAGTTTGGAATTTTTGGGTTAGGGTAGGCATCAGCGTTGCTAACACTGAAGCACTTGTGCCAGGAGCAATTCATTATTTGCCATTTCCTGTTGAGAAGCGGTGGCTTAGGAGACAGGTTTAGGTCCCTATCACCTAAGGCTTTTTAATTTTATGAGCCGTAAGGGTTCGATAAAAGCATTTTCTCCCTACGAGTCGAAAGGATCTCGTAGGTGCACTTTCTCCTTAGGAGTCGTGGGGACTCCCAAGTGTGTTTTCCCTTTGTGAGTCGTAAGGATCCCACGAAAGTGTTTTCTTACGAGTCGTGAGAGTCCCGTAAGTTGGTTCTCCTCATGTATCGTGAGGACACATGAGTGGGTCTTCCAAAATGGAGCATAAGTCCAAAGGCGAAGACCGGCCGCTGGACTGGTGATTGCGGTGGGGTATGGGTATGATGAGAATTATTTGAGCCCGTGGATTGTATACGGTAGTCAATTTGGGGACTAACCGTAGGGCTGGGAGAATTTTGAGAAATTGGATTTTGGTTGGCGTCTGCATCGCTGCACTGGAATATGATATCAGGAGCGACTCATCATTCGCCATTTGTGGACTTGGAATTTGGATCTTGTCTGGCATCAGGATTGTTGCACTGGAATAATTCAAGGAGCAACTAATCATTTGCCCCGGGAGAACTTGGGATTTGATTTTTAGGTCGGCATTAGCTCCGCTAACACTGAAGCGTAACGCCAGGAGCGACTCATCATTTTCCACGGGAGTATGTGTGTGTGTGTGTGTGTGTGTGCGTGTGTATAAAATAAATGGAAAGGGCATCCAAAAGATGCGTGGGAAAAATCGCCAGCGCTTTGGGCGCATGCCAGGCACATGGGCGCTCGGGCGCTAGCATTTTGAGTGCCAGGGCGCTAGCGCTTTGAGCGCTTGCGCCCCACATGCCAGGCACGTGGGCGCTCGGGCGCTAGTGCTTTGAGCGCAAGAGCGCTAGCGCTTTGAGCGCTAGCGCCCCACGTGCCAGGCACGTGGACGCTCGGGCGCTAGCGCCTCACGTGCCAGGCACATGGGCGCTCGGGAGGCAAAAGGGACTTGGTCCCTGCAATAGTAGTTGTACTCCCAGAAAGGAGCACTTATTATTTTGTATATATGTATATATATGAGGAGTTAAACTCCTAGGATAATTTTAAGCTGATGAAGGGGCTTCTCCCCTTGAGCCCTGGATCTTCCCCACAGTGGGGTTTCTGGAGATGGGTCTCCTTCTTCTTCCTGTCGTTTGGCCGGATCTTGGAGAAAGGGGGTGAGATTTAAAAATCTCCCCTTTTTGAGATCTAATGGAAGATCCAAGCTCCCCTTTGTGGGTTTTGTGGTGAAAAACTATTTAGTTTCATAAAAGGAAGAGTAAAACTCTTGATTTAATTCAAAAGAAAGAAAAAGGTTTTAGAACCTTGAGGAAGGAGAAATATCATAGATCTGGATTTTTTTGGAGAGAGAAAAAGTTGTTGAGATATTTTTATTATCTTTGCCTTTATAGGCTATACACTTTACATATAGCCTCTTGGGCTTTACAAAAATAGCATTTTGCCCATCCCATGCCTCATGTGCTATTTCTTTTTGCACATAAGCCATGGGCTTAATAAAAATTTGGGTTTATGCCCATTTTTCTTACATTTATTCATAAAATAAAATAAAAGAAAAATACACCAAAATTATTTATTACAAAATTTTTATCTTGGCATGGGGGAGCCGGCGGCTCCGTATTCGGGCTCGACTTGGGCATTGGCCTATTTGACCTGGGCTTGGGCCCACTTAGCCTGGGATTGACTTTGATTTTGACTTGGTCAACCGGGGTGTAAATTTTTACCCCAACAGCTACAATCAAGGCGTCCCGCTCGATGCTTTCCTGTCAGAACTACCTGCGACTGAAGAGGGTATTCGGAACGCAATGCACCATTTTATGCGTTTGAACACCGGCTCCAGTTTCTTTATTAGTGAGCCGAGTTGCGTTCCGAAAGCCTTGAATGTATATGTGGCATGGTACCAGCATTCGATGGGCACCGTTATCAGAGAAGAGAAGCTATTATTGCTCGATCGTAAAGGCACCGCCCCGGCGAGTAATCCAGACGTTCCTCTGAAGCAACGGACCATCGTCCATCCTCCCTTGAGGGAAGCTGCTACGGCTGTGGTACCGCGTGATACACCTGAGTTACCGCTACCCCGTGCTCCCATTGAAGTGGTGACCGTAGCGTCTCCCGAGTCTGGCGTGTGTTTATATATCGGGACTCGTCGTCCCAAAGTGCCCATCAAGCGTAAGCTTGTGCTAGCGGCGACCGGTACTCGCTCGCAGAAAAAGAAGAAGAAGTCGATTCTTTCTGCCAATGTTGTACTCATCCAGGAGCCTCATGCTCCTTACAGGGAGGGCCTGAGCGAATATGGGACCAATGAGGGTCTATTCATGGCGCCAGATGATACTGATCTGGAGGCTGCCATCGCAGCTTCCGAGCGTCTAGCTAGCCGCAAAGCAGGACTGATCATCTTTGCTGAGTCAGGTAATCTTCAGTCGCGTCTTTTTGCTGTTATGTTTTTGTTATCATGTTTTGACTGACACTCCTTCTTTAACAGGCATTTCCACTAAAGAGGCTCCCGCGGCTTCCCTCAAGACTTTTGAGGAGAAGGAGAGGCTTCACGCTTCGCTGGGCATTGGTATATTTCGGCTCATTGTGCCTTTATTCGCCTTTCTTAAGGATAATCTGACCCTTTTTTCATCTTATCGCAGGGACAACCTCGACTCAGGTCATGCCCAGTACAGTACCAATTCCGCAGGGTGATGCGGAGATACTTCCAGGGCCAGCTATCGAAGTCCCGGCCTCCCCAGGATTGCCAAAAGAGGCTTTACTTAAGCAACCGATGACGGATGCCATAACAGCTCCAGAGGTAGCTCCTGGCGTGGACGATGACGTCCCCTTGACGGAGGTCTTGAGAAGATCAGCTCCCATGGCCCAGGCAGAAAGAAAGCACAGGAGGCGTGCAGCAAGGGAACGTAACGCCGCCTTGGCCGCGGGTGCAGGCTCGAGCGCTGCTTCTCCTATCCCTGCTTCTTCAGAGGGTGCTCCGGTTGCCCTGTCTATCGCTCATCGACAGGCGATACGCGCGGCTTGGGAGGCGGCTGAAAGGCCATCTCAAGGTAACATAACATTGAGTCCTTTTGTCAAAGTTTTAATCTTCAGATTCTCATATATCCTGTCCTGCAGGGCCGAGTCTTGATGAGTAAGCGGTAGGTGAGATGGCGGCAACCACCGAGCCTGAAATGGCCACTCTTTCTCAAGAGTCTGGAACTGCTCCAATTGCCACTTTTTCCCCTTGCGGTTCCTTGTCGTTGCCGGGCGCTGCAAGTATCACGACGGTTCTCGTGGAGTAAGGGGATGAAGCTACGGGCGGCGAAACCATTCCGATGGAGGAGGGTGAAGCAGTCGCTGCACCCAGTGACGCCCTTGTCGCGGTTTCGACCGACGACTCACCAGGTAGATTTTGGGTCATTGCTTTCTTTTTCATTCTGCAATCCCTTTCAATCTCTTCTGACAGTATTTCTCTCGTTTCTAATGCAGGTGGCAAGCATTGAGGTTGTGCCACCCGAGGAAGCATCGCCAGTTGCTGCTTTGACGGTGGCCGCCCCTTTGCCTTCTCTCGTGTCCTCCCAAATGCTGAAAGGTACGGGTTTGTGACTTATCGGTTTCATTGTAGGCAATATACTTTATGTACTGACATTGCATTATTACATCCTTGCAGGAGTCCTTTTTGATCATCTGTATCAGGTTCTGCACCCACATTTCTCCCTCCAGTCGGAGATTGCTTCATCTAGTGACGTTGGTGAGTACAGCCTCTAGCTAATGTCTTCTCTTTTCTTTTACGGGCAGCCAAGTCATTGCTAATTCTTTCTTGTTTTGACTGCAGCGCTACAGATTAAAGGAGGAGATGAAAAAATAGTTGCGCCACCGGTACTCCCGGCCTTGCCATCTGCCGCAGCCGGTATAGTATACTTCATCACTCATGTGATTTATTTATTTTGCGAGTTAGCTTTTAACCGTAATTCATTTTGCAGCAGTCGCACTGGTTCCTGCTCCCTTCGAATCTCGTATTTTAATGCCAGCAGGACCATTTTCTAGACGTCCATCTTCTAAGGGTGCTGCGACCAGCCTTCGTATGTTGAGTGAATCTATTGAAGAGCTTGACATGGAGACCCCTGCCCTTGCTACAGATTTTGCTGCCGAGGTTAATCCTATGCTGGCAACGCTCGTGAACTTTCATAGTGAGTGCGTTTTTGAGTCTTGGGTTAATCACTGCAAGAAAATTGAAGCATGTCTGCATGAGCTCGAGCTCGGACATCCTGCTCCCAAGGTCTAGGCTGTGAACTCCCAACGGGCCGCGTGGGTTGAGCAGAGCACTCCCTACCTCCGCCATATTCAACAAGAAGCGACTTTAAAGCGTAAAGAGTGCGAAGAGACTTCAAGCGAATCTGCCCGTCTGCACGCTCTGGTTGACGCAAATGTTGTACAGCTGAAAGCTATCTTTGAGGGCCTTCTACGATGTATTTCTGATGGGCTAACGCTGAGGCAGAAGCTTGACCTCATCGAGCAAGATGCGCAGAGTCGTGGGGTAGCTCAGCGGGTCATCGATGAGCAACTTTCATCTTATTTGCAACAACGGGCTCAGGTTGAAGCGGAGTTGGCCGCGGCAGCTGACCGTGAAAAGGGGCCGAGGGGAGTGCGCGAACAACTGATTGGTTTATTGAAAACGTTTCCCTCCCAATAGTTGTTTTTGTACCAATTAACATTTGTAATTTTTGAATAACATGTATCCATTTTTTGATTCTTTCTTATGATGTATCTTTCACCCAATTGAACTTATAAATAAAAGATACATTTCTTTCGTACTATCTTGTGTTATCTCTTGCTTTCTTCTCTTTTCTTTGTTGCCGGCATGTTACCTTAGTAAGCGTAGCCTGTAGATGATAAGAGCATTACGTCTTGAACTCTTCGAGAGGTAGTGATGGCTTAGGAAGCAGGTTCAGATCTGTTGCCTAAGGCTTTTCAACTTTATGAGCCGTGAGGGTCTCATAAAGACTTTTCTCTTGAACTCTTCGAGAGGTAGTGATGGCTTAGGAAGTAGGTTCAGATCTGTTGCCTAAGGCTTTTCAACTTTATGAGCCGTGAGGGTCTCATAAAGACTTTTCTCCCTACGTGTCGAAAGTATCTCGTAGGTGTATTTTCTCCTTAGGAATCGTGAGGATTCCTAAGTGTGTTTTCTCTTGGGAGTCATAAGGATCTCACAAGAGAGTTTTCTTCCTTACGAGTCGAGAGGACCCGTAAGTGATTGATGAGGTTGACATTATCCGCATTTCACGGAGTCAAGGGTTGCTCTGGGCGTTTCCCACAGGGTCAGGGTTGACTTTAGCCGTGTTCCACGGGACCAGGATTTGCTTTGGATGCTTCCCACAGGGTCAGGATTGACATTGGTTGTGTTCCACAGGACCAGGATCCGCTCTGGACGCTTCCCACGGGGTCAGGATTGACATTAGCCATGTTCAACTAGACCAGGATTTGCTCTGGACGCTTCCCACGGGGTCAAGATTGACATTAGCCGTGTTCCACTAGACCAGGATTTGCTCTGGATGCTTCCCACGCGGTCAGGATTGACATTAGCCGTGTTCTGCAAGGACCAGGATCCGCTCTGGATGCTTCCCACAGGGTCAGGATTAACATTAGCCGTGTTCCACTAGACCAGGATCCGCTCTGGACGCTTCCCACGGGATCAGGATTGATATTAGCCGTGTTCCGCAAGGACCAGGATCCGCTCTGGATGCTTCCCACGGGTTCAGGATTGACATTAGCCGTGTTCCACTGGACCAGGATTTGCTCTGGACGCTTCCCACGGGATCAGGATTGACATTAGTTGTGTTCCACTAGACCAGGATTTACTCTGGATGCTTCCCACGGGGTCAGGATTGACATTAGCTGTGTTCCGCAAGGACCAGGATCCGCTCTGGACGCTTCCCACGGGTCAGGATTGACATAAGCCGTGTTCCACGATACCAAGATTTGCTATGGACGCTTCCCATAGGGTCAGGATTGACATTAGCCGTGTTCCGTAAGGACCAGGATCCGCTCTGGACGCTTCCCACGTGGTCAGGATTGACATAAGCCATGTTCCACTGGACCAAGATTTGCTCTAGATGCTTCCCAAGGGGTCAGGATTGACATTAGCTGTGTTCCACTAGACCAGAATTTGCTCTGGACGCTTCCCACGGGGTCAGGATTGACATTAGCCGTGTTCCGCAAGGACCGGGATCCGCTCTGGACGCTTCCCATGGGGTCAGGATTGACATTAGCCGTGTTCCACTAGACCAGGATTTGCTCTGGACGCTTCCCACGGGGTCAAGATTGACATTAGCCGTATTCCACTAGACCAGGATTTGCTCTGGACGCTTCCCACGGGGTCAGGATTGACATTAGCCGTGTTCCACACGGACCAGGATCCGCTCTGGACGCTTCCCACGGGGTCAGGATTGACATTAGCCGTGTTCCACTAGACCAGGATTTTCTCTGAACGCTTCCCACGGGGTTAGGATTGACATTAGCCATGTATCGCAAGGACCAGGATCCACTCTGGACACTTCCTACGGGGTCAGGATTGACATAAGCCGTGTTCCACGATACTGGGATTCGCTCTGGACGCTTCCCACGGGGTCAGGATTGACATTAGCCGTGTTCCGCAAGGACCAAGATCCGCTCTGGACGCTTCCCACGGGTCAGGATTGACATAAGCCGTGTTCCACGAGACCAGGAGGTGTTGACTCTCGGTTGTCTGTGCACCGCCGAGTTATGGAACTGGGAATTTTGCCGCAGTTCCAATTTGCTAATGTTGCGTCTGTTATAATGAGATGAATGTTGAGATGATCTCCGATAGACTTCAGGTTTTATATGAGTTGCTGTCAAGACCCTGAAGTTAGGAATATTGCCTTTGCTTCATTTGCTTTGGCGTTGCGTCTGCTGTATCGAGACGAACGTCGAGGTGGTGACCACTCCGCGCTGAGGTGGGATGATCTCCGATAGTCTTTCAGGTTTTATATGAGTTGTCGTCAAGACCTTGAAGCTAGGAATATTGCCTTTGCTTCATTTGCTTTGGCGTTGCGTCTGCTGTATCGAGACGAACGTCGAGGTGGTGACCACTCCGCGCTGATGTAGGATGATCTTCGATAGTCTTTCAGGTTTTATATGAGTTGCCGTCAAGACCCTGAAGCTAGGAATATTGCCTTTGCTTCATTTGCTTTGGCGTTGCGTCTGATATATCGAGACGAATGTCAAGGTGGTGACCACTCCGCGCTGAGGTGGGATGATCTCTGATAGTCTTTCAGGTTTTATATGAGTTGCAGTAAAGACCCTGAAGCTTGGAATTTGGCCTTTACTTTTTTTGCCGGTATTGCGTCTGCTGTATCGAGACGAATGTCGCGGTTGTCTCTAGGTTATTGATGAACCGTCGAGGTTTGGAACTAGGGATTTTGCCGTGGCTCCGTTGTTTGATTGTCGCGTTCGAGTCTTGCTGGAATGAGGAGGAACATTGTTGTGGGTCTTTGGGCTGTATACTTGGCTCTCTTTTTCAATAGAGCATGGTGGGATGCTATAGTTCCCTCTTTGTTTTGTGCCCCTGGATTGTATACAGAGATCGATGTGATCTCGCTTGTAGGGCAAAAAGTTTCACTTTATATATTTTTCTTTCCGCGATGCTCTATCATTTCAGTTTTTATATCGTGAAAGTCACGATTGCCCAATCATTTCGGCTATTTTTCACGGTGCCTAATCATTTCGGCTATTTGTTTTATTTACTCGCTGCTTTTTATTGCGAGTTGCCCAACCATTTCGGCTATTTTGTATGCATATATTTTTACTTGCTGATTTTGTTGCAAGCTGCCCCATCATTTCGACTATTTCATATGCATTTGTGGATTGCTGGCTTTTCGCTGCGAATTTGGGATTTGATACCGATTTAGGTATCAGCATTGCTACAACTGGGATATTGTCAGGAGCGAATCATCATTTGCCTTTATCGATGTCGAACAAAGGTGGCTTAGCGAACAGGGTTAGGATTCTGTCGACTAAGGCTTTTGACTTCATGAGCCGTAAGGGTCTCATAAAGGTATTTCTCCCTACGAGTCATGAGGATCTCGTAAGTGCGTTTTCTCCTTAAGAATCGTGAGGATTCCCAAGTGTATGGTCTCTTATAAGTCATAAGGAGCTTACAAGAGTGTTTTCTCATTATAAGTCGAGATGACTTATAAGGGTTGTTCACCGAGCGAGCATATCCCCAGTCTCTGGTGGGACTTTGTTAGGGAAATGTTTATTCGTGCCCGTGGATTGTATACACGGGTCGAGATCGAGACGCTTGTAGGGCAAGATTGGAGATTGTGATGGCTTAAGAACAGGTTCAGATCCCTGTAGCTTAAGGCTTTTGAATCCTATGAGCCGTGAGGGTCTCAAAGGGGAATTCTCCTTACGAGTCGTGAGGATCTCGTAAGTGTAATTTCTCCTTAGGAATCGTGGAGATCCCTAAGTGTGTTGCACACTTGTGAGTCGTAAGGATCTCACGCAGGTATTTTCTCCTCACAAGGTCGAGAGGACCTTGCAAGTGTCTTTTAACAAGATTGCGCCCTTTCGGGTTTTCACAAAACTCGCCGGCAGCCCTGCTGTTTTTACTCACGGAGCCCTTTCGGGTTTTCATCCGTGCCCATCTCGCTTATGGACGTACCGTTTTTTTTGTCCGCCTTGGGATGCTGCGGTTAGTAGTAGTTTATCGACGTCTCGGTCAACAGCCAGCTTTAGGACATAGTGGTCCATCATTAGTTTAAGGACGTTTCGGTCCGAAAGCCGGCTACAACTTATAGATTTTGGGCTTAGGAAGACAGCGAGCGGACATAGGCGTTGTCATCCAACGTTGACCTAGGCCGTGACTCGTCAGGCATAGTATTTTTTCAGGAAGCGACCGTTTATTGGCCTGAAAGGTCTTTCACCATGCATGTCCATGAGTAGATAAGCTCCACCCTGGTAAACTTTGTCTATGATGTAAGGGCCTTCATAGTTCGGCTCGAATTTCCCCCGTTTGGCACAATTGGGGATCATAGGTCTCTTGACTACTAGCATGAGTTCGCCTTGGCGGAATGTCTTCGGCTTAGTCAATCTCTCGTATAAGCGCGTCATCTTTGCTTTATAAGCCTCCAGATTTTGTTGCACCATGAGCCGGGTTTCATCAAGGGCGTCGAGCTCCTCAAGCCGAAGGTGGGCATTCTCTTCGTCTGTTAGCTCATAATGAACTGCCACTCGTAGAGAGGGTAACTTATCTCGAGGGGGAGTACCGCTTCTGTGCCGAATACCAATGCATACAGCGTTGTGTTTGTGGCGGTTTTGAACGTAGTTCGATACGCCCAGAGAGCTTCATGCAGTCTCTCGTGCCAATCCTTTTTATTTCGAGACAGCGTATTTTTCACGATCTTCGTCAAGGTCTTGTTGAAAGCCTCAGCAAGACCGTTAGCTCGGGAATTATAGACCGAAGAGTATCTCCAGTCTATGTTATGTTGTTGTGCGAAGTGGCTGATCTTGTGGCTTCTATAGGCCGGCCCGTTATTGGAGATAATCCGTCGCGGAGTGCCGAACCGATAAATGACGTGTGTCTTGAAGAAATAGAGGATATTCTCCGTCTTCACTTCTCTTAGTGGTACTGCTTCTGCCCATTTAGAAAAGTAATCGGTCGTTGCCAGTATGAACCGGTGTCCTCTAGACGATGCTGGTTCGATGGGCCCGATTATGTCGGTTCCCCACATTTCGAATGGCCAGCTACCCACCATAGGATGTAACGGATTTGGATGCTGGTGGATAAAGTCCCCGTGAATCTGGCACTAGTGGCACTGCTTCGCGTATTCGAGGCAGTCTTGGATCATTGTGGGCCAATAGTAGCCCATCCTTTTGATCTTTAGTTTCATCTTCGGCCCGGCTTGGTGAGAACCGCAGAGTCCGTCATGAGTTTCCTGGACGACTCTCCTTGCCTCTTCAGGTCCCAGGCATCTTAGCCATAGAGAATCAAATGATCTTTTATACAGAGTATCATTGACAAAGGCGAAGGATAGAGCTCGTTTCATGAGCTGATGTCTTGAGGACGCATCTTCAGGTGTTCGACGAGATTTGAAGTAGTCTATAAAGACATCTCTCCAATCCTTAGCCTTTTCCTGGTCTTTTATTTGTAGGTTCGCTTGCTCGGTCGCTTCCTTTTCTTCGGAGGATTCCGGAGATATTTCTTGCGGTGCGAGAACCCGACGGCTTTGCACAACGATCCTCACGCCATCGAGGTTTTCGTCGGCCAGTTCTTTAGCGAGCTTGGCTAATGCATCCGCTTTGCTATTTTCCGCACGCGGTATACTTTCCAGCATATAGGAGGGAATTTGAGTCAGTAACTGCTGCACTCTCTCGCCGTACTTTACCAGCTCTGGTTTGCACGTCTGATAGTCGCTGTTTACTTGGCTAACAACTAGTTGAGAGTCTCCGTATATGAGGAGGTTTTCGATTCCCATATCGACAGCGATCTCAAGACCTTCTATCAAAGCTTCATATTCGGCTTCATTATTCGTCCTCGACTCTGTTAAGGAGAAGGCGAAGCGTATTATCCCTCTTTGTGGAGTTATGAAGATGAGGCCTACCCCAGATTTGATTATGGGGGTGCTTTGTTTGCTCTTCTTCATGGAAGATGCCCCATCGAAGTAGAGTTCCTACTGGGTATCATTTTCTCTTCTCTCCCTGTCGATCGTGTCAAACGTGTGTTCGTCTGGTAATTCGTAGTTCAAGGGAGAGTCGGCAGGTATCGGATGCTCAGCGAGGAAGTCGGCGATGGCCTGGCCTTTCACTGCCTTGAAGGGACGATAAGTTATCGAGAGCAGGGCCCATTTAGCGAGACGTCCCGTTAATATGACCTTTGACATCAAATATTTGAGGGGATCCACCTTTGATATGAGGTGGACCTCGTGTGCCAACGCATAGTGTCTGAGCTTCGTTATTGTGAAGATCAACGCTAGACAGTGTTTTTCGATGGGGGAGTAATTGCTTTCTGCCCCCAGTAGAACTTGACTCAAGTAGTAGAGGGCTCTCTCTTTCCCTTGGTCGTTTTCTTGTGCCCACAGCGCGCCTAAAGAACCTTCGAGGGCAGTTGTGTACATGATGAAAGGTTTTCCTTTAATGGGAGCGGCCAGCACTGGCGGATTCTGTAGGTATTGCTTGATTTCATCCAGTGTGCTTTGGTATTTGCGATCCCAAACGAACAGTGTTCCCTTCTTCATCAAGTGACTATAGGGGCGACATTTGCCGGAGAGGTTAGCTATGAAACGCCGGATATATGCGAGCTCTCCTTGGAGAGACCACAGCTGCTTGAGAGTCCTGGGCGGAGGCATTTCCATGATCGCCTTGATCTTCTACGGGTCTATCTCAATGCCTCGGTGCCGTACGATAAATCCTAGGAATTTTCCCGAGGAAACTCCGAACGCACATTTAAGAGGGTTCATCTTCAAGTTGTATTTCCGAAGACGTTGGAACACTATCTTCAGATGCTCCCAATGCTCCTCGTGCGATTTGCTTTTCACCACAAGATCGTCGATATAGCATTCAATGATTTCATGTATGAGGTTATCGAAAATCTTCGTCATGGCCCTCTGATAAGTGGCACCAGCGTTCTTTAGACCGAAAGGCATCACCTTGTAGTAGAATATGCCCAAAGGGGTCCGAAAAGCGGTATGCTTTTGATCTTCGGGGTGCATCTTTATTTGATTGTACCCTGATGAGCCGTCCATGAAGAAGAAAACTTCATGAGTGGACGTATTATCTATCATTAGCTCAGTGACCGGTACTGGAAAGCCGTCCTTCGGGAAAGCTTTGTTGAGATCCCGAAAGTCCACGTATATACGCACCGTCCCATTTTTCTTCATTACTGGGACAATGTTGGGAATCCAATCAGGATACTGAACTTCTTGGATGAAGCCGGAGTTGATTAGCTTTTTGACCTCGGCGTTGATGCTCATCTCAAGCTCGAGCCGCATCCTTCTCGGCGCTTGTTTGACTGACTTGATGTCCGGAGATATCGCCAATCTGTGCACGGCTATTTCTGGATCTAATCCCGGCATCTCGGAATAGTTCCATGCGAAGCAATCTTTATACTGTATGAGCACGTCTTTGAGCGTAGCCACCTTTGCTTCAGACAACAGTTCACTGACGAATGTCGGCCGCGGGTCGTTTGCCGTTCTCAAGTCGATTTTCTTGAGGTTATCTGCAGTAGTATATATTCCATCTTCCAGCTCTTTTGGCGCCCGTGGAAACTCTGAGATCACCTCGTCATCATTGTTTTCGAAGCACCAGGGGAGGTCATCCATATTCTCGGATTCTTCTTCTGATAGCGTTATCACATGGCAGGTACGAGATCGCTTCCAAGACTGACGTTGATCCGGCTCTACTCTCGTTGCTTTGGGTTCATGCTTCTGTGGCAGGGTTACCCTCCAACTACTGGATAGAGCGAATCTGCCTTGATGATACTAGTCTTCTACCCAGTCTTTGATTGTGAAGCAGTCTTCGAGAGGATGCCCTATTGCTCGGTGATAGGAGCAATAATCCGGGTGAGAGACCTCGCCTACTTGCTCGGGGTGCTTGGACTCCGGGAGGGTAATTATCTGATGTTTTATGACAAGATCAAGTATCTTTCTTGTCTTGTCTTGGGAAAAAGAATACGCTCGACCCATCTTCTTTATAAGAGACGAATCCTGGTTGCTCGATTCTCGATCGCGTGGCTTCTTGGTCCCGCTTTGTCGCTGTCGAACGCTTTTTCCATTCTTGGGTTTATTTCTGCCTCTGCATCGGGTCTTTTGTATGACGGGCTGGAGACGAAGGGCATCGTCACTTTCTGCAGCCTGCTGAAGGAGGCGCTGCGTTCTGGCTTTCTCGTAGATGGCCATTTCGCGATTATGGTCGTCTCGAACCTTTTGACCCGCTTCCCTTATAAGCTTGTCCATCTGTTCTTCGAACGACGGGCTTGGCATTTTCACGACGGGAGCCCGTTTCGGTTTAGGGTTAGCATTTTCCCACAGAGCATCTCCTTCTTCATTGAAGTCATGTATGACGTAGCAGCCGCGGAATCGCTCCCGTTTCTGGGATTGAACATATCCAAGCCTGATCATTTCCATTCTCCCGTTAGGCAACTTTCGTTGAGTTCCGGGGACGTTCCAGATCCTGTTATAGAACTGGGCTTGTCGAGCAGTCTGTTTGAAGGGTACGTCTTGGCGCCTTAACAGTCTTTTTAATCCGTCTGTGTAGTATCTGGGCAAACGGATGGGCTGGAGCCTGTCAAGTGTAGAATCCGCACCATGCCAAAATTCTTTCTCTACTTTGGTTTCCCCGGATCGGTAGAATAGGATCGCCTTTTCACCTTTTCCCCTAGGGGTACATAGAATGTCTGCAGTTCTTGCACACTATAAGTTTCAAGTGCATCGAGCTCTTTGTAATGCTTTTGCGGAACCATGGCAACTTGCAAACTTTGATCTTTATCAGCGAAGGCTTGTATTGATGGCCGAGCAGAGAATACGGCATTGACCTCATCTTCCGAGTCGCTGCCGAAGACCAGAATAGGGGTGGACGATCCCGGCTTGTTGCATTGGGGCGGTCCCGAATAGACTATCTCTTCTTCCTCTTCGGTATCACTCCCGAAGACCGGAATAGGGGTGATAGCTTTGTTCTTGTTCTCCAGTTTACGACATCTTTCTATGTCTTCGAAATCTGGCAGGAAGTACTTGGCATCCTCATATTTGCGGACTTCGTTCATGGAGAATGGGTTTAGTTCCCCCGTCACAGTGTACTCGAGACCATCTTTGAAGTACTTCATACACTGATGTTGTGTAGAAGGGATAATGTTGTACTCGTGTAACCAAGGTCAGCCGAGCAAAGTGTTATAGTAGGTCTTAGCATCAATGACGTGAAACTTGATGTCGGTGACTAGCAGCCTAAAGCGCAGCGCCAGTATCACATACCAGAGCGTCCGTGATGACTGGGAGTCAAACCCGGAGATAGTGATCTTATCCCGAGCGAGATGTTGAACGCTCATGAAGATTTCCTTCAACACTCTTACATTGAGGAGGTTGACGGAGGACCCATTGTCAACCAGGATTTTGCCATCTTGATATCATGACAGTATCCGGAGACATAAAGGGGACGGTTTTGCTCACACGTCCTGAGGAGGAGATCTTCATCGCCGAAGGTGATATCGGCCGTATGCACTTCTTCCAACTCATCCTTCATATTTTCTTCAGCGAGGAAAGCTTGGAATTGTTCAGGCTCTTGTAACGCCCTGATCAGAGAATCTCTCACCTCTTTTGATAACAAGAGTGCATCGAGAATGCTTAGCTGCGAAGGTAGCTTCCTCAAGTGTGCCAGAACGTTATAGTCTACCTTACTTTTTTTTGGCGGGTCCTTGGCTGTCAGCTCTTCGACGACTCGATCATTGAGGGCGATGTCCTCAGGGACCTTTTCTTTCCCCTTATCCTTTTTATCGGATCCCTTATTTGCAGGTCCGAGATTCTTTTCAGGTAGCGTGCTATTGTGCAGCTGAATGTTCTCGCAGCTCTTCGGTTCTTCTTCTTTTCCTGAGGTGGATTCTTTCAAAAGGGGGCCGAGAGTCATTTCTTCTTCAGAATTGCTCCCGAAGGTGAGAACTTGCGATCCCCTTTATCAACCATGTGACAGTTGCCGACAGCTCTTTTATGCTCATCAGTCGTGCTTCTCTGTTCCCGACGAGCCATGTGCTTCATTCGCTGAACGTGTTGTCGGTGGGAAACATATCCTTGACACCAGTTTTTAAAGGCCATGCATTCTTCGGTAGGGTGTGCAATCCTCTGATGGTATAAGCAAAAGTTAGGATGTATGCCTGCTTTATCAAGATGTATATCGCCAGGATAATTTCATTTGAACGAGGGCAGCTTCATTCCCATCGACATGGCTTTGGCGAATCTTTTACTCGTCTTGAACCTGCTTTTGCTGGCGGTGGATGTGCTTTGATCTGGTGGTAGTGTTTCAACCCTTTCGTCCAATCGCCGGCGTTTGGCCTTTTCAAATATGGCCATCTCGCGCTCCCGATCAGCTTTGCTTTTCAGAAGAGTTTCGTTCAGGAATGCGTCAATCATTTTGTCTGATGGTCCTAAAAGTTCCGGCTCAGGATCTGCCCCCAATTCCTTTGCGTCAGGAGCTTCTTCACCGTTTATTAACGAGTGAGAGATCACATGACAGCTTGCCACATAATCCTCAGGTTCATCCGACAAGTCTTCTCCATTGTCATCATCTCAGTCCTCAAGGACGTGGATGAGAAATTCTTGGAGTGTGACTAGGGTCTGCGCCTTCTGGTTATATTCTTCCAATGCGTCAATATGTTTTTGCAGTTCCGTGCGCTTGTCATCAGGCTTCACGGGCCTTTTGGTCTTCTTCTTTTTCTTCGAAGACTTTGACGGATGGGTGCGGGCGCTTTGACTATCACCACCAATTTTTGGAGTTGGGCGCGGCTTCAGCATTCCCTCGATGATCTCAGGTTCTAGCTGATTTTTCCATCTGATCGCCGGGCATGTTTGGAAATCCTTCGGCATTCTTTTTGTTTTGGCTGAAAGAGCGACCTCCCATGTAGCTTCTTCTACAAAAGAGTATGATGCCCCCGGTGTGTCCCCATTTTTAAGAGCGTGCGGCTGCGGCGGGCTTACTTTCCAATTCTCGGATAGTGCGAATTTGCCCTGTTGGTATTGGTCTTCAATCCAGCCTTTAAAGACGAAGCAATCTTCAATTGGATGGCCTATCATTTGGTGATTGGGGAAATAATTGGGATTATTAGCCTCACCGGGTTGCAATGGGCATTTTGGATTCGGCAAATTGATGAACCTGTTGTGCACCGCCAGCTCGAACAATCTCCTCGTTTTGTCCTGGGGAAACGAATAAGGACACTTCATTTTCTTATTAAAGAATCGTCGTCTTTCGTCTAGGCGATCAGTTAGTTTCGGGCCACTGGGCTGCTGTTGGGCATTGGCGACGAAGGTCGCTTTCCATTTCCCTTTTTCATTCCGTGGCTCCGACTTTGAAAAGGAAGGCCTGTGGCCCATCTGGTCCATTTGGGCCAACTTATCAATCAAGGCCTGAAAAGTGGTCGACTTGAAGAACATCATGAATTGGGAAATGGTCGCCTGAGGATCGAGAGTACCCATGAACATGCCTACCGCAGGCGCCTCTTCGATGCGCTGCTCGCACTTCGACCACAAATTCCGCCACCGTATCGCATACTGCACCCATGTCTCTCCAGGCTTCACCCTGGCATTGATTAGTGCTGTGATTGGGGTACGTTCGCTAGCGCTCGAAAAACGTTGGGTGAACAACAATTCCATCTCTGTAAAACTTTTGACGGAGTCGTTGGGCAGCTCCGAATACAATTCAAAGGCCTTTTCCGCCAAGCTGCCGACGAACTGACGAAGTAATAATTTGTCGTCACCTCCGGTATTGCCGCAAAGAGCCTTGAACTGAGCGACAGGTTGATGGGGATTACCTGTCCCCTTGTATACGTGAAACTTAGGAATCGTATATCCTGGCGAATACTTGATATGATCGTACCAACCTGGATATGGTCACCCGGTTCTGACGACTTGGCCAGTTGTTTCATTTGCTTGATGAGCCCGTATTTGCTGAGCTATATAATCATCCAGGGCAGCTTTTGAGATGGTCTCCTATTTGGCTGCTGAACAAGCCGGAAGGGGATTTGACGTCTCCGCTCAGTCATCTTCGAGGATAATCGAAGGATCTTTAGCTGGAGGGTCCGGCTGGATCATCATGCCTACCATGTCTTGGAATTGAAGGGCCATTTGTTTTATGTTGGCCGCTTGTTCCGCGGCCTCTTTGTCCTTCTTCTCAAGCATTCTCCAAAGGAATTCAGCATCAGTTTCCTGCTCACGGCGCTGCTCCGAGGATGTCTCCGGGCTTGCTTTCGGTCCCGTAAGTGCGGCTATAGCGGTTAGCATCTCTTGGAGCTTTTATTGTTGTTGCTCCTGAGCCTTAGTCACTGATCGCGTAAGCGGTCGATGAACTGTGGAGATACGGCTGTCTTCTTTTCCGGATGCCATATAGACGGTATGCACAACCATGCCCCCAGCCTTAGGGCGTTTGGCCTCAGTGGTCTTGCGATTCGTTGCAGACGCAAGGATTTTCTCCGGCCTTCTCCTCTTGTGGGCGGTCGAAGTTGAGGGGGGCGTTGCAGTAGGCACCCAAGTAGCTGTCGCCTTCTGTAGCTTGATAGGATGGTCGTCTTCTCGCTGAACTTTCACCTTTTTCTGTCGGCGAGAGTAATCTTGATCAATCACTGAGTCTTGGACTTGACGCCATACCTTGTAAATTTTAGAGGATAGCCGTTGAGAGGGCTGCTCCAGCTTCACCTTAATAGTGTTCTCCATGGGTGGAGGAGATCTCTTCAGCACGGCAGTTTGAGAGTTTTTGCGCACTGTAACAACTCCATTTTTAGTGTACAAGAATTTGCTTTAAATTTAATGTATACTTGGAGTATTTACTTTTGCTGTTACCACTTTAAGTATTTATTTCACTCCATAATTACAAGAAGGAGCTTGTAGCTCATTGGTAATATCATGCACTGTTGAACCAAGCCACCAGAGTTCAAATCCCATTCCCTACATTATTTTTAATATTATTTTGTTTTGAATTTTTTAGAATACCAACAGTTACACATGCATTCCTCACAAAAACCCTACTACACCTGTAAAAGTAAATGTTCCAGAGGCTTCACCAGACGACTTCACCTCCCCAGCCCTCGACTCGGCTTGACTCGGGCCGGCGCCGCCGGCCGGACTAGGCCGGTCGGTCGAGTTGTCAACACCAAAAAGTTGGCTTTTCCTATTCTTAAACCCCCTGCACACTCCATTTATTTGGATCGTTTCTAGAGAGCTCATAATACCCCATTTACTCTATTTTTAATGAATTTTTAATGTATTTTTACATTTTTTTAATTTAAAACCCTTCATCTACCCTAACCCTAACCTAACCCTATAAATACCACCCCTACCCTCTACCCTCTCACCCCAAACTCTGAGCCAACTCTCAAAAAATTCCAAGAAACCTTGTGTACTTTGAAATCGAGCACGAGGCGAAGCTACGACGAATTTTCCGGCGAACTTCCGACGATCATTCGAGGAGCTCCCGGCGACGAAGCGACGCACCGGCGACTCCTCCCGTTCCACCTCCCTCTCTTTGTTTTCCTAAACCCGTAATTCCCCATTTCTATCTTTCTTTTCTTTCAAAAAAATACGGAATTACAAAACCCGACGGAATCGGAACCAATCCGATTTCCGATTCGGTTTCTTTATAAAACCTCACTTCTCGTTAATACAATTATGCTTAAACTCTCTCATGTTGACTATTAAACACTAATCAACCAAATTGATCAATTTTCATATCACAAAACAATTGCTATTTCATTTTACCGCATTTTTTCATGTAAATACCACATAGTTTCTATTCCACCTTCAACATCACAAAACCTTGCTATACCTTTTAGTAGATCACGAGGTAATAATCTACCTCCTCACACACTCATATGCAACATAGCACAATACCCTTGGGAATATAGAATACGGGAAAACGACATCTTTGCAAATAAATACCATTTACTTAATAAACCGTTTTCTAAACGATTTAGTATTTATACAATCTTTGTAAAGCGCCGCTACAACCCATTTTGGGGAACCCGTTCGGGATAGTGCGGATTATCACACATCCTCGGGCTTAGTAGTGCGAGATTCAGACCTCTGCAAGGAGCATTCGGTCTCGAAAGATTTAAAATACGACATCTTAAGAAAACGAGATTTCTAGAATATTATAGATATATACAAAAATTATTTTCATATAAATATATGTATATGTAACATAAAGATATATATTTTAAAGTATTATAAATATTCCACCTTTTGCTAAAATATCACAAGAATCAATTTTACACTAAAATACCATGAATTCCATACAAAACCAATATTACAAATAAATACCTTTTATTATGAATTTAGGATATTCTCATTAGAATTGTCACAAATATAAAATCTACATTTATTACAACTCCAAAGACAATAATAAATACTTGGGGTGTATTTTGAAAACTATACAAAGTATTTTTATGTAAAACCCCCTCAAGTTCTATAATTTACTCTAAGGACCCTAGTAAATATAGGTTTAAGCGGGACCAATCTCTTGAGCCTCAAAGAGCCGGAGAAGTGGGTGCTTGTCTATCTAAGGTAGACAACTTAATAACGGTGTTATCAATATGGTAATCGTCTTTGAAAAAGACACAAATCCTGCCGCCCATGTGCAGCGGTTACCGATAACATCAAAACAATCAAGACTTTAATTTACCTTTCTAATTGTCTGACTTAGAGTGAGTCTCATTATAATCTGACTTGAATATGATTCAAGTACAGTCTACAATCTACAATCTACAAACTTCAATATTACAATTCAACATGAATCCATGAATCCAATTATCAATCTATACAACTTGACTGAACCGAACCATGGAAATACATTCCATTTACATGGTTCTCTAGTTACATCCATTTACATGATTCTACGGTTACATCTGTTTACTGATATCATGGTTTCGGTCAGTCAATCAATTATACAAGTTATAATATAATACAATACAAACAAGACATCTCAGGGTTTAAGGGGTAGATTGGTACGGAAGGTGTTAGAAGTGGCACGAGACAGTAAGACTTAATATACCTAACATGAATCCAGTTGTTGTTGTACCGTGGCATAAACGGTTCCTTGTACTATACTTGCTTCTAGTCTCTGGCATATAGAGACTCCTCTCGTATACACTGGTATTCTTCTGTACCAAGCTACAAACAACAGCGTTAACACAACATTACAACATTATAATACAATTTTAAAAGATACCTTCTTATTCTGTCTATTCTATTTCTCCCTTATCTTTGGGACTTACCGAGCGACCTGTTCGCTGACGACATTCTCTTTCTTTCTTCTTTGAATGTCGTCAGTTGATCTGGACACATCAGAGATCGAGCCCTGAGCTAAAGACTTAGACCAGTTCAGTGAAGACCCCAAGCTCTAGTACATTGTACATTTTCCATTTCAGTACTCTTCTTTTCTGTTATGCCATTATTTAGGCATCGCTTTTATTTCAGTTGTATTTACTTTCCATGCATTGTACATAAAGAATGTAAATAAATAAAGTTGATGTTTATTATATCCTGTCTCTTGTGCTTTACTTTTATATTGCTTAGATACGCTTAGCGTATTTACTTTACAGTAAATACGTAGCGGCCTCGTCCCGTCCCCTTCGCCGTATACCGGGAAGCGGGGAGTGACAGGTTTTGTTGGTGGCCCATGCAGGTCAGAGCTGTATAGAACCCTACTATGCAGTTCTGTTCTGCGTGAACAACCTAAGCAATATAACACAAGAACCAGCAACTAAAATATTCTTTACAATTCATGTTCCTTGAATCTTATCACTTCAAATATTTTGAATCCGTCGTAACCCAAATTTTTCTTCAAGGTTATGGATTCCCCAAACAACACAATCGCTAATTTCAACAACACTCTACCTCCACTACCCATTGTGCTTACTGTTCCTTCTCCACCCACCGAGCAAACGGTTCTACTTAAGGCGATCCGCAGCCTCTTTGAGGGACAACAACAACTCGTGAACCGTCCTGAGACTGAAGCACCTGGGGTAAAGCAATTCAGGGCTTTACATCCCAAACAGTTCTCCGGAAAGGGAAGCCCACTTGAAGATGAGGAATGGGCACAAAGCATCGAGGATGATCTGGCGGCAGCACAAGTGCCAGAAATAGCTTGGTTCGTGTGGAAAAATTACAGCTCACGGATAATGCTCGTAACTGGTGGAAGGAGGAAGAAAGCCGTCTTGAACAGCCTATTGAATGGAAGACTTTTCGCGATAAGTTCGACGCGAAGTACTTCTCTGTGACTGCCAGCTTTTCCATGGAACAACAGTTCATTCATCTACAACAAGGTTCGATGTGGGACAAGTCGGTAGATGAGTATGACGTTGAATTCACCATGCTAAGTCGGTAAGATATGTCACAATATTTCAATTTTTAAAATATCACATAATACACAGCTAACACAATCCTTTAAACAGATTCGCGGCACATTTGATACCGACGGACGAGATCAGAGCCCGTCGATTTCATCAGGGGTTGGACACGGAAATTCAGGATGCACTAGCCACAGGGAAATTTCCAACTCATGAGGATGCTCTAGAAGCTGCCCGCAGTTATGAGGCAGTGATAAAAGCAAGGGGCAGACCTCAGTCTGCAGGAGTTAAGCACCCTGTCAACCAGATGGCAGGAGAAGCCTCGTCCAGACCACCTTTTGTGCCAAGGCATTCAAGAGCACCAATCAACAGGCCCAGCCTAGCCTTTTGTAACTACTGCAAGAGAAAAGGCCATCTGGCGAAAGATTGCCGGCGTGCGAACTACCTTTGCTTGATCTGCGGCTCAGCTGCTCATGGTATTGGGTCTTGTCCTCATAAACAAGATCCAATTGCTGCACCAAGGCCAGCAAACAATTACCCACAGCGCCCAGCCATCCAAGCACCTGCTCTAAGACTTGCACTACCTGCACCACCTAGAGGACCACAAGCTGCACCACCTCCTTGTCAGTTCCATCAAGCTCAAAGGAACATTCTGAGGAATGCTCCTCAGGCTAGGAGGAATATACCAAGGCGCCAGGCTTTCACGATGACAGTAGAAGAAGCTGAGGCCACTGGCCAAGTTATCACTGGTAAACTTTTCTTCTCAAACCTTTCTTTCAGTATTGCTATTTATCTACATACTCTTCCCTATACCTAAAACATATCCCACATACCTTAGGTACAATCTTAGTATCCTCAATACCTGCACTAGCACTGTTTGATACTGGAGCATCTCACTGTTTTATGTCGCAACGGTTTATCCGAACCCATGCGATTCCAGTCTCACCGCTTATATCCAGCTGGAATGTCAGTTCCAGAAATGGCGTTCTAAAGGAAACAATGGGATACAGCTTGTGTCCAGTAGTCGTCTGCAGCAGAGAATTTTATGCTGACTTCAAAGTGCTGGACATACCGAACTTCGATGTGGTTCTAGGTATGGATTGGCTTGGAACTTTTTATGCTACCATCGACTGTCGTCAAAGGAAGGTAGTATTCGTGATTCCAGACCATCCGGTCTTCTATTTCAAAAGCGGAGACCGTACCCTGGAGCCAAGTACCTACAAAGCGAAGCCAAGGGAAGCAGTAGTTGCAGCAGCTCAAGCGGAAGAAGAATCAAGACCAGATGTGGTTCGAGAGTTCGACGATGTGTTTCCTGACGATATATCAGGTTTGCCTCCCGATCGAGCTCTTGAATTCAGCATCGATTTAGTACCAGGAGCCCAACCGGTGATCAAAGCACCTTATAGACTAAGTCCGGAAGCTTTGAAGGAAGTCCGAACACGGTTGGACGAATTACTGGCGAAAGGATGGATTCGTCACAGCACTTCAAGTTGTGGATCACCTGTACTACTCGTGAAGAAGAAGGAAGGTTCATACAGAATGTGCATTGATTACAGAGCCTTGAACAAAGTCACTATAAAGAACAAGTATCCACTCCCGCGCATCGACGATTTATTCGATCAGCTAAGTGGATCTTGTGTTTTCTCTAAATTGGATCTTCGTTCAGGCTATCATCAGGTGAAGGTCAAGGAAGCTGATATTCATAAAACAGCTTTCAGAACTCGCTATGGACATTACGAATTTCTAGTGATGCCATTTGGAGTGACCAACACACCAGTAATATTCATGAACCTAATGAATCAAGTTTTCCGGGAGTACTTAGACAGGTTTGTTGTCACCTTCATCGATGACATCCTGGTGTATTCTAAGAGTCGGAAAAAACATGTCGAACACCTACGAATTGTCCTGGAAACTCTTCGACAACATCAGCTCTATGCCAAGTACAGCAAGTGCGAGTTTTGGCTAAAGCAAGTTGGTTTTCTTGGACATATCGTATCAGGAGAAGGAATCTCTGTGGATCCAGCGAAGGTTTTAGCAGTCAGCGAATGGCCTACACCAAAGTCAGTGAAGGACATTCGGAGTTTCTTGGTTTTAGCTGGATATTACAGAAGGTTCATTGAAGGCTTTTCAAAGATAGCAACACCCCTGACCAAGCTCATACGTAAAGATGAAGAATTTGTGCGGTCAGAAGCATGCGAACAAGCTTTTGTAGAACTCAAGTCAAGGTTGACATCATCACCTATTCTCGTCATACCGGATCAATCTGGAGGATTCGAAGTGCATTGCGATGCATCCGGTAAGGGATTAGGATGTGTTTTACATCAGCACGGCAAAGTTGTGGCTTATGCTTCAAGACAGCTGAAGATTCATAAGCGCAATTATCCGACGCATGATTTGGAGTTGGCAGCCGTCATCTTTGCTCTCAAGTTTGACGCTACTTGGTGAACGAGTGAACATATACACAGATCATAAGAGCCTGAAATATGTGTTTACTCAGAAGGAGTTGAATATGCGGCAGAAAAGATGGTTAAAACTCATGGCAGACTTTGACATCAGCTTGCAATATCACCCAGGGAGGATGAATGTGGTTCCTGATGCTCTTAGTTATCAACCATTATCGATGAATCTCACCGCTCAGTGGAAGCTTCAACAAGACTTGCATCAGATGGAGATTGAAGTAGTCATGCCAGGTAATGCTTCAAGTTTGATGAATTTACAGGTTTAATCAACCATTGTCAATCAGATCAAAGCGGCTCAAGCAAGTGATGCTAAGTTGCAAAAGATCAGAGAACAAGTGGAGAATGGACTCAGAACAGACTTCATCATCCATGAAGACGGATCTTTAAGATACGGCAGCAGATTGTGTGTACCAAAAGGTCCTGTTCGGGAAGAGTTAATGAAAGAAGCTCATAGCTCTCCCTATTCAGTACACCATGGTGGTACCAAAATGTATAAAGATCTACGTCAAAATTATTAGTGGCATGGAATGAAGTGTGAAGTAGCCAGAAGCGTCGCAAAATGCTTGGTGTGCCAGCAAGTAAAGGCTGAACATCACAGGACAGCTGGACTACTTCAACCGTTACCAATCCCAGAATGGAAGTGGCAACACATCACGATGGATTTTGTGACTGCTCTTCCTCGCAGCACAAAAGGTAACGATGTCATATGAGTCATTGTGGATCGACTCACAAAGTCGGCTCACTTCATCCCATTTCGAGTTGGCCAATCAACTGAGACACTAAAAAAGAAGTACATTGAGGTAATAATCTATTTAAGATTTAAACTCTTCATAATGTACTATCTCTGATACCCATGAACTCATACAGGAAATTGTGAGACTTCATGGAGTACCGGTCCGCATTGTCTCCGATCGTGACACCAGGTTCCGATCGCAATTTTGGCTGAATCTGCAAGCAAGCTTGGGAACAAGTCTGAACTTCAGCACGGCTTATCATCCACAAACAGTCAGTCTGAACGAACTATTCAGATCTTGGAGGATATGCTCAGAGCATGTATGTTAGACTTCAAAGGATCGTGGGAAGATCACCAACATCTTGTGGAGTTTTCATACAACAACAGCTACCAAGCAAGCATAGGAATGGCACTTTTTGCAGCATTGTATGGAAGGAAGTGTCGATCGCCATTAAGTTGCGGCGACATCGGAGATAGGGAACTTCTTGGACCAGAGATGATAGTAGCGACTTTTGATGTGGTTCATACTATCAGGGAAAGGATGCGCATAGCCCAAGATCGACAGAAGCACTAGGCTGATGCAAAAAGAGGTCACTTAGAGTTCCAGCCAGGAGATCATGTGCTCTTAAAGATATCTCCAAACCGCGGAGTGATCCGATTTGGAAGACGGGGTAAATTAAGTCCGAGATACATTGGACCGTTCGACATACTCGAACGAGTCAGTGAAGTGGCATACCGCTTAGCGCTTCCACCCACATTGGAATGAGTGCAAAATGTGTTCCACATATCCCAACTCAGAAGGTATGTGAGTGACCCCAGCCATGTTCTTGATCATTCCGAGCTCATTATACAACCTGACTTATCTTGTGAGCAACAACCTATGGAGATCCTGGACAGGAAAGTGAAGACACTTCGGAACAAGAATGTCAACTTGGTCCGAGTGATGTGGAGGAAAGACACTCCAGGAGAGTCCACTTGGGAAAGGGAAGATGAAATGCGTGCAAGATATCCACACCTCTTTGTAAACTAGTCCTCAAATAAAAGTTGTAAATTTCGAGGACAAAATTTTTGTAAGAAGGGTAGACTGTAACAACTCCATTTTTAGTATACAAGAATTTGCTTTAAATTTAATGTATAGTTGGAGTATTTACTTTTGTTGTTACCACTTTAAGTATTTATTTCACTCCATAATTACAAGAAGGAGCTTGTAGCTCATTGGTAATACCTTGCACTGTTGAACCAAGCCACCAGAGTTCAAATCCCATACCCCACATTATTTTTAATATTATTTTGTTTTGAATTTTTTAGAATACCAACAGTTACACGTGCATTCACAAAAACCCCACTACACCTGTAAAAGTAAATGTTCCAGAGGCTTCACCAGACGACCCCCCACCTCCCCAGCCCTCGACTCGGCCTGACTCGCCCGAGTCGGCAGGCGGATCGGTCGGACTCGGCCGGTCGGCCGAGTTGTCAACACCAAAAAGTTGGCTTTTCCTATTCTTAACCCCCCTGCACACTCCATTTATTTGGAACGTTTCCAGAGAGCTTATAATACCCCATTTACTCTATTTTTAATGAATTTTTTTTATGTATTTTTACATTTTTTTAATTTAAAACCTTTCATCTATCCTAACCCTAGCCTAACCCTATAAATACCACCCCTACCTCTACCCTCTCACCCCAACTCTGAGTCAACTCTCAAAAATTTCCGAGAAACCTTGTGTACTTTGAAATCGAGCACGAGGCGAAGCTACGACGAATTTTCCGGCGAACTTCCGACGATCATTCTAGGAGCTCCCGGCGAAGAAGCGACGCACCGGTGACTCCTCCCGTTCCACATCCCTCCCTTTGTTGTCCTAAACCCGTAAGTCCCCATTTCTATCTTTCTTTTCTTTCAAAAAAATATGGAATTACAAAACCCGACGGAATCGGAACCAATCCGATTTCCGATTCGGTTTCTTTATAAAACTTCACTTCTCGTTAATACAATTATGCTTAAACTCTCTCATGTTGACTATTAAACACTAATCAACCAAATTGATCAATTTTCATATCACAAAACAATTGCTATTTCATTTTACCGCATTTTTCATGTAAATACCACATAGTTTCAATTCCACCTTCAACATCACAAAACCTTGCTATACCTTTAAGTAGATCACGAGATAATGACCTACCTCCTCACACACTCATATGCAATATAGCACAATACCCTTGGGAATATAGAATACGGGAAAACGACATCTTTGCAAATAAATACCATTTACTTAATAAAACCGTTTTCTAAAGGATTTAGTATTTATACAATCTTTGCAAAGCGCCGCTACAACCTATTTTGGAGAACCCGTTCGGGATGATGCGGATTATCGCACATCCTCGGGTTTAGTAGTGCGAGATTCAGACCTTCGCAAGGAGCATTCGGTCTCGAAAGATTTAAAATACGACATCTTAAGAAAACGAGATTTCTAGAATATTATAGATATATACAAAAATTATTTTTATATAAATATATGTATATGTAATATAAAGATATATATTTTGAAGTATTATAAATATTCCACATTTTCCTAAAAATATCACAGGAATCAATTTTACACTAAAATACCATGAATTCCATACAAAACCAATATTACAAATAAATACGTTTTATTATGAATTTAGGATATTCTCATTAGAATTGTCACAAATATAAAATCTACATTTATTACAACTCTAAAGATGATAATAAATACTTGGGTGTATTTTGAAAACTATACAAAGTATTTTTACGTAAAACCCCCTCAAGTTCTATAATTTATCCTAAGGACCCTAGTAAATATAGGTTTAAGCGGGACCAATCTCTTGAGCCTCAGGGAGCCGGAGAAGTGAGTGCTTGCCTATTTAAGGTAGACAACTTAACAACGGTGTTATCAATACAGTAATCGTCTTTGAAAAAGGCACAAATCCTGCCGCCCATGTGCAGCGGTTACCGATAATATCAAAACAATCAGGACTTCAATTTACCTTTCTAATTGTCTGACTCAGAGTGAGTCTCATTATAATCTGACTTGAATATGATTCAAGTATAATCTACAATCTATAAACTTCAATATTACAATTCAACATGAATCCATGAATCCAATTATCAATCTATACAACTTGACTGAACCAAACCATAGATATACATTCCATTTACATGGTTCTCCAGTTACATCCATTTACATGATTCTACGGTTACATTCGTTTACTGATATCATGGTTTCGGTCAGTCAATCAATTATACAAGTTACAATATAATACAATACAAACAAGACATCTCGGGATTTAAGAGGTAGATTGGTACGCAAGGTGTTAGAGGTGGCACGAGACAGTAAGACTTAATACACCTAACATGAATCCAGTTGCTGTTGTACCGTGGCATAAACGGTTCCTTGTACTATACTTGCTCTAGTCTCTGGCATATAGAGACTCATCTCGTATACACTGGCATTCTTCTGTACCAAGCTACAAACAACAGCGTTAACACAACATTACAACAATATAATACAACTTTAAAAGATACCTTCTTATTCTATATATTCTATTTCTCTCTTATCTTTGGGACTTACCGAGCGACCTGTTCGCTGACGACATTTTCTTTCTTTCTTCTTTGAATGTCGTCAGGTGATCTGGACACATCAGAGATCGAGCCCAGCGCTGAAGACTTGGACCAGTTCAGTGAAGACCCCAAGCTCTAGTACATTGTACATTTTCCATTTCAGTACTCTTCTTTTCTGTTATGCCATTATTTAGGCATCGCTTTTATTTCAGTTGTATTTACTTTCCATGCATTATACAGAAAGAATGTGAATAAATAAAGTTGTTGTTTATTATATCCTGTCTCTTATGCTTTACTTTTATATTGCTTAGATACGCGTAGCGTATTTACTTCACAGTAAATACGTAGCGGCATCGTCCCGTCCCCTTCGCCGTATACTGGGAAGCGGGGCGTGACACGCACTCTCCTTAGCGGTTCAAAGCTGTTCCCAGTTGGAACGACAGCATCGATTTCCATCGTTGGAGCCGGCGGAGTCAGTCCAGAAGGAGTGTTGCCCCCAGCTTTCCTTACTCGGCGCCATTGGCGAGTCGAGCATGTTGAGCCGTTGGGATTGTCTCAACTGTAGGGGTGACTTCCTCATGCCCCTTGTATTAGTCAGAAGTTGTCGTTGTTAGCCTATTGAAGACTGATGTCCGCTGAGTGGGGATAACCAACTTATCGAAGGCAGACTTCCGAGCAGGGGAAGCAGCCTTGACAATTTCGCCTGGAACAGGAGCTGAAATAGTCAGTCTTGTGAAGACCGACCCTTTGGCAGAAGAAGCCGTCTTGACGACTTCAAGAGCAGGAATGGCTATCCGCTTAGGGATAACCCTTTCTGGTATCGCGGGCTTCTTCATGGGCCCAAATGAGCTTTGGCCTAGTCTGTCAAAGACTGAGGCGTTGGAGCTGGACGACCCGTTGAGAGGGGCCGCAGTAGTTGTGAGCCGATTAAAGACCGAGCTCTTCGGAGCTTCTTGCAATGGTACAGGGGCGTCGAAGTTCATCGGTGGGAGCATGGTCCCGAAGAATAGCCCAGTGGTGACTTGAGTTACTTGCTCCACTGGCATCTTGAACAGGAAGGCCGCTTGGGGCCTGTAGGTTACACCTCCAGATGAGGTGGAACGGGAGTTGCAGTTGCAGCTGGAGCGGTTAGAAGCCATTGATATTCTTTTTTCTTGACGGGAGCAAAACCAAATCTTAGTACCTCGAACCCAAGGGCAACCATATTAAACCGTGATTCATTCGCGAACACGACACATGAAGTGTGGAGTGGAAAGAGGAAAAGGTCCCACAGGGCGTGCCAGAATCTGTTCTCCGCCGAAAGACGCGACCGGGACGTTGGGACGTCAGGCCTGAAATTCGAGGGCAGATACTAATTGGTTCTATCCGTCCACCTCTCCAAAGATGCCAACATGATTTATGACACCATGTATCGAAGGTTTAAACGGATGCGGCCGATATAGCAGACTTCATCAGATTCCCCCTCATTTGAGGGGGTTTTGATTGTGGGGACGTAATTACCTGCAGGCGCAAGCCCCTGCAGTTAATTACGCTACCGCGTCGCGGTAACCACTTTCTCCTTCTCCAGATGGTCACTTTGTGTCGTGGGTGTTTGTTTTGTTTTTGGTTGCCCGTGGATTGTATACGGAGACTAATTTATGTTGTCGCCCGTAGGGCGTAGATTAGTCCAAATCCGTATTTTCTTAGATTTGGGTTTGGGGTTGGGTTTAAGGATACGTTAGTCTCATTTGAGACTAAGATCAACTTAAACGCTTGTTAAGGATACGTTAGTCTAATTTTAGACTAAGATCAACTTAACGGTTTATTAAGGATACGTTAGTCTAATTTTAGACTAAGATCAACTTAACGGGATCATTTAGATTTAACAAAAGAGCATTTGGGGCTCTATTGTTTAGTTTAGGGACATTACGGTCTATTACCAGTTTAAGGACATGGTGGTCCAGTTTAAAAACATCATAGACTGTAAAGGTTAAGGACATCATAGCCCATGGGCTTAAGGACCCCACAGTCCGAGGTTGAGGACGTCATAGTCCATGGGCTTAAGGACCCCACAATCCAGTTTAAAGACGTTATAGTCTATGAAATGTATGGTTGTCGGGACCCGTCACCTCTCTGAAGACGTTGAAGGATTACAACGACAAATATCAGAGGAGTGAAGAGATGTACCCTTGAACCGATATTGGTTGGTAGATCTATAGTCCAATTTGGGACTAAAATCAAAAATTTATGAGCATATGGGCTCAGTTAATCTGAATTAAGGACTTATGGCCAATCTTGGGCTAAGTCCAATCAAGTTAAAATGTTTAACATTTAACAATGCTGGGCATTGATTTGAGTTCTGACAATGTTTTTGTCTTTTATGGAATGGTTAGCATTCATCATAGCTCTAGGCTTTATTTTAAAGAACAATTTATGTTCTATCAGCGCACACGTGAGAAACACGTGTCACGCTTGGCGCTTTGCGCCAGTCAAAGAGCGCAGAGCGCTTCTGCTGGGTAGCGCACACGTAAGGAGCACATGGCGCGCTTGGTGCTAAGCGCCAGATAAAGGGCCCATTGCACCCGTTTATGAGCGCAAAGTGCTATTTTATGAGCGCAAAGCGCTATTTGTTCAGTGGCGCACACGTGAGGAGCACGTGATGCGCTTGGCGCTTTGCGCCAGTCAAAGAGCGCAGTGCGCTATATTTGGAGCGCGAAGGCTCTGCTGTGCTTTGCGCTAGTCTTGAGCGCAGAGCGCAATTTGTTCAATGGCGCACACATGAGGAGCACGTGGTGCGCTCGGCGCTGAGCGCCAGTCCATAAGCGCAAAGCGCTATTTTATGAGCGCAAAGCACTATCTGTTCTGTAGCGCACACGTGATGCGCTTGGCGCTTTGTGCCAGTCAAAGAGCGCAGAAGCTCATCTGATCAATTTTATGATCTGAGAAATAAATTCTCGTTTATAAGAGACTTTGTCTCAAGATTCCAAGAACAAAATTCTTATTTTGTAAGAGATGTTTCAATCTCTTATTTTGGTGAAAGGCTTTGCCTTTATGGATCTGTGATCCTCAGAGAATTGAAGTATTCTCCCCCTTTTTTATAATGAGATACTATGATCTCTTTGTATAAAAGACCTTAGTCTTAAAGATCTATGATCTGTGAGAAGAATTGTGTTCTTCTTCTTGTTTTATGATGAGATCTTTTAATCTCTTTGTGTAAGACTTTAGTCTTGTAGATCTATGATCAAAGAAAGAAGTGAATTCTTCTTTTTAATATGAGATGATTTCATCTCTCTGTTCTTTTACCTTGAATAAAAGTTGTTCTTCTATCGAAAGCTTGGCTCTTCTTTCTGAGATTTTCTCAAACCTTATGGGGGGTTCCTTTATTTGTTTTCTGTCTCTCTGAGACTTGAAGTCTTGGGGCCTTTATATAGGGCAAGTTGATTTGTTCAATCAGTTAAGGAGGTCTTTTCTCCAATTGACTTGGGGATTCCCCACCGTTGGATCTTTGATCCAAGGGCTTCTGATTTACAGAAGGCAATTTTCTTGTTTTTAACAAGATTGGGAAATCTTTCCATGCAGAAATTATTCTGTAATTTTGGTGATTTTTAATCACCTTTGGATCATTGATCCAACAGTGCTCTGATTTACAGAGCACAATCTTTTTGTTTGGAAAGATTTTGAGGAATCTCCCCTTAACAGAATTTTATTCTGGCCAATTAATGATTTATCGTTATTATTAGATTTTTGATCTGTCGGTGGGGAGTTTTTAGTTCCAGCGCTAGCGCACCCGTGCTTTGCACGTGGTGCGCTGCTTAGAGTGCAGCGCACCCGTGCGCTGCTTTACAGCGCACTCAGCGCTAGCGCACATGTGCTTTGCACGTGGTGCGCTGCTTATAGCACAGCGCTCTCAGCGCTAGCGCACATATGCTTTTGCACTTGGTGCGCTACTTAGGGCGCAGTGCAATTGGCGCCGCTATGAAGCGTTGCTTGATTTCAAAATTTGAAATTTTAAACAGAGCTTTGCTCTGATTGGAGGAAACATACACACTTAGGAATTCTCACGATTGCTAAGGAGAAAATGCACCAACGAGATCCTCACGACTCGTAGGGAGAAATACTTTTATGAGACCCTTATGGCTTATGAAGTCAAAAGCCTTAGTCAACAAGATCCTAACCCTGTTTGCTAAGCCACATTTGTTCGACATCGACAGAGGCAAATGATAATTCGCTCCTGGCAATATCCCGGTTGTAGCAATATTGATGCCTAAATCGGTATCAGATCCCAAATCACATACTCGCGATAAAAATCAGCGAGCCAAAAATGCATATGAAATAGCCGAAATGATGGGGCAACTTGCAACGAAATCAGCAAGTAAAAATGTATGCATACAAAAACAGCCGAAATGATGGGGCAACTTGCAACGAAATCAGCAAGTAAAAATGTATGCATACAAAAAAAGCCGAAATGATTGGACAACTCGCAATAAAATGCAGCGAGTAAAAAGAAAAATAGCCGAAATGATTGGGCACCGCGAAAAATAGCTGAAATGATTGGGCAATCGCGAACTTCGCGATATAAAAGCTGAAATGATAGAGCATCGCGGAAATAAAAAAATGAAAGAATAAAACTTTTGCCCTACTAGTGAGATCACATCGATCCCTATATACAATCTAGGGGCGCAAACAAAGAAGGAACCATATCATTCCACCAGGCTCCATCAGAAAGAGAGCCAAGTCTCGATGGCAACATCTGCATCTCGAGAGAACGACAATAGCATTCCTCCTCATTCCAGCAGGATTCGGACGCGACAATCAACCATGGAGCCACGGCAGAGTCCCTAGTTCCAAGACTCTACGGTTCACAGACAACCTAGGGTCAACCATTGACCTCCCCGCCGGATCAACGCTCCGTCTCGGAAACAAGTAAACCAACCCCCGAGGAAATCAGCGTCCTTGGCAAAACCTCGATTCAGGGAAATCAGCGTCCTTGACGAGAGCATCTCGATTCGCGTTGACCCGCAGAGAAATCGGCGTCTTTGCAGGAATACCCCGATTCGTCTCAACCCCGAGGAAATCAATGTCCTTGGCAAATCCTCGATTCAAGGAAATCAGCGTCCTTGACGAGAGCATCTCAATTCGCGTCGACCCACAGAGAAATCAGTGTCTTTGCAAAAATACCTCGATTCGTCTCAACTCGAGGAAATCAGCGTCCTTGGCAAAAACCTCGATTCAGGGAAATCGGCGTCCTTGACGAGAGCATCTCGATTCGCATCAACCCGCAGAGAAATCAGCGTCTTTGCAGGAATACCTCGATTCGTCTCAACTCCGAGGAAATCAATGTGCTTGGCAAAAACCTCGATTCAGGGAAATCAGCGTCCTTGACGAGAGCATCTCGATTCGCATCGACCCGCAGAGAAATCAGCGTCTTTGCAGGAATACCTTGATTCGTCTCAACCCCGAGGAAATCAGTGTCCTCGGCAAAACCTCGATTCAGGGAAATCAGCGTCCTTGACGAGAGCATCTCGATTCGTGTCGATCTGCAAAGAAATCAGTGTCTTTGCAAAAATACCTCGATTCGTCTCAACCCGAGGAAATCAGCGTCCTTGGCAAAAACCTCGATTCAGGAAAATCAGCGTCCTTGACGAGAGTATCTCGATTCGCATCGACCCGCAGAGAAATCAGCGTCTTTGCAGGAATACCTCGATTCGTCTCAACCCCGAGGAAATCAGTGTCTTTAGCAAAACCTCGATTCAGGGAAATCAGCGTTCTTGACGAGAGCATCTCAATCGCATCGACCCGTAAAGAAATCAGTGTCTTTGCAGGAATATCTCGATTCGTCTCAACCCCGAGGAAATCAGTGTCCTTGGCAAAACCTCGATTCAGGGAAATCAGCGTCCTTGACGAGAGCATCTCGATTCACGTCGACCCGCAGAGAAATCAGTGTCTTTGCTGGAATACCTCGATTCGTCTCAACCCCGAGGAAATCAGTGTCCTTGGCAAAATCTCAATTCAGGGAAATCAGCGTCCTTGACGAGAGCATCTCAATTCGCGTCGACCCGCAGAGAAATAAGTGTTTTTGTATGAATCTCTCGATTCGTCTCAACTCTGAGGAAATCAGTGTCCTTGGCAAAAACCTCGATTCAGGGAAATCAGCGTCTTTGCCGAGAGCATCTCAATTCGCATCAACCCACAGAGAAATCAGTGTCTCTGCAGGAATATACGACGTCAGCAAAAAGGAGCCATGGCAAAGTCCCTAGTTCCAAGTCTCGATGGCCACATCTACAGCCTGGAGACCCACAACAGCGTTCCTCCTCATTCCAGCAGGATTCAGACGCGACAATCAACCTTGGTGCTATGGCAAAGTCCTAGTTCCAAGTCTCGATGGTTCACAAACAACCTAGAGACTACCTCGACGTTCGTCTCGATACAGCAGACGCAATGTCACCCCAGCGTTCTTCCCCCAATAGGATGCAGACGCGACACAAAACAACGGAGCCACGGCAAAGTCCCTAGTTCCAAGCCTCGACGGTTCATCAGCAATCTAGAGACCACCTCGACATTCGTCTCGACACAGCAGATTAGATGTCACCACAGCGTTCTTCTTCCAACAGGATTCGGACACGCAAAAAAAACGAAGCAAAGGCAATATTCCTAGCTTCAGGGTCTTGACGGCAACTCATATAAAACCTGAAAGACATTAGGAGATCATCCCACACCAGCACGGAGTGATCACCATCGCGACATTCATCTCGATACAGCAGACGCAATGCTAGCAAATGAAGCAAAAGCAATATTCCTAGCTTCAGGGTCTTGACGACAACTCATATAAAACCTGAAAGACTATCGGAGATCATCCCACACCAGCGCGGAGTGGTCACCACCTCGACGTTCGTCTCGATACAGCAAACGAGATGTCACCGCAGCGGTCTTCCTCTAACAGGATTCAGATGCGACAATCAAACAACGGAGCCATGACAAAGTCCCTAGTTCCAAACCTCGACAGTTCACCAACAACCTAAAGACAACCGCGACATTCGTCTCGATACAGCAGACGCAATGCCAGCAAACGAAGAGAAGGAAATATTCCTAGCTTCAGGGTCTTGATGGCAACTCATATAAAACCTGAAAAACTATCAGAGATCATCCCACACCAGCGCAGAGTGGTCATGACTCATCGAGGCTCCCAAACTGAGCCTAACCTCAAGTAAAAAGCGACATGGAATATCCCTAACGCTTGTTCTTTAGACGGTAATACTACCTGGAAGATTGCTTGAAGACGTCTTGTCCAGCCCCTGAAGGGATCAGAGACACGACAGTCGCAAGGCTATTCGAACAGCAAAATTGCCTATCGAGGAATACATCAGCAAACGCGACGGTACGACGGACAAAACCCTAGTACCACTGACCCTAACGGACCTCTGTCGTATAGAGCAAAGGTTAACTGTGATGTTAGGACATCCTTGCGAGAACTTCTCGATTTGTCTCGACTCGTAAGGCAAAGCCTTAGGCAATGGGGATTAAAAAACCTGTTTCCTAAGCACTGGGGCTCTGCAAGTCGGTCCAAGATGGACTCTTGCATACTATTCACGGGTTACACTCTCCGAAGTCGAACATCGACAAAGAGGGAAACAACCACTTACGAGTCCTCTCGACTTGTAGGCGGGAAAATTCTCTTGTGAGATCCTTACGACTCTCAAGAGAAAACGCAATTAGGAATCCTCACGATTCCTAAGGAGAAAATACACCGGCGGGATCCTCACGACCCATAGGGAGAAAAGTCATTATGAGACCCTCATGGCTCATAAAGTTGAAAAGACTTAGGTTGAAGATCTTAACCCTGTCTTCTGAGCCATCACTGTCCTGCAAAGAGTCCAAGATGGGCAGCTACCTACTATCTGCATGCCACACTTGCTAGAATCACATGGTGACAACACTGCAAAGAGAAGAAAGCAACAGTGGGAGAAAAAAATGTGTATCTTTTATTCATGAATCAAAATGAATACAAAATACAGTCTATAAAAGATTCAGAAAATACTCTCATTCAGGAGTATGTACAAAAGGAGAATAAAAGAAACGTATACATCTTTTTTTCAAGCCGGCGGACGATTCAGTAGATTCATCAGTTCATCCTTCTTCCGCTGGGTCTCGACTTCATGATTCGTTATCGCTAAGAGACGGGCCTCCGCCTGAGACTGTTGGGCATGGTACGAGGCGAGCCGACTTTCAAGCTCCTTTTCGGTAACTTTGTGAGATTCAACCATCTCGTGAATAAAAACGACGGCTTTATCAATAGCTACCACCTTCCTGATAGCTTCTTGAAGCACCCGCCGGATTTCATATGGATGAGTGGTCTTAGTAATTGGCCATGCACCGTTCGATACATCCTTACAGATTTGATCTCAGGTTTAAGATGTTGGAAGGAAGCCGGATGCATTCAAACCCGTGCGGGTAGACCTCCACTCGATGCCAATCCTCAATCCAAAACACGCACAAACTATCTTCTCTTTCTGGCAACAAGGAAAGTCTTCGGTAGGTATCCCTTTAAGCATGTGTTCTTGACTATATGCCTATGGTTGTAGGGTTCCTAGGCACCCTAGTGAGGTCTCACAAGGCATCGAACATGCCAATTTCTAAAATTAACGGTGCCTACAAACCCTAACAAGATCATTGGCTAGATATTTAAGCGAAAAAGCAAACTAGTTAACACTTAACTAAGGGATACGGATATACAACCTTTGTAGATCCATTTGTCCACCTCCATAGCTCCATGAAGAAGTCATCTCCGCTGTACAAATCCGAAATCCGGGCTCTTGTGTCGGCTTCATCGGAGAAGAAGCGGGCTAGGTCATCGACGACGTGCCGAAGATGATCTACGTCGAGGCATCGCTAAATCAAGCTCCGACTTCACCAAGTCAAGAAACTTGTGAAGTAAACACACTCTACTACTTGGCAAGAGGTAGAGGATGAAGAAATAGGAAGTGGGTAGACTTTAGAATTGGATTTCTCACTCTAATTCTCACTTTGCCATTAAAGCTTGTGAAGCTTTTTCTTGAAGTGAAGAAGAAGAAGAAGATAAAGAGTATGATATGTTATTATGATAAATAGAAAATAAAACAATACTTATCATAATCTTTACCTTAGTTAAGTGTAGAGAATTGACTAAGGTTGGGTTGATGGTTAAGGTTAAGGATGAGAACAAAAAAGTCATCAAGTCAAAGCTTCATGAAGCTTTAACTAAAAACAGAAGAAGCCACCATTCATTTATCTTTCAATTTATTCAAAATGAATAAATAAATAAGATGAATGAATAAGTAAAACCCTAATCAACAACTTAACCTTGGTTTAATTCTTTACACTTAACCATAAAGCATGTATCATCAAACATGATACAATCAAGTGCACAAAATCATATCGCATATGCAATGCGCACAACCGAGCGAGAAAATCCATTTAAAGTGAACCGATACTAGTTAATGCAAAGTAATATATCAAATATATAATTATGCATTAAATCATTAAATCAACACTTGATTTAACGATCCGGTCATATCGCATATAACCGACTAGTAACCTATGTATCGGCTTATCGAATCAACGCTTGAATCGATAACTAGGTTATATCGCATACAACCATTCGACACATTGATCGCGAGAATGAAATACGGTATCACATACACGCATTATTCTCGGTCCCGCACATATCTCATATGCGCTCCTATTTCGTTTCGCTTGAGCCAGGAAACCTCTGCGTAGGACTCTAAAGACTCGTCAATACACCGGTAGCAGATGATGATCATATCAAACATCCACAAGCCGCAAGCGGTCTGCTAAACGTAACGGCCACCCGGGTATTGAGCGATCAGAAGATCGACGAGCAAGCCCGCTCACACTCCTGTGAATCCAACCAGTAACACTACCGTACAGTCCGGTCTGATCGTCTGATATGTCGCATATCTCGCCTAGGGGTGGTAAACGTCAGACCCCAATAGCTCGATAAGTCGTGTCGATATGAGGTCTATAACAATTCGAGAAACTACTGGTAACACTTACCAGTAAATCTCAGCAACCCTGGCCAGGGATTTCCTGTTATAGCCAATCGAACACAGCGCAACATCAACTCCCTATACCGGGAGAGACGAATCCCCTCCTATCGCTCATTGCCTCCATGTGACTCGGGACTGTACCCAAAAACCACCGTTTTGCACGCCCTCTTGGACGTGGTAAGATGGAAATCAAAGCACAGTGGGAACCACACAAGACTCTATGACGATCTCGGGTCAACAGACTACTCTGTACCAGTGTCACCAGAGAACTGCCATCTGACGTGAGGTATAATACCATCTGGGAGTTCTCGGCGAGTCCGTCCAGTGTACCCAGTCTCTACTGAGCACCCGCATATCATCCCTGATGTCAAACACCAATGGATATGGGATCATCCATCGCCCATCGGTATGGGTCGAGAAGATACACGCTAGTCTACTCTGGTATATCGATGCCCCGTCTCGATACACCCACGACTAGGGACTTTGAAGGATGTACTTATGGACTACCATGTCCCCACTAGTATGATCCGCATCATAGTCCAGATAGTCAAGTACACATCCTAAGGGCTTTACCAACATGTAACAGAGAGACAATCAGTGCACACGTTAAGGTAAAGAGTAATCAGATAGCATACTATCATGTCGAGCAAGAAAGTCCTCCCTATATATGCCCCAGCATCCACTACAATATACATCCAATGTACAGTAATGGCCTCTAGGGCATACATATAACTAACAATCTCCCACTTGCACTAGGGCCATCTGTAGCAGTGGTTGTAGTATCTCATACTCAACCATCCCATAAAAGTCTCTCTCTGGGAATAGGCCTTCGTGAGTGGATCCGCCGTGTTGTCCTCTGAGTCTACTCTCCTAACCTCGATCAGCCTGGAGATCAACCATCTCCATGATCAGGCGATACTGCCATAAAATAAGTCTGGATCACTGATGGGACGGACGTTCCTTGGCAAAAGCCACAACTCCATTGTCACACAATGGGAGGAACATAGTTCATCTCATGAACCATTATACATCCAAACAGCCTCTTTGGTAGCATCTTAAGTAGCGATGTATCCTGCCTTTATCGTCTAGTATGTCACGGTATCTAGCTTGGAACTCTTCCAACATACCGTCCCTTTACTGAGGGTAAAGACAATGCCTGCGACTGACATTCAGTCGTCTTTATCACCCTGGAACACTTCCAGTGATTCTCCCCAGGATCACTTGATACCATCTCACTACAACTAGTGAGAATCCTAACATCCAATTAAATCTATCTCATAGATCCAAAACTCAGGATTAAGGAGGTATCACTTTGATCCTATATGGAGAATTATTGTGATAAACGGAGATTGACCGAGCGTAGCATAGGAAACTCCTTTCTTATCAAGAGTATGTCATCCACGTACTCTACGAGGATCACCACCATACTCCCTACTACCTTTTTGTATATACAAGGTTCATCTACCATTTTGATGATGTCAACTTCCTTGACAAACACATCAAAACAGACGTTCCAACTCCGCGATGCCTGATTTATCAGATAAAACATCTTGGACACGTTTCCGCTGCTCCCACTGTTTACGAAGCCCTCTGGCTGTGTACTTATAGACTCACTCTTCTAAAACATCATTTAGAAAAGCAGTCATGACACCCAACCACCAGATATCATAGTCATGGTATGTAGCCGTGGCAAGTAGGATCTGGATGGACTTAAGCATAGGTACTGGAAAAGGTTTCATCATTATCCATGCCTGGTCAATGACGAAAACCTTTAATAAATCTAGCTTTGAAAGACTCAACTTTTCCGTGTACACCAAGTAATCTTCTCAAGATATACTTGCTCCTGATGGGGATTTAACCTTTCAGATATAGCAACTAAAGTCCATACTTTGTTGGTGTATAAGGATTCCATCTCAGATCGCTAAGCATCCAGCCATTCTTACAGAGTCATACTCCTGATGGCCAGCTCGAAACTAGTTGGGTCATCATCTCATGATGCATTCCTCGCTCCCACTGTCATAGAGAAAACGAAGTATCTCTCAGGTGGGTGAGAAACCCTACTAGATCGGCGGAGAGTCTGAGGTTCGTTGGAATCTACTGAATCCTTCGGTTCTACCAAATCATCAACTCCAGTTTGTATAGCTGGAACGTTTTCAGTTCTACATAACAGACGTTGCCTCGAGCTTGTCCGGATTTTGCTTTTAGACATAGGCCGGACAACCCCAAATCTTAACTAACTTAAGATATGGGCTCTTCCCTTTCCATATCACATATGAAATGGTAGGCTTTGATTTGATTGAAACCCTGTTCAATAGGTATGCAACTTCTCAAGTGCATAACCCCCTTAAGGAAAAAGGTAACTCAGTAGTACTCATCATAGAGCACACCTTATCATATAGGGTGTGATTGCTCCGTCCCGATATACCATCGTGCTATGGTGTATACGGAGGAGTAATGCTGAGAGAGAATCTCATTCTCCTTTAGAATAGTCCAGGATTTCCGTGCTCAAGTATTCTCCTCCTTGATCTCATCAAAGGACATAATACTTTTACCCGTATATTGGTTCTCTACTTCTCGCTTATATTCTGTGAATATCTCAAAAGGTTCGGACATGTGCTTCAACAGGAACATAGGTCTGAAACTCGAAAGATCATCAGAGAATGTAATGAAGTATAAAGAATCTGTCCTGGCATGTGTAGACAGGGGACCTACATACATCAACATGTATCATCCCAAGAGTTCACTAACTCTTTCTCTGTTTCCAATAAACAGAGCTGGTGTCATCTTATCTTTGTGACATGACTGGCGAGTTTCACAAGATGTAAATTCAAACTAATTTAAATATGCATCTTTATGTAACTCTAGCTAGTCGGGTCGCATTGATATGACCTAGTCTACAATACCTCAAGAAGAATTCGTTCATTTCTGAACTTTTCCTCTTGTGTGTGTTCTGTATACAAAGAACTGTAGTTTGATTTAGAACATTAATGCTTTTAGATAACGTGCCTGAACCGATCAACTTTTGATATAGGAAATGTTCAAAACATTATCCAACAATACAAAATTTTATCATTTCTTTACTAATAAAGAGACAGATATGATTTTGTATATCAGGTTCGGTATCTAATAACATTCGTTCAGAATCAATATATTACAATACAGGGTGACAGTGACCAACAGACTTGGCTGCAACACTTGCCCCGTTTTCTGCCTCATGAAACTTATCACCCGTTCTCAGTTTTTCTACCCTTTTGTAGCCCTATGTAACAGATTACATATCTGGGATCCTGATCCGGTATCATATACCAGGATGCGGAGGATACTGAGAAACAGTTCTGTATAATGAACACACCCGAAGATGATGCATCAGCATGCACTCTCTTCGTTTGGGCGGCGCGGGAAATCTGGTATTCCCCAATTTCCTGCTCTGTCTTATAACAATTATAAGTTGGAGCGGGATCAACGTTCCCCAGCTCAGTATAACAAGCGGGTTCGGTCAATATTCCGTATTATTATCGATTAAGGCGTGATATGGTCGCTACCAGGAGAGAGAGAGAAGAAATCACTCAGCGTGCGCTCTGTCAAGAATAGATTGGTTATTATTTTATCTAATCAGGATGGCTCCCACTGCTTTTTATCAAATCTTCCTTCAAACCCTAAAAGGAAAGACTAGCCGGGATTAATTACACACTACAAGTTCGACAATCTTTCAGCCAGGCCAGTGTCGGTACTTTGAGGGAGGTCCCCCGTGCTTTCGCACGAACCTAATTAATGTAAACCTCGTTTTCCCAGAGGCGTAACCCCGTTGACACCTTTCTAGACACCTACTTGATCGGCTAATTGTAATGTATAAAACTCTTCCAGGAGTAACTCTTACTCGCAGCGGGTATCGGGATCCAACTATCTCATAGAAGGTATGCAATCTCATTGCAAATTTCAACACTTGAAATTCCTGATAATTTTGCCCCTAGCGTCCTATGTCCTTGACGGAGGCCAAACTACCCATAGTCCGCTAGTCAAGTTCAACCCGTCATTTCCTGATTGAATTAAACCCACCCGCACGACCCTTGACGGAGGCCAAACAACGCCGTACGAATACCCTAATCCAATCGCATCATATGCAAGCAGATAAGCACTAGTTAGCTACCGTACACTACGCCTTGACGGAGGCCAAACAACCGCAGCACGAATACTAACTAGTACTTATCTGAAATGATGGAGGGCTACGACAGGTTTTTCTGAAAACCTATTGCGTAATGAACTTGATATCGTTGTAGAATCAAATAAATTTTAAATGGAGTGATTTTGAGGCTTTTCTAGTTTTGCTAAAGGAGTCACTCCCGGTGAAGGGATCGTCGGTCCTTTCCTCGTCGAATGAGGTGCTGGATATATCATATATATCGCTGTGCAAAGCAAAAACACTTAAAAGCTATCAAAAGACAAACCGAGTGTGTAGCATCTGCCAGTTATTGCTAAAGGAGTCAGTCCCGGTGAAGGGATCTCGGTCCTTTCCTTATCGAATAAGGTGCAGGATATATCACATATACCGCTATGCAAAGCAAGAACTGTAGCTACCTGTTTTATTTTGAAATTCGATTCTACAACATCTTTAGGTTTCTTTTATTTCATTAATCATATTAATGAAGTCCCATCATTTAATGTACCTAAACATCACAGATAAATACGACGTACACTTATGCCATCCGCATTCGCCTCGATGTCCCCTCGTGCACCGTTAGGTTAGGTAACTAACGGCAGAGCGGGGCAGGGCTAGCGCGGGTGTAAAACATAAGTAACGGCTATATAATATATCATATATACTATATACTGTATCTATCACAGAACATCTCATGATCACATCACAGATATCGCAGCAGAAGAAACATATGAGATATTGGATATACTAGGACGTCCGTGTTTTCAATACGAGCCAGTATAAAACACGGATTCCACGGTCGTGATGAATAGCCAAACCCACACCCCTAGACCCCTACGAGAGCGGCAAGCAACCCTACCAATTGTAGAGTTAGGAGACCCGGACTCGACTCCTCGAGTTGGTCTCCCACTGGACTCCAGAACCCGGTTACTTGTGCCCTCCTCCATGGGTCTATCCTAGTGCGGAAAAGTAAATAATATACAAACGGTGACAACTTCCGCAACCTGGAAGCGCCCCAATAAAAGAATATTACATACAATTTTTTACATGAATGAAAATGAAAAACACTCATCTCACATAAAAACCCCCGGCTATTCAAACACGACGATCCAATATAACATATCCAGCAACACATAACATCACATGTCATCAACGTAAGTAAATATGCGCATCCCAATTGTCGTTGACATATAGCAACGAAACCGGCGATATCACATATTACACTTACGGTCACAGAAAAGAAAGTGTAAAACTACAACAGTTGGAATCCGCAACCACCTCAGACATCACATGCCTGATCAAATGAATTCTTTAGACATCGCATGCCTAACAATTATAAACCCCGCATTTTAGTCTCATTATCGAAAACTCTTTTCAATATCAAGTCGGGCAATTCAACAAGATTCCCGACAACCTGATCGAATACTCGTCGCAAACTTCAGTAGGCGGCCGCACCCCTGATACCGTCGACGAAGTGCACCAAGGCGGAACACCGCTACCGCGAGCACCCGAACGGATGCTTTCGGCGACGGGGTTCTCCTACAGTCACTTGGTCGGGGCTATGGAGTGAGGCTGTCTATTAAGTTTACCCGGCGAGTATCCGCGTACGCTACGTGATTGCGACGGACTTTTGATCACATCAAAATTCCGTGGCAACCGATCAAGTGAGACTAAACTGCTATGTTTATAATAATCATTCAGTTATCACATAACTACTTGTGAATTCCAATTATTGTATCCCATTCCGGATAAATAGAAAATGTCAAACTTTCCGATCGAACAATCGAACACCCAACTTTTCCCGATACAGATCAACACATGAAATAAGTCTAACAACATTCAGTTCGTGCCTCAGTACCAACGGTCCAGCCGTAGAAGGGTCAAGCCAACGCCTCACATGTGGCACGCCGTACTGCCCCAAACCCGAAGGTTCAAAGGGCAGTTCAAGACGGTCACATAATCGAGTTAAGGTTTGTTGTCTTCTAGAGGGTCCATCGCGTTACTTGCACTACTTAGAACGTCGTTAAACTTCGGAAAAATCCAGCACTTGGAAATTTCCCGACAAGGGAAAAATAGGGTATTTATATCCGGTCGATCTTTTTAACATATTCTAAAATTTATCCGGAAAGCCACACAGACAAAATTTGATAATCCAATCGAACAACGATTCCCAATACAACCCCAAAATACTCAACTGTTTACTGCATATAAAAAATTCCCAGAAAACTCAGCATATTAAAAAAGGAATTACTGTGCAAAAAGGAGTCAAAGACTCAACAGTAGCGCCGCGGAACAGCCGCGCCACGTGGGCTTAGGCCGCGGTTCCGCGCCGTTATGACGGAGTTAGATCTCCTTTTTTCACAGTATTTCATAAAAAACCCTGCTTGATTTTCTGCATATTTTTAATATGGAAAAAGACCAGATTTTAAAAAAAGGACAGAGAGCATATTTGTGATCGGGTTTCGGGTTCGTTCGGACTTCAAATTCCGTCTGGACTTCGCCTAAGGCTCTAGCTAGGCTCTGATACCACTGTAGGGTTCCTAGGCACCCTAGTGAGGTCTCACAAGGCATCGAACATGCCAATTTCTAAAATTAACGGTGCCTACAAACCCTAACAAGATCGTTGGCTAGATATTTAAGCGAAAAAGCAAACTAGTTAACACTTAACTAAGGGATACGGATATACAACCTTTGTAGATCCGTTTGTCCACCTCCATAGCTCCATGAAGAAGTCATCTCCGCTGTACAAATCTGAAATCCGGGCTCTTGTGTCGGCTTCATCGGAGAAGAAGCGGGTTAGGTCATCGACGACGTGCCGAAGATGATCTACGTCGAGGCATCGCTAAATCAAGCTCCGACTTCACCAAGTCAAGAAACTTATGAAGTAAACACACTCTACTACTTGGCAAGAGGTAGAGGATGAAGAAATAGGAAGTGGGTAGACTTTAGAATTGGATTTCTCACTCTAATTCTCACTTTGCCATTAAAGCTTGTGAAGCTTTTTCTTGAAGTGAAGAAGAAGAAGAAGATAAAGAGTATGATATGTTATTATGATAAATAGAAAATAAAACAATACTTATCATAATCTTTACCTTAGTTAAGTGTAGAGAATTGACTAAGGTTGGGTTGATGGTTAAGGTTAAGGATGAGAACAAAAAAGTCATCAAGTCAAAGCTTCATGAAGCTTTAACTAAAAACAAAAGAAGCCACCATTCATTTATCTTTCAATTTATTCAAAATGAATAAATAAATAAGATGAATGAATAAGTAAAACCCTAATCAACAACTTAACCTTGGTTTAATTCTTTACACTTAACCATAAAGCATGTATCATCAAACATGATACAATCAAGTGCACAAAATCATATCGCATATGCAATGCGCACAACCGAGCGAGAAAATCCATTTAAAGTGAACCGATACTAGTTAATGCAAAGTAATATATCAAATATATAATTATGCATTAAATCATTAAATCAACACTTGATTTAACGATCCGGTCATATCGCATATAACCGACTAGTAACCTATGTATCGGCTTATCGAATCAACGCTTGAATCGATAACTAGGTTATATCGCATACAACCATTCGACACATTGATCGCGAGAATGAAATACGGTATCACATACACGCATTATTCTCGGTCCCGCACATATCTCATATGCGCTCCTATTTCGTTTCGCTTGAGCCAGGAAACCTCTGCGTAGGACTCTAAAGACTCGTCAATACACCGGTAGCAGATGATGATCATATCAAACATCCACAAGCCGCAAGCGGTCTGCTAAACGTAACGGCCACCCGGGTATTGAGCGATCAGAAGATCGACGAGCAAGCCCGCTCACACTCCTGTGAATCCAACCAGTAACACTACCGTACAGTCCGGTCTGATCGTCTGATATGTTGCATATCTCGCCTAGGGGTGGTAAACGTCAGACCCCAATAGCTCAATAAGTCGTGTCGATATGAGGTCTATAACAATTCGAGAAACTACTGGTTACACTTACCAGTAAATCTCAGCAACCCTGGCCAGGGATTTCCTGTTATAGCCAATCGAACACAGCGCAACATCAACTCCCTATACCGGGAGAGACGAATCCCCTCCTATCGCTCATTGCCTCCATGTGACTCGGGACTGTACCCAAAAACCACCGTTTTGCACGCCCTCTTGGACGTGGTAAGATGGAAATCAAAGCACAGTGGGAACCACACAAGACTCTATGACGATCTCGGGTCAACAGACTACTCTGTACCAGTGTCACCAGAGAACTGCCATCTGACGTGAGGTATAATACCATCTGGGAGTTCTCGGCGAGTCCGTCCAGTGTACCCAGTCTCTACTGAGCACCCGCATATCATCCCTGATGTCAAACACCAATGGATATGGGATCATCCATCGCCCATCAGTATGGGTCGAGAAGATACACGCTAGTCTACTCTGGTATATCGATGCCCCGTCTCGATACACCCACGACTAGGGACTTTGAAGGATGTACTTATGGACTACCATGTCCCCACTAGTATGATCCGCATCATAGTCCAGATAGTCAAGTACACATCCTAAGGGCTTTACCAACATGTAACAGAGAGACAATCAGTGCACACGTTAAGGTAAAGAGTAACCAGATAGCATACTATCATGTCGAGCAAGAAAGTCCTCCCTATATATGTCCCAGCATCCACTACAATATACATCCAATGTACAGTAATGGCCTCTAGGGCATACATATAACTAACAATGGTATCTAGAACGCGCTGATTTATGGACAACACAACGACGATGTTCGCACCTAAAGGAAATTCCCAAGGGTCAAGTATAACGTTCATGTACTTAGGCGGGATGTACGTGCAAATATATGACGAAAAGAAAAAAATTCAGTAGAAAAGCATTCAACAGCCAATGATAAGAGGGATACATTGATTTAAATATACTACGCTACAGGAAAAAGGTCACCAAACAAAGGATCGGTGATACAAGGGTTAACAAAACAAAAAACAAAATTCTCCAGCTCTCTCTCTCTGCCTTCTCCAACACATCGAAGCAACGATTTTCGCGGGGAGTTGCTCCTCACCGATTCGCGCCATGCTCATCGGCGAAAGCGGACATGACAGCCCGCCGGGCTCTTATCTGACCCAGTAGATGGATCGAGCAATCCTTCAGAGCCCGAGTAATCAAGCGTGCCTCATAGAAACACTCGATCTTGTCCTCCGTCGTATCGAGAGTTGCCAAGGTCATCTCTACCAGATGAGGAGGAATATCGGCAAGTACGGACGAAAAGATCATCCGCGGCCAAATGGAACCCATAGGAAGGGGAGAGCCCCTACGAGTTAGGAGTTCGTACGTCACCGCGTCACATTCGGTATCGGTGAGAAGAGGATCCACTAGCCGCGCAACAAAACGAGGAATCATCTCCTCGACGGGCACCGCCCATGGTTGTCGACGAGCGTGGGGGCGGTTGCAAGCCATAACACTTGATCGGTTTCTCAAAGATGATCACCTTAAGGTCTAAATGGGTTTCTCTTTGAAGAGAGAAAGAAAGGCACGGTTTCAGTTTATAAAGGGGAGCATTCAATGCCATGCACAGAAAATGTTGTGCATGGTGGAACTATTCCCAAAAACCGGAAAAAGGGGAGAGCGTTGGAAATGAAAAGAGGTGACTCGTTGAAATCAGTGCAAGGAGACGAAACGACCCCATCAGCAGAGCCCACGTGCATTACAGAGAACTGAGCTCTGAGGAAGAGAATTAAATTCTCAAGGCAAGAACGAGAAAGGAAGAAAATGAAGGAGTGGAGGCGCTGCTGAAGAGACCCTTGCAATTATAAGATATGATAGGAAACGGTTCATCTTCCTTATTTCCTAGGAAGATCCAACGGCCACAAAAGTTACAGCGTTGCACTCACTTGCAAACACGTGAGAACAACGCTGTGGGGGCATTTGTTCCCTCATGGGAATTAAATAAAATACAGATACAACAACAGAAAAAAAAGAGAATTTAATTCTCCAGAGAGAAAAGAAGATTTCTTCAGAAAAGAAAGAAACCATACGTAAGAGAGGGAAAGAGATCATCTTATAAGTTCCCACAAAATAAAAAGAGAATTTAATTCTCAAACTAAGAGTTTAACTCTTCTGAATAAGAACTTAGTTCTTCCTTTGGTTGAAGATCTGCAGAAGTAGATCTCCCCATAAGTTGAGAATTTAATTCTCATCAGGGGGATTCTGCCATGCAGATCTAAAGCCTAAGGGAGGACCTAAATTCAGAGAATTTTATTCTCCTACAAAAGCACATAGGAATTTAATTCTTCCAACAAAGATAGGGTTTAACCCTTAATATAAGAACTTAGTTCTTCTTCATGGTTGAAGATCTGCAGAACCCATAAGTTGAGAATTTAATTTTCAACGGGGAGATTCTGCCATGCAGATCCAAAACTTAGAGGGAGAATTGGGTTTAAAGAATTTAATTCTTCCAAATATATAGGAATTTAATTCCTCAAAACAAAACCAGGGTTTAACCCTATAAAAGAATTTAATTCTTAAACAAGGGACTTTTCATGCACGTAAAAAGATCAAGTACCCAACCTGATCACGTGGCAACACGTGACCTTCCCCTCAATGGTCAAAAAAGAATGAATGAGATCGGGTCACATGCTCCCACGTGACCCTTGAACAAACTTTTCAAAAATAAAGGCGGAACAGACTTTGGGCGTCCTCACGTGTCCCCACGTGACCCCTGACAAACACCTCTTAAAAAAAAGAAGATGGAAAGAACTAAAGGATTAAAATCAAATGCATGGGCGCTGATTTATCTCAAAAACTATCTATTACCGCAATCAAGAACGGCGTCGCATTGCAGTTAGCCGGTGAGTACGGGTCGGTCCACAGGGATGTTGTGAATTTCCGATTCGCTCTTACGAGTTAATTCCGAAGGGTGTTCGGATTGGTTATTAAATCTAAAAACCTAATTATACTATCTAGGGCAATTGAATTAAAGTTCTAACTAGGGCAAGAAAATTAAATTTAATCTAGGGCAGGAATTGAAATTACCTAGGGCAAGAAAATAAATAAATCTACTTACTTTACAGATGGATCTCTCCAAACATTTACGCAGGGTTGTCAGATCTGAATAGATGAATTGAAGAGAGGCACCGATGCTCTCCATAAAGAGATCTGAATTTTATTATTAAAAGGAGGCATAAAAAATTACAATGATTAGAGTTCCTATTTATAAAGAATAGGAAACCCTAGGTTACATTTTGATTCGAATGTCTACAATTACAAAAATAGCCCTATAAAGACCAGTCAACGCCGCCACAAAAAATATTATAAAAATATTTTTTCCTGACTGCACTACCCTGCCGAAGAACCGCGGCCCGAGGCCTGGTTTGGCCGCGGTTCCGCGGTCAACCTAGAGAGTTGACTTGTGGGACTTCTTCTGCTGGCTTCTGATGACTTTTTATTTTTGTTTCTTCAGTACTTTTTTCATATTATTTTCTCGTTCTCTTCCAGATCTTTCCGGTGAACATTGTAATGGACTTCTCACCATTCGCTTTTATGTCGACGTCTTGAACCTTGCTTTGTGAATTGTTCCTTATGTAGGCTTGATCAAGAGTCTTCTGTTTGTTGGTCAAAGTCTCACTTTTACGTCGTATTTACATCATTTTCACTGTTTTCTGTCCAAGAACCTGTAACCTGTAACATGTAGCAGACATGCGTCAAAAGCACCTGTTTATTTATAAAAAGAATACGAATGGGGAATATAATAATGCAATATTATGGTGTGAACAAATACCCCCAAACTTATCTTTTACTCGTCCTCGAGCAAACTTATTTTTTTATTCTCAACAAAAAACCTAACCGCACTTTCGCAGGGAAACGCGATTGCACTGAGCCCGTGCAACAAGCCGTTAAACCTCTAGGTGTCCCTAGTAGGAGGAGTGTTGTCTCCTGAGGGTTTTCAGCGGATACTACCTACAAAATCCTATCAATTCGGCGCATTAACTTTTATTCTCCAATTAGGTTTTCTAACAAGGAATTCTATTATCTTTGACCCGTAAATTATCCACCTATATTCTTCACACTTCCTCATTATTTAACTTAAGATTATATATGTTCTATAAACTTACTTAGCTTTCGGCATCTTTTAAGTTTTCCTTCTAGGGTTCCATCTCCACTTAGGAATTTTTATCAACTCTATTAAAGATACAAGTTCTATTCTTCATTCCTTTCTCTTATCTAAACTCTAATCATATATCCCCACGTGTGTGTATAAATCACCCCTACACTTGGAAATTCAAATCAAGCAATCATACCCTTGTCCGTTGTCCAAAGTACTTATTAGTAGGTGAATTTTTAATTGAATTTTGCTTACACATCCTTCATGCGACCGTTAATACTTCTTGAGGTACCAACGACCGATTACAAAATGCGTTTGCACTTTAAAGAGTAATTCCTAGTTTTGCAACACCCAAGGCTTTTAGCAGTGACTCCCAAACCAGTTGGTCTAAGGCACTAGGTGATGAAGCACCCTCGCTAAATATTTTTCTATTTTTGCAGCCTTAAGTAATCACAAAAACCAGTGTTCATTTTTTTTTTCTTTATTCACTTTTTTTTTCTTTTATTTTCTTCGTATTAGAGACTTTAGACAAGAGCATTTCAAGGTCTCTTCTACTATTCCAAGTTTCAAGATGTGTGATAGTGCAAATTGTAGGGTATACATTTTCAGAATCTAGACTTAAGCGAGGAACTATTTTTCAAACTTATACTCTAATAAGAGCATCAATACTTTTCCTTTGTTTCGACTTAACCCAAGAAGTGAACCCAAAATTTGCCTATTTCTAAATAAACTACAAACACATATACTTTCTACCGTTAAACTTTAAGGAAGGTTATTTTTAGGTTTTTAATTTACTACGTCTAAAATCTAGTTGTTCCTAGCTAGTTAACCTATTTGTCAAACTCTAGTCAAATAAGCCAAAATTGAATACAATAATTTTTATAATTTTTGAATTTTTAGATTTTTATGGGTTTTCAAATAAATATGCAAATGCAAAAATATGTACAAATGAATGCGAAGGAAGAAGACGTACCGAGCGTACCCCCAAACTTGAACTTGACAGTGTCCTCACTGTCATGCTAAACCAAGAGGGTCAAAAATGCCGGTACTCCCCTGTTTATTTATTTACAAAATCTTTTTTTATATTTTTTTTTAATGTTTTAAATTTTTTTTGTTTATTTTATTATAGAAAAAGAAAACAAAAAATATATGTACATATATACAACAAGGTTCCCCCCAAACTTAAGCTTGGCCTTACACAAGCCAAAGGTTAGCACCAACTATTCAAAAATCTTATCGTGGTAATGGCCGAGTTAGTGAAATAATGGGGTGTAGAGGAAAGAAATGAGAAACACACGAGACCGTGTGGGAAGAAGAATGGTAGAATATGGTCTCGGTGGGGGAGAAGAATGGCGGAAAGGAGAAAGAAGTGTAGCACGAACTTGAGGGTGTAAATCGAGTGAATAAATTAGCGCAACTTGTGATAACCGATGTGTTAAAAGCGATTGCGCTAACCTATCAACCCGTCAAGAAATGGGATCAGATCCCTCAAGATTCGCAAGAAAACATGGGTACGCCGAACTTGGTATAGGAGATGAAAGCGTAACGGTCACTTGTACGGTCGGAAAAATAGGAAGGACGAAAGGGAGTGAATTAGGGATAGTATCATTCTCACCATAGTAAACTGTCTCGAACTTAAAAGATTCCATCAATGGTTCGAAACTACTGTAATCAACCGAGTCTGATGGTTCAACTAACCCATCTGAAAATGTAAAAGACTCAAACTCGGGCGGTGAGTCATCAACATCGTCCGAAAAAGTGAAACACTCGTATGTGTTAACGTCTGTGAGAACTGTGTCAGATTCAAAAGAAAATTTTTCAAGCTCACGGTCTTCAAGCGTGGTCGGAACGATGGAAAGGAGGGAGGGTGATATAACAATTAAAGGTTCATGAGGATGAATTGGAAAATCAGACACATCAAACAAAAATGGTTCAACCTCAATATGATCCTCAAAACTCTCCTCATTGCTATCCTCATAATTTTCCTCAATATTTAACTCATCCATGCCATTATCATCAAAATCAAGACGCATATGAAGTTCGGGAGAAACATTTAATAACTCGGGACGATGAATAGGACACAAAATTTCAATCAAATCTACGGGTTCATCATCCAAAATTTTCCCGGCGTCTATATCCTCAATCAAGTGAAAGTTAATTTCTTTAGACACCTCCTCAAAAGCATGGATGTTTATCAATGTAGGTTCTAGAGTCGAGGTGTAAAGGTCAAACGGATTAGGTGTGGTTTCACTCAAAAGGGGTTCTTCACAATTTGGCAAATCAAGCACCACAAAATCACACAACTCATTTTTATTTCCAACTTGTGAGTCAGTTTGGACAATCGATGGAAAACCGGAGTTGTGGGCTTCAATTGGGTATGGGTAGGTTTGATTTGGAAATCCTCTCTCATTCTCACTCTCTCCAACCGCCTCCTTATACATTGAAAAATTTGAAGCTAGTTGGAAACTAGCTACCGGTTCACTAGGTTGCATAAGGGCGGCCACGGACGCTTCCACATTCCTAGTCATTTTGTTTGTTGCTGCGATATATGCCTCCAACGACTCTTCCGGACTAGACTTGGGTGGTGAGGGGGTTTCGGTAAAATATTCGAAATCGTGTGGATATGCAAAACTCCCAACAGGCTGTGTAGAATCAATGTCTAGTGAAGGTGGGAAAGTCGGGTAGGACTGGTAGGAAGTGGGTGGTTGGACAGGGGTAGGGTCAACATGTGGATAAAAAGATGAATAATCGTGCGGATCCCTAAAACTAGATGAGTGGAGAGGGGTGAAAGATCGACTGCGAGATTGAGCAATATGCTCAGCAATGGACATCGGCTTAGGAGTGACAGAAGGACTTGAAAAAATGGTATCAACATATGGAGGTGGTAAAGGTTGACTTGGTTGACACAAAGTGGGTTGAAAAGTCAAACTGTTTCTCCTAGACGCTTCTATTCGATCTTTCAAGGAAATTTTTGGCACGGAAGGATCGTCTTTAAATTGACCTAACAAATTGACGTACGACGCAAAATTAGGTTCGGGATACCAAAGTTCGGCAAGTGATTTATTATGTGGGGTACCCATGTTGTAAGAAAGGGTGAAAAGAAAGAAAGATGGGTGGTGGTGCAAGGATTTATTTGCGGCAAAAGTTTGCAAGTTTTCTAATAAAAATTTTCCTTTTTTCTTTTTCTCTTTATTTGGAAATTGTTGCAAAAAAGATTTTGATAAAAGATATGCAACAGAAAAATATTACTTGCAATCTATTTCTAATTTAAACTAAGCGCAAAAATCCTGCACAAGATTTGTTATATGGAAGGGAATATATTTTATAGCTCACGGAATCCTGCAGGAATTTCCAGAAAAGATATTTCTAAATATACAGAGAAGAAACAGAGGAACTTACAGAGAAAATTTGGACAAATGTTGCCACCAAACGGCATCTTTTCCGCGGCCTAACAGAGGGTCCCACCGCGGTTCCGCGGTTCTCTAGCCGGCACGGTTCCCAAAAATTTTTCTCACGTGCTAACTCATCGAGGTGGTCGCGGTTCAGCGGTACAAAGTAGGTTTCGGCGGCGGAAACGCGGCACGATGGGGGTTCAAATCTCCAGAAAAATTCTACTGTTCTTTTTTTGAAATTCTTCTCTGTTCTGATCTCCTGATTTCTGTTTCGCCTTCTGGAAATTTCCAGATCCGTCTCGATTGTTCCTGCAAGATTCATACAACAAAGTACCCTTTCCAAAAAAAATAACAATTGATATATTTTTATAATTTTTGGATTTTTTTAGATTTTTATGATTTTTAATTTAAGATTATCCCAAAATTGCAAAAAGGAAAGTTCTACGCCATCCCCGGCAACGGCGCCATTTGATTTATCTCAAAAACTATCTATTACCGCAATCAAGAACGGTGTCGCATTGCAGCTAGCCGGTGAATACGGGTCGGTCCACAGGGATGTTGTGAATTTCCGATTCGCTCTTACGAGTTAATTCCGAAGGGTGTTCGGATTGGTTATTAAATCTAAAAACCTAATTATACTATCTAGGGCAATTGAATTAAAGTTCTAACTAGGGCAAGGAAATTAAATTTAATCTAGGGCAGGAATTGAAATTACCTAGGGCAAGAAAATAAATAAATCTACTTACTTTACAGGTGGATCTCTCCAAACATTTACGCAGAGTTGTCAGATCTGAATAGATGAATTGAAGAGAGGCACCGATGCTCTCCATAAAGAGATCTGAATTTTATTATTAAAAGGAGGCATAAAAAATTACAATGATTAGAGTTCCTATTTATAAAGAATAGGAAACCCTAGGTTACATTTTGATTCGCATGTCTACAATTACAAAAATAGCCCTATAAAGACAAGTCAACGCCGCCACAAAAAATATTATAAAAATATTTTTTCATGACTGCACTACCCTGCCGCGGAACCGCGGCCCGAGGCCTGGTTTGGCCGCGGTTCCGCGGTCAACCTAGAGAGTTGACTTTTGGGACTTCTTCTGCTGGCTTCTGATGACTTTTTATTTTTGTTTCTTCAGTACTTTTTTCTTATTATTTTCTCGTTCTCTTCCAGATCTTTCCGGTGAACATTGTAGTGGACTTCTCACCATTCGCTTTTGTGTCGACGTCTTGAACCTTGCTTTGTGAATTGTTCCTTATGTAGGCTTGATCAAGAGTCTTCTGTTTGTTGGTCAAAGTCTCACTTTTACGTCGTCTTTACATCGTTTTCACTGTTTTCTGTCCAAGAACCTGTAACCTGTAACATGTAGCAGACATGCGTCAAAAGCACCTGTTTATTTATAAAAAGAATAAGAATGGGGAATATAATAATGCAATATTATGGTGTGAACAAATACCCCCAAACTTATTTTTTGCTCGTCCTCGAGCAAACTTATTTTTTTATTCTCTACAAAAAATCTAAACGCACTTTCGCAGGGAAACGCGATTGCACTGAGCTCGTGCAACAAGCCGTTAAACCTCTAGGTGTCCCTAGTAGGAGGAGTGTTGTCTCCTGAGGGTTTTCAGCGGATACTACCCACAAAATCCTATCAATTCGGCGCATTAACTTTTATTCTCCAATTAGGTTTTCTAACAAGGAATTCTATTATCTTTGACCCGTAAATTATCCACCCATATTCTTCACACTTCCTCATTATTTAACTTAAGATTATATATGTTTTATAGACTTACTTAGCTTTCGGCATCTTTTAAGTTTTCCTTCTAGGGTTCCATCTCCACTTAGGAATTTTTATCAACTCTACTAAAGATACAAGTTCTATTCTTCATTCTTTTCTCTTATCTAAACTCTAATCATATAACCCCACGTGTGTGTATAAATCACCCCTACACTTGGAAATTCAAATCAAGCAATCATACCCTTGTCCGTTGTCCAAAGTACTTATTAGTAGGTGAATTTTTAATTGAATTTTGCTTACACATCCTTCATGCGACCGTTAATACTTCTTGAGGTACCAACGTCCGATTACAAAATGTGTTTGCACTTTAAAGCGTAATTCCTAGTTTTGCAACACCCAAGGCTTTTAGCAGTGACTCCCAAACCAGTTGGTCTAAGGCACTAGGTGATGAAGCACCCTCGCTAAATATTTTTCTATTTTTGCAGCCTTAAGTAATCACAAAAACCAGTGTTCATTTTTTTTCTTCTTTATTCACTTTTTTTTTCTTTTTTTTTCTTCGTACTAGGGACTTTAGACAAGAGCATTTCAAGGTCTCTTCTACTATTCCAAGTTTCAAGATGCGTGATAGTGCAAATTGTAGGGTATACATTTTCAGAATCTAGACTTAAGCTAGGAACTATTTTTCAAACTTATACTCTAATAAGAGCATCAATACTTTTCCTTTGTTTCGACTTAGCCCAAGAAGTGAACCCAAAATTTGCCTATTTCTAAATAAACTACAAAGACATATACTTTCTACCGTTAAACTTTAAGGAAGGTTATTTTTAGGGTTTTTAATTTACTACGTCTAAAATCTAGTTGTTCCTAGCTAGTTAACCTATTTGTCAAACTCTAGTCAAATAAGCCAAAATTGAATACAATAGTTTTTATATTTTTTGAATTTTTAGATTTTTATGGGTTTTCAAATAAATATGCAAATGCAAAAATATGTACAAATGAATGCGAAAGAAGAAGACGTACCGAGCGTACCCCCAAACTTGAACTTGACAGTGTCCTCACTGTCATGCTAAACCAAGAGGGTCAAAAATGCCGGTACTCCCCTGTTTATTTATTTACAAAATCTTTTTTTATATATTTTTTTTAATGTTTTAAATTTTTTTTGTTTATTTTATTATAGAAAAAGAAAAAAAAATATATGTACATATATACAACAAGGTTCCCCCCAAACTTAAGCTTGGCCTTACACAAGCCAAAGGTTAGCACCAACCATTCAAAAATCTTATCGTGGTAATGGCCGAGTTGGTGAAATAATGGGGTGTAGAGGAAAGAAATGAGAAACACACGAGACCGTGTGGGAAGAAGAATGGTAGAATATGGTCTCGGTGGGGGAGAAGAATGGCGGAAAGGAGAAAGAAGTGTAGCACGAACTTGAGGGTGTAAATCGAGTGAATAAATTAGCGCAACTTGTGATGACCGATGTGTTAAAAGCGATTGCGCTAACCTATCAACCCGTCGAGAAATGGGATCAAATCCCTCAAGATTCACAAGAAAACATGGGTACGCCGAACTTGGTATAGGAGATGAAAGCGTAACGGTCACTTGTACTGTCGGAACAATAGGAAGGACGAAAGGGAGTAAATTAGGGATAGTATCATTCTCACCATAGTAAACTGTCTCGAACTTAAAAGATTCCATCAATGGTTCGAAACTACTGTAATCAACCGAGTCTGATGGTTCAACTAACCCATCTGAAAATGTAAAAGACTCAAATTCGGACGGTGAGTCATCAACATCGTCCGAAAAAGTGAAACACTCGTATGTGTTAACGTCTGTGAGAACTGTGTCAGATTCAAAAGAAATTTTTTCAAGCTCACGGTCTTCAAGCGTGGTAGGAACGATGGAAAGGAGAGAGGGTGATATAACAGTTAAAGGTTTATAAGGATGAATTGGAAAATCAGACACATCAAACAAAAATGGTTCAACCTCAATATGATCCTCAAAACTCTCCTCATTACTATCCTCATAATTTTCCTCAATATTTAACTCATCCATGCCATTATCATCAAAATCAAGACGCATATGAAGTTCGGGAAAAACATTTAATAACTCGGGACGATGAATTGGTCACAAAATTTCAATCAAATCTACGGGTTCATCATCCAAAATTTTCCCGGCGTCTATATCCTCAATCAAGTGAAAGTTAATTTCTTTAGACACCTCCTCAAAAGCATGGATGTTTATCAATGTAGGTTCTAGAGTCGAGGTGTAAAGATCAAACGGATTAGGTGTGGTTTCACTCGAAAGGGGTTCTTCACAATTTGGCAAATCAAGCACTACAAAATCACACAACTCATTTTTATTTTCAACTTGTATGTCAGTTAGGACAATCGATGGAAAACCGGAGTTGTGGGCTTCAATTGGGTATGGGTAGGTTTGATTTGGAAATCCTCTCTCATTCTCACTCTGTCCAACCGCCTCCTTATACACTAAAAAATTTGAAGCTAGTTGGAAACTAGCTACCGGTTCACTAGGTTGCATAAGGGCGGCCACGGACGCTTCCACATTCCTAGTCATTTTGTTTGTTGCTACGATATATGCCTCCAACGACTCTTCCAAACTAGACTTGGGTGGTGAGGGGGTTTCGGTAAAATATTCGAAATCGTGTGGATATGCAAAACTCCCAACAGGCTGTGTAGAATCAATGTCTAGTGAAGGTGGGAAAGTCGGGTAGGACTGGTAGGAAGTGGGTGGTTGGACAGGGGTAGGGTCAACATGTGGATAAAAAGGTGAATAATCGTGCGGATCCCAAGAACTAGATGAGTGGAGAGGGGTGAAAGATCGACTGCGAGATTGAGCAATATGCTCAGCAATGGACATCGGCTTAGGAGTAACAGAAGGACTTGAAAAAGTGGTATCAACATATGAAGGTGGTAAAGGTTGACTTGTTTGACATAAAGTGGGTTGAAAAGTCAAACTGTTTCTCCTAGACGCTTCTATTCGATCTTTCAAGGAAATTTTTGGCACGGAAGGATCGTCTTTAAATTGACCGAACAAATTGACGTACGACGCAAAATTAGGTTCGAGATACCAAAGTTCGGCAAGTGATTTATTATGTGGGGTACCCATGTTGTAAGAAAGGGTGAAAAGAAAGAAAGATGGATGGTGGTGCAAGGATTTATTTGCGGCAAAAGTTTGCAAGTTTTCTAATAAAAATTTTCCTTTTTTCTTTTTCTCTTTATTTGAAAATTGTTGCAAAAAAGATTTTGATAAAAGATATGCAACAGAAAAATATTACTTGCAATCTATTTCTAATTTAAACTAAGCGCAAAAATCCTGCACAAGATTTGTTATATGGAAGGGAATATATTTTATAGCTCACGGAATCCTGCTGGAATTTCCAGAAAAGATATTTCTAAATATACAGAGAAGAAACAGAGGAACTTACAGAGAAAATTTGGACAAATGTTGCCACCAAACGGCATCTTTTCCGCGGCCTAACAGGGGGTCCCACCGCGGTTCCGCGGTTCTCTAGCCGGCACGGTTCCCAAAAAATTTCTCACGTGCTAACTCATCGAGGTGGCCGCGGTTCAGCGGTACAAAGTAGGTTTCGGCGGCGGAAACGTGGCACGATGGGGGTTCAAATCTCCAGAAAAATTCTACTGTTTTGTTTTTGAAATCCTTCTCTGTTCTGATCTCCTGATTTCTGTTTCGTCTTCTGGAAATTTCCAGATCCGTCTCGATTGTTCCTGCAAGATTCACACAACAAAGTACCCTTTCCAAAAAAAAATAGCAATTGATATATTTTTATAATTTTTGGATTTATTAGATTTTTATGATTTTTAATTTAAGATTAACCCGAAATTGCAAAAAGAAAAGTTCTACGCCATCCCCGGCAACGGCGCCATTTGATTTATCTCAAAAACTATCTATTACCGCAATCAAGAACGGCGTCGCATTGCAGCTAGCCGGTGAGTACGGGTCGGTCCACAGGGATGTTGTGAATTTCCGATTCGCTCTTACGAGTTAATTCCGAAGGGTGTTCGGATTGGTTATTAAATCTAAAAACCTAATTATACTATCTGGGGCAATTGAATTAAAGTTCTAACTAGGGCAAGGAAATTAAATTTAATCTAGGGCAGGAATTGAAATTACCTAGGGCAAGAAAATAAATAAATCTACTTACTTTACAGGTGGATCTCTCCAAACATTTAAGCAGGGTTGTCAGATCTGAATAGATGAATTGAAGAGAGGCACCGATGCTCTCCATAAAGAGATCTGAATTTTATTATTAAAAGGAGGCATAAAAAATTACAATGATTAGAGTTCCTATTTATAAAGAATAGGAAACCCTAGGTTACATTTTGATTCGCATGTCTACAATTACAAAAATAGCCCTATAAAGACCAGTCAACGCCGCCACAAAAAATATTATAAAAATATTTTTTCCTGACTGCACTACCCTGCCGCGGAACCGCGGCCCGAGGCCTGGTTTGGCCGCGGTTCTGCGGTCAACCTAGAGAGTTGACTCGTGGGACTTCTTCTGCTGGCTTCTGATGACTTTTTATTTTTGTTTCTTCAGTACTTTTTTCATATTATTTTCTCGTTCTCTTCCAGATCTTTCCGGTGAACATTGTAGTGGACTTCTCACCATTCGCTTTTGTGTCGACGTCTTGAACCTTGCTTTGTGAATTGTTCCTTATGTAGGCTTGATCAAGAGTCTTCTGTTTGTTGGTCAAAGTCTCACTTTTACGTCGTCTTTACATCGTTTTCACTGTTTTCTGTCCAAGAACCTGTAACCTGTAACATGTAGCAGACATGCGTCAAAAGCACCTGTTTATTTATAAAAAGAATAAGAATGGGGAATATAATAATGCAATATTATGGTGTGAACAGGCGCCCTCACGTATCCCCACATGATCCCTATCAAATCCTTTTGAAATCCAGTGCATGGATACCCATCACGTGCCCACACGTGATGGCCGTGAAGACTAAAGTGTTTAACACTTACCTGCATATTCTGAGAATAAAATAAAAGAAGTTCGGGCCCAACACTGTTTTGTGCGCTGCATCCTTAGTGTTTAACACTTTTTTTAGTGCATCACGTGGGAACACGTGATCACCAGATATGTGCTAGTGTTTAACACTATATCCAAAACAGTCTTAGCCCAAATTGGCTAAGTCTTCCAGAGGCAAGACTCCCCTTTGATTGAACCTCAAACACACTTTTGTCTTCCAAAATTGTTCATCTCATGTGACATTCAAAGTAGAACCCAGAGCCTTTCAGACAACTTTGGTTCAAGGGTACATCTCTCCACACCTCTGATGCATGTCGTTGTAATTCTTCAACGTCTTCAGAGAGGTGGTGGGTCCCAATGGCCAATAACTATCTGGTGCATTTCCAGATCCATGTTGGCATCTGAACTTGGACCGCAATGTCCCTAAACTAAACAATAGAGCTCAAATACTCTTTTATTGGATCTAAATGATCCTGTTAAGTAGATCTTAGTCTAAAATTAGACTAACGTATTCTTAACAAACATTTAAGTTGATCTTAATCCCAAATGAGATTAACGATCCTTAAATCAATCCAACTACAAATCCCCCAACCAATATTGGTTCAAGGGTACATCTCTTCACTCCACTGATATTTGTCGTTGTAATCCTTCAACGTCTTCAGAGAGGTGACGGGTCCCGCCAACCAGACATTTCACGGACTGTGGGGTCCTTAAACTCATGGACTATGATGTCCTTGTTCCCCTCCGAATGGCGGCTCGTAGACCTGGGCGTCTAGGCCTGAGATTCGGGGCAGATGCTAATTGGTGCTATCCGTCCACCTCTCCGAAGATGCCAAGTTGATTTATGGTACCGTGTATCGGAGGTTTAAACGGATGCGTCCGATGTAGAAGACTTCGTCAGATTCCCCCTCGTTTGAGGGGTTTTTGATTATGGGAACGCTCTTCCCTGCAGGCGCAAGCCCCTGCAGTTAATTACGCTACCGCATCGCGGTAACAACTTTCTCCTTCTCCAGCTGGTCACTTCGTGTCGTGGATGTTTGTTTTGTGTTTGGTTGCCTGTGGATTGTATACGGAGACTAAGTTATGTTGTCGCCCGTAGGACGTGGATTAGTCCAAATCCGTATCTTCTTAGATTTGGGTTTGGGGTTTTGGTTTAAGGATACGTTAGCCATTTTTGAGGCTAAGATCAACTCAAACGTTCGTTAAGGACACGTTAGTCTGATTTGAGACTAAGATCGACTTAACGGGATCGTTTAGATCCGACAAAAGAGCATTTGAGGGCTCTATTGTTCCAGTTTAGGGACATGATGGTCCATTTAATGTATGGCCGTCGGGACCCGTCACCTCTCTGACGACGTTGAAGGATTACAACGACAGATGTCAGAGGAGTTCAGAGATGTACCCTTGAACCAAAGTTGGTTGGGAGACCTGTAGTCCAATTTGGGACTAAAGTCTGTTTGAGGGTTTAAGCATACGTTAGCCGTATTTGAGGCTAAGGTTAACTTAAACGTTTGTTAAGGATACGTTAGTCCAGTTTGAGACTAAGATCAACTTAACGGGATCGTTTAGATCCGACAAAAGAGCGTTTGGGCTCTATTGTTCCAGTTTAGGGACATGGTGGTCCATTGCCAGTTTAGGGACATAGTGGTCCATGTTCCAGTTTAGGGACATGGTGGTCCATCATTCCCGTTTTGGGGGCAAATGTTAGTTTAAGGACGCATTAGTCCATGAGTTTAAGGACCCCACAGTCCGTATTAATGTGTGGTTGTCGGGACCCGTCACCTCTCTGAAGACGTTAAAGGATTACAACGACCAATATCAGAGGAGTTCAGAGATGTACCCTTGAACCAATGAGTTGGTTGAAAGAGCAGATGTGCTCAGTTCAAGATGATTTGAGGACTTATGGCCAGTTTGGGCTAAGTCCAATTATGTTTGAAATATTGGCCCTTAAGGCCATTAGACATTTGTCTGGGTTCAGCCCCTCGTCATTCAGCGGTGTTAAACAGAGGTTTGGGGGCTCTGACAACATTTTGTCTTTGATTTCCTCAATTTTGAGATTCATTTGGAGGAGGGACTTTTGTCTCTGGAAAATTAGCCAATTTGGCTAAAAGTCGTGTTAAACACTTAGAGAACAACAGTGTTGAACACTGGAGATAGAACTCTCAAATTAGTGTTAAACACTAAAAGACAATCAGTGTTAAACACTGGAGATATAATCTTCAATTTAGTGTTAAACACTAGAAATAATCAGTGTTAAACACTTGAAATATAATCTTCAATTTAGTGTTAAACACTGGAAATATAATCCCCAAATTAGTGTTAAACACTAAAGAAAGAGGGGTCACGTGTGGACACGTGAGAGCGCCCAAAGGGGGGACCAGATCCCTTTCTTCGTTCTGCAATTAAGTGTTAAACACTTTTCATTTCCTGGCCATCACGTGTGGGCACGTGATAGGCATCCATCCATTGGATATTAAAGGGATTTGTTAGGGGTCACGTGGGGACATGTGAGGGCGCCCTAAATGTGGAGCCAGATCTCCTTTTGTTTTATCCTCAAATCTGCGAATAAGTGTTAAACACTTTTATTTTTATTTTAGAGCATCACGTGTTGGCACGTGATGGGGATCTGTGCGCCAATTGTTAAAGCATTTGCTAAGGGGTGACGTGATAACACGTGAGGGCGCCCAAAGCTTTCATTTCCTTTGCTTTTTCTTTCTGCGTTTTGGGAGTCACGTGGGAGCACGTGAGGCATTGCCTCAAAGCTTTCCTCCTTCTCATTTCTGGGGATCTCTTCAGGGGTCACGTGGGGACACGTGACCTTGGTCTTTTGCATGCATGGAGATCTTTCAAGTCTCTTTTTTAAGAATTAAATTCTCTGTAGAGTTAAACCCTAATTTTGTTTTGAAGGAATTAAATTTCTATTGTGAAAGAATTAAATTCTTATTTAGGGTAAAACCTTAATTTCTTTTTAAAGGAATTAAATTCCCAGATATGTAAAAGAATTAAATTCTTGATTAGGGTTAAACCCTAGTTTCATTTTAGGAGGAATTAAATTCCTGTGAGTTTAGGAGAATTAAATTCTCAAAACTCAATTCCCCTTCTAAGTTTAGGATCCGCATGGCAGGATCTCGACCCGATGAGAATTAAATTCTCATCCTATGGGGAGATGTGCTCTGTACAGATCTTCAACCAGAAGAAGAACTAAGTTCTTTATTTTCAGAAGAGTGACTCTTAAATTTTGAGAATTAAATTCTCTTTTTGAAGTTGATATTTTTCCCTTTTCTCACCTAGGGTTTTCTTTGTTGAGAATTAGATTCTCCTTTCATTTCTTCCCTTTTGAGAATTAAATTCTCCTCTTTCTGTTTTTCTCTCCAAAAAAGGTCCCCTCTCTTCTTTTCTTGGCTCCTATTTATAGGAGAAGGAAAAGAATCAATTTGTTTAGCAAATCTCTCATTGAAAGATTTGATTTGATTTCATAATTAATATGATCCTTTAGATCATTTAGTGAATTTTATTCACCGTTGGATTTTAAATCCAAAGATATTCTGTTTGTTATTTTCGGTGAGATTTTAGGAAAATCTTTTCTTGTATCAAATCTTTCCATAAATTGGTTATCTTTAATCACCATTGGATTTTTAATCCAACGGTCCCCATGATCCTTTTCCATTTGGAAAGATTTAGAGAAATTTAGAATTTTAATTCTATTTCGAAAGATTTTAGAGAAATTTAGAATTTTAATTCTATTAAACTGTAAGGCTTTCAAAGCCTGTCACGTGCTGGCACGTGACCCTTGGTCACGCGTGAGCACGTGACCCTCAAATTGGTTCTTTTAACAGCCGCTTGTTTGTGTTGTTGTTTTAACCATCACGTGTCAACACGTGACCATTGGTCACGTGTAAGCACGTGATACCTCGTTGAGGTATTTTCTGACTTTTAGAATTGAATTATTTTCATTATTTTAGAGGCCTTAAAAGCCCATCACGTGTCTGCACGTGACCCATGGTCACGTGTGAGCACGTGATGCCCCATTGGGGTCTTTTCTGAGTTTTTATTATATCTTTTAACTCCTCCAGCGGGTTCTTATAGGTCTATCACGTGTGGACACGTGATGCCTCATAACTTTTGATCCCGGATGAATTATGAGGCCCATAATATATCAAATCGAAGGGTTTTTCGAGATTCTTCCAATACCATCAAAATTTAATAGTTCCTCCTTCGAAAACTTATCAAAATACAGGCCGGAAGATATTGGTTCGCATTTTCTTAAGCGTATCGCTGCCATTTGATACCTTGGACTCTTCTGCGCAGAAATTTTTGGCGGGAACAGTCCTTAATCTCGGACTGTGGGGTCCTTAAACCCATGGACTATGATGTCCTTAACCTCGGACTGTGGGTCCTTAAACCCATTGGACTATGATGTCCTTAACCTTGGACTGTGGGTCCTTAAACCCATGGACTATGATGTCCTTAACCTCGGACTGTGGGTCCTTAGGCCCATGGACCGAGATGTTCTTAAACTAACATTGGACCGTAATGTCCTTAAACTAACAATGGACCGTAAAGTCCCTAAACTAAAATAATAGAGCACAAATGCTCTTTTGTTGGATCTAAATGATCCTGTTAAGTTGATCTTAATCTGAAATTAGACTAACGTATCCTTAACATACGTTTAAGTTGATCTTAGTCTCAAATGAGACTAACGTATCCTTAAACCCAACTCAAAACCCAATCTAAGAAAATACGGATTTGGACTAATCCACGCCCTACGGGCGACAACATAAATTAGTCTCCGTATACAATCCACGGGCAACCAAAAATTAAACAAACAAACACACGACACGAAGTGACCATCTGGAGAAGGAAAAAGTTGTTACCGCGATGCGGTAGCGTAATTAACTACAGGGGCTTGCGCCTACAGGAAAGAGCGTCCCCACAATCAAAAACCCCTCAACGAGGGTGAATCTGACGAAGTCTGCTACATCGGCCGCATGTAACAACCCTGATTTTCCTATACACTTTTCTATACAAATTTTTTTCAAAATCCATAAAGAAGTATTTTAACCTGAGCACAATATATAAGTAATTATTTTGTTTTTAAATAACTCCATTTTTAGTGTACATAAAATTGTTTTAAGATTAAAGTATACTTGGGGTATTTAATGTTGCTGTTACCACTTTAAGTAATTATTTCACACCGTAATTACAAGAAGGAGCTTATGGCTCATTGGTAAGACCTTGCACTGCTGAACCAAGCCACTAAAGTTCAAATCCCCTGCCCTGCATTATTTTTAATATTGTTTGTTTTAAATTTTATAGGAGCCCAACAGTTCAACAGCCATAACTCCAAAATTTCTCACTACACCCAAAAAGTTAAAAGTTCCAGTGGCTACCTCCGGCGACCCCCCAACTTCCGGCACCCCGAGTCGGCCGGTGCCGCCGGCCGGACTTGGTCGGTCGGCCGAGTCATCAACATAAAATTTTCGCCCCTTCACCTTCCCCACTCCTCTGCATACTCTAAATTCTGAGTTAAAGTCCAGAGAGCACATTAAACCTCTTTTACTCCAAATTTTAATGATTTTTCATATTTCTTTTTACATTTTTAATTAAAAACTCTACACCTACCCTAACCCTAGCCTAACTCTATAAATACACCTCTACCTCCTACCCTCTCATCCCAAAATTCTGAGCCCACTCTCCCAAAATCTCAAGAAAACCTTTTGTACTTTGGAAACGAGCGAAAGGCGAAGCGCTGACGAAATCGACGGCGAAATTCCGGTGATCGTGCTAGGAACTCTCGACGACGAATCTGTTAGTGTATATGCCCTAGAGACCATTACTGTATCATACCAGTTTGTATATTACTTAATGGAAGCTTGGGATATTCACCTTGTATAAACAATCTTGCTCAATATAGTAGTATGCTACTTGGTTTGTTTCTACTTCAATGTGTACATGTGTTTATTTTAGTATATCACCTATACACATTAGTAGAGCCCTTAGGATCTTTGCTTGATTACCAGCGTTGTGATGGCAGTCACACTAGTGGGGATTGGGTAATCTATAAGCACATCCTTATACAGGTCCCTAGTCGCAGGACTATCGAGACTGGGCAACGATACTCCGGAGTAGACTAGCGCATGCGCTTCTCATCCCAGAGTGGGAGATGGTCTGTCCCACAGCCATCAGTACGTCGTACTGGAGATAGTATGCGGGTGCTCGTTGGGTTACGAGTACACTGGACAGGACTCGTCGGGAACTGACCGGTTGGTACTATACCTATCGTCAGTTATCAGTTCCCAGGTGACATGAGTACAGCTTAGTACGCTGACTTGACACTGTCACTTCGCCTCGAGTGTGTTCCCACTGTACTTTGATTACTACCCTACCACGGCTCAAAGGAGTCATGCAAACAGGTAGTAGTTGGGTACAGTCCCGAAGCACTTGGAGGCAGTGACGGTTAGACAGGATTCGACTATCCCGGTATTGGGGGTTGACATCGCGCTGTGTCTAGAAGAGCCATTACACGAGTAGTCCCTGGCCAGGGCGATCGAGATATACTGGTAGGCTTCCAGTGTTATCTCAGGGTGTTTTGGGCTTCACTCCGACACGACTTGTTCCGCTATTAGGGGACTGACGTTTACCGCCCCCCTAGGCCCGCCATGCGATGTATCAGACGAACAGACCGGACTGTACGGAGACTGTCACATTCAGGCTCAGTAGGAGTTCAGATGGGTTTCACCTCGTCAGTCTTCTTGTCGGCATCTACCTGGGGACCGTTACGCACAGCTAGTGCCGCTTGCGATCTGTGGTTAAACCCACTGCCAGCGTAGTGTCGAGTCTTTACAGTCCCACATAGAAAGCTATTCGCCTTTAGGCAAAAGAGTAGAGGTCGAATGGTTTTGCGACAGGTCGCATGGTTTTGCGACAGGGTTCGGTCACATCCGTGCACTTATGCACGTACAGTGTCCGGACAGTTAACACTAGCGGGCTTTGGTTTAAGCCAGATCCTAGTGTACGTTTTGGGATTGGTTTTATCCAGTATGTATTCGTGTTCCTTGGAACGCGGATGCGGGTGTGTATGCACGGTTGACGGAGAGACAGAGGCAGAGGATTCTCATTAGGGTTGTTGACTGTTGACCGTTGACTGTTGACTTTTTGCTCAACCCTAATGAGAATATGATATGTAATTAACAATAATATTAATTAAGTATTATGGTGACATGGTTGTTGAGGGGTTGACTTTGTTGACTTGTTGACTTTGTTGACCGGTTGACTAGATTGGACTAGTTGACCATCATGATGACAATGGCTATCATTTCATGGCAAAGACTTTTGCTTGCTTGTTCTCTTATGCAAAATGAGTGCATGAAATGATATGGCTATTGTAGCTTAAACCATTTACAGAATACTTGATTACTATTTTTGTGATGATGGTTTTGGATTATGAGAGCCAAGAGAGAAAAGTCTTTTCTCATTCTATCATTCTCATTCTCTCTCTTGTTCTTGAGCTCTCATCTCCTTCCTCTTGCTCTCCCTCTCTTTTTGTCTATGGTTCACTTGTCTCATGTGTTGAGAACCAAGAACCATAGAGTAAAATCCCAACACACTCTTCTCTACTCATTCTAGTTCATAAGGTTTAGCAAACCAAGTGAACTAGTTTCTTCAAAGACCGAAGAAGAAGCCAAAGGTAGAAGCTTTCAGGTGGATCTATCTTCGGCGCAAGGAGACGACGGAGTGAAGCCGATCCGGACAACCATCGAGAGTCAAAGAAGAAGGAGTTCAAGAAAGAAAGGTATAACCCCCTAACCGAGTAGTTAACAACTCCTAATTAGGTTGTTAGTTAGATGTTTAACAAAGATCCGGTTTTGAGTCCATGTTACCACCTCTAGAAAATTGTTTTTCACCAAATTCCGCTTGTCCGAAAGTACCGGGAGAGGTAGCATGGACTTACAGAATCGACACACCGGCGGATCCTCTACTTCCCTCTCACTCTCTAGTGTTGTCCAAACCCGTAAGTCCCCCTTTCTATCTTTCTTTTCTCTCATAAAAATACGAATTTACAAAACCCGACGGAATCGGAACAAATCCGATTTCCGATTCGGTTTTCTATAAATTTCACTTCTCACCAATACATTCATGCTTAAACATCTTTATGTTGACTATTAATCACTTAACAAATAATTTGAACAAGTTTCCTCACATGAAATGATAGCTTTTTCAATATATCGTATTTTTTCACTTAAATACCACAATGTTTTGTTTTCACATTTAACCCCCTTAACTTTGCTATACCTTAAAGTAGATCACGAGGTAATGACCTACCTCCTCACACACTCATATGCAAACATAACACGCTACCTTGAAAACTTAGAATACGATAAAACAAGATTTTACATTTAAATACCATTTTCTTAATAAAACATTTTCTAAAAGTTTTAGGTTTGTTACACTTTTAAAACAAATATCTTTTAATAGGAAAATACGATAAGTTGTGGACATCGATCATTTATCTAAACCTGATTTTGTGGTGTCTAGGCTAGGCAAGTGAGCAAAGGTAACTTTAAAAGGCCCGTCTCACGATTCGTGAGCGGATCCCTCCTTCCTCACTTGTACTTACCTGGCCACAATTGGCGGTGAAAAGGAGATTTGAGGCTTCTAACAACTTGTTGTTTAGACCATTTAGAAATAGTCTAGTTGAAATAGAAAACCCTAGAATCGAAAATACTGAAAATCGACTTTTGCAAATAAATACCATTTACTTAATAAAACCGTATTCTAAAGGTTTGTATTTTTAAAATCTTTGCAAAGCGCCACTACAACCCATTTTGGGGAACCCGTTCGGGATAGTACGGTTTATCGTGCACCCTCGGGCTTAGTAGTGCGAGATTCAGACCTCCTCAAGGAGCATTCAGTCTCGAAAGGTTTAAAATACGACATCTTAAGAAAACACGATTTTTAGAATATAAAATATTTATTAAAATTATTTTTGTATAAATATATGTATATTTATTATTTAAATATCTATTTTATTATAATATAAATGTTCCACTTTTTTTCTAAAAATCATAAGAATAAATTTTACATTAAAATACCATGAACTTCAAATAAATCAATATTACCGATAAATACCCTTATTTATAAAACTAGGATATATTTTCACTCGAAATTTCACAATATAAAATCCACCCTCATTACAACTCTAAATACGAATATTAAATACTTGGGGTGTATCTTGAAAACTATACAAAAGTATTTTTACATAAAACCCCCTCAAGTTTTATAAATTACCCTAAGGACCCTAGTAAATATAGGACTTCGATTTACATTTCTTCTGTCCGACTCGGGTTTGAGTCTGATTAATCTGACTTGAATATGATTCAAGTCAATCTCTAAATCTACATATTACAATTCAACATGAACACACGAATCCATGAATCCAGTTATCAATCTATTCAACTTGACTGAACCAAACCATGGATATACTTTCCATTTACATGAATCCAGTTTACATCCGTTACTGATATCATGGTTTCGGTCAGTCACCCAACTATACAACTTATACAATACAATATAACAATACAATCAAAACACTACGGGGTTTAAGGGGTAGATTGGTATGGAAGGTGTTAAAAATGGCACGAGACAGTAAGATTAAGACACCTAACATGAATCATGTTGCTGTTGTCCAACGGTCCCCATGATCCTTTTCCATTTGGAAAGATTTAGAGAAATTTAGAATTTTAATTCTATTTCGAAAGATTTTAGAGAAATTTAGAATTTTAATTCTATTAAACTGTAAGGCTTTCAAAGCCTGTCACGTGCTGGCACGTGACCCTTGGTCACGTGTGAGCACGTGACACCCAAATTGGTTCTTTTAACAGCCGCTTGTTTGTGTTGTTGTTTTAACCATCACATGTCAACACGTGACCATTGGTCACGTGTAAGCACGTGATACCTCGTTGAGGTATTTTCTGACTTTTAGAATTAAATTCTATTCATTATTTTAGAGGCCTTAAAAGCCCATCACGTGTCTGCACGTGACCCATGGTCACGTGTGAGCACGTGATGCCCCATTGGGGTCTTTTCTGAGTTTTTATTATATCTTTTAACTCCTCCAGCGGGTTCTTAAAGGTCTATCACGTGTGGACACGTGATGCCTCATAACTTTTGATCTCGGATGAATTATGAGGCCCATAATATATCAAATCGAAGGGTTTTTCGAGATGCTTCCAATACCATCAAAATTTAATAGTTCCTCCTTCGGGAACTTATCAAAATATAGGCCGGAAGATATTGGTTCGCATTTTCTTAAGCGTATCGCTGCCATTTGATACCTTGGACTCTTCTGCGCAGAAATTTTTGGCGGGAACAAATGCCCCCCATTACTTTGCCCATGTAAGTATATACGTGGGTGAAGTAGTGCAAAGTAATGTATAGCGTATGACCAGTTTCGGGTTGGTATATTACTTTCAGAATCTTGATCTGAGAAGATAACGAGCGGACATAAGCGTCGTCATTTATCATTGACTCAAATCTCGACTCTTAAGAGATATAGTTCCAAACCCTTAACTCCATGAGCCGCACCCTTCTATCTCTTTATATCTTACTCTGGCGTGAAGTAGTTTATATGCTCATGAGTAGCTTTTCCATTTCAGTGGCATGTAGCTTTGGCGAATGTGGCTCATAGATGGTCCATCTTGACCTCTTTGCAGGGCGGTGATGGCTTAGGAGACAGGGTTAGGATCTGCCACCTAAGACTTTTCAACTTTATGAGCCGTGAGGGTCTCATAAAAACTTTTCTCCCTACGAGTCGAGAGGATCCCGCAGGTGTATTTTCTCCTTAGGGGTCGTGAGGACTCCTAAGTGTGTTTTCTCTTGAAAGTCGTAAGGATCTCACAAGAGAATTTTCCCGCTTATAAGTCGAGAGGACTCGTAAGTGGTTGTTTCCCTCCTTGTCGAGATTCGAATTTGGAGAGTGTGACCCGTGGATAGTATGCAAGAGACCGTTTTGGGCCGACTTGCAGGGTCCCAGTGCTTAGAAAACAGGTTTTTTAATCCCTACTGCCTAAGGCTTTATCTCACGAGTCGAGACGAATCGAGAAGTTCTCGCAAAGACATCAATTTCCTCACGAGTCGAAACGGATCGAGCAAATCTCGCAAGAATATCCTAACGTCACAGTTAACCTCTGCTCTTTACGACAGAAGTCCGTTAGGGTCTGTGGTACTTAGGGTTTTGGCCGTCGTACCGTCGCATCAGCTGAGTATTCCTCGATAGGCAATCGTGCTGTTCGAGTAGCCCTGCGACTACCGTGTCTCTGATCCCTTTGGGGGTTGGACAAGACGTCTTCAAGCAATCCTCCTAGGCAGTTTGACCGTCGGAAGAGCAAGCGTTAGGAATTTTGCCATGCCGCTTTTTACTTGAGGTTAGGCTCATTTTGGAGAGCCCCGATGAGTCATAACCACTCCGCGCTGGTGTGGGATGATCTCCGATAGTCTTTCAGGCTTTATATGACTTGCCGTTAAGACCCTGAAGCTAGGAATTTGGCCTTTGCTTCGTTTGCTGGCATTGCGTCCTCTGTATCGAGACGAATGTCGTGGTTGTCTCTAGGTTGCTGGTGAACCGTCGAGGTTTGGAACTAGGGATTTTGCCATGGCTCCTTTTGGTGATGTTGCGTCTGCTGTATCAAGACGAACGTCGCGGTGGTGACCACTCCGCACTGGTTCGAGATGATCTCCGATCGTCCTTCAGGCTTTATATGACTTGCCTTTAAGACCCTGAAGCTAGGAATTTGGCCTTTGCTTCATTTGCTGGCATCGCGTCCTCTGTATCGAGACGAATGTTATAGTTGTCTCTAGGTTGCTGGTGAACCGTCGAGGTTTGGAACTAGGGATTTTGCCGTGGCTCCTTTTGGTGATGTTGCATCTGCTGTATCGAGACGAACGTCGAGGTGGTGACCACTCCGCACTGGTTCGAGATGATCTCCGATTGTCTTTCAGGCTTTATATGGCTTTCCTTTAAGACCCTGAAGCTAGAAATTTGGCCTTTGCTTCATTTGCTTTGGTGTGTCCAAATCCTGTTGGAGGAAGAACGCCGGGGTGACATCGCGTCTACTGTATCGAGACGAACGTCTAGGTGGTGACCACTCCGCATTGGTGCGAGATGATCTCCGAATGTCTTTCAGGCTTTATATGACTTGCCGTCAAGACCCTGAAGCTAGGAATTTGGCCTTTTGCTTCATTTGCTTTGGCGTGTCCGAATTCTGTTGGAGGAAGGACGCCATAGTGACATTTCATCTGCTGTATCGAGACGATCGTCGAGGTGGTGACCACTCCGCGCTGGTGCGAGATGATCTCCGAATGTCTTTCAGGCTTTATATGACTTGCCGTCAAGACCCTAAAGCTAGGAATTTGGCCTTTGCTTCAATTGCTTTGGCGCGTCCGAATCCTGCTGGGGGAAGAACGCTGGGGCGATATTTCATCTGCTGTATCGAGATGAACGTCGAGGTGGTGACCACTCCATGTGGGATGATCTCCGGTGGTCTTTCAGGCTTTATATGACTTGCCGTCAAGACCCTGAAGCTAGGAATTTGGCCTTTTGCTTCATTTGCTTTGGCGTGTCCGAATTCTGTTGGAGGAAGGACGCCATAGTGACATTTCATATGCTGTATCGAGACGATCGTCGAGGTGGTGACCACTCCGTGCTGGTGCGAGATGATCTCCGAATGTCTTTCAGGCTTTATATGACTTGCCGTCAAAACCCTGAAGCTAGGAATTTGGTCTTTGCTTCATTTGCTTTGGCGCGTCCGAATCCTGCTGGGGGAAGAACGCTGGGGCGACATTTCATCTGCTGTATCGAGACGATCGTCGAGGTGGTGACCACTCCACGGTGGTGCGAGATAATCTCCGATTGTCTTTCAGGCTTTATATGAGTTGCCGTCAAGACCCTGAAGCTAGGAATTTGGCCTTTTGCTTCATTTGCTTTGGCGCGTCCGAATCCTGCCGGGGGAAGAACGCTGGGGTGACATTTCATCTGCTGTATCGAGACGATCGTCGAGGTGGTGACCACTCCGCGCTGGTGCGAGATGATCTCCGATTGTCTTTCAGGCTTTATATGACTTGCCGTCAAGACCCTGAAGCTAGGAATTTGGCCTTCGCTTCGTTTGCTTTGGCGCGTCCGAATCCTGCTGGGGGAAGAACGCTGGGGTGACATTTCATCTGTTGTATCGAGACGATCGTCGAGGTGGTGACCACTCCGCGCTGGTGCAAGATAATCTCCGATTGTCTTTTAGGCTTTATATGACTTGCCGTTAAGACGCATGAAGCTAGGAATTTGGCCTTCGCTTCGTTTGCTTTGGCGCGTCCGAATCCTGCTGGGAGAAGAACGCTGGGGTGACATTTCATCTGCTGTATCGAGACGATCGTCGAGGTGGTGACCACTCCGCGCTGGTGCGAGATGATCTCCGATTGTCTTTCCGGTTTTATATGAGTTACCGTCAAGACGTTGAAGCTAGGAATGTGGCCTTCGCTTCGTTTGCTTTGACTGTGTCTGCTGTATCGAGACGAATGCTAAGGTGGAGCTGGGATTTTGCCGTCACTCCGCTTTGTTTCGACCATGAGGTCTTTTGTTGATGTTGCTTCTGCATCCTGTTGGGCTGCGAAGGAACGCCATTGTTGACATCTCGTCTACTGTATCGAGACGAATGTTGAGGTGGAGCTGGGATTTTGCCGTCGCTCCGCTTTGTTTCGACCGTGAGGTCTTTTGTTGACGTTGCATCTGCATCCTGCTGGACTGCGGAGGAACGCCATTGTTGACATCTCGTCTGCTGTATTGAGACGAATGCTGAGGTGGAGCTGGGATTTTGCCGTCGCTCCGCTTGATGGTGTAACATCTGTGTCATGCTGGAATGAGGAGGCCCACCGTTGTTGGTCTTCGGGCTGCAGATGTGGCCATTGAGATTTGGAACTAGGGACTTTGCCATGGTTCCGTTTCGTTGCGACTCTGAGGTCGATTGTTGACGTCATGTCTGTATCTGGTTGGAGTGAGGAGAAATGCCGTTGGTGATCTCTAAGTTGTCGATGTTGACGTCGAGACCCTGAAGCTCGGGATCTTCGTTTGCTTCATTTGTTGACATCGTGTCTGTAATATTGCGACAAATGTCGAGATTGTCTCTAGGTTGTCTATGAACCGTCGAGATTTGGCTTCGCTTTCTGATGGAGCCTGTTGGGAAGGTATGGTTCCCTCTTTATCTGTGCCCCTGGATTGTATACAGGGATCGATGTGATTTCACCTGTAGGGCAAAAAGTTTCATTCTTTCATTTTTTTTATTCTTTCCGCGATGCTCTATCATTTCAGCTTTTTATATCGCGAAAATCGCGATTGCCCAATCATTTCGGCTATTTTTCGCGGTGCCCAATCATTTCGGCTATTTTTCTTTTTACTCGTTGCTTTTTATTGCGAGTTGCCCAATCATTTCGGCTATTTTGCATGCATACATTTTTACTTGCTGATTTTGTTTGCAAGTTACCCCATCATTTCGGCTATTTCGTATGCATTTTTTTTTTGGCTCGCTGATTTTTTTTTCGCGAGTAGGGGATTTGGGATCTGATACCAATCTTGGCATCAGCATCGCAGCGACTGGAATATTACCAGGAGCGAATCATCATTTGCCGTAAAAGGACTTGGAATTTGATACTGGTCTACGCATCAGTATCGCTACAACTGGGATATTGCCAGGAGCGAATCATCATTTGCCTCTGTCGATGTTGAACAAAGGTAGCTTAGTAAACAGGGTTAGGATTCTGTCGACTAAGGCTTTTGACTTCATGAGCCGTAAGGGTCCCACAAAGGTATTTCTCCCTACAAGTCGTGAGGATCTCATAGGTGCGTTTTCTCCTTAGGAGTCGTGAGGATTCCTAAGTGCATGGTCTCTTATAAGTCGTAAGGATCTTACAAGAGTATTTTCTCCTTGCAAGTCGAGAGGACTTACAAGGGCTGTTCACCTTGTAAACATATCCCTAGTCACGGATAGGACTTTGTTAGGGAAATGTTCATTCGTGCCCGTGGATTGTATACAAGGGTCAATATTGAACCGTTTGTAGGGCAATATCGAAGGTTGTGGGGGTTGCTTAAGAACAGGTCCAGGTCTTTGTAACTTAAGACTTTCAAATCTTATGAGCCGTGAGGATCCCATAAGAGAATTCTCCTTACGAGTCGTGAGGATCTCGCAAGTGTAATTTCTCCTTAGGAATCGTGGGGATCCCTAAGTGTGTTGCTCCCTTATGAGTCGTAAGGATCTCACGCGGGTGGTTTCTCCTTACAAGGTCGAGAGGACCCTGTAAGTATCTTTCAACGAGCTTGCGCCCTTTCGGGTTTTCACAAACACTCGCCGGTAGCCCTGCTGTTTTTACTCACGGAACCCTTTCGGGTTTTCATCCGTGCCCATTTTGCTTATGGACATACCGTTTTTTTTTTTAATTCTAACGAGCTTGCGCCCTTTCGGGTTTTCACAAGACTCGCCGGTAGCCCTGCTGTTTTTACTCACGGAGCCCTTTCGGGTTTTCATCCGTGCCCATTTTGCTTATGGACATACCGTTTTTTTTTGTTTTTTTTTTGCTTTTTTGCTTTTTTTTTTACCATGCCAGCCTGAGGATGCCGCGGGTTGATAGTAGTTTAACGACGTTTCGGTCATTTGCAAGTTTTAGGACATTGCGGTCCGTCGTCGCCGTATTTAAGGCGAATCTCTAATTTACTGACTTTTCGGTCTAGCATCGCCGTATTTGAGGCGAATCTCTAGTTTACTGACTTTTCGGTCTATGGGGCTTTCCCTATGAATGAGCATGATGCCCACGGCATATCCATCTTTCTCGAGGCATGTGGTTGTGGCGGGCTCACCTTCCAGTTTTCGGACAGCGCGAGTTTGCCTTGTTGGTATTGGTCTTCAACCCAGTTTTTGAAGATGTAGCAATTTTCGAGTGGGTGACCAATTACTCTGTGGTAGGGACAATAGTTAGGATTGTTAACGTCACCTGGCTGCAACGGACGTTTTGGATCTGGCAGAGTGATGAGCCCGCTGCGCACTGCTAGCTCGAACAATCTCTTTGTTTTATCTTTGGGAAACGAGTAAGGACGTTTCAACTTCTTATTGAGGTATCGCGGCTTGTTGTTTTGACGACAAAACGGTCTCGGGTTACTCGGCTGTTGTTGAGCGTTGGCGACGAAAGTTGCTTTTCCATTCCCCTTATCCCTTTTGTTCGATCCCTTGTTTGCGGGTTCGAGATTCTTTTCGGGTAGCGTGCGATTGCGCAGCTGAACGTTCTCGCAGCTCTTCTTTTCTTCCTCTTTTCCTAAGGTGGATTCTTTGAAGGGAGGGCTGAGAGTCATTTCTTCTTCAGAATTGCTCCCGAAGGTGAGAGCTTGCTATCTTCTGCCGTTAACCATGTAACCGTTGCCGGCAGTTTTCATATGCTCATTTGTCGTGTTCTGTTTCCGACGAGCTTCGCGCTTCAATCGTTGAACGTGCTGCCGGTGAGCAACGTATCCCTGCCACCAGTTTTTAAAGGCATTGCATTCTTCAGTAGGGTATGCAATCTTCTGATGATATAAGCAGAAGTTAAGATGCATGTCCTCTTCATCAAGATATATATCGGTGGGAGAATTTCCTCTGAAAGAGGGGAGCTTCATTCCCATCGATATGGCTTTGGCGAATCTTTTCCTCATCTTGAACCTGCTTTTATTTGTGGCAGATGTACTTTGATCCGGTGGGAGTGTTTCGACCCTTTCATCCAGTCGCCGGCGTTTGGCTTTCTCGAATATGGCCATCTCGCGCTCTCGATCAGCTTTGCTTTTAAGACGGGCTTCGTTCAGGAAGGCATCGATCATCTCGTCTGATGGCCACAGAAGTTCTGGTTCAGGACCCGCCCCTGGTTTCTCGGTGCAAGGAGCCTCTTTATAATCTATCAATGAGTAAGAGATCACATGACAACTTGCTACGTAGTCCTCAGATTCATCTGATGAGTCTTCTCCATCATTTTCGTCCTCGAGGACGTGGCTGATGAACTCTTGGAGCGTGATTGGAATCCGCGCCTTCTGGTTATACTCTTCCAGCACGTCAATCTGTTTCTACAAATCCGTGCGCTTGTCGCCGGGCTTCACGTGCTTCTTGGATTTCTTCTTGTTTTTGACGGCTGGGTGTGAGTGCTGGGGCCTTCACCATCGATCTTTGGAGTTGGGTGCGGCTTCAGCATCCCTTCGACGATCTGGGGTTCTAGCGAGTTCTTCCACCCGATCGCCGGGTATGTCTGGAGATCATTCAGCATCTTTTTGGTTTTGGCTGACAGCACGACCTCCCACGAAGCTTCTTCAATAAAAGAACAAGTTGCCCCCGGTATGTCCGTCTTCTTTGGAGTGTGCGGTTGTGGTGGGTTTATCTTCCCCTTCTCGGACAGCGCAAACTTGCCTTGTAGATACTGATCCTCGGTCCATCCTTTAAAGACGAAGCAATCCTCGATCGGGTGACTTACCGTTTGGTGGTAAGGACAATAATTGGGATCGTTGACATCGCCTGGCTGCAACGGACGCTTTGGACTCGGCAGATTGATGAGTCTGTTGCGCACTGACCGCTTGAACAGTCTTCTCGTTTTATCCTGAGGAAACGAATAAGGACGTCCCAGTCTCTCCTCGAGGGATGGGCGTGGACGCATATTGTTTTGACGGACAACCGGCTTCAAGTTGCTCGACTGTTGTTAAGTATTAGCGACGAAAGTTGCTTTCCCTTTCCCCTTTTCATGCCGAGGATCCGTCTTTGAATGAGATGGTGTGTGACTCATCTGATCCATTTGGGCCAACTTATCAATTAAAGCCTGGAACGTGGTCGGTTTGAAGAACATCATGAATTGCGAGATGGTTGCTTGCGGATCAAGAGTGCCCACGAACATACCTACCGCAGGTGCTTCTTCGATCCGCTGTTCGCATTTTGACCACAGACTCCTCCATCGTGTTGCGTATTGAACCCACGTTTCGCCTGGCCTTATCCTGGCGTTGATCAATGCTGTTATCGGGGTGCGTTCACTAGCACTCGCGAATCTTTGTGTAAACAGCAACTCCATCTCCGCAAATATTTTGACAGAGTCGTTAGGTAGCTCCGAATACCATTCGAATGCCGTTTTCGCTAAGCTGCCGACAAATTGTCGAAGCAACAGTCTGTCATCGCCTCCAGTATTGCCGCATAAAGCCCTGAATTGAGCGACATGCTGATGTGGGTTCCCTGTCCCTTTATATACGTGGAACTTAGGGATCGTATATCCCGGTGGGTAACTGATTTGGTCATACCAGCCCGGATAGGGTCGTCCAGTTCTAACAATTTGCGCAGCCGCTTCATTCACTTGATGAGCCCGTATTTGATGAGCAATATAGTCATCCAGCGCAGCCTTGGAAATGGTTTCATCTTTGGCTGTTGAAAGAGTCGGAGGAGGATTAGATGTCTCTCCTCTATCGTCTTCAGTAATGATAGGAGGGTCTTCAACTGGAGGGTCCGGCTGTAGCATCATCCCTACCATATCTTGGAAGAGGAGCGCCATTTGCTTTATGTTAGCCGCTTGCTCTACGGCTTCTCTATCCTTCTTTTCGAGGACTCTGCGTAAGAAGTCAGCATCAGTTTCTTGTTTGTGACGCTGCTCTGATGATGCCTCCGGGCTTTCTTTTGGCCCGGTGAGTGCGGCCATTGCAATCATCATCTCCTGAAGCTTCTGTTGCTGCTCCTGGGTTTTCGTCACGGATCGGGTGAGCGGTCGGTGACCCGTCGAAGCACGGATTTCCTCCTTTCCAGAAGCCATGTATACGGTGTGCACCACCATGCCCCCAGACTTGGGGCGTTTGGGCTTAGCGTCTTTGTGGTCTGCCACGTTTACTGGGGCTTTCTCTGGCCTCCTTCTTTTCTGAGTGGTTGACGTTGAGGGGGCCGCTGTCGTGAGCACCCAAGTAGTCGTCATTTTTTGTGGCTTAACAGGACGGTTTTCTTCCTGCCGGACCTTCAGCTTCTTCTGCTGGCGGGAGAAATTTCGATCAATCACCGAGTCTTGGACTTGGCGCCAGACCTTGTAGATTTTAGAGGACAGCCGCTGAGAGGACTATTCTAGATTGGCTTCCGCAACATTTCCCACCGGAGGAGGGGATCTTTTTAGTACGGCGGTAGGAGAGTTTCTGCGCACCGTATTCAGCAATTCAAAGCTGTTCCCGGTTGGAACAGCAGCATCGATCCCCACCATTGGAGCTGGCGGAGTTATCTCAGAGGGGGAGTTGCCCCCAGCCTTCCTCACTCGGCGCCAGTGGCGACGTCGAGCATGTCGTGCAGATAAGATCACCTCCGTTGTTGGATAAGCTTCTTCATGCCCCCTGCTTTGAGGAGAGACTGTTATTGGTGCTAGCCTATCGAAGACTGACGCCCGTTGAGAAGCAATGTCTAATCTGTCAAAGACAGACCTCTGAGCAGGGGAAGCAGCTTTGAGGACCTCGCTTGGAGCAGCAACCGGAATGGCCAGCCTTGTAAAAACTGACTTCTTGGAAGGAGGAGCCTTTCCAATGATTTCGTCCGCTTGAGCCGGGATAGCTATCCGCTTTGGGATGGCAGCTTCGGGTATCGCGGGTTTGCAGACGTTCTGGCCCAGTCTGTTGAAAACTGAGGTATTGAAGCTGGGCGACCCGTTGAGAGGGGTTGCGGCAGTGGTAAGCCGATCAAAGACCGACTTCTTTGGGGCTTCTTGCAACGTCATTGTGGTATTGAAGCTCAACGGTGGGAGCATGGTCCCGAAGAATAATCCAGTGATGGCCTGAGTTACCTGCTCCACTGGCATCTTGAAAAGGGAGGCCGCTTGGGGCCCATAAGTCACTCCTCCAGCAAGGACCGAGCGAGAGTTGCAGTTGCAGGCAGTGCAGTTTGAAGCCATTGATCTTCTGTTTTCTGCACGGAGCAAGACACCAAATCTTAGTATCTCAAATCCATAGGCAACCACAGTAAACCGCGATTCGTTCGCGAACACGACACACGAAGTGTGGAGTGGAAAGTGGAAAAGGTCCCACCGGGCATGCCAGAATCTGTTCCCCTCCGAATGGCAGCTCGTAGACCAGGGCGTCTAGGCCTGAGATTCGGGGCAGATGCTAATTGGTGCTATCCGTCCACCTCTCCGAAGATGCCAAGTTGATTTATGGCACCGTGTATCGGAGGTTTAAACGGATGCGTCCGATATAGCAGACTTCGTCAGATTCCCCCTCGTTTGAGGGGTTTTTGATTATGGGAACGCTCTTCCCTGCAGGCGCAAGCCCCTGCAGTTAATTACGCTACCGCATCGCGGTAACAACTTTCTCCTTCTCCAGCTGGTCACTTCGTGTCGTGGGTATTTGTTTTGTGTTTGGTTGCCCGTGGATTGTATAAGGAGACTAAGTTATGTTGTCGCCCGTAGGACGTGGATTAGTCCAAATCCGTATCTTCTTAGATTTGGGTTTGGGGTTTTGGTTTAAGGATACGTTAGCCATTTTTGAGGCTAAGATCAACTCAAACGTTCGTTAAGGACACGTTAGTCTGATTTGAGACTAAGATCGACTTAACGGGATCGTTTAGATCCGACAAAAGAGCATTTGAGGGCTCTATTGTTCCAGTTTAGGGACATGGTGGTCCATTGAATGTATAGCCGTCGGGACCCGTCACCTCTCTGACGACGTTGAAGGATTACAACGACAGATGTCAGAGGAGTTCAGAGATGTACCCTTGAACCAAAGTTGGTTGGGAGACCTGTAGTCCAATTTGGGACTAAAGTCTGTTTGAGGGTTTAAGCATACGTTAGCCGTATTTGAGGCTAAGGTTAACTTAAACGTTTGTTAAGGATACGTTAGTCCAGTTTGAGACTAAGATCAATTTAACGGGATCGTTTAGATCCGACAAAAGAGCGTTTGGGCTCTATTGTTCCAGTTTAGGGACATGGTGGTCCATTGCCAGTTTAGGGACATAGTGGCCCATGTTCCAGTTTAGGGACATGGTGGTCCATCATTCCCGTTTTGGGGGCAAATGTTAGTTTAAGGACGCATTAGTCCATGAGTTTAAGGACCCCACAGTCCGTATTAATGTGTGGTTGTCGGGACCCGTCACCTCTCTGAAGACGTTAAAGGATTACAACGACCAATATCAGAGGAGTTCAGAGATGTACCCTTGAACCAATGAGTTGGTTGAAAGAGCAGATGTGCTCAGTTCAAGATGATTTGAGGACTTATGGCCAGTTTGGGCTAAGTCCAATTATGTTTGAAATATTGGCCCTTAAGGCCATTAGACATTTGTCTGGGTTCAGCCCCTCGTCATTCAGCAGTGTTAAACAGAGGTTTGGGGGCTCTGACAACATTTTGTCTTTGATTTCCTCAATTTTGAGATTCATTTGGAGGAGGGACTTTTGTCTCTGGAAAATTAGCCAATTTGGCTAAAAGTCGTGTTAAACACTTAGAGAACAACAGTGTTGAACACTGGAGATAGAACTCTCAAATTAGTGTTAAACACTAAAAGACAATCAGTGTTAAACACTGGAGATATAATCTTCAATTTAGTGTTAAACACTAGAAACAATCAGTGTTAAACACTGGAAATATAATCTTCAATTTAGTGTTAAACACTGGAAATATAATCCCCAAATTAGTGTTAAACACTAAAGAAAGAGGGGTCACGTGTGGACACGTGAGAGCGCCCAAAGGGGGGACCAGATCCCTTTCTTCGTTCTGCAATTAAGTGTTAAACACTTTTCATTTCCTGGCCATCACGTGTGGGCACGTGATAGGCATCCATCCATTGGATATTAAAGGGATTTGTTAGGGGTCACGTGGGGACATGTGAGGGCGCCCTAAATGTGGAGCCAGATCTCCTTTTGTTTTATCCTCAAATCTGCGAATAAGTGTTAAACACTTTTATTTTTATTTTAGAGCATCACGTGTTGGCACGTGATGGGGATCTGTGCGTCAATTGTTAAAGCATTTGCTAAGGGGTCACGTGATAACACGTGAGGGCGCCCAAAGCTTTCATTTCCTTTGCTTTTTCTTTCTGCGTTTTGGGAGTCACGTGGGAGCACGTGAGGCATTGCCTCAAAGCTTTCCTCCTTCTCATTTCTGGGGATCTCTTCAGGGGTCACGTGGGGACACGTGACCTTGGTCTTTTGCATGCATGGAGATCTTTCAAGTCTCTTTTTTAAGAATTAAATTCTCTGTAGGGTTAAACCCTAATTTTGTTTTGGAGGAATTAAATTCCTATTGTGAAAGAATTAAATTCTTATTTAGGGTAAAACCCTAATTTCTTTTTAAAGGAATTAAATTCCCAGATATGTAAAAGAATTAAATTCTTGATTAGGGTTAAACCCTAGTTTCATTTTAGGAGGAATTAAATTCCTGTGAGTTTGGGAGAATTAAATTCTCAAAACTCAATTCCCCTTCTAAGTTTAAGATCCGCATGGCAGGATCTCGACCCGATGAGAATTAAATTCTCGTCCTATGGGAAGATGTGCTCTGTATAGATCTTCAACCAGAAGAAGAACTAAGTTCTTTATTTTCAGAAGAGTGACTCTTAAATTTTGAGAATTAAATTCTCTTTTTGAAGTTGATATTTTTCCATTTTCTCACCTAGGGTTTTCTTTGTTGAGAATTAGATTCTCCTTTCATTTCTTCCCTCTTGAGAATTAAATTCTCCTCTTTCTGTTTTTCTCTCCAAAAAAGGTCCCCTCTCTTCTTTTCTTGGCTCCTATTTATAGGAGAAGGAAAAAAATCAATTTGTTTAGCAAATCTCTCATTGAAAGATTTGATTTGATTTCATAATTAATATGATCCTTTAGATCATTTAGTGAATTTTATTCACCGTTGGATTTTAAATCCAAAGATATTCTGTTTGTTATTTTCAGTGAGATTTTAGGAAAATCTTTTCTTGTATCAAATCTTTCCATAAATTGGTGATCTTTAATCACCATTGGATTTTTAATCCAACGGTCCCCATGATCCTTTTCCATTTGGAAAGATTTAGAGAAATTTAGTATTTTAATTCTATTTCGAAAGATTTTAGAGAAATTTAGAATTTTAATTCTATTAAACTGTAAGGCTTTCAAAGCCTGTCACGTGCTGGCACGTGACCCTTGGTCACGCGTGAGCACGTGACCCTCAAATTGGTTCTTTTAACAGCCGCTTGTTTGTGTTGTTGTTTTAACCATCACGTGTCAACACGTGACCATTGGTCACGTGTATGCACGTGATACCTCGTTGAGGTATTTTCTGACTTTTAGAATTAAATTATATTCATTATTTTAGAGGCCTTAAAAGCCCATCACGTGTCTGCACGTGACCCATGGTCACGTGTGAGCACGTGATGCCCCATTGGGGTCTTTTCTGAGTTTTTATTATATCTTTTAACTCCTCCAGCGGGTTCTTAAAGGTCTATCACGTGTGGACACGTGATGCCTCATAACTTTTGATCCCGGATGAATTATGAGGCCCATAATATATCAAATCGAAGGGTTTTTCGAGATGCTTCCAATATCATCAAAATTTAATAGTTCCTCCTTCGGGAACTTATCAAAATACAGGCCGGAAGATATTGGTTCGCATTTTCTTAAGCGTATCGCTGCCATTTGATACCTTGGACTCTTCTGCGCAGAAATTTTTGGCGGGAACAGTCCTTAATCTCGGACTGTGGGGTCCTTAAACCCATGGACTATGATGTCCTTAACCTCGGACTGTGGGTCCTTAAACCCATGGACTATGATGTCCTTAACCTCGGACTGTGGGTCCTTAAACCCATGGACTATGATGTCCTTAATCTCGGACTGTGGGTCCTTAGGCCCATGGACCGAGATGTTCTTAAACTAACATTGGACCGTAATGTTCTTAAACTAACAATGGACCGCAAAGTCCCTAAACTAAAATAATAGAGCACAAATGCTCCTTTGTTGGATCTAAATGATCCTGTTAAGTTGATCTTAATCTGAAATTAGACTAACGTATCCTTAACATACGTTTAAGTTGATCTTAGTCTCAAATGAGACTAACGTATCCTTAAACCCAACTCCAAACCCAATCTAAGAAAATACGGATTTGGACTAATCCACGCCCTACGGGCGACAACATAAATTAGTCTCCGTATACAATCCACGGGCAACCAAAAATTAAACAAACAAACACACGACACGAAGTGACCATCTGGAGAAGGAAAAAGTTGTTACCGTGATGCGGTAGCGTAATTAACTACAGGGGCTTGCGCCTACAGGGAAGAGCGTCCCCACAATCAAAAACCCCTCAACGAGGGGGAATCTGACGAAGTCTGCTACATCGGCCGCATGTAACAACCCTGATTTTCCTATACAAATTTTTTTCAAAATCCATAAAGAAGTATTTTAATCTGAGCACAATATATAAGTAATTATTTTGTTTTTAAATAACTCCATTTTTAGTGTACATAAAATTGTTTTAAGATTAAAGTATACTTGGGGTATTTAATGTTGCTGTTACCACTTTAAGTAATTATTTCACACCATAATTACAAGAAGGAGCTTATGGCTCATTGGTAAGACCTTGCACTGCTGAACCAAGCCACTAGAGTTCAAATCCCCTGCCCCGCATTATTTTTAATATTGTTTGTTTTAAATTTTATAGAAGCCCAACAGTCCAACAGCCATAACTCCAAAATTTCTCACTACACCCAAAAAGTTAAAAGTTCCAGTGGCTACCTCCGGCGACCCCCCAACTTCCGGCACCCCGAGTCGGCCGGCGCCGCCGGCCGGACTTGGTCGGTCGGCCGAGTCATCAACATAAAATTTTCGCCCCTTCACCTTCCCCACTCCCCTGCATACTCTAAATTCTGAGTTAAAGTCCAGAGAGCACATTAAACCTCTTTTACTCCAAATTTTAATGATTTTTCATATTTCTTTTTACATTTTTAATTAAAAACTCTACACCTACCCTAACCCTAGCCTAACTCTATAAATACACCTCTACCTCCTACCCTCTCATCCCAAAATTCTGAACCCACTCTCCCAAAATCTCAAGAAAACCTTTTGTACTTTGGAAACGAGCGAAAGGCGAAGCGCTGACGAAATCGACGGCGAAATTCCGGTGATCGTGCTAGGAACTCTCGACGACGAATCTGTTAGTGTATATGCCCTAGAGGCCATTACTGTATCATACTAGTTTGCATATTACTTAATGGAAGCTTGGGATATTCACCTTGTATAAACAATCTTGCTCAATATAGTAGTATGCTACTTGGTTTGTTTCTACTTCAATGTGTACATGTGTTTATTTTAGTATATCATCTATACACATTAGTAGAGCCCTTAGGATCTTTGCTTGATTACCAGCATTGTGATGGCAGTCACACTAGTGGGGGCTGGGTAATCTATAAGCACATCCTTATACAGGTCCCTAGTCGCAAGACTATCGAGACTGGGCATCGATACTCCGGAGTAGACTAGCGCATGCGCTTCTCATCCCAGAGTGGGAGATGGTCTGTCCCACAGCCATCAGTACGTCGTACTGGAGATAGTATGCGGGTGCTCGTTGGGTTACGAGTACACTGGACAGGACTCGTCGGGAACTGACCGGTTGGTACTATACCTATCGTCGGTTATCAGTTCCCAGGTGACATGAGTACAGCTTAGTCCGCTGACTTGACACTGTCACTTCGCCTCGAGTGTGTTCCCACTATACTTTGATTACTACCCTACCACGGCTCAAAGGAGTCATGCAAACAGGTAGTAGTTGGGTACAGTCCCGAAACACTTGGAGGCAGTGACGGTTAGACAGGATTCGTCTCTTCCGGTATTGGGGGTTGACATCGCGCTGTGTCTAGGAGAGCCATTACACGAGTAGTCCATGGCCAGGGCAATCGAGATATACTGGTAGGCTTCCAGTGTTATCTCAGAGTGTTTTGGGCTTCACTCCGACACGACTTGTACCGCTATTAGGGGACTGACGTTTACCGCCCCCCTAGGCCCGCCATGCAATGTATAAGACGAACAGATCGGACTGTACGGAGACTGTCACATTCAGGCTCAGTAGGAGTTCAGATGGGTTTCACCTCGTCAGTCTTCTTGTCGGCATCTACCTGGGGACCGTTACGCACAGCTAGTGCCGCTTGCGATCTGTGGTTAAACCCACTGCCAGCGTAGTGTCGAGTCTTTAGAGTCCCACATAGAAAGCTATTCGCCTTTAGGCAAAAGAGTAGAGGTCGCATGGTTTTGCGACAGGTCGCATGGTTTTGCGACAGGGTTCGGTCACATCCGTGCACTTATGCACGTACAGTGTCCGGACAGTTAACACTAGCGTGCTTTGGTTTAAGCCAGATCCTAGTGTACGTTTTGGGATTGGTTTTATCCAGTATGTATTCGTGTTCCTTGGAACGCGGATGCGGGTGTGTATGCACAGTTGACGGAGAGACAGAGGCAGAGGATTCTCATTAGGGTTGTTGACTGTTGACCGTTGACTGTTGACTTTTTGCTCAACCCTAATGAGAATATGATATGTAATTAACAATAATATTAATTAAGTATTATGGTGACATGGTTGTTGAGGGGTTGACTTTGTTGACTTGTTGACTTTGTTGACCGGTTGACTAGATTGGACTAGTTGACCATCATGATGACAATGGCTATCATTTCATGGCAAAGACTTTTGCTTGCTTGTTCTCTTATGCAAAATGAGTGCATGAAATGATATGGCTATTGTAGCTTAAACCATTTACACAATACTTGATTACTATTTTTGTGATGATGGTTTTGGATTATGAGAGCCAAGAGAGAAAAGTCTTTTCTCATTCTATCATTCTCATTCTCTCTCTTGTTCTTGAGCTCTCATCTCCTTCCTCTTGCTCTCCCTCTCTTTTTGTCTATGGTTCACTTGTCTCATGTGTTGAGAACCAAGAACCATAGAGTAAAATCCCAACACACTCTTCTCTACTCATTCTAGTTCATAAGGTTTAGCAAACCAAGTGAACTAGTTTCTTCAAAAACCGAAGAAGAAGCCAAAGGTAGAAGCTTTCAGGTGGATCTATCTTCGGCGCAAGGAGACGACGGAGTGAAGCCGATCCGGACAACCATCGAGAGTCAAAGAAGAAGGAGTTCAAGAAAGAAAGGTATAACCCCCTAACCGAGTAGTTAACAACTCCTAATTAGGTTGTTAGTTAGATGTTTAACAAAGATCCGGTTTTGAGTCCATGTTACCACCTCTAGAAAATTGTTTTTCACCAAATTCCGCTTGTCCGAAAGTACCGGGAGAGGTAGCATGGACTTACAGAATCGACACACCGGCGGATCCTCTACTTCCCTCTCACTCTCTAGTGTTGTCCAAACCCGTAAGTCCCCCTTTCTATCTTTATTTTCTCTCATAAAAATACGAATTTACAAAACCCGACGGAATCGGAACAAATCCGATTTCCGATTCGGTTTTCTATAAAATCTCACTTCTCACCAATACATTCATGCTTAAACATCTTTATGTTGACTATTAATCACTTAACAAATAATTTGAACAAATTTCCTCACATGAAATGATAGCTTTTTCAATATATCGTATTTTTTTCACTTAAATACCACAATGTTTTGTTTTCACATTTAACCCCCTTAACTTTGCTATACCTTAAAGTAGATCACGAGGTAATGACCTACCTCCTCACACACTCATATGCAAACATAACACGCTACCTTGAAAACTTAGAATACGATAAAACAAGATTTTACATTTAAATACCATTTTCTTAATAAAACATTTTCTAAAAGTTTTAGATTTGTTACACTTTTAAAACAAATATCTTTTAATAGGAAAATACGATAAGTTGTGGACATCGATCATTTATCTAAACCTGATTTTGTGGTGTCTAGGCTAGGCAAGTGAGCAAAGGTAACTTTAAAAGGCCCGTCTCACGATTCGTGAGCGGATCCCTCCTTCCTCACTTGTACTTACCTGGCCACAATTGGCGGTGAAAAGGAGATTTGAGGCTTCTAACAACTTGTTGTTTAGACCATTTAGAAATAGTCTAGTTGAAATAGAAAACCCTAGAATCGAAAATACTGAAAATCGACTTTTGCAAATAAATACCATTTACTTAATAAAACCGTATTCTAAAGGTTTGTATTTTTAAAATCTTTGCAAAGCGCCACTACAACCCATTTTGGGGAACCCGTTCGGGATAGTACGGTTTATCGTGCACCCTCGGGCTTAGTAGTGCGAGATTCAGACCTTCGCAAGGAGCATTCGGTCTCGAAAGGTTTAAAATACGACATCTTAAGAAAACACGATTTTTAGAATATAAAATATTTATTAAAATTATTTTTGTATAAATATATGTATATTTATTATTTAAATATCTATTTTATTATAATATAAATGTTCCACTTTTTTTCTAAAAATCATAAGAATAAATTTTACATTAATATACCATGAACTTCAAATAAATCAATATTACCGATAAATACCCTTATTTATAAAACTAGGATATATTTTCACTCGAAATTTCACAATATAAAATCCACCCTCATTACAACTCTAAAGACGAATATTAAATACTTGGGGTGTATCTTGAAAACTATACAAAAGTATTTTTACATAAAAACCCCTCAAGTTTTATAAATTATCCTAAGGACCCTAGTAAATATAGGACTTCGATTTACATTTCTTCTGTCCGACTCGGGTTTGAGTCTGATTAATCTGACTTGAATATGATTCAAGTCAATCTCTAAATCTACAATATTACAATTCAACATGAACACACGAATCCATGAATCCAGTTATCAATCTATTCAATTTGACTGAACCAAACCATGGATATACTTTCCATTTACATGAATCCAGTTTACATCCGTTACTGATATCATGGTTTCGGTCAGTCACCCAACTATACAACTTATACAATACAATATAACAATACAATCAAAACACTACGGGGTTTAAGGGGTAGATTGGTATGGAAGGTGTTAAAAATGGCACGAGACAGTAAGATTAAGACACCTAACATGAATCATGTTGCTGTTGTACCGTGGCATAACGGTTCCTTGTACTTTCAGTTTGCCCTGGTCTCTAGCATATAGAGACCCCTCTCGTATACACCGGCATCCTTCTGTACCAAACTACAAACAACAGCGTTAACACAATATTCTACAATATTATACAACTTTAAAAGATACATTCTTGTTCTGTCTTTTCTATTTTCTCCCTTAACTTTGGGACTTACCGAGCGACCTGTTCGCTGACGACATTCTATTTCTTTCTTCTTTGAATGTCGTCAAATGATCTGGACACAGCGGAGATCGAGCCCACCAGTGAAGACTTGGATCAGTTTCTCAAAGACCCTGAGCTCTAGCCATTGTACATTTCCATTCAGTATTTTCAGTTCTTGTTATTCCATTGTTTAGGCATCGCTTTTTATTCCAGTTGTATTTACTTTTCATGTATTGTACAAAAAATGTTAATGAATAAAGTTGCTGTTATTTTATCTCTTGTCTCTTGTGATTATCTTATATTGCTTAGATACGCTTAGCGTATGTACTTCTGAGTATATACGTAGCGGACCTCGTCGCGTCCCCTTCGCCGTATACCGGGAAGTGGGGCGTGACACCGCATCCGTTTAAACCTCCGATACATGGTGCCATAAATCAACTTGGAATTTTCAGAGAGGTGGACGGATAGCACTAAATAGCATCTGCCCTCGAAGTTCAGGCCGGACATCCCAACGTCCCGGTCGCGTCTTTCGGCGGAGAACAGTTATGATATGTGATACAATATTTGGAATCCACATTAATTAGTTTTGTGAAAACTAGTTTGTTATTTTTAAATCTAGCATTTTAGTCTCTTTTGATCGATTGTCACGGAGTTTCGATTCGGATCAAAACTCCGTCACAATCTCGTATAGCACGCGAACATTTGCCTGATAACACTACTAGATAGCCATGCCCCATAGCCCCGACCAAGTAACTATAGAAGAATCCTGTTTCCAAAAGCATCCACTCGGATACTCGCGGCAACGGTGTTCCGCCTAAGTGCACTTCGTCGACGGCATCGGGGGTGCGGCAATCTACTAAAGTTCCCGATGAGCGTTCGATCATTATAATCGGGAATCCTGTTGAATTACCCGACTTGTTATTGAAAAGTGTTTTCAATTCGAGACTTGAATGCAAAGTTTATAGGGTTAGGCATGAAATTCGGAATATGTGATATTCTGGGTTTATGATGTCTAAGGTATATGCGGATTCTAATTATTGTAATTTTCATTTCTTTTCTGCGACCGTAAGTGTAATATGCGGTGTATCCCCGATCTCGTTGCTATATGTCAACGACATTCGGGATATGCATATTTACTTACGTTGATGATATGTGATGTTTATGTGTTGCTGCGATATGTTATATTGGATCATCGTGACTGAATAGACGGGTTTTTTTGCGTGAGATGAGAGATTTTCCAATTTTCATTCATGTAAAAACTGTATGTAATATTCTTTTATTGGGACACTTTCGGGTTGAGGATGATGTCACCGTTGATGTATATTATTTACTTTTCCGTATTAGGATAGACCCAAGGCAAGGAGCACAGGTAACCGGGTTCTAGAGTCCAGTGGGAGACCATCTCGAGGAGTCGAGACCGGGTCTCCTAACTCTAGAATTGGCAGGGTTGCTTGTCGCTCTCGTAGGGGTCTAGGGATGTGGGTTTGGCTATTCATCACGACCGTGGAATCTGTGTTTTTCATTACTGGCTTAATTTAAAACACGGACCTCCTCGTATATCCAATATTTCACATGTTTGCTTCTGCTGCTAGTATTCTGTGATGTGATCATATAACTGCGTGAGACGGATGCTATATATATATGATATAGATATAATAAACGTTGCTTATGTTTTGCACCCACGCTAGTCCAGCCCCCGCTCTGTCGTTAGTTAAGTAACCTAATGCTGCATGACGGGGCCCCGCAGCGAATGCGGATGGCATAAACGTATGTTCTATTTTCGTTTCTTCTGTGATATTTAGGAAACATAAATGATAGGACGTCATTAATGAGATTAATGAGAAAATAATAAACCTAAAGATATTGTATAATCAAACTTTTTTAAAAAGTAGCTCTAGTTCTTGTTTTGCATAGTGGTATTCCTTAATGAATATCCAGCAGCTCATTCGATAAGGAAAGAGCCTAGATCCCTTCGCTGGGAGTGACCTCTTTAGCAAAGACTAGCAAATGCTACAACCTTCTCGGTTTGTTTTGAAAACTACTCGATTTTAAAAGCGGAGCTTAAACCACTCATTTTCAAATCACTAGATTCTAAACGATATCAAGTTCATTACGCTAAAGGTTTTCTTCAAAACCAGTCGTAGCCCTCCGTCATTTCAGATAAGGACTATTTAGTATTCGTGCTGCGTTTGTTGACCTTGTCAAGGCGTAGTGTGCGGTAGTTGATTAGTGCTTATTTGCAGCATGTGATGCGATTGGATTAGGGTAGTCGTATGGCTTTGTTGACCTTGTCAAGGGTCGTGCGGGTGGGTATGATTCAATCACGAAATGACGGGTATAACTTGACTTGCGGTTTATGATTTGTTGACCTTGTCAAGGTCATAAACCGCATAGGGTAAAAACAGATATCGGGAATTTCAAGTGTTGAAATTTGCAATGAGATTGCATACTTTCTATATGATAGTTTGATCCTGATACCCACTGCGAGTAAGTGTTACTCCTGGGAGAGTTTTCCACTTTACAATTAGCTAATCCGTATAAATATAGAATACAACCCTGGTTTATGTATCGAAATACATATATGCGTATCCGTATAAAAATACGGATAGCAAAGAGAGAGAATTAATAGTGAACATAATACTAGAATATATATATCAAAAATATATATGTGTAAATTATTAAATCAAAACTTGATTTAATAATCCGGTTTAATCCTAAACCGGTTAGTATATCAAATGTCCGTTAAAGTCCGTATACCCTGTACATGTATTTAATCGAACCGTTGCATGTATCAACATACGGCCTCTACATCATATCGTCTGAACCGAGAAAACCCTCTATGTGGGACTTTAAAGACTCGACAATACGCTGGAAATGAGTTACTGAATAAATCTATAATCACAAGCACGTCGGCGGCTTTAGCTGTATGTAACGGCTACCCGGATATATATCGAAAGAGGTCGACAATCAAGTCCGTCCGTACCCTACTGAGCCTGTAAGTGACAATCTCCATGCAGTCCGGTCTCTTCGTCTTAGAATGTCGCATACCGGGTCTAAGGGGTGGATAAAGTCAGACCCTAATAACCCAATAAGTTGTGCCGGTGTCAAGCTCATCACCCATCAAGAAACTACTGATCTCCTATCAGTAAATCTCATCGATCCTGGCCAGAGATTTATGATGATGGCCAACCGAACATAGCGCGATATCGACTCCCTATACCAGGAGAGACGAATCCCTGACGCTCGCCCACTGCCTCCATGTGGCTTGGATTGTACCCAACAAAAACCTATTTGCACGACTCCTTTGAGCCATGATAGGGTAGCAATCTCAGTACAGAGGGAACTTACACGAGAAAAATAACGATCTCGGGTCTAAAGACTACCTTGTACTCATATCACCAGAGAACTGCTATCTGACAATAGGTATAATACCATCTAGAAGTTCTCGGCGAGTCCGTCCGGTGTACTCACCTCCAGTGAGCGCCTGTATACAATCTTAGGTGCCAAAACACCAATGGCTTGTGAGACCAGCCGCCGACCCTCGTCGTGGTCTAGAAACGTATACATTAGTCTACTCTAGAATATCGATACCCATGTTGGATGTATATGCCCTAAAGACCATTATTGTATAGTACAGGATTGTATATTACATATGGATGTGTAGGATATATATGTACATGACGGTCTTGCTCGATATGATAGTATGCTATCTAGTTTGCCTTTGCCTCAATATATGTATATGTTCTATTTATATTACGTATCTCGAATATATGTTGGTAAAGCCCGTAGGATTTTTGCTTGACTACTAGAGTTGTAGCGATCATATTCGTAGGGTCCAGGTAGTTTATAAGCGCATCCTTAAATTGTCCCTAGTTGTTGGAGTTTCGAAGGGAATCGATACTCCAGAGTAGACTAGTGTATACGTTTCTTATTCCCGTGAGGAAAGGTAGCATGTCCCACATCCATTGATGTACGGCACCAAAGATAGTATACAAGTGCTCATTAGGTTATAAGTTACAATGGACGGACTCGCCAAAAACTTCTAGATGGTAATATATCTATCGTCAGACAGCAGTTCTCTGGTGACATAGGTACAGGTTAGTCTTTAGACCTAACATCGTCATTCGTCTCGAGTGTGTTCCCACTGTACTTAGATTACTACCCTACCATGACTTTAAAGAGTCATGCGAACAGTGGGTACATTCCCGAAGCACTTGGGGCAGTAAGCGATAGAAGAGATTCGTCTTTCCCGGTATAGAGAGTCAATGCCGCGTAGTGTTCGATTGGTCATCACCATAAGACCTTGGCCAAGGCAGTTAAGATTTACTGATTGTAAGATCAGTAGTTTCCCGGGATGGTTTTGAGCCACATCGACACAACTTATCGTGTTATTAGGGGTCTAACATTTTCCACCCTCCTAGATCCGATATGCGACACTCTCAGACGAAGAGACCGGACTGTACGGAGATTGTCACTTTCAGGCTCGGTAGGGATATGGACAAGTTTGCTTATCGACCTTCCTTTAAATGAATACCTGGGCAGCCGTTACGTACAGTTAGTGTCGCTGACGTGCTTATGGTTAAACCCACTGCCAGCGTATTGTCGAGTCTTTAGAGTCCCAGACATAGGGTTTCCAAGCTTAGACGAAACGATATAGTGTACGTATTTTTCTACGAACTTAGGTTCGATTAAATACGTGATTTTGTATACATAATTTTAATCGGGCATTTTGTTAATACTAGCCGGTTTGAAAGATAGCCAGATTATCACATTTGGATAAAATGTGAGCTAGTATTATATATCTCTTTTAGTATCTCTCTTTTCGGTATTTGTATTTTAGCATACGGTATTTATACGAATACGGATATTTGTATAAATACATGTATTTGTGTCTTAATACGAATACGGGTTTATGTATTTGTAGCATATAGTTGTATTTGTGTGTATGTGTGTATAATATTTATGTATATATACATATGTGTGTATATGTGTACACTTGAGGTGGCACTCTTCTCTTCTCATCTCTTCTTGTATATATTAGAATGGTGTGGAATTATGACTCACTGTGGTGAGTCACTATAGTGAGTCATAATTTCACCCATTCAAAACATAAAAGAAAAGAGAGAGAATATGAAAAATTAAGGTTTTCATTTTTTTTTTGCCATACTATTTTATTTTTGGCTTCATCAACATCCTTAACTTCTTCTTCCTCTCTCTTGAGTTTTTAGTTTTGTAAAAGGAAAAAGATAAAGAGAGAAAAACCTAGAGATTAACACTACTACATCTCTAGTGACTGATTCCTAGAAAGTCTTGTTCACTAGTTGCTTCACTTCGCCTTTTAGTGTGAAGTTAAAGTCTAGGTTAAGATTCTTTCGGGTGGATCATCTTCGATAACGAAGACCGGCATTTCCCGAAGTTCATAAGAGCTTGAGAAGTGGAAAGAAGACGAAGGACACGACTACAAAGGTAGCTGACACCTAATCGAGTAGTTAACTCGTTGTTTATTAGTTTAGTGTTTGGAATCGATTCTAGGTCGTAGAAGTTCGTACTCTTGTTTAGAAATATTTTGTTTTGTATTCCGCCTTGGCCTCTAGTTAGAGGCTGTAATTTTCCCCCACGGTGCACACCATATCGGTAAGATATTATTAATTTTTTTATATAAAAAAACCCGACACTTTGCTCCTACGGAAACAGAAGGGACTGTAATTTGCCTATACAGTGTTCATCGCAGGGGCAAGTTAATATTTTTTTAAATTAATTGCCCCTGCGTTGGAAACATGCTCTTACGGGTTTCGCCGTAAGGGCAAATTTATAACCTTAGAAGCAGATATCTGCCCCTACGGATTTTGCCCCTATGAATGATATTTTTGCCCCTACGGTGGGAACCGTAGGGGCAAGCCATATTCGCAGTAGTGTTATAGCATAGAATATCTTCTCCTGATTACATTAGGATCAACATAAATCTTTTTTATCTTTATCTAATAGAATATTTTCTTTTATCTACATCTATTTAAATAAAATACTTATCTTAATTCTATCTATAATAACAAACTACTTAAATTTAAACTAATATCAACAAAAAGAATCAAATGGAGAGTGATCTTCACTGAGTTGACCATTGCCTGCTAGAAGGAAAGATGTTGTTTCTGATGATGCTGGGTTTAGAGATTTGGTGGAAGACGCAGTAAATGAGGATGGTGATGGTCTTTTTACCTTGGATCTAACCCAGGTTTAAATAACTATACCCATTAACTAACTGAACTTAATGGATTGCGTATTTTAATAATCTCAAAGATTGAATGCGCTCTGCGGGGCACATACCGGTGGTGAGCAATAGGAGTTTGTGGAGGGATCCAGGATCGAATCTGGGATCTTCCATTTAGTGCTTTAAAACGGGTGTAGTGGGCTTCGTTGCGGTCAAAAAGAAATGATTGAATGTGTATTTTAAGGAATGCCACGTTTCTTAGGAGAATTTTTTAAAGAAATATCAGAGGTTTTGGATGCGAGATCAAAAAAGCCCAAAAATGAGATTTTGGATGAATTTATTTCAATGTCAAGAACGACTTTAAGGCTTCAAATGCCTCTAAATTAGCTGTAAACCAATAAGCCCTTAACGACTGGGAATTAAAATGAAGGTCTACAAATGTGTGCCAATATGTGGATCCTATAAATTGCCAATGGACCCACTCTGTATCTACCATTTGGCTAATTTTCACCGTACTTTTCTACATTTTCAGATAAACATAGTGATCAGCAGCTCGTCTAATAGATAACCCGATCCAAACGTCAAATCGACGGTATACACCATCCATCTTGTTTTCACACATGAAATGATCAATGTGTGTAAAAATTTTGTTAATTTTGAAGTCTTTCATATATGCTGGATCAAGTACTCCTAATGTATGCTTATTTTAAAGTGCCTAAAAGCCATCCATTTTAGAAATGCTTTAATCCGTCATGTGTAATGCTTTAAATCAAACAAATTTTTACACGCATTGATCACTTCATGTGTTGAACAAGGTGGACAGAGTTGATCGTCCATTTAACGGTCGGATTGGTTAATATAATAAGGTAGCTGATGATTCTTATATCGGCTACCTAGCCGATAACTCGTTTCAGCTATAATTAAATATTACTAACTTAATGCGGATAATACATGTCATGAGATGTGCTTTTGATCCCAGCTCTTCAATTACAAAAAAAAATGCAGATAAATACCGCAACGTTTTATCATTCTCTCCAACGAGATGCAGCTCATCATTTTCAACGAAACCTGTTTTGCCAAGTTAACATCGTCTTATACCGTTGGAGAATTTATAACATGAAAAACGCCAAAAACCGATGATATTTTTGTGTGGAATTTAGGCTATCCATTTGCAGCCACCTACGCAACGAAAAATCTCAATCTTATTTTTACTCGTCCAAATATTTATGCTTCCTTTATTGATCCGTACCCGACAATGATATCTTCCAGCAAACCCTCAATCAATCTCAACCGTCCAACTCGTCCGGTCCCCTGCCCGCTCCAAGATCCAACGGCCGAAAAACGTGCGAGGCATGCACGCCGGCTTCAGCCAACACGCGATTCAAAGCATCAACCGTGGGCAAAAATGTAAATAAGTATCATTAAAAGTCTGCGAGCGGAGACGCGTTAACTTGCTGACCAAATAACACGCGGATGTCACGTGACTGAAACGCTATAAAACAACCTCAAAACCCCCTGCTTCTCATTTTTGCTTCCTCTCTCTCCTTCCACTGTCTCTCTCTCTCAGCACCTTCCAAGAAAAAGAAGAAAAAAATTGTAAATTTGTGGAGATTAAACAAAATCTATAGCATTGAAGCTACTCAATAGGTAACTTTTCGATTCTTGTATAATACATTTTTTGTTCAATATTTCATTGTTGAAGATGTATGAAGATTGAAACTTGACCCGTCTGTTTCTTCAAAATTATAAAGTTTTTTATTTTTGTTTTTTTGGGTTTTGAATCATTCTTCTTCATTTTCTTCGTTGCAAAAGACCCAGATTTTGGAAAGCGGTGATCTAGAAGAAAAAGGAAGAAATTAATTGACCTTTTCCAACTAGCTAAGCCTTATTATTTCTTATTATTTAAGTGACGAAAAAAAGAGAATATTTTGGTGATTAGCTTAATTTTTTTGTTAATTAACATGAATTAATTGGTTGATTAATGATGAATGAAAACAGGATGTTTGTGGGGACATGGAATGTAGGAGGAAGGGCCCCACACGAGGGTCTCAACTTGAGGGAATGGCTTACGAGCACGCCCGAGCCAGCTGCTGACGTTTTTGTTTTAGGGTATGCATATGCATGCCTTATCACCGTCGTCATTATTTTTCTTAACTTAATAATCATCGTTATATTCCCTTATATGTGCTCCAATTCTTTTTATTTTCCTTGCCTATAATAGCTTTCTTCATTATCATTTGTTTTCCTTCAAAGGTTTAATTTACCTTGTATTTTGTGTCTGTGTGGTGTGTATTCAAAGTTTTAATTTACCTTGTATTTAGGTAAGAGTCTGCAATATGGCAATAAATGTGCATCCCAATGCAAAATCTCCTAAACCTTGTCCCCACAAATCGAAATGTGAGCTGATTCCGTACTTGTCATTCTATAAAAAGATGTATTTAGTTGAAAGGACGTGTGCTCACATTCAAATCCCACCGTCACAACACACTAATTACAAAAATAACCCCACAAGGTATCATTTATGCAAAAAAAAAAAACAACAATTTACATAACCCCACCTGACGCAGTTACTTTCCTCCGTCAAAAAAAGTTTCCAGGAAATCGTCCCGTTAACGGCGGGCAACGTGTTAGGCGCCGAGGACAGAGGACCCACCGTCAAATGGTTGTCCCTTATACGGCAAGCCCTCAACCCGTCCAAAAATTACAAGACCGCCACGGACACGGACGCGGGCCCGACCCGAAACCGGCCACGGGTCAGCTTTTCGGATCTGTTATCGATGTCGGATCTCAATGATGAAGAGTTGGATTCGGACCTGACTTCTAATGATTCCGGAGAATATTCCGAATTTTTGGCGAATGATTCGGGGGCTCCTTATTGTTTGGTGGCGAGCAAGCAAATGGTTGGGCTTTTCTTGTGCGTGTGGGCCCGGTCTGGGCTCATGCGTCACGTGACCAGCCTCAAGGCCTCGTGCGTTGGCAGGGGCATTATGGGATACATGGGTAATAAGGTAATTTTCTTTTTACATTTTTACATTTTTCTTATTTCTAAAATGTAATCCAATAAGCCAAATATTTCTATAATTATTTATGATGAAACCTTTTTCGGTTTGAAAAATAACATGTCATCATAGTAATCCAGATAAATTATTCTTTGTATAGAGATAATTTATTGCAAGCTCTTTGAACATATATATTATGTAAATATCAAATTGTTGAAAATAAAACTACCGAACGTTTTCAGGATGATTTAGTGTGCGACATAAGAAACCATTTTTTCTTCTAAATTTTGTTTGTTGATTATAATTTATATTCTTTTTCTCCCATTTTATAATAGGGATCGATTTCGATTAGCATGACAGTAAAAGAAACGACGTTTTGTTTCGTGTGCTCGCATTTGACATCGGGAGAGAAGGAAGGGGATGAACTGAAGAGGAATTTGGATGTGATAGAGATCTTGAAAAGAACTAGGTTTTCATTAACAAACAGATTTTCAAGGCCGTTTGCATTTTCTCCTGATACAATTCTGGAGCATGAGTGAGCCTCTTAACCCTAATTTCTTTCTCGTGATTGCAACATTTTTTTTTGTTCGATGAGAAATAAGACCGACGTCGATTATTGCTAGCTCGACCGTATTAACATACTTATTGTATATATTTCTTGAATAATTTACAGCAAAATTATATGGCTTGGGGATCTTAACTACAGACTTGCAACTACTTGTAGCCAGAAACATGAATTGTTGCAGAAAAATGATTGGCAAGCTTTGTTAGAAAAGGATCAGGTGAGAAAATTAATTTGTTAATAAATTATATATATACCTCAAAGAATGCTAATTATTATTAGTTAACCATATAATTAACTTGTTGATAATTGTCTTTGCAGCTTAGGATTGAACAGAGAGCAGGGAGAGTATTTGAAGGATGGGAAGAAGGAAGAATAAATTTCCCTCCAACTTACAAATATCTTACCAATTCTGATCATTATGCTCTGATGAGCCCAGCCAAATCTAAAGAGAAGCTTAGAATTCCAGCTTGGTTAGTACTTTAATCCTCTTCTTAATTTGCCTTATAAAATTTTTAATTCTAGGAGTAAAACTTTTTTTTCACTTCATAACATACATTTTAAGTTTTTTGATATACAATTTGGAAAATGATAGTGTATGAAGAATATAAAATCATATCCTTCAATTCTCCTCATAACGTCAAAGGTTTGGTTAACTTACCAACCGAATTGAAAAAGTGACAAATGGGGTTGGAGTCGATCAGAGTCTTATGCCTGTGCGTGAGCCAGACCGGAGGGCAGATCCCATCCCAACTTAACCCAGGCCCTACCTTCCCTATGCTACCACTTTATGTGCACAACTATGTGGCTGTTGTCGGCTGCAGTCACATATAACTCTTAAAAGAAATATCTTTGCCCAAAAGTTTCATATAAAGATGCATAACAATGACAAATTTTCTTGGACCTAATGGTGTTTCGTTAAACTTTCTTTAATGGAACGCTGGGGGCCTTTTCGGTTTTGTTTAATTAAAAAAAAAAACAATGACAAATTTTATAAGCCTTAAATCCATAAAACTACCAAATAGTCACACCCTTTGGCAACTAAATACCAAATACATTCAAAGCTACGAATAACTACCATATCTAAAGGGTATTAATTATGCATGTTAAATGATAATTTTGCGTTTTTAATTAATTTAATTAACCTTTTATTGATTATTTTATTAAAATAGTTAATATTAAACATGGAGAAAGGGATAGTGTGGTGGCAACGGTAAAAGGGAAGGGCAGGGAGGGGATGTGGAGGACTTAAGAGGGGAGGAGGTGGTCGCAAAGGAGGAGCTATGACAGAAGGAGGTGGTTAGAGGAGCAGTGAAAGTAGGAGAGGGAGGAGGTGGCCGTAAGAGAAGCAAATGGAAGGAGGTGGCTGGAGGACCAGCGAGTGGAGGGGGTGGCCGTGAGGAGTTTTCCACGAAGGAAGAAGGCGGCTGGAGGCGCTGTAAGGAATGGCTGCAAAGGAAGAGAGAAGAATGAAGAAGATGAAGGGTTTGGAGGTGCCGGCAAGAAGATGTGGGCGGCGGTGGTGTTGACGACGGTGATGATGGGGGATAAGTCAGGGTTAGGGTCAGGAGTACAGAGGAAGAAGAAGAGGGTAATTTAGGGGGTTGTTTTTATAGTATTTTTTGATGATTTGGCGATTTCGGTGACGTGGTGGTGACTGTGCTGACATGGTATCGTTAAATATGATAGTTATTCATAGTTTTGAAAGTATTTGACGGTTACTTGCCAAACGGTGAAACTGTTTGGTAGTTTTCTGAATTTAAGCCTTTTTGTAATAAAAGTTATTTTCTTTCTTTTATCTTTGTTAAGATAACTTTGATCCATTTACTACCGTGAACTATGGGCATTTTTCCCAAATGATACCATGAACTTTCAAAACGTTAGATTGATATTATGAACATTCAAAAGTATCTCAAAAAAACCCGAGAAAAATTACAAAATTACCAAAATACCCCTATCAAATAATAAAAAAGACTCTATTTCCAAAAAAATGAGGGGTGTTTTGATAATTTTGTGATTTCCCTCAAGTTTTTTGTTTTATTTTTTATACTTTTGAAAGTTCATGGTATCAATCCATCATTTTGAAAGTTCATGATATTATTTGGCAAAAGTGCCATAGGTATTGATAGCAAGTTGAAATTTAGCCTAAATAAAATTAACAATATGTTTGTACTAAATAAAAGTGTGAACAAGAAACTTGAAGGTTGCTTAGCTCATAAAGTCCTTACATTAGCAAAGCTTTAGTGCAAATTTGGCTTGATCGATGTCTAGCCATTGTGAATATCAAGGTCCTTGACACATAATTATAGTTACAAATTGCTTAACAAGAGTCCATATGATAATGGAAAAAGTATTCCCTATGCCGGCACTATTTACAGGGTGCAAGAGAGAGAGAAAATAAAAGTACAGCCTCCATAGCGTCTAAGCCTACTGATGGAACTACTTTTCGGACCTCCATCAGATGTTGTCTTCCGTTGATCTCGCGGTGAACTTGGCTGATTATCCTTCGTTGCGTGTGGGTCTCAATGGGTTTTTGGAGGAAGAGATGAGGTGAGAGGGTTGTCGCAAAAAGTCCCGGGGTGGTTTGGTACCACTGAGGACCCTCCAACGCTCAAGTTAGCGATGAGATCCGAGCAGAGCAATGGCGTAAAGTGTCTAGAATGGCTTACTTGACCCCTCCGTGATGGGGGTTTATATAGAGGTGGTGGCACGCAGCAGCAGATGCGGGGATCTCGCCGGTAGTTACGCCCCCGACGTCACGCCCGCGTAGAAAGCGGATCACCCATTAATGGGGACTGATAGCGTGGAACGTGGGATGTTGTTGGCGTAGAATCCGTGCATGGTGAGATTCGCGGAGCGGCGGTTACGCCTGTGAGCGGTGACTTTAGTCGGGGGGCCGAGGAAGATGGCCTCGGCTGGGAGCTTGGGACGAGCGGGGAGGCCGAGGAGTCCAGGTCTTGCGGCAGCTCGGCATGAGCTGCGGAGACGAGGAAGCCAATTTGCAGGGGGCCTCGAGGTGGGTCAGCTTGTGTTTGCAGGTCGGGTACAGGGTAGCCGGATTGGCCCCCTGTGGGCCCTCTTCTGGGTTCTGGACACGCCACCTGCCACGTGTCCTGATCTTGGAGGTCGCCGATATTGAGCATCATCATTAGCCCCCTTACTCTTGTCCCGACCAGCTAGCGGGTCGGGTCAAGAGTGGACTGACGGGCCCCCCGAGGTGAGCTCCTTCTCAGGGTTATGTCGGGATGAGTCCTCGAGCCGTCGGTTGTCTTTTCCGCTAGCGAATCGAGATGAAATATTTGCATTTAAGGAGGGTGCGCCAGTTCGTGCACTCTGCAGTCGAAGCGACGGTCCACGTGTCGAGCGCCAATTAGGTGATGTGACATGTGCAGGTCTGCGGCGTCTGATGAGACGCGGTCAATCGCTGGGCTACCACGTGGAGCGATCGGAGCCGCTGAGCGCAAGGAGCCGTTTCGGCGGGAGACGATGGGTGCCATTGGATGAGGCCGTATGCGGTAATAAATACGGGTGGGGCCTGCCCTAGGGCCCTTACTCTCTCATATTTCTCATTCTCAAGCCCCAGCTGCTTGGCGCTCATCTCCCCTCTTTCGTTCCCAACCTTTGAAGAATTTCTTTCCCAGGTTAGATGTTTTCCCCTGTAGAATCAGTATACGTTTGTAGGAGTAGATGTTAGGGTTCCTTTAGATGTGTCCGAGTCTCCTCGGGGAGTAAGGGCTGAGCCCTCTCCCCGGGTCCGTGAAGCGGGGGCCGCCTCCAGGGAGGAAGCGGTAGATGTAGCCCCTAGCACCTCGTGCTGGGTGAGGCATGAGGACGAACTCGCCAATGCTTGAGCTCGCTTCCACATTCATCCGCGCTACACGCTTCGTCTAGCCGAGGAGGGAAAGAGGGCAGACCAAGTACGAGGCAGAGAGATTGCCCTGTATTTGGAAGATTTTTAGGGCGGAATATGCTTGCCCTTCTCTCCTGAGGTCATCGCCGTTCTGAATTTCTTCGGCTTAGCTCCCGGCCAGTTAGTGCCGAACGCGTGGAGAATCCCCCTCGGGTTTCTGGTCCGCCTGAAGCTGCAGGCGGTTCCTTTCAGCCTTTCCCTTCTCGATTCCTCCCTTGCTTTCAAGAGTCACCCTCGCGGTCGAGCTGGCGACCCGAGGTGGGTTTACTTTACTTTTAGGAAGCGACCCGGGGTCGCTGCCGGGACTGGGGTCGTGGCCTTGCCCTCCTCCATTCACGACTGGAAGAAGAAATTTTTCTTCGTCTCCCCTCCCGAAGGCGAGGACTGGTCGGTGCCCACCAAGTGGTCGAGGGAGAAGAGTCTGTCGGGGAACCTGTCCGATGACCCCGCCGCGGTGAGAGTGGCGTCGTGGGAACCCATCCCTCGACACGACGTGCTGCTGTCCGAGAGGGTTTTGAGCTGGGCCGGGCTTAGCCCCGTCGAGTTCGTCGGTAAGTTAGGCTTGCTTCTTGGGTTTACATTTTACTCGTGTTGCTGATCTGTTGGGTGTTCGTTTCATGCAGGATCCATGGACTTCGGCTCTCTCCGAGATGTTATGCGCCAACCGAGGCAGCCTGCTAGGGCAGGCCCACCAGCTCTTCCCGGGCGCAGCCTGCCCCTGCTCCCACCGCCCCGGTGGCGGTTCCCCAAGGACGCTCGGCGGTGGATCCCGTCCCAGGCCCCAGCAGAGCATTGGGTCGGAAGCGGGCCCTGATCGTAGAGGACACGGCCTCGGAAGGAGAGATTGGCTCCCCCTCGGAGCCGCTCAAGAGGAGTTCCCGGAGACCTTCCCGGGGCCGGTCTTCGCCGACCGTGGTGGAGGAACGAGGATTCCGGTTCGCGGTGCCATCCGGGCTGTCGGTCGCGGACAGCCTCCTCCACGAGATAGAGACCTCGGCCGGGGGTCTGGTTCCTGGGGGGACCCTCACGGCTCAGCTGGCGTCGATCGCCTAAGAATCCGTGCAGGTAAGCCCCCAGTGCGCAGTGAGATTTAGTGTTTTCCTTCATGTTTCTGATCCTTCTTTTTTTTTGTCTTCCCAGACTTTCCAGCACGTGGCCCTCGCCCTTCGCATGGAGACCGAGGTGGTACCCCCAACGGTGGAGGCCGCGGGCCAGCTCGCTGTGTTGCAAGAGAGCTCCAGACGAGAGCAGAAGGCGATGTCGGCGAGGATCGCCGCCCTGGAGGGCGAGGTGGATGCCGGGAAAAGGGAGGTCGCCCGGCATCGCGAGGCTGCCGCGATAGTCGAGGGCAAGCTCGGGGACTCCCAGGTGCTCGCCGGTAACCTGAAGAAGACGGTGAAGACCCTCCGAAAGGAGCTGGGGGCGGCGGCCGAGGCCTTTAAATCGGCTGGATCGAAGGCCGTGGCGAGCTATAAGGGGTTGAGGGATTTTTATGACGACCTGGCCGTGGCCACGACCCGCATTTGGCACGACGCCCTTGATGCCGTCAAGTCTAGGATGCCGGAGTTCGACAACGCGGATCTCCGGGCCGAGTTCCCCCTCGTGGGCGCCGACGAGCAAGGGGGAGAGGCTCCCGGCGAGGAGGGGGCGAGGACCCAGCGCCCCCAGTAGTGGAGGCCGAGGACTTCGAGGTCGTGCCCGGGCCCGAGGTATAGAGCCCCCGCTCTCCTACCTTCATTTTGTTTTTCTTTTGAATTTTGTAAGGCTGAGGAGCCCAAAAAATACCTTTTGTAAAAACTTATCTTTGGCAGTAGTAATAAAGTTTTTCTTCAGCTGTGATAAAGTTTTCCTTTCTGCCATCTGTTTGTGAAGAATGCTCGTTTAGGATATTTTTAATTGCGTCGTTGTGCTTTCATGTCAAGTTGGCCCTCTGTCTAACGATCGTCCGTCGAGCTGACTGCAATCGCTTGCCGACGAGCGTCTCCGAGGAGGTATCTCCCTGGGCCCCGGAGTCGAGGGGAGATCGTTTAGGCTTGGACAGACTTGACATCTATTTCTGATTTAGAGTATTGGCCATCATCTAGGGGTGACCGGGCAGGGTAGCTGCGCCGTCACCTCCCGCTAAGGCTTCATGCTTCTGTCACGGCGGTAGGGGGGTTACCCGCCAGGGATGGCCGAGCAGGGTAACTGCTCGGTTGCCTCTCTCGAGGGCTTGGTTCTTTAGAGTTGTGGGTAGGCAACTACCAGCCTGGGGTGGTCGAGCGGGGTAGCCGCTCCGATGCCTCTAGTGAGGGCTTTTGATCCCTGGCGTCGGGGGTAGGAGCCGGAATTTGACCGAGCAGGGTAGCTGCTCGGGTGCCTCTTACGAGGGCTTTTGATCCTTCAGGACGGGGACCGAGCTGGGTTACTGCCCGGTGCCTCTTGGCGAGGGCTTTTGTCCTGAAAGATAGCCGAGCGAGGGAACCTCAGGCCCCGACTGCCTCTGGGAGGGCTTCCTTGATCCCCGGTGTTGTGGCAGAAAAGCTGCCTGCTGGGGATAGCCGAGCGAGGGAACCTCGGGCTCGGGTGCCTCTTAAGAGGGCTATTGATCCTTCAGAACGGGGACCGAGCTGGGTTACTGCCCAGTGCCTCTTGGCGAGGACTTTGATCCCTGTCGGTTATGGCAGGAAGCTACCAGCCGGGGATAGCCGGGCAAGGACCCGACTGCCTCTGGGAGGACTTTGGTTCTTGGCGCGGGAAAGGCTATAAGGCTGTAAGAAGCCTACCAAGGACCCTTGTCCGGGCAGGGTTACTGCCCGGTGCCTCTTGGCGAGGGCTTTTGTCCTGAAAGATAGCCGAGTGAGGGAACCTCGGGCCTCGACTGTCTCTGGGAGGGCTTTTTGATCCCCGGCGTTGTGGCAGGGAAGCTGCCCGCGGGGGATAGCCGAGCGAGGGAACCTCAGGCTCGGCTGCCTCTGAAAGGGCTTTTTGATCTCCGGCGTTGTGGCAGGGAAGCTGCCCGCTGGGGATAGCCGAGCGAGGGAATCTCGGGCTCGGCTGCCTCTGGGAGGTCTTTTCTGATCCCTGGCGTTGTGGCAGGGAAGCTTCCCGCTGGGGATAGCCGAGCGAGGGAACCTCGGGATCGGCTGCCTCTGGGAGGTCTTTCTGATCCCCGGCGTTGTGGCAGGGGAGCTGCCAGCCGGGATGTCCGAGCAGGGTAGCTGCTAAGTTGAATCTTTGACGAGGTGCAGCCTGGCCGCTTAGCCGTAGGTGCGGAGGATGGGAACGGTCGGGGCAATGGCGCGCGCAGCTTGTGCATTGAATGCGGGGGGAGGCGAAGCGACAGGGGCGCGTCGCTTCGTTTCCACCGGGTAACGTTCGATGGACGCCGCGTGGCGGTGACTCCCTAGGTGAAAGCGGGCGGCTGTTGGGCTGCACAGGGGGCTATATAAGGAGTACCGGTTCTTCCCCCTTCGCAGATAGGCCATCAAGAATGGAGGATTTCCCGTTCGCCATTCCCGAAATCGTCAGCCTTGAAGATGTGTATCTTTATGACCCCTACTGCACCGAGGACTCGGTGCAGTTGGTTCACGGGCGCATTGAGGAGCACTTCGACCGGCTGCTCCCCAGGCGCTCCTCCCTGCTGCAGCTACTGATGTACTCCATTTGGAGGGCATCGCCGGGGCTCTACAACCCCCTGTCGGAGCAACTCTTCGATGAGGCCGTGGGCAAGCTGCGGTCTTTGAGGCGCTTCGGCTTGATCTCCGCGAACCGGCTGGCCCGCTCAGAGGTGCTCGTCCGCGAATGCTACGAGCTAAGGCTCGGGGTCAATGCCCGCGGGGGGAATCGGGAACAGAGGCTGGAACTTGCATGGCTTCGGTTGGCGGAGATCTTCGCCGAGCACCACGAGCAGTGCTCGCTGCACCCCGTTCCCCCGCTATTGTAACTTTCCACCCCCACCCCCTTTTTCTTTTGTATGTATGGCTGAGGAGCCCTTAATGCCCTTTGAATAAACAAGGTTTTTCTTTCTTTTTCGCAATGCTCCATTGATCTTTATTAAATTAACAATAGATCCTAGAAAGAATCTACATTGCTTAAAAAAAAAGTAGGTACAGGTTAAAGGATGACTTTGTTGGCTTAGGCCGAGCTCCCTGAAGGGCTGTCGGCCTCCGCGCTTTGCATAGGGCATGGGGCTCCCTGAGCTCCGGGCTGGCCGTCTGCTGAAACAAGCATGATCTGGCCGATGGTCAGGTCGGTGGGAGGGCGAGGCTACTCCTGCTCGCGGTCGGTCTGCCGTTTGTCCCTTAGGTAGGTGGCCAGGTGCCCAGTGTTGGAGATAGTGCCCTCATAGTCAATTATTGGATCGCAGGTACGTGATTGCAATGATTGCGGAGGACCTATACCGGTAGGACAGTCTTACTCAAGATGATAGTATGCTATCTGGTTTGCCTTTATCAGTCGTGTACATGTTCAGGTGACTGATTACATGTTACACTTTGATAGAGCCCTTAGGATCTTGCTTTACTACCAACAGTATGATGGCGATCATATACGTGAGAGTTGGGTAGTTTATATGCATATCCTTAATTGTAGTCCCTAGTCGTGGGAGTTTCGAGACAGGGCATCGATACTCCGGAGTAGACTAGTGTGTACAGTCGAGACCCCGACGAGGGGCGGTGGCCGGTCTCACAAGCCACTGGTGTCAGTTGGATCACCTAAGATGTATACAGGTGCTCATTGGGTTATGAGTACACCGGACAGGACTCGCCGGGAATCTGCTAGTTAGTACTATATCTATCGTCAGATAGCAGTTCTCTGGTGACATGTGTACAGGTTAGTTCATCGACCTGAGGTCGTCATTTGTCTCGTGTGAGTTCCCACTGTGCTTTGTTTTCTACCCTACCACGGCTCAAAGGAGTCGTGCAAACAGGTAGTTTTTGGTTACAGTCCCGAGCCATATGGAGGCACGTGAGCGGATCGGCAGGGGATTCGTCTCTCCCGGTATTGGGGGCGAGGTCGTGCTGTGTCTAGGAGAGCCATTACACATAGTCCATGGCCATGGCAGGAGATTTACTGGTAGGTACTCCAGTAGTATCTCAGGGTGTTATTGGGCTACACTCCGACACGACTTATACTGCTATTGGGGGTCTGACGTACTAGCCCCCTAGGCAGATATGCGATACTCATAGACGAACGGACCGGACTGTATATACATTGTCACTGTTAGGCTCAGTAGGGTTTCCGGATGAGTTCGCTCATCGGCCTCCCTTGAGGTCAGTCCATAGGCAGCCGTTACGCATTGCTAGTGCCGCTGACGGTTTGTGGTTAAACCCACTGCCAGGGTACTGACGAGTCATTAGAGTTCCCCACAGACAGTTTCCCAAGTTCGGGCGAAACGTTGTAGAGGCCGTATGGTTTTATGGCAGGTTCGGAAAATGCACGTGCGTTTACGCACGTGTTATTTTTCGGGCAGATGATACTGGTCGGCTTTGGTTTAAGCCGGATCCGAGTATTATATTGAGTAGGTATAATATCTTTGTCTCAGTTGCATTTGTATTCGGTCGTAATACAAATGCGGGTATATTTATACAGTTACGGGGTTATCCTGAAATTCGTTTCAGGATCACTTTTGGAAGTTGCCAGTTTTCAGTTTTCTATCAGCCGTCTTTTAACATTCGGTTAAAGACGGATTTATCTTTTCTTGGATGAGAGTGAGTCATGCTTCTAGAAGGTTCTAGAAGGTGATGACTTGGTTAATTGGTGTTGTGTTTTCATTGGTTGCATTAATGAATGGATGACTAGGTTTAGTGAGTCATTCATTTCATTAATGAGTTTTGTTTACTTAAGGATATTTCTTCATGATCTTTGTTTATGGTCACCTCCTTGATTGCTCCTACACTCACCCTCCTCCATCCTATAAGATGGCCGCCCCCCCCTCTCCTCTCTCTCGCTCACTTGTTGATTTCATTTGGAAAAAAGATATGATAGATTTTGGGGTGTATGGAATTTCACAGCTCATTTCATTCCATCACCCGATTCCCTCGGCAACTTCATTTACCGATCGTCCACGGACTTGGACGAAGTGAGACAAAGTCATCTACTCATTCTCTACATCACTCTTGGTCGTCTCTTTTAGCAAACTTGACGACCGAGTTGCCTCAAGTCAGAGGCGGGAGCCCGTTTAAAGAATCAGTGACGTGGTGCCACCTAGACGAGCAGATCGGAGATCGACGAGATCAAAGAAGCCGCAACAGAGCGTGGGATGATGGTTGAAGAACGAAGGACTTGGATCGTTCGGTATAACCTTTCTACACTCTTTACAGTTTGTTAGTTTAGCAATAATGGCAGATCCGGGTGAAAGTATACGATAGCGCCAGTTTAAAAGTTTTTTGTTCCGCATTTGGCGTCCGTAGACGGCCGGGGCGCTAACGTAGACTTACAGTGGTATCAGAGCCTAACCATTTTGCTATACTAACTTATACTAACGCGTTTAAAACATCGATCGAACCGGAAATCAAAAACCGCAATTTTTCATTTTCACAGTTTCTGTCGATTTTAAATGGTGTCCTAAAAATATTCCACATATCACAGAAAACTGTGCAGGGTTTTATAAGAACACCGACAAAATTTGGGCACGTGATTCCACCAAACCGCCGCGGAAACGCGGCCAAACCCATGGTTTGGCCGCGCATCCGCGGCCATTTGGTAAGATCATGCTCCCAAATTTGTACAGTGTGTTCTCCTCTGGAAATTGGGGTTTTTGGTATATATCTTTTGGACCCAGATTTTGTTACTGTTCAGCAGATTTGCGTGGGGCCCACTTTGTGATATTTAGTCGATCGAAATTTAAACATGTTAGTTTACAGTGCTTACATTATATCTCCGACCGGGAATGTCATTTGATCGGTAAACCGCGTCTGATTGCTATAGTTCTTTTAGACGAGTTTGCGAACGTGACATTCGCGTTGATGTTCTGTGTTGTGCTGTGATGTTGCGGATTTGTCGTGGTGGATAGCAGTGTGCAATGGTAGTACAGTTTGAGTTTATTTGTACATTTGATATTGCGGGGCGAGCGTCCAACTTGTGGACTGCCGTCACTGCCTGTTGTATAATATTCTTTTGGGGCACGACCAGGTTGCGGTCGATGTACCTGTTGTATTATTTTTCATTACTGTACTAGGTTTTGCCCCGCGATGGAGTGCACGGATAGCCGGGTTCTGGAGGGGCAACGGGTCCGCATCTCATGGCTTTGAGAGGCAGAGGGGACCCACTCTAGAATTGGCAGACTATTCGCCGCACTCGTAGGGGGTACAGGTTGACCCAAGGAGGGGTGCCCAAGATTACCGGATTCCGTGAAGTGCTGGGTGGTCCATTCACTATGCTGTAGGGGACTGCCTCGCTTCAGGTTTTGGCGGGTAACTTGCCGCACCCGTAGGGGTCTAGGTTTCATTGCACAGGCTATCCACACGACAGGGGAACGTCGGGTTTCAGCAGCGGCTCTGTGAAACCTGGGGATCCCAGATTATCTGTACTGTTCTGTGATGCTTATTACTTTTCTGTAATGTTGCATATTATCACGCCTGGAGCGGTTATTGTATATTGGTTTATATACTATTAGATGTTGTATATGTTTTACACCCGCGCTAGTCCAGTCCCCGCTCTGTCGTTAGTTAAGTAACCTAACGGGTGATGACGGGACCCAGTGACGAATGCGGATGGCATATACGTACATTTTATTTTCGTTCTTTTCTGGTGTGATTGATTGATGGGACTGCGTTGATTCTGATCAATGCAAAGTAAAGCAAACCTGTTTACAGTTGATGGAACAAATTTAAAATGTGTTATTGCAAAAACGTTTCCTTTTGTTATGCATAGCGGTATTCAGTGGAATATCCTGCACCTCATTCGACGGGGCAAGGGCCGATATCCCTTCACCGGGACTGACCCCTTGGGCAGAAGTTTGCGTCAGGGTAATAACTTCACCATAGTCGATTACAAGTTGCTTTGCATAGCGGTATTCAGTGGAATATCCTGCACCTCATTCCACGAGGAAAGAGCCGAGATCCCTTTACCGGGAGTGACCTCTTTAGCAAAAGATTTTCGCCACTATATTTTAAAAAGCTATCAGGTTCCTTCAGCGATATCAAGTTCACTACGCTAAAGGTTTTTCGCCAAAAACCAGTCGTAGCCCTCCGTCGTTTCTTATGGATGGTCAGTAGTATTCAAGCTATGTTTGTTGGCTTACGTCAAGGCATAGTGTTTGGTAGCTGCTGGGTATTCATTTGTTGCATAGATGATGAGTTGGTTTGGGACAGTCGTATTACCTTGTTGGCTTTCGTCAAGGGTATGTACGGGTGGGTTCAAATTAACAAGATAATGACAGGCATAACTTGACATGTGACTTATGATTTGTTGACTTACGCCAAGGTCATAAGAGTATGGGGCATAAATCATATCGGGAGTTTCTAAAGAAACTGAAACTTGCCTAGTATGCGCATACCTTCTGGAGTATGAGTAACGTGGATGCATTCCATCACGTTATCATGCGATGAGAGTTGTATCCCGATTCCCACTGATGAGTTGGTTTACTCTTCGGGCGATCCCGATTAATTCTTCTTTCAGGTTTGGAGGAGAATTTGACAAGACAGTGGGAGGTTTCCGGATTAGATAAAGTGATAACCATTCTGATCTAGGTTAGAGTGCACGCAGAGTGTTTCTTTTCTCTCTCTCTTTGGCAGCGACCTTTGACCGACCCTAGACTATGACTCAGTGACCAGGTTGACCGAACCTTCTTAAAATACTGGCTTTTGGATTGTCTGTGTTGCATAAGTCATTGCCACTCCTTCTTTTTACCCTTTGAATTTCTCAGAACACCCGTATTACTACGGATATCCACTTCCATTGGATAGATCCATCGTATGGTTATATACGAACTCGAAGGGACTTCTTCGAGGATGGATCCAGGTTCAGGAGAAATAGAATTGGTTTATTCAGTTGTCTCTTATTATCACCTTCTCTCAGGTTGCGAGAGCTCCTTGGTTTAGGAGAGTACACCTATTACGCTTATTGGATAGTCTTATTCCAAACCATAGGCTGGTGCCGAAAGGTAGGGAATGAAGAAAACCAATTAGCCTAAGTAGGGTGTGCAGAATGTAACATGTAAAGACAAAATAAAGGGATTAGAAAGAGGGCAAAGTAAATTGCGACTGTTATCATTCACGACCAAACCGCGTACTTCATCGCCACTCATATTTCACCTTTAAAAGAATAAGGTATTATTCAGATGTCTTTTATCATCACATTCTCTCAAGATACGAGTACTCCTTGGTTTAGGAGGGTACACCTATTATGCTTACTGGATAGTCTTCTTCCAAGCCATAGGCTGGTGCCGAACGGTAGGGAAGGAAGAAAACCATTTAGCCTAACGATGGTGTACAGAAGGTAACGACTAAAGACAAATAAAGGGACTTGGAGAGATGGCAGTGAAATATATGGTTGAAGTCATGAATTGGATTATGGAAGAGGCATTACTATGAATACCAGGATACCCCTACGAAACATTTTCATGTTTCAGTGCATTGTTAATGGAAGACTGTTTTCCCGATTAGACACTTACTCCAAGGGTATGTATTTACCAGGTTTCATTCTCATATCTGTATGGTTTTACAGATGATGAGTGGAAGTAAGTTATTGGGAATTAGGTGTGTTCCCCTCCGAACGGCGGCCCGGACGTTAGGACATCCATGCCTGAGGTTCGGGGCAGATGCTATTTGGTTTGATCCGTCCACCTCTCCGCAGATGCCAAGTTGATTTATGGCACCTGGTATCGGAGGTTTAGACGGATGCGGCCGATGTAGCAGACTTCGTCAGATTCCCCCTCAGGGTGAAGGGTTTTTGATTGTGGGGACGCTCTTCCCTGCAGGCGCAAGCCCCTGCAGTTAATTACGCTACCGCGTCGCGGTAACAACTTTCTCCTTCTCCAGAATTTCACTTCGTGTCGTGTGTGTTTATTTTGTTTATGGTTGCCCGTGGATTGTATACGGAGACTGAGTGATGTCGTCACCCGTAGGACGTGGGTTAGTCCAAATCCGTATTGAGTTAGATTTGGGTTTGGTATTTTTAGTTTAAGGATACGTTAGCCTCGTTGAGGCTAAGATCAACTTAAACATGATTCATTTAATATATGGCCGTCGGGACTCATCACCTCTCTAACTTCGTTGAAGGATTACAACGACAAGTGTCAGAGGAATTCAAAGATGTACCCTCGAACCGAAGTTGATTTAGGTTTTTATAGTCCATTTGAGTGTTTAAGGATACGTTAGCCGTGTTTGGGGCTAAGACCAACTTAAACGATTGTTAAGGATACGTTAGTCCAGTTTGGGACTAAGATCGACTTAACGGGATCGTTTAGATCCGACAAAAGAGCATTTGGGCTCCATTGTGCCAGTTTGGGGACGTGGTGGTCCATCGCCAGTTTGGGGACGTGGTGGTCCATTATTAGTTTAGAGACATTTCGGTCCGATATTAGTTTAGGGACGTTTCGGTCCGATATTAGTTTAAGGACATTTCGGTCCGATATTAGTTTAGGGACGTTTCGGTCCGATATTAGTTTAAGGACGTTTCGGTCCAATATTAGTTTAAGGACGTTTCGGTCCAATATTAGTTTAAGGTTGTTGGGACCCGTCGCCTCTTTGACGTCGTTGAAGAATTACAACGATGAATGTCAAAGGAGCTCGGAGATGTACCCTCGAACCGGACGTAGATTGATCGAGGAGAGCCATTTTGCTCAGTCAATTTAATTTAAGGACTTATGGCCATGGTTGGGCTAAGTCCAGTTCAACACTTTATTCGTATTGCATTTTTCTTATTTAGGCTCTACAAAAGATATAGAGTATTAGTTTATTTTGGGCTCTGCCCATTTGCAAAACATCTATTTTGTTCTGGGCTTTGCCCTTTTTAAAATGCATAGCATTCTGAATATTTTTGTTTGGGCTCTGCCCATTTATAAATGATGCAAAGCATCTGTTCTGGTTTGGGCTCTGCCCCTTAAAATAATGCATTTGCGTTTCATTAAGCCTGTTGGGCCTTCTCCTAATTGGGCTTGGCTCTTTTTAAAGCATCTGCGCTTTGCGCTAAGTAATGAGCGCAAGCTCATATGGTGATGACACGTGTCGTGCTCTGATGAGCGCAAGCGCACTAGCGCAGTGCGATGCGCTGTTGCGCTGCGCTATTGCGCTGCTGACACGTGGCGCGCTCTCAGCGAGTTGCGCCGATTCCAGAGAGCAAAGCTTTATTTTAAGGGCGCTTAGCGCAAGTGGTTTTATAGCCGATACGTGGCGCTCCCTTAAGAGCGCAACGGCGCAACTTGGAAGTGCAAAGCACTGTTTAATTTCTTCGTCTAAATTAGATCAAAGAAAAATAAATTTTTCTTTATTCAAAGAACCATAGGTTCTTAAAAGTGCAAAGCACTATTCTTTTATTTTTATTATTTCTTTTATTGTTTTTACAGAACCGAAGGTTCACAAGAAGTGCAAAGCACTGTTTTTTTTTATATGAAGATCATTGATCTTATTTTTAGATCAATGATCTATTAGAAGGCCTTTCTTCTACCTCACGAAGGTTCTTTACCTTTTCCTTGAAATCTTCTCAGAGTTTTTCTCTGTTTGGAGTTCTTGATTTTTCCAGAAAATTGTTGATTCTCCCCTCCTTTTAATTGAGGCTTAGGGTCCTATTTATAGTGACCACAAATCTGTTGAATTTGTTAACAGGATCTTTCCTGAGTGATTTTGGGAATTTTCCCACTGCTGGATCTTTGATCCAAAGGCCGAAGAAAATCTTTTAGTTCTGGAAAGAACAGAAAAGATTTCATAAAATCTTAATTTTTAGTTTGGCGCGGATGCCCCAGCGCATGACACGTGTCGCGCAGCGCAGAGCGCGGCGCAAGTGCGCTAGCGCATCTGCGCTGACACGTGTCGCGCAGCGCAGAGCGCAGCGCAACTGAAGCGTTGCTTCGTTTAAACAGAGCTTTGCTCTGATTGGGTGCGCTTTCTGGGCGCTGCGCTCGGCGCGTTGCGCCAGACACGTGGCAAGTTGCGCCCAGCGCAGAGGATCTAAAGCGTTGCTTCACCTGAGATATCTTTTCATCTCCCCTTTTCCAAGTCAAACTTGTATTTCCAAGATTTTGATTTCCCGGGTCTTGGAAATAATTCCATTGTGCACAAAATCTTTTGTGTTTGGGTCTATATATAGTTCAGGGCCGAGCTTTTTATTCTCTCATCTTCAGAGAACTTTTTCGATCATGGCTTGCAACCGCCTTCATGCCCGCGACAACCATGGGAGGTTCCGATTCGGGACATCGTTCCCCGTTTTGCTGCGCGCCTGGTGGACCCTTCTCTCTCGGACGAGCAATGCGACGCTGCAATGCATGAGCTTTTGACTCGTGTGGGGTCTCCTCTTCCTCCGAATTCCATTTGGCTTCGGATGGCCCTTGCCTCGGTGCTCTCCGACATTCCCCCTCCTCCAGCAGAGATGTCCCCGGCAATGCTGGATGCAGCCGAGGACAAGATCGAGGGCCTTCTCGAAGCGCACTTGATCACCAAAGCCCTGAAGGACTGCTTCTTCCATTTGCTGAACCAGATACGGGCTCGTCGGGTTGTCATCGCCACTTTTTCTCAGGAGTGTGGCGTCGACCGTTGGATGGCCACCCCTCGGGAGGATCGCCGCTTCGATGTGGTGGAGAAGACAGAGAGGGAGCTGGAGAATCTTCTTCTTCTTTTTGCGAATCCTTGTCTTTCTGATCCCGTATTCGGTGATCTTTTTTAAATGTAATATTAATAATAATGAATAAGCATTTTTCTTTTTAATCAAGTATTTCATTGCCTGTTAAGGGTTCTTTTATTTTAATTCTTTGTTGTGTTCGTGCATCATATGATTTTAATTCGTTATTATCAAGTGTACGTAACTTTACATGAATAAATTGCTTTTGGTGTTAAACCCCTTCTTCTGCGCTAGCGCATCTGCGCTGACACATGTCGCGCAGCGCGGTGCCTGAGCAACTGAAGCGTTGCTTCCTTTATTGAAGTTTGAATTTTCAAAGCAAAGCTTTGTTTCTGATTGGGGAGTCGTTTCATCTTCCACCTCGGAATCTGATCGGAGCTTTGCTCCGATTGGGGTGAACAAATGCCCCCCGCACCATTGCGCTTACGTGGCCCCAAACGTGAGCGCAATGGTGGCGAAATTCCAACCGCCGTGACGACTTTTGGAAGTCGAAGAGGCACTTGGTGCCTATAAATAGGACCTCTGGTCCCCCACAGATGCTTATCATCTTTCCGTTTTTTTTATTTTCAACGGCTTCAGAGCTTTGCTCTTGCATTCAAGAATTCTAGAGCTTTGCTCTTCTTTCCAAAGTTTTTTGGAGAAAACTTTAGGTAAAATTGAATCTTAGATTAAATCAACTTTAATTAATCTTAAACAGCAGAGCTTTGCTCAATTTCAAAGTTAGAAACTTTAAGTAAAATTAATATAAATCAAATTAACTTAAATTAGTCTTAATCAGAGAGCTCTGCTCTCACTGCTCTTTTGATCTAAAGAGATCCCCATTGGGGTTTCACTAGCAGAGCTTTGCTCAACTCCAAAATTGGAAACTTTAGGTAAATTTTAATGTAAATCAAATTAATCCAAATTAATCTCAGTCAAAGAGCTTTGCTCTCATAGATCTTTTGATCTAAAGAGATCCCCATTGGGGTTTCATTAAGCTTTTGTTCGCGGGTTTTAATCCTTGAACAGAGCTTTGCCCTCTAAAAGATTTGTAATTTCTTGATTCATTAATGGAGCTTTGCTCCTTTTAAATTATATAACATAGCTTTCAAGGGTCGTTGATTGTTGTCAATCTTCTTCTACAGGAACAATGGACGCTCATATGTATACTCTTAACGAGATCATCTCTTACGGGGACATCCGCCGACTTGGCCGCTCTCAAAATCGAGAGTTCACAAACGCGGAGTGTGCTGAAATCATGAGCCGCTTTGACGCATACAATGGTCCACTGCTTCCCCGGCGTTCCTCTCTCCTCAAGCTTATAGTGGGAGCCATCTGGGAGGCGCTTCCCCTCTTCTGTTCCGGCGTTCCGCTTAGGGCGTTGGATGCTGCTGAGGACAAGGTGCACTCGGTGTACCTGTTGAATTTTATCTCAAAGAGGCGACGAGACAGCCTTATCGATCTCCTGCATGAGGTCTTTCAACAGTCCGCCATACTCGCCGCTTATCGACGGGTGGAAGACATCAGGGGGGACTCTGACGCTTGTGCTCGCGAAAGAAAGCACATTAGGATGGTCCGCGAGGCCTGGAAAGTCATAGATAGGGTTGCTTTCGAGTTCCTTAATCCATGTCCTGGGTTCGAGGTTATTCCCTTGTAATGATGTTTTTCGTTGATTGCTTTTATGATTGTAAAAACCATTGGCCATATTAATGGAAAAATTTTATCCGAGCTTGTCTTTATTATATATCTTTTGTCCTGAGTCTTTTTGCCCACGCGTGAATGATTGTGTCTTGAACGCTTGATCAAATGTAAATCGGATGCTCTTTCTGTTGCTTTTCCTCTTTCTCAGCATGTTGTAACAATTAGCAGGTAGTAGAGTAAGCTTCTTGATTTCTTCGAGATATAGCGATGGCTTAGGCCGCAGTTTCAGATCTGCCGTCTAGGACTTTTCAACTCCATGAGCCGTGAGGGTCTCATAGAGGCTTTTCTCCCTACGGATCGAGAGGATCTCGCAGGTGAATTTTCTCCTTAAGAATCGTGAGGATTCCTAAGTGTAGTTGTCTCTTCTAAGTCGTAAGGATCCTATAAGAGAATTTTCCCTCTTACGAGCCGAGAGGATTCGTAAGTGGTTGTTTCCCTCTTTGTCGAGAATCGATTTCAGAGAGTGAGACCCGTGAATAGTATGCAAGAGACCATTTAGGATTGACTTGCAGGGTCCCATTGTTCAGGAAGCAAGTTTTTGAATCCTTACTGCCCGAGATGTGAGTCAAAGAAGCTCTCGTCATGGAGTGTTTGTATCCGTGAGTTGAGAATTTTGCTAAGGATTATTTGTTTTCCGAGCGCCAAGGATTATTTGTGTCCTTGGGGTTTGAAACGAATCGATGGTTCCCACGGAGGCGCTGGTGGCTCTGCGAGTCGACGCGGATCAGGAGGCTCTCGTCAAGGAGTGTTTGTATCCGTGAGTCGAGGAATTTGCTGGGATTATTTGTTTCCCGAGCGCCAAGGATTATTTGTGTCCTTAGGGTTTGAAACGAGTCGAGGGTTCCTACGGAGGCACTGGTGGCTCTGCGGGTCGACGCGGATCAGAAGGCTCTCGTCAAGGAGTGTTTGTATCCGTGAGTTGAGAAGTTTTGCGAGGGATTATTTGTTTCCCGAGCGCCAAGGATTATTTGTGTCCTTGGGGTTTGAAACGAGTCGAGGGTTCCTACGGAGGCACTGGTGGCTCTGCGGGTCGACGCGGATCAGAAGGCTCTTGTCAAGGAGTGTTTGTATCCGTGAGTCGAGGAATTTGCTGGGATTATTTGTTTCCCGAGCGCCAAGGATTATTTGTATCCTTGGGGTTTGAAACGAATCGAGGGTTCCTACGGAGGCACCGGTGGCTCTGCGGGTCGACGCGGATCAGAAGGCTCTCGTCAAGGAGTGTTTGTATCCGTGAGTCGAGGAATTTGCTGGGATTATTTGTTTCCCGAGCGCCAAGGATTATTTGTGTCCTTGGGGTTTGAAACGAGTCGAGGGTTCCTACGGAGGCACTGGTGGCTCTGCGGGTCGACGCGGATCAGAAGGCTCTCGTCAAGGAGTGTTTGTATCCGTGAGTCGAGGAATTTGCTGGGATTATTTGTTTCCCGAGTGCCAAGGATTATTTGTGTCCTTGGGGTTTGAAACGAATCGATGGTTCCCACGGAGGCGCTGGTGGCTCTGCGAGTCGACGCGGATCAGGAGGCTCTCGTCAAGGAGTGTTTGTATCCGTGAGTCGAGGAATTTGCTGGGATTATTTGTTTCCCGAGCGCCAAGGATTATTTGTGTCCTTGGGGTTTGAAACGAGTCGAGGGTTCCTACGGAGGCACTGGTGGCTCTGCGGGTCGACGCGGATCAGAAGGCTCTCGTCAAGGAGTGTTTGTATCCGTGAGTTGAGAAGTTTTGCGAGGGATTATTTGTTTCCCGAGCGCCAAGGATTATTTGTGTCCTTGGGGTTTGAAACGAGTCGAGGGTTCCTACGGAGGCACTGGTGGCTCTGCGGGTCGACGCGGATCAGAAGGCTCTCGTCAAGGAGTGTTTGTATCCGTGAGTTGAGAAGTTTTCGTTGGAGTCACTGGCTTCTTCGGTTGAAATGAACCGTTGAGGCTTGGTTTCGTCGTTTGACGGAATCCGCTGGGGAGGCATGGTTCCCTCTTTGTTTACGCCCTTGGATTGTATACAGGGATCGATGTGATCTTAACTGTAGGGCCAAAGTTTTATCATTTCTTCTTTTTATTTTATTTTATTTCCGCGATGCTCTATCATTTCAGCTTTTATATCGCGAAGGTCGCGACTGCCCGATCATTTCGGCTGTTTTTCGCGGTGCCCAATCATTTCGGCTATTTGTTTTATTTTTACTCGCTGTTTTTTATTGCGAGTTGCCCAATCATTTCGGCTATTTGTTTTATTTTTACTCGCTGTTTTTTATTGCGAGTTGCCCAATCATTTCGGCTATTTTCCATGCATACGTTTTTTTCTACTTGCTGTTTTTTTTTATTGCAAGTTGCCCTATCATTTCGGCTATTTCGTATGCATGTGCGGCCTACTGGTTTTTCGCTGTAAACCTGAAATTGGACACCAATTTCGGCATCAGCACCGCTACAACTGGGATATTGCCAGGAGCGAATCATCATTTGCCTCTGTCGTTGTCGAACAAAGGGGGCTTAGCGACCAGGGTTAGGGTCCTGTCGGTTAAGGCTTTTGACTTCATGGGCCGTAAGGATCTCATGAAGGTGTTTCTCCCTACAAGTCGTAAGGATCTTGTAGGTGTATTTTCTCCTTAGGGGTCGTTAGGATCCCTAAGTGTTTGTTTCTCTGTAAGTCGTAAGGATCCTACAGGAGGGCTTTCTCCTTGTAAGTCGAGAGGATTTACAAGGGTTGTTTATCATGCAGGCATATCCCTAGTTTCAGATGGGACTTAGTTAGGGAAATGTTTATTCGCGCCCGTGGATTGTATACAAGGGTCGGTATTGAGCCACTTGTAGGGCAATATTGGAAGTTTGTGGGGATTTGCTTAAGCACAGGTTTAGGTCTCTGTGACTTAAAACTTTCAAATCCTATGAGCCGTGAGGGTCCCATAAGAGAGTTCTCCTTACGAGTCGTGAGGATCTCGCAAGCGTATTTTCTCCCTAGGAATCGTGGGGATTCCTAAGTGTGTTGTTCCCTTGTAAGTCGTAAGGATCTCACGCGGGTGGTTTCTCCTTACAGGGTCGAGAGGACTCCATAAGGGTTCTTTAACGAAGCTGCGCCCTTTCGGGTTTTCACAAACATTCGTCGGTAGTCCTGCTGTTTTTACTCACGGAGCCCTTTCGGGTTTTCATCCGTGCCCATTTTGCTTATGGACTTACCGTTTTTTTTTTATTTATATATATATTTTTTTATATATATATATTTTTATTTTTACTCATCTCGTCAGCCTAAGGATGCTGTGGTAGTAGTTTAAAGACGTTTTCGGTCTACTATTAGTTTAAGGACATTTCGGTCCGGCGTTAGTTTAAGGACATTTCGGTCCAGCGTTAGTTTAAGGACATTTCGGTCCAGCGTTAGTTTAAAGACATTTCGGTCCAATATCGGGAGACTGGCTACTTTTTATAAAGCCTGAGCTTAGGAAGATAGCGAGCGGACATAGTCGTCGTCATCTATCATTGACCTAGGCTGTGGCTCATTAAGCGTAGTATTTCTTTAGGAAGCGGCCGTTTATTGGCCTGAAAGGTCTTTCACCGTGCATGTCCATGAGTAGATAGGCTCCACCTTGGTAGACCTTATCTATGATGTACGGTCCTTCATAGTTTGGCTCAAACTTTCCCCGCTTGGCGCGATTGGGGATCATAGGCCTTTTGACCACTAGCACGAGCTCGCCTTGGCGAAATGTCCTCGGTTGGGTCAGTCTTTCATATGAGCGCGTCATCTTTGCTTTATAGGCCTCCAGATTTTGTTGCGCTATGAGTCGGGTTTCATCAAGGGTATCAAGCTCCTCAAGCCGGAGGTGAGCATTTTCTTCATTCGTCAGCTCGTAGTGGACTGCCACTCGTAGAGAGGGTAATTCTATCTCGAGAGGGAGTACTGCTTCCGTCCCAAATACCAACGCGTATGGCGTTGTGTTTGTGGCCGTTTTGAACGTAGTTCGATATGCCCAGAGAGCTTCTTGCAGTCTTTCGTGCCAATCTCTCTTATTTCGTGACACTGTTTTCTTCACGATCTTCGTCAGGGTCTTGTTGAAGGCCTCAGCTAGACCGTTAGCTCGCGGATTATAAACTGAGGAATATCTCCAGTCTATATTGTGTTGTTGTGCGAAACGGCTAATTTTATGACTTCGATAGGCTGGCCCATTATCAGAGATGATTCTTCTCGGGGTTCCAAACCGGTAGATGACATGCGTTTTGAAGAAATGGAAGATATTCTCCGTCTTCACTTCCCTCAGTGGTACCGCCTCTGCCCATTTGGAGAAGTAATCAGTCGTCGCCAAGATGAAACGGTGTCCCTTTGACGATGCTGGTTCAATGGGGCCGACTATGTCAGTTCCCCACATTTCGAATGGCCAACTAGCCACCGTTGGATGCAGTGGATTGGGATGCTGATGGATGAAGTCCCCATGAATTTGGCATGAATGACATTGCCTCGCGTATTCTAGGCAATCCTGCATCATCGTGGGCCAGTAGTAGCCCATCCGCTTTATCTTTAATTTCATTTTAGGGCCTGCTTGGTGGGAACCGCAGAGTCCGTCGTGAACTTCTTGGACGACCCTTCTCGCTTCGTCAGGTCCTAAGCATCTCAGCCACAGAGAATCGAATGACCTCTTGTATAGAGTATCATTGACGAAGGCGAAAGACAGAGCTCGTTTCGTGAGCTGATGTCTTGTGGACGCCTCTTCAGGTATTCGGTGGAATTTGAAGTAATCTATGAAGACTTCTCTCCAGTCTTCGGTCTTCTCATGGTCTTTTATTTGTAGGGTTGCCTGCTCAGTTGCTCCCTTTTCTTTATATGATTCTGGAGGTGTTTCTGCTGGGGAGAGCACTCGACGGCTTTGTACCACGATTCTAACGTCGTCGAGGTTCTCGTCAGCCAATTCTTTAGCAAGTTTGGCCAGTGCGTCTGCTTTGCTGTTTTCCGCACGCGATATACTTTCCAACGTGTAGGAGGGAATTTGGGTTAGCAGTTGCTGCACTTTTTCACCGTATTTTACCAATTCTGGTTTGCATGTTTGGTAATCGCCGTTCACTTGACTGACGACCAATTGGGAGTCTCCGTATATGAGGAGGCTCTCGATTCCTATATCGATGGCGATCTCGAGGCCTGCTATCAGAGCTTCATATTCCGCTTCATTATTCGTTCTCGGCTCTATTAAGGAGAAGGCGAAGCGCATTATCCCTCCTTGTGGAGTTACAAAGATGAGTCCTACCCCCGATTTGATCATTGGCGTACTTTGTTTGTGCTTTTTCATGGAAGATGCTCCATCGAAATAAAGCTCCCAACGGGTATCACCACTGTCGATTGCGTCAAATGCATGTTTGTCCGGCAAATCACAATTTAAAGGAGAGTCGGCAGGTATGGGATGCTCAGCAAGGAAGTCGGCGATGGCCTGGCCTTTTACTGTCTTGAGAGGTTGATATGTTATCGAGAATTCCATCAGGAGCAGGGCCCATTTAGCGAGTCGCCCTGTCAATATGGCTTTCGACATCAGATATTTAAGAGGGTCGACTTTTGAAATAAGACGGACCTCGTGCGCCAACGCGTAGTGCCTAAGCTTTGTTATTGCGAAGATCAACGCCAGGCAGTGTTTTTCAATGGGAGAGTAGTTGCTTTCTGCCCCCAGCAGGACTCGACTCAAGTAGTAGAGTGCTCTTTCTTTCCCTTGATCGTTCTCCTGTGCCCATAATGCGCCTAAGGAACCTTCGAGGGCGGTTGTATAAAGAATAAGAGGCTTTCCCTTAACCGGAGCAGCCAACACCGGCGGGTTTTGCAGGTATTGCTTGATCTCATCCAGTGCGCCTTGGCATTTTTGGTCCCAAACGAATGGGGTTCCCTTCTTCATCAGATGGCTGTAAGGACGGCACTTTCCTGAAAGGTTGGCTATAAATCGCCGTATATACGCGAGTTTCCCTTGGAGAGACCGCAGCTGTTTGAGAGTCCTCGGCGGAGGCATTTCCATGATCGCTTTGATCTTTGACGGATCTATTTCAATACCTCGGTGTCGAACGACGAATCCCAGGAATTTGCCCGAGGAAACCCCGAACGCACATTTAAGAGGATTCATCTTCAAGTTGTATTGTCGAAGGCGTTGAAACACAGTCTTCAGATGCTCGAGATGTTCCTCGTATGATTTGCTCTTGACCACGAGATCGTCGATGTAGCATTCGACGATTTCGTGTATAAGGTCGTCGAAGATCTTCGTCATGGCCCTCTGATAAGTAGCACCGGCGTTCTTCAAACCGAAGGGCATCACTTTATAACAAAATATACCAAGCGGAGTCCTGAAGGCTGTGTGCTTCTGATCTTCAGGGTGCATTTTTATTTGATTATACCCCGATGAGCCGTCCATGAAGGAGAAAACCTCATGAGTGGATGTGTTGTCTATCATCAGTTCGGTGACTGGCACTGGGAAATCATCTTTTGGGCAGGCTTTATTGAGATCCCGGAAGTCCACGCATATGCGCACTGTCCCATTTTTCTTCATCACTGGGACGATGTTGGCGATCCATTCAGGGTATTGGACTTCCTGGATGAAGCCTGAATCTATCAGCTTTTTGACTTCGGCGTTGATGCTCATCTCAAGCTCGAGTTGCATTCTTCTCGGCGCTTGTTTGACTGGCTTAATGTCCGGGGATATCGCCAACTTGTGTACAGCAATTTCTGGATCTAGTCCCGGCATTTCGGAATAGTTCCACGCGAAGCAATCTTTGTGCTGCAGAAGCACATCCTTTAACGCAGCCACCCTTTCTTCAGATAGCAGCTCGCTGATGAATGTCGGTCGCGGGTCATTTTCCGTCCCCAACTCAATTTTCTTGAGATTATCTGCAGTGGTATGTATTCCGTCCTCCAGTTCTTTCGGAGCTGGGGGAAATTCTGAGATTACCTCATCGCTGCCGCTTTCAAAACACCAAGGGAGGTTGTTCATGTCTTCGGACCCTTCTTTCAATATTGTTATCACATGGCAGGTGCGAATTTTCTGCCAATCCCAATGCGGAGTTGGTTTTATCCTTGTGTTTTCGGATTCGTGCTTTTGCGGTGGCGCTACCCTCCAGTTATCAGACAACGCGAATTTGCCAAGCTGATATTGATCTTCAACCCAATTCTTGAAGGTGAAGCAATCTTCCAGAAGGTGTCCCATTGCTCGATGGTAAAAGCAATAATTTGAGTTGAACACCTCGCCTGCTTGTTCAGGGTGTTTAGACTCTGGCAACGTAAGCATCTGATGTTTTAGAGCGAGATCGAATATTTTCTTTGTTTTGTTCCGAGGAAATGAGTATGCTCGACCCATTTTCTTCCTGAGGGCTAAGTCGATAACGCTCGATTCTCTGATGCGTGGCTTCTTAGCTCTGCTTTGTGGTTGTCGAGCGCCTCTCTTGCCTTTCGACTTGTTTTTGTTCTCGCGTCGGACCTCTTTTGTAGCAGGTTGACAAGGAGTGGCATCTTCGCTCTTTACTGCCTGTTGGAGGAGGCGCTGTGTTTTAGCTTTCTCATAAATTGCCATTTCACGATCGTGATCATCTCGGGCTTTTTGATTCGCATCCCTTATAAGTTTGCTCATCTGGTCTTCGGACGATGGACTGGGTGGTTTTGTATCAGGAACTCTTGCTGGTTCAGGATTAGTATCCTCCCATTGAGCGTCCGCCTCTTCATCGAAGTCATACATAGCATAACAGCTGTTTACTAGCTCCTGCTTCTTCGGCCGGATGTACCCAAGCCCTTTGGTTTCTACTCTCCCGTTAGGTAGTTTGCATTGGGTCCCGGGAATGTTCCAGACCTTGTCATAGAATCTGGCCTTCCTAACAGTCTGCTCGAAGGGTATCCCTTGGCGCTTTAACAGTCGTTTCAAGCCTTCCGTATAATACCTAGGTAAACGAATGGGTTGAAGCCCGTCCAGCGTTGGATCTGCTCCATACCAGATTTCTCTCTCCACTTTATTTTCTTCAGAGCGGTAAAGCAGAATTGCTTTCTCTCTGTTTCTTCTAGGAGGGATATAGAATGTCCGCAATTCTTCCAGACTGTAGACATTAAGTGCATCCAGTTCTTTATGGTGTCTAGGCGGCACCATGGCTATTTGTAGACTTCGCTCTTCATCAGCAGAAGTTTGTATTGACAATCGAGCAGGGAATACAGCATGAACTTCATCCTCTGAATCACTACCGAAGATCAGCGAAGGAACGGATGGTTCTGGCCTGGCAGATTGGGATGGACCTGAATAAATTATATCCTCCTCCTCGGTGTCACTGCCGAAGACAGGGATGGTGGCATTAGTTTTGTTCTTCGGTTTGTGACACCTTTCCGTGTCTTCGAAGCTCGGCAAGAAATATTTGGCATCTTCATACTTGCGAACTTCGTTCACGGAAAACGGATTCAACTCTCCGGCCACAGTGTACTCGAGGCCATCCCTGGAATACTTCATGCACTGATGCTGTGTAGAAGGGATGATATTGTACTCGTGTAGCCATGGTCGGCCGAGCAGAGCATTATAGCACGTCTTGGCATCTATAACATGGAATTTGATGTCCGTGACGAGCAACCCGAAGCGTAGCGTCAATATTACAGATCCGAGAGTCTTTGAGGATTGAGAGTCGAAACCGGAGATAGTGATCTTGTCTCGGGCGAGGTGTTGGACACTCATGCAAATTTCCTTTAACACCCGCACATTGAGTAGATTGACGGATGATCCGTTATCGACCAAGATTTTACCTATCTTTATGTCATGGCAATATCCTGAGACATAAAGGGGGCGATTATGTTCACACGTCCCGAGGAGGAGGTCTTCATCACCAAAAGCAACGTCGGCTGTGTGCACTTCTTCCAATTCGTCTTTCATCTTTTCTTCGGCTAAGAAGGCTTGAAACTGGTCCGGATCTTGTAGCGCCTTAATCAAAGAGTCTCTGGCTTCCTTTGATAGTAACAAGGCATCAAGGATACTGAGCTGAGAGGGCAGTTTCCTCAGATGTGCCAGAACGTTGTAATCCACCTTATTTCTCTTCGGCGGGTTCTTGGCGTTTAGCTCTTCCAGAACTTGGTCATCTAAAACGATGTCTTCAGAGACCTTTTCTTTCCTTTTATCTTTTCTGTTCGAGGGTCCGAGGTTCTTTTCAGGCAATGTCCGATTCCGCAGCCGGATATTTTCGCAAACCACTGGCTCCTCTTCTTTTCCCGAAGTTGACTCTTTAAAGAGAGGGGCAAGCTCTAGCTCCTCCTCAGAGTCGCTCCCAAACGTAGGCATTTGTGACCTGATAGTGTTAACCATGTAACAGTTGCCGGCAGTTCTTTCAAGCACTTTGGTCGTGTTTCTTTGCTCTCGACGAACCTTACGCTTTTCCCGTTTAAAGCGTTGTTGATTGGCGACGTATCCTTGCCACCATCTATCGAACGCTTTGCACTCTTGGGTAGAATGTGAGACCTTCTGATGATATAAGCAATAAGAGGGGTGCATTTCTACCACGCTAGTAACTTTTTCTTCTGAGGGTGGTAGCCTCATGCCCATCGATATGGCCTTAGCGAACTTCTTTTTTATCTTGAATTGGCTTTTGTCAGCGGTGGAGGCATTTTGCTCCAGTGGGATCATCCCAGCTCCTCCCTCAAATTGCTGGCGCTTGGCCGTTTCGAATATCGTCGTCTCGCGTTCTTGATCAGCTTTACTTTTCAATCGAGCTTCACTAAGAAACGCGTCAATCATTTCTATTGATAATTCCGGAACCCTTGTCTCGGTATTTGCCCCCGGCGTTTTGGTGCCAGAAGTCCCTTCATCGTTCGAGGTCGAGTGAGGGATCATATAACAGCCTGCCACATATTCGTCGGATTCATCCGATGAAGTTTCTTCCTCACCTTCTTTTTGAAAGACGTGATCAAGGAAATCTTGGAGCGTAATGGGAGTCCGCGCCTTTTGGTTGTACTCATCCAGTGCGTCGATCTGCTTCTGTAAGTCCGTGCGCTTGTCACCAAGCTTCACGGGCTTCTTAGATTTATTCTTCTTCTTTTTCGAAGATTTTGACGGCTGGTTATGAACGCTTGAACTACCACCATCGGCCTTCGGGGTCGGACGTGGCTTCAACATTCCCTCTATAACCTGCGGCTCCAAGGGGTTCTTCCACTTGACCGCTGGACAGGTCTGAAGATCATTTAGCATTTTCCTTGTTTTGGCCGATAATACGACTTCCCAGGGAGTTTCTTCGACGACAGAGCATGTTGCCCCCGGCGTATTCGTCCCCTTATAGGTGTGGGGCTGCGGAGGATTCACCTTCCATTTGTCAGATAGCGCAAATTTGCCCTGACGGTACTGATTCTCAAGCCAATTTTTGAAGACGTAGCAGTCCTCGATGGGATGGCCCAGTACTCGATGATAAGGGCAGTAATTAGGCTCGTTGACGTCACTTGGTTGCGACGGGCGTTTTGGATCTGGCAGATTTATGAGCCTGTTGCGCAATGCCAGCTCGAACAGCCTCCTTGTTTTATCACGGGGGAAGGAGTAAGCACGTCCCATCCTGTCCTCAAGGGGTACGTATGGGCGCGTGTTGTTTGGCCGAGCAACCGGCTTCGAGTCGTTCGGTTGTTGTTGGGCATTAGCGACGATAATCGCTTTTCCCTTTCCTTTATCGTTTCGAGAGTCCGGCTTCGGGAGAGGGGGTTTATGGCCCATCTGGTCCATCTGCGCCAATTTGTCGATCAAAGCCTGGAAAGAAGTCGGCTTAAAGAACATCATAAACTGCGAAATGGTTGCTTGTGGATCAAGGGTTCCAACAAACATTCCCACCGCAGGGGCTTCTTCTATATGCTGTTCACATTTAGACCATAAATTACGCCACCGTATAGCGTACTGGACCCACGTCTCGCCGGGCTTTACCCTGGCGTTAATCAGCGCCGTCATCGGAGTACGCTCACTGGCACTTGCGAAGCGTTGGGTGAAGAGCAGCTCCATCTCTGCGAAGGTTTTAATAGAGTCGTTGGGGAGCTCGGAATACCACTCGAAAGCCGTATCTGATAAGCTTCCAACAAACTGGCGCAGCAAGAGCTTGTCGTCGCCTCCAGTGTTACCACAAAGCGCCCTGAATTGGGCAACATGTTGATGGGGATTGCCGGTCCCCTTGTAGACATGAAACTTAGGAATTGTGTATCCTGGCGGGTACTTGATTTGGTCATACCAGCCCGGATATGGCCGCCCTGTTTTTACAACGTGGCCGGCTGCTTCGGCCGCGTGATGAAATTTTATCTGCTGGGCTATATATTCGTCCAGATCTGTTTTAGAGATTGTGTCTTCTTTAGCCGTCGATAGAACGGGCTGAGGGTTTGATGTTTCTCCCCTATCATCCCCAAGGACGATCGGGGGTTCTTCAGTCGGGGGCTCTGGTTGTATCATCATCCCTATCATGTCCTGGAAGAGAAGGCCCATGCGTTGTATATTGGCTGCTTGTTCAGCAGCCTCTTTGTCCCTCTTTTCCAGTACTCTTCGAAGGAACTCGGCGTCGGTCTCTTCCTCTTGGCGTTCATCTAAAGACGTCTCAGGATTCTCTTTTGGCCCCGTGAGTGCAGCCATGGTAGTCATCATCTCCTGGAGCTTTTGTTGCTGCTCCTGAGACTTGGTCACTGACCGGGTAAGCGGTCGGTGACCCATAGAAGTACGACTTTCTTCTTTCCCCGAAGCCATATAGACCGTATGAACTGTGATGCCCCCTGACTTGGGGCGTTTAGGTTCACCGCTCTTAGACTTTGTCAGCGTCATGGGAGCTTTTTCTGGCCTCTTCCTTTTATGGGCCTTTGAGGTTGAAGGAGCCGTTGAAGCGGGCATCCTAGCATTTGTTGCCCCCTGCCGTTTAGCGGGGCGGTTTTTGTCTTTTTCCACCCTTGCCCTGTTCTGGCGACGGAAGTGGTCTGAGTCAATCACGGAGTCTTGAACCCTCCGCCAAACTTTATAAACTTTCGCTGACAGCCGTTGAGGGGGCTGTTCCTGTCTCGTCTCCGGAGCTTTTTCCATGGGTGGAGGAGACTTTTTTAATGTAGCAACCGGGGAGTTCTTTCCCACTTTCTTCAGCAATTCAAAGCTGTTCCCAGTTGGAACAGCAGCATCAACCTCCACCACCGGAGCAGGTGGGGTTAGTCCTGAGGGGGAGTTGCCCCCCGCCTTCCTTACTCGCTGTCAATGGCGACGTCGCGCACGACGAGCCGTTGGGACTGGCTCGGAAATCGAGATGGTTTCTTGCTGCCCCCTGTTTGCGCGTGGGGTAACTGCTGATGTCAGCCTATCAAAGACTGATGCCTTCTGACCAGCTGGAGGAGGAGTAGGAACCGTCAATCTTGTGAAGACCGACTCTCTGATGGGAGAAGCCGTTTTAACGACTTCCAAAGCAGCGGCCGTTGCCCTCTTTGGGACAGCCATTTTACAGTTCTGACCCAGCCTGGTGAAAACAGAGACCGTCAGCTTAGTAGCGGATGACCCGTTGACAGGGGTCGTGGTAGCAGTGAGCCGGTCGAATACCGACTTCTTGTTCACTTCTAGTGCGGATATCGGCGCAGAGAAGCTTGTAGGTGGGACCATGGTCCCGAAGAACAAGCCAGTGGTGGCCTGAGCCACCTGGCCTACTGGCAGAGTCAGGAAGGAAGCTGCCTGGGGCCCATATGCTACACCTCTCGGTGAGGTGGAACGTCCGTTGCAGTGGCATTTCGAGCAGTTGGTGCAGTTGGTGGCCATTGGATGCTTGAGTTCTGTACCAGACAAAAGACCAAATCTTAGCTACTTGAAATCCGAAGGCAACCAGTTAACAAACCGCGATTAGTTCGCGAAGACGACACACGAAGTGTGGAGTGGAAAGAGGAAGAGGTCCCACCGGGCGTGCCAGAATCTGTTCCCCTCCGAACGGCGGCCCGAACGTTAGGACGTCCATGCCTGAGGTTCGGGGCAGATGCTATTTGGTTTGATCCGTCCACCTCTCCGAAGATGCCAAGTTGATTTATGGCACCTGGTATCGGAGGTTTAGACGGATGCGGCCGATGTAGCAGACTTCGTCAGATTCCCCCTCAGGGTGAGGGGTTTTTGATTGTGGGGACGCTCTTCCCTGCAGGCGCAAGCCCCTGCAGTTAATTACGCTACCGCGTCGCGGTAACAACTTTCTCCCTCTCCAGAATTTCACTTCGTGTCGTGTGTGTTTGTTTTGTTTATGGTTGCCCGTGGATTGTATACGGAGACTGAGTGATGTCGTCACCCGTAGGACGTGGGTTAGTCCAAATCCGTATTGAGTTAGATTTGGGTTTGGCATTTTTAGTTTAAGGATACGTTAGCCTCGTTGAGGCTAAGATCAACTTAAACATGATTCATTTAATATATGGCCGTCGGGACTCATCACCTCTCTAACTTCGTTGAAGGATTACAACGACAAGTGTCAGAGGAGTTCAAAGATGTACCCTCGAACCGAAGTTGATTTAGGTTTTTATAGTCCATTTGAGTGTTTAAGGATACGTTAGCCGTGTTTGGGGCTAAGACCAACTTAAACGATTGTTAAGGATACGTTAGTCCAGTTTGGGACTAAGATCGACTTAACGGGATCGTTTAGATCCGACAAAAGAGCATTTGGGCTCCATTGTGCCAGTTTGGGGACGTGGTGGTCCATCGCCAGTTTGGGGACGTGGTGGTCCATTATTAGTTTAGAGACATTTCGGTCCGATATTAGTTTAGGGACGTTTCGGTCCGATATTAGTTTAAGGACGTTTCGGTCCGATATTAGTTTAGGGACGTTTCGGTCCGATATTAGTTTAAGGACGTTTCGGTCCAATATTAGTTTAAGGTTGTTGGGACCCGTCGCCTCTTTGACGTCGTTGAAGAATTACAACGATGAATGTCAAAGGAGCTCGGAGATGTACCCTCGAACCGGACGTAGATTGATCGAGGAGAGCCATTTTGCTCAGTCAATTTAATTTAAGGACTTATGGCCATGGTTGGGCTAAGTCCAGTTCAACACTTTATTCGTATTGCATTTTTCTTATTTAGGCTCTACAAAAGATATAGAGTATTAGTTTATTTTGGGCTCTGCCCATTTGCAAAACATCTATTTTGTTCTGGGCTTTGCCCTTTTTAAAATACATAGCATTCTGAATATTTTTGTTTGGGCTCTGCCCATTTATAAATGATGCAAAGCATCTGTTCTGGTTTGGGCTCTGCCCCTTAAAATAATGCATTTGCGTTTCATTAAGCCTGTTGGGCCTTCTCCTAATTGGGCTTGGCTCTTTTTAAAGCATCTGCGCTTTGCGCTAAGTAATGAGCGCAAGCTCATATGGTGATGACACGTGTCGTGCTCTGATGAGCGCAAGCGCACTAGCGCAGTGCGATGCGCTGTTGCGCTGCGCTATTGCGCTGCTAACACGTGGCGCGCTCTCAGCGAGTTGCGCCGATTCCAGAGAGCAAAGCTTTATTTTAAGGGCGCTTAGCGCAAGTGGTTTTATAGCCGATACGTGGCGCTCCCTTAAGAGCGCAACGGCGCAACTTGGAAGTGCAAAGCACTGTTTAATTTCTTCGTCTAAATTAGATCAAAGAAAAATAAATTTTTCTTTATTCAAAGAACCATAGGTTCTTAAAAGTGCAAAGCACTATTCTTTTATTTTTATTATTTCTTTTATTGTTTTTACAGAACCGAAGGTTCACAAGAAGTGCAAAGCACTGTTTTTTTTTATATGAAGATCATTGATCTTATTTTTAGATCAATGATCTATTAGAAGGCCTTTCTTCTACCTCACGAAGGTCTTTACCTTTTCCTTGAAATCTTCTCAGAGTTTTTCTCTGTTTGGAGTGCTTGATTTTTCCAGAAAATTGTTGATTCTCCCCTCCTTTTAATTGAGGCTTAGGGTCCTATTTATAGTGACCACAAATCTGTTGAATTTGTTAACAGGATCTTTCCTGAGTGATTTTGGGAATTTTCCCACTGCTGGATCTTTGATCCAAAGGCCGAAGAAAATCTTTTAGTTCTGAAAGAACAGAAAGATTTCATAAAATCTTAATTTTTAGTTTTGGCGCGGATGCCCCAGCGCATGACACGTGTCGCGCAGCGCAGAGCGCGGCGCAAGTGCGCTAGCGTATCTGCGCTGACACATGTCGCGCAGCGCAGAGCGCAGCGCAACTGAAGCGTTGCTTCGTTTAAACAGAGCTTTGCTCTGATTGGGTGCGCTTCTGGGCGCTGCGCTCGGCGCGTTGCGCCAGACACGTGGCAAGTTGCGCCAGCGCAGAGGATCTGAAGCGTTGCTTCACCTGAGATATCTTTTCATCTCCCCTTTTCCAAGTCAAACTTGTATTTCCAAGATTTTGATTTCCCGGGTCTTGGAAATAATTCCATTGTGCACAAAATCTTTTGTGTTTGGGTCTATATATAGTTCAGGGCCGAGCTTTTTATTCTCTCATCTTCAGAGAACTTTTTTCGATCATGGCTTGCAACCGCCTTCATGCCCGCCGACAACCATGGGAGGTTCCGATTCGGGACATCGTTCCCCGTTTTGCTGCGCGCCTGGTGGACCCTTCTCTCTCGGACGAGCAATGCGACGCTGCAATGCATGAGCTTTTGACTCGTGTGGGGTCCTCCTCTTCCTTCCGAATTCCATTTGGCTTCGGATGGCCCTTGCCTCGGTGCTCTCCGACATTCCCCCTCTCCAGCAGAGATGTCCCCGGCAATGCTGGGATGCAGCCGAGGACAAGATCGAGGGCCTTCTCGAAGCGCACTTGATCACCAAAGCCCTGAAGGACTGCTCCTTCCATTTGCTGAACCAGATACGGGCTCGTCGGGTTGTCATCGCCACTTTTTCTCAGGAGTGTGGCGTCGACCGTTGGATGGCCATCCCTCAGGAGGATCGCCGCTTCGATGTGGTGGAGAAGACAGAGAGGGAGCTGGAGAATCTTCTTCTTCTTTTTGCGAATCCTTGTCTTTCTGATCCCGTATTCGGTGATCTTTTTTAAATGTAATATTAATAATAATGAATAAGCATTTTTCTTTTTAATCAAGTATTTCATTGCCTGTTAGGGTTCTTTTATTTTAATTCTTTGTTGTGTTCGTGCATCATATGATTTTAATTCGTTTATTATCAAGTGTACGTAACTTTACATGAATAAATTGCTTTGGTGTTAAACCCCTTCTTCTGCGCTAGCGCTCTGCGCTGACACATGTCGCGCAGCGCGGTGCCTGAGCAACTGAAGCGTTGCTTCCTTTATTGAAGTTTGAATTTTCAAAGCAAAGCTTTGTTTCTGATTGGGGAGTCGTTTCATCTTCCACCTCGGAATCTGATCGGAGCTTTGCTCCGATTGGGGGTGAACAAGGTGATTATCCTCATTATATCGGAATTCGTTGTAATTGGTGATATTTGAGGAAATCGCCAGGGTACAGTTTTCAACCTACGACGCACAGGTTTTGAGTTGCTTACAACTCAGCGGACTTATACAGAGTATTGTATGTTGTCCAGTGTCCATCAGGACAAAGGGGTAGGTCATCGTACTATGTTCTGTTTACTTATAACTTCTCTAGTTGTTAGACAAGTGTTTCGTAGAAAATACAAGGTCTAAGTTTGAGGAAGTTGTGGGTATAAGAATAAAGTAGAGAACCAGGTGTCACAAGTATCGGGATTCTTCAAAGAGATCGAAGATGTAGATTCTTGTGATTGGTATTCAGATGATAGTGATGGTTTTAAGAAACGTGTTTTCTCTTTCAGGTTGCTCATAATTGGATGGATTCCTAAGTTGAGTAATGCTGATTAGCCTTTTTTCATTAAGTTGATATGCACTGGAGACAGCTGCATGATTTGAATATGGTCCAATTAAATAAGTGCCAAAGTTTCTATATTGGATATAGAATAGTTTGTACCTTAAAAGATATTAAGGTACGGGGAGTTGTCCAGCTTATGCTTAAAACCAGACTCTGGATAACTCAGGGCACGTTTCTGTAATGGCTGTTTGTGGGTTGACCCTGGCTATGACGAGGGTTGATATTCTACATTTGGAAGATCAATAGTGATATTGTTCTTGACTCGCCACAGTTTAGTAAAATGGATTTTTTCAGAAAACAGTAGTGGGAGTATGGTAGAACTGGAAGAGATTCCAGAACCTGCGAACGATTATGGAAAATTTAATAGGACCTATATATTCAATCAGGGTTTGACGTTCCAATAGTCACTTCCGCAGATTATGATGGGTAACCTCAGATACCCGAGAGGTACTCCGGTAGCCTCAAGGACGGTGACAGGGAGGATCTTGTTACCCAGACTTGACACTACTGTTGTTCCTGGATATGAGACCCGGTAGGAGGGTTGTCGTAGTCAGTGGGAGCAGGAAGCATAGTGGGCAAGATGCTTATATCTATTTATAGACTTGAGCAGTTTATAGCGGAGATAGATCATCTAATTTTGATGTGACAGTCATGGGTTGACTTCAATCAGGATAGGGGATGGATCTGTTAAGAAGGTAGTAGGGTGTGATGTCATGGTATCTGGATGACATACACAGAGTAGGAAGTAAAATTCCTATACTGCGATCGGTTGTACTGTGGTCGTCACAAGTTGTTTCTCCAGACAGGATATGGATATAATATTTGACATTCTGGTTTCTGGATCTATGGTTTAGATCTGGAATTGGGTAGTTTCCCATGTGGGTACTTTGACAGTATTCTAATGGTTTTTAGAATAGATGACTCCTAGCATGGTGGTGTACCTGCAGGTGATGGAGTCACCCTCTCTAAAGGTGTCTTACAGACTGAAGGGGAGAGGGATGTGCATGATTGGCAGATCACTTGCTTAGGCAATTGAGTCAATCATGAGATGTCAAGTACCACACCAGATGTTGTTTTTGCACTAGATGCAATAAGTTTGTATTAATCCAATCCTGGAGAAACATAAGGAAGCAGTTTTAGAACATAAGTACATGTTCTACGGATTTGATGACGGCAGCCTCTTCGGGAGACGATTATCATTCCAGGCTTCAAAGGTGACAGGGTTGACAGAGTGATTGTCAGAGTTATAGTTTTTCCCTCTGACGAAGAGGGACAGTATTATGGACAGGTGGTCCAAGAGGATACTGTGGGTGGCATGGTGCCGGATACTGATTAGGTTCAGTGATCGATACAGTCTAAGAAGTTTGGATTTGGAGTTCATTTATGAACTAGGTCCATCAGATGTCCAGACATATTCTAAGACAGGTATTACTCAATTCGGGAGATGGCTTTCTCCGCGAACTTGAGATTAAGAGAGATATAGAAAGAAACATCTAGACGGATCCACTCACTGAGGCTATTTCTCGAACACAATAGTTTTACAAACGGGCTTTGTGAAACTGATTAGTAGAGGAGTTGGATGTTCGGTTTCACACGGGCTGTGAGTAGTCGACATTACAATAATTAGCCTGAGTGCAAGTGGGAGATTGTTGGAGATAGTGCCCTCATAGTCAATTATTGGATCGCAGGTACGTGATTGCAATGATTGCGGAGGACCTATACCGGTAGGACAGTCTTACTCAAGATGATAGTATGCTATCTGGTTTGCCTTTATCAGTCGTGTACATGTTCAGGTGACTGATTACATGTTACACTTTGATAGAGCCCTTAGGATCTTGCTTTACTACCAACAGTATGATGGCGATCATATACGTGAGAGTTGGGTAGTTATTATGCATATCCTTAATTGTAGTCCCTAGTCGTGGGAGTTTCGAGACAGGGCATCGATACTCCGGAGTAGACTAGTGTGTACAGTCGAGACCCCGACGAGGGGCGGTGGCCGGTCTCACAAGCCACTGGTGTCAGTTGGATCACCTAAGATGTATACAGGTGCTCATTGGGTTATGAGTACACCGGACAGGACTCGCCGGAATCTGCTAGTTAGTACTATATCTATCGTCAGATAGCAGTTCTCTGGTGACATGTGTACAGGTTAGTTCATCGACCCGAGGTCGTCATTTGTCTCGTGTGAGTTCCACTGTGCTTTGTTTTCTACCCTACCACGGCTCAAAGAGTCGTGCAAACAGGTAGTTTTGGGTACAGTCCCGAGCCATATGGAGCACGTGAGCGGATCGGCAGGGGATTCGTCTCTCCCGGTATTGGGGGCGAGGTCGTGCTGTGTCTAGGAGAGCCATTACACATAGTCCATGGCCATGGCAGGAGATTTACTGGTAGGTACTCCAGTTAGTTATCTCAGGGTGTTATTGGGCTACACTCCGACACGACTTATACTGCTATGGGGGTCTGACGTACTAGCCCCCTAGGCAGATATGCGATACTCATAGACGAACGGACCGGACTGTATATACATTGTCACTGTTAGGCTCAGTAGGGTTTCCGGATGAGTTCGCTCATCGGCCTCCCTTGAGGTCAGTCCATAGGCAGCCGTTACGCATTGCTAGTGCCGCTGACGGTTTGTGGTTAAACCCACTGCCAGGGTACTGACGAGTCATTAGAGTTCCCCACAGACAGTTTCCCAAGTTCGGGCGAAACGTTGTAGAGGCCGTATGGTTTTATGGCAGGTTAGGAAAATGCACGTACGTTTACGCACGTGTTATTTTTCGGGCAGATGATACTGGTCGGCTTTGGTTTAAGCCGGATCGAGTATTATATTGAGTAGGTATAATATCTTTGTCTCAGTTGCATTTGTATTCGGTCGTAATACAAATGCGGGTATATTTATACAGTTACGGGGTTATCCTGAAAGTCGTTTCAGGATCACTTTTGGAAGTTGCCAGTTTCCAGTTTTCTATCAGCCGTCTTTTAACATTCGGTTAAAGACGGATTTATCTTTTCTTGGATGAGAGTGAGTCATGCTTCTAGAAGGTTCTAGAAGGTGATGACTTGGTTAATTGGTGTTGTGTTTTCATTGGTTGCATTAATGAATGGATGACTAGGTTTAGTGAGTCATTCATTTCATTAATGAGTTTTGTTTACTTAAGGATATTTCTTCATGATCTTTGTTTATGGTCACCTCCTTGATTGCTCCTACACTCACCCTCCTCCATCCTATAAGATGGCCGCCCCCCTCTCCTCTCTCTCGCTCACTTGTTGATTTCATTTGGAAAAAAGATATGATAGATTTTGGGGTGTATGGAATTTCACAGCTCATTTCATTCCATCACCCGATTCCCTCGGCAACTTCATTTACCGATCGTCCACGGACTTGGACGAAGTGAGACAAAGTCATCTACTCATTCTCTACATCACTCTTGGTCGTCTCTTTTAGCAAACTTGACGACCGAGTTGCCTCAAGTCAGAGGCGGGAGCCCGTTTAAAGAATTAGTGACGTGGTGCCACCTAGACGAGCAGATCGGAGATCGACGAGATCAAAGAAGCCGCAACAGAGCGTGGGATGATGGTTGAAGAACGAAGGACTCGATCGTTCGGTATAACCTTTCTACACTCTTTACAGTTTGTTAGTTTAGCAATAATGGCAGATCCGGTGAAAGTATACGATAGCGCCAGTTTAAAAGTTTTTTGTTCCGCATTTGGCGTCCGTAGACGGCCGGGGGCGCTAACGTAGACTTACACCCAGACCGGATGAGCTCCTCGATGTAGTCCCTCAGTTGTTTGAAGTCCTCCGTGGCATGGCTCAGTACCCGGTGGAAAGCGCAGTAGGGGGCCCCGGGTTCGCTTAGCGGCCTGACGTGGGACCGGAGGGAACTTGAAGAACCCCTCGTTCTGGGCCTCCTCCAGCAACACCGCGAGGGAGATGTTGAGGGGGGTATACTCCTGGAACTTCGGGTGGTAGGGTTGCTGACGCTCCGGCCTCTCCTCCCGAGTCCTCTTCTTCTGGTCGGGCCGTTCAGCCCGGGGAAGGTTAGCATTCACTTCGGATTCCAGCTGAACCTCGCGCTCGGTCCACGCCTTGACTTCGGCCATTGTATTAGGTTGAGTCAGCGCGAAGGAGCGCAACCATCTTTGTGCCTCAGACCAGATCTGAGTGTCGTTATGACGGTCTCGTCTCGGTGCTCGGGCACCTCGAGTAGGGCGTTGTAGAAGCGGGTAATATAGGCCTTGAACGTTTCCTTATCCCTGCTCTTAACCTTGAAGAGGTAGTCGACTGTGCGCTTCTGTCGACGGTTCCCCACGAAATGGCCGATGAACTGGGTAGCCAGCTCGTCGAAGGTCGAAATCGAGCGGGGCTCGAGCCCCCGGAAGCAGTCCCGACCCGCGTGGTGAGGGTGGCCGGGAAGGCCCTGCACTGGGCGGCGTCGGAGTGATCTTGGAAGCTCATTCCCGCAGTGAAAGCGTCCAAGTGGTCCTTCGGGTCGGTTTTCCCGTCGAACAGAGTGACCTTCGGGGGCTTATTACGCGAGGAGACGCGCACGGCCAGCAGTTCCTCAGTGAACGACTTCTGTGAGCGAGTCGGAGGCGTACTTAGCCCCGTCGCTCGAGAGGTGAGCTTCTCGGCGCATGCCCTCGATTTTCTTCTCGAGGGTGTCGAGCCGGCCGTGGTAGCTCTAGGAATCGGCGCCTCGGGATTCCCGGCCCCGCTGTGGGTGAACTGCGTCTGGGAGCGGCCCGGTTTCTCTCGATGAGGTGCCTCAGGTCTCGGGATGGGGTAGCTCTTGAGTCGCCGGGACGGGACCCCTTCTGTGCGGCCCCGCCGATCATGGTGGGGCCGGCCATGCTCGTGGATAGAAGAGGTGACCGACATTTCCTCAGGGGGGTAAGGGTCGCAAGAAGGCTCGGGGCAAGGCGCCCTGACGGCGGATCTCGGCGTGGAGCCCTGGGGTGCCCAGCGGGCCTCAGGGAGCACCGGTTCGAGGGATCGGTGGCCAGGGGATGCAGCCTGTTGGTGGTCGGCCGTCCAGACAGGGACAGAGCCTTCTGGAGGCGGCGGAGCAGCAATCTGGGGCTCGGGCGCGGCTGTTTGGACGCGGACGAGGGATTGCAGGCGATCTATCCGGCCTGCGAGGCGTTGAGGACGGTCATGGGAGGAGGTTCATCCCCGCCTTCGGTGAGTGGAAGGTGACGGCTGGTACTGGGATCCCCAGGATGGTCGTCCGCCATGAGGGAAGAGATAGGAAGGCCAACTTTGTATTTTGTGGAGTTTTAATTCCCACAGACGACACCAACTGATCTAACTCCTTTTCGGACCTCCGTCAGATGTTGTCTTCGTTCATCTCGCGGTGAACTTGGCTGATTATCTTTCATTGCGTGTGGGTCTCAATGGGTTTTTGGAGGAAGAGGTGAGGTGAGGGGGGTTGTCGCCGGGTAACTGCAAAAAATTCCGAGGTGGTTTGGTACCACCGAGGACCTTCTGACGCTCAAGTTAGCGATGAGATCCGAGCAGAGTAACGGCGTAAAGTGTCCAGAATGGCTTACTTGACCCCTCCGTGATGGGGGTTTATATAGCGGTGGTGGCACGCAGCAGCAGGTGCGGGGATCTCGCCGGCAGTTACGCCCCCGACGTCACGCCCGCGTAGAAAGCGGATCGTCCATTAATGGGGACTGATGGCGTGGAACGTGGGATGTTGTTGGCGTAAAATCCGCGCATGGCGAGATTCGCGGAGCGGCGATTACGCCTGTGAGCGGTGACTTTGGTCGGGGGGCCGAGGAAGATGGCCTCGGCTGGGAGCTCGAGACGAGCGGGGAGGCCGAGGAGTCCAGGTCTTGCGGCAGCTCGGCATGAGCTGCGGGAACGAGGAAGCCAATTTGCAGGGGGGGGCCGAGGTGGGCCAGCTTGTGTCTGCAGGTCGGGTACAGGGTAGCTGGGTCGGCCCCCTGTGGGCCCTTTTCTGAGTTCTGGACACACCACCTGCCACGTGTCCTGATCTTGGAGGTCGCCAATATTGAGCATCATCACCTACCAAAAATTCTCCACTCCTGCTGCCTAAGTGTATCACACCCGCCATAAAAAAAATTAATAATTTCTCATGATAATGCCAGCTAGCATAAATGCATGTAAGAATGCCGTAAACAAAAGTGTGAACACAAGAATTTGAGTTTTTGCTTAGCTCATAAAATGTCAATACATAACCATCACACTCTATTATAATTATAAGGGTTAGAATTTTCCTGATCACTTCCTAATCCATAGCAACCTCTATGTCAAAGCCACTAATCAACACTTTAGTTTATATAGTAGCAATTACTTAATTACACTTGTTAATTCATTCATTTTGGCACCGCCCTCATCTAATTAACTCAATTGGTTAAGGCTAGTCACTTTGATACTCAAAATCAATAGTCCTCTACCTTACTATTATTAAATTATAGTCAAGGCAATGCAGGTGAGGCCTTGACCTTGCATTAATGACTAGATTATTAGATAATTAGATTCTTGATCTAGAACGTTGGACCATAAAATAATTAATAATTACCTAATCCTTAAACTAATGCCAAACTAAAATTGGATCTTGCACTCTACACAAGTCCAATGCTAATTTAGTTTTGGATGTTTGCATTGGCACATGGATCCATTTGTATATTCTAGCTTCATTGTTTTGTAGTTAATGAAAATCAAATTAATCATTAATTTTACAAAATTAAGTAATGCTCCTAACATTAGCAATTTAGAGAACAAGTCTCCCAAAGCCATTTTAATATGCAAATTCTCAAAAACTTACCTCCATCTCTATCCGACCACCCGATTAGGATGGAATATTTGAAGCAAAGTTT